>OY856391.1:6699583-8076666 GCA_963693495.1 Malacosoma neustria | reverse complement strand
CTGGCGATGGCGGCATGACCAAACATTTGTTCCGCACGTAAGTAGCCGGTTGCTGTAAAACTTGGCCATACCAGCGAAGGCGACACCTACAATTTATCCGCAATGTCACGGACATGAAGGCTGCCGCGAATGCGAGAGTTCCTAACACGGTCTTTCCGCGATTACTCCATACATCCACCGCAGCATATTTATCTCCGTGACTCGCAGTGCCTGCTTGTGTCGCTCCAGCTCTGGCCACGCTTCACATCCGTATAAAATAGCAGGCCTAATGATGGTCTTATAGACCTGTCCCTTCAATTTAACCGGTATTTTAGGGTCACAGATGACACCAGTCACCTCACGCCATTTGGCCCACGCGGCAGTAATGCGTGCCTTAACGTCGGAGTCAATGTCACCAGACGCGTAAAATACAGATCCCAGGTATTTCACCTGTTCCGTGCGCTTGACTGTATCGCTGCCTATGCGCACGGATGTGAGATCCGTTATCTAATTGTAACGTAAAATAAGTATATTCGGATAGAGTCCGTTTTCCGATATAGAAAACTTTTAGGCCTGAAATCAGTCTTATTTACTATCGCATAGACTCTTATTGATGTCATTTTCCTGTTATTTTCACAATTTTTTTCTGCTAAATTTACAAAAAAAAAAACATTACTTTCTTTCCTATCAGAGTACCAATATTTCTACAATTTTTATTTTTTAAAATTCCAATCGGAACCACAAACAAAAAATAACAGAATTTAAAACTTACAAATTTTATTTGGAAATGGTCAACAATAATTATATCGAGCGATTTCTATTCGATTAGATATACCAACGCTGAATATGCAGACAAAATTCGCTACATTTCCTGTTGCAAAAAACAATTTGCAATCGCGCTACGAATTAAATGTCCGCGTATATTTATGCATGGTATGACAGTCTTAACACATATTTAACTATATCTCATCTCATAAACATATGTGTTTCTTAATACAATATTAAACAAATTGCGTAAATATTAATTAATATTATGAGAAATCTTCGTTCTTAATTGTTCATCATTATACCTATATATTAGATAAAGTGATAAATGTATAGAAAAAAAATATTATAATAAATTGTCCCACACGAGACGCCACTTAATAAAATAAATTTAAGGCCGCATTTCATATGATCATTTATCGATCAAATAAAATTATAGTCAGAATTAATTTTAGATTTAAATAGTTAATTTATATCAGAGTTAATCAGAACAAGACTTTTGTATGAAGATCAAATAAATTAATGTCTTCAATTGCTAGTCAATAATTGAGGACGTTAATATACTCTCGGATGTCATAGTTTTTGAAATAAAACCCGGTCGGCATATATAGCATTTTCAACCAAACACAAATGATTTAAAAAGTGGTTTAGCCTCAAGTACGGTACGCGAATGTATTATCTAGTGCCAGATAAAAAACACATCTACTATGTTCCTAGCATAGTCATAAAATGTATCGGCAAATACATGTATGATATAATACTAATATATATACAAAACATTTAGGAATTTAATACAGATAAACTATAAATTAAAAATATGCGTAAATAATTTAGTTCATTTATTGCCAAATGTTTTTAACTATATACTAATACTATAATATTATACAACAATTTTTTTATTGCTGTAGGACAGCAGACAGGATGACAGCCCGCTTAGAATTTAGCAGTTACCCTCGCCTATGAGTGGTTGCAACGCCAGTGGCATCGCGTACAAGATGCTGTATCATAAGGGTACAGGAACTTGGTTCACTAATGCCGGAAAACAACACAAGGTTATTATGGCGGCATACTTAAAACCAAAGGTGGTCGCCATTCAGACGGGCTTGGGGCCCTACCACGTAGCTAGGGTGGGTTGTTTTGTCTCCTTTTACGACAGGCCGACATCGGCCGCAGAGGTTAGTGTTCTTTCTCCGCCCCGGCACGGATAATTTTTTATTAATATTATATAGCTATTTTATATTGCAGTTTAAGATTTTTAAGAAAAAGACATCATTAATATTTAAATTACTAGAATTTAATTGGAAAAATCCAGTTTTTTTAAATTTACCATGGCGTGATTTTACGACAACATAAAATAAATAATTAAAGTTGCATTAGCATAAATGGGCTTAGTCGTTTTACATGTCACCACTATGCAAT
The DNA here is from genome assembly GCA_963693495.1 of Malacosoma neustria. Classification (NCBI taxonomy): domain Eukaryota; kingdom Metazoa; phylum Arthropoda; class Insecta; order Lepidoptera; family Lasiocampidae; genus Malacosoma; species Malacosoma neustria. Next base: position 8,074,503 of record OY856391.1, on the reverse strand, counting down.
ACTATGCATATTTATTATCTTGTACCGTTTTTCCTAAATTATGTTCATTAATAATTAGTTAGTATTTGGTTTACTTATTAAGACCCGACATAAAAAGTAATAAAAAATGTTAATTCGCCAATGAAGCTATAAACGTAATATTCTTGACATACTGTTATTAACATATACATACATATATAGGAAAATTCTAATTAAATGCAAATCATTGTATTTGGACTATAAGACATATACTATAAGCCCTTTTTTCATGCGAAGGCTGGTTAGGAATGCTGACCTCTGCGGCCGGGGCCAGTACGGACTGGCCATGGATATGACAGCATAAAAAGTGACAAAACAAACCACCCTAGGTCCTTGAGGCCCCAGTGGTAGGTCCTCAAGCCCGTATTTGCAAATACTCATTTTTATCCGTGCAGAGGCGGAGAAAGAATACTTACCTCTGCGAACGGGGTCTGCCTGTCGTAAAAGGTGACAAAACAATCCACCCTAGCTACGCGGTACGCCTCAAGCCCGTCTGGATGGCGACCACCTTTGGTCTTAAGTATGCCACCATAATAACCTTGCGTTGTGTTCCGGCATTAGTGACCCAAGTTCCTGTACCCTTATGGGACAGCAGTAAAAATAAAAAAAATAATCCTAGCTTGGTGACCAATACCGTCTGAATAATAATCACCCCTGGTCCCTAAACATACGCTATATTGTGTTGTGTTCGGGCATAAGTGATTTCAGTTCCCCTATGCTGACTGCAACGTATTAGCGGTGTCTTTGGCGTCGCATACATCTACAAGCGATGATAACTGTTTATTATTAAGTGGGCCGTCAGCGGCTCTACTGTTCCACAACATTAATAAAAGCAAGCAGAAATTTCGCGTCGCGGTGAGGAATATATGTTGCGGGAGTATACATTAACGACAGTCTTCATGTCTGTGACATTGCGAATAAGTAGGAGAGTCGCTTTTGCTGGTCCATTCCAGTAGCCATCCTCGTTTAATTATCGCTTCTGTCTCTCATCAGGAGGGGTAAACCTAAAAAATCCTTGACGTTGTAAATGTGAGATAAAGGATTCATTACTGCTAAGATATTGACCGAAGTTGTTCCGGGCGATTAAGCTGATTATTTTGTTCTAGGGCGGCGTAAAGGCTGAAAATCGATTACTTCTGGTTCAAGGTAATAAAGGAGCCTCAAAGCCTAATTCACAAAGTACCAGATCTCGTTAAGCAAACACGGTATGAAGATAGGAAAACAAAAGTTATTAATATCACAACGAATACTGCGTAAGGTGAAAATAATAATCAATAATTACCTATAAATCATAATACGATAACAGTTTCTTTTCAACACTGTCACCGCTCCAAGTATGGCACGTAACGAGGAATTCTAGCAGCTTAAGTACAAGTGTATATAATCAGTTATACTTTCAATATTAAAATATCTTAGAAGTTTAGACTTTAATTTTGGTTAGTAGAAGAAGTAATTTTAGGTTAAAAGTTAATTAGACGGGTTGTATCCATATTCCTACCTTTTCTTCCATATTGTTACATATTCGTCATATTTTACAACATCCCGCCAGGTTACACAGATTCTTTAATGGGTATATAATATTTCGACTTACGAGTGTCAAAGCAAAATAGAAAAAGGAACGTTGCGAAGCAGAATATTAAGTCATTATGTATTAGGGGGTTGTTTATTTGAATAAGCATAAATTGTCAAAGAGATTTTTATCTTGCTAAACAAAGAAGCTCCTTCTGTTAGCGCTTGCCCTTGTTTTGGGGGTGCCTATTTAATGGGATCGGCTAATACTGTTGATGATGCCTACGATTTTAACCCTCCCTAATAAACGTGATATTTCATATCTCTGTCTCGATCACATTAATGTATTTTGAATAGGGGTAAAGAGGACAGAAGGTGTTGAGGTGCGGTTGAATAAATCTTTGATCAGCTTATGTTTTTGTTATTAATTTATTGTGTTTTGATAGATACAAAATTCGCCCCAAACTGAATGTTCCATTCAAACAAGAATATTGGTTTGCTGTAAGCATGTATGAAGATAGTCAAGGACATTTCGTACATGTCCTTGATCAACTTTCATTACAAGTGTTTGTTAACAGCTGACAAACGCTTCACTGAAGTCTGTAGACTAAACGCTGTATTTTATTATTTCTGTAGAACAGCCCATTATAAAGTAGTCCACTTATGCCGTAACACAACACAAGGTTATTATGGCGGCATATTTAAAGACCAATGATGGTTGTCATCCAAGCGGGCGGGGCCATACCATCTCGCCAGGGTTGATTAGTCGCCTTTTACGACAGGCTCACTCCTTCCTCAGGGGTCAGTATTCCAATTCCACGTCCGCACGGGAGACGCACGCTTGACAAGCCACTCTCAAGATGTACTCCAAAAGTATACGGAAACAAGACTCAAGGAAAACGCAAACGAAGCCAAAACAAACCTAGCGGCGGATAGTAAGTAACCAGGCTAAACCTTTGGAAATATCTGAAGTGACATCAAAAAGTCCAGAGTCTAGCCCTGAATGACGGAGATACACTATACCCTTTGCCCCATTTAGTAGACATAATAACATAAGTTTACATAATTCCCAGAATGTCAGAACCTATCATTCGAGGGCGGTCCGATAAGCTACTTAGCCTCACCGCCTGATAGCACCACTATCGCAAAAGTATGTGATTTATTGCGCAGTACATTCTAGTATACAGCTACTGTAAAAATTTCAGCTGAAACGAACGCGTAGTATTGTTTTGAGCGCGTGTGGAAGGGATCGTGTCCGCGGATTGTGTATAGTGACTCTTCTCCTTCGATGGCAACCGTCACAAATTACTTTAATTAGGTTCAACGTGGTTGCACGTCGGTTTTTGATGAGCCACGACCAGGTGCCCCGAAAACGGCTACCACGGAGGATAACGTGACAAAAATCCACGATTGGCAGACCACCGATTGAAGATGCACGAGATAGTTGTAACAGTAGGCATCTCAAAAAACTGCGTGGGTCATATCCTGCATGAAGTATTGGGCATGACAAAGCTGTCGGCGTGATGAGTGCCGCATTTGCTCACTCTTGTCAACAAGCGCAACGGTGATCCATCACGATGCTTCAGATGTATGATTCAAGCGCAATCCGATGGATTTTCTGTGTTGTTTGTGACTGTCGACGAAACATCGATACACTGGTACACACTAGAGACCAAGGAACAGTCGAAACAGTGGACTTCACCCGGCGAACGTGCTCCGAAGAAGGCAAAAACTGTTCTATCGGCCGGAAAGGTGATGGCCACCGTTTTCTGGAATTCAAAAAGTGTGATCTACGTCTACTTCCTGGAGAAGGGCAAAACGGTCACAGGACTCAACTATGTCAAATTATTTAGTCGATTTGACGCCGAATTGCAGAAAAAACGGTCCCATTTGGGGAAGAAAAAAGTACTCTTCTATTATGACAACGCACCGGCTCACCTCCTCCGTCACCACGGCGAAATTGAAGAGAAAGTAGAATTAGATTACGAACTGCTTACATCCACCGTATTGTCCTACCTAATGTCCTATACGATAACCTCTTGGTTATCGCCGCTGCCGAGGAATACTTCGCAAACCTTCAGAAAACATATTTTTCAGACGGGTTAAAAATGTTACAGCATCGCTGTGTCAAGTGTATCGAAATGAAAAGAGATTATGTTGAGAAATAAATCGCTATTTTACCAAAATTTTTGTTTTTCATTTTTAAGTTAAATACGTATCAGACCACCCTCTATTACGTGCTTATACAATAAAAAGTTAAAATTATTTTACTAAAAATTCCTAATCGATGTTTGTAAGTAAGTAATTATGGTAAACATTTATCATCGAGATAATTTTTTTTAAATCACAAAATCAGTATCGAATATAATATCGATTATAATTTTTATGTTTTCAAACATTCCATCAATACTCGAAAATTTTAAAAATGATAGTTAAGTTTGAAATCCATTAAATTTTAGTATACTATGCAAAAATATTTACATTAAAAATATCTAATTCTTAATTTTTGACATTAATGAGCCTAGAATGTGACTGTAATTATTATTTTTTTTCGCCACAGAATATCTTTTAAATTAAAATGTTTTTTAATTTTATGTATACATGTTTAATATATTGTAAAATTATTCAAATCAATCATACCCACGTATGATTTCTTCATTACAATTTTATTTAAATAAAATAAATGGTATTTCTATAATATAGTATAATAGAACAAATCTTTTACTCAACATTTGAAACGACTTATACGATTGTTATTACGATTTTTTTATTTAAGATTTTAATGACATATAAAAAATGGATGAATTACGTAAAAGATAATATGGCACAAAAAGGCATGAATGTTAAGATGAAGGCTGAATAGAGTGTAAAGAGAGAACATGCAGTGACGACCCTATATAATTTGGGATAAGGCAAGAAGAAGATCATTACAAAAATAGAAAAATAAAAGTTAATTTTATAAAACTATCAAGATTATATGAAAAAAGGACCTAACTGTACCGTCACAGGATGAAATGAGTGCACGAAGTCTTCGGTGACACATATTATAACACAACCGAGGCAATTAGCATGTTTTACAGGGATGACTACTATAAGGCCTTTCAATCCTGAAAGTAGATGGAGGCGAGATTCATTTGGGTCCTAAAATAACAAGAATTCAATGATATGAATTACATGAATATTACAAAAAATCACATAAGCATAATAGAAAAAATATCCTTGTAGACACAACACCACTAGTTCAAACGATAGGGCTATAATAATCAATTCCAATTAAAGAAACATCAGAGAACGTGAGAAAAATCAAACAAAACCACAACCAATCACCGTCTGATTGGCCACAAAGGGCACTCTCCACCCCTGTTTTTTTAAACAAGCGTTTTTGTTTCACAGCTCGTCATCATGACTGGGATATACAAACGGGACTGTGCGCTACATCGTTACAATTTATTTCTTCAGCGGGATGCAACAGATAACTTCAACAATGAGTATTAAAAAGCGGCAAAATGTCATATGTAATCGTTTAGGACTAGATCTGCTTCTCAAATTTACAAATTTTAATATATACGTATATATACTAAGGAATACACGCATATAGTATATCTTCTCTTCACTCTCTTCTTACCGGCAAAAGTCTAAAGGAACTACGAGTATATCCAAGTTCAATATTTTTTTATTAACAGGTGTTAAACATTTATTTATTTGTCAGTAAGTAGAAATTATGTTATAATATACACAAAAATGATAAACCCCCTATCCACTTCATGCCATAGTGGGATCTGACGGTGACCATCTACCGTGAAGAAAAAAATAGTGAGGAAACCTGAATACCGAGTTCACCGGTACGTGCAACCTTTTTTTTGTTATGAGGTGAAAAATGTTTAATGCTCACCCCGCCGCCTGGGAACTGGCGGCAGGGTAGTGTAAGAATCCCGTGCAATGCGCACGTACGCCCCCAATAGTTGACAAAGGGGACACGTCCCTGGGTTACCCACTAAAAACCAACGCATGGTATGCTTCGCGTGCGCCTCACATCCGGGCGAGCTGGGCCGGCCGTGTTGACTTTGATTGGCCTCTCCTGTGCCGATCGGGGTGTGTGTGTGTTTTACCCCGGCTGCCTTTGGACTCTCACAGAGGTGAGAGGAGCGCACGGAACGCTGACCTGAGGGGCTTCCCCTTGCCGGCAGACTGCATGGCCGTTGCTCCGCCGCCGTACATGTAACCTGCCAATCCAACTAGCGCGGCGGGTATTATACGTTCCGTTCCGTTTAAGGGAACTCCGAGACAGTGGTATGTTATTTTTTAAACAGTTATTTAGAATACTCGATCCCTAAATGTTAAATGTTCATAAAATAATATTACTGAGAATAGGTATGTATGTATATGTAATCTTAAAGCGAAAAAAGCGCTGTGTCCCGTCAAATCACTGTTATAGATAGCAGCGTATTTTTGCGTCATTAGCGCAAACGCACCGTCATCGCGGCACGATTTGTCTATGGTTATCTCATTTTTTTGGCGGGGACGCGTCTCGTATCGCACATACAATATGCGTTCTCGGCTAATGTGTTGGAAGAACTTTTGGAGCTGATAAGCGCCGAAAGCAAACGCTGGCTGGCTGTTTTGTTCACAATTTCTTTTTAAAATAACGATTGATGCGTAATCACGTATATTTTATTTATTATAAATATTTTTATGGTCTCTATCTAAAACAGATTTTAACAACAATAAATATTAAGTACAATAAATTATTTAAACTTTTTTCGAGGGATCAGCGATATCACGGTTAGAATATGGGACTAAAGTAGATCCTGCTATCTCAGGTTATGAGTGAAAATAGGAGGTGAGGTGGCGATTGAGGTTCTGTTCTGTATGCTGTCGCAAATTGGCCACAGTCATACGGCCTAGCAGCATAAAAGAGCGGCAGCCGTAAGTTAAATACGGTGAGAGCGACATGACCGCGTAGGTTTCCCACGGAGTATCGACTCGGTTATTAGAGAATAATAAACCATAGCTGTTAAAATTAATCTTTAAATAAAACTTGTATTTTAAATAATATATGATAAAAAATATCTCCCAGCAATGCTGAAAAGTCTTATCAAGCTTTCCACGCCGCAAAGGATTAAAAAATAGAACTCTACATCAAAAACTCTTGCCTAACAATGATGTGAAAATAAAAACATGACTTTTTAACAATTAAGGCAGGAATGTAGTTTGGAGGGGGAGGGGTAAACGCGGGCACTGAAAAGCACAAGTGGTCTCAAAACGGCACGCGTCACAGGCCACAACAAACGGCGCGGCCTCAATCAGCATCTCATTTTAATTAGAGAAAAAAAAAATGCCGTTTGCCAAGTGCGCAAGCATTGTGGAGCGTCAGAAACAAAATCAAACTACAATTATTAATTTAAAAACATGTCCAAAGCATTGCATTTTTATTTTTGGCAGACCTAACCTTACGTTAACTATATTTTATTTAAATTATATATCTTTCTTGTCTTTGCACTAATGGTAAACCCTCGTTCTATGGTGTACAAACATGTACAGATTATATTTTACTAGAAATAAACAATCAGACAAGCTAAAATATTTTTTAAACTGTAAAAATGTTCTTTTTTATTTTCATTTAATTAGAAGTAATTTCCATAATAAAACTGTTTATATTTTATCATACCTCATTAAAGTGATTTAAAATTTAAACAACTATATTATGGGTTATAGCCTCTATTACTTATATCCATTTAAATATAATGTTAATATACTGCTTTACAGTAAATAAAAAAAAACATACATTTAAACAAAAATGACATCAATATTCGAAGCGTTAACAGTTAATTAAAAACCCTACAACATGTTTGATAACGAAAACAAATATTTTATGATATATAAATAAATTGCTACAGTATTTATAGGCAAGTTGTTTTTCAAACTGTACAAACTCAGCGGGCGAACAATACTAGAGGAACCCTTTCCGCAAACAATTAGCGCACAAGTGCACTCCGGAACAACGGCAATACAATCCCCCGGCAAAAGCTTCCGACTGGTTGGAAACCATCCCGTCTTTGACTTTGCCTCACTGCTGCTGCCAATCTAACCGTTTCCCGCCTTTTACGCAATTCCACAAATGCTTTTTAGGGAAATGTTCGAAAACAGAATGATAAAACGGATGTCCAACTTTTATGACTGCATCTTTTTTCGATTCAATATTTTTTCAGGGCGAATAAAAGTCCATATCGTCACATAAGGGTTTGGGACTCCCTCTTGAGTACCCGCCACGCAGCGTATGTCCAAAATTAAACATATCGCTGATCTCGGTATGCACGTTTCCTCACATTTTTTTCTTAACCGTCGTGGGTTACGGTTGTACCTATAATATATGTTTGGGGGCAAGAATTAGAAAGAATCGATGGAAACTGACCTTTCAGTGCAGCTTTGAACAATCAAAGCATCACTTAAAGGTCTGTTTCAATTACACAATTAGCTACCACGTACTTTTTTTTAATAAACTCATTTGTGTATTGCAATAGTGTTAGTACTCTTCGTGACACGTCCTTCATCGACGATTACTAAAATGAGAAAAGGAAGAAAACCAATCGGACTTCTTTTCTGGTAGGGAGTTTGTTTGCAAGTTATCTAACCCTAAAATTATGACTATAAAAAAGTTAGCATGCAAAATGAATTTAATGGTAAATTAGATTTTTAGAGATCTCTTATTATTTAAATCATGGTAATAATTTTAATGATTAAATACAGAATTTGATACTGCTATTTAGAATTAATTATATAATATAAAACGCTTAGGTACGTTAATGTAGTTTTTTCCACCTAGATACTTGATTAGAAACCGTTGAAAAACGATTTCTGATCTACGACTAATTTAAAAAAGCCTAAATTATATTAAATTTTATCGTTCTAGAAAATATATATATATATAAAAAAACTCGTATATAATCTACTTATTTGCGGATCCACTCTCGTAAAACATACTGTTTGATTATTAATAAGATAATTAAATACAAAAATTCAGCTATATTGCATGAAATAGTTCATTGGCTTTAGAACAATTTATATTAATATTATTCAAATAAATAAAAAATGTGTTAATTTAAAGCATATTTAAATTTAAAATACTTATTTAATTCGTATATTCCGACCGATCCAAATTATTTCGTCTTTTGCGGAATTATAATCGGATTAAATCAAACTTAATTTTAGCAAATCACTTCCAGATAAGGATCATGTTTAACATCTGCTACATCAAATATTATAATAAAAATATCGCTACTTATCTGAATATCAGCAACCGCAAACATTGTATATATTATGGTCTACATTTGAATACATTATTTTACAAACATGTATTTTTTTAAATATTTAATTTATAATTATTGTTACCAAGGCACTTAATACCTTTTTTACTAGAGCTTATATTTCGCGTTTCTTTTATTGCTATGGAACAGCAGATGGGCTGACAGCCTACTTGACAGTAGGCAGTTTCACCTATGGATGTTTGCGACGCCCGAGGCGCCGCTAGCACGCTTCTCCGTTTAGTAGAATCAGAACCTGTGTCACTTATTCCGGAACACAACAATTATTATGGCGGTACAATTAAACGATCAGGGATGTTTGCTAACCATTTAGGCCTGGGGCATACCAGGCCAGGTTATTATGTCACTTTTAACGATAGGCCAAGCTCGGCCGCAAGGTTCAATATTATTACTCCGGTCCAGTCAAATTTCTTACACGGTGCTTATTAGCTTTAATTTTTAGTTAAACTTAAAGTTAGTAAGCACTAGAACAGAAATATTAGACGTAAGAGGCATAGCCCTCGTCGACAGGGCCGCGAAACATTGTATAGCCGGACATTGCTCTTACAGTGGAATAAGAATATTTACCAAAATCGAGAAACTTGGTGTACAGCATGCCAAACTGCGTATACGTAGTAATGGAGGCCCGAGGGGGCAATACAAAGTATTAAAATTCAAGAAAATCATATTTTTGTACAAAAATGTCATGTTTCCTATTTTTGTATTAAGGTGAGATCAGCAGTTTTTTTCTTTATGTAATTTTTAATAAATAAAATGTAGTGACTTATAAATTTTATTACTTTCATTTAAGGGGTATTAAATTGTCCATTAAACACTGTTTATTTTATTGAGCTAGCATTCTTAGTTTCCAAGATTTATAGGTTTCTTTAGGTGACCCGATTCATTGCTTTTGAGTGTAGTATTTATTAATGTTTGTAATATATTTGTATATGTGTAATGTTTGTAATATTACTCTACATGTAAAATGATATAATGAAACAGATATAATAAAAATAAGGCTTAAGTATTTATATTACTCAAACGTTACATAAAAAAATATTTACTTTATATACTAACAACATATTATATATTATACCTATATAAAGTAAATTTTTTTTTACTGTTGAAGAACAGCAGACAACCTGACAGCCCACTTAACATTAATTAGCAGTTACCTTCACCTATGGATGTTTACGACGCTAGGGGCACCGAAAACACACTGCTGTCCCATAGGGGTACAGGAACCAGGGCCACTAATGACGGAATACAACACAAGGTTAATAAGACACCATATTTAAGACCAAGGGTGTTTTCCATCCAGATGGGTTTGGGGCCCTACCACGTAGCTAGGGTGGGTTGTTTTGTTGCCTTTTACGACAGGCCAACCTTGGCCGCAGAATTTTACTCGCCGTCCAGAATCTGATAGACATCAAGTCACGTCTGAGCAAGAAGACCGGTATATTGTGTCAGTTTCTCTAAAAACATCGTCACTTTAACTCTATTAAATTGCAACAGTGGCTCAGTGAGGTTCGAGTATTATAAGCGATTCTACCATAAGAAGAAGATTGGCGGAATATGGCACGAAACCTCATAAACCAGCTAAAATACCAAAATTGACGGTAAAACACCGAAGAGCGCGCCTCAACTTTGCAATTGAGCACTTAATTGGTCATACCTTCAATGGAACAAAGTTTTCTTTTCTGACGAGAGTAAAATGGTAATGACGGAAGAAGAAACCAAAAAGATGGAGAATTTTTCACAGTCTTGAAGAAAGAATCAGTTACGATGGCGGTTCATGGACGTTTTAGGGAGGCATAAGCACCGATAGAAAAACCGAATTTGCGTTTGGATCTGGAACTCGGTTACCGTCATTAAATGGGTTACGTTACATCGAAGAGTGTCTGAAGCCTCATGTGGTTACCCTATGCACATTTTATTGGTGAAAACTTCATTTTTATGCAGGAGGGCTCATACCGCAGGCATTGTAAATGAATTCCTGAGCGAAGTTGGTATTGCAATTATGGGCTGACCAGCAAGAAGCCCTGAAATGAATCCCATAGAACACCTATGGGATGAGTTGAAGAGACGAGTCAGAGCGAGATATCCTGCTTCGGAGACGCTTGGCCAGCTTAAAACAGTTATACAAGAAGAGTGGGACAATATATCACAACACAAGTTTGTGATGTTTATCCATTCCATGAGGAACCGCATGAAAACAGTATTAAGAGCCCGGTGATAAAATACGAGATACTGAATAAACTTTTTAACATTTTTCTATTTTACTTTGTTTATCTTTGCTTCTAACATTTAATCATTTCAAAAACATACCTGTTGAACAAAACACAATAGCTAAAGAAATTTAATTTCAATTTGAAACATTAATATTCGTTAAATGATACCTTATAATATCCACAATTAACTGGCATTATTTATAGTTTTGGGTAAATGTAAAAAAAAGTTAACTCATTCAAAACCAGACATAGGTGTTCAAGGGTGTTCCGATTTTTTTGATGAGAAGTGTATATAAAAAGAGAGTGTTAGTATGTCCAGCTTTTTCTCTATGACCACCCACTCCCACCCTTTGTGGTTGCAGTGAGAGAAAGCCCCACCTGTGCACTTGCAAGTAAGGGAGTTTGGTTGCTGTAGGTGGAAGTCGGTGGTAAAAATATGTAATGAGATACTTCTATCCTTTTCTAACATGTTGTACGACTCATATAAGGTCGGGAGTGTGCTGAATGGCGTAAATTACGTCAGTGCGTGATTATGGTGCAAGGATTTGAGAACATATACCTATAAGATAAAGAAACTGATTTTATAACCATTACGTGTGCGATGTATTTTGAACTGAGCAACGCCGGGTTTCGCTGCTAATATATTTATATAAAAGATGGAAGTTACTTAAGTAACGTTTTAATTACTCAACAATATCAAGTTTTGTTACTACAATTTTAAGAAACGTTTCTCAGAATAATTATAATCTTAACATCTCTTCTTAACCTTAGCTCGTAATTTCTTAAAGATATGGGCCTCCACAATCGCAATTTTAAAGAGAACTTTAATTTTAATAAACTCTTGTAATGACCGAGATCGTTTGACTCTGGTTTTTACACGATGTTCTTTTATATCAAACGTCGCGTCGTTGGAACATTATCAAGATGATATCGATGTTAATGTTTTTAGTTGTTTTTTGTCAGGGTAATTTTAATTCGATATGAGGTAGTAATGAATTGTTTATTTTACCTATGCCGGTTTGTGTAACCATGTTTTTGAGTTTCTTCTATATGTATTATTAATATTGTATATTGATATTTATTGATGCGTTTTTGACAATCTCTGTGCGCAACTTTCGTTCGAAAAGCCTGTGGGCGGCATGGATGACAAAGGGTCATATAGCAGAGGCTTAAAGTCAGAAATGGATTTCGAGTCAATTAAGGTTTTATTTGTTGCTGACGATCATCAGAAAGGCGAACGGCCCACTTGATAATTACCGTCGCCTATGGATGTTTGCGACGCTAGGGGCACCGCGAACACACTGCTGTCCGTATAGGAGTACTGGAACCTGAGTCACTAATGCCGGAACACAACACATGGTTATTATAACGGCATACCTACTTATAAATTAAGGATGTTGTCATGGGCGCTACCACGGCGCTAGGGTTGTTTTGTCGTCTTTTACGACAGTGTGACCCCGGCTGCAAGGGTTACTATTCTTACTCCGCCCTTGTACGGAGAGAAAGGTGGCTTCCGTTAATATTGATAATGATAAAATTATAGTGACATTTGTGATCCAATAATTACACATCTAAAAAGCCAGTTGCTTAAGTGATTAAACATCCGATCTATTTGAATACTATTAACATATGTATTACAATTATTAAAAGACTATCATACTATAATGTTAATGAAACTCACTTTTCCATTCACATCCGTTGGTTGTGAGAAAAGACAAATTTTATGGGAAATAAACTGAGATAAAATGGTCAAACTAGTACCTATTAGTGATGTGACACTATATGTCGCTTGAAGAAATTGAGCTATGAAAATTTTCCTTCTGCCGTTTTTGTAGGCTTGTCATGCTAAATTCATATAATAGAAGTGAAAGCAATTGTGATACCCTTTCAATTATTATATGAGATGCATGAACATCTTGAGATGCTGGGTAGAATTGAAATGTCTGATCTCTCCATTCCTAACCTGGTTGTCTTGTACTTGTTGTTGATATAAGACAATTATACTATTACTTGTCAAAAATCGAAAAAAATTAGTGTTGGTGGAATCCAAAAAATAAATTATAACCATCTGCAAAAAATTCCGCGTCGGATGGTGGTAGTTCCATCCGATATGGAACTGGAAATAAAGGAACCCCATTTTCCTTACCCATTTTCCCGTCCCGAATCTGTGTATTAATATTTAATATAAATTATATATAATAATATACTTAATTATCATAAACAAGCGCACGGCAGCTTACTTTGGGACCAGATGGAACTGTGTGAAGGATTCCAGTATATTTCTTATTTATTATTTAGATATATCAATGACAGCACAGGCAGGTCATAGTTTAAATTATGGTCTGTGATCTTAAGTTAGTTAAGGAAGCTTTTAGCATTATTTACATTTACATATGGACTAACTATAACCGAGTCCACAAAATTACAACGTCGAAATAAATGAAGTATTCTAAAATTGGAAAGATAAAAAGGGGTGATAGATAAAAAGGGGGGGGGGGGGACAATATAACGCTGTTGCACGAGTATTTAGCTCGAAGACATTGTCATATAAGTTTTCTGTGAAATAATATTTTACCCCTATATAGAGGAGACAAAGAAGCTCAGTGACTTCATGTTCAGACAACCCTAAACCTGTCGACAAAGCAAATGAATTATAATAAGAAGGTAGTAGTGTAATTAATTCCTCACAATACCTCCCTCAGAGCCTCTCAATGTCTGAATCCTGTACATTGTAATTATCGGATGAAAGTAACCTGGCTGTATGATAAATGAGGCGAAGACGAGCCATTGTTGCGCCATGAAAGAGCTTTTGTCTATGGTTCAAGACAAAACCCTCGCTCGTTGTCTATGTACCCGATTAGGGATGTCACACGGACAAAACACGAACGATTGTTTTTTTTAAATAGTAGTAGTCTATTGTTGAGGTTTTTATTGCTGTAGGACAGCAGACACGCTAACGGCCCCATTAGAATTTAGCAGTTACCGTCGCCTATGGGTGTTAGCTACGCTAGTGGCATCGCGAGCACGCTGCTGACCCTTAAGGGACAGGAACTAGGGTCACTAATGTGGGAAGACAACACAATGTTAATATGGCGGCGTATATAAGACCAAAGGTGGTCGCCATCCACACGGGCTTGCGGCCCTACCACGTAGCTAAGGTGAGCTGTTTTGTCTCTTTTTATGACAGGCCGACCCCGGTCGCAGAGGTCAGTATTCTTTATCCGCCCCTGCATGGATAAAATATGTTTCAACTAATATTTTTTTTCTTGTATATCATTTGGAGATGTATTCCAGTTGTATCCTAAGTTTGCTTGAAGGTCAGCGTTGGAGATCTGAAGTGAACAAAGAGATACTAGGCTTAACTAGAGCTCCAGTTTATTTATTTCTATGTATTTATAATGTTTTAAAATAATAGGTTAAAAGTAAAGCTGATATCAAATAAAAACATTAAGTTGGCTAATATATCTTAATATAATAAAGCTATTAAAATCATACTATATTAGTAAAAGACTGTAAAATTATTGAAAAAAATGTGTATCAAACTTTATAAAATAATACAAATACATGAAGAAAAATATATCGAAATATCATTCGATTTATAAAAATTGCACATATAAAAGTTTTATATGTTTAAGTGACCTTTCGCAGACTGTGTGAAATAATTTGGACAACCCTACCACAACTCCTTTGTCGACCTGTGAGTATTGTAGTGCGGTGCGTCGGTGGAATCATTAAATGTATTTAAAAAGAACAAAAAACTAAGCCTCCTCTGCAAATATTTGCACGTTTCTCACGGAACGAGGGGCGTTAAAAATGTCTGCACAGTAAAACCTCTCTTTGTTTCTAACTCAAACAAAATTTGAATTTATATAAATAAACTGCATTACAATAAGACGAGTGCTTAATCACATCGCCTTAAGGTAAACGCAGTTTGCATGCCCTCTATTGAGTGTGAAAGTAAACTATAATTGAGTCTTTCTATGTAGAAAATGTATCATCCAATAAAAATTGAGAGCGAAAAGATATTAACGTTTGTGATTGGTTCATAATAAATTTGAAAATTCGCGTAAACTATGAGTATAACAAAATAAGAATCACGCCAGTTTATTCTTTTGAAAAGATAAATACACAACTCACTAAGCAAACTAACAATGTGTATTATTTTCTTTATAAAAACTGTTGGAGTTTACTCCTTAAGAATCGATTTTCATATATAAGGCGCCCGGTATGAGAAAAATGTGAGAGTAAAATCTACTAATGAATGACCTCGTTACGCTTTTGGTGCGCGTGCACCGGAACACACTAAACAAAACAAAACAATGTATCTCTCAAGGCAAAAATTACTTTATTTGTTACAACTTAAGGTTGATTTCACATTAAATGTTGTTTAACATATGTCTTTTCATTTGTAAGTGACAAGAGTAATTTATTGCTTTGCTCATTTTATATGACGAATGATCGTAAGTATTAGATAATGTTTTAGAGATTTGTGACTTTATTACTAGATGCCATAGTTGTAATTAGGTTGAACTTAAAACTATTTTAAAACTTTTTTATATATGTATATTAGTTTCATTAATTTGTTAATTTTCCCTTTCATATGGTATTAATCTTTTTTCAGTTAAATAAACTCTTTTTGCGTATGTTTAGACAATCTTACTTAAGTAGTAAACTCCAGTCGTGCGTCGGAGCTGACACACACAGTTTTTTTCATTTATTTTATGTACGTGATAAAAACTTTAAAGTATTTTACAAATATACATACTTTATGATCATGTAATCACACTCCAATATATTTTTAATGCTGAGGAACAGCAGGCAGGCTGACAGCCCCCTTAATAGTAAGGAATCTGGGTCACTAATACCAAAACGATGATGATAATGGGTTGTTATGGTGGCCTACTTATATACCAGGGGTGGTTGCCATTCAGATGAGCTTGGAACCCTACATCCTGTTTTATCGCCTTTTACGACAGGCTGGCTCCGGCCCCAGGTGTCAATATTCTTCATCCGCTACTGCACGAAGAAAAACAAACTTTCTGCAGACTAAATATTTTGTGTGAGCATCTAACCTAAAAGGCTTTACTTTCACACCATATGACCCAATATGTCTTAAACATAATCAACTCTGTCATAAAGATAGTAAACAAAGCAATTGTCAAATCAATTTCTCAGCACAAATATGGATAAATTACAGAAAACCGCTTAGAATACTAAAACGCGGGAAAACAATAGGTTAGGCAGTAAACGCCGCCATGTTGTGTATGTGCGTCTGCGCACAATGTCCCTTTGTGCGCCCATATGGGAAAATATCGCTTGTTTTGTCATCGTCCATTGTCCCTGACAGACGGACAGACAACTGAAAAGACAGCCTTTGAATGCTTATATAAGCTTTGAATACCTTTACAAGATTATGTAAAGTACTTCTAAATGCGCGTGTTTTAATGTTTCCGTTTTGTTATAGATATTTGTTTTTTGTAAACAATTTAATCCATTGACTTTCTTTATGCTTTCTTTGATCACGGGAGAACTAATTTAAGCATATAAAGAATGAATCTTAATTTTATTTCTCTTAATAGATTTTAATAAATAATAAAAATGATTTGTGAATATACAAGTCATATTATCATGTATTTATCATTTATATTTTTATAAACATAACAATAAATATAACATGGCATGTGTGTATGTATATATGTATATACATACACATATATACATACACACATACTATACATACACGGATACATATACATGTATCCGTGTGTATGTAATTTATTTATGTATTAATTAATATATATTTTATTAAATTTAATGTGCCTCCTAGTGTTTATATATCAAAGCATAATCCAAACTCGGGTTGTCTGGAAGAGATTGCTCTTTAGCGATAAGACCGCCCTTTGTTTTATATTTTTTTACACCTGTCTTTTTAGTACAATAAAGAGTTTTCTATCTATCTATAAAAATAATCTAACAATTCTCTTAGCACATCTAGCTCCGAGGTAAGCAACAAAGCGCTTGAGTTATAACTACTAGACAACTGATATATTGCTACTTACTAATTTTCTTTTTTAAATAAATATATATTATACAATACCCAAATTCAGGCTAAGAATCGAACCGGCAAATCGAATACGTCAGATTAAACAATTATAAGTAAGCTAAATTTAGGACGAGGAGGGTGATTGGAGTGTAATCCTTGAACTCCGAGAGGAGAACCACATGGATTCATTTGCAGAACAAGCAATCATTGTCGCATTTACAATGTCCTAAGAACAGTAGCTTTTTTGACGGCTAAGACTGTTTTTTTAATTGCATTCACTTTATTTGACTACATGTTAATCAGGAAACGAGTAAACGCGGTGGAAATCGGGAAAAGTATGCGGAGAACCCGCCGCGCCGTGCCCCGTAAATATTTGAGTGTGTTAGGAATTTACGGACAGTCGCTTCAGTATCCTATTCGCAGTAACCACATCAGGGAAGAAGAGTTTATTATACCTAATGTTAGTGTACGCTTTTACCCAATAACGCGTATTTTACATGTTAATACCAAAGTGCGGTAAACGATAATTAATTTGTTATTTGCAGACTAACAGTGTAAAGGAAACTTGTAGCATAAAGTGAACGAAACCTTTTTTTTTGTTTTTTTTTTTGTTTTGACAGCAGTACACTGAAAATGAAAATGTACAAAAAATGCCTCGCAAAACTAACTCGCTTATAATAACTCAATTTTCTACATACAATGTAGCATAGGTATAACATGCTATACATTGCATGCACATGCTGCACAGTAAGTGGTATGTATAAATTTTTATTGTATAAATATTTTGTCCTCCGTGGGTAAGGCTAAAAGTATTTAGTACAACTTTTACTGCATTCAGTTTTCTCAGGTCTTTTAATATTTCCGCCTATTGACATTTGTTTTATAACATTAATTAGTGATATAAATTGATATAAGCGACTTTCGTAGGAAGGTTTGGAAAGCTGTATGTTTAATCGATCGGCTTTCCTGTCAAACATCGTCAAGTTTTCATGTTGAGATAAAAGTAGGTATAATATTGTTATTAATATAACAAGCACTACTAGAAGAACTTCCTATCCGTTAAAAAAAAAAAAGATTAATGGTGGCCAAGTGGTGTTACTGTCGGAGAATAATCGCGAGATGCCACTGCTTAGTTTTTTTTTATTACAGAATAACAGACAGGCTGACGGCTTACTGATAAGTAATATAATATAAAAAAATTAAAAATAAGTTACTTTGGTCTATGGATGTTTACGACGCCAGGGCTAATACGCTGTTGTTCGTTCTCTTTAGGGGGAAGTCCGAGCGTATCAGTGAGGTCATGGGTTATTATTAATAAAATATAGGGTATTGGGGGTAATACTAAGATTGCTATGGCTCGTCCTAAGCAGAAACTATAATAATACCTACTTCTATATATTCGGCTTTCAGTACTTCTATTCACAATAATAAACATTAGGTAAACCATACAGCCCGAAATGATAATAAACAAGAAATACTCAAGGAAATTTTCTACATAACAAACATTAAAACATGTTTAAACAAAATCTCACGTCCCCATTAAACGATATTATCTTTTTTAAGTACGTTGAAGTCAACTAATATGATAATTAATCAAGCGATTTTAAAGAAAGGTATATTACATTTCCCAGATACCAGAAGCTATTACTGCCGCTTGCCACGATATCATCTGTTTTGTGAAGAATTAAATAGTTATATGATCATTTATATTTGAGCAATAATGAATAACTCATATTAATGTTTTGTTACCTGTTGTAATAAGTAGTTAGTTGCGTTTTTAATTGAAGTTGCCTGATCAAGAGGGTAGGTTTGCGGTGTAAGAAGTTAGCGGTTTCATAAATCGATCTATAACGTGTTTTCTATGCGTTTTTAGTGCATTGGTATTAACATGATATAATCGCTATAAGACATTCGGATTTTCGTTATTCATAAATTTAAGTTATACTTAGTTTGTCACGTTCATACGAGTATATTTATTTATTTATGTGTACACTATTACGAAAAACGTTGTGGTCTGAAAGAAGATGTAGTGACAAAAATTGAGAAAGGTATGCTGAGATGGTTTGGCCATGTTGAGAGAATGAATGAAGAACGATTGACGAAAAAAGTGTATAAGGCGAGTGTGAATGGAAGTGTTGGAAGGGGTATACCTAGGCGGACGTTTCGAGACCAGATCAGGGACGTCTTGAAAAAAGTCCAGGTCAAGAGTACCCTAAACCGAAGGGCATGCATGAAGAGAATAATGAAAGTGGACGAAGCGAAACAAGTAATGTAAGGATCGTAGCAAGTGGAAAGAAGTGGTCTCTGCCTACCCCTACGGGAAAGAGGCGTGATTATATGTATGTATATATGTACTATTACTACTACGTATTACTACTACGAACATATAGCTGTACTCAGTATCAGCCCGTTATTTAATTTGTGTTCATTTAAATTAAATATCCGGATGACCGAGACTTTGCTCCGTATTTTTTTTTATAAATTGTGTTTTTTGGAAATTAACAATTGATTTTCTTAGTCTAACCTCAAAGCAAACACTCATTAACTTCGTGTTACTTAACAACGCCATCTGCTGGAATAGCTTTAGTGTTGTTGTGTCGTTAAAGCAATTAAAAAAATAGTATTATTATTCGCCGATAGATGTCAGGAAGAGTCATTTTTCAGTTTAAATTGGGACTACTCAAACGCCACCTTTTGACATTTTCTAGAAATGATTCCTAGCTATATCGATTTATCGCCCCCGAAACCCCCGGTATACTAAAATTTCATGAAAATTGTTGGAGCCGATTCCGAGATTCCAATTATATATATATATATATATATATATATATATATATATATATATATATATATATATATATATATATATATATATATATATATATATATATATATATATATATATATATATATACATACAAGAATTGCTCGTTTAAATATATAAGATATAATTTATCTGTCATTTTAAGCTGTTACACAGATAATAGTTGTCTAATTGTTCTAGCAACCTAGAGAGAAAGAAAAAATTGCTCCAAAATGCCATTACTTATCTTTCATTCGTTAATCGCTTTAAAATGTAAGTATTTTAAGTATCCCTTTAAGTTATAAAAATCGAAATAGGTAAGTTTACATTCTTAGTTACTTAATAGAATTTAAACTAATAACATGTGTAAAGTTTGGTATTAAAATATATAATTAGCCCATAAAATAGTCATCACATTTACAAACTATCATAAAATTATTTCAATGTTGATTATATTACTTCAATCTTGTCTTTGAATTGATTGAACGAAGCGACATGTAAGTAATTGAACTTAATTTAAAAATAAATTACCAAATTTAAATCTATGACGAAATAATAAAGGTTTGCTTTTACATTTACAATATCCATTCTACAGTCAAAATTGACTTAATAAATAGTCAAATTTATATTTGATTATTGTTAATACACATAACTCAACGTATCTTATACGACGCGCCTGCTGTTCGCGGTCACTGAGGCCAAACCCCCACCTCGTTATAGTGCTTTACAAGTGGGTTGAGAACACTGACGCTTCGACGAAGCTGTCGAAGCGTGGGACTGGACATCACTGCGGTGTGAACTGGCAATTATCATTATTTATTTTTTATTTGATTTTTTTATTGAACACTCCTACTTTATCATTTCATAAAAACAAACTTATGTAAAATATTTACGGTCTAAATTAGATTGTATGGATGAAAGGTTATTATCGAAAGTTATCGTTTTACGACTCGCTTTGTCACACCAGTAGGTCCGTGTTTTAGATGACAAATGTCCCAACTCTAATTTCGGAAGGCGAGCATAGAACATAAATATGCTAATATGTATTTGTTGAAACTAAAACCGTGAAATTAAAAACCATTAGAAAAGAAAATAGGCAATAACGTAATGTTTCTTACATTACCGATATATTGTTCATGTTTAAATTATCGATATATGTAATTTGGTTTTATTATTTTTTAAATTTATTATAACCGGATTACTATTTGATATGTTTAAAACTTTATCGTAAACATGTCGTTTTTTACAAACCTGATGAAATTTGTCGCGTGGATAAAATGACATTACACAATTTTTATAATTAACATAAATAAACAGAATGTAATTAAATTTTATAATCTCCCCGCCCCAGCTTGAAAAATGAAAATATGCCCTTTCCTTGCTACCAGTAAATTGACAGAAACAGCAATCCAATTTATTTATTTATATATTTTTTTCGAGAAACCCAGCGTCTGGGTGGTTATGTAAAATAAGTATGTATTAGAGTATATGTATATGTAATATATCTGTTGTCTAGTACCCATAACACAAGTGCTACTGCAATTTACTTTAGAACTAGATGGCGTTGTGTGAAATGGTCCCAGTATATTTATCTGAGATAACATATATATATATATTCATATATTTGTGTTCAAGAAGCCAATAAAATTAATTTATTGTGATTTTCACATACCTAACGCTATTCTAATGTTCCAAAAGTAATCACCAGAACAATTGCGTTATGGGTACTAGACAACTGATATGCTCATATTTTATAAATATATACAAAATATACATAAACAGAGTTGGGACGGAGATCAAACCCGTGACACCCGAAAAGGCGTCACGTAAAATTTGCGTATCTAAATAATTATATTACACGTCATATTATATAAACGTATATCCAGCATAAAAAACTAAGGAAGTAAAACATAAGTCGCCAGTAGATGTCGTAATGGGTCGCAATTAAAACCTAAGGAGTTATAATCTCCAGTTTCCCGGTACGTTTGTGGGAACTTCTAATTACTATACAGCTTTACAAACCTGTTGCGGTTATCTCATTTGAAAGTTTGTTAATGGTGTCATTGATGCATCAGATTGTTCTTGAAAATAATAATATTTTTTTGTGGCCATGTGGGTATTACTTTTTTTTGTTCTCGAAATGGAAATGATATCCACGCCACAGCTTGGGAACTCTCCACGGCGTATGTGGACTCCCGTACAACCTCATAGTTGACAACGGGGTGCAAGCTGCTGGTAAACCCATTAAAACCACCCTAGTCTCTATTACCCGAAACTCAAGCGAAGAATATGCTTTCACGTGTGTCCCCAATCCGGGTAGAGTCATAACAGGCGTTCTATGGATTTCTCCTCTTGCTACTCGTAGTTCACAGAAAATAACGAAATGGCGTTATTTGATTTTTTCATTCTAGGTGAAACGGCAGGCCCCTGTAAAGCTGAATTCCCGCATCTATTTCTGGAAGCGAAGTGCCCCAAAAGCACCTAAGTACTCAAAAAGGCGGGTAAATTTTTGCTTTTTGGATTTTGAATTTGCATAGCGTAGATATTGCCCAGTAGAATAAGACAGACGAAATGCACACGACACGTGCAATTGACTCGCTTCACGCGTGTGAAGAAAGAATGAAGAAGGATTTTTTTTACTTATCTTAATATCTCACGGAGATGATGTCACATACCTGAAACAAACAACAGCTATTAAAGTTTTTCTGTTTAGAGTTATTAATTTAGTAATAGTAAAAATAATCTCGTATAGTATAAAATTTGTTAACAAAATTAGGAAGTTGATTAAATATTTAATATCTCCGTGCAGGAGTGGAGTAATAACCCCTGCGACCGGGGTCGGTGATAAAACAACCCTAATTACGTGGTAGGGCCCAAATTCCGTCTGAATGACAACCCTTGGTCTATGGTCTAAGTATGCTACCATAATAACCTTGTGTTGTGTTCCGGCATTCGTGACCCACGTTTCTGTACCCCATGGGACAACAACGTGTTCGTGGCAATAAAAAAAAATTTACAAAAAATTCGGATTTTGTGCAGTTATAATGTCTATAACAACATCCCTTGTACGAGTAATTCATAAAAATCCTGTTATCCTCGTACAATGATCATACATTTACTAGAAAATTCCTCTGTCTCGCCATTCTCTTGCTGTGTGATATATCATAGATTATAAAATCACTAATATAATCATCACAAATGCTTACGCCATTTAAGTTTTATTTTGTAAATATTTTTATTTTAATTTAAGGTAATTTTTTTCAATCACTTAATATGGCTGCTTAATATAGCTCGATATAGACAAAAGCACATTATGAAATAATACAAAAATATATGGCCGAAATCAATAAAATATATAGTGATACAGTACAAATTCGTGTGTAAATATAACGACTTAAGCAAATAAATTATTGCGTTAATGCGTTACGGATTTAGGTAACTATGAAAAAAAAACTATTTTACATATTGATTTGAATATGAATATTTGTTTCTTAACAAATTATTTAGGCGTTTACTGGCCGTTATTTTATTAGTTCGCTGCTTTGAAACTCAATGCTCTGGGGCCTCAAACAATTCATTCTTATACAATTCGCCCAATTTATGATATTAATAGTATTATTTACAATATTTTAATTTTTTTTCCCTGAACAATGGATTAGGAAAAAAAACACCAAAAAGCATTTAATGTGGGTGAAAGCGAACATTTTTCCGCCATTTGAACTAAGTACGCAAGGTCAAAAAAAGAGTATGCTGTCCCAGCTAGTTCAAAAAGACAATTAGACCATTTTCCTTTTTTGTTTACAGTAAAGAAAAGGTCAGTTTTTCCTTTCGGGCCATCACACCCTTTTGGGTAGACGGTAGTTCATTTTGTGAAAACCAAATTTCCTGACTATACAGTCTTCTTGAGCAAAAAAAAGAACAATCACCGAATTTATATAAAACTGAGATAACATCTGTGATGGATCTTAAAAGTGCAACCCATGAGAGATCTATCTCATATCAACATTTATATTCCATTTTAACAAACCTACTTGTTTACAATACTGCAATATAACAAAATAACATAAATTATATGTAAACGGTTATAACATGTTCGCAACGTCTACACGTTCGTGCAAAAGGCCGTGTCCGTAAAGTTGCGAGCAAATATACCCCACTAATGAGCATAATATTCATTATATTATGCAGACTAAAAGAGTCTTGTTAGGTCCACGTACAAGGTGTTAAGGAGGGACTCTATTAAATTCTAACGCTGCGGTGGAAGTTACAAGCTATAAAAATGAATATTATAAATTATATGTATAACATTCCTGTAACTATTATTTTAATAGTATTTACAAAGGAATCCTTTTGATAAGACCGCTGATTGCATCATAATTTTTAATATTAATCAATAATTTATAATAATACCGGCTGACCCAGCGCACGTTGTTCTGCCATGTAAATAACAAAAAAACAAAGCTTAAAAGTTCAAAAAGCCTTGGACCTTAGAGTCCTTCTCTAAGGTCCAATATATACCGAAATCCATCAATATTGGATCAGCGGCTTAGACGTGAAAACATAAGAGACAGAGTTACTTTTACATTTATATTATTAGTATGGATGACCCATAACGTAATGTAACGTAACTTTGTGGTTTTCGAATCTTCTATCTACCGAAAAGATTAAAAAAATTTCAGTGCATATAAAAACTGATCATTATCAACGTTTCTAATAATGATAAGTTCGAAACAGGTGCAATAAAATATCTGTTGCCAGGTGTTCGCATCAGCTAAAAAAGCCAAAAAAGTCCATAAAAACGTGCTTAAAATCTATAAAACGTGATTAATTAATTACACGGTTTTTTTTAGTAATAAATAACCGTTAGCTTAGAATAATATTGTGTTAAATAGAACATTCTTATAGAAAAACAAAATATGTACTTTAATTCATTAATTTCAGTAAACAATTTTCATAAAATCTTTCAGTGTTTATGTATACTTTCTATGAGCTATAAATATTACTTTATAAACAAGTCAACATTGAATTGCTGAAGTATGGCAGGTAGGCCATCGTTCTAAACGGTAAACGGGCATACGTTTGCGATGCCAGAGATATAGTAAAATTGTCATTTATATAGATAAGGGGAAGAGAAGTGACCTAATCACTTGCCCTGTAGCACACGTTTTGTTAGCGCTAAGCGGTAAGTAACTTCGCAGTTTGCAGGAATGTGCTGAGTGTTGTCACAGGATAAACAGAGCGCTATTCTGCGTCGGTTCTTAAAGAGGCCCAAAATAAGGTGAGGCAATTTTTTTTACTGAAGCAACTGTCTTTTAACTATCGGACTCCAAAAGGAATTGACAAACGACCTCCGTGACGTAGCGGTTAACACATTTTGGGTAACGTATTGATATATGTATATCAGTTGTCTAGTATCCATAACACCAGTGCTATACTACTTAATTTGGGAATAGATGGCGTTGTATGAATTGTCCCGGTATTATTAGTATTTATTTATTGACTTAAAAACAATTAAAAAGGGAATGTCGCTGACGCCTTTAAATTTAGACCAACCCCTAGTTCTTGCATTAAGCAAAACCTCCACATGTTTCAGTGAATGCACAAAGCCGAATAATGAACATAACGTGGCAGTAATTAAAAATTTAAGGCACTTTGTACTCGGAACGAACTCTTCTATTTTCTTTACTGAACAGTTTCGTATTTCAATTTCATTACTATAGTTAGTATTTATAGAAATATTAATAATTATAATATCTATAAAGAAAATATGTTTTTTATTTACTTTTTTAAATAATATTTTTGAATGTATGCCGATTTTGATGCAAGAAAGAATAACCTCGCTAGCCAACCACGAAATTATAAATCTGATTAAAATTCGTCTATTTTTCAGTAGTTTCAGCAAGTAAGAAGAAATTCTAACAATCTCATTTCTAAGGATTCGGAGAGAAAAATTAATTTTTTGCCTTAACTTAACATGCAAAGGAAGGATAGGATTCGCTTTTCCTTTCGGGATACGGGAGTCAAACGGTAATAAAAGAGAATTTACGCTCTTTAATCGATACAAAAAGATGTGAAAAAGTTTGGTTGATAAAACGCTTGTAAGAATAAGAAGACGCATTATTTAGTAAGTGACTTGACCCTTACGGTCTTGATGGGGCAACTTACACCCAATTTCACTTCCTTTTTCAAACACTGATGTTGATTAATGTATATTAATCAGTTTGCGCTCATCCGTTCAACAGTCGCGTAAATGGCCTTCGTTTCATTTTCAAAATACGAGTGCTTGTCGTCGCGTTGACAGGTAAAATGGCGACAACAGCGACTTTATAGGGTATCGTGTAGATAGATTTGTGGATACAACCATTAAATGAAATTAAAATCAACCGTTGGTAACAATAAAGTTTTATTGTATCTTCCTTATATATTATATTGATATTGTTATTATTAAATATAATAACAATTAATATTCAAGATACTTTCATATTGTGATGAAATCGGAGTAGTATTGCTTATATTCAATATGGATTTTCAGTCTAATTTTGTCCTTTTTTCATTACGGTTCTGATGTATATAAGTACATAGTGTAAGGAAACTACTAGCTAATCATGACATTTTATCAGATGCAGACTGTTCTTAACGCTAACATAATGAATAAAACTCTCCGTTTATCTTCATCCCAGCGCTTAATCCAAATTGCAACTAAAGCTTTTCTTTCGAAGCCTTTTGTTTACTATTAAGAAGTTTCATAGGGTGAAACTATTGCACGATATTTACTTCAATGCCCATCACATGTTTCCTGTGTTGATATGAATAGCTTAAGTCAATAAGATTTGGGCTCATTTAAGTTTTGTTTAGGTGCCATCCAAAACTAAAAGAAGCGTTTTTCTAAATCTTGCCCCGCATCTAAGCAATTCCAGTCACAATTAAATTACGAATTATACCAACAGAAAACTTTTATTACATTTATTTTCATAATTCATAACTTTATTTATTATCGAATGATATAAATGTTCATATGGTCACTTGATTGTGATTCAAATGACAAATTTAAATAAAATATAAGCATTATCTTGTTAACGTGCGTAGGAGTTGAAGATTGGTTTCGATTGACGATATATCTAATATTTAAAGTAGCTGAATGTTTTATAATTATATTCATGTTTTATGAGCCATTTTTTTTAAATAAGTTTTTTAAGGGAAATTTATGTGATTATGCATGTATCGTCATGTACAATCATTATGACTATCAGTTGATTTAAATGTGCTAATTTCAAATGAACTTGTACATAACAGACTTGGCGCCGGCTTTGCCTTTTAAAATAAGATTTAAAAGCAATAAAACGTATTAATGGCGAATAAGTTTAGTCATAGTACAGCTTTTTACAAGTTAAAACATACTATAGTGATTTATAAGGATTGTTTACGCTTGAGTCGAGGGATGAAAGTACGTAGCTCAGATATTGTGTTATCTTAGGGTACGAATGTTGACAATATAAGACTTTGGAATTATTTAAAGTAATTAGCGTAATTATTAGTATCGTTGTGTTACATTGACAATTAAATATTTAATAGCGTTCGTTTATCATAACTCAGTGAAATCACAATTTTGATTCCTGTCCTGAAACTATTATTTTCATTATTTATATACCTACTTTCGTATATAAATAAACCAGCATTTATTTGATAAGAGTAGTTTAAATACTTTTCAACAGCCGCGTTCGCTGATAAAAATTAAGAATCGTATTTAAGTTATTTTGCTCTATCCTCAACTCGTTAAAAACTTTAAGCTCGTTGAGTAATGTAATATTAGTTAAAATTGAAGAAAAAATTGTTTTTTAAATACGCAATAACAATTATAACTATATACATTGAGTTAAGAACACATTAAGTATGTCCCAAATATGGATCCAAGCGATTAATAATACGGGTTAAAGTATAAAATTTCCGTTGTATTAGTTGATGATATGAGATTTTCGGGTGAAACTTTTTTCACGTAATACCCATGAGATTCTTATTTTCAAAAATGTGCAACATTTGGTTTTCGAGTTTTAATTTTTTTTATTCAACTCAGACCTGAAAGATGTATACTTATAAAATCCGAGTGATTTTAAATACGAGTTCCGGAGCAGAACTAACGAGGCAAACAATCAATCGTGAATTAATCTTCACCATTATTGCTCCATGATAACGTAAGACATCACACTGCACGAGAAACCGTTGTAACCCTACAGGAGCTGCAGTTAGAAACCATACGTCATTTACCGTACTCGCCAGATCTTGCTTCAACATACATTTTTTCGTGATTTGGAGAATTTTCTACGTGATAAAAAAATTTCTTCCCAGGAGGTAGTACAAAATGATTTTACACAGTTTGTCGAATCTAGATCCCCAAAATTCTACCGTAAAGGCATAAATGAACTTCCGTTTAGACGGCAGCAATCTATATATAACGAGGGTAAACATTTTGATTAAATAAATCAAAACTGAATAAAAATAATTTTCAATTTTTCAGTACAAACCGGCAATTTTATACTTTAACCCCTAATATTATACACAAAAATATTTCAAACAATTTAAAGTCCATAACCTTCTAGGCCTGCCAATTCCTGGCACGGACAGTGTACCCTTTACGCTTGTCCAAGGTAGTTTGACGAGCAGATATGAGTGTTCTTCCGTGCAAGTTCAGTCACGGTGTTTATTTTCACTACTATGAGGCAATTACATTATATAATATGATCATCATAAATT
This sequence comes from Malacosoma neustria, assembly GCA_963693495.1. NCBI lineage: Eukaryota > Metazoa > Arthropoda > Insecta > Lepidoptera > Lasiocampidae > Malacosoma > Malacosoma neustria. The sequence goes on along the minus strand of OY856391.1, from coordinate 8,045,850 downwards.
TACCTAAGTTAATGGTAAGGCGAATCGAACTGAAAACCTCTCCCAAGTAACGTACATACATTTAATATTAAATACCGAAATAAATAATATGTCTTATTCTCAAAGTTGTTTATTATTTCAACTAAAAGCGAGCCTTGTTATGCCGATGTTAAATTAAGAACACGCGAATGGCATTTCAAAAATGATAACAAAAATAATGTACATTTCATTTGATTAATAAAAAATCTCTTCACAATTTCAAACAGTCTATCAACCATAAAACTGGCTCAGATAAACATAGATTAATAAACAAAAACAGAAGTGTCAGTTCGCGGAATGAAACTCTGTAGAATAAAGCGATCGAGTTTCGCAATGGATAGAGTAATACTTGGAAATACGTTACGATCTCACAGTTAGACGGATGCGAGTATCCCTCTCTCTTTATTATTCCAATAACAATCCGTAATGAGTGCTCTGGTCAAACGTAAATAGCATCTTCATACGTTTGAATGATGCCAATGTAAACTCTTGTTCTATGCACTACTCTATGCCTCTCAGGGTTGGCAAATCTCATTGTATACACAATTTCGCATTTAATTTTCTTTTGTCGCCCTCAAGGTATCTCTTTTTCTTCTATTAATTCATTTATTGTTTAACAAACTCAGTGGCGCAACAGTTCTTGCACTACGGCTTTGTGGGAGTAAAGGCTTCGATTCTCATACTGACTATTTATTTACAATATATAAAACAAACAATACGCTTTCTATAGTATTTTTCTATCCATGCATTGTTAAGGTAGTTTAGAATCTTTAGTTGATGATCTTTATCCTAGCATAAACTTAAGGGACAATGATTTCCGGTTTCACGATTCACGTGGCTTTATACACATTTAGACATTCGGTGTAGCTTCATAGAAACTAAAAGTATATAATAACTTTATAATATATAATAAAGTACTTCAAATAAAGCTAAGAGAGCTTCGTATATAACTTAAAAATAATTAAGCTCAGTATTTTATCTAATAACTTTCACGTTAATGGTAAAAAACTGTCAATTTTCCTTCAGTCCAAATGCCAACTTTTTAAGGTACATTACCGATAAAAATCCTAATATTTATTATTAAAAAAGCTTGAAAAAGTTTAGCCAGTGCCTTTTATAAGTCTACCTATTTAATAAAAAAAAATTGTATTAAAAACGTTACATGTTTGGTTAATGTGCAATAAAGAGATATTTATCTTTGACGATAGCCTTAAAAATGCATTTATTCTATTAGTTAATTTTATTTTACGTTTTATTAAAATAATTTATTACATAATTTAAATGTTTTATTTTTGTCAGCCCTACGTAACATACGGTAAGATCAAAGGCGCACCACCTCAAGCACGTTTACATTGTAATCTTTACTTGGTGTGTGCTCTAACAGTAGACTACTGACCCCCGACACTTATTGGTTTTATTGTGGACACCGGAAATCGATTGCCCTGACACTTCGTACACGTATAATTAGATGTAGTTGGACGACTGACTTGGGTCATTTTCACTTTATGTTTAGTTAATAATTAAATATTAGTTTTGTACAATGCCGGTCACGAACCGAGATTGCACCGCACAGGAATAAGAAGGATAGCTCAAGAGCAGTGGACTGTATGAGAGAGTAGGGGAAAGGAGCGGTGGTTAGAGAGACGCGATACCTTGCAGTGGGCAAAAAAATTCGTACTGACTTTGATTCCACCCCTTCCCGATTTGGTTCAGGTCGCGGAGAAACTATCAGTCATCGTCATTTTATCTTTAGTTGCATTATACTAAATTATAATCAGAAGTCATCCTTCAAACGCAAGAAACGGTTTGCTAGGAATGTATATGATACTCTCCTCTGAGAAGAAATTAAATGATATTATCTTCTGTACATTAAAAACTCACCAATATACTCGTTTTAATAGTTAGTGGTCATAAAAATAATTCGGAGGTATACTTTTCATGCAAGAATTATTAAAATCTATTTTTAAGATCAAAGCTTATTTAATTTAGAATTTTTTCTCTTCGGGGCTCAGAGTCTATTATTGAATATAGTAGGGTAGAGACCTATGCGTTTCTACAATTTTCTGACTCTTCCTTACATTGTCTAGCTTTAAGAAAGCAAAAGTAAGCCATTTATTGATTTTATCTTTGTAAGAATCCTAAGAATGTAGCCTAGTTTTTAACTAAGGTCGGAAGAATATATGCTCTCTTTTCAAAATTCATTTAATCTGGGTTCTTTTATCCCTTGTACGGGGGAGGTTGAAGTATCGAACCGAACCTCTTTACCCCGGCATAATCTCGATGGGTGACTCCCGGTGGCGTGGAGTGGGTCACTGAAGCACGCACACCTATGTGAGCTGCTGGCCATCATAGCTGCAAATTCATTATAATGAAAATCATAATTTTTTCTATAATATAACATACATTATTATATTTAAATTTTACGCTATAATCAAAAAGCTCTGTAGCAGTACGACAAGCAATAACTAATAATTTAAAATAATAAAAATCACTAATACTCGTATGTTCGGCACAAGTCATGCAGCAGGGTTATAATAAATGAGCTCTTGTTTCTAGGTTATATGGTGGGCGGGTGCCGGAGTCGGTGAGTCCGTGAGACAATAATAATAGGATCTTTGAGCTTTGATCTGGAACGTCATAAAACTAATATGACGGGATATTTAATTTTGTACACGGTGACATTGTTGACGGTTCGAACTGTCTCGTTTTTCCAATGAAACGAAACACAGTTTTTAAATTAAATTATAACCGATATTCTAATTTATACAAATTTTGGTACAAATTTTTTTACGAACCATTATTATTAACCTTTTTAATATGAGGCGAGCCGTAACATTCAATTCAGTAGTTGGGCGCTACATTGATGTATATTAGCTTCGATAATAGGGCAGCTTAGCTATTAGATATAACATAAGCTAAGCAACTTAAGCTTATATTACAATCTTATTACTTCGGATTTTATTTAATTTTACTACCATATTAATAGATAAAATTAAAAATACACAAATTAAAATCATCATGACCAAAATCGGAAACTGTTTAAGAGATTAATAAGATTTTTTAATAATATATATATATATATATATATATATATATATATATATATATATATATATATATATATATATATATATATATATATATATATATATATATATATATATATATATATAATTTCTGAAAAGGTTTAATAGAGCAACAAATATTATTAAAATTCCCTATCAAAAAAAACGAATCGCAACAAATAAAAATGTAAACAAACATAGTCATAGATATATCCAAATTAAGTCAATATAATAATTCAGAATTTACCATTGAATATAAAATTAGTAAATCAAAGGGAAACAAATTTAGACGAGTGAAGTCAAAAACTTCACCATTAAAACGTTTGTGTAAGAAACAGTAAGATTTCTCCAGAAATAGTTTAACGGTAACACAATCAGGTAACTTTATATACCCACTTTGAACCTTGTGTTGTGTTTGGTAATTAATTAATACACATTCCTATTTTCACATTAACTCTGGACTAGCAACCGAATTTTTATGTTTGTAATATAGAAAAAATAATTATTTCCTCTAATCCTGGTCATTTATATAATCAAGAAGAGGAGTACTGATGTAAAATGGCAAACAAAAGGCCTTATCAAATAGCTATATCAAACAAATGCCAGGCAGTCAATGATATGAGTTTAAGGCATAAATATAATATACAATTCTCTACAAGTATTAAAACGCATTTAAAAACTATTATATCGAAACTTGAAATTTAAATCTATACGACACAAGTTATTAATGCTTCAAGAATACTTTTAAGCAATTAAAATCTAAAAAATAAGAAATTTTGTTGTCTTAAATAATAACAATTGATCTAATTAGACAAATAATCGTAGAACATTTTTTCAAACCAAATCATTGTCATCCGTGCGTAAAATTATAATGAAGTAAGTTAATTATAATTAAGATAATAATCTTTTCAACAGAATATTAATTTTGATATATTCTTTTGTGTGAACATAATTCATAATTTTATTTTTATCTATAATATCTTCCTGCGGATTTGCTTAGTCTGAAATATGAATTTCCAATTTAATTTTGAGTCGTTTAATCTATTTATCTTGTTTAATATCAAACCACTCTTATTCTTTTTCTCTGTCATCTCAACGTGAACCTCTTTTCAGCGATATCAGCTTTATAACAAACCAGTTGTTACCGTTTTGATGATATAAAGATAATTTACGGGTCACTGTTCCTTATTAGAGGCTACTATTACAACCAATGATTCCGAAGACTGTGTGAAGTGGGAGAAAGGTGGATTAAATACCCTGACCTCCAATGTAGACACTTATAAGGATTGAATACTAAGGCAGTGATTAAGTTTCACAGAATGTTCAATCTCTCCCTTGGTCTATATTTATATGTTTAATTAAAGTATGATATTCGTATTACTATTGTAAAAATATTAAATAAAAATTAATTATTCATAAAGATACTGTTATTAAGAGGCTATTTATCATTTTTCTTATCGCAATATGAAAAAAAAATTGTCGCAAACTAATAGACGAAAAATCAACCTCTTAAATTATCTAAAATTGAAAGAGGTATAATAACGCGATGTGTATTCAACTCTGTCATTCATATTAAAGTCAGACGTAATCTCAACCAAATAAAATATTACCTTTTAATGAACTACAAAAGATCTCTGAAAGCTCATATAAAAAGAATCCGAATGATTTAATCAAGACAGAACGTTAGATAAGAAATTTAGATTATAAATGATAAACATTTGATTATCGAAATTACAAAATTCTAAAGAAAAACAAATGGAATGTATAAAATGTTTAGTCACAATAGGAGAGTTCGATCGTAAATCTGTCCATTTGGTTGAAATAAAATCTATGAAAGTGAAATTTCGGAACGAAGTAAATGGACAGAAAAATAGCGTATCATAGACATGGAAGTAAAGGGGGCTGCTCCCATTATATCAGACTATGCAGATTTGTCATCTTTATGTAAAATGATTATAATAAAATTTCTATGTCAGTTTAGAATTTGTAAATACACGTATTTATAATATAATCAAGTTCAAATGAAACATAAGTTTAATTTTTCATTTATATTTAATTATTATTGCAAACGACAAACATTTTGTGGAAAGTTCATTATGAACAATTTTTAATTTCACAATAATGCAGAAAAGAACGCATATGCAATATCATTGAACTCCTATTTAGCTATATATAACTTTTAAATAAAGGCTTTTAAACGGGCAAATTGTTTGTGAAATTGTCTATGAGTATAAACTGTAAAATTACTGAATTTTCCATGTCCAGGGATATTTATTATTCATCAAGAATATTCACGGCAGAAAGATAATAGCATCTTCACAAATAGAACTGTCACATAAAAATCCGAATAGCGTCACTCATAAACAGCAGGCAATTAGAAAGTTTAATTTAAAGAGCTTAATATTGTGTTTGGCTCGCAATGCACGAGATCAAACGAAAATCTACAATTCGTAATCTATTTGCTTTCAGCGCATACCGCTTTCGAGTATAATGGCCAAGCGACTCCTTTGACTTCCTTACTAATACTATAAAATCTCTAAAGCCCTGTCCATCTGTTTTTATAGCATATTTACATTTATTCGCACTTTCGATATATCAAGTAACATTTCAATCAGTACATTTTCATCATGATCATAAGCCAAATGATCATTATTACATCGTAGTCTGTGCTAGTGTGTCACTTTTCTTACGCTAAAAGAATAGGTAGATAGATAACTCTTTATTGTATACTCAATTTATCTACATAGAAATTCTTACAACTAATACACAGTAGGCGGCCTCATCGCTTAAAGGTATTCGCACATTACACCGACTCAACGCCGACTCAACTCCAACTCAATTCACAGTATAGCATTGAAATGTAAGCTCTATGTTAATTAAGAGTGAATTTGTCAACTTGTAAGTTAAAGGTATACGGCTTAAGTTAAAGTCGTATACCTTTAACTTACAAGTTGACAAATTCACTCGTAATTAACATAACATAGAGCTTATATTTCAATGCCATACTGTGAGTTGAGTTGGAGTTGAGTCGGTGTAATGTGCGAATACCCTAAAGCGATCTCTTCCAGGCAACCTTTTATCTGAAGATATTTTATTAATATAAGGAGTCTGGCGATGTAGATGTAGCGTTTGGAGTTCGAGTATCCATGCTTATTATTTACTTATTCTTTTTATTATATACCAAAAATACATATAATCAATAATCAAATAAAAAATCACATATTAAGGATGTGCATAAGTAAATAAATGTAATAATTATATTTCGCATTTTTTCGTAGAGATGAAGCGCCTCTGGCTCCTTAACGCCGAAAATCTTTTAAAATCTATTAAAATCTTGTTGCCTAATGAAATCGCGTACAGATCCATGTGAAACAACTCCATATTGTAGCGACATCTTAGCGAAAATGTTGATCACTTACGACGACAGATGTATAGACCCGTACGACGTGTAATTGCCCTGTAGTCGAAGTGACGAAATACAGGAATTTCGCATGACAAATAAAAGCAAAAATGTTCTTGTTTTGTGGAAACAAGACATGTGTGTTGTAAATTAGGTTTAGTGTGTTTTTATTGTCTTCTACATGATAGAGGTGCTCGATAAATTGACGGGCGGCGTAATTCTGGAATTTAAGCGAAGTTCTTGTTAATGCAGTTAAAGTGTAGACAGTGAAATTTATTAAGCAAATACACTTCTATATGGATCATGTGCCAAGAATAATAAGGCTACCTTATCATAGCGAGCAAAATATGATGGTGATGATGAAATGTTTTCATCATCCTTTTGGCAACAAAGGTAGAAAGTAGTAATTTTTTTCCATTTTAGAAAGTCAACCCTTGTAAATGCAATACAAGTTTTTCACTCCGGTAAGAATATTTAACATTGCACCCAAGGGTCCAAAGTACTATCTTCTGAAGCCACCAGGTAAGCGCTAGTGAATAAGCATTCTATTACTTAGGTTAACACTTGTCTTATGTTATGTCTTAAATGTCTTACATTATGTAAACTTTTACATAATGTAAATTTTAATGAACATTATTTATTATCATTGATAGTAAAATTATAAATAAGTCTATGAAATATAATTAGAAATAAAATATATGTCTATATATATAAAATATGTCCAATATCTCTTCCACGTAAAATTTACTTTAGAATTTTTTCTTTAGATTTATAATTCGAATCGCTGCTTGGAAAACCAGATTTTTGTCTAACCAGGTCTTGCCAGAACCTTTATTAATTTTTTTATGTTATGAACCAGTAGACAGATTGATAACCCACTTACTAGTAAGCGGTTGCCTTCGCCTATGGATGTTTGTGACGCCAGGTGCACTGGGTCACTTTTTTTTTATTGCTGTAGGACAGCAGACAGACGGACGGCCCGCTTAGGATTTAGCAGTTACCATCGCCTATAGGTGTTTGCAACGCCAGTGGCACCGCGAATACGCTACTGTCCTATATGGGTACGGGAACTTGGGTCACTAATGCCGAAACACAACACAAGGTTATTATGGCGGCATACTTAAGACCAAAGGTGGCCGCCATCCAGACGGGCTTGAAGCCCTACCACGTAGCTTGGGTGGGTTGTTTTGTCGCCTTTTACGACAGGCCGACCCCGGCCACAGAGGTTAGTATTCTTTCTCCGCCCCTGCACGGATAATGCCAGAACATAAGGTTATTTTGGCAGGATATGAAGAGACTACGGGTGGTTGCTACCCAGACATGCTTAGAGCTCTACCATATAGCTAGGGTTGTTTTGTACCACGACCGACCACCCCTAGCCGTAGGGGGTGAGTATTCTCACTTAGCTCCTAGGAGTAACTTCCTCCTCGGAGTAAAATATGCTATAATAGATTTCCACTTAAACACGACTAGGTGCCAATAATCGTAATACGAGTAAAAGTCCGATTTTTTTGTACTAGTAGTACTGTATAGTTCCAGATTTGTAATATGTTCTACGATTAAGAAATCATGAGTACTATTTTTAGGTTTTATGGGGTTTAAAAAAATTATGACGTATATTTACTCATCTTGAACCAATCTGACAGGCGTTCACTCATCTTTTTTGACCAACCTCTGTGAATTTATGACAACATTATAAACATAGCGTACTATAATATGGCAGAGACAAAGCAATTGATTGAGCCGCTAACTTATTTACAGTTATTACATTGGAAATTTATTGTATTTTTCTTAGAAAATACTCTTTATTTTTTCAAAGCATTGTGGGCGACATATAAGCGTCCAATTCAAAGGATTGAGATATCTATTATTTCCGTTATGAGAATAGAAAATACGTTTTTATTCTGATTTTAAAATTATACTCGCAGATACTTTATTGAATTATGAATTTAGAACTCGCCAACATTTAAAAAACGCGTTCGATATTTTGTCCGTAGCGCATGTGTGCTAGCATCCCCTTTCCCGCTATCTTTAGGTATATGTGATCGACAAGTTTGTATTCATATCCTATCTCAATAATCATTGTTTTACTGACTTTAATTCCGTGTTTATTTTGCCAGCAAAAATGTACGTTGGAAATTCTCAAAACGCCACCTAGTCCCAGAGTAAGCAGCAGAGCGCTTGCGTTATGGATACTAGACTACAGATATATGTACCATTTATATATAAACTAATATTATTTACAGGCGTTTGATGTACAAGCAAAGTATAATTTGTGTTGTGGGTGAACTAAAATAATTTTAACATTTTACAATGGCAATCATAATTTGTCCCTAAACTTAATAAAGATAAAAAAAATTCAAATAGTTCGCACTGAATTTGTTCTTAATGAGAAGTGTTTTAGTTGAATAAAAGTAATTTCGTATTATTAAGTGGTTTCATTTGAAGCCACCTCTTTTGTATAGTTCTATTTTGATGATATATTTTAATATCTTATAAACAAGAGTAAATTGCACTCTTCACATTATTAGCGCCGGATGTAATTTCTATCATATCACATCTTCAGTCGTTAAAATCATAAAATAAGCCTTTAAACCAATCGCTTTAAAAGCAATATTATCATTTAGTTGGTTAATTAATGGTATGGTTATAAACAAAACATAAAAATAACTTAATAAAAGGTATTAAGAATTTAAATTTTAAAGTAGATTTTTATGGGTCTACATGTTTAAATGTCTGACATAAAATTAAACACTATATTGCAGAATCACAGTGAAATAAATAATTATTTAAAATTATTAAATTAATTTTCGTATAACAAGCAGGGCTGAGATTGACAGATAAAGAGTATATCTCATATTATACAACTTATATTATTACAAGTAAACTAGCTAACTTATATTATTATAGAAAAACGTAGTCCTACCATATAAATTTCAATCTATCTCAATACCGAAATTCACCAAAATTGTTTCAGCAATGTAGGTGTTAAAAGGTGACAGATAGACAGACAGGGCTACTTTCACATTTATAATATTAGTATGGATTTGCGTACGTTGATGGGAACGCACTTTTTGTGGCATATTTTGGACAAAGGTGAGCAAATTTAAGACAAATGCGTCTTCAGCAAGTATCCGATAATAATATCTACTTTTGCATTGTGTGAGAAAATAGCATTATAAATACTGGTATATATTAAACTCATACATTTTAATTTAATATAAGTTTTTAGGTAAATAGTTTTTAATGAAATATGTATTTTATAATTATGCGTCTGGTGACATCGATTGCGACGTCAAGGCACGCATTGCTGCCGCGTGGGCCAAATGGTGTGAGGTAACTGGTGTCATTTGTGACCCCAAGATGCCGGTAAAGTTGAAGGGACAGGTCTATAAGACCATCATTAGGCCTGTTCTTTTATACGGCTGTGAAGCGTGGCCGGTGTTAGAGCGACACAAGCAAGAACTGCCTGTCACGGAAATGAATATGCTGCGGTGGATGTGTGGAGTGACGCGAAAGGACCGCGTTAGGAACTCCCGCATTCGCGGTAGTCTTCATGTCCGTGACATTGCAGATAAATTGCAGGAGTGTCGGCTCCGCTGGAACGGCCATGTTTTACGGCAACCGGATGCTTACGTGGGAAACAAATGTCTGGCCATGCCGCCTCCGCCGGGCCCCGGCAGGAGGGGTAGACCCAAAAAGTGCTGGCTTGACATCGTAAAGGGTGATATGCGTGCCAATGGGCTCACTACCAGGGATGCTGAAGATCGTGCGAAGTGGAGTAGAAAGAGTCGGAAAGCGGACCCCGGGCACCGAAACGAAAGTTTGGGTGGCAACCGGGACTAACGCTAGGATGATGATGATGATGATTTATAATATGAACATAAATATCACCTTTTTTTTTTTTTTATTGCTTGAGTTCAGCAGACAGGCAAACGGCCCACCCTGGCAGGTGGTCACCGTCGCCTATGGACGTTTGCAGCACCAGAGGCACCACCAACGTGCTGCCGGTCTCGAAGAAATTTTATAACGCCTTTTTTGAAGAACCCCATATCATACCGCGCTGAAAAAACCTCAGCCGGAAGCTCATTCCAGATCCTGAGAGTACGCAACATGAACGTTCTGGAGAACCGTTTCGTACAGGAAGGAAGAGGCTCCAAGAAATGGGGATGAACACCCAGTCGATGGCGGGCAGTGCGGTGGTAGAAAGACGACGAGGGCATCATCCTAAATAGTTCTTCAGAACACTCCCCGTTGTACAGACGGTAGAATACGCAAAGAGATGCAAAGTCTCTCCGAAGTCCAAGCGTGTCTAAACCGTCTGTGAGCATGGGATCGCCGACAACACGAACTGCGCGCCGTTGGATCGAGTCTAGGGGATTGAGCTGACAGGCCGGTGCTCCAGCCCATAAATATGAGCAGTACTCCATATGCGGTCTGACCTGTGCTTTATATAGCACAAGCCGTTGCCTTGGACTGAAGTACTGCTTGGACCGGTTTAGCACACCTAGCTTTTTGGAGGCAAGCTTAGCTTTACCCTCCAATTGTCCCCTAAACTGCACATCATTCGTGATGTCGACACCAAGGATCCCAATACTACTTGCGATGGAAAGAGAGGTTCCTTGAAACTGTGGCGCAGGTGCGAACGGGGTTTTCTTGGCAGAGAATACGCAGACCTGCGTCTTCGAGGGGTTGAACTGGACAAGGTTTTGTCGTCCCCATTCAGAGACCCTCTCTAGAGAGTTCTCTACTTCAGACACAAGTCTGACCCGACTTTCTTCCAAAAACGCAGGAGAGAGACTTACACGACCAGTGTACCGTGCATCGCCGGTGCCATCATCCGCATAGCAATGAATGCCATCTATAGATAACATGTCATTGATATGCAGAATAAATAGCGTCGGCGACAGCACACAACCCTGGGGCACACCAGCATTGATAGGTTTCACATTGGAGCAGCAACCGTCAACAACGACCTTAATACTGCGCCCAGCGAGAAAGCTGGATAGCCAGGTGCAAAGACTCCCAGGTATCCCGTAAGATGGAAGCTTCGCAAGAAGAGCCCTATGCCAGACCCGATCGAAGGCCTTAGCGATGTCTAGGCTAACAGCCAGGGCTTCTCCCTTGCTCTCAACGGCTTCAGCCCAACGGTGGGTTAGGTAAACCAGGAGATCCCCAGCGGACCGACCATGTCGAAAACCATATTGGCGATCATTAAGCAGCTGGGAATCCTCCAGGTAACCCAGGAGTTGTGCGTTGATGATCCACTCCATCACCTTTGAGAGCAAAGAAGTTATCGCTATAGGCCTGTAGTTGGACGGGTCCGTTCGGTCACCCTTTTTGGGAATAGGGTGAACATGGGCCACCTTCCACGAAGCCGGGACACAACCATTGCGGTAGGATAATGTAAAAAGTCGGGAAAGGACTGGAGACAGCTCAGCTGAGCACATTCGCAGCACAATAGCGGGGATACCGTCTGGCCCGGTGGACTTCTTGACGTCGAGGGTTCGGAGGACACGTCTCACGGCTTTTTGGGAAAACCGTACCTCCGACATTGTGGAGTCTCCACATCTTCTAATAGAAGGTGGAGACTGTCCCCCGTCATCAAGAGTCGAATTGGCTGCAAAGATTTCACCCAGGAGATCGGCTTTATCCTTAGCAGCATGAGCCAGACGGTCGTCAGCTGCACGTAGTGGAGGAATGGACGCCCGACAAAAGTTTCCTTCGACGGCTTTAGCAAGCGACCAGAAAGCCCTAGTCCCAGAGGGATAGCCGGCGAGACGCTCGCCAATCCTGCCGATGTGCTCAAATTTTGCTCTCGCAAACCGTTTTTTGAGGGTCCTGGAGGCAACATTGTATTTTTTCTTCAAGTCGGAAGTGTTAGGATCCTGACAAGCCCTTGCTGTAGTCCAGGCTCGATAGGCCTTTTGCTTCAGCTTAACAGCCTCAGCACTAGGCCTATCGAACCATGGCTTTCCCGAACCACCAATGGGCACCACAGAGTTAGGAATGAAACATTCCATTCCCTGCAGCACCACATCGGCAATCGAGTTCGCACAAGCGTCAGGATCGTCCGAAGAAAAACACAGCGGCCCCCATGGGTAGGACGCATAGAATTCACGCAATCCATCCCAATCTGCTGACCGATAGCGCCACACTCTCCGCTTCACGGTGGGGCGAGCCCATTCGGGAATTGGAGGGCGCATCACGGAAGATATCAAGCAATGATCAGAGGTTCCTAATGGAGTCCCGATCGAGACCTGATAATCTTCCGGATGTGTGGTCAACAGAAGGTCCAACAAAGACGGCGCATGGTCCACTCTATCCGGTATGCGGGTAAACCCTTGAACCACCTGAGTAAAACCATAGGCAAGAGCAAAATTAAAGGCAGCAATCCCCGGCAGATCAGTTTTTGGAGAACCCAGCCACTCAATATGATGAGCATTGAAGTCTCCAAGAACGATCACCTCCGCGGCGGGATACTGCGTAAAAACTTTGTCGGTAGCGTCTTGAACACGCCCGAAAAAATTAGCTGTTTCAGTCCTTTCGCATTCTCTGCCATGGGACCGATACAGGCAGGAGTACACCCGGGTGGAACCACCGAAATCCACTCGCACCCATATGATGGAAAGGTCCCTGTCTTCGAGACCGTGAAGACGGCGGCAGCATATATCGTCCCGGACGTACAAGCATACCCCAGCTTTTGGGAGGAATAGATGTTCCAAATTGTAGCCGGGGTAGCAAAGGTACGATGAGTCGGCCGGGGCAGATATCTGCGTCTCCGTCAAAAACAGTAGAGCAGGCTTTGCCGTTTCAAGATGGTGGTGAACGGCATTAAGGTTTGAGTGTATACCTCTGATGTTGCAAAAATCCACTCTGAGTGTGGATTTGAGGTCCGCTGGGTTACGCTTACTATTTTTCATTTTCCGATCCATTTTATAGACATAAAGGGCGTTTTTTGGAAGTTCTAGAGTATCCACGAAAAAAATGGAAAAAATTGAGTGTTCTCTTCCCACCCAAACCCACAGGTTGTGTGATGAGTTAGTGCGGGGCACGGAAGGGCCCCCGATCCCTCCCGGAGAACATCGCCGGGTCCACGTCCGGTCTCCGCTCCGGCACGACGATACCCCCCAAAGATTTTGCACCAGTTGGCGGGACAGCCTCCCAGACTGGATAATCTGGGTTCGGGTCCCCTACTGACTGGCGGGCGGCCAGCGGACAGCCGTTTCATCGGGTCTCCCTGACCCCCGCCCCAATCCGTCACGCCTGTAGGGATGTGGTGGGATTTTGCACATCTCGAGTTCCAAATTTCGTGGGCACTCCAGAACCTCGGGTAAGGGAGGCTAGAACCTGGGTCACCCATGCCGGAACACAACAAAAGGTTATTATGACGGCATACTTAAGACCAAGGGTGGTTGCCATCTAGACGGGCTTGAGGCCCTACCACGTAGCTAGGGTGGGTTGTTTTGTCGCCTTTTACGACAGGCCGACCCCGGCCACAGGGGTTAGTATTCTTTCTCCGCCCCTGCACCTCTTCCGTGTATGGCTGATACAAAGAATTGATAAGAAACTCCTCAGCAATAGCATCACTACTAGAAGGTCGTAGTTTTCACTCAAATTAAATGATTCTCAAATAAAAGACACGAAATTAAATATTTGATTTTATTGACAAATAAATAATCAGTCATAAAAGAACGTTCTTCTCTTTCACGTCATTGTACGTAGCAATCATATCTAATATATAAAATTCTCGTGTCACAGTTTTCGTTGCCATACTCCTCCGAAACGGCTTGACCGATTTTGATGAAATTATTTGTGCTTATCCGGTATCTATGAGAATCGGCCAACATCTATTTTTCATCCCCCTAAATGTTAGGGGTGATCCACCCCCAAAATTTTTTTTTTAATTTTTTGACATTTTATTATTTATATGGCAGAACAACGTTTGCCGGGTCAGCTAGTAATATGCATAATAATTGAGAAATAGGTCAAAGAGGTGCACGTTATGGTGGGAATAGATCCCATTTTTACCAGTTTTTGTATCTTATCTTCATTTGCCATTTTCATCTTTATTAATAACTTTTAAAATATTTTTACGACGATCTAATGCACAAAACAAACATTATTGGTATTCGATAATGTGTTATATATTTAAAACCCGTTTAAGGCAACACTTAAAATGTAGAATAATCGATATTTTGATGTCAATTTATTTTTAGTTTTCAAATTTAAATGGATTCCGATAAGTCAATGAACATTCCAAAAATAGACAAAATTAACTTCATTAATTTTTTTAAACATTTAAACAAAATGCTTTTAAATAAATAATTTGGATACTAGTAATAAATTATTTCCGGAAAATGGCAAATGGATGTACTTATTATGCAAAACATTATTATTAATAGATGGAATAGCTTAATAAATTTGGTTTTTATAGGTAATGTAAAGGTAGGTGTAAGGCAGGTGATGAGGAAACCTTATTTTAACACCTAGCTGGGACCACTTAGGGTGGTTGATTGTGGCCCTTAGTAAAATTCACTACATAGCATATCATTAGCCTATTGAAATCCAATACTGGACGTAATCCTTCGTAGCTTGCCGCAGATTCCTATCTCCGGCTGATCCAACCAGCCTTTGGTACTAATTTTCCGTCAGTCTTTCGTAAGTATAACTACATATAGTAAGTATAACTACAAAAAACAACGATTCAAACTTGATGAAGTTAATCCAGTGACGGAAACTAAAACATTCATTAAAAGCTCACAAAACGTTTCCCTAGGTCACGTAACAATACATGGTGAACAATTAAGAAAGCTCTTTCCTAAAAAAAGCAATAAAAATCGACTCCTGCGCATCACACGTCAATATATTACAAAAAATGTTCATCCATGCATGGCCTACGAGATCACGTTCCACGCATTATTTTGACGTATGTGGATTTCGATTGTTATTGCATTCTTTTTAAGTTTTTATTTTACTGAGCGGATTTTGAAATAAACAAGGATTAGTTGTAGTAAAAACTAGTTTGTCGTATGTAAATAAATCTTTCGCTACCATATATAATGAATTTTATACGTATATTTGTGTAGTAACGTCTATTGCTAATTTGACTTCATAAAAAATCCTAAATATTATCATTAAGTTTTTTAGACAAAATGCTACCGAGCGGGAAAAATGTTCTGTAAAGTAAATTATTATAGACAGTTTCGTTTTCTGATCTCACGCTACTTACTTTTTTATTTGTTGGCTGTGTATAAATTGTGTATTAATTAACTAAAATATATTTTAGTTAATTAATAATTAAGACAAATGCTGCAATGCATAAACTCGTAAGATAAGGGAAAAGCTTTTTTTTTCTGTCTCAAACATAATTAGTTAATACATATTTATTTTGGTATACAAGTACACAGGGAAACCTGTCAGGTGGTTTTTTTTTATTGTTGAGCAACAGTAGACAGGCTGATGGCTAACTTAATATTAAACAGTTTCTATCCGTGCAGGGGCGGAGAAAGAATACAGACCTCTGCGGCCGGAGTCAGCTTGTCGTAAAAGGAGACAAAACATCCCACCATACCTACGTGGTAGGGCGCCAAGCCCATCTGGATGGCGACCACCTTTGATCATAAGTACCCTGATGGGACAGCAGCGTGTTCGTGATGCCACTGGCGTTGCAAACACCCATAGGCGACGGTAACTGCTAAATTCTAAGTGAGCCTGCCTATCTGCTGTCTGAACAGCAATAAAAAAACAGTTACTATGGATCACCTATGAGTGTTCGCAACGCTACGGACACGGTGAACATGCTGCTGTACCATAGGGGTATAGGAACCTGAGTCACTGTTCTGGTACACAACACAAGATTACTAGAGCGGTATACTTCTATAAGTATTCCGCCCAGGGTCTATACAAGGGTGGTTGTCATCCAGACTGGCTTGGGGCCTTACCACGTAGCTAGAGTTGTCTTGTAGATTTTTACAACAGGCCGACCGCGACCGCGGGCATTAATATTCTTACTCCGCCCCTGCACGAAGAAGAGTGGCTTCACAAACCCCAAAAGAATTAATCCATTTGACTTCCAAGGAACGTCAAAATACTATTCTAATTTGTGTTTGTAAACGTCAAGTTCGAGTGTGTAAAATAACTAATACATGCAATATAAAGTAGCGATAATTAAATATTAATTATAATGCCAAGCAATAATGAAATATATACGTCACTTAATACTAAGAAGTTAGCGTTGCCTATAAATATTTGCGACTCTTGCCAGACATTGCCAACATGCAGGCGTTGTAGAAATTTTATTATCTTTTTAAATAATAATAAATTAATAAACAATTTGATATAGATCGTTCTAACTACATGGATTAAAGAAAAAACACATAGTTTTTAAACGCAACGCGAAAAGTTGGCTAAGTTGATAATAATTGCTGGAAAGTTGAGAAGCCCGACTGTTTTGTAATGTCTTGTGAGACGTGAAAGATTTATTATACGTTGGCAGCCGTATCTGAGCTCTTTCAAGAATACCGCCGTAAGAATAATTCCTTCGAGATTAACAATTTCGAAATCAAAACCGCCGAAAGATGCGAAAAAATCCTTTATCGTACATTAAAAATGAAGAAATATAACATTTATTAAATAATTACGTCAGGCTTTAAATCACGCTGTAGATATTCTGTGTCAGATGGAAGATAGCACAAAAAGCCTGTAGCCAAATTATAAAAAAAATATCATTATATTTAAAATTAAATTAAAAATAAACTTTTATACTTTTTTTCTCCGTATAGGGGTAGAGTAAGAATATTGACCTGTGCGACCTGTCGTAAAAGGCGCCTAAACCCTCCTAGTTAGATGGTATGGCTCCAGGCCCGTACCCATTGTCTATAAATATCCCGCCCCATAATAATCTAGCGCTATCTTCCGGCATAAGTTACCACGTTCTACAACAATTACCCATCAGGACAAACATTCATTGGCGAGGGTAACTGCTAACTATAATATTAAGTGGACCGTCAGCCTGTCTATTATCTCATAGCACGAAAAAACACCAAGACCTTCAAGATCCAATATTAACTCACTAGTTAACTTTTTCGTTTGTAATAACACAAGGCAATATTAAAGTAGATTTTAGTTGTCAATCAAGTCCGTCAAAATTATCAAAATTCTAGTGGAAATTTACTATGATATAAAATTTACCAACGAAAAAGAAGTAAAATCTTAATAAAAATGGCGTGCTTTTCACCTATTTGCTATCCCTGCTTGCCACGATGTCATTCGCCGAAGATTATGTTGTAATTTCAATAAAAATAACAAGGATTTTTCCCCAAAAAGGGGTTAACGTCAGGCAGGCGGCCGGTTGTAAAAACTAAGCCACAACTGTTACAACATGCAACATGTTGTGCCGACCCCATATAAAGTGGGATAAGGGCAGGAGGAAGAAGAAGATTTATATATTTAAAAATTTTAATAATTAAAACTATTTTACGAAAAGTATCCCATTTTAGAAAAACCATGTGGATGCTATAGCTGTCTTTATATAAAAAAAAACATTCTAAAAGAAAAAGTATAAAAGAGTTCGTTTCTTTTCAAAACCTGGAAAAATCCAAGACTTTTGTGCTGGCAGAAAAATAAGTATAATACCTATAAATAAAGGACGAAAATGGGAAGTACGATTCATCCAAGCACTCGAGTTTCCGAGCTCTATTCAGAAACAACTTATTAAATAAATTAACCGCAAGTTTATAAAAGGCAAACTAAGCTCCAACGCAGTCTGGACTCTGACAAACGTGGTAATTCCTTGAAACTCAGATGCTATTTTGTTTCGGAATGAATGCGGAATCTAGAGTTAAGAAAGCCCACAAAAATAATTGAAAAATGATGGGAATATTTAAGCGTAGTGATGGGACGAGATGAGATTTTCACTCATCGATAATATACATATAATATATTTTACTTATTCATTTTTAATACATGAAGTGTCAGTGTGAAGTATCTGGTAGCTTAGTGGTATTACACTCGGAGATCAATCTCAAGGTCTCAGGTTCGAATCCCACGGTAGCACGTACAACTTAGGCTGTTTTCTCGCCAAATGTGTAAATTATAGTTTAATTGCCATGAAGCGGCGGTAAAGTGTAACCCGCCAATCTGCCTTGGATAAGCGTTCTCTCTAGGAGGAGACCCGTGCCCGGCAAGAGGACGTTATGGTAGGTTGTATTTGTATACAGGTAAAAAACTCACAACTTGCACTACCATTTTTCTTCCTAGTTATGACTGACAGCCAGTAATTATGGGAGGTGGCAGATCAACCTTTATTGACAAAGAAAAATAAATTCAGCACACACTTCCTCGCTGTTATGTAAATTTACATTTTAAAAATCGTTTTATACTCGTCCACGAGTACGATATCGACGTCATTATGTGAAAATTTACAGAATCAAGCTGGCGAATGAATTCCTACAAGAAAGAACAATATCCCATATGCAACCATACTCGTGACTTGTAAGCTATAAGGCATTGACGCGTTGAAATACAACTTAGACCGATTTAGAATTAGCCCAAATGGTAAAAAATGATAATAATTCGTAAATTTTTAACAACTATCAAAATTATTTTATTATCTACTAGCTGACCCGATAAACGTTAGTTTGCTGTATAAATTAAAAGAAAAACAGAAATTAATTACCCCCTTCAGGTTTCAATTTTGAAACGGAAAATAATTTATGTCCTTCTCCAAGGTTTAATCTATCTCTATACCGAAATTTATCCCAATTGGTCCAGCGGTTTAGGCGTGAAAATATAACAGACAGACAAGCAGACAGAGATAATTTCACATTTATTATATTAGTGTGGATTCACAAAAAAACTTCAAATCCTTATCCTATCTTTATTTCACTATAAAATTATCGATAAATATGAAACCCAAATAGTTCACATGACATCACTAGTTCGCCTCGGGAACGCGGCCCAGATTCAGAACTTTTCATCACTCTCCTTACGTTCCCTGGCTTATTGTGTCCGTGGGAACCTTTATTGCGGCCATAGAAAAGCCATGAAAGCCTCTAAGAAAAGCATTTGTGTGCCTCCGCTGAATGCCACTCACAAAGAAACCAGTTTCAGTTGATTCCTTGCGGGATCGCACAGTAGACGGACGTTTGCAATATTTTCATTCTACGAATACAATATTTTTTACTTTATTTATTAATTAAGTATATCGGATACTAATATTTTCTTGTTTACATATATAAACTATATTCATATATCTGTCATTAAAATTTCGTCTTAAACTTTTCAGCAGATGACAATCTGCTGAAAAGTTTGAACGAACAATACCAACTTTTGGACCTACTCACAGTAGACTAGAAGATTACACATGTAAATGTGTTCTAGTTAGATCACAACATCAATACTTTCAGTACATACATTCTAAAAATACGTATCTGATTGATATGTAAACAATCTGAACTAAAAATCAGTTTTGGAAAAACTTTGAAGTATTTGAAATATAAAAATGTTTTATAATGTTATTTTAATATTGATCATGGTAAAATCTCCAAACAATTGTAATAAATTGTGTACGAAGTTTATATCTAGGTTTTTCATATTTGAACCTACAACCTACTCTGCCTTGCTCAAATGTTAGACCACAATTAATAACCCTATTCAAGCATAATGCAGTCGGACTACAGAGACCTTCCGTTCCGGAATCTTTTCATTTGAAATTTTCCGATTGGGACTCTATTCGCAACCAACTTGTTTTGTAGCGGTAAATGAGTTTCGCCCAATGAGGGGGTTAATTTAATTTGAGTACGCTTTTTGTTAATACAGCTCCTTGACGTGAATGGACTTATTTTCCTTATATTTACAAAAGATCTTGTTGTGCTTATGTATTGAGAGAAAGTATACAATACCCTCCAGAAAGGAAAGCCTTTAGTCAATATGACTATGTTTGATTGGGAGAAAGAAAAGATTTTCTCCGTGCAAGGACTCAGTAAGAATACTGACCTCTGCGGCCGGGGTCATCCTATCGTAAAAGGCGACAAAACAATCCTAACTACGTGGAAGAGCCCCAAGCCCATCTGGATGGCAACCAGTCTTGATCTATAAGCATGACGCTATAATAGGCTTGTGTTTTGTTCCGGCATTAGTAACCTAGCTTCTTGTAATCCTATGGGACAACAGCGTGTTCACGGTGCCGATTGAGGGCAAACATTCATAGGGGATGGTAAATATTTACTATTAAATAGGACAACTTTTTAACTATTCGAAAAGAGGAGTTCCCGGCCCGAGGCCTTCCAAGCCTTACGAAGTCTGACGCTTTATTTTATTTTATTGATGCACAAAACAAATTATAACCAAAGAAATTATAAGTTTAGATATTCAACATAACAATCTGGATTGCAATTCAAAGCTTTAAAGGGGTCAATTAACTACCATTCTTTTACAAGGCCATTTTTTGGTGACCAGTTTAATATATTTACTAGCCAATAAAACACAATGGACTCAATGCCTAGGATGCCGAAGATTGTGCGACACGGAGAAGAAAAAGTCGGAAAGTGGACCTTGGGCATTGAAGCGACAGTACGGGTTTCAACTCTTAGATGATAATGATGATGATTAGTCTATAAAACTAACTTAGGGGTAAATTTTGTAGAAAAAACAAATCCTGGCTCTTAAGTTCATTTTTTATTGTATAATTTATTTGTTGACTCTATATCGATTGCTTATTTCAAATTTATTTTTTGTTCATTTTCTAAAGCAACTATATAATCTGATTTTAATGTATACAAGATAAAACTATACAGCCATACATTATTAGTCATAGCACTAGTGATGTATGGATGAACAAGAATAGTAAAGTGCCAATCACTAACCGTTTCACGATGACTAATAGTCCTGTCAGTGAGTTAATCGATAATCGGAAATTCGATTATCCGAGAAATATTCAAAATATTCTTTAACTCAATTTTTATAATTTGAGATATCGCAGATACCAAAGGTGATATAAAATAACAACCCATAACGTCCTATTGCTATGCTCGGGCATCCCATATAGAGATCGCATAGCCTTGCTATTCATACATACATTCATACATACCGCAAGTTTCGATGTACAAATACTAAAAAAACTAAATTTAGATTAGGCGAGAAAAATTGCCTGAAATCGTCTGTTTATTTATAAAATATTTTTTATTGTTCAGTTTGTATTAGGAATTTTTTAAATTATGATATTCTTCTTCCTGTCCTTATTCAAAATTATGTGAGGTCGGCACAACATGTTCTCTACTTCCACTCTCTTCTATTAGCCGTCATCTGAACATTCACACTTTTTAACGTATATTTTAAAAAATCCATCCATCTTTTCTTTTGGCTACCTTTCCTCTTGTATCTACCCACTCTCATTTCTAGCATCCTACTTTATACATGCTATCACATAATATATAGGTAAGTGTTCACTACTTTTCTATTACGATTTGAATCTTCGTCTAAACATTAAAATATATGGAGTATTTTTGGTTACGTTGCGATCCGAGAACAAGCCTTTATTGCTGTATAACCCATAAAATATGACGTCATTCAAACATAATCACCGAGCTGTAAATTTTATATATATTTATCTATCAATTTAAAACAAACACCGCTTGCATCTTAACGACGCTTTAATATCTTTCTACCACACAACTATAAAATTTCATTACTTATGATATTCGGTAATGTAAGTATAAGATGTCTTTTATTTAATTTATATTTTTTATTGTAAATAGGTGTCAATAACAAATAAGTATATTTGTGTGTAATGTTTTTAAATTAAATGTTTATGGATGCTGGTGACCTGGTAGGTTATGGGAAGGTGTTCGTGTAATCTGTGACGCGGAAAATTTTATACAGAATCTTATGTACTTCGGAACTTTCTAGTTTTTATTTATTCGTTGAAAACAGTTTTCTTATAACTCTGTAATAGTTTAGTGAAGTGAAAATAATCTCGGAACAGATTTCAACGGGATCTTGTCTAGGTAATCATATTTTACTCTGCTGAGCTAAGTTAGTTATATGGTACATGTATATTACATATGTTTAAAAAACATTTTAATCGGTTCTTGACACAAATAGTAGATATTTTAGTATAATTAATTTTTTTTTTAAATTTATTTATCAAATTCACAGTTATTACATTGGCTTAATAAAATAACAGCACAAAAAAACCACTAAGGTTTGTACAATGCCATCGAAACTTAAGTCTACGCACGTTCAAATGACTGAGTAAATTTAGATTACAATTTCACTAAAAAGTATTTTTTAAGTGAGGCTTTAATATTTTTTTGGGTTATATTATCTCTTATATTTGTTGGTAAATCGTTTAATAATCTTGGAACTAAGGAATTCAAAAGGCTTATGTAATATAAAGTAGTTATGATATAAATTTAACTTTGAGTTCGAATAACTTTTAAACTCGTCGGTTTATCTAAAAATAATAAGACACATTTTTTGAAGAGCGTTCAATATTTCTACCAAAATATAAGCGCATAAATATCAGTTCATTAGTTTGTTAACTAGAAAATTATAAATATATATTATCACACACACGCAAAGCCATTATTATCATGCGATGAATTTCTTAGACTAAATTGCTTGGTGAACGATAACGGTTATAACATTGATAATTCAATTTAATTAATACAACTATTAACACGTTCAGTGCGTAACTGGGATTAAAACATCTTGTCCATGTCTCGCTTAGAGTGCGACTAAGAATAATTATAATTTTCAATTTATTATTTTTAATATTCAAGGGTTTAATGAGCCCTGTACCGCTAAAATATAGTTTATAATCAGATGTAAAACACTTGTAATGCAGGAATGGAAAGAATAGAAAAATCAGTGTCACTTTGAGCGTGTTATTAAAAAAATGTTCTTACATAAATTATGCTTATAATCGATCGATATTTCCAATGTCACGTAATCGTGAAAATGGGTCTCGTAAGTGCTTCGATTAACAATAAAAAATGGACCTGCGCACAAAGAGCCTATAAAGACATAAACGGACGAATAGAAGAAAATCTGCGGTACAAAGGCGTTGCCCATTTCCACCGATCATTGTGCCAGACGATAACAGCTGTATATTCGCGTCCCGCTTTAACAATTGGTCCGAACACGATACGCAAAAGAGATAGGCATAACAATAGACAATTGTTATCCCTACTACTGCGGAATGTTCTGCCCTAGTGAGAATCACGCATGCGAATTTGAGTCTAAGGATCAAAGATTTAGTATGCTACGAATGCCAATTTCCCGTGACTGGAATGTGACGTCATACAGCCAATAATTTGATCCGGGCTTTATTATTGGGAAAACAATGGGTATAGTGGTGTAGGTATAAATATGAGTTTATGGTTTTGACCGGAAGTCTATTGGCGACGCTGAAACGTAGGCGTGATTTACGATGTGTTTTTATAGAGCCGCAGATTCGATTTTATGAGGTATCGTTACGAGGAAAATTGTGAAAATCACCTCGACAAGTTTAATTTGATAATAATATTTGTGGCATAATAATAAACATACGCGTTGTATGAAGCCAAATCAAGATTCACAATTTTTTTTATATTTAATGCGGTAACAGATTTACTAGATTCTGACGCAAGACGTTTCAGGTTCGAGAATCACAGCGCAATCGCATCCAAAAAAAATCACAGATTCCTCCAACAGACATCGTTAAATATGACTGTTTAAAGTCAATATTTATAATAGTCCGCGACTATGCTTTGAACCCTCAAAGATTCATATTGTTTTTCGCCTACGCCTATACGAAACTTTATGCTAATTTGCATGTAATTTCATAATCTCGTGATCATTCAACGCTTCGTTTTTATTTTGAAATATATACATTTTTAATTAATTTAATTTTAATATATTTACTACATGACATAAATATAAAAAGTACTATTGGGACGAAGATCTCTATCACACGTTTGGATTGAATCTACACAAGAAAAATAACTTTTTTATAATGGTGATATTTTTACTTTAACAGAAAGCGGTGCAATTTAGCACAACAGGCAAAACAAAAACTTTCTGGCTTCAGTGTCACCCGAAGACGATTCTTTTTTTAACAACCATCTCAGTATGTATGTATTTTTATTTTAAATAACAACAACTTGAGGATAAGTAAATTCGACTGTATGTATTTATTAAACATAGATTAAATAATATTTTTTTTATAATTATATTTCTGAATCTGATTGTTATATATGTATTTCAAATGAAACTTACCCCTACCTACCCGTTGTTAGATGACACTTATTGTATACTATTATTATTGTATACTATTATTATTATATATTTCAGTACCAAACATGAAACGTATTAGCATGCATTTATCAAAATGCTACGTTTTAATATTATCTTTTTAAAAGTTTTAATGAAAAACGATGTCGGCGTATGTCCATCTGTCAGTTGCTGGTTCCCTTTAGCTGACTAATTGGTCTGACGCTCCTAACCCTCAGTGCCAAGGAACATATATGTTTTAATTTGATATTTTTTAAGTGTGCCGTCCTTTAATGTGATGTAGTTGGATTTAATGAAAGTGACACCTTTTAGAGTTTCAAACAACGTTTTAATGTGGTACACGTTTTACAATTTAATGTATATAATATATATTTTGAAATTAATTCCAAAATATTGTTTGAAATAAGTATTACAAATAATAACGATCCTGAAGATTGTCTTGTTTTAAGGAAACATTGGTTTCTTGTAGTAGATATTAGTTTAAACTAAATTTGCTATTTTAAAAGTAAATCAAAAAGACTATCATATATACTATATCATTATAAAGTCTATAAGTAACGATTAGGTACCATATATAGAAGCGAGTGAAGTTCAGACTTTTTAAAAGGTCATAAATTTATCTAGAAACTTGTTATTTTCTTTTTTTAAATTGCTGTAGGACAACAGACAGGCTGACGGTCCACTTAGAATTTAGCAGTTACCAACTCCTATGGGTGCCTGCAACGCCAGTGGCATCGCGAACACGCTGTTGTCCCATAAGGGTACAGGAACTTGGGTCACTACTGCCGCCGGAACACAACACAAAGTTATCATAGAGGCATACTTAAGGCCAAAGGTGGTCGACTATCGGGTTTGCGGCCCTACCATGTAGCTAGGATGGGTTGTTTTGTCGCCTTTTATGACAGACCGACCCTGGCCGCGGAGGTCAATTTTCTTTCTCCGCCCCTGCACGGATAAAAAGTTAAATATATCTAGTAATTTACACATCGTGACAATTTAAATATGTTATATAGATAAATAGATAAGCGATAGTATCGGAGTCGTGGATTTGATCTCCACTCATGACAAAATATTCACACAATCTCCACACGGTTAGTTTTAGTTATTTTTGAAAGTCATTGCGATATATGTTTTCTCATAATCCAAAAAAAAAAAAACTTTAAATGAAATATTTTAACTCTATATATAGTTAAGTACATAAATAACAAAGACATATACTAAAAATATTTCAGTAATTTGCAAAATTTAATTTCAAACGTATCCAGTTACAAAACACTTTTAAATACGCCTGTATAAATGTCAAAGATGGCGTCCCCGCTAATTTATATGTTTTTAATTTTTAAAAATGGAACGAGGAAACGCGGACCAATGAGACGCGTCCCCCGACTGATTGTCAATTAGCGACATCAAACGGGCTTTTTGCGAATTAACCATCCGTTTGTGTTCGTTTTTTGTCCAGCGACAGACAGGCGGGCTATCTGTGATGCAAGCTTCATTCACTGTAATATCCAAAAGTATTTTGAATTATCGCTAATCCACCTTGTTATTATAAATAATTAAATAATAAGTATATCAGCATATTTAACACAACGCCATCAAGTATCAAACTAAGTTACATAACACGTACATTATGGATACTAGACTACTGATATACTTTTCTTTTATAAATAAATACATATTATACATAAACAACCAGACGATTGACGAGAATCGAACCCATGACCTTCGCAAGCGTACCGACGTGGGTTAGCCGTTATGCGAGGTCATATTTCTGTTATGCATCATCAAAAACAACTGTTATTTTTATAATCTCATGGTAACAAACGAAAAACGGTCTATCTATACTACTTTATTTTTTTATTGCTATAGGACAGCAGACAGGCTGACGGCCCACTTAGAATTTAGCAGTTACCGTCGCCTCCGGGTGTTTGCAACGCCAATGGCATCGCGAAGACGCCGCTTTCCCATAAGGGTAAAGGAACTTGGGTCAATAATGCAGGAGCACAACACAGAGTTATTATGGCGACATACTTAAGAGCAAACGTGGTCGCCATTCAGGCGGGCTGGGGGCCCTACCACGGTGGGTTGTTTTGTCGCTTTTTACGACAGGTTGACCCCGACCGCAGAGGTCAGTATTCTTTTTCCACCCCTGCACGGATAAAACTACTTTATAGATATTAAACGCACGCATATGGCGGACTCGGCTGAAAGTAGCCAAAACATCAATGACAATAGTAAAAACAGGCACTTATAATACATACGTTGCGTAAGTAAAAATAGTTTTAATCGATTATAATAATAATAATAATAATCATTTATTTCAGACATTTTTTTTTATCCATAAGTTATTAGTGGGTTAGTTATATAATAAAATTCTTAACAGTAAGTTACAATTGTTAGTAGGCGATTCTAAATTAATCAACACTATATTTTCCCCGTTACAATATCTATCCAATGCTTCTGAATAGCACAATCGTAGCGGGCTGAAATCATTTTAAGAATGCTGTTGGCGCTGCCACGCAATCGCAGTAGCATTGAGGCTGCTTTTTTCCTGATTAATGCCTTAAAACCATCAACCCAGGCATTTACAAACATGGACGATGCACTGCAATGGCGTGGCAACCCCATAAGCACTCTAAATGCATTGTTGTACTGAACACGCAGGACATTGTAAGCACGACGCGTATAATTGACCCATAAACTACTCGAGTAAAATGTCTGACAAAAAGCTTTGAAAAGAACGATTTTAACTTCTGTAGAGCTGCGAGAAAATCTACGGGCCAGCATATTGCATCGCACCGTCAATGCCCTGCGTTCCCGTTCCATATCAAAATTGTCCTTAAGGTCGTCTGTGATCATATGTCCCAAGTACTTGAATGAGGTGACAACTTTAAGCTGTTTCCCCTCTAGATACGTAGGTGGTATTATGTGAGGCTTATAGCTTCCCGACCCAAAAACCATCACTTCACTTTTCCGCGCATTATAACTGAGACCATGTTTCTTAGCGTATTTCTCACAAATTGATACTAAAATTCTCAAACCATTAATCGAGGGAGCCAGCAGCACCATGTCATCTGCGTAGCTAAGATTGTTAACACATGTATCATCTATGTGGCATCCTACATGTGTGCTGCTGAGTTCCTCGATCAGCCCATTAATGTACAGGTTGAACAGGCCAGGCGAAGTTACCCCCCCCTGCCTCACCCCACATTCCAATCGATATTCATCAGAAAACACATTGCACCACCTCACTTGGTTTATCTGATTACTATACCAGTGTTTTAGAAGTAAAGTACACATGGCTGGCACACCTGTTTCCTCGAGCTTTTTCCATAGCATATCATAACTGACTAAATCAAAAGCTTTTGACAAGTCAAGGAAACAGGCGTAAATAGGTGTTTTTCTATCGGTATAATAACTTATAGTATGCTTAAGGCTTAGAATCGCACTTTCCGTGGACACACCTGACCGAAAACCAAATTGAGCGTCGTGAAGATCTAAGTGCTGCTGGATGTGCCCATTCAATAGATGATCTAGTACTTTAGCAGTTATTGTAGCAAGTGAGATGGGCCTGTAATTAGACTTACTAGATACATCTCCCGTTTTATTCTTTAAAATTGGAACGACAACTGTTTTCATTAGATCCCTAGTAACACCTAATATAAATGTGAAAGTAAAGAGATAAATTGGACCTTCGAGAAGGACATTGATGAATAGGTGATGATAAGGAAATAGTTAGTAATAAAGTATAGAAAAACTGTTTTTTTTTTCAGAAACTCTGTGTGATAATAAATATTTTTTGAAATAATTTTTTAATATAATCCGTTTGTCTGACTGAAAGGGGTGATACAATGTAGTTTTGTATTCCATTTTGTGCCTGCATGCCGTACCTTAATTCGACGGAGTGCTTTTCGAGTAGATTTTTCTCGTTTTCAAAATATTTTATATTTACTGTATGTAAAGTTGAATTGAAATTACTTGATATGCTGTAATTACAACTTCATCTGGCCTGTTTATGAAAGGTACAGTAACTATAAGCTGGAGTACCCTTTGCATGGGCGCCTCAGATATGAGCAGGATGCTACTACCGGCATACAGTTCACTGAGATTGCTGAGCTTATGCCAATGAGATCAGCCAATGAGATGCAGTACTAGGGTGGCAAGAGATGTTATACAAAGAAACAAGACCCGTCGAGAACGAAATATGAGATACCAACATCTCTATCTATGACTTAGTAGAGTATCTCTAGTAGAGAAGTCAGTGCATGGATAACCACAATCTTCATTATAAAATAAGAATGTGTCTATTTCCGTCTACTTTTAAATTGTATAATGTATAGCTATAATGTATAGCTTTGACGACCTCGGTGGCGTAACGGATAACGCACTTCGGTACGCTTGCGGAGGTCACGGGTTCGATTCACGTCTCGCGTCTGGGTGTTTATGTATAATATGTATTTATTTACAAAAAAAAGTATATAAGTAGTATATCAGTTGTCTAGTACCCATAACACAAGTGCTATGCTACTTAGTTTGGGACTAGATGGCGCTGTGTGAATTGTCAAAAAAAAAACCTATGTATTGGTTAACATCATAACGTTTTCGCTTTTCTTTGTATGCATCTTCGGACATTTTTAAATAGATTTATATTTTATATAGATTTATATGTAGATTTAAAAGTTTTAAGCCAAAATATATAATTTTAAAAGCTTAAAGATTAAAAGCCACAGAATTTTACTAACCATTTTATTTTCTATTCGACCTACAGAGGTTGTCAAAGCATAACGATACAAAGCGTGCATACAAAATCGTAATGTAGAACAAAAACGGAAAAATAAAATGGAAATCAAAGCAGTATCGGGGCTATTTGGAATGCATCCGGCACAGGAGTCAACAAAGGGACGTACTGTTGAAAAAAGCGCGCGAATACGAACGTGGCCCCGCCATTAGCCGTTCCCATTTGCAGCGCGTCTATAGAAGGCAGGCCTCTTCAATCTATACCGTCAACAATGTCAGGGCTGGCAAATATTGTTAGAAGCTTATAAAATAGAGTATCATTATGAATAAACTAAATAGGATTTCCAAGGGATATGTCGTAAAGAAGACCAACCATCAATATTGTTGTGTATTATCCTAAATTATAATAGAAAAGTTTCGAATCGGTCAGTGATATCTATTTAAGCCGATTTCTTTTGTTACAACGCCTCAAGTTTTACGATGAGCATTCAACAATACTAAGTAATAGAAATAACATTGTTCTATTTTGCAACCAATTTTCGTACATGTTTTAAATAATGTTCTTTTATGTATTTTTAATAAAAATTGTATATATATAGGAAATAAAAAAGAAACATTTTTAAATACCATATTTTGTTAAGTTTTGTTTGTTTCATATATATACTAGTGGTTGCTCAGGGGTCGAAATTCGACCATAATTAAGTTTTAAGTCTGAACGTTATTACAAATTACGACGTTATTACGTCTGAACGTTAAAAGCTATATTTCTATAATCTAAGGTTTCATCATCATAGCTACTTTATTAATTTGCCATCTTTCTAAATCAGTTTGAACAGCATCACTGTACGACTCCAAAATGTTTCGCATTGCAAAACCTGCATTGTAAATCCGTTTCGGATAAATAGGACTATAATAGAATCAATTGACTTGAAATTGAAAATACGAAGTTTCGACTTGCCTGCTTTGAGTATTTTAATCATATTTTAGTTATGAATATAGAATTTGATAAAATTATCATATTTATATCATTTATATTCAATAATACTAACACTATATTTTGGATAATATTAACACAATCGGAGAGACAGTTGGACAGTCATTAAATTCCGATCAGTAGTTATTTGCACAGCATGATTAAAAGTTATTTATTTTTATAATTTAATTTCCATATTCGATTACATTTAATTAATATAAATAAGTTTTTGTCACTGTTTAAATTAATTAAATCTCATCTTTTATGGTAGGTTGTAAAATTTTAAATTATATATTATGTTTAAACACAAAAAATAACATTGGAATATGTAATTTAAAAATCAACACAGCTTAAATAATTTATACCGTATCTTACATATACAAATAGCATGTATTTGATTTTACATAATAATCAGTTAATTAAATCCGGGCTTTTACAAAAGTATTGAGTGATAAACAATTTTCTCCACGCAGAGCTTTAGTAAGAATACTAACCCCTGTGGCCGTGGTCGGCCTGTAGTGATAGGCGACAAAACAACCCTAGCTACGTGGTAGGTCCCCAAGTTCGACTGGATGACAACTACCCTTGGTCTATCAGTATGCTATCATAATAAGCTTGTGATCAGGCATTAGTAACCCAGTCTTCTGTACCCTGTACTCCTATGGGACAGCAGCGTGTTCGCTGTGACCCTACATCCATATATATTAACTGCTTACTACTAAGTGGGACGTGAGCCTATTTGCTGTTCCTCAGCAAAAAAACATATACAAGATTGATATAATAAAAATATTATCTAACTTAGATTTAAAAAAAAAAACAGCACTCCTAGCGGTCACTCGGGTTCAATTATTGCTGTCCTTTGAAACGGCCTCCCTGTTGGCTGGATTCCCACCATGGTGGGACTTCGAATGTCGTGTCCTTGTGCTGTTATACCAGTGGCGCTGGGATGCGGCCGAGCATGGCTTTGACCCCGCGCCTCGCGAACTAGTGCTCGATGAGATGATGTGCGTATGGTGGAGTGGAAGGAACATCTCGCGCACTCCAGTCCGTCCTGAATTCTTGGATGGACAGGCGCCAAGGCACCTTCTGCCTGACGCAGGTCCTCTCGGGGCACGGTTGCTTCGAATGTACTTATGTCGCATAAGGCGGGAGACGACGTCAGGGTGCCAACATTGCGGCGCAGGTGACGAGGAGGACACAGTGACGCATAATGACACCGTGTGTCCTGCGTGGCGCGAAGAACGCCGCTCTCTTGTCTCCCGAATTGAAAATGATTTATCGCATCCGGTCCTGGTTCTGTTCATGGCCGGGAGCGAACCGGGATGGACCGCCGTCGCCTCTTCTTGCGAGGCAGTTATGTCTGCAAAGTAGACGGCGGAGCGAGAGCGGAAGTTGACAAGTACACTCCCCTCCCGCCAACGTAGGCCACATCATCAGCGCCGAAGGGCATCCCATGATCAAATGACCTCCGGCCGCCGTAGGAGGTTCCGCCGCCCGCAACTCACAGGGCTTTGACACAAAGGGTGAGCCGGCGCTGGCCCGGGTCACGAGATCAGCAGGCCACATATCCGTGGGCCCAAAATCTTTCACGGAGTTTCACATATCCCTAGGTCCCCCCGTGCCCCGGACTGGGGGAACCCGTCAAGAGGATTTCCGCTAGAAAAAAAGTTCAGATATTTCTAACGTCATCTCTATTCTCAAACAACATTTAAGCTAAATTGAGGAAGCTAATATAACATTTTAATTTGTTAGACTTATAACCCAGTGCTATAATTTATTAACTTTTGAATAAAAATATTATTAGGCACAGCCCTTAAACGAAGGGCATGTGATCGAGTGTTGTTCGAGTTTTTATCGCTGATTCATTAGTATGAGAGTGTCTTTGTTGGCCGCACCGCGGCGCCACTGCATTGGGGAGTGCCTCTACAATATCCATTCGACGTGAAAATTGATTTATATGGGAATTTTTTGTACTGCACAATAGATATAAAATTATCACTAAATCCTCATTACTAGTATTAATCCGTATCCTATAATTAAATTAAAGTATGATCTAAAATGTTTGCTGAAGCTCGGATAGACTCTCGCTGCAATTATCCGCAAAAGATGCGTTTCTCTACTGGCACGGGTTCGCGATAGCACCAACACAATCCTCAGAGTATTCTCTAGATGGGACTCTTCACTGCTGGGTAAATGGGTTCAGTGTCACATTCTTCAAAAATGAAAATAAAAATTTGACATCTTAACTAAACTTTTTTTTTGCTATTCTCCTATCGCCTACGCCTGGGCCCACGGATATATGGTCTGCCGATCTCGTGGCCATCTTAACTAAACTTATTGAAACTGAACCCATTTAAATTTAATAAAATTTTGCCCAAGCGCATTTTATCCGGTTTATTATCTATATTGATTATATTTTATCTAATGTTTCTTTTATTTTCTGTTTTATTACTTTAAAATTAATATTGTTATTACTGTTACTGCATGGAATCATTATATTCATTTTATTTAATTTCGTTATTTAGTTTAGTTATTTAAATTAATGATTTTGTGACTATGTATGGAACCTGGTTTCCGAAATAAATGATTATTATTATAAAACGAAGAATATTAATAATGTCAAGTAGCTGTTAATGAAATAATAATGAAATAATAAAATACATACTCGTATATCTTCAGTCCTAAAACAGGCTTCCTTCCTTTAATCCCTTAGCCTTAAAAGGCTACTGTATGAAACCCTCTCTTATCCCGAAAGTTAAAAAGTCCCGACAAAAGTAAATACTAAACTTACTTAAATAAATAAGACTATTTAATTTTTAGCGTTAGCTTTAGGCATCGAATGGCATTAGCCAAAAATACAAAATGACAAATGTAACTATAACTAGCCTTTGAATAAAGCTTAAAATTAAATTAGTAGTATGAAAAAACGAGATGATTATCTGAATTTTGCCAAACATTTATTTTCAAAATTAAAAAAAACTTTAAACTTATTAAATATTATTAATTTACATCAACATAACTTTCAACAGTATATTTAAAGCGTACGAAAACAAGAATCACTTTCATGCAACATAAAAAGGCGGCTTAAAAGATACAAAGTTTCAAAAGAAAGGGCAAAACAAACCTAATTTGCAAGAAGGGTAAACAAAAACTTGGAGGTTGAGTCTTGAATTACAATGTGAAAGAGATCGCTTTGTGGAACCATGCCTTTCAGTATCGAGGCTTATTGGAAAACATCTTTAAAAGTTATTTTTCAATAAATTGAAATATAAGCAAATATTCTGTGGAAAGTTTTATTTTTACATTTATTGGTTTTTTATTGATGTTGACAGCAGATAGGCTGACGGCCCGCTTAATGGTAAGTAGTTGCGGTCGTCTATGGTTTTTGCGACGCCAGGGCCACCGACAACACACTGTTTTCCACGGGGAACTGGAACTTGGGTCACTCATACCGGAACACAGCATAAATTTATTATGGTGGCATATTTAATGGCCGGGGTTGGTTGCTATCTAGACGAGCTTGGGACTGCAATTTAGCTAGGGTTGTTTTATCGCCTGACGACAGGCCGTCGCCTACTGTAGGGATGAGTAGGGGCTTCTTCACACGTACCACGACCACACCACGTCGCAACGACAAAATGCTGTCAAGCAGTGGTTACCTACGTGTGAATTGTGTCGTTGCAGCTTTTTGTAGTTGCGTTGTGGTACCGAGAAAATGTCGATGTGGTTGCGTTGTATGAATGAAATGAATGAACCGGGGGAGGGGAAGAGCGCGGGCGGCGTGCGCGCACTGTCGTTGCGTCTACGCAACGTTGTGTTTGCGATGTGGTCGGTATCACACACACGCTCGATAACGACTGCAAAATGGGGTACGTGTGAATAGTCCTATTCATTTTCAATACGAAATATACACCCGGCCACGTGGTGTGGTTGAGGTGTAGTTGTGGTCGTGGTGTGGTCATGGTACGTGTGTAGAAGCCCTATATGTTACTTACACCGCCCCTGCACGAAGACGAAAAATATGTAGTAAATAAAAATTCATCATAGTATTTTTAAACATTATAGTCTGATCTAATTATAGCGTTAAGCTTAAGCGTAAAATCTAGGAAAAAATATTGCGGACAAATTTCATAATCATAAGTTTGATATGCATCATGAATTTAAGATTAAAAATGTACTAAGCCTAAAAAACTAAAACAATAGATAATGAGATATCTAAATTAAAAGTAGTTTTTTTAAACTCATCTAATAATAAACTAATATCTGTATCATACGTTTATGTATTACTAAAAGCTTATCGTTATTTAGGAATAAATGACTAAAATAATTATAATGAATGTCAGATTCGGCGAAGCATCTGCGAATCTAAATTCATTATCAAGAGAAAGACATAGTTATAACATAATATGTATAGCTCCATCTATAATATAGATACGGTTCTGAGTAGAAATTAAGGATAGGCTACCATCACTTTAAATGGTAGTTGTAAAAGGCCACAAGTACGTACTCCTCTTGCAGTTACTTCTATAGAATGGCACCTTTCGGTTTTCGTTTGACAATACACAGAGAGCCATTACGTCCTAAAGTAAGCAGCAGAGCGCTTGTATTAGAAATACTAGACAATTATTATGTGGATAGAATACTTAAATACTTATCTTTTTATATATGGGACATATTATACACCAGTATTCAGGCGGTTTTCTCCATGCAGCGCCGGAGTAAGAATACTAACCCCTGCGATTGGAGTCGGCCTGTCGTAAAAGGCGATAAAACAACCAAGGCTCCAAGCCCGTCTGGACGGCAACCGCCTTTAGTCTATAAGTATGCCACAATAACCTTGTGCTGGGTTCCGCCATTAGTGACCCAAGTTCCTGTACCCTATGGGACAGCAGCGTGTTAGTGGTGCTCCTAGCGTCGCAAACATTCATAGGCGATGGTAAATGCTTACTATTAAGTCGGCCGGCAGCTTGTCTGCTGTCCTTCAGCAATAATAAAAGAAGCTATTAGGCCACTTTGCAATTATTTCAAAGTTTAGATTTTCACAAAGTATACTTTCTAATGTATTATGTTACCAACACCCTAATTATCCAGACCAGGATCCAAATTTAAACTGAAAAAAAAAATTTGTAGACACAACAAACGTAATGTTAATTAACTCCAAGTCACAGTTGTTGGCAGTGTTTCTGACAGGGCGGTGTAAAATGGGCGAACAGGCGACCTGTCACCACTTCATTTTGGAAATTACAAATATTAATGTGTCATTCTATTGTAATATGTGGGGTTAATGAGGCCTTTTGTTCGCTTCGAATCTGTCACTTTGGATTTAGCATTTTCATCATACATCTCTAGTATAATTTAAATCACAATAAAATTTTCGTTAACATGTCTTTAAATCTTTGTTTTCGTTTTAAATTATGTCAAATGAACATTCATTTATATTTTGATTAAATTAAATAATCAGACATTGTTTTTCTTTTTCAACTAATAAGCAATTCATTTATTACACTATTTTATTGTAGCTTTACAGAAATACATATTGATCACAGTTTAAATATAAAATAGCGTAGATACGTTTATGAAAGTAATCAAAAAACGGGATCAACGCTAGCATAACTTTTACGGAGGTACGACTTACAAATCTTCTTGAGCGGAGGCTCATGGTCATAAACTTCTCAGGAAATTTATTGGAAATATTTGTTTAATAAAAGCTGATGATTGCGTTTGTTTATTAATGCTTTATATGTAGAAATACCTAAAAATATTTAAATATCAAAATGCTAATATTAATTAAAATAATAAAAAAATAATATAATTAGGGGATAAAATATACGTATTAGAATGGTCCGATTTGTATAGCCCTTTTGAATTCGTGACCAGGCATGCAAAGTGCCATCTGGACTTTCGGGATAAAAGCTTTTGTGAACAGTGTCGCCACTCGCCCCTAATTGGGTACCTCCAATTTAAATGAAGCTTTGAATAAAGCTACTTTGTTTATTAATATAAATTCAGGTGCTGAGATTTCATAATAGTCATAATGAAACCAACATGGAAAGAATAAAATTTATTTACATAATATTTTTTTAAAATTTTCATTCCTCCTATTATAAATAGAAGCAATAAAAATAATACGTTTTAAGAAATATCAACGCTTGATTGTTATGGTAATCGTTAAAGTTTCAGCAGTAGTTAATGAAGATGACTAGTGAAAGAATCCGAAACGTCATCAATGATCAAAGTAAACAACCGTTTATAATAACGTAAAGCGTAGCTTAATCTTAAGTATGATTTATACTCTTTTCTGAATTCTTAATCAAAATTGAACTCTTTATATGTTGCCTGCAATTATGTTATAAATATTAAGAATTTATTATATTATAGATTTATAAGTATTTCGAATAAACAAGTAAAAATTGCGAGAAATAAATATGCTAAAGAAATAGGAACTAGACCCGCAATTGGAATTTTGTTGTTTGTACGTAAGGATGCAAGGAAGGCCTCTGATGAACTAAATAATTCGGACATATTTTAGATACCAAAAAGTGATAAATTAAAAATTACAAGAATGTGATATTACAACAAGGGCATTATGAAAAAAATAATCTGTCACAATATAATATCTCGGTCGACGTTAATCCACGAAAATATGTTTCACAAAATTGGCATTGGAGCCAATTAGGTCATGTAATTATTAGGATCCCGAGAAGTGCGTCAAGGCGCGCATCTCGGGCCTCGACGATTGTACGACGGCGCACGACGTGGCGGCTGCCATTGCTCGCGCCACGGGCTGCCCCGCGGAGAAAGTTACGTCCGGGGGTATCCGCCTGGGGCGCGACGGGACGGGCACGATGAACGTGCTCGTGCCGGTGGTGGCCGCCAACGATCTGAAGAGGTTGGGCCACATTCTAGTCGGCTGGGCCTCGGCTCTCGTCCAGGTGCTGGATAAGAGGGAGCCGAGGTGCTTTAGGTGTCTGGCGCCGGGTCACCTTGCAGTGAATTGCAAGTGCCCAACGAGCCGCAGCGACGCCTGCTACCGCTGCGGTCAGCCAGGGCACTCGGCCGCCACTTGCAAGGCCACGCCCCATTGCGTGGTCTGCGCGGCGGCCAGCAGACCGGCCAACCATAGGGTTGGGGGTGGCCCACCGCTGTGCACCTGCCGCCGCACCGGCCGACCGGCAAATCCGGAAAAAGAAACGGAGAAAACCAGCCGCTTCGTTCTCAAACGAAAGGCGAAGCGGCGAAAAGAAAAGGAAAGACGACAACGCCGTCGGGCCGAAGCCGCCACGGGGGAGATCGCCCCCCCGCAGGCGCAGGCCCCAGCGGCTGAGGAGATGGATATCTCAACCAAATAATGGATATCCATCTCCTCCAAGCGAATCTGAACCACTGCGCCAACGCTCAAAATCTAATGATTCAGAGCTTGGCGCAGTGGAACATCGGTATCGCCGTTGCCGCCGAGCCGTACTACGTCCCCACCCGAGGCGATTGGGTTGGGGATCTGGACGGCATGGTGGCTATACACGCCAGGACCGCCGCGGGTACCCCGCTCCCCACGGAAGTGGTGAGGGGCAGGGGCTACGTCGCGGCCAGATTCGGGGAGATAGTGGTCGTGGGCGGCTACTTCTCCCCGAACAGGAGTCTCGCTGACTTTGAAGGGTACATGGAAGAGTTGGGCAACGCGGTCCAGCGGTTCCTCCCGCGCCCCGTGCTCGTCCTCGGGGACCTCAACGCCAAATCTCAGGCCTGGGGTTCCCCGCGAACCGACGCGCGGGGTGAGCTGGTCGAGGACTGGGCCGTGGAGAGGGGTCTGGAGATCCTCAACCAGGGTCGCGAGCACACGTGCGTGAGGCAGTTGGGGGGGTCGATCGTCGACGTGTCGTTCGCGTCGGCCCTCCTGGCCCGCCGTGTGCGAGGCTGGAGGGTGCTCACGGGCGTTGGGACGCTGTCGGATCATCGCTACATCCGGTTCAGCGTCTCCGCCCGTCAGCGAGAGCCTCCAACCCAGGTGACCCTGTTGGGTGACTGTCCGCGCTGGACACTTGGAAAGATGAATCGGGAGGTTTTCCGCGAGGCCTTGACCGTCGCTACGTGGTCGAGGCCGGGCGACGTACCTCCCGATGACGTCGACGAGGAGGCGGAGAACCTGCGGTCGCTTATGACCGACGTCTGCGACGCGGCGATGCCGAGGCGGGGGCCACACCGACCCCCGCGCCAGGTGTACTGGTGGAATGCGGAGCTCGAGCGGCTCCGCAGGGCGTGCAACTACGCCCACCGCCGGTACACCAGGCTCCGAAGACGGAGTCGCCGCGATGCGGACAGAGCGGCCGCGGAGGCTCAGCTCTACGGGGAGTACCGGAGCGCCAGAAACGACCTCCATCTCGCTATACGCGAGGCGAAGGCGGCGGCGTGGGAGGAGCTCTTGGCCAGCTTAGATCAAGATCCTTGGGGGCGACCCTACAAAACGGTGCGGGGCAAGCTCCGCCCGTGGGCGCCCCCGCTGACCGAGAGTCTCCCCCCGCGCCAGGTGGATGGTTTTGTCGGCGCTCTGTTCCCCACGAGGGCTGAGCACTCGCCTCCTGCCATGGTCCCGCCTCATTGGGATGAGAGGGACCCTAGCGCGGACGACGACCCCGTGCCCGACGTGGACCGGGCAGAGCTGGGGGCAGCGATGTTGCGGCTGAAGGCCAAGAACACGGCCCCCGGCCTCGACGGCATACCGGGGCGTGCGTGGGTTCTGTCCCACGACGTCCTGGAGCCCCGACTATTGAGGCTCTTCGACGCGTGTCTGCGATCGGGCCGGTTTCCCCTCAGATGGAAGACGGGGAGGCTGGTCCTTATCGCGAAGGAGGGGCGCCCGGCGGACTCACCGTCTGCCTATCGGCCCATTGTGCTGCTGGACGAGGTGGGGAAGATCTTCGAAAGGATCCTCGCAGACCGCCTCGTCCGGCACCTAGAGACAGAGGGGCCGAACCTGGCAGACGAACAGTTCGGATTCCGCCAGGGGCGCTCCACTATTGACGCGATCACGCGTCTGAGGAGCCAGGCGGGGGACGCAGTGGCTCGAGGTGGGGTGCTATTGGCGGTGTCACTCGACAT
Source organism: Malacosoma neustria (assembly GCA_963693495.1). Lineage (NCBI taxonomy): Eukaryota > Metazoa > Arthropoda > Insecta > Lepidoptera > Lasiocampidae > Malacosoma > Malacosoma neustria. The sequence continues at coordinate 8,006,288 of OY856391.1, read as the reverse complement.
CGCCAATGCCTTCAACACCCTGCCGTGGAGCTGCGTGCGGGAGGCGCTCAAGTACCATCGGGTGCCTCCCTACCTCCGTCGCATAGTTGGGGCATATTTGAGTGATCGTGCCGTCGTCTATCCGGTCCAGGGTGGGCAAAGTCGGCGAAACGTCGTGTGCGGTGTTCCACAGGGGTCGGTCCTGGGCCCCCTGCTGTGGAACATCGCATACGACTGGGTCCTGAGGGGGGCACTCCTCCCCGGCGTCGGCGTCATCTGTTACGCCGACGACACGCTCGTCACAGCGCGCGGGAGGAACCCCCGCCAGGCGTGCCTTCTGGGCACGGCTGGGGTGGCGCACACAGTGGCAAGAATCCGGCGACTAGGCCTGGAGGTGGCCTTGAACAAGACGGAGGCCGTGATATTTTACGGGCCCCGTCAGAGGCCGCCACCGGGCCTGCGCATAACGGTAGGAGGCGTCCACATCGCCGTCGGGCCGTCCATGAATTATCTTGGACTGGTGCTCGACGGGCGATGGGACTTCGCGGCACACTTCGAGCGCCTGGCGCCGAGGCTAGTTCGGGCGGCGGCGGGACTCTCCCGTCTGCTGCCGAATATCGGCGGGCCGGGCGCAGTGTGCCGCAGGCTCTTTGAGGGAACCGTGCGGTCGATGGCCCTTTACGGGGCCCCGATCTGGGCGGATCGCCTGACGGCCAAAACGACGGCGCTGCTTCGCAGGTCGCAGCGCGTCCTGGCCGTCAGGGCGATAAGAGGATACCGCACGGTGTCCTTCGAAGCGGCCTCCCTGCTGGCCGGATCCCCACCATGGGACCTCGAGGCCCGGGTCCTGGCGCTGTTGTACCAGTGGCGCCGGGGCGCGGCCGAGCGTGGCTCTCGCCCCACGCCTCGTGAAACTGAGGTGAAGCGCGCGGAGCTGCGCGACGAGGTGCTCATGGTGGAGTGGAAGGAGCGCCTCGCGCACCCCAGCGCGGGCCTCGCCACCATCGAAGCGGTGAGGCCCGTCCTGGCTGAATGGTTGGAAAGGCGCCACGGCGCCCTGACCTTCCGCCTGACGCAGGTCCTCTCGGGGCACGGTTGCTTCGGGAGGTACCTGTGTCGCATAGGGCGGGAGATGACGTCAGGGTGCCACCACTGTGGCGCGGGCGACGAGGAGGACACGGTGAACCACACTGTCGCCGTGTGCCCTGCGTGGCGCGAGGAGCGCCGCGCCCTCGTCGCCCAAATCGGCGTGGACCTGTCGCTCCCGGCCCTGGTTCTGTCCATGGTCGGGGGCGATCTTGGATGGACGGCCGTCGCCTCCTTCTGCGAGGCAGTCATGTCCGCAAAGGAGGCGGCGGAGCGGGAGCGGGAGTCGACCACCACACTCCCCTCCCGCCAACGCAGGCCACGCCGGCGGCGCCGGAGGGCCAGTAACGACCTCCGGCCGCCGTAAAAAGCGGCCGCGGGCGGCCCCTCGGGGGAGGACCCGCCGCCCGCACTATTGCCGCGAGGGTGAGGGCTGCGTGCTGTTCCGCGCCCCCTCAACTCCTAGAGTTGTTAGGAGAGCGCCGGGGGGACGAAACCCTGACCCCCTGGCGCCAACACTTTAGAAGGGGCCCGCCTCAAGACAAAGGGCGGGCCGGCGCCGGCCCGGGCCACGAGATCGGCAGGCCATATATCCGTGGGCCCGGGCGTAGGCGATAGGAGAACAGCGGGGTTTTTTAGTGGGTAGTCGGAAAAATCCCGGAGTCCCACATATCCCTCGGTCCCCCCGGGCCGGGGGAACCCGTCAAGAGAGGTTTTTCCCCGAGACCAAAAAAAAAAAAAAATGTAATTATTAGGATGAAGTTATGAAATATTCTTACATCATTACGTGTAATTTAAAATTTTTTAAACATTTTGTACTTGGTGTATTACATAAAAATCCATCCAAGCTACAATTATTTATTTTCGTAACGTTATCTTTCACTATCCATTTCGGTACCAGGAGTCAGTTTTTATTTTTTGCAGTCATTTTATGGATCTTGATAAACCTTGCTATACTCATTTATTTTATTTGTCGCACACCATAGAATTCGTATTTTATAGCATATAAAGATTTCATCTAAAACTTCACCGTAATTAATATTCTCCGCACCAGGTCTTCGGCAAGCTGCAATTCAGATATTCTATTGTTTTAGGAAAGTTAGTTTTGAATTAGTTCTTGTATCTTAATTCGAATCCGGTGCCACTTGCATAGATCTATTATAACTTCATATCACTGACCTTTGCGTGCTCCTGCTGCGCCAACAATTGCTCTCTCACCATCTGGAGTTGTAGTATTAGTTCGGAGACCTGTCTTTCCTTCTCCAAGACGCTCTCTCCAGCCAGAGCTTGTAATGCCGCCGCATCGAGCACTCCTCTTCGCTCACTATAAACAAATATAATTTATGCTTCAGTACGATACATTGGATTTCAATTACTTTTTCAGAAAGTGTATTAATAGAGATAGATTTTCGATAATTATAATCTATACAAATAAATAAAATTGGAGGGTCTGTTTGTAATATTAAAATAACAGCTTTTTAATAAGTGCATTCGGATGTATACGATACATATACCAAAACAACATTTTTTACAATTTTTGTCTGTCTGTCTGTCTGTTTGTTCCGGCTAATCTCTGAAATGGCTGCACCGATTTTGACGGGACTTTCACTGGCAGATAGCTGATATATCAAGGAGTAACATAGGCTTCAAGGCGAAACAATGACTCCATAGAGCGTCTCGTTGTCCAGGGCAAAGTGGAGGGGACCAGATCACGTGGAAGATCACCCATGCGATGGACCGACCAGATCAAATCGGCTGTGGGCGGGCCTTTGCATGAGTGCTCCAGAATGTCTCTGAATCGCGAGAAATGGCGTAAAATCATACAGCGAACAATATCTGCCTCTAATAGTACTACCAGTTGATCACGACCGCTCTGTAAAGAGTGAATCGACTAAGAAGAACATAGGCTATTTTTATTTTAGAAAAGAAAATAGTTTTTGTTAAAAATGATAAGTTTCGAAAATTTATATTTCAATTTAAGTTGACCTCAAATTTATATCAACAATCATATGAAATAGGGTTCAGCTTAGGCTAGTATTGCAGGTTTTGTTTCTAATTTAAGTTGATTTATATCATCAATATATGAAACTAGCTGTGCCCGCGACTCTGTCCGCGTGGAATAGTGACTTTGGGCAGCATTTTTGGATATATCTTATGGTATATTTTGGATTACAAAACCTGTTAACCCTACAATGTAAATAAATGAAATATACAAACCGTCAGTGTTATCGAATGCAACCCTTATAGGGTTTGTAATCCAAAATAAACCATAAGATATATCCAAAAAATTCTGCCCAAAGTCATCATTCCACGCGGACGGAGTCGCGGGCACAGCTAGTGCATAATAAAATGTATCTTATTAGGATTGGTAAATCAAGGTATTTGAACACCCGATTATTACAATTTGCAACATTATCATGGTAATTACAATATTATTAAGTAATGTCTAGTACCAATTGGTTGATTAAGATTATTATGGCGTTGAACTAATTGTTAATAACTAAATTAAGCCATCACTCAAGGATTGACTCATTGTCTCATACAATTTCATATTTTGTGTTAATCATTTCGCTGCATACGCTTGTTTTCCCTCATTAGATTTTACTTTAACAGTAGGTAAAATATTTTTAACTACAAACATGAAAGACTTCATACATATCTATAGAGCTACCAACAGTGAACTAAGAAAATTGCATTTTTCATAAACACTATAAAAATATAATGAAGTAGATTATGTGTAAACAATACATTTCTTTGATGATCCTTGCAAAAAAATATGTATGCGTACTATAAAGACAATGTTCTTGTAAATATAGGTATATACGCGAATTTATTAGGCTTTCTAATGTATGTGTAGTGGGCGTTTGAAATGATTATGATTTAACGCGAATTTAACTAGGTAGTTAGGCACATAATTTTAAGGAGTTCTTTTAATGTTTAGAATAGATGATGAAAAGATGATAATTGTTTCAATAAATCATGATTTTGAAATATGTCTGAAATTCTAAGTGATAATTTTAGAGAGAGCAAAAGCTTTAACAGCTTCAAAATTTCGATTTTATTCGTAGTGGACTCAAAAAATTTATAAATTTTATGTAATATGCAGAGTGGATGTTGATATCATTTACTCACACACGAGTTTTATTTATAAAATTGCAATATAGCTCATCTAGCAATAAAACGACGAACCAGGCGTCCAAGCTAACAAGTTCATTAGTAGAGTTACAAAGATTCAAGAAGGCGTAAGTGATGGTCAAGATCTAGTCAAAACCAAGAAGAAATGTGAGAACTAGCTAAAGAATCTCTTTGTTTTTTTTATTGCTTAGCTACAACAGGCAGGCTGACGGCCCACTTAAGAGTGAGCAGTTACTTTCGTTTATGGATGTTTGCGATGCCAGGGAATACGCTGATGTCCGCATATAAGTACAATAACCTGGGTCACGAATGCCGGAACGCCACACAAGTATTGTAGCGGCATAATTATACACTAGTTGGTTGCCATCCAGATGGGCTTGGGGCCCTACCATTAGCTCTGGTGGGTTCTTTTGTCGCCTCTTACGACAGGCCGACCAAGGCCAGAGGAGTTAGTATTCTTACTCCGCCCCTGCAAGGAGAAAAATCTTCTAGCTTCTTGGCCTAAGCCAAAAAGAAGGCTAACCTAAGTTAGCCTTCTTTTAAGTTTACATAATACAACATGAATTTATGTAATGAAACCTATGATTCAAGATCAAAACATACTAGTATTAATGATACAAAAGAAACCTGACTATACGAGACCTCTGGTTAATAAACTCAATCAAGTGTAGTTATTATTTCCGTCATCATAATAACATAAAACTTTCCAGGAGACACGAGCTGAATAATTCATGACAACAACACTGTTACAGATGGCGGCACTAGCTTCAATGATATCGACAAACAAAGATCGTATATGATGGAGGAACTTTAACCGACGCTCGACGTCCCAGCTCTCTCGATACTACTGATGAAACTCACTTGAAAATCGAAAGAGCGATTTTAACAATTTTCGTTTTTAGTTTTTTTTTTTCAGATTTAATGTTCCTAAATCATAAATATACCTAGTCTGGGAATTTTTACCGGATCTAATTACGAATATGTATTGAATTTGGAACTTTTAACATTGAATCTTTAGTACTGATATTAACGGACACGAAATAGTTACTTAACATGTTGACTCGGAAATTAACTAAAAGCCGCAGGTGTTAGTATTATTTATTATTCGGCCCATGCACAAAAAAGTCTAAAAATAAAAATACTAGCAAAAATGCATTTATTAAAAAGTAATAATATTCAATGTTTAATTTTACTTTTTTCTAAAGTAAAATAATTTCATTTTTAAATAATATAAAATATAATTTTAAATTAGCAAATATCAGTTTTTTTTATGTATATTAAAAACATGTCCACATCTCGATACATGTCGATCGAAAGACGAATCAATTTTATATCATAGTAGAAGAGGCTTGATATATCCGCACCGCAAACAAATGCATCGGAGGACGGAACTGAATTATTAATGTTGCGGGCTTCTACCATCTCTTTCAAGATAATATAACATACCCAGAACCCATTTCTACTTATTTGATATTAACTACTTATCTATGAAAGTGCTACTTATAAGTGTTCTATCAAAATTGCTATTATAATCCATACTAATATTACAAATGTGTATGTAACTTTGTCTGTCTGTTACATTTTCATGCCTAAACCGCTGAAACTTGATAAATTTCGGTATAGAAATAGATTGGACCTTGGTTTCTTTTTGTCGCATAAATAAAACTTCAAGGGGGTGAAATAGGGGTAAACGTAATTAAGTAAATGAATTAATTTTTTAAATGTTAATCTACTCTGTTTTTAAATTGTATGATGTTTGTAAAATGAACTGCGATTTTCACCTACAGCAGAAAACTGTCTTAGCAAAAGTAAAAGTCTTAAAGTAAAAACTTTTCCTTATATTTTGTATTACAAGCATAACATTGTGATTTAAAGCGATATCTACTTATCTAGTATTGCTCCGTGCAGGAGCTGAGTAAGAATATTTACCCCTACGGCCGGGGAGGCCTGTCGTAAAAGGCGGCAAAACAACCCAATCCAGATGGTAGAGCCATTTGGATTGGAGCCAGAATTTAGCAGTTACCGTCGCCTATGGGTGTTTACAACGCCAGTAGCATCGCGAACACGCTGCTGTCCCATAAGGTTACAGGAACTTGGGTCACTAATGCCGAAACGCAACACAAGGTTATTATGGCGGCATACTTAAGACCAAAGGTGGTCGCCATCCAGACGGGCTTGAGGCCCTACCACGTAGCTAGGGTGGGTTGTTTTGTCGGCTTTTACGACAGGCCGACCCCGGCCGCAGAGGTTAGTATTCTTTCTCCGCCCCTGCACGGATAGAAATCTCCTCCTAAGCAATAAAAAAGTACAAAATAAACCATAATAATAATATCAGATAAAACAGTGAGCATTATTTCTATTCATTATATATTGTTCGGTATCGGGAGGCGAATCTTAGCACCACAAATGCACTACCACTTACCTCTTGTCTTCGTGCTGCTGGAGCTCTTCTATTAAGACTGTAGGAAACACTGGCCCGAACTACTTTTGATTGCGCTAGTTAATGTATGGAAATATTGAAAAGAACAACGGAGATCGATGCGACGCGTCCGCAGCGTATGTTTTTTGTAATGTATCGAATCGAGAGATGGCAGCGTCGTCGTAGAAGAGGGGTGGCAATACATTTGCTTAGAGACGATCGACTCGATACTAAGAAATATTCGCGGTAAATTGATTGTGCTAAGTACGCAACATACCTAGTCAGGTCATAAGTATTGTCACACAGTAAAAACTTTTCTTTTAGAATGCTGGCCACAAAAAAGTTTATTGAATTCGAATGTCGAATTGTTCATGAAAATAAAAATGTATACTTTTAGAATTTTACTCATTTTTAAATATGGAGTGGACGCTTAAAGAAGACCGTGTTGCAGTTATTGCGTTGCATCGTTGCGGTTACGCGCCAATTCAAATTTTTAACATACTGAAAAATTTGAATATAACCAAAAGATTCGTTTATCGTACCATCAAACGATACAATGAAGACTCTAGTGTAGATGACAGGTCAAGAAGTGGTCGCCCTCGGTCTGTTAGGACTCCAGCAGTGATAAAAGCTGTGAAGGCACGAATTCAAAGAAATCCCAAACGTAAGCAGAAACTGTTGGCCCTTCAGATGGGGTTAAGCAGAACCACGGTGAAAAGGGTGTTAAATGAAGACTTAGGGCTTCGGGCATATCGAAGAAAAACAGGACATCGTTTGAATGCTCGTCTAATGGACCTGAGACTGAAGAGATGCCGCGCTTTGTTGAAGCGGTACGCGGGAAAAAAATATCGGGAAATTCTTTTTTCGGATGAAAAAATTTTACCGTAGAAGAGAGCTACAACAAACAAAATGATAAGGTGTACGCACACAGTAGTGAAGAAGCGAGCAACCGTATTCCGCGTGTCCAACGAGGTCATTTTCCATCCTCGCTCATGGTATGGTTGGGAGTTTCTTATTGGGGCTTAACAGAGGTACATTTATGTGAGAAAGGTGTAAAAACGAATGCTGTTGTGTATCAAAATACAGTCCTGACGAACCTTGTGGAACCTGTTTCTCATACCATGTTCAATAACAGGCACTGGGTATTCCAACAAGATTCGGCGCCAGCTCATAGAGCGAAGAACACACAAGACTGGCTGGCGGCGCGTGAAATCGACTTCATCCGGCACGAAGACTGGCCCTCCTCCAGTCCAGATTTGAATCCGTTAGATTACAAGATATGGCAACACTTGGAGGAAAAGGCGTGCTCAAAGCTTCATCCCAATTTGGAGTCACTCAAGACATCCTTGATTAAGGCAGCCGCCGATATTGACATGGACCTCGTTCGTGCTGCGATAGACGACTGGCCGCGCAGATTGAAGGCCTGTATTCAAAATCACGGAGGTCATTTTGAATAAACTTTAATGTCATAAGAATCTATGTTTTGTTAAGTTCATTTTGGTATATGAATAGTTACACTATGAATAAACTTGTTACAATTATTTTACATTAAACATGTGACAGAATTTATGACCTGACTAGGTATATATTTCTAAAAAGTTTTACCAATTCATGCGTTTTTAATACATTTACAAAAACGTCGGCCTCGGTTCAGTCAGGGAACTTAACCGATACAGCCACTTATGAATAAAAGAAAGCCGAAACAAACAGGATAAATCAGAGTTGAACTTTATTTTTTTAATTGCAAAACTGGATCATACCCAATTGTCTCGGGCGTCAACTTGTTTTGCAACTGCTTTATTTTCCCTCCAAAAGTGGACAGGTTTCGAAATGTGAAATTTATTCTATAGAAAAGCATATTATGTGGACTCTAATTAAAGTGGTTTTGGACGAAATTGGAGCAACTTTTTTTGGACCTTTACTGCATATATAAAGTCTGAATCAACCAATTTCTTGATTCCATGGAGTTTGGTGTTTCCTTTTCTTATATTATATACTAGCTGACCAGGCAAACGTTGTTCAGACAGATAGAGTTAAAATATTTTTTTCAACCAAATGTGCATAAGTAATAAATTATCAATTATTATTATATTTATGGTTCACTGTTTTGGTGATAATGGCTTGCACATGAAATATAGATATATACTGTCGTAAGCTTTTTATAGGACTATTTAAGATAAACGTTTCCATCATACATTATATATAACTCTAACAATGTAACTCTAACGGTTTTTGCAGTGCACGCCAGAATAGCTCGCAGATGGCAGAATTTTTTCCTACTTACTTGGTTATATTTTGGATTCGCACAATATCTTTATAAATTATAGCTTATATATTATTCTGATGTATAAGCTATATTATTCCAAAGTTTCATCATAATCCATTTAGTAGTTTTTGTGTGAAAGAGTAACAAACATAGATTCTTACAAACTTTCGCGTTTATAATATTAGTAGGATAATGTCAGTTACATCAGGGCGTGAGGTAACTGGTGTCATTTGTGACCCCAACATGCCGGTAAAGTTGAAGGGACAGGTCTATAAGACCATCATTAGGCCTGTCCTTTTATACGGCTGTGAAGCGAAGCCGCTGTTAGAGCGACACAAGCAAGAACTGCGTGTCACGGAGATTAATATGCTGTGGTGGATGTGTGGAGTGACACGGAGGGACCGCGTTAGGAACTCCCTCCCGCATTCGCGGCAGTCTTCATGCCCGTGACATTGCGGATAAATTGTAGGAGTGTCGGCTCCGTTGGTACGATCACGTTTTATGGCAGTAGGAAACAAATGTCTGGCCATGCCGCCTCTGCCGGGCCCCGGCAGGAGGGGTAGACCCAAAAAGTGCTGGCTTGACGTCATAAAGGGTGATACATACATATATATATATATATATATATATATATATATATATATATATATATATATATATATATATATATATATATATATATATATATATATATATATATATATATATATATATATATATATATATATATATATATATATATACCTAGTCAGGTCATAAATTCTGTCACATGTTTAATGTAAAATAATTGTAACAAGTTTATTCATTATGTAACCATTCATATACCAAAATGAACTTAACAAAACATAGATTCTTATGACATTAAAGTTTATTCAAAATGACCTCCGTGATTTTGAATACAAGCCTTCAATCTGCGCGGCCAGTCCTCTATCGCAGCACGAACGAGGTCCATGTCAATATCGGCGGCTGCCTTAATCAAGGATGTCTTGAGTGACTCCAAATTGGGATGAGGCTTTGAACACGCCTTTTCCTCCAAGTGTTGCCATATCTTGTAATCTAACGGATTCAAATCTGGACTGGAGGAGGGCCAGTCTTCGTGCCGGATGAAGTCGATTTCACGCGCCGCCAGCCAGTCTTGTGTGCTCTTCGCTCTATGAGCTGGCGCCGAATCTTGTTGGAATACCCAGTGCCTGTTATTGAACATGGTATGAGAAACAGGTTCCACAAGGTTCGTCAGGACTGTATTTTGATACACAACAGCATTCGTTTTTACACCTTTCTCACAAAAATGTACCTCTGTTAAGTCCCAATAAGAAACTCCCAACCATACCATGAGCGAGGATGGAAAATGACCTCGTTGGACACGCGGAATACGGTTGCTCGCTTCTTCACTACTGTGTGCGTACACCTTATCATTTTGTTTGTTGTAGCTCTCTTCTACGGTAAACATTTTTTCATCCGAAAAAAGAATTTCCCGATATTTTTTTCCCGCGTACCGCTTCAACAAAGCGCGGCATCTCTTCAGTCTCAGGTCCATTAGACGAGCATTCAAACGATTTCCTGTTTTTCTTCGATATGCCCGAAGCCCTAAGTCTTCATTTAACACCCTTTTCACCGTGGTTCTACTTAACCCCATCTGAAGGGCCAACAGTTTCTGCTTACGTTTGGGATTTCTTTGAATTCGTGCCTTCACAGCTTTTATCACTGCTGGAGTCCTAACAGACCGAGGGCGACCACTTCTTGACCTGTCATCTACACTAGAGTCTTCATTGTATCGTTTGATGGTACGATAAATGAATCTTTTGGTTATATTCAAATTTTTCAGTATGTTAAAAATTTGAATTGGCGCGTAACCGCAACGATGCAACGCAATAACTGCAACACGGTCTTCTTTAAGCGTCCACTCCATATTTAAAAAATGAGTAAAATTCTTAAAGTATACATTTTTATTTTCATGAACAATTCGAGATTCGAATTCAATAAACTTTTTTGTGGCCAGCATTCTAAAAGAAAAGTTTTTACTGTGTGACAATACTTATGACCTGACTAGGTATATATATATATATATATATATATATATATATATATATATATATATATATAATCACGCCTCTTTCCCGTAGGGGTAGGCAGAGACCACTTCTTTCCACTTGCTACGATCCTTACATACTTGTTTCGCTTCGTCCACTTTCATTATTCCCTTCATACATGCCCTTCGGTTTAGGATACTCTTGACCTGGCCTTTTTTCAAGACGTCCCTGATCTGGTCTCGAAACGTCCGCCTATGTCTACCCCTTCCAACACTTCCATTCACACTCGCCTTATACACTTTCTTCGTCAATCGTTATTCATTCATTCTCTCGACATGGCCAAACCATCTCAGCATATCTTTCTCAATTTTTGTCACTACATCTTCTTTCAGACCACAACGTTTCCTTATCTCACTATTTCTTATCCTGTCACTCAGTTTCACTCCTATCATACTTCTTAACACTCTCATCTCATCAACATTTATTCTGCTTTCATGTTTCTTCTGCTATACCCAACTTTCACTTCCGTAAATGAGTGTCGGAACCAACACCCCCTCATGCACAGCCAGACGAGCCTTGTTAGACACCTTCCGACTGTTCATAAAGGAGTGCAAAGCTCCATTAACCATGTTTCCTGCATTTACTCTTCTTTCAATATCACTCTCACACTTTCCATCTCTTGTAAACTTTGAACCCAGATACATAAACTCATTAAAGAGTGATATGCGTGCCAATGGGCTCACTACCAGGAATGCTGAAGACCGTGCGAAGTGGAGTAGAAAAAGTCGAAAAGCGGACCCCGGGCACCGAGTTTAGGTTGCAACCGGGATACTACGCTTAGACGATGATGATGAATGTCGGTTACATCCGAGGGTACATTTGGAGCACCAGGTCCAGTTACTGGCCGGCATCATGTTCGGCGCGCCTTTTTGTTAAATTTAAACGCCAGACTTACGTCACACAAGCCTAATGGTTAGTAAATAGCACTACCCGGGTTGTGAATTTTAATTCTTTTAACTTTTTTTATTCCAGAACACTATAACACACAATGATCATGTTGGAAGTGAACGCATCTAGCCTAAATGTTTAAAAAATGAAATATAGTTATAAATTCTTTGAAATTTTGACAGATATATTTATCACTTTCTTGGTCGTATTTGCCTATACTGAAATGTGTGCTGTGTACCTACTTTTTATCGATACTTGAAAGGCAACTTTTACTAAGCGACATTGAGTGAACTTTCCAATAAAAGGGTTTTAGAAAATTATATAACTCACCTAATTTTTGGATTGAAATGATCCAACAGAAAATAAATAATCATTCAACCCAACAATTAGGCAGTTATGATTTTTTTTCTAAATGTTTGAACTTCAAATAACTTCCCTGGAAAGTTCACTTAATATCCCTAAGTAAAGGTTGCCTTTCAAGCGTCGATATATGTAAGTTAAACGCCTTTTTATCCATCAATCCAAAACAGATCACGGATTCTATTCTCCAAACAAACGTTAACTTTTTAGCGGAAAAAAGTACTAGGGCACTAAAAGACTAAAACAATACACTTAAGGATAACTTTATTAGAGTGGGGACCGTAACGAAACTAGGGTTGGCTAATAGAGCAATCGGCTACCGCTCCATAGTTTGTTATTCAATTGATTAGGTATCCCGAGTCAGTGAACGATTTTTGTAAAGATAGTTTATTTAATTACGTATTCAATAGTTCATAGTTTTCATAGTTCAAGCAAGCAGTTTGTAGATCACAGACCCTTCTTTGATAATTTTGACTACCGTCAAAGCATTTATGCAATCTAAATTGGTTATCTACTAATTTAAATAGATACTTTTGTTTTATTTTAGTACCAGCTAACTAGTACCTAAGAATTGCTTTTTAAACTTATTTTAAAATAAATAATATCATCAATATAAATATAGGTATGTATAGCATAAAAATTATGTTAAATGTATTTCAAATGATGTCTGTAAATAAATATATAGATATATTATGACAATTCACAAAGCTTCATATCACGTTAAACGCCATCCATAGAAAACGAAAAAAACTTTACTCTTGAAATTTAGGTATTTTAAGATATGTACCCAAAATATCTATCGTGGGGTATAACGTGGGGTTTTGTAATTAATAATAAACAAAACTACTTGAGAGCACCGGTGACCTCCATGGCGTTTAATGTGATATAGTTCGAAAGTAAGCGGAAGAGCACTTGAGTAATTGGTATTAGACAACTATTGTATTTTACATAATATGTATTTATAATACCAGATTTGGGATGGGAACCAAACTTGCAGGCATACCAATATGCGAAAATCTTTGCGCCACGGAGATCATCAATCTATCACCGACACAGTTCAACATATCAAATATGTAGGAAAGATCAGTGAAAATAAATTAATCTATACACACCAGAAGGGCTTATTGCAAAACACGCGCACTAGGTTTTAGAAAAGTAAGGAAATACGTCAGGAAATTAAATCGATACGTGTAAAGCCACAGGCAAAAACAAGTAACGATATAAAAACAAATTGCGTGCAAAGAAATCGTGTAAAAAGACCTGTAAAATTACTTGACAACAGTTCAATTTAAAACATGTGAATACGTCATTCACAATCACGTCAAAAGAAACTGATAAAACTGTTATTTGCGAGTTAATAAAATAAAAAAACAAAAGAAGCCGACGCGAGTTCGATCTCAAGGGTTACGTCGGAAGCAGGAGTGAAGTCATTAAAATGGATGTCAGGGGACCGAAGTGATAAATTTTGACATTCTACAGCATGTTGCTATATATATATATATATATATATATATATATATATATATATATATATATATATATATATATATATATATATATATATATATATATCTCACTCATTGCATTAGATCAGAATTCAGCATAAAAAGACAGTAATGAAATAAAATATATATGTAAGTAAAGCTAGTAATTATAGACCACTCACATTAATTAATATTTAATTACAGAGCAGATCAATTCAATATCAAATCAAATAACATAATCGTTAAAGAGGCTTCGTCAAAGCGACCCAATTTAAAATCCATAAAAGAAAAAACCACTCTGTATCGAACTTCGATAGACTTTTAAAAGTCGTTGCAAGAACATCGATCTGAGTGGCCGTCACGCCCACCTGACGGTGTCATAATTGTGAAAAAACATAATCTTCCTTCTTTATTGCGAAAGTTCATTCTTTCATATTTGAACTTCTTTGATTTTCCCCCGCTTCGATTTATATCAAAATTCTTTTGACGTCCCTCGTTGGGAGTAAATTAGAAAATAATTGCGTGTATTATTGAGGAATACGGCTTCCTTGGACATTATAATTTCTGCGGTGAACGTTGCCATTAATCGTCTCATTATTAGACGTTGATTGTAACGTATCAATTTTTATGGCATCTGTTCTACAGTATTAATTTAAACCAATATTGAGTTTTTAATTTGCTAGATCTAATATTTAAATGCACATTTCGAGATATATTCCGATAATATTAAGATCTTTTTCTTGTGCCGATATTATTAGCATATGAAAATAGATTGAAAGGATTTTTAATTTTAGTTTCAACGGTAAAACTCAGGCCGATGAAATCTAAAAGGAATCTCAAGTCAGTCTCGTTGTTGCATAGCAGATCAGCGAGGTGAGGTTGTTTTAAATCTCTAAGATCTTCCTTGTACCGTATAATATGGAAAAATAGTAGGTAGGAGTGGATCAGATTCCATTAAAAAATACTAACTGTTAGATTATAATAATATAGTGAAAAGTTACTTGGCCAGTAATTAATGAAAGCGGTATTACATGCTAGGATCAATCAGATATTATCTGAACCAGTTATATTAAAAATACTTCAAATTTATACACTTCGCTAATATAAGCGCTGTAATACATCATTGTTATTGATTTAGCAAAAAATATAAGTACAAAAATCGGAGCAGCGGTCACAGATAGATATAATTAAAACAATAAAGCTCTTATAAATACTGATCACACTTTTTGTATAGAATTGATTATTTCTTATATGAACTTCCGTTGACTTAAAGTAGGTATCCAAGGTTGTCTGATTACTATTATTGCGTATTAAGACAATGTATATGTATGTGCTCGCTTTATTTGATTAAACGTAATGAGGTTTTGAAGTGATTAATATATAATAATATCAATTACCCACAGTGGTAAAATAGTAACCTTCTAGCCGTTCCGTCTTTCCTAGAAGTAGGAATGACACATGATCTTACTTATACTCTTATCTTACTACTGAGAATGGATTTTATTGACAGCTTGACGACCACTGTCAATAAAATTAATCCGTTGTTAATAAGTGCATATTTTAATTGGACGCTTCGGTTTGTCAAACAGTTTTATTCACATGAAGGCCTCTTCCTTCCATGCTCTATATATGTGTAGGGGCGGAGAAAGAATACTGACCTCTGCGGCCGGGGTCGGCCTATCGTAAAAGGCGACAAAACAACCCACCCTAGCTACGTGGTAGGGCCCCAAGCCAGTGTGGATGGCAACCAACTTTGATCTTAAGTATGCCGCCATTGTAACTTTGTGTTGTGTTCCGGCATTAGTGACCAAGTTCTTGTACCGTTATGGAACAGCAGCGTATTCACGATGCGACCGGCGTTGCAAACACCCACAGGCGACGGTAACTGCTAA
The DNA here is from genome assembly GCA_963693495.1 of Malacosoma neustria. Classification (NCBI taxonomy): domain Eukaryota; kingdom Metazoa; phylum Arthropoda; class Insecta; order Lepidoptera; family Lasiocampidae; genus Malacosoma; species Malacosoma neustria. The sequence goes on along the minus strand of OY856391.1, from coordinate 7,990,689 downwards.
ATTATAAGTGGGCCGTCAGCCTGTCTGCTGTCCTAAAGCAATAAAAAATTCTTTTTTATATTTTCACAAGGATATTCAATTTGTTCTATGTATTAATGTCATAAGTTCTATCATATTATTTGGTTGATGTCGTTTTTCAGCTAGTCTTCAACGCCATGTCGTCTTTATCGCCTGTGAGTCTTGTAAAGTAATTAACCTATTGCCATTTCAATTTTAAAGCCTTAGATATCGCGTCGGTTATATTCACTTTTGCCTTATGATGTCTTTTAATGTTTTATGCATTTTCCTCATCTTCAGGATAATTTTTTCCATGGCTCGCTGTGTTTTTATCTGTTGTTTAATATTGTCTATGTAAACCCATATCCGACATATGTATTTACAACAAGCTAGATAGAAACCAATTTTCAAATACAATTTTTCTTTGTTTCAAAATTTGCTCCAAAATATATTGAATTTTATTTCGACTTCTAGCAGGTTAGTTAAGCTATTTGTAATGTCTGTACCTATGCTATGTCGTACTTAGCCATATTTTTTTCCCTTCTACTTCCGCTTCTAGCACTGATCTTTCTTACTGTTTGTCACAATTTTTATTTTACATATACTCAATTCGAATCCTATATTAAAGCTTCCTTGGTTTTTTCCTGGAAATACGCTATATGACTGTTGTATATTATCAGTATATTATATTTAAATAATCGTAAAGTTTAAGTTTTATTTCTCCAGTATGTAGGTTTAGAAGCCAGAAGCAGTCATCGTGTGGTAATAATACGTCGTAAAAGTAAATAACTCGCGGCCAAGCACGCATCGTTTGAGGAGTATAAACTATGCACAACTGGGGTCGCCACACGCCGACACAATTTGCTCGCAACAATAAAAAAATCCCTTAGCGCGAGACAACGGCACTTGTAGGGTTATCCGTCTTGTTCACCCCTCGCGACATCCATGATAGACTAATATGGATATTCCTTTATTTTATCTGCTACTAAATATAAAAAAAAAATATTGCGATTGACATACTTATTAAAATAACATGGACGTAAAAAGGCCTTCGGCTTCCAAAGTTGTATTTTCAAGCAGATTTATGTAGTAATACCGACATTAGACTTGAAATATTTAATTATTAACTAAACCGAAAATATCTGTAATTATTACAATTATTATTCAAGTAAATATACTTAATATATGATTATAATTTCAATAAATATAAAATTATTCCTTTAAAATGTTAAACCCACGATATGTAAAATGGAACATACGTAGCTTTAGAGATTGACAATTAATGAGTGAAGTCGCGAAAAAGGTTTCTGTTCTAAGTTCGTTCTTTTTATACCTTTGTATCACACAAATAAAAGCACCGTAAATTAAATTTCTTATCACAGTCTGTTACTATATAAAACACACACATACACAATCAATCAAACTTAACAACAAATCTATAAGAAACGAAATAAATTATAGAAACAGCAATCGATGTACATTTTAATCATGTCCATACAATTCTTCCTGTTTGTGAACAATACTCTCATTATTATTTAACAGTGAGTCGCAGACGTTCGTCATGTAGTTTTTATAGCACGGAGAAGTTGCCGTGTATTGAAGGGACAGGGGTCGTAGGGGACTGATAGCATTTTAAATCAGATTAAGGTCAACATATGGACAAAACGAGTCTCGCAGAAGACGTATTTTTGACTTGAGCTTATAAGGACAGCTGGCCCACAGCTGAACTCAGGCCAAGTTAGGGAAAGCACAGACGTTACGAGTGTTTAAGGAGGTTTGACGAGTCAAACCGATGAATCAACGATCTCAGTTTGCATTCCGCACGATGATTTTTTCGCCGTCGATACGTGGCAATTATGTCGCAATATGGACCTCTCGCGAGAAAAACTGTTTTAGTGGTGCACGCCACCGGACGATACAAACTGTTTTGTACTAGATATGCCTGTTTTAAAATAAATATATTTTTATTTCTTCAAACCCGAGACCTGTAAGTTGGTCACTGGGTGTGAGTGTGATATTACTTGACCTGTATTATTGAATAGATAGATAACTCTTTATTATACTAAGAAATACAAATGCAATCATAAAAAAATAAAACATATAATTCATTGCACAAAGGGCGGTCTTATTGCTAATCTCTTCCAGACAATAAATAGTAAAGTATTAAGTATAATTCTGGGTCTGTCTTAATAAACTGAATTCTCCGTTCTCGTCATTATAAGCCGATATTTTTGTTTTTGAGTGTTTTGTGGTTTATTGTGGGCAGTTTTAGTATTTAGCAGATTTTTCGATGAAGTTTTCCTCGCCAGAAATAAATATGTTATTCGTATATTTGTAAATGACATTGGGTAGAAACATTGCTTGAGCAGCGCATGCTATCGTAGTAACCAAACCTGTGAACTTTAGGGCCATCCAGTGCACTATCACTTGGCTACCCTGTGTTAGTAAGTATAACAAATCTTTAAAATGGTTGCCTGATAACTTGTACTCAACTTTACATTATCCGTGCATACATACTTTCATCCCTGCAGGGGCGGAGAAAGAATACCTCTGCGGCCGGGGTCGGCATGTCGTAAAAGGCGACAAAACAATCCACCCTAGCTACGTGGTAGGGCCTCAAGCCCGTCTGGATGGCAACCACCTTTGGTCTTAAGTATTCCGCCATAATAACCTTGTGTTGTTTTTCGGCATTATTGACCCAAGTTCCTGTACTCTTATGGGACAGCAGCGTGTTCGCGATGCCACTGCTAAATTCTAAGCGGGCCGTCAGCCTGTCTGCTGCCCTACAGCAATAAAAAAAACTTGTAAAGATAAAATTGAACAGCACAAAATAATCCGATGATAAAAATTTCGTCTAATATTTGTTCTATTACCATTAAAACATTACTTAACGACTCTTTTATATTTCTGATTGGATCTCAATTATCAAATTGTGATCTCAAATGCTTTGAATACTTACATAAATACGAGTATTATGCTTCTATATTTTTTCACTCCATTATACATATTTTTATATGTACAATCATATAACTGTACAAATTTTTTATTTAGATCACCTTTTTAATCAAATTTATAGAGAACGCTCAATTTTAAAAAGAAACCCATTCTATAAATAAATTCCAATCACAATATCGATACACAAATAGCCATCGAAAGGGAATCGGTCGAATAAATAAAGTGGGACCGTTTCATAGTGATCAATAAAAATACATTCGAAATGTAAACGAGAGAACTGTGCATGAATTCTTCATTTGAAATTGTATGACCATGCCATGTTAGGGCATTATCATTTTTAGTGCTCGCCACACTGGTGTATTCAGATGGAATTTTTGATGCACTGGCGACATCGCCGTCCTGCGATTGGCCGCTCTGAATATTGTATGAGCCAATCACGTTGTTGCGCTGCGTTGCATTTCAAAATGAAGCGGGAAACCGCTATGACAAAGTTAGCTTTTGCAATGTTAGTGCAATTGGCATAATTTGTAGTTACGCAATCAAATTGCTTATCACTTGGTATTTAAGTGCTTTGGAGCCGGTGGATAATTGACTAGACAAGTAGATTTCAAATTAAACAGAAAAATATTTACTTTTTACTTGAAATTATCGAGTTATTTCATTTCAATTTAAAATAATCGATCAACTTATTATTTCATGTCTATGGATATAAATGATTTCACTCTTTAAATTGCTATAACGATTGTAACATCGATGCATCGTGAAAATAAATCATGAATAATATAATAAATGCTAAGTATTGTATTAGGTATACAAAGCAATCTGAATTTATAACCTCTCAGTCAATTAATCAATTGGTTAGATGTATATTTTAAATCATAGAACTATAGCTCTAAAAGTGTTTAATATCTAAAGTGTCCCAGGTTCTTGTACCCCTTTGGAACATCAGCGGGTTTGCGGTGCGACTAGCGTTGCAAATATCCATAGGCGATAGTAACTTTTTACTGTTTCGTGGGCCGTCAGCGTGTCTGCTGTTTTTCAGCAATGAGAAAAAGGTTCTACCAGGAATTTTTGGAGCTCATGTCCACCTCGCCTGGCAATTAGTGCATCCAACTAAGTAACGGTCGAAATTTTGATGCAAGATTTTTCTTCGTATAAAAAACAAAATTTACAATATGTATTTCAGCTTCTTTCTTGCTCGTCTTAACAAAAGAGAAAGAAGTAAGATCTGGAGAACAAAATGCAAACTATGGATACAAATATGATCAAGCATTGGAGTCAAAATGAATAAAATTCTAAAAGGTTTAGTATTTTACCTATAACATTGTAAGAAACCCTGTTATTAAACCCCTAAAGTCAATGGTTTTTGTAAAAAAAACTTTATCAAAGATTCCACTTGTGTAGTCCATGAAATAAAGTTATAATTACAATAAAACAAAGTAAGCCGTTGTTAATGTAATAATGAATACAGAGATATGTTTTATCTGAAATGAATATCGCATTTACTAAAGTAGTTTGTGAATCTTTTAAGAACGAAATCGGCAATTAGTTTACAAAGAGTCACAGATTAAAATACACATACAATCCAAGTATAGTTAAAACAGTGCATCCATTGTTCTCATATATGTGTAATTAGTTTATGCAGGTCGCGAACTCGTCTCCACATGCCTCCGATAACCTTTGATATAGCCGAAATTGTTGTTCCTATATTTTGTTTGTCTTAATTTGCTATCAGTTTTATTGTCGTGTCAAAGTTTATGTGGGACAAAATCAAATGATGTGTATTCATAAATTATTTATAATTTTTTGCATAAATTAAGTATTATTCTAGTGTGTAACAAAGATAGCTTTACACAAGAGTAGCGTTACATCAATAATGTAACTATTATTATTAATAACTCTTATTTCTAGAAGAGGAATATATATAATAAAAAGTATATAAGTAGTGTATCAGATGTCTAGTATCCATAAAATACGCATGCTGCTGCTAGCTCTGGAACTAGATGGAGCTCTGTGAATTGTCCCAGTATATTTATTTCGTATCGTATATTTTTCTCCGTGCTGCCGTTTTTTTATTGCTGTAGGACAGCAGACAGGCTGACGGCCCACTTAGAATTTAACAGTTACCGTTGCCTATGGGCGTTTGCAAAGCCTGTGGCATCGCGAACACGCTGCTGTCCCATAAGGGTACAGGAACTTGGGTCATTAATGCCGGAACACAACACAAAGTTATTATGATGGCATACTTAAGACCAAAGATGGTTGCCACCCAGACGGGCTTGGGGTTCTACCACGTAGCTAGGGTGGGTTGTTTTATCACCGTTTAAGACAAGCCGATCCCGGCCGCAGAGGTCAGTATTCTTTCTCCGCCCTGCACGGATAAACAATAAAAGGTTGCCCATCATATGAACTCTGATAAAAAAAACTGAAGAGCACTATTTCTTTGCTATCTGTAAACCAGCAAGTAACCTAAGTGAGTATGACACGACAAAAAGCATAGAGACTGCAATGATGACATAAAATTCAACTACTATTGGAATTTACAGAACAAAAACATAATTAAATCAACAAGCACATTCAATAAAACATAAAACGCCCAGAATAGACAATTCCATTTAATAGAACAACGGTGGGCATTGTCAGTTGACCGTGTGTGGGGTAAATCTTTGCAGAATGCCACTTTGTCGCGGCCATAAAGAGTTATTGTACCTCACAAAGAGGTATTGTGCAGCCTTGTCAATTGTCTCTGCATGACAGGTCGCCTTGACTTGTGGATTATAAATTGAAATTACGTTTACGCTACAAGCAACGGTTTTTTTTAATATTTTGAAATATATTTTTAACTCCCATTTCATAATCGAAGACGAGTATCTGAACCACAATAATATAAGATTAGAAGAAAGAAATCATTTACTTGTTTCTTCTCCAGATATCAATTTATCTCCTTGTATGAACGGAGTAAGAATACTTCTGCGGCTGAGTGCGGTCTTATTTAAGAGGCGATTAGACTATTTATAAAAAATTTAAATTTTGTCCTTTCAGGTCTGATCTGCAGAACATATTTTACTATTGTATAAGGCACTCTAAAAATAATCTAAAAGTCCTCCATCTAGTTGTTTTGGGAAGCAACCCCTTTTTTTAGTGCACGATCGTGATGATATCAGACTTATGATAAAAATGGTGAATGTAAAAAGAATTTTCATAGTAACATAAATAGTATTTATTAAAAATGTCAAGGGATTTTTTTAAAGTGCACGCACGATGCAGTAGTGCGATCGTATTTGGCCGTCTTGAAAGAGTTAGGAAACGAACGTAATAAGGCGGGTAATTACATAGAACCTATGTTTGACAAAGTTGCGAGAATATATTTGGAGGTGATATTCTACGAAATATAATAACCATGTCTTCGACTTACGAAATAGTTATATCCTAAATAATTGTTACTAATAATCATCTCTCAAAAGGCATTGTATTATTCTAAGCCGCAGGGAGCCCATCACTCATAATAATAATAAATAAGATATCCACATTAACTAATGTTGCAGGTCTTTTTATAAATATAACAGTTATATGGTTAGTTGGATATACATCACTACAAATTACTCCTTCATCCATTGTTAACGTTTTTTTTTTCTGGTGTGTAGTTCAAACGTTAAGCGACAGCGATTTTTCAAACTGCATAATTTTTCTTAATCAAAATTTTGCGGTCCACAATTTTATAAGGATATGCGAATGTAAATTATGGCTCAGGATGCTGTGTATTTAAATTTAACGCAGAATTATAATAAATATTTATTACAGTTAAAGCTGTTTATACCGACATCGTTTAAAACACCATATCGGTTATGTTGACCAACAATAAAAATCCCGGCTTAACCCCATATGATGAATACATCACCGGTTGTTACATTTATCAGTATTAAGACATTTTTTTTTAACTTCTTGTAACAAGTTTTAACTGTATATATATACACATACATATGGATAAAAAAGTGACACTGAGAGTTATAGACGCTAAAGGTTCGCAAAAGTATTGCTCGATGTTAGTACTCAGTAGCACAACCAGGGCTCTCAAATGAATACTTGAAAACAAAACTCAATGAAACGTAAGAAGCAGGAATGATTTACTTGTCGACAAACTGAAGATCTTGCACTTGAACATTTTGATCAAAATTATACGCTCCAACGTTATCTTTAGTTCCTCACATCGAAATGGGATTCACAACAGTCCATAAAGGAGATGGATTGCTGGACATTACGCGTTCACGGCTTAATCTGCGGCCGCGGCGATTACCGGCCAGTTTAATTAGTGCAGCCGCGGGACAATGTGCCGGCTTTACTTTGTGGTATTACTAAATTGTGAGAAATTGTCGACGGTGTGGTTTGACGGGGTCAATCATGCTTTTGGCTGCCAATTTATTTTATTCAACCTACCAGTCTGTAATTATAGTAAAATTATTTAAAGAGATTACAGTTACATATATCATAGCTGCAATTTTAAAATATAATTTGAGTGCTTTACAGATTTTTACATGTCAATTTAGCTTTTCTAGGCTCCAGGATCAATCACAAATAACTTAGAAAACCATTCCGTAAATTAGAATGTTTTCATAAAACAATTATTTAAAAATGTAATCATTTTATCGGTGCAGGGGCGGAGAAAGAATACTAACCTCTGTGGCCGGGGTCGGCCTGTCGTAAAAGGCGACAAAACAACCCACCCTAGCTACGTGATAGGGCCTCAAGCCCATCTGGATGGCGATTACCTTTGGTCTTAAGTATGCCGCCATAATAATCTTGTTGTGTTCCGGCATTAGTGACCCAAGTTCCTATATCCTTAAGGGAAAGCAGCATGTTCACGATGCCACTGGCGTTGCAAACACCCATAGGCGACGGTAACTGTTAAATTGTAAGCGGACCGTCAACCAGTCTGCTGTTCTACTACACAGCAATAAAAAAGCAGCAATAAAAAAAAAACAATCAAGTGTTGAAGACCTCTATGGGGTAAGTGCTTTAGCACGCCAGAACACCTGCAGCGATTCAATTCCCATAATAAGTCTGGGTTTTTAAGTATAATACATGTATTTACTATCTTGGAATTTAATTTGTCATCATAATAATCTACTAATTTATTTTCTTTTTTGTAAACACTCTCTAGCTTATTATATGCAATAACAAAACGCAGATTTAGATCAATGACAAAGTAATCGTTGGTAACGAAGTAAGATCTGCGAAAACAATCGTCACTATCAACAAAAGCTATTAATTATAGTCGATTCTCGATAATAACTGTATAGGAGATAATATTAATACAAATATTGACATAGTTCCCCGCATGATTCTCTGACACCACCTTAACCTTTATTTATCTCCTATTATTAAACATTGATCATAGATACTACTAATTGTATTGTTATTATTTGCAAATGGTAGGTAATTGTAAGTTCCTGGTTTGTATTCGAGTGTTACAACTAAGATCTATGTGCTTGTCTATGGACTAACTTCTAATTCTCAATTGTTGTTCAGTTGTTGGATCTCTTAATACTATGCCGTACCTGTCTTCTCATTTATTAGGTCTAAACGTCCTTCTATCTTTCATTTTTATTAAATAATGGCTACCAAGAACTATAGCCAAATATATTATGTGAGATAAAACAACAATAAACGATGACGAAATTTCATCACAATTATCTAAAATTAAATTTTTGATAGGCTAATGACCGTTTACGAAATTCAAAATTTCAAAAGACTTTCCTTATTAAGATGAAATCAAGTTGAAGAAATGATATTCTAAATAATGTTGCAATCGATCATCATTAATGTCAAAGCAGTTTCTAATATCATAATGAAAAAACATTCTGCGGTGAGCGCTAATTACATAAAGGAGCATCTAACAATTAACTAAAGAAAGGCTTAATAACAAAAACAAGTTTGCCACTCGTTAAAATCTACCTCAATCATGATGGGTATTATTTGATACAATAAAATCTATTTTCGTTCTCGTAACAACGCAAATTATTGATGACGGTGGGCCCATAACAAACGATTAGAACCTTAATTGCAATCATTATAGATTACCCTACTTCCACTTGATTACTAATCAACAACTTGATGTTAATCAAAAGAATCATTTGGTATCTGAAGATCATTTGTTAAAAACAATATTGTATCAATATTTCAAAGTTGTAAAGATGTAATTTAAACCGGCGTTTTTATAATTCATGTTCAGATACATTTTTTAAAACAATTACTTTATTTTTGAAGTTTTACTGTTTTTTATTGCATTTTATTATCGTAATAGCCAATCCACACAACGGATCTATTGAAATTTGACATAAACGAAAAACTTTATACATACCGTAGAAATGCTAGCTGACCTGGAAAAGGTAACTACGTATTATGTAGAAGAACTCTTCTACATAAATTTAAAAAATTAAGTTTTCCGAAGTTCTATTCCATCTTCAGCTAGCGACAAAAAATCATTTGAAAAATAAAGAGTAGCACTAGTAATTTTTTTAAATGCATCTCATTTAATCTCAATTTCGTACATAATATATTAGATATATTTATATAATCTAATTTATCTACCTAACATCTGATCATTCTGAATCTCTTTGACAATAAACCGGCGTTGTTAAATATATTACAGATAGTAAATAATTACCAGTAAGCACTTAAAACTGCGTTAAACATAACCGCGGACCATAACAGAATATATTAGTTATGCTTTAATACGCTGCAAACATAAACTTAATTTTTATGAGCCTATCTACAGACCTCACAAACTGGTTACAGGAGCCATTTAGCTTGTGACAAGGGGCGATTAATAAAAAAGAACCATTTTTAAAAGAGAAGAATTGTATAAAAAATATAAAACTTTCGCGAGAGATTCTTGTGTACGGTATTTTTTAATCAGGACTTTCATTTTTTCTAAACTTCTCGGTTTTCATTGCAAAAGTGCTATTATCGCACTTTAATTTGCTTATAAAATGATTACATCAGAAAATAAAATATCAAACGTATATTGCTTATTCTACCAACAACTCACAATTTTTACCCCTAACAACGACGGTTGTTATGCGATGTTGTTTTGGTGTGTATAACAGATACTAATGCAGCACCGCATCTGTTTTTTCGTGTCAGTCTGCATGTGGCATCAAAACTTTGAAATGAGTGAATCGATTTCTGGTTGATTCTTAGTTCGGTTTCAAGTAGAAGATCTGAGGATATCACCACTTTTTTGACTATCTGGAAGCATAGCAATTTGCAGCTCTTCGGTGAACGTACCTTGTTAAAGACAATTTTCTTTGATTTAGGTAAGCGTAACAAATGCAACGATTGTATAATATTGATTAAATGCTCACTTTTTCAGATGATTCTTAATTATGTCTGATGAAGATTATATCATTAACATTTTTCGTTTGGTGAAAAAATTGAGTCTTTTAAAATGTTGTTAACTTGTAACTTTGATGTGTGTAAGAGAGACAATAAAGAACATAAGCTACTACTACTCCAGACTGACCTGTCTCTGTGTCTATTTACATTCAAATTAATTCAGGTGTTTTAACGTGAGTAACAACAAACCATCAATATGATTACTTTATAATATAAATCATATTTAAAATATAGCTGAACTTATGAAGGAAATAGGACAGTTGTATCTGCGGATTCGAACCCCGTGTAGACTAACATATTTATATACGAAGTAAAACGTTTCTTCTAGTACGGGATGTAATAGATGAACGGGATGGACTGTTCAAAAAAATGTAGATTTTTTATAATTAAAATTAATTCGTATTCTTGGATATCAAATATGTATAAAGTACCTACATAAAAAGTAATTCTAAAATACTCTTAAAAATTAATTATTCTAAACCTGAAAATACATTGCGATCGTAAATGTAATCTGATCAAAGTTTATTTATCAATTTATACCGCATTCTAAACGTTACTAAAATTCATACAGCAAACCACAAAGTATACGATTTCCTCCGTGTCGCCACACAAATGACGTTACGGACTGTCTATAAAAGCCTAGTAAAAGCAGCGTTTAAAGCTTTTATAGTGACTTGCGGTGGTCTACACTCTTAACATTGTTTTTAATGAGCTATAATATGGCCAATTAAATTCTGGTGAAACGACCTAGCAGGAATAGTCACGTAATGCATTTAGTTTTATTTTGGTACTGAAATGGTTACGACAACGACGCTTGTACAGAGAGCAATTAAAACGGATTATATTGCGTCATCTATTTGTAATCGTGACATGGACAATGAAACTAAAGAAACACGAGCATATGTTTAATATAAAACTAAAAACGTTTAACCAATTTTATATATATTTTAAAATTAATTTACTAGTTATTAATATAATTTATAATCTTACATATTCTTTTTTTGAAAATATTGTCACCGACTAAAAGTTTGAAAGATTCTTTTTCATTAAGCTAGATAATAAAGTAAACTTTTAGGAAACAAAAGATGAAGAACAGTTGAAAAAGGAAAATAATTCAATGGAGTCGTTAGAATCAATGAACCACATGATTTGGAATTCCATATTTTAGTCAAAACAAAAGATTACAATGTAATATGTAAACAGTGTTTATCTGTTATCAATAATAATGATTTCCTTATTACAATACATGTAAATTATCATTAACTAGATAGAACTCTATCAAAAACTGCAGATGTTTTTGTTATATTAATTAAAGATATAATAACATACGATCATAATAGCACAAGTGAATGTTATAATGTCAGAGTTAAGAATTGTAAGATGTATATTAATGGATGTATAAATCTGAATGGAGAACTTTTGGAATTTGACATGCAGTATTCAGGAACTGCTATTAATAGAGAATATGACACGGTAAGTGGTGCAACAGTGTTGTTTAGTCATAATAATATTATCGCGATTCACAAATACATAAAGTTTTAGTTTGAAATTCAGTACACAAAGCTTTAACAATTGTGTGGCATGACCATATATTAATTGTCTTTTTCTAATAGTTTAACTTGCAGCAGTAAATTTAATTTGTCAATACGTAGTCGTAAAATTTCAATGTAAATAAATATTTCACATTTGCTCATGCAACGTGTGTAAAAGATAAATTAAGACATCTAAAAATAGAACTATATCTGCGTAAGTATTGACGCAATAGAATTTATAAATAATACCCTTGAAAAATTAATGTAACGTATCACAATGTAGACATTACTCACTTGTTCTGCTTAACAGGCGTCGTGGAGGGAGTCGGCCTCTTTTCTTCTTTTATTGTGCTATTGTTCATCTTTGAGGTTAACCTTTTCAAGACGTCGTCCATCGACCGCTTGTGGGACGGTGCCAGCGATAACGCGCTATTATGATTCAGCAATGAATTATTATTGTTACAGAGACCCAAAACTTTAGCGTCCACACCTGGGCTACTGCATTCTGAAGAGCCACGCCTTCTCGTTTGGAGGTCGTTGACTTGGTGAAGACTTAGGAAGGATGATGGGACTAGAAGGTTATTTGTCATGTCTAATGATTGTTCGAATCGTTGTTTCTTTGTGGGGCGCTCGTCTTCGTAATTGTTGGGGTCCTCCTCACTGATTGAGCTTCTAGTGGAAGAACTAGGGGAGAATTTATAATAGTTCTGTTGCTCGTTCTCATCCGATTCGTGGCTTTCTGAGAATTCCACGTTAGCTGGACCGGCTTCGGGCTTATCGTTTTCGGCAGCACCTTCTTGCAATTTCGACGGAGGTGACTTTCGTTTAGATGACATGTTTCTGTAACAAATAAAATTATGTGTTAGAATAGAAATACTTCGAGTATTTTGGTGCTATTTTTCGTTTTTGTTAGATGAATCATTTGTGGCACTAGAGTATGGTTAAAACAAATCGCTAAAGAAGTAAGATCACATAACTTTCAGGAATATTTTATTGCTTACGCATGTTAAGCTTCAATTTTCGTTACATTCATTTAATAAACATCTTATTGATTTTCTTAGGTAAATATCTACGCAATTCCAAAGCTACAAACAAAATAAAACAAATAAAGCATCGAACCTAAGCCCAATCAAAAGTATTATTTTAATGTAAACACAGTATAATCAGGGTTCAAAATGGTGAAAGAGACTTCAAAGCAGTCTGAGACTTGGTTTGTTAGCATAGCGAATCAAGACGTCCTTCGTTTTCGCTCCAAATTTGTGTATGTATAATTGTTTAAAGACATATTAACTCGATGTTTGGGTAGGCTTTAATGTGTGTTAAATACTAGCTGTACTTGTGACTTCGATTTCTCAGGGTATTATTTGTAATTTTTCATATGTACATATGTATTTTTGATACGTTATGCAATGATTATTTTTTTAATGTCTTAATGTTAGATTATTCAACGAGAATCGATCGGTTTGCTCAACATTTTTTAAGACGTATAGAGCATTTTCACAAAGATATCTTTGGCGGATACATACATCCAGACCAGAACCAACTATTGAACCAAATATTAACATATTGTGGTCCATGCAGATCGAACCACAGATGCGATCCTACCAAACCACTTGCTTGTCACTAAACTAGTCATATCGTCGTTAGTATAATAATAATGTAATACATATTCTGATCTGTGGGTATGCCCGGAAATTCCTCTGAAACATGTTTAAATAACTGCTCAAAAACTTGGGTTTTTAAATAAATTAATTTATATAAATTTGTGTACAATATATTACTTAAACAAGGAAAGAGACACTATAATGGCGTAGCAGTTTGTTTGTGAATGTTTTTTTATTGACTGTACCTTATGGTTTATTTATAACCTTTTACATGTATATGGGTTAACTCCTTGACCAGTAAAGTAGTATTTCTGTGAACTTTGGCCCAACCCAGCTTTTGTATATTCTGTATACAGTAATATCCCGACTTACGCTACCCCGTTTTACGCGAATTCGACTTCCAAGCTCTGTATCTTATCTCTATATCTATCGCGTAAGTCCGGTTTGTGTTTACAAAACCCCTTGAAATATCATAACTTCATAAGGTATCAAAATAAAATTATTTTAAACTAAAATAGCTCGCATATAAATACGAATTACTAAAATAAATATATACTTCATAAACAGGAAGCTAAACGTGTGGCGATCTCAAATCGGCGGACACCTTAAGTCCAAAAGCAATTAGCACAATTAGTAGAGTCCAATTAGGTGCTTTAACGAAGCCAATTTCACAAGTTTGGTGACAAATACACCGTTTGACGTCTGGCCCGAGATTTCGATCGTGCTTAATCTACTATCAGCTATTTGTTTATGTAATTAACTAGTTCTGATTGTTTACTCGTGATTTCCTCGAGATGTTATGTGTGGATAAGATAGTTGAATTTTCGTCTTTAAATACTATAAGTTCTATTTAGCAGCGAATCAAAATCTATACATATATAAGGAAAATGGAGTTCCTTTGACGCATAATCAGAACAAAACTACTGAACAAATTGGGATGCGACTGTAGTAGTCGCATCCCAATTTGTTCAGTAGTTCAGTCATTCGGCGCAAAAATTTTCGTAGATGATTATAGGTTATTTTTGGATTCCATCGACCCTTATTAATTTTTTTTTCGATCTACTTTTGCCTATTATTCGCCTAGTGGAGTGGGTGTGATCGGTTAGTAACAATGTAATGTGTAAGACATATTCGAAACATGTAATCAACTTTAACCACAGACTAGTTGTAATAAATAGCTTCACATATCTAATTTAGTGGCCAAATTGGCATTAATTAGCTTGTACAGGGAGGAGTTAATAACATTTTTATTTTGATCCTCGAATAAATTCTATGTAAAAGTTAACAAAGCATGTTGTTTTTGGGACATTATTAATAATAAACCATCTAGTCCCCAATTAAACGGCAGAGCGCATGTATTATATTATGGGTACTAGACAACTGACATACCTCGGTACTACTTGTATACTTTCATTTTATAAATAAATACATAAACACCAAGACCCACACAGGCATTCCGACATGCAAAAATCATTGCGCCACTAGCTAACTAGGTAAACGTTGTTCTGAATGAATATGAATTAAATTATAAAAAACATGAAATAAAAATATTTTGTAGTGGACCGAAACGTGAATCTATACCATTCTTGAATCCACTTGTACACAAAAATTCACTTAAATCGATCTAGTCATTTACGATAAGTTCAGTCACATTCATACGTACATAAGAATTAAATATACACACACACACACACACACACACACACACACACATATATATATATATATATATATATATATATATATATATATATATATATATATATATATATATGATGATATATATATATATATATATATATATATATATATATATATATATATATATATATATATATATATATATATGAGCAGCCTCCGTGATTGATCATGTATGCTGATGATATCGCGCTGGCAGATTCAGACAGGCTGGTGCAACGCGTGAAGGCGTGGAAGGAGTCGCTTGAGAACGGTGGTCTGAAGATCAATGTGGCAAAGACCGAGTACTTGGCCTGTAACTCCACAGAGCCCACACCCGTACGCATAGGCGGCGACACGGTCGAGCGACCAAGTGAAATACTTGGGATCTGTATTTCACGCGTCTGGTGACATCGATTGCGACGTCAAAGCACGCATTGCTGCCGCGTAGGTCAAATGGCGTAAGGTAACTGGTGTCATTTGTGACCCCAAGATGCCGGTAAAGTTGAAGGGGCAGGTCTATAAGACCATCATTAGGCCTGTCCTTTTATACGGCTGTGAAGCGTGGCCGGTTTTAGAGCGACACAAGCAAGAACTGCGTGTCACGGAGATGAATATGCTGCGATGGATGTGTGCATTCGCGGCAGCCTTCATGTCTGTGACATTGCGGATAAATTGCAGGAGTGTTGGCTCCGATGATACGGCCACGTTTTACGGCAACCGGATGCTTACGTGGGAAACAAATGTCTGGTCATTCGCCTCCGCCGGGCCCCGGGAGGAGGGGTAGACCCAAAAAGTGCTGGCTTGACGTCGTAAAGTGTGATATGCGTGCCAATAGGCTCACCAGGGATGCTGAAGATCGTGCGAAGTGGAGTAGAAAAAGTCGGAAAGCGGACCCCGGGCACGGTTGTGACTGGGACATAACGTTCGGATGATGATGATATATATATATATATATATATATATATATATATATATATATATATATACCTAGTCAGGTCATAAATTCTGTGACATGTTTAATGTAAAATAATTGTAACAAGTTTATTCATTATGTAACCATTCATATACCAAAATGAACTTAACAAAACATAGATTCTTATGACATTAAAGTTTATTCAAAATAACCTCCGTGATTTTGAATACAGGCCTTCAATCTGCGCGGCCAGTCGTCTATCGCAGCACGAACGAGGTCCATGTCAATATCGGCGGCTGCCTTAATCAAGGATGTCTTGAGTGACTCCAAATTGGGATGAGGTTTTGAGCACGCCTTTTCCTCCAAGTGTTGCCATATCTTGTAATCTAACGGATTCAAATCTGGACTGGAGGAGAGCCAGTCTTCGTGCCGGATGAAGTCGATTTCACGCGCCGCCAGCCAGTCTTGTGTGCTCTTCGCTCTATGAGCTGGCGCCGAATCTTGTTGGAATACCCAGTGCCTGTTATTGACCATGGTATGAGAAACAGGTTCCACAAGGTTCGTCAGGACTGTATTTTGATACACAACAGCATTAGTTTTTACACCTTTCTCACAAAAATGTACCTCTGTTAAGCCCCAATAAGAAACTCCCAACCATACCATGAGCGAGGATGGAAAATGACCTCGTTGGACACGCGGAATACGGTTGCTCGCTTCTTCACTACTGTGTGCGTATACCTTATCATTTTGTTTGTTGTAGCTCTCTTCTACGGTAAACATTTTTTCATCCGAAAAAAGAATTTCCGATATTTTTTTCCCGCGTACCGCTTCAACAAAGCGCGGCATCTCTTCAGTCTCAGGTCCATTAGACGAGCATTCAAACGATGTCCTGTTTTTCTTCGATATGCCCGAAGCCCTAAGTCTTCATTTAACACCCTTTTCACCGTGGTTCTGCTTAACCCCATCTGAAGGGCCAACAGTTTCTGCTTACATTTGGGATTTCTTTGAATTCGTGCCTTCACAGCTTTTATCACTGCTGGAGTCCTAACAGACCGAGGGCGACCACTTCTTGACCTGTCATCTACACTAGAGTCTTCATTGTATCGTTTGATGGTACGATAAACGAATTTTTTGGTTATATTCAAATTTTTCAGTATGTTAAAAATTTGAATTGGCGCGTAACTGCAACGATGCAATGCAATAACTGCAACACGGTCTTCTTTAAGCGTCCACTCCATATTTAAAAATGAGTAAAATTCTAAAAGTATACATTTTTATTTTCATGAACAATTCGAAATTCGAATTCAATAAACTTTTTTGTGGCCAGCATTCTAAAAGAAAAGTTTTTACTGTGTGACAATACTTATGACCTGACTATGTATATATATATATATATATATATATATATATATATATATATATATATATATATATATATATATATATATATATATTGATAACCTATTTACCTACTGCTCGAATACTGTCAATGATCGTTTCGTTTCTCTGTCATATTTTCAACTGAACCTTTATTGGTTCAAACCTCAATCGGTCACTGGTTTAAGAAATAAATCCATAAAAAGTACCCCTAATACAGTTACTACAAATATGATTAGGAAATGTTGCCATCGGGACGCAATGGGAACGTAGATGCAATAAAAGTTACCTGGATACGGCAAAACTATTAAATTCGCAATATTGAGAATCGTTTATGTGATTAAATAAAAAATACGTAATAAATGAAATAAATGTAGCTGAATTTGATTTCTCCTATTAATAACTGAACATTTGCTGAATATAATAAGCCTATCAAAAAGAAAATTCATTTCCAGCCTTTACTACTTAGCCTAGCTACTAACCAACTACTAGCATAATTAGGAAATCATCAACCATTAAAAAATACTAAACAATTATTTTCTTCATTCCTACCTAAAACATTTATCGAAAAGATCAATCCATGAGCTTCTTTTTAATCTGATGATAAATGACCTTACACAAGTGTTAAAATTTTCCAAATGCTTGTTGTATGCGGATGATCTAAAGTTGATTTATGAGATAAATTCTCTTGAGGATTGCTTAGACCTTCAATGTGATATAGATGCTCTGTACGATTGGTCCTTAACAAATAAAATGGAATTCAATTCAAGAAAATGCTACGCAATGACGTTCAACCGTATGCAACAACCTATTGATTTTAATTACAAATTAAATGACCACAATATCACCAAAGTAAGTGGATACTTTACTGTCAAGGATTTAGGCGTCCCAGGAATGTTTCGGAAGGCTAGGTTTCATCTTACAGAATAGTCGAGACTTCGTAGATAATAATTTAATCAGGCTTATTTATTCTACCTGAGTACGAAGTAAACTCGAAGCTAGTTCTTGTGTTTGGCATCCTTATGGAGGGAAATACAGCTTCATGTTGGAAAAAGTACAGAAGGCCTTTTTACTTTTTTATACAAACGCGTATTTAATAAATGCCTCGGATCTCCACAACGAGCTAATGAGACTGTACGTCCCCAATAACTATTCCCGAGCAAGAAAACACAGATTGTTCGCGGTCCCGTCTTGCCGTACTGTCTCACGGGCACAGTCTCCGACCCCACGCACCTTGACTGCTCTCAATGCTTTCCTGGATACAAACTATGATTGTGACGTATTTGGGGATAATTGGAATAACTTTCTAACATTGTTAATTCAGTTCTGTGAGACATTGTGAAAGAATCGCGGACTTGACTTATATTAATTGCTATTGATCAATTATTATTATGTAATTAATGTAACTGGCTGCGGCCGTTTTTATTAATTTTTAAATAAATAAATAATTGAAACATATATATTTAGTAATAATGCAGTATTTTATCATAATTTTTGTCACTGTCAATATTGACATATAACAAAAAATAATATCAAAAATGAAATTCCCATCTTAATGTACACAAAATAAGGTTCAAATACAAAATAACAACACAGAGAAATGAAACTATTAATTTATTTTTCATTATGCGCACAATGACGTCACGCGGTGGCGGGAACAATACGGCGAATTGGCGGGAAATTTGACAGGTCAATATTAAGTCTGTGTTTATTTATATTGAACGTATTATTAATGGTAGTAATCGGGTCCTTTTTCGTCTATTAATTCTGAGAAAAATGATTTTAGGAAATATAAAATGATTTTTAGATTTTTTACGGTGTGAACATTTCCTCCTATTTGACAATTTTAGTTTATTTTTCCACTTATAATAGACTGGATTCGTGTAGCAACACTTTTTGCACATTGTTCGGTCTTTGCCTAAATTTAGGTACGAAATTACTGCTCAGTCAATTTTCACCGACTACCTTCGTGTCTGTTTGAAGCGAGGGTAGTTCTAAAAATCTCTCATATGTCAACGTTTGACAAAAGGATTACCGTTTTTTGCACCGTGTGCGAATAAGAAGCCCTTTTTAAGACTCCACATAGTATTGGCCGTGCCAATCTTCAACCTCAACAACATAAAGAGTGCAGAAGTGTACATAAACAACAGTTTTGCAAGAGAGACGCCGTGCGTGATACACTGTGAGCTGCACCTAAGCGGATCCAGACCGAGAAGGTGGCAAGGTTGGTGGAGTTTTTTTGTGCCTTATCTAGTGTGGGGACCAATCCACGAGAAAATATACAGTCCACTCCTTTTCAAGCCAGCGTCCAGTGACCCTAGTCATTGAAAGAACCCCATACACATTATTATATAAGGATATCGTATATAATAATAATTTAAATATTTATATTTACTTGATTTTTCAATGGAAAAGATAATACGATACAGAATTATTTAAGAAAATATTGGCACCATATAACTGAAAGCAGACTTTTTTCTGAGAAACAGCAGACACGCTAACGGGCCACTTATTAGTAAGCAGTTACTGTCGCCTATGGATTTATGCGACGCTAGGGGCACTGCGAATACGCTGCTGTCTCATAGTGGTTTTATCCGTGCAGAGGCGGAGAAAGAACACTAATCTCTGCGGCTGGGGTCGGCCTGTCGTAAAAGGCGACAAAACAACCCTAGCTAGTAGTAGGGCCTCAAGCCCGTCTGGATAGCAACCACCATTGATCTTATGTATGACGCCATAATAACCTTGTGTTGTGTTGTGTTCCGGCATTAGTGACCCAAGTTCCTGTACCTTTATGGGACAGCAGCGTATTCGTGATGCCACTGGCGTTGCAAACACCCATAAGCGACGGTAACTGCTAAATTCTAAGCGGGACGTCAGCCTGTCTGCTGACCTACAGCAATAAAAATGGTGTACAATAATCTGGATCACTAATGCCCGAACACAAGAAGGTTATTATGGCAGTATACATAAAGACCAAGGGTGATTGCCATCCAGACGGGTTTGGGGCCCTACCACGTAGCTCGGGTTGTTTTGTCGCCTCTTACCGCAGGGGTTAGTATTTTTACCCCCACCTCTACATGGAGATAAACTCACTCATTTCAAATTGTGTTATATCAATTGGCTATATTTGGACACATTCAGCCTAATATAATCTATATAAAATATATACTTACTTATCTGTTGACAATAGTCGATTTTTACTAAAATTGATTTACGTATACAAGAGTAAGCCATTACGAAAATCCCATTGTGTGCAACAGTGCACAGCTGATTTCGATTTTGTGTCACAAGGGCGTTGAGTGGAACAATAACCTCCCCAAATTGTTAGTAAATTGTTTTCGTTAACTAACGCGCACCCTTTCCATATAACTTCCATCATTGTGCGCGAAATTGTTTAAGACGATTTATTGTTCTGTCAAAATCATCGAATTAAGTTCTCTTGTCTACGTAATATTGTGTCAAAGATCTTATAAAGTCAAACGGTGTTAAAGAGCGTAAGAAATTTGACGACCTCCGTAGAGTTTTTGCACGTGATAAGCCCGCAGACTGAAACGTGTACAGGTGTTTATGAATAATATGTATTTATTAACAAAACAAAAGTATATACGTATTATTCCATGTCCAGTTCACATAACACGAGCGCTTTTCTCTTTACTTTGATACTTATATTCTGTCGGCCTACTTATTTATTCGTACGCTATCAAAAAAGAACTACATTGCATTATTTAATATTAAGTGTAAAAACCTAGTATAAATTTATAGTCAGAAATCTAAAGACCCTAAGCCGTACCATATGTCTAAAATAAAATTATCACGTACTAACGATTAATTAATACTCAATATTAATACGTGCATCCGTTTATAAATTAACATCGCTGCGACCGTTGGCCGGTGCCACTGCGACCAATGTCTATCCAATCAAGATGAAGGAAATTGCCGACTAGTCTTAGATAAACGGGTGACGTCTCCATCTGGGTGTAAGGTGAGATATAGATTGATAAGGAAATCAATTAATCGACGTTAATATATCGAATGGAAACGATGTCGCCGTGGTCAAACTGGCCAATACTTATACTAAAATAAATAGATTATCAAAAGTAAATTATTTAGTTTTTACCATTTTAGTAAAACAAGCCTGAGGTAACTCGATCGAAGTTTAAACCTTGATTGTTGAGACTTTTCAAAAGATCTTTGTTTTTTGAGATTTCATTTTTGTTATTATTTTCCACTGCAAACTATTACTTAACCAAAACATTCGCCCGGTAAAAATAATAATTCACAGCAAATAGGGAATTAGCTAAAATGTACGTCCACTTAATAAAACGAACAACATTCGTAAAATGAATGAAATAACAGAAATAATGTAAAGAAACACGGCTACAACCTAATTTACAGTGAAGCCCGATGGAAAATTTTATTCCACTTTTATATTGTGAATAAACGCATTATTGAAAAGAAAATAATTCACTTACGAGCCTTTAGGAATATTTTCTACAAACAGTTCAGTATTCCGTAGCAAAATGATTGAAGCCATTCAAATTTTCTAAATAAGCCGCCATACTGTGTTGTATTCCGGCATAAAAGACCCAGGTTCTAGTTCCTCCTACGAACGGCATGCTTCTGGCGTCGCAAACATGCATAGGCGACGGTAACTGCTTAATTATTAAGTAAGCTGTCAGTGTGTTTACTGTACTATAGTAATAAAAAAATCAACGATATATAAATTGTTATAATAAATAATATAACAAATATAAATTCTTCTTTATAATTGAATTTCCTTTCTTCTTGTTGAAATAATAAATACAATTAATGGGGAATAAAGTTGGTACACACAAAGTGAAAAGAAATTAAACTTGTGAGAATAACATAAGCTGACAGGTGCCATTAGATTGATGTATTGATTGTATAATAATACATGCGAAAAAAGTAAAGATGCCTATTTCTAAATACAAGTTCAATTGACTTAAAAAATAGAATAGAAAAAGTTATAAAAAATAAAAACTCATAGCCAAAAGGATAAAATAAAATAGAAAATTAGTTACTTCTTATACGGAACTCAGTTTATTTAGTGCGATACGTAATTGGCTCTTTCTATTTGTACAAGGAAAAATTTTTCTCGAACCTTGATTGAATTACGCGCTCTACAATATTATTTTGTATTTAATTTTTTTTTTTCATTGTGCTTTGAACGAGGCGACGACAGCCTCTTTCACAGCTATTTTATTTGAATGGTTCCTGAATCATTTTATTTTCAAGTTATGGCAATTTCTTATGATTTTGAGTTTGCGTATAGCATTGTTATTATTTTTAAACGTTTGTTCGACTTTTGTATATTTCTTCTTCCGGAGTTGAATGGTGGATCTGAGAGCTATAAATAACTATATATATTATTAACGATAGAATATAAAGGGATAAACTTCGCTAAAATTGAGAGTATTCTATTTATTTTAATAATGAAAAACACTTTTGAAAACTATGTGAATATGTGTCACAATTTATAAACAAACTCAATAGGAGACATCCATTAATTACGTGAGCTATTTTTTGATCAGTTTAGACTCCCCCCCTTAGGTGAGATTTGCCTGGACCCCCCCTCCCCTTACGTGAGATTGGCGCTAAAAATATTTTAAACTAAATTAATTTTTACTCCTCGGGAAAATAATAAACCGTTCAGGTATACTATAGTTAATTTATTTAAATTAAATAAAATTTAAAGTAAAAAAACAGATAAAAACATATTTTTTAATATCTGTAATATTTTATATTTTTTGAAGGTGAGATAAGATTTTCGATAATCCCCCCTCGGTTTAAATGAGATTTGGTGAGATTTCATTGAACCCCTCCCCCCATTCTGGTTTCACGTAATTAATGGATATCCCCATATACCTACAGGCTATACAAATATTTCGAGTGAGGGTCAAAATTATAGACACGATTGTACATAGTCATTTTAGTATATATCACATCATCAAATGATTCAAATGATATTTCTGTTTGTTAAACCATATTATTTAAATAGTTATTTTACAATGCATAAATTGTTTTGTCGCATGTATGTGTATTATTTTAATTTTATTATTTGTTAGTACTTTCTCTTTTTTGTATCCATTGTTATATTATTATTATACACCGCCATTGTAATTGTATAGGTATTCATTAATGCGATCCTAGTTAGGTTGTCTGGAAGAGATCGTTTATTAGCGATAAGACCGCAGATGGTTCCATTTTTTTAAATTTAGATTTTAATTAGTTTTTATTATTTGGTGGACAGTAAAAAGTTTTCTATCTATCTTGTTTTAATATTGAAATTAAGATAAAATAATGGTAGGTTTTTAAATAGCTAGTATTCTGGAATTCATTGCGTTCATACGTAATTCATTTTTCAGTGACCTAAGGCGGGTACATAATGGTCCTCATCAGGCCCTCTTGTTTAGAGAAAATCGCCGACGAGTTGCTCGTCTGCCTTGTTTAATTAATTCATACTAAGGAGGATGCAGTTACTGTTGAACCATTCTTTGCGCATTTTTTTTTTCACTGTGAGTCTTTTTATTATATCGTCGTTTTAAACCAATATCTCCTATGTGTAATAAGTTAAACTTTAAAATATGGAGTAAAACATTTATTTATATATTCATTAAATCATATACAAGGGTAAAATTCTCATATATTATTTTAAAAGATACTATGGTATTTCTTTTAAAGTAAATATTAGATAATGTAATGATTACAATCACATATGTAGCAGTTTTTATATTTCAAAGTTTGTGTAGCAAACTAGTCATAATAGTCAAAATTTTGAAATCCCAAAAAAGTGCACATAGCAGATATTGCTTTAAAAACGTCGATATACTACATATAAAATTTAACTGCAGTTAATATTTTTTCAAAAATATTTGTTACATTATTCGGATGGAAACTATATACTGCTGTTTTTTCCCAGGAAAAATAACAGCCAACGTTTTATTCAAGATTATATATTTATACCAAATGTCACCAAATTCCGTTCTGCTATTTTGTCGTGAGTGACGATTATCACATTATTATATAATATGGTTGTTAGTTTACAAATCCAAAAGACTGCGGTTGTTGGATCGCATTGAAACTCGGAAATTTCTGGCGAAGCTTCCGGTTCGATCATTCTAAATTTGAAGAAAGGATTGTGTGAATGTGTGATTTGATTTAAATTAAGAATAAGACATTCCATTAACGGTCCTATAGACCAAACTGACAGAAGTGTGACAAGAAAATGCTAGAAAGACAAGCGTCGGTCTTTAACATTTAATATAATATTAATTTATAATTTGTGGACATCTTATGTAAAAAGAATAGTCCGAAGAAAACATATATTCTTCATAAACCTGAAAAATATTATTACTTTTCCACCCCCTCCATAATCTCACGAACAAAGCCTTCATCGGTGATTGGCACATTGTTCACGCGTTATTAACAGTATTGTTTGGAACCTAGTAATCGTAATTTTGTCCTATTACCCTCGAGGGTGGTAAGGCATTGAAAAGTATGGAGAGAGCTTTTTGACTATTTTGTATTATTTTTATTGTTGTCATATCGTAAATAGAATAAAATATTTCAAGTTTATTACACTTAGTGACTAACTACTCAGTGATGGCATTCACTATATTTTATAATGTTCATCTTTTAGACAGGCTATCATTATCATCCCGGTTACAGCCTAAACTTCCGTTTCAGTGTCCGAGGGCCGTGACATTAACATAGCCTAGCTCATAGAGCTAGCCTATTGAGAAGATATTGTAGTTAAATTGTTTCTTAATTTTACACAATGTTTTTTTTTTATAGCTAGAGATCAGCAGACAGGCAGACGGCCCACCCTGGCAGGTGGTCACCGTCGCCTATGGACGTTTGCAGCACCAGAGGCAATTGTTATAACATTATTATTCTAAATGATAAGTATTTGTTTTAAATAGAAACAGATTATTGCTAAAAAAAGAAATAAATAAACGGAATCCGGACAACAAAGCGTAAGTTTTGAATGTAAGCAGTAAGTTAAATTCAGTAGCAAACAATAGCGTTTTCTATGCATTTTAAACTTAATTTTAAGTGATAATCGTAGTAATAAATAATAATAAACTTACATTAAAATCATGTATATTTTACGTTGACTAAATTCGAATTACCATTTTTTTTTTAAATATGGCTATTAATAATTCAAGGCTAGTATTGAAGTTATGGGATTTGGGGTAAGCGGCGGTGCGAATGAAAGTCTGTATAGGTACTATCCCATTTCTTTAATGTGTGTGTTACATGGTTATGACTTATATAGTAAAACTAAGTACAAATATGCGCGTGCAACATGACACTGGAGGAATGTGCACTATGCGAAGTGCGTGTGCGTACTGCTACCTCTCGCTAGTGTTGTCACTTGGTTATCGAGTGGCCCAGCACCGGCGAGAGTATATAAAGTTGTATACATAACATATTATAAGCTAACATAGTCAAAATATGTATTATAAGATTTAAAAAAATCCTTCTCCTTACTAGCACAACTTATGACGCATGTTGACACGCTCTAGCCGAGTGATTTGCCCTATTGTAAGTCTCAAGAAAAATGTTCGCACAATGATTAACAACACATACAAATCAAGATATTAGTGCCAACTTATTGATTTGATTTACGAAAAATAAAACTTCCTAATTTTTAAGAATTTTATTATTAGTTCTAAAGGCGGCTTTTTTTATTGCTGAGAAACAGCAGACAGGCTGACGGTCCACTTAACATTAATCAGTTACCGTCGCATATGGATGTTGGAGACGCTAGGGGCACCGCTAACACGCTGATGTCCCATAGAGGACCTGGGTCACATTTCATCATCATCATCATTTCAGCCGGAAGACGCCCATTGCTGGACAAAGGCCTCCCCCAAAGATCTCCACGATGATCGGTCCTGCGCTGCCCTCATCCAACCTATTCCGGCGATCTTGACCAGATCATCGGTCCATCTTGTGGGGGGCCTACCAACATTGCGTCTTCCGGTACGCGGTCGCCATTCGAGGACTTTTCTGCCCCAACGGCCATCAGTCCTTCGAGCTATGTGTCCAGCCCACTGCCACTTCAGTTTTGCAATAATCCGGGCTATGTCGGTTACTTTGGTTCTCCTGCGAATCTCCTCATTTCTGATTCGATCTCGTAGGGAAACTCCGAGCATAGCCCTCTCCATTGCCCTCTGAGCGACCATGAGCTTTCTCATAAGGCCCATAGTTAGCGACCACGTCTGCGTTCCGTATGTCATCACTGGAAACACACATTGGTTAAAAACCTTCGTCTTGAGACACTGCGGTATTGGGGACGAAAAGATTTACATTTATTACTCTTTTATTTCGATATTTCCATATCTTTTGTAAACACAAGAAAGCAATTAGAACAGCAGTGAGTGCCGACTGACCGTGGATGCAATTCCTCAAAAGAAGAAAACTGAATGATGTCCTTCTTTGTTAGTCTAGTAATTAGTAATCGATTTTCTTAATTTATGGCACTATTTTTCTATTCAGAGGAAAATCAATAAATTTGAAAAGGAATCTGACAAAGGTTGAGCAAAAAGGTAGCCGGGTGGTTATGGCGGTGTATTCAATAAAACTCCGATCGTCACCATGAGTCTTTGTGTGATGTTGCAGGCTCGATTTTTGGTCCTTGATTAGGGAACCCACATGATGAGCTAAATGGCACGGTATTTATTTAAGATTGTTTGAGTTTCAAAAAATTAATATATATGAACTTTCATTTTCTAAGGAATAGCTCGATGAACATAATTTAACTTTAAATATAATATCGTCGTTGTCAAACTAATATCTGCTTTGCAAAAAGTTAAATTTCGAGATATGGAGTAAAACATTATTATTTAAAATTATACAATTTTATAAAGAAATAATTTAATTTGCAAAGTTAAGTTGTTAAAAGATCAATTTTTCCAAATCAAATTATTTTTTTATCATAAATACACAATTTATATGAATATAAAATAGGATAAAGATGTGTAAACTGGTTATTTTACTTAAATCGCTTTTTAAAGTGTCAGGAACTACATATAAAACCAATATCCATATATTAGCAAGAAATTGTAGAAGCCTCCCATAAAATAAGAAATTGAGCAAATTGTGACTTTAAGAGACATGTTTTATTTGATAACAATCCATTTTTTATTTAATTATCTGTATATCATCATTATCATCGTTGAATACACATATCCTACTAACTAATCAGACAGGCTTGATGATAGTATTTTATATAGCGTCACCAACGCAGTCGAAGTTGTCTGCAATGCTTTGGACTGATATCCGCGACTGAAGATGTGTAGAAGATTGTTGGTTTGCGGAATAATTTTTACCACGATCAATAAAAGCGTTAAAGAAAGATCGAAAGGTCTTATTAGTCTAATAGACTACTAAAGGATGTATCTTTCTACGAGAACACGACTGGTTCAGCTAAATGTAGGCCTGATCGGTTTTAATAGCCAGAGCAGAATTATAAATGCATTGCTAAATATATTCTATAAGAATTAAGAAGAAGTCCATTCCCTTCAAGTAGACTGCGAGTATTTTTATGTCCATGGACAAATAATTATCTATGTGTGTAAATATCTCTACGTAGTAACGGCCCAAGCCCATCTGGACGGCATCCACCTTTGGTCGTGGTAAGTAGGCCGCCATAATAATTCTAAATGGACCGTCAGCCTGTCTGCTGTCCTACAGCAATAAAAAAAAGGTTGCGAATTTTTTTCTAATGCCACCGATAATTTCGCCTCCCCCATTCGGCTCAATAGAGGGCAATTGTATAAATACAGCCCAATTTCGGCATGCACAATTCCAATAAATTTCCAGCTTACGATAAAAAACGAATGTTAAATGTAAATAAATTACATTCATACAAAAAAAAAACTCTCACACAATATTCCAAAATGTGTTTATCGGGAAATATTTTAACCAATAGAATATTTTCATTGTCCAAGAGATATTAGAGCCCCAGTGAAGAATATACTTTGAGATTGTGGGAGAACGGCTCCGCAGACTAAAGTTCTACGATGCTTAATAAATAATAAGGACAACGGCACAAACTTAAATAGTTTTTAGAAGACTAGACGCGAAATGTATTTATTGGAGTAAACAATGACGACCGCAATGGCATAATGGCTAACGCACTTCAGTACGCTTGCGGATGTCACTGGTTCGATTCCCGTTTCGCGTCTGGGTTTTTCTGTATTATATGTATTTATTTATAAAAAAAGTATTTTAGAAGTTTGTCAATTGTATAGTATCCATAACACAAGTAATCAATAAAAAAAAACAAAAAAAAACCTAAGCAATAATTATTTTCAATCGTCTAGGAAATTGTATTTTTATCTGCTATTCGCGACCATTGTATTATCTAACTTATTTTGTTCTATTTAACTTATTAAATTAATCTTGATGAAAATATAAACACACAAGTAGCGAGACTAAATTATTTTTTAATTATTTTCATAGATTTATATACTTGGTGAAATTCAGTATCGCAGGACCTTATTCACTGATATACAACTGATAAATACTTAAACCTAGATCAGAGTTGTTTGCAGATCATCCAAATGTTTTATCTTGGATGGGACCCAAAGAGACTGTACTAGTCTAATCGCTTATGGTATAAGGTAGTACACTCAACTCATAATCAGTTTTATCAATCACAAAATCTTGTACAAGGTTAGATATGTAACTAATATTAATAAACAATATACCGAAAAGTAGCTTAATAGCTTAAATATCAAAAGCAATATTATGCAAAAGTACTCTTAAACAACAGTAAGAACAGTTTGCAAACAAATCCACAAACGAATGGAACAGTAAAACGAGGCATTTCCGGAAACTTAAGTAATAAATAACCGGAGAAATTCGAAAAAAGAGGAACATTGGTTGAAATGGAAGTTGAAATAGTTAAACGAGAATGAGCGAGAATTTTGAGTCAAGATGGCTCTACGAAAACTAAATGCTTTAGGCAAAAGCATTTGCTGCGAGGATCACTTGGGAGTCCGTGATCCGAGGATTGTGTGTAACTTGTACTGTGAGACATAACTATAACAAGAAATAAAGATAGCATTGAATTTGTTCATATCTACGATTTAAAAAATGTATACCTAATTGTATTATTACATGAGCTTTAATTACTGATTAAAGTCTAATTAGTTTAAAATGATTCAGTAAAGTCACTCATTTTATCCGAAAAATGAAACTAATTTACTTATCCAAGAAATAATTAATACAGTGATAGGTCGCGACAAGATCACGGCTCTAAAAAATTATGATGTATACTAAAATATACATTACCGAATTTAATTCCGGGTCGGCCGATCGTAAAAGGCGACATAACAACCCAAGCTAGGGGGTAAGGTCTGCCGCAGGCTCTTCGAGGGAACCGTGCGGTCTATGGCTCTTTACGGTGCCCCAATCTAGGCGGATCGCCTGACGGCCAAAACGACAGCGCTGCTTCGCAGGCCACAGCGCGTCCTGGCCGTCAGGGCGATAAGGGGATACCGCACGGTGTCCTTCGAAGCGGCCTCCCTGCTGGCCGGATCCCCACCATGGGACCTCGAGGCCCGAGTCCTGGCGCTATTATACCAGTGGCGCCGGGATGCGGCCGTGCGTGGCTCTCGACCCGCGTCTCGCGAAGTAGAGGTAAAGCGGGCGGAGCTGCGCGACAAGGTGCTCATGGTGGAATGGAAGGAGTGCCTCGCGCACCCCAGCGCGGGCCTCACCACCATCGAAGCGGTGAGGCCCGTCCTGGCTGAATGCCTGGAAAGGTGCTACGGCGCCCTGACCTTCCGCCTGACGCAAGTCCTCTCGGGGCACGGTTGCTTCGGGAGGTACCTGTGTCGCATAGGGCGGGAGATGACGTCAGGATGCCACCACTGTGGCGCGGGCGGCGAGGAGGACACGGTGAACCACACTGTAACCGTGCGCCCTGCGTGGCGCGAGGAGCGCCGCGCCCTCGTCGCCCAAATCGGCGTGGACCTGTCGCTCCCGGCCCTGGTTCTGTCAATGGTCGGGGGCGATCCTGGATGGACGGCCGTCGCCTCCTTCTGCGAGGCAGTCATGTCCGCAAAGGAGGCGGCGGAGCGGGAGCGGGAGTCGACCACCACACTCCCCTCCCGCCAACGCAGGCCACGCCGGCGGCGCCGGAGGGCCAGTAACGACCTCCGGCTGCCGTAAAAAGCGGCCGCGGGCGGCCCCTCGGGGGAGGACCCGCCGCCCGCACTATTGCCGCGAGGTTGAGGGCTGCGTGCTGTTCCGCGGCCCCCCTCAACTCCTAGAGTTGTTAGGTGAGCGCCGGGGGGACGAAACCCTGACCCCCTGGCGCCAACACTTTAGAAGGGGCCCGCCTCAAGACAAAGGGCAGGCCGGCGCTGGCCCGGGCCACGAGATCGGCAGGCCATATATCCGTGGGCCCGGGCGTAGGCGATAGGAGAACAGCGGGGTTTTAGTGGGTAGTCGGATGGCCAATCATCTTTCCCGGAGTCCCACATATCCTTCGGGTCCCCCGGGCCAGGGGAACCCGTCAAGAGAGGTTTTTCCCCGAGACCAAAAAAAAAAAGGTGGTAAGGTCTCAAGTCCATCTGGATGGCAACTACACCTCGTGTATAAGTGTGCCGCCATAATGATGTGGTGTTGTGTTATATGTTGACAGCAGCATGTTCCTAGCGTCAAAACATCCATAGGCGACGGTAACTGCTATTCAGCCTGCCTGCTGTAGCTCAGTAATAAAAAAACGTTAATTTTGAATAGAATAATCCAGCTACTTAGTTTCATTGTTTAGATTGAACCATCATTTACTCAGCACCCCCTTGTCGCAATAAAATAAACAAGTGCACATCCTTTGACAGTGCAACGCAAACAATTGTCCAAATCATAAACAATGGTTACATCGCAAATATTATCTGCGTACCGCTTGTCCCCGCGTATAATGAACCATTCATACTACCAAACAAACTCCGGCCAACCATATACAATAATTCCATACAACGCATACTAATTCGAAAGAGCCGTAAACCCCTATCAAATTACAAAGGAATTTAAATCTAAAACAGATAGCAATAAAACTGAGAATCAAATGACAGTAGCAATAGATGTAAATCCTTGAGCGGTTGACAAAGAACAGAAGCGAATTGACGACATCAAAGTGGAACACGACATATTACGCTTCAAAATAAACACCAGTATACATCGAAATGTTTGTTCGGAAATATTCGGCAATGGGGGAGATCATATTCTAAATTATCTGTTAACAGGGGGTAGTTTACCAAACCCTTTTGATGGCGGGGATTAATTTCCCGTTTATGTGTACATTTGTCTTTGTGCACAGATTTGCAATTAATATGAACATAGATACAAACGCAGCACTTTTTGGAACATTGTAAATTGGGGGTAATTTTAGGATTGAGTTCATAAAGGATCGTATGGAACTAGGGAATCAATATTAAAGATGATACTAAGCATGAGTATTCTAATGTACTTTTTGAAATTTTATAACATTCTATATACGAGGGGTGTTCAATAAATAATGCGATATTTCCTCTTTGGAAAGAAAAAAAAATACTGGCAGGCATACCCCAGATATAAGATATAATAATAATAAAAAAACGTTAGATTCTTTTTTGTTTTTTAAAAATATGTCATTTGTTTGTATCTCTACTTGAAAATTTTACTATGAAGCTAGGGTATATCAAGACTTGAGAGCAATATTAGGGGTTCAGGCTCCTCCATATTCCACGGTTGCGCGTTGGTGTGCTGAATTCAAGCGAAGTAGAATTTCCATTAATGACGACCCTAGACGGGACGCTCTACATAGGTAGTGGCTGAACAAATGATTAAAATAGTTGAAAACATTGTCTTGGTGGATCGGCATCTTACTGTTTGTTTTATAGCAGAAGAAATGAAGATTTCTATAGGAAATGTTCTTAATATTATGCACTACCATTTGGGTATGAAAAAAGTGTCAGCGCACTGGGTGCCCAGAATGCTTTCTGTTTACGTCACTTCTTGGAGAACAAAAAAAACCAAAAAGTAGACTGTTATAATTCAGTGTATTTCTGAATTTCTCCATACATACAAAAATTCCCGTTCGCTTACACAAATTGAATGCAGGGAAAAGATAGCGCGATTCAGCAAGTTACAATTTTCGAACAACGCCATCTAGTTATAAAAGTTAGAACTACATACGACAACTTATATTTAATCTTATGAATTTTTACACTTCAACATTCCGCCCACCAAGGACATAATGTCCTTCATAACCGCCCACCGTGATATAAATACAATCTTTGGCAGGCACAATAAATACATTAAAATTTTCCCTTTTTTACATAACAATTTGCGCTAATACAATAAATTTCTAACACGACTTATTAACATCAACTTATTCACTAATTGGTAGAATACAAAGTTTAGAAGTGGGACGTTTAATAATAGAATTTTTACATTTTAGAGATACCACTCTAGTTAATCCATCTAAACCAGGATGTTTTTCAATAATTTTGCCAAAAAGCCATCTACATGGAGGTAAATCGTCCTCATTCACCAAAACGATGTCCCCCACCTTAGGTTCTGGAACTTTATAAGACCATTTATAACGGTGCATGAGATGCGTTAAATATTCATTCGACCATCGCCGCCAAAAGTGTTGAAGCATTAGTTGTGTAAGTTGCCAGCGCTTCAAAGAGCTTAGATGGTGACCTTTATAGGTCACTTCAGGCACTGCTACTAAGGATTCCCCTATTAAGAAATGACCTGGTGTCAGAGGTACGGATTGATCTGGATCATTTTGGATAATAGTTAATGGGCGAGAGTTTAGACACGCCTCAATTTGACTCAGAAGGGTGGTCATCTCCTCATATGTCAACGTAGAATCGCCAATTATTCGCCTTATATGATATTTGGTTGATTTTATACCCCCTTCCCACAATCCGCCAAAGTTTGGAGCCTTGGGTGGTATAAAATGCCAATTTGTTCCCAGTAAAGCGAGACCATCGGCTACCTCTCGAATCATGCTTGATTTCTCTGCGTCGAACAAAGCCTTAAGTTCTTTAGACGCTCCCACAAAATTTGTTCCATTATCACTGTACAAGTTTGCACAATGCCCACGCCTAGCCACAAAACGTTTAAATGCCTCTAAAAAACCTCTTGATGTCAGGTCACTAACTGCTTCGATATGAACAGCCTTCGTGACCATACAGACAAATAAACATACATAGCCCTTGTACCCCTTATGTCCTCTACCCCTTGAAGTCCGCAACATAATTGGGCCTGCGTAGTCTACTCCACTATTCAGGAATGGTCGAGCAGGTGTGACCCGAACTGACGGTAGAGACCCCATAAGCTGAGTTTGACTCCTAGCCTTGTGACGACAACATGTGATACATTTACGCACATGATGCCTTACGAGATTTTTCGCCCCAATTATCCAGTAAGCTGATCTTAAGTAATTAAGCATGAGTTGTACGTCCCCATGCAGTGTTTTCTTGTGCGCATGGGCGACAATTAAATTTGTTAAAGCTGATTTGTTTGGCAATATAATTGGGTGCTTAATGTTCTCTGGTTCCGGAGAATGTGAGATTCTACCGCCCACCCTAAGTAATTTTCTTTCATCAAGAAAGGGCGTGAGCGACAATAGCTTTGACTGTTTCCTTTGGACCTGCCCATAGGCTTGGATTTCCTTTAATTCCTGGTTGAATACTGTAGCTTGAGCCAGTCTTATACAAGTATTTAACGCTTCGTCTAATTCAAACGTATTTAAATACTTTGTTCCCTTATTTCCTCGTGAATCATTTCTTGTGACAAATCTTCTGCAATATGCTACGACACGAATTAATTTTGTAAGCGAAGAATATTTGTCCAGAATCGATTCCTCAGTAGTGCCGACGTGAACCTTTATTGATTCCTCTTCGAGAGTATGATTATCTTTCAATTTGGGGTATGTAATTTTCTTCTCCCATAAAAACCTCGGACCAAATTTCCATATGTCTAACGTAGCAAGATCCGCTGGGCAGACACCACGTGATGCACAATCAGCCGGATTGTTCTTTGTAGAGACGTGGGACCATTGGCAAGGTTCGAGAGTCGTTTGTATTTCCGCTACTCTGTTGGCTACAAATGTTTTCCAGTTACTGGCATGTTTACTCAGCCAGGCAAGCACTACAGTGGAATCCGTCCAAGCTCTAAGTTTGGTTTTCTGAATGTTAAGAACCCCAGCAACCTCCACCAACAACTTAGCTAATAATACAGCCCCACATAGCTCTAATCGTGGTATGCTAACTTGCTTTACAGGGGCTACTCTCGTTTTAGCACCAACTAAGCTGACATGGACAACTCCTGATGCATTTATTACACGCAAGTATGTTACAGCTGAGTAGGCGATAGTGGATGCATCTGAGAAGCCATGTAATTCTACAACCGCATCATGCGAATTTGTGTGCAACCACCTGGGAATACAAAATTTTGTCAGTTGAGCTAGCTCGTCACGGTAAGTATACCAATCCTTTAATATATCAACTGGTGGTTTCTCATCCCATCCTGTCCCAGCTATCCATAATCGCTGTATAAAAACCTTTGCTTTTATAATGCATGGTGCTATCCATCCCAATGGATCAAATAACCGCGATACATCTGATATAATTTTCCTTTTTGTTACAGGTGCTGAGAGCGGCGGCAGCTTTACAGAATACTGAAATTCATCACGGGTTCTGTTCCAGGTAAGTCCCAAAATTTTGATTAATTCATTTTGCTTTATTTCCAATCCTTCCTTGATATCCTTGTTTTCTCCTTTCATTATTTCTACTAGTTTATCATTATTGCTATTCCATTTTTGTAATTTGAATCCTGCCTTGCTTAATAGTTCATTCATTTCATTAAATATTTTAACTCCTTCCTCTAAAGTTTGTGAACCACTCATAAAATCATCAACGTAAAAATCGCTTAGCACTCTTTCAGCAGCAGCAGGATATTCAGCACCATAGTCGCGAGCCACTTGTTGAAGTGCCTTAACTGCAAGGTATGGAGCTGACGCTGTACCGAAAGTGACTCTGGTAAGTCGATAATGTGTGATTGCATGACTTGGTTCATCTCTTCAAAGTATTCTTTGGAAATCATTATCATCGCTGTGTGTTTTTACTTGACGGTACATTTTGATTATGTCTGCCGAAATACAGATTGGAGCAGATCTCCAACGCATGATAATATGCCTGAGTTCCGGCTGCAAGGTAGGTCCAATTAATAGATGATCATTTAATGATTTATTGTTTTTACCTTTACAGGATGCATCGTACACTATTCTCACCTTCGTGGTCTCTTTATCATTCCTTATTACGGGGTGATGTGGTAAGTAAACTGCCTTTTTATTTTTTATTTCTTCATTAGGTACTATTTCCATGTGATTTAAAGATAAGTATTCATTTATAACTTCTTGATATTTTGTTTTTAATGTTTCATTCTTACTTAACTTTGTTTCTAATGATTTTAATCTTTTTTCAGCTATTTCCTGAGACGACGTCACCTCTGGACTATCGGTATTAAATGGTAAACGAACGATGTATCTACCATCGCTATCCTTGGTAAGTGTTTTTTCAAAATATTCTTCACAATATTTTTCTTGATTAGTCAAGAGCTTCTCTCTTGGCATTTGAATGTCTGATTCTAATTCCCAGAATTTTTTCAGTGCATCATTTTCCTCTAAACAACAATGCATCGTATGGATTGATTTAGATGCATTAAAAGTTATAGTTGTTGTGGCACCTGATAACACCCAGCCTAAGCTTGTTGCTTGGGCTAGAGTACCGTGCGGACCCTTCAAGATTCCATCCCTCAATACTTGGCTGTACACCTCTGCACCCAATAAAATGTCAATTTTATTTGGAGAGTGGTAATGTGGATCAGCCAAGGTTAAATCCTTTAGTTCTTTCCAATCTACTAACTCAACTTTACTAGATGGAAGCATTGATGTGATGCTTTTGAGGACATGAGCTCTTACTGATATGTTGACATTTGGGTAGATTTGAGACCTGATATCTATGATTACCGCTGCCCTTGAGATTAAGCCTTTTGACTTGCCTAATCCACTAATTTTGTTTGTTGTTGGTATCTTTTTCAGACCTAGATATTGTACCGTTGCTTCGGTGACAAATGAACCTTGAGAACCCTGATCGAGAAGTGCTCGGATTATGTAATCCGTGCCATCCTTCGACCGAGCCTTTACTAACGCTGTAGCTAGTAACACTTGTTGTACCTTTTCAGAAGAAAAGCATGAAACAAGTGGTGTTGGATCAGCTGACGAGGTGGAGCCCTCTTTTTGATTAGTGCTTTGACCACCTTCAGCTTTACTGTTACCCGTTGTGGGGTGAAGGAGAGTGTGATGGGTTCGATTACACTCCTTGCATTTAAAACGAGTTAACTTGCACTCTTTTACAGAGTGATTTGCTCCCAGACAGTTAAAACAAATATTATTTTTCATAACAAAGTTACGCCGATTAGCGACTGTGGTCTTGTGAAAATTATTGCATGCACTTAACTTGTGAATTTCCGAACAAAATGGACAAGATGTGCTGCTGACATGAAAGGTATTAATTTTGTTATGTTGATTTTTAGTAACACTAGATTTTGTATTAATGAATTCTATGGCTCTATATCTTTTACTCACAAAATCTTGAAACTGATCATAGGTGGGCAACTCGTCTGATGAAATGATTGATGTCACATGAAATTCCCATTGCCGGCGTGTTTCGGGGTCTAATTTTAAAGTTAGAATGTGGATGACTAATACATCCCAAGACTTTACATCTATCCCTAAATTAATTAATGTTGCTAAACAATCGTTAGTAGTATTTACAAGAAATTTCAAGCTATCGGCTGATTCCATTGTCATATTCTTTTGGCTGAATAATGTTTTCAAAATGTTATGACAAATGTACTTTTTATTATTATATCTTTCCTTCAACAATTCCCAACATCTATTAAAATTAGCTCCTTCTATTGGTATATGTCTAATTGATTGCTCAGCATCTCCCGTGAGATACCCTTTTAAATAATGTAACCTTTGAACATTGTCCAAAGTGTGATTTTTTATAACTAATGAAGTGAATAAATCTTTAAACGTTAACCATTGAGAATATTCACCAGAAAATGATGGGATTTGTATTTTGGGTAATTTCATGCTGATGTTGTGAATTGGATTGGATTTATCTACATCGAGTTGAGATGAATCCTTGTGACTAAATTGATTAAGATACTCCTTTAATTCGCCTTTGTGGTCCAAATAAATTTCTTCGGTTTTATCATAAATTTCGTTTTTAATATAATCCGTGGTTTGCAAGTCTTTAGGGTCACAAGTTTTCATTAACTCCTTGTGGCCTGATAAAAATTCAAGCCATAATTGGTCTATTGACTCAATTCTATTCTCTATGTAAACTTGTTTACTAATGCGATCTTTAGGAGATTTTTTAAAATTAGTTCTTGCCTTATTTATGCGAGAATATAAATCGACTTGAAAATTTATGAGGGCCTGCATATTTGTATGTTGTAATATTCTAAACAATAGTTACTAAGCACAAGTTATTCAAAATTTAAAAAGGTATTTGAAATATTTGTTCAGATAAACATTGAGCGTAGGTTACCCGATGAACTCTTATAAAGAATTATTCTGTTTAAATTTAACATTCATAAATTTTTAAAGTTCTTAATATAAATTATTCAAAATTTTCTAAGTGTTTGAGATATTATTTATAGATCAAAGAAAAATTGGGCATAGGTTCCCCGTCTAAACACTTTTAAGGAATTATTCTAAGTCTAAACTGAACATGCATTAATTTTTTAAAGTTCTAAGCAAACTATGTTAAAAGTTAAAGTCCCAATGATAATTGTGTGATTCCTGACAGTGACAAATAAAAATACTCACAGTTTTTGTTGACTCACATAATACACTGCAATCCAGAGTAGAATGCACTTTTCACTTGACGTCAATTTGATTGACGTTTGACACTTCACTCACTAAACTGATAACTTGACTGATGATGTGGACTGTATGGTTGACCTTCACTCGTGGCTTCCTTCAGCTCGGTTGCTCCCTGCAACTTGGACTGGCTCCGCCCACGGTGACACGACACGCCTTGGATTGGGGCGTCGTTGCTGCGCAGGTGTCTCCGGACACCTTTGAACTGGATGATGCTTTCCTGACCGATGTCTTCCTCTGAAGATGCGGTCCGAAGCTGACGATGCTGGCTGGATACAGCACCCGTCGGCCACTGTTGGTACTTGCGAGTTTGTGATAGCGATCCACTATCCGCAAGTATGATGCTCAAAAACCTCACCGAGATATCCGATCTCGATAGGACCAATGTTTACGTCACTTCTTGGAGAACAAAAAAAACCAAAAAGTAGACTGTTATAATTCAGTGTATTTCTGAATTTCTCCATACATACAAAAATTCCCGTTCGCTTACACAAATTGAATGCAGGGAAAAGATAGCGCGATTCAGCAAGTTACAATTTTCGAACAACGCCATCTAGTTATAAAAGTTAGAACTACATACGACAACTTATATTTAATCTTATGAATTTTTACACTTCAACACTTTCTGACGCGCAGAAATAAACGAGACTGAGAACTTCACAAAGCTGATTGGGTTTGTTACAACCGATTTTTGGCTCGATTCATAACTAATATCCGGATGACTGAGCTTTGCTCGGTATTTTTTTGGAAATTAACAATTGATTTTCTTAGTCTAACCTCAAAGCAAACACTCATTGACTTCGTGTTACTTAACAACGCCATCTGCTGGAATAGCTTTAGTGTTGTTGTGTCGTTAAAGCAATTTAAAAAAAATAGTATTATTATTCGCCGATAGATGTCAGGAAGAGTCATTGTTCAATTTAAATTGGGACTACTCAAACGCCACCTTTTTGTTTAAGTTGATAAAAAAAAATGATTCCTAGCTAGATCGATTTATCGCCCCCGAAACCCCCCGTATACTAAATTTCATGAAAATTGTTGGAGCCGATTCCGAGATTCCATATATATATATATATATATATATATATATATATATATATATATATATATATATATATATATATATATATATATATATATATATATATATATATATATATATATATATATATATATATAGGTATATATATACAAGAATTGCTCGTTTAAAGATATAGGATAAATGAAACATGGCTTCACCAATAAGACCTGAAAACGAGAAAACAGTCCATGACTTGGAAGAGACCGTCATCTCCAACTCCGAAGAAATTTAAAGTGATTCCAGTCGCCGGTAAGATCATGGGCTGTTTTTTCTGGGACAGCCAAAGGGTAGTAATGGTTGAATACATTAATCATGGAGCCACTATTACGAGGACTTTGTACGCAGGACAAATTACAAAGTTGCTTGAGGAAATATGCAAGCAAAGGCGTGGCAAACTCGCTAAAGTTGTTTTGTTTCACCAAGATAAGGCCACCGCGCAATAGGCCAGAGTTGCGATGGCTGCCATTCAAGAAGCTGGCTTCGAATTGATGAAACATCCTCTATATTCACCCGACCTAGCTTCTCGTGATTTTTGCCTATTTCCGCGGTTAAAGGAACATCTCAGGGGCCATAAATTTGAAGATGATAACGCAGTAGTCGTCGCGGTACACGATTTACTAAGGGATCAGGAAGATGATTTTTCGAAAAGGGAATTTTAGTTTAAAAAAAAGATATACAAAGGGTAAAAACCTGAAAGGTGACTATGTCGAAATATAAAATATTTAACATTTAATATAATATAATTGTGTCATACTCGTTATGACTTTTTATTGAACACCCCTAGTATGTATGTCAGATCTAACAAGGCCGCACAAATTATTAATTTCCAATCGCTTCAAATTTTGTGCTTAAGTAAAAATTAAAAAAATATATTGCTGTGGAATTTATTGCTGGAATTGCTATGGGCGCTTGAGACTCCAGGAACACCGTTAACAGACTGCTGTTCGCGGAGAACTGATATCTATGGTTATTATGGCGGCCTATTCAAAGGCCAAGCGTCATCCAGTCGGGTATGGGGGCCTACTACCTTGCTACGGTTAATTAGTCGCCTTTGACAACAGGTTACCCCTGGCCACAGTCGTCAGGATTTTCACTCTAGCCCTGCATAGAGAAAACTAAAGAATTGCCAAAATATGATATAACTCTGATCATCTAGAGCTGGATAAATCCTATGGTCAAATGTTATATAATGTAATATAATAAATATCTCTTATAATAGCTAATAATAATCTGTGAAGAGCTAATCATATAAAATAAATCACATTTGTAATCCTTTAAAAATACACAACGTCAAAATTAAATAACTTACAAAATACAAATAACGCTGCTATGCATTAAAATATCTCTAACGAATCTGAATTGTTCACGTCACAAGTCGAGTTGAAACCCGAGCATTCTCAAAAATGTACAGTCTATAATTTGCACATAAAACACATCCTAATAGCACTGTACGTGATCACTTATTCGACGTGCTTATAAAGACATCTTCATCTGAAAGCAGATTCTGATTTAAATACATTATTCTTGTAATAACAGTGAGCACCGGACGAGGGGATCCCATTGAAGTTGTAGAATACATTATTTTAATTCGTACCACCTTTTTGTGACCCCATCAGGGAATTAATGGATTCAAAGCCTTCTCTTCCGTTCCACAAAGAATAATTTGCTAAGTAAATGAACGGACAATCCTGTTACGATCCCGAAGTTTTGTTTCGATAGAAGATTAAAGAGTGACGAATCATTGAAAGGGGATGCCTTTGAGAAGGCGCCTTTGTAAACGTTATCTGTTAATTTTGATAGGTCAATGAATTAAGCAAATACTGAAAATTAATTATTCATTTGTCCAGGTTTCGGCTTTATATGGCAAGGTATACATGTTATAATATTTATTATATTCCATCTTTGATTACGGAGTATGTATTTTTAGTATTAGGTATGTGCTATACATTTCTAGTCAGTGATAAAAATAGAACAATACCACCAATTTCACGGGGTGTTTTAGAACCTCCTAAATGGATTACTGATTTTTCTTGTTCACAGATAGCAGACACTTTTCAGGTACTTTGTTCAGCTTCCAATATTAAGGATTAAAGTATAGTAAACATTGTCAAACCACAGATTCAGTCATTTTTAATCGATTTGTTTTGTGTTTCTTATAAAAAATAGTATTTACGAAGAACAGAACGAAGAACGGTAGTATCTTAATAATAATAAATAAAAAGAATACTTAGCAGAGCAACCCATGTTTCAAAGTAGAAGCTTAGAAAAGGAAGCATCCTTTAGCAACGTTAAAACTTCGAAAATCACAAATTTTTTAATGAATAATCATGTTCAAATATCAAAAAAATTTAAATATCCATTTTCATTAAAACATATAATACTCAACTCAAAGAGCAAAGTTTGTAACATTAATCTTCAATTAACACAGAATAAGATGCACGATATGGAAATAATCTACACTGAAACTTGTGTCTAAGGAACCCGGTTAATAATTCGGTATACATCGCCAGTTGTGGAATTGTGGTGCTATCGAGAACTGCCAAATCTCTAGAGTAAAGCGGGAATAGGAGCTAAGAAGCGGATGAATTTGATACTATTGATATGAAACCCAATAATGTGGCAATTTTTGACGTATATGATAATCTAACTTGACAATATGTAGCTAAAATAGTAATAGATGATATTTTTCAAATCGTCAACTATGATCTCCCAATTAAAAAAGTGTACTCACTTAATTCTCCAAGTGTTCTTTACTCTACGAGTACAATGTAAAAACTTGACGAATGTACTTGCTAACCCAAACTAACTAGGAATGTAGCTCAAATCCAAATAATACTTTAAAAAGTATTAATATTATATGATTAGAAATAAAACAGATTGGAACATTAAACTGAAGTAAAATGTTTGAAAATAATAATAATATATATGCCATCTAAATGAAATAATTTAGATGAAAGATTGTTTAATATATTATTTCTTATTGTGCCATAAAATTATAGAGGATGTTCTCACATCATGTTCCCTATTCATTGAGTTGTAGTTGAATGTAACCCCAGTCGGAGGGGAAATGAAGACGATCGGCTGTAGCCCCGGGGTCCCCGGTCACTTATTGTTACATCAGCACTGTCTGCCTCGCTGACATCTTGGTTTATTGACTTAGCGATTTAAGTCTCGGTAAATATTTTTTTGCGTCTTTGTTTTTAACTTGTTAAAGGTTATGATTGTAAGTCTTAATACTTTCAATTATATTAACACTAGCTGACTAGGCAAACGTTGTTCTGCTATATAATTAAAAAGCTTATATTTTGGTTAGGATTTCCATAAAATTCGTTCTAAGGCATCTACATTTCTAAATAGGGAGTTATGCTAAATTTCAAGTCACTCAGGAGAATAGTTTTAAAGATCTCGTGATGATTAGTATTTGGCTTATAATATAAGAAGAGAATAAAAAAGAACATAGACTTCTCTCAATGTTTTTTGTAACTAATGTGTTTAATCTTAATTTATTTGCACCAGTCTTGTTCTTACAATAGGTTTGTTCATAAAATTATATAAATTACAAGATCCTATATAAAAACAAAAGCTCTTATCTACAATTACTGTAATACGGGAAGTTAAAACGGTATGGTATCGAGTGATTCGTGCATAATTCATGAGAGCGGGCAGTAGGTGCACCTTTTTGAATAATTGAGACGTGAGACATTATTATTTTTGCAAGGGCAGCGGTCTGTCCCAATGTTTATCCTATAAATATGGCTTGGGGTCGAGAAAAGGGATATCAAAAAGGTTAATCTTAAAACTTTTGACCAATATTAGATAGCTTGAACTGCCAAACGTTATGGAGATTGCTTTGAAAGTTTTCTTTGACTATATTTATATATATTTTTGCACTTAAATGAATTTTAACTTATGAAACTAATAAAAATTTATGGTAGCCAAGTAATAACATACAGTTCAACGCAAAATCTAGTTTTTGTGATGGAATGCAGCTCTTAGGCAATTATTTTTCGCCATCTGTACATATTATAATATTTTTATCTTGCACTATGTTCATGAGGAAACCCTACACTAAGATTACTTATGTATGTAACCTCCTAACCGGGAGTTAAATGACTTTGACGGGAGTACCCCTATTCATTAAAATTTTGCATGAGTGTTTCTATGGATTAAAATATTTGTTTCATCCTCCAAATTAAACCTAAATATTTCTAATCTATTTAATCAACATTTAATTGCTGATAAATTACAATTCCAAGAGCCTAGTCCGTATACAATTTCTAATCGGCGCCGCCTTGTTTCCCGTTCACAATAGCTCAATCTAAGACGAGTCACTAACTGAGTTATTCGTACAACACAATCTGTCAACATTATTAACCCTTTCAGAGATCCACAATCGCAAGTTGTAGCGTAATCTAATGTTACTAAAACTGTGAATAGTTTTAAAACTATACACAATATATTTATTAATATATAAGTTTTCAGAATAATCTAAATAGATCAAGTAGAAACCAACTGAAAATCAAATAAATGAATATGCCACTAAATACTAACAAAATTACTATATCATTTTATACAATGATTTTGATGATTATCATCATGATGTTAGGTTATCATAATGATGATAGACTATCATCATGATGACAATATATCATCACGATTATTCTCTATCATAACAATTATTGAATAAGTTTATCTTCAAGCCCGCCAACTCCAATAGGAAACATTGCATCAGCCTCCTCTCTTCTTTAGCATAATGCACGAGCTGATCGGGCTGCGGGATCGAATCAATCAATAATCCATTCAGTTTCTTCATCACCTCACCCATCATCGGCAACTTTAATACCATAGCAACAATGGAATTCTAAACACATGTTTACCGATTTTAATGATGACATTTAACTTTTCATCATCACACAATAAAGCGCTGACGTTCATAAATTATCAAAATTTACGCTCAACTGTATAACGTTTTGCATCGGTTAGCTTTGCGGTTAGCTTTATTACTATAATTGGCTTGTGAACTCGTGAAATGCTTGTTTGTGCCCACACAATACAGTTAGATTTGTATAATGAGATTTATATTGTGCAAACTTGACTGACAATTACTTCGACGAATGGTGAAGAAATTTCTGAAGTTAAATGTAACCTTAATCATAATGAGAATGCAATAATATAGGTATAATGATGAAATTGATTATTTGAGTAGATTGTAAAACAAAACTACAGAACCTGACACACCTAACCTGTCCATAATTAAAATTTTCGCACTTGCGAAAACTACCGCAATCAACCAACTGCCGGCAACACATTAATTTAA
Source organism: Malacosoma neustria (assembly GCA_963693495.1). NCBI lineage: Eukaryota > Metazoa > Arthropoda > Insecta > Lepidoptera > Lasiocampidae > Malacosoma > Malacosoma neustria. The sequence continues at coordinate 7,945,846 of OY856391.1, read as the reverse complement.
CAATTGTGTACAAAACAATAAGCTTTCACTAAAACCGTGTGTGGTGCAAAAGCATTAATAACGGAATGGATATTCACAGTGACTTTACAATGGTATAGCTTAACTATACGACATGACAATACTAAGAATTAATAGATATTCAGTCATTTCCGACTTGTCTTTTAGTATTCGAGGAGGCAAAAAGAATACAATTGTATGTGATGTAATATTCTCCAAACGAGGGATGATTAAATGAACTACCTCTGCTACGATAATTGGGAGTACTCCGTTTGGAATCTTTATTGTATAAATAACATTCGATTAAATAATTTAACCTAAAGGGTCAACGTTATCTCAGAAATTGTGCAAATTTCAAATTCTAACTACAAACTTTAATAGTGAATATTTGATAGATGTTATAAAATCTACATGTTTTATTTTACAACAGTAACGTTATTTCCATATTACAGATGCGTGAATCCAAATTTAGCTTATTTGCATAAAGGGTAAAAAAATATGTTACCTAATTCTTTGATTATATTTTGTTTTTTGTTTGCAATATCACGATTCAGATCTCCTAAACCCCTGTTTCTAGCGACTGAGGTTCAACCCAGAATTTTACAACTACCCTCAAATGAATCAGCTAATTAAGCAATAGAAACGTATGTTTCCAATTTAGGGGTTTCGTAGACTGGTTTGAACTCAATAAGTGTTTGATGAAGTGGAATAATCGATTCGACAAACAAGAGGGTTCTGGATACATCGAAAGACTATTCGACTGAGAACGATATCAGAATCGATTTCCGTAATGCGATGTTTGTTTCTGTTATCTAACGAAATAAAACGAACCTTGTAAAAGTCAAGCCTGTTTCATTTTTAGAAGATTACAACACATTAAATAGTTGAAATCCACAATTAGTGCTAATAATGTTAATGTATTGTAAAAAAGGTTAAGATATTGTAAAAAATAAAAAATGTAAAATTAAATCTCTAAATTATTCATACCTTAATTATATACCCTTAGTATACTAGTATAATATATATTTACCTTTAATTTGTATTTATACCTAAACTACTTCAATCAAATCAAAATATTCTGTATGTATGCAATAACTAATAAGTAAGTAAAAATAATAATGTTGTTTTTGTGAAATCTATATAAATAAAAATGAAAAAATACATTTTAATAAATTTGTTATAATTACCCTCATTGTAAAAGATCTCCGTAATATGAATGTAACAAGATCCAAATAAGTATAAAAAATAGACATTAGTGATATTCTTCACCTAATGGCACGAGGCAAATTCTCATCATACTATTGTTAATAAACATAAAGTAATGTATGGATGTCAGAATATAATAAATTTATAAATTACATAATGGTTTTCTTTTTTTGTAATGCATCTTCAATCACGCAAATACATATCATTTCCGACAGCGACAATACAACCACTCAAATATCTTATTACATTAATGCAAGGCATTATTAGTGAGAAATCAAAAGAAAATATTACAAAATGGTGGTCATACAATACCTCCTTTGATGTGACAAGAGAACTAATCAATACTATTCGATGAAAACATTACACAAGTATTTCTTTTGATGTCAATAGTTGTGAACATTTTCCAGATATTAGTTTTAGCGGCATTTATAATAGTTTCTATAGCTTTGATAATACTATTTGAAAGGTTTAGGAAATCACTGTTTATTTTTAGAACAAATTTTTGTTCGGTACTTTACCGATAAAGCTAGATTCGTCAATGACTTAAACATTTAAATCAAAAAAATATATTTCTTAAACTCAATTTCATGCATTTAATTGTTTTTAATTAAAATGAGATGTGGTATGTCTATTTGAAATGCAACTTACTTTTATATATTTTAATTTAACATATACTACAGCTAGTAAAGCATAGTTATCTCTCTCTGAGTCTCAATTTTCTAAATGATCCCATCGCCATCTCCCAAATTCAATAGTAGGTAGTTAAAAAAAAACGTTTTTTTATATTTAATTTTAGAATTCGAAATAAAACATGTTGTTGATTCAGTTGATATTTCTGATATATTTATAAAATTGACTATATATTCGAAAGATTGTGCTAATTTTAAAAATAATATTTCTTTGTTGATTGCTATAATGTTTCCATTAAATATTCAATAAGATTCAAACATTATGTGGAAATTCTAAATATAGTCGAGAACAAGGCAAAAATCACAAAAGCCAATCTTTTCTGAAAAGCGCACACGTCCGATATAAATCATTCGTTAATAAGGCGTCGCATAAACAATATTGTTGTTTTTTTTATTTTCTGGCAATACACGAGAACGTTATGCGTCGTTTCTACCTAACGTTTACCAATTATTGCACTCGCCCAACCCGCCTTTGATGTATAAATTATGATATTGTGAAAAACTGCAAGTGTCGTATGATAGAGTGTTATATGAGTCAATTCAAAATTTAATTTAGTTTAAAATTTATTTTGGAAATACTGTCGCATATTCTTAAATCTTTACGATATTTTTATATGTTTAATGTGTTTGGTCATTTGTTTGGAACTAATTATGATTCATTAAGATAATCAGATATCATCATCCAAGTGTTTAATTAAGGTTGCGTGCTAAACTTGCACTTTGTATATTTCGAGGTCCCCTATCAAGTAATGAAGTAAAACTTCATCACGCTTTTCTACATCGATGGCTTTCTATAGCTCCTATTTTGCTTGACCTAGAAGAAAGCTAGCATCATCATCATCATCAACTTAGCTTTAAATTCCGGTTGCATTTCAAGCTTCCGCTTCGGTGTCCGTGGTCCGTTAGAAGAAAGCTAGAATAAATGGGGCTAAATTCAGTTAGCGACTGCCGTCTGACCCCAAGGTCTGAAGAGAGAAGCCAAATGGATTATTTACATAGTGCAAACAGGCAAAAGGAATAATTCTTTATTCATCTTTTAAAACGACTCGCTAGGCATGCGACCGGGTCCATATCATACACGATAGAGATATTTTTAAGCAACAGCTTCATGTTTAGGCCAAGTAGCCAGTTAGGTGATTCTGTATCGTAGCAGTTTCTCACAAACATGCACGGACGGACACATACAACCAGATCAGATCTATGAATATTTTATTCTTCATGAGGATAGAATGATGCATGACACATGGTGCCACAGGCATGACCATACAAGACCAAACGGTCTGATACGTTCGCAACTACTTGGGAACTATTCTAGTCGTGTGTAAAATGTCGTATTCTAACCATTGTGTTATCAAACGCCTTTTAGGCCTTGATATTAACAAATTTTATAATAAAATATTATTAGAACAAAGCTATCTATCTGATTTAGGTAAGCTATGTATATTAAAATTTGATTTAAGGCGTGGGGAGAAACGTGGTGTAAATTTGAAATATATGCGGGGATTTATCAATTACCATCTACTACTACTACGAGTTTATCAATCATATCGTGTCATATCAAATCAATTATAAAGTTCAAGAATGATTTTTTAATAACAGGCCTATCAGAAGAACAAAGCTGGTTTTTGCGATTTCTGTTGGTGCGATACTCGTAGGTCCAATTTAGGACTTCTACCTTTATATAATTTTTTTTGTACCTATTAATTTGTCCATTCTTTCAAATTCTTTCTTTCTATAAAAGGCTGATTTCAATGCTGAAGTTATTTCATTTTTTTATTTCATAAATTTCCTTTTTTTCATTTACTGCATTTGATTATGTTTTTGTTGAAGATAAGAATGATGAGGACTGTCTACTTCATCTTTACCATTGTATCATACATACTTATATGATATATATAGTTATTATATGTAACCGGTATAAAGAGTCAATAAACCAACTATACAAATGGATTAAAAATATGCATTAATTAATCTTTGAACAAAGAATACGATTCATAAAAACAATACGTTAATATAAAACTTTTTAGTTTTATTTCGAGTCACCTGTTCAGAACTGTATAAATTATTACCTAAGAAAATAACAAAGAAATTTAAAATGATAGAATTAAAAACAATATTTATTTCACCGCAACTATATATTATAAGAAGAAATATTTCAATACAAATAGAATGAAATGTTGGCAACGAACACTGAGAACAAAGGAAGCAACAAATAAAATTTAATGCTAGCATAGTACCGAATGACATATCTCAAACAATGTTCGCTTTAATATAGTAAACAGTACAGTACAGTGGAGCAACTATCATATAGGTTTTCTTGTAGCAGTACACAATTTCGTCCAGGCTGCCACTTTGGCAATGCCCTTGGAGATACAAACGTCCATAGGTGACGGTAGCTACCTACTATCGGGCAGACTATTAAGATATGATTCCGAACTAGGCTGCACGCAGCAGTGCTGCCGCAGGAGTGTTGCAGCGGCATTAATGGTCCCCATACAATCTCTATAAGCTTATATGAGATTGTATGGGGACCAGTAGTGCCACGGCAGGACTGCTGCGTGCAGCGTAGTTCGGAATCATACCTTTATACTGACTGCAGAACTACAGCTATAAAAAGAAGAATCATCGATTCGACTGGTTTGGTGGCCTTGAATGGTCACATCCGTGGGTTTGATCTAGATAACATAATAGGGTTTTACAAGATATAGTGTATCTTGTAGACCAAATTTAGCCATATATTTCCCGATGGTGATGATAAAGAATCGAATTAGTTTTACCCTGAATTATTACAGTCACTGAAATAGGTGCATCAAACTCCAAAGTCAAAACTTCAATGTATTTAGTGTTGAATGATGATGTTCATCATGAAAATTACTAATAGTTTTTCACTCATGTTCAGGAAATAATTAAATAATTTTCATAATCAAACTTATCTACTTCTACAATATTCTAAAAAAAATTATAATAACGGCAGTCCCCAAAGACTGTGTAATTGTGAAAACTAAATAACTTGTGAATTGTATCGTCGAGCTATATTATATTAGATTATTATTTTCGAATTATTTTTGGTTTATAAAGAAGTGTTTACGATCAAGGATTAAAGTTTAAATTGGTCATTAACACTTCTTTACAAACCAAAAATTGTTCACCCAAAATGTGCTCAACGCGCCTAAAGAAGTTTTCACTTCAAAAACTCAACTGTGTTTCACAAGTCGCTATTTGAATAGATGTGTATAAGTAATGCAATGCATTCATTAAAAATTACATTATAGAATAAACCTTAAGCTATTATTAATAAAGTTGGTATTACTGGAGCAAAAATAGCTCATGGAAAGCGTTCGGTGACGGTGACGCGAGTTCCATGATTTTTGTTTTGTCATATTAATACTAGTTGCAGCAAAATGGCTGCTAATAAAAATAAAATAATATATTATTTATTTAAATCAAGTTACATCAAATCACATAATTACAACACAGATATAACAAAAATTAATAAGTCAAAAATATTATGATTAAAAAATATAAAGTGTTATTTAGAACAATGTCAAAATTCTGATCCATGTACGTGTTGATTGCTACAGTGCCTCATGCAAGGACCATGTACGTGGGCAGCTACCGTAGCTAGGACGGTGTTGACACTTTCCCGTATCCTGCGTACCAGGACGCACACCGCTTTTGAAGAGGTCACGAAAGCGAGCCAGCGCCAGTCGGGGTTGTGGCCTCGGCATTTAAGGCGTTTGAAGGAACACCGGGGTGGTTTTAGTGGGTATATCAGCGACGTGCGTCTCCCAGCCAAGAGAAGGGGACGTATGGGCGCATTGCATGGGGAGACACACAATACCCACCGCCCGTTCCCACGTAGCTGGGTGTACGTCATGCATTTCCACCTCCCAAAAAAATGGGCACACGCCGCTTGCGATAGTAACTATAATACGAGCAATAATACGATTAACTATTCAAAATAACTCTACTAATTAATAGCAAATTAAATATTTTACCACATTTACAGAATTATCGAACATACTGACTTTTACTGTGGCATGTCATAATGTGTATTGTTACCAAATGTCCGATGAATTTTACTGACCACTTATCGAACGTAGAAATAATTTCATGTAATAGAACAAAGATTTTATTACATTATGAAAATTCTTCTTAAAATTTATATGATATCGTCTAATGTTTTATAGCAACTAGCATAAATATACTTACAGTTTTATGTACTAATTTTCAAATAGATGAATTTATGATTGATCCACTATTACCTCAACGTAATGTTGGTCTATATAGTATAATGCACCTGTTCGGTCCTTGCATAGGGGTATTTGAAATCCCGCCACCTGATTTTTGTTATCTACCCTCACTCTCGGTGAGCTAATAATGGTGAAAGCGAGTGTGGGACGGAAAAAACTATTCGTTCTTGTGTCAACGTTTGACATGAGATAACCGCCTTTGCACCGTGTGCAATATTCAATTCTAACGAAAAAACTTCTAAACGGACGGGACGGTCGACGTTCGACCTCCTGGTTACTCCAAACAATAATTGGCCGTGCCATTAATTCTGTGTTCAGTGTTGTAATTTAGCGAGATATACGGGATGTAGTATCATAATTTTTATTCACGCGACAGCGATACCATACTTAGTGCTTGGCCAGACTGAACACGCGGGCGCGGGGCGGTCGCGGCGCGGCATACTTAAACATATGAAACCTTATTGAGTGTCCGTAGTGGGCACAAATATTAAAAAAAAAAAACTTTGGAGCGTGGGTCAATTTATAACCAACAATTTTGTAATATTTTTTACTTTTATTATTAAAAGGAAGCTTATGTGTAATATTCAGAATACCAATAATATTCTATGATTTGCAGTAAAATTAAACATACAAAAATAATTCGTACATACAAATTACAGACATTTGTAGAAGATTCGTATCTATACAGATACATACAATCTACATCGTTATTCTACTTCATGATAAATAAATTCTGTTATTATAAAAAGAGAATTCATGGCGATAGGAAACGGATGTTGTTCCATTCGACTTTGTTCTGTTTAATTTTCCAATAATAAAAGAAACTGCCAGACAGAGATTTATTTCGAATATTCTAGAAAATTTTCATCTTTTAGATCAAGGTTTAATCCGTTTGTACAAATATCATTTGACTAGGTTCTTTGAATGCTCTAGGCATTATGAATTATGACTGGTTTAATATTAATAATAGATCAAAAGGTTTTCTCACATGTTCGCTATCAAATCCAATATAATGTTTTAATAAATCTTATAAAAAAGCCATTTTCTTAATATATTTTGTATTTTTGATGAATGCGGACAATATTGAAAGAATCTTTTTGATCCGATAGTTTGTAATACATGACAGTGTCAAAAAATTATGTTAAACAAAAATAGCCATATTACAAAATTTTGCAACTATACATTTTAGGTCACAAACACAGATAATATATGAATCATAAGGGACTGGGCGGCATGTTGCTTTTTCTAAGGACTGTCCTCTAAAAGAACATGGCGGATTAGCATTTAGCAGTGAATTGAAAAGGAAGCCAGAGGTATGAGTTTCAAATTCAACACCTTGAAACTTTATGAGGACATACTCTATATATAATCTACAGTCGGTTGGCAGATATTTAGTATCATTATTATTTATAGCCTGAATCTACAAGTATTTAGGACTTTAATAACATAATAAATTAGGTCATGTCTACATGCGGTTAGCACTATTTAACAAATATTGAAAATAGAAAAATATAAAATTAAACTTAATAAATATTCGCTGGAGAGTTTCTTTTGCCGTTTCTTTTCTAACCAGCGTTTTGTATTGATAACGGTAGTAAGTTCTCGATATTCAATAAGTAAAAAATTTCTATAGAAAAAGTTGCATCTAAAAAGAACCAAATTCATTGATATCTATAACGCTTAGAATATTTTTACTCAAGACCTATTCAATCTCTAGAACCTCTTAAAACTACTCAAAGAAAAAAAAATACTCAGCAGCCTTTATTAGGCTCGGATCCAAAACTTTGCCTACATTGTTTTATAAGATGTAATATAAAAATAAAAATCTATCAATAAAAAAATCAGGTTGATTAAAATATCAGTAATGAAAATTATATAATCCAGAAATAATATGTATCAATAAAACACTAGGCCCAAAAAATCTTTACAAACAATGGAAACATAAAACAATATTAGATAAAAAAATGTTCCGATAACCTCACAGTGCTCTACCAGAAATGGGGAAACAACGCACAGAGATAACCTAGAAAGAATATTTTGCAACTATATTATAATAATATTGATAGTACTGCAAGTTTATACACTTCCAGATTTCAAATTAACTACATAATTATAACAGTCGTCTTTCTACCGTCGCACTGCTCGCCATCAGCTGGGCGCATTCCCATTTCCTGGAGCTTCGTCTCTTTTGTACGAGACGGTTCTGATGAACGTTCATGTTTTGTATTCTATCTCATCGCTTTTTTCCCATCGCAGTACGATATGGTGTTTTTAAAAAAGTGTGATAGAGTTTCTTAGAGGGCGGCAGCAGCATTGGCACTGTCTCTGGTGTTGCAAACGTCTATAGGTGGACCTGCCATCAAGTGGACAGTTTGACTGTCTGCTGAACTTCAAGAATATAATTACAATCATATTTTAATGGCAACACTAATGATTACTCTGATTTGTAACAAACGACTAAAATCTGATGTCCACTTCTACTTCATTACATAATAACGTCTCTTTATAAACAGTGAAGACTAGACTGATGAACAACCAGAATACAACATGGAATAGCGGACACTGCAGTAGGATTCTAATGCGAATATGGTGATTTAAAAAAAAGGATTTTAAACTAAAAAATTTAAACGTAGGTATTGTGGCCGGGGAGTTACTTGCCGTTTCCTTCTCCTTGTATGTGAAGAGGTAGTAATTTTAGTTCCTGTGGTAAATAATAATTATAAAATATATATTTATGTTACTTTAAAAAAATGTTTTAGTAAGGAACTTGTTTTTAATTTAAAAAAATGAGTTTGAATACTGTGGCAAGATGGTAGTTACTGCAGCAGATCTGCTGCAACAGATATTTAATGCGAGTGGCAATTTTATTTTTAATATTTTTGTCATCATCGTTTCATACACTATTGTTTATATTATTGCTGTAGGAATGCAGAGAGGTTGGTGGCCCACTTAGAACTTGACAGTTACCAACTCCCATGGGTGTTTGCAACGCCAGTGGCATCGCAAACATGCTGCTGTCCCATAAACTTGGGTCACTAATGCCACATACTTAAGACCAAAGGTGGTCGCCATCCAGACTAACTTGGGGACCTACCACGTAGCTAGGGTGGTTTTATCTCCTTTTACGACAGGCCGACCCCGGCCACAAAGGTCAGTATTCTTTCTCCGCCCCTGTACGGTTTAAAATATTTGTATATGAGATATACAAGTAGCCGTTACCGTAGGTAGGACAGACAGCAAATGAGAATTTTGTCTATGTACTTTTTTATCCAAATACTAAAGCAATTATGTAAATGGTCGATGACCTATGCAATAATGGATATAGTCGAAATTAAACCAAACAACAAAACTACTGACCCGGCGATAACAAGAGTTCGTTTTCACGGTTCAAGGCTAATATTTAAATAATGTGGTCATAATATTAAACAATATCTTACATTAAAAAAATTAATAAGACAATAGTTCAGAAAATAAATTATAGTCTAATTTAAAATATTTACAAGGTATTTAACCCATTCGATGCCATGTTGGTCACTGGTGACCACACGTGTCCTTAATAATTGGGAGTTTATAAAGGAATCTAGGAAATAAAATTAAGTTTTTTCAGCTCCCGCTATAAAATATATTGAGAACTATCAACCTGTTAAGAAATATAACTATACATAACTGACTATGCAATATTTAAACTTGCAACTGAGCACTTGCAATTTGACACAAACAGATCAATTGATGGTAAGCTATAACCATAATCCTCATAGGCAATTTTTATCCGTGCAGGGGCGGAGAAAGAATACTAACCTCTGCAGCCGGGGTCGGCCTGTCGTAAAAGGCGACAAAACAACCCACCCTAGCTACGTGGTAGGGCTTCAAGCCCGTCTGGATGGCGACCACCTTTGGTCTTAAGTAAGCCGCCATAATAACCTTATGTTGTGTTCCGGCATTAGTGACCCAAGTTCCTGTACCCTTATGGGACAGCAGCGTGTTCGCGATGCCACTGGCGTTGCATACACCTATAGGCGACGGTAACTGCTAAGTCCTAACCGGGCCGTCAGTCTGTCTGCTGTCCTACAGCAATAAAAAAAAGGCAACATAGCCTTTGCTAATCATCTTTCATAATAATATCAAAAAGTCTATATGTTAGCATAATCGACATAATGTCGGCTTAGTTATCAGAATGCGTAACTTTTTTTTTAATGATGTAGGATAACAGATGTCGTCGCCATCGCCTTTGAGTGTTTGCAACGCCAGTGGCATCGCGAACACGTTGCTGTCCCATAAGGGTAGAGGAACTTGGATCACTAACACCGGAACACAACATAAGGTTATTATGGTGGCATACTTAAGACCAAAGGTGGTCGCCATCCACGTAGCTAGGGTGGGTTGTTTTCTCATCTTTTACGACAGGCCGACCCCGGCCGTAGAGGTTTTACTATTCTTACTCCGTCTCAGCACGGAAGAAAAACACTGTATTAGATGAAACTGATACAACACGCACATATATTTCTTTTATAAATAATTACATATTATGCATGCATAGATTCGAAATGAGAAACAAACCGGCGACGACATTTTATCCGTGCAGGGGTGGAGAAAGAATACTAACCTCTGCGGCCGGGGTCTGCCTGTCGTAAAAGGCGACAAAACAACCCACCCTAGCTACGTGGTAGGACCTCAAGCCCATCTGGATGGCAACCACCTTTGGCCTTAAATATGCCGCCATAATATATATAGTATATATCATATCAAATATTAAAGGAAATCTTTGTTTAATGAACACTTCAAAATTATAAAATGTTAATTGTACATAAAATTTTTATTTGGTTAAGTCCTCACTTTATGTAACCAAACCATATCGATCGTGTCTTACTCATTTAATTTTATATAAGAAGGTAGTTGTAAAAATTTATAATCTATTATAACAATAATGTTGAAGTCACTGGAAGGAACTAATACCTAAGGGACAGGCCATGCCTAGTTTAGGTGTTAGTGTTAGAATAAGTTTATAATTATGTAAAACATGTGTCAATAAAGAAATTTTTATTTTTTTTATTTTTAATAACCTTGTGTTGTGTTTCGGCATTAGTGACCCAAGTTCCTGTACCCTTATGGGACAGCAGGTTGTTCGTGATGCCACTGGCGTTGCAAACACCCATAGGCGACGGTAACTGCTAAATTCTAAGCAGACCGTCAGCCAGTCTGCTGTCCTACAATAAATAAAAAAAAAATAAAGACGTGCAAAAGACGTTGCGTCGTGGAGGTCGTCAAGATATGACAGAATATAAAATACTCTCATTTATAAATACATTGACGAATCAATGGATGATGCCCGTATCGCTTCAAGCTATCTCTTTAGGACAGTGTCAAAGGGAATGTTAGTTATCTATTACAAATAACACAATCACTAAGCTACTTACTTTGGGAATAGATGGCGCTGTGCGACTTGTCCCAGTATATTTATTTATTTATTTTCTTGATTTATTTTCGCGACAAATAACCCTACGTGGTAGGGCCTCAAGCCCGTATTGAAGGCTACCACCCCGTTGTGTTCCGGCATTAGTGAACCACGTTCCTGTATCCATATGAGACAGCAGCGTTTTCGCGATGCCCCTAGTGTCGCAAACAACCATAGGTGACGGTAACTGCTTACTCTTAAGTGGGCCGTCAGCCTATCTGCTTCTTCTATTTCTCAGCAATAAAAAAATTCCATGCATATATGTTACAAACTGTTTACATATGTTGTTACAGTAAAATTAAAAGAAAGGCAGCTTACAGCTGAAGCCATCAAATGACAGCAAACGATCTATGTTAAAGAATTTAGTTATATGTATAAAAATCTATCAACATAGAGGTTAGTTGAATCAACCGGACAGATCCGTACGAACGACTTATAAGAGTGCCATCAAAGGCATTGTGCTGAAAACTCGGCATTAGTCTTTGTCCACACCCCAGCACGTGTGGACTACCGACAAAAATCCATTCACATTTGCATACCGGTTCCATCCATACGATATTAATCAAAGGTTTTATTAGTGAACATCAAAGAATAAACACAATGCCTAAGATCTCTTATAAGGAACCCTCAATACTATTGTTACTTTTGTCGGAGGTTGATTTATGAGCGGCCACTGTTGTTGGGCCACTAAGGTATTGTGTTGTCAGTTTTTGTTTGGACCTGCCCGACATTGTGTACAACCCCTTAGGGTCCAGCCTCGGATGCCTTTATTCGTGTTGATCTCACTTTGATGCTCCTAACAATGAACGAGTACGACGTACTGACTCACATGTGATGGTACAATCAAATTTGCATGGATTTTAACAGCTATATGCAAATTTTTACATATTCTTTGTTATTTCAAGGTAAGTTATAACACACTAACATACATCTAAATATAAACGAAAGTAACGATTTAGATTTCATTTTGAGGGTAGGTAAACAAAATTAGTCTTACATATTTCATTATCTACATAAACTTGCATGTATAAGAAGAAGAGGTAAATGACATCAGTGGACTACAAAGTCTACAACTACAGATACTATCAAAATAAAACTTTCAAAATAATAATAAATAATTACCAAAAAATGTTAATCGCACACAATCGGCAATAGCATTGTTGTGTTTTGGATAAAAGCACACACACAGTATCTCAATAGAAACTTAAAATAATATTCAGTTAACATTATTTGATAATCTATTAAATGATATTGCGAAAGTTTAGCAATAAAACCACAACGTCAAAACTCATCTCGCGGGCAACCCTTTGTCCTTCGCAGCAAGTCCTTGAGCGAGTATTGTTGCTATTGTACAACACAAAAGAGTGGCCTGGATTGAACTACACATGTAATTTTCATGCTTCAATCCTTACACGTCCACTCTCTTCCAAATCATTACGCTCTTGGCTTTTGTGTTTGCCCTCACCGTCTGTATAAAACATATTTTGATCTTAGGCAGATCATACACGGCGAACAATAGCCGCTTGATTTTAAATACAGAGTTGGGAAGAGTTTTTTGAGCACAAAACGAACAAATATGTTGATACTGAATACAAAATTCAGATAATTTTACTTTGCAAATTATATAATATTAATGAAGTGTTACAAAATTATATATTAAAGAATTTTAAGGGTTTGATATCTGTTAGATAAAAAATAAAATACAATAATTTTATAAATCACTAGCTGACCCGGCAAACGTTGTTCTGCCATATAAATAATAAAATGTCAAAAAATTAAAAAAAAAAATTTGTGGGTGGGCCACCCCTAACATTCAGGGGGATGAAAAATAGATGTTGGCCGATTCTCATAGATACCGGATAAGCACAAAAAATTTCATCAAAATCGGTCAAGCCGTTTCGGAGGAGTATGGCAACGAAAACTGTGACACGAGAATTTTATATATTAGATATCAATAAATAGACAAATATTAAAAATAACGGTCTATTTCACGACTGAACTCGTGCCTACTCCTAGAGATAGGTAATGGATGTATACTCACTACGCTTGTTCAAGGCGTATTATCATGTTACAAAAGGTTTGGTATTATAAATTGCTACCGTACGTAGAATTTTAATATAATATTAGGCGAGAAAAACTCTCTCTATGCATTCATATTATGAGAAACGGACCTCCAATAACTAATTTACGAGCATAATAAAATATAGCTACCATGTTCTTTCACAATGAATTACAAAATTCTGAAAATATTAATCACTTTCTACCTAACATATATAATTGTCCTATGCATGTGTATGTGACTCAACTCTTCTTAAGCGGCTGGACCGATTTTGATGAAATTTTGTGTGTGTGTGGATTCGAGAATGGTTTATATTCATAATTCGGTTCACTACAAATCGTTTTCTTTTTTAAAATTTATATGGTAGAACAAAGTTTGCTGGGTCAATTAGTATTTAAATAAAAACTATTTGAAAATTACAGTTTCATAAGCGCTAGCAATCAATTTTTATACTGTCAAATATGTTATCAAGCGGTTACTAATCTCAAGATTACTTTAAATCGACTTTACTCAAGATCTCATATTCAATAAAATTTTGTTTTTTACCGAGATTTCTCGGCTCAAAATTTATAAATCCCATTGTTGTACTATTATAAAGTGTTAGTAATACTTTCTTAAATAAGTTATTATATACTTATTCACCATAAAAGTTTTTTCTACTTCTTATTATACCACTGTGTTGAAAAAGCTGCTGAAAAATAGCTGGAATGTACACATATTTTACAACGCTTTCGTACTTCTGCGAGTCTATTTACTTCGATAGCCTCCAGTGATCCAACAGCTGCAAGTGAAGGATGCCTTGAGGATAGATCCTCGAATAAAAACAGAATTGTGTCCTTTCTTTCCTCCTAATTAGCAAAACGAGTGCTCACATTTATACTTCTCTAATTTATATCCTGATCAGCATGTTATATTAAATAAAAAGTAGTTAATTATTCCATTACTAAAATAATTATCATCGATGTGTTAAAAACGTGCCCAGTGTGCATCTTGCCTTATTATTTATTAGACACAATGCTTCTGTACGTACTTGATTGGCTCTTAATATTTTTTCAACACAACTAACGTTTGCGTCATCAGCACTAATGATTGCAACCGGCAGCACAATACTTATTGTTGTTTTGTCTCTTACTTTTTTTATTATTAACAAAATTTACATCGTCATTATATTTAGTTAGTTGTTTAGATTTAAGTCATATAACAATAGCGTGTGTAGCAAATTGGATAGTTTTAATATGAATGAATATTTGATAGTTGTGAAGGGCAGATTATTGAGTACTATAAAGTATAAAAAATTACATAGTACTCATAAACCTTGATTATACCATAAGCTATCTAGTCCACTTTTTTGTTAATGAGGTGGAAATGTTTGATAACACTCCACCGCTGAGGAGCAGGCAGCGGGGAATGTGAAACTCTCGTGTAAAGCGTCCCCAAAGTGATTACGGGACGCACATCGCAAAACCAAAACCACCCCACCAACAATAAAATAAAAATTTTATACGTGCAGAGGCGGAGAAAGAATACTAACCTCTGCGGCCGGGGTCGGCCTGTCATAAAAGGCGACAAAACAACCCACCCTAGCTACGTGGTAGGGCCCAAAGCCCGTCTGGATGGTGACCACCTTTGGTCTTAAATATGCAGCCATAATAACCTTGTATTCCGGCATTTGTGACCCAAATGCCTGTACCCTTATGCGACAGCAGCGTGTTCGCGATGCCACTGGCGTTGCAAACACCTATAGGCGACGGTAACTGTAAATTTTAAGCGGGCCGTCAGCCTGTCTGCTGTCCTACAGCAATTAAAAAAAAACCAAAACTACCTCAGTATGCTTCTACGCCTCGATGGAGGGATATGCTTTGAGATGCACCTCCTGTCTGGGCGAGAAGCTATGTGGTCCAGACCAAAATAAGAAAAGGGATATCCCTACTACTCATCTACGAATGAATTAGTTTCATGGACTACTCCGTGATTTGAAAAGCTAAAGCTTTTGGAATGGCTGCGCCGGTTCGCGTTCCAAGTCTAGGTGTTTACGTATAATGTATATTTATTTACAAAAAATATATAGTCAAAGTTGTAAAATAGTGATGGATCTGAAATTATGCTATAGATAGGTGTATGTGCATTGATTATTCACGGATCTATGTAATGAACATCAGTGTATGGTATGTATTTAGTTTTACAATGTGCCTATGTTGTGTAGGTCATAAATTATTTCTCACTGTCAGGGTTGACAGTGAAAATCAGTGCTGTGTCGATTTATTTTGATGCAGCAATTTACTGAGCTAGTGACCTCGTTTGGTGTTAATTGTTGCAGTTTAGTATAAATAATGTTTAAATGTTTATAGCTGTAAATCATCAAATAAATTGTTTTTCTTTCTTTTCTTTTCTATATACAAACTTTACAGGGTGATCTTTTCAAAAATACACACGTCATTTTACTATGACCCCCTATCAAATCCGTCATTTTTCCGATAGATTAATTTCAAATCTAAAATACATATAACTTATTCTTTAATGTAACAATAATATTAAGACTATGTAGTATCCAAGTATGGTAAAAAGTGAATTTCGTATTTTTTTCAAAACCGACATTATTCTACAATATTGGCTATATATTAGTATATCAGTTTTCTAGTACTTACAACGCTCTGCTTACTTTAGAACTAGGTGAATTGTCACAAAGTATTTATTGAGCTATTTGTGAACAGTGGCGATTACACTGATAGTATATGCAATCCAATTAGTTCTAATTAAACAATACTTGAGAATTTCACCATGTAACAACCGGTACAATAACTGACGCCTACACGCATGTTCCTAACGTTTAATGTATTCTTGACACAGCTATCTTTGACAAATAAGGTGTCAAACATAGTCTATTTTCCTGGGAATTAGTATGCATTTAATGTTCTACAAATAACTATAAATAACACTAATTTATGTTTTCTTTATTTATCTATGGTATTAATCTACGGCACAAGTATTTCTTAAATCATTTAAAAGGTAAATGAAACTAATTAAAATTATAATGTCTTATTAATTAATATTGTACGCCTAATTTTAGAGTCAATTATTGCATATCTAATAGGTTATTGGTTAAAATCTCAGTGACTAATTTTAAAGGACTTTTTAGGCGGTAGAATAGCACCGGCTGAATGCAGATCCCATAATTTAGAACTTAGTATATATAAATTTAGTTAACTCATTCTATTATGTTCTAAGCAAACTTTCTTTATTAATCTAGATTCCATCCGGTTGAGAATCCTCGAAAATTTCCTAAAAAATCATTTAATAACTTCTGGTTAGGTGGTTGTAACGTCGCAGAGTAAAGATCAAAGCGGATCCTGTGATGTTTCCTGCACATAACTCGGCGAAGTGTCTGGGGTTCACTACCATATTATCGGGTGTTCATATTAAAATTAGTAAGGAAAACTCCGCATTAGCAAGTCATCTTCCCCATGAGTTCCTAAACGGTGGTAAATTAAAAATAAATCTAGATAAATGAAAAAAATGGTTAGGGTATATGGCGTATATTTCAGGCCTATAGAGTAAATATTTCGACTCGACTAGAACCTATTTTAATAAACATAAGTTGATGGTAGTCTTTATTTTGCTCAGGTATGCTGATGATATCGTGCTGGCAGATTCGGACAGGGGTAGACTGGTGCGGCGTGTGAAGGCGTGGAAGGAGTCGCTTGAGAACGGTGGTCTGAAGCTCAATGTGGCGAAGACCGAGTACTTGGCCTGTAACTCCACAGATCCCACCCCCGTACGCATAGGCGGCGACACGGTCGAGCGCACGGACCAGGTAAAATACCTGGGATCTGTATTTCATGCGTCTGGTGATATCGATTGCGACGTCAAGGCACGCATTGCTGCCGCGTGGGCCAAATGGCGCGAGGTAGCTGGTGTCATTTGTGACCCCAAGATGCCGGTAAAGTTGAAGGGACAGGTCTATAAGACCATCATTAGGCCTGTCCTTTTATACGGCTGTGAATCGTGGCCGGTGTTAGAGCGACACAAGCGGGAACTGCGTGTCACGGAGATGAATATGAATTCGGTGGATGTGTGGAGTGACGCGGAAGGACCGCGTTAGGAACTTCCGCATTCGCGGCAGTCTTCATGTCCTTGACATTACGGATAAATTGCAGGAGTGTCGGTTCCGTTGGTACGGCCACGTTTTACGGAACCGGATGCTTACGTGGGAAACAAATGTCTGGCCATGCTGCCTCCGCCGGGACCCAAAAACACCCTGGGTAAACCCAAAAAGTGCTGGCTTGACGTCGTAAAGGGTGATATGCGTGCCAATGGGCTCACTACCAGGGATGCTGAAGACCGTGCGAAGTGGAGAAGAAAAAGTCGGAAAACGGACCCCGGGCGCCGAAGCGAGAGTTTGGGCTGCAACCGGGATTGAACGCTGAGATGATGATGATGAGTCTTTATTTTTATCAGTCTGTGAACATAGCCACTAACTTCACAAAACGCATTTTTAATAAATGTAGCTTTAATGATATAAACAAAAGCCATGAAAAACAAAGAAAAGTAAATAGTAAGTTTATTTTAGAAAATGATAATAAATTTCACATATCTCAATATAACTACGGCGTTCGGATATGTTTATAATGAAATTGAAGTCATAAAAGTTTCATTATAATATCGGAGATAGCCGAACAGTCGTATGATTGAGCACAGTGTGTGGAGAGTGCGTCCGCCCATCTTCTAAGTTAAGGTGTCTATGCACTGTATAAAATATCAATAAAAGTCATAGGTACTTTAATATACGTTTCCATTTTTTTGATGTAGTTGACGAAAACGTTAACTACTCCTTTTTTTCGGGGGAAAACCCACCAGGGATTGGGGGATCTGTGGGACTCTGGGAAAGATGTTTGGCCTTCGACTACTCACTAAAAACCCCGCTGTTCTCCTATTGCCTACGCCCGAGCCCATGGATAAGTGGCCTGCCGATCTCGTGGCTTGGGTCGGCGCCGACCCGCCCATCTTGTCGGGGCGGGCCTCTTCTATGTTGTTGCCGCTAGGGGGTTAGAATTTCGTCACTCCACCGCCTCCTTTACGGACATGACTGTCTCGCAGAAGGAGGCGACGGCCGTCTACCCAGGATTGCTCCCGACCAAGGCCAGAACCAGGGCCGGGAGCGACAGGTCCACGCCGATTTGGGCAACGAGAGCGCGGCGCACCTCGCGCCACGTAGGGCACACGGCGACAGTGTGGGTCACCGTGTCCTCCTCGTTGTCCGCGCCACAATACTGGCATCCTGACGTTATCCCACCCTATGCTACACAGGTACCTCTCGAAGTATCCATGACCCGAGAGGACCTGCGGCAGATGGAAGGTCAAGGCGCCGTGGTGCCTATTCATCCAAGAATCTAGGATGGCCCTCACCTCCTCTATGAGGGCATGGCCCGCGATGGGGTGCACGAGATGCTCCTTCTAATCCACCATGAGAACCTCGTCGCACAGCTCCACCCGCTTAACGTCAACTTCGCAAGGCGCGGGTCAGGAGCCACGCTCGACCGCGTCCCGGCGCCACCGGTGTTGCAGCGTTAGGACACGAACCCCTGATCCCATGGTGAAAATCCGGCCAGCAGGGAGGCCACTTTGAGTGCCGCCACTGCGACATCAGCGTCGAGGACACACTTCAAGCGTGTCCGGTATGAGACGAGGAACGTCGTGCCCTCGCCACCGTAGTGGGTCCGGACCTGTCCCTCTCGACATATGTAGTCACAGCAATGGTCGGGAGTGAGCGGATCTGAGACGCCGCCGCCCTAGCCCCCAGGCGGCGAGGTATGACGATAGCAAAAAATATTGCCATTAAGTTATTAAATTTATTTAAATTATTTTATTCATCTCCGTAAGAGTAGAATGTTGCTTTACTGTGCAACTTCTACAATTGTTCTACTGCGTTGCTTGGTTACAAAGTTACACAGTTTCCATGGTCACTTTTTTTTTCTATTGTTAGACACGTGGTAGATATCTTGGAACAGAGCTTTAAAACAAATAAGGTTAAAACAAAGACCGAACTCTATGGCATCGTGGTTGCGGAAATGTTTAATACATTTCCATTTTCCATCCATGTTCAATATTTGAAACCCTCAGCTCATTAATTATTTGAGTTTAGCCATATCATAAAGGTAGGTATGGTGGCTTCTGCACAGAGTATAAAATATACTTAGGCAATTGATAAATAATGTATACTAATAAATAATATTAAAAGTAATAAAAAAAAAGATAATTTATAACGAGCTGGTCTTTAAAAAGTAAATTGTTTTCGAAATATTATATTTACTTAGTAATTGAATACCTGCAGGAATAATTTGTATAAATTTATTCATAACAAATTATGCTAAGTGCTGTACTTAACAGATGGAATTTTTATAATAAATTATATATTTATTTCAAACGCCTTTACTACTATCTATGATCAAATGAAGGATTTGAAATAAGAAAAAAAATTATATCGTCATTGCTAAAGGAACGGTCTGGTATTCCTGATAAGATACTATCCACCACGTATGTCAAGGATTATGGTCAACTCACCGTCATCCTTTATGACTAGTTTTGAAATTTTTTAATTAATAAACATATTAATTGAGAAAGTGGCCTATGGATTAGGAATTTTAATCCGAATCCTCTTTATTACAACAACAGTAATACGACTAAATTATTACATACTGTACACATTGTACACGTTTGTCTTCATAAATCACTAATTTGCAATTTGTTTTATGACATTCCCCTATAAACTCATAATCATAGTCTGTGTGTGTCCGCACTGCCATAATATTTAATAGTGATGACGTCTTTTCACTTTTCGAATCTGTAGTTTGATCGCAGTGGTCTCAGTAAAAAATTACACTAAGTCGCATCTATATTAGGCAAATAGGTGGAAAACTTTTTAGTCCTGTGACTGAACTATGAAGTTTCGGATTCGGATTCAACAGACATGAAATACAAATAAGAAGACTTAATTGACTATTAAAAAGCAAGAACTAAAAATACTGATTAGTCACTACTTTCAATCTTTGTCTAATCCCCTTTTATGTTAATTAAAAATATGTCGGATATCCACAAAAACAAAACACGTGTGGCCAATGTGAAATGTCCATTATATTCTAAATCTGTACACAATCCAGCCGTAAAATATTGGCTCCAACAATAAAACAGAAGTGGTTCGGTCTACTTCAACACTGGCGAAAGTGCTCCATATTCTCAGAAGGATGAAGTTTTTATTGCTGTACACTGGTTAATTTCTTTTAATCCAACCGATTACTTTGTATTTCTGGTTTTCATTGTAGTCCAGTTGGATAAAAATAACAGAATCTATACGAGAATTTAAAAATATCTGAGAATAGTTTAAAAGTATCTCGCGCTTGTTGTAGTTTTAATAAGTAGTAATAATAAGTTCTTTTTCAATAAAACTAGGTTTTACAAAATCTCATTGTTATATTATCGAAAATAGTTGGTGAAAACCCTACTAAAACGTGAATAACTATTATATTATATATAATCACTAAAAAGTGACTAAAACGTCAATAATGAATAAAATAAATACACAATTTTAAATCCGTAAAAAGATAAAATTAACATCCTTGAAAATTTATTTATGTGTATATACATATAATATGCAGTATATGTATGCATGTACCTAGTAGTATGGGCTGCAACCGGGATACAACGCAAAGATGATGATGATAATATGCAGTGTATGTATAGGCAGTTATTTTTTTTTTAATAATTTTGTATTCACATTAACAATACTATTTACTTCTTATGTATGCTAGAATCGTTCTATAATTAAATCTTGAAAAACATTTTCGAAGAAGATTTAACACTGCTTCCGTATACCTGAATAACTACCTTGAGTATAAATCTGCAAAACGAAGCCTACTGCTTCATTATCCGAAAAGCTCTTGAATTGATTTTTTGTTACTATTGTTCCTATTTTTATAATACATGAATATTAAACAAAGGCTAGTGTAATATATTACAAGAGGCCAGACTATATTCATTAATCAACCGGGAACAATGTTATTTAGAATTATATTACACCATTATTATTATTTTTATGAATTATGGCATACAAGTGATCTTTATCGCCTTTGAAATGCGCCGCGACATCTGTCAAAGTCTGAAAATAATGCTAATATCAAAGACAAAGTAATTGGTTGCGAGGAAATTTTTCAGCAGTAATAAAATTCTACAATAGTGATAGGCATACACGTTAGAGTATAACACATGCTGTTAGAGTTAAATGTATCGATAGATTGTAAGGTGCTTATTTTCCCTATTTCGTTCGACCGTAATGCGGCCGGCTACTTACCAACTTACGTAGGAAACAAATGAATAGCCATGTCACCTTTTACGGGCCCTGAACATGGAAGTAAACCTTATCCGTGCAGGGGCGGAGAAAGAATACTAACCTCTGCGGCCGGGGTCGGCCTGTCGTAAAAGGTGACAAAACAACCCACCCTAGCTACGTGGTAGAGCCTCAAGCCCGTTTGGATGGCGACCACCTTTGGTCTTAAGTATGCCGCCACTACCTTCTGTTGTGTTCCGGCATTAGTGACCAAAGTTCCTGTACCTTTATGGGACAGTAGCGTGTTCGCGATGTCACTGGCATTGCAAACACCCAAAGGCGACGGTAACTGCTAAATTCCAAGCAGGCCGTCAGCCTGTCTGCTGTCCTAGAGCATTAAAAAAAATATTTAAACATATCCTCATGGTTAAACTCAATACTAGGAATGACGAACACTTTTTGAAATGAAGTAAAAGTCGGAAAACGGAAGCTGGGCCGAAGCGGATTTTATACATAAATAAAATTTAGATAACGCTTAGACAACATAGAATGGGTGTCTGGAATCCAGACTCTGGATACATCATAGTTCCCTCTAAGAAAGATCCAACCATGCTATAGGCCATAATGATCTATTTTTGTAATTATGTAATAAATTAAATCGAATAACATGTATATAACATAGTTATTAAAACGTTCCCTAAACACGCGTATGAAATGCAGCGGTACACCGCAACATAGGATAATTAAATATAATAAAAAACCATAAGCCCATACATCTCCCGACCGATCTGAATGAGCATTACGCGTTTAATATTCGCGTCCCACAACCAAAATAAACCATAACGTCCAACGGAAACGGCTGTTATATTATTAGAAACGACAATTCTATTATTTTTATTAGTAACATCTCAGATTTGTCCATAAATCTTGTGTGAATGTTTCCTAGAATACGGATTTAACACCTAATTGTTTATGTTATTGTAAGATATAATAATAACAGCAAATAACGTCCCACTACTGGGCACGGCCTTCCCGTAGAAGGAACGGGCAGCATACCCATCACGCTTGTTCAAGACCGATAAGCGGGATTTCCTTCACCGTCGGTATATGGTAATTATGCTATAATACGTATATTAGGAGAGAAACACTGCCTAAGCTGTATATGCCACTGTGGGATCGAACCCAGGACCTCTAGATTGTTCTCCAATTTTAATACCACTGAGCTACCGGGTACCTTTATTGTAAGATATATTATATTATTATATAATATATTCCCTTGTTGGTAGAGTGGGGACCAAAAGAAATCATTGACCGAGACTACGGCTGAACTTCTCGTGTAGACGTTGAAGCATCGTGGAAAAATCGACACATCCGTATCACATAGCTGATGGGATCAGTATCACAAATAGTATGCTGTCTGTACCATCTAAAGACGGGTTCATGTCCTGCATTAGAACCTACTTCTTCATCCTCTTCATCAACTAATACGCCTATAAAAATGGCTCAGTCGTATACTCGTATATACCAACTTTTAACATGTATGTTATATACATGGTGTAAGATAGATATAGGTTTAGATATCAGAGATTGAAACCGTGATTCAAAATTTTCCATTGTAATCTTCTATATTTTTTTTTGCAGAACATATGAAAATACACTGTATAAGTGGTTCTTGTAATTTATTTTATAATACATATTTAGTATCTTTTTATTTTTAGTTCTAATACTCACTAAGAAAAGTTGAAAATGAATAACTATTTCAACATGATAATAATAATAAATTGATAAATTTAATACATAACATATGCTAATATTGAATCCATAAATGACAACGAAAGTTAATTAATGTCTCTTATTTCTGATACTAGGCACTTATATTTAAGGTATATTTGCAAGATGTCACGAATAAATAGGCAACTTTGTTTGAGCGTAAGAGCATGGAGAATTTATTATTGTCATAGATCCAGATCACACAATTATTATTAGTCGACTTTTGCTACGATTACTTTGCTTCTCGGGTCAAACGGTTAAGGTAATAATTATGAGTAACACAACATTCAAACCATATTTCGAAATGAATTAGTATTTTATCCCAAATTCAGCTCCCAAATTCCATTATACCCATTACACAGGCGTAAGTAGCACAGTTTGAGGATGCCGTGATTATGTGCCGATTATTTAATCATAAGCTCCACACTTTATTAATAAAGAACACAATTTTCATTGTTTCGCAATAAAACATAAAAATTGTCATCGGCCACGGCTGGCCGACGCTCGAAGATATTAGAACTTCCGTTCGTATTACAACAAAATATCTTCGAGATTCAATAAATCTAATTCCCGACTGACAGGACAGGCCATTTTAAAATCTAACAGGAAATTTTAATGACACAAATGTTGTAGATGAGTTGAAACAATATTTCCCGTAGGGTTGCCATTGTAGTATTTTCTGCCAAAATTGGGTTATAAAATACCCGTTTGGGGATCTGATAGCAATCAAAGCATCATTTATTGAAACAGTTTTAAACTAATGTTTTATTACTGTTCAATTGCATTTATATCATACCATTTTAAATAAAAACCTTACATAATTAATAATTACCCTTGCCCACTCCATGCTAATGTAAATACAAAAAATATACAAATACACTATTTAAGGGATTTTCTTCATTTTGTGAAAGTCATAAAAAGTAAAGATAGAAGTTATAGAATTTCTACCAACAATATAACTTCAAATACAACTTCATAGCAAAATACATATTTAAAATTATTTTTGTTGTTGAAATCAGTACCAATATAAATGCTAACTGTACTTATTTTAAATTCACGTGAAATTAATTTTTTTTTTAATTTTAGTATTGATTAGTGTCGATTTGAGATAAATATTTAATTTTATCATTTCGGATATTTATATTTAAAGTGGCAATCCAATTCGCAGACAAAGCGCCGCGTTCACACACATGCAAAATCAAGAGCAAAAAGGGAGAGGGACAAAAAAAGGTACATGTGCATTCAAAATCGAAGCAAAAAGGTCAACAATATGCCTAATTTACAATCCATGTCACAGGCTAAAGGTTGACGCTAAAAAAAACATCACAAAACGTTATGTTCCAGCGAAATCGACCGTATGCGAAAACATTTCCACTTAAATTAAAACTTTATGCTTTAATTCATAGAGTTCAAATTAAAATAGATGAATTACTAATGATCTGAGCATTGTTTGTACCTTCGTGAGTAGTGACAACAGATTTTTGTCTTTTTTCAGCTTATTTCACATGTGGCATCGCAATCTTGGAAGATATGCGACACATGTGCCGGTTTTGGGTTACTCCACAATAATGACTTCAAAGTTTCATATCTTAGAAACTTAAGATGGGATTGCGTCGTTCGTTGCCGAGTTGGTGTCAACGCACCTTTCGCTTTGATCTTCACCTTTAAGAGTTTTTGGAATACGATATTTAGCTTTCATTAAATCTATCAACAGGTGAACTATTATTTTCTTTGATTGCGAATAGTCCTTTCAAGACACGAATTTACAAATAGTGAATAAAGAAATAGATCAACCATTATGTCGTACAAAATGACAAAGTTGCTATTACATATATAAAGAAGTCAAATATAGTTAAATACGATATTATAGGAAACAGTATGAATACGGTTTTGAAGATATAATGTCTCCTACCTTTATACCTCTCTCTTACCTTTATTCACATTATCCTTAATAAATTTAAGCATTTTCATTCCTTTTTGTATATCATGCTTCTAGTTTTAACGAATTGTTTATTTAAGTACTGACCTTTTTTTGGTCTCGGGGAAAAACCCTCTTTTGACGGGTTCCCCCAGCCCGGGGTAACCGAGAGATATGTGAGACCCCCGTAATGATGTGAGGCCGACTACCTATTAAAAGACCCCGCTGTTCTCCTATCGCCTACGCCCGAGGCCACGGATGGGTATGTGGCCTGCCGATCTCGTGGTCCGGGCCGACGCCGGCCCGCCCTTCCAAATCGTAGGCGCCTGAGAGTCAGGATTTCGTTCCCCCGGCGCTCTCCTGAATCAATTTTAGGAGTTGAGGAGAGTCGCGGAACAGGACGCGGCCCTCACCCTCGCCGCAATTGTGCGAGAGGCGGATCCTCCCGCGGCCGTTTTCTACGGCGGCTGGAGGTCGTTGGATGCCCTCCGACGACGACGACGTGGCCTGTGTTGGCGGGAGAGGAGTGTGGTGGTCGATTCCCGCTCCGCCATCTCCTTTGCGGACATTACAGCCTCGCAAACGGAGGCAACGACCGTCCATCGGTCCAGGATCGCCCCCAACCATGGACAGAACCAGGGCCGAGAGCACAGGTCCACGCCGATTTAGGCGACGAGGGCGCGGCGCTCCTCGCGTTATGCTGGCCATACGGCGACAGTGAGTTCCACCGTGTCCTCCTCGTCGCCCGCGCCACAATGGTGGCACCCCGACATCATCTCCCGTCCTATGTGACACAGGTACCTCCCGAAGCAACCGTGCCCCGAGAGGACCTACGTCAGGCGGAAGGTCAGACCTTGGTCAGTACCTACTTAAATAACTCAGTCTTAACTGAGAATGTTATTATGTACCACTTCATATAATTCATTTATGTGCAATAAATAATATGTTATTTATTTAAATAGTTATTAGTGCAAATAGACCCACGTTCGCTACCGTGACATACACCTCTACGTCTGCTTGTTTATTTTTAAAAAGTAATGACTACTAAAACAACAAAAGTCAGACGATGACCCGAGTCCAGTAATATAGGTGCTGGTAATATTTAAGCTACGTCCATGATTATTAGCTGACGGTGAACTATGAACGACCAACATTAGATCTATAAACTTGAAGAATCTAAAAAAAACTCCCTTACAATATAAAACTTGGCAACTATCTATAAAATTTTTGAATAAATCTATACAAAAGTAGATCATTGAAACAGTATAAGTATTATCACCCAATATTTTACGAGGATCCAAACAAAGCCTATAAATCGTGCTGTGCATCTGAAGTAACACTAAACCATATCGCTACTGAAATGGATCCACCCAATAAATCCCCAAAGGCCGTAAATAGAACTATAAAAAATACTTTACGATACACAGATACATTAAGACAATGTTACTGTTTCACAATGACCACATTATTAACTAATTGATTCGGCCACAATGCTCTTTATGCTCGATGCTACAAAGATATTATTGTCTATGCCCCGGCAGACGTCTGCTAACACTTGACCAGAGACAAAATGGCTTTGTAATGTCTTACTGAAAGGCGCCATCGGTAATTCAATATGGCTGACGAATGGAACTTCATTATTGAATTTCGGCAGTTTTATTTTGTTCTGTTTTGAATTTTTGCAATTTGACATGTAAAAAGTAGCCACAGCAATAATATTTTTATAAATGACAAAAATATGAGATACACTGTAAAAGCCAAAATCAACTAAGACTGTTATAATTAGGTCAAGTAAAAGTCCTCTCACAGAAAAGCTTTAAGTTATAAGGTTTTTATACTTACGTTCATAAAAATTTAGATTATGTGTTATTTACCTGAAACAGAAACAAAAAATAAGCACAAAAAGTATAAAATATATATATTACGGGGTAGCCTGGTATCTGACTCGCAACGAAGACTCTATTTTTTTATTGCTTTCCCATGCATTTATGTGACAGTCTTTCTTACGATTTGTTATAAGTAATGGTGAAGAAAACTGCACAGTGAACTTGAAGTTAGCTAATATAGCAGATATACTGTCCGTTCCTTCTAGAAGAATACTGGAACCCATTGCTGGACATTGAATTTTTATTAGTCTTTTATATTTTCTAACAAAATAAACACATAAAACTACATGAAAAATTTTTTAAAAACTTTTCAAGGATTCTTACAATAAGCAACGTAGAACCTCCTAAAGGCAACCTCTAAGGTAAAGGGTTACCTTGGAGGAGGAGGAGGAGGATTTCATGAAATTTTCTCATTTTATTTGACCAAAGATACACAAAATAAATTGAATGATGCATTTGATCGATTCCCGTACCGATTTCGTTTTTATGTATAACCTGTAATCATTTACAGAGTTATGTAGTAACTAAATAAATATATCAGCTGTCTAGTACCCATAACTCAAGCGCTCTACTGCTTACTTCGGGGCTAGATGGCGGTATGTGAATTATCATACATACAAGTTTATTTATACTGTGAACTAGTAAATTGATTAATCCCATTGCCTCTGATGATTCCCAACACAAGTGCTGAAGATGCCCCAATCTTAATTTAAGCCGGTTCAAAATTGTTTACTGAATCCGACATGAATCACCTCATCAATTGATTTCTTCAACAATTGATTGCAGAATTGTAAACTGATATTAAACTCGCAAAACTGCCAACGATCTAATAAAGGAAATTAATTACACAAAAGGCGCCCACATCAGTAGTGTGACTAAAAAAACTGCAAAGCAGGGTCTGAATAGGGAAATTCGATATTTTTTTTATTGCCTGCGCCCATGTGTGTTGATGCACTACATGTGTTTGAGTCATCAATCAACAAAGAAAGAAGAGGTCATTTGAAATTATTCTTCAAATTTATAAAAGAGTTGTCATATTGGGTCAACTCATCATCATTATTGTATGCTCGAAATGGACTTACTTCTAAGCGAATTTACATCGCATAAGAAAAAAGTCTGTAGTCAAATAGTCTACTCTGGATCAAGAGGTCGTGAGTTCGAATCCTGTCTAATCAGTGGTCAATCGTGAACCACTCCTAAAACTAGCATTTCAGCTTATTTGAAGGATTTAGCGGGATTTTTATTGATTGTGTTACATCTGTAATATGCTAGAAATCTTTTAAAAATCCCCTCTTGTCCGATTTTGATTTTCGATCCTATAAAATAGGCTTTCAAGTGTACTTCGTACTGTATTTTGTCAAAACGTACCAACATATAAAATAGTGCAACAGATGGTCTTATCACCTATTGTAATTTCTTTCGATGTTTGGATTTTAAAAAATAGATAGATAGATAGATAGATAACACTTTATTGTAAACCAATTATATAAACACAATGAAACTTATTTACACAATCAATGAGTACTTGACTTAAAATATAATAAATTTAGGAAAATAAACTCCATCCCCATATTCTTTTTCTCCGTGTAGGGGCGGAGTAAGGATACTAACCCCTGCGGCCGGGGTTGGCCTGTCGTAAAAGGCGACAAAACAAACCACCCTAGCTACGTAGCAGGGCCCCAAGCCCGTCTGGATGGCAACCACCCTTGGTCTTAAGTATGCCGCCATAATAACTTTGTGCTGTGTTCCGGCATTGGTGACCAGGTTCCTGCACCGTATGGGTCAGCAACGTGTTCGCGGTGCCCCTATCGTCACAAACATCTATAGGCGATAGTAACTGCTTACTTTTAATTGGACCGTCAGTCTGTCTGCTGTTCTTTAGCAAAAAAAATCATTTTTCTTGTGTCAACATCGATGATATATAATGATATGTGGTTTTTGTGTTTAAACACACACAAAACACTAAAAAACAGACCTCGGTTAGTGATGAGAATGACTGAACTTAGTAACTTTAGCTTACTTACAATTCCACTATATAGAGATGAGAGAAGAACCTAGAAGTCCGCTATAGAATCATCACGATAGTTTATACCACTTAAGCAGCTTTTCTCACTTAATATAATAACATAATTGCCACGTATCGACAGTGTAAAGTCGCTCAGCGGGCTATGGAGAGGACCCATGTTAGAAGTATCTTTTAGGGATTATATCCGGATTGAGGTGATCCGTCAGAGAACCCAAGTTACCGACGTGGCTTCTCGAATACGTAAGCTGAAGTAGTAGTGGGCTGGTCATATATGCCGGATAACGGATAACCGTTGGAGTAAACGTGGTCTAGAGTGGAGACCAAGTCTTCGCAAACGTAGTGTATATAACGCCCCCGGCTAGATGCGGCGATGACCTGCGAAAAGCGATTGGCAGGAAGTGGATGCAACAAGCCAAAGATCGGGCTAAGTGGCACACGTTGGGAGAGGCCTGTGTCCTGCAGTGGACTTTAGTAGGCTGATTTTATTGATTGACCGATAGTAAAAATATTGTGGGGATATCGTGATGCCTAATGTATAACTTAATAATAATAATAACTTGCCAATCTACCTTGGACATCGGTTTAATTTAGGGGGAAGACCGGGCCTAACATTATAGCATTATTGACTGTTATTATTATACAACTCAATAATATCGAATCCTAAAATGTATTACTTAAATAATGATTACAAAATGGTGACTCCCAAGCGAATTGCTCTTGCGTTGTAAGACAAGACCGACTTATACAGTATACAATGCTCACCGATATGAAATGTTCGTATTTTTAGACGTGCCTTTGTTTAATTATAATTATCCCTTCATTGATGAATGGAGTCTGGTTTTTATTGGATGAGTGATCGTGTCTGTAAAGACTCATTGATTAATGAAAACATTTGGATTAGGATTTTTGTAATTTATATTTGCATAATTCAGATCCATCCAGAAAGAAGTAAAAAGTATGTTTAGAAAGAGGAATAATAAACAAATGTCCTACTGTAATTCATACATTGCCGTGTATTTAGTAAGTTGCCGTGTATTTAGTAACATGTTAGTGGCCCTTGTGTTATGAGACTTAACCTGTGACCTCCGCAAGCGTACTAAAGTTAGCCTTTTCGCCTTTTAATATCAAACTTTTATCCGTGCAGGGGCGGAGAAAGAATACTAACCTCTGTGGCCGGGGTCGGCCTGTCGTAAAAGGCGACAAAACAACCCACCCAAGCTACGTGGTAGGGCCTCAAGCCCGTCTGGATGGCGACCACCTTTGGTTTTAAGTATGCCGCCATAATAACCTTGTGTTGTGTTCCGGCATTAGTGACCCAAGTTCCTGTACCCTTATGGGACAGCAGCGTGTTTGCGATGCAACTGGCGTTGCAAACACCTATACGCAATGGTAACTGCTAAATCCTAAGCGGGCCGTCAGCCTGTCTGCTGTCCTACGCAATAAAAAAAAAACTGATATTATATATGAGATATAAACTGATATTTTTGGTTATACTGAAAACAGCTTCAAAGATTTTTTGGTAACCAATTAAAAAGCATAAGAAACTTCCATAACTCGAGAGATTTTTGGAGATGGCCGAATACTCGGATCCAAGTACAGTCCCGCCCTAGCAGTGGTAACGCCCATTCGTATACGTAGCGTCTATTCATTTTGTCTACGAGTTTTTAGCTCCAAGTCAATAGAAAGTTTATTTTGTAATGACAATAAAAATCATTACCACATTTTATTAATAATTTAGGTACTACTTAATCAAGATTTATCTATAAAAACAAACGAATACTCTGGATTTTTTTTAAATTTGAAATGTCAATGTGTTAAGTACATCACTGCACCATCCGTGTTATCGAGTCAAATTCATTACATAAAATTGATAACATTGACATAAAACTGACTGCATAATTCGTTCAAAATCATAACACAGATATAAAGCGAGCCAATGTTCAAAACAGTAGTAAACCCAAAAAGATACGTATCAAATAACGGAGATATTAAAACAACAGATTTGCAACAGCATATTCCATTACATTAAAAACACCAGACACATTTGGCGGAGATGAACGGAAGTCCCAAAACATATGAACATTCATAAACGAGATTCAAACACAGAGTAATATGGTGATTTTTATTCGTTGAATTACGTGGAAATTTGTGGGTTGCCATTAAAACATATTTAATATATAAAAAATACATTTACGGACTTAATACGTGCAATATTCAGTGCTTATCTCGACTCACATTACGCCGTATATCCGTTTCGTTGGATGCGGAGATGAGGCGAAATAATTGGCTAGCTCTATCTTTACATCATATATACCATGATATTACTGAAAGATAAATATATTTTCTTTCAATATATAATATATTTAAATAGTTTACCGAGAAAGTTTGGACTGGTTTGGATTTCGTATAGAAAATTGAAAATAAGCTTCATCAAAACAATTAAGCAAGTTACACACATTAATAATATCAGTGCGCAGCTTTTTTGATGTCTGCTAGAAATTTCTCCGTATAATTATAATGCGCAGAAAAACGAAAAGCATATTGTGATATAATTACAATTTATACCCTATTTAAGTATTGATTGACATTTAGACTGAAATACAGCAGCCATTTTTACCAACTGAAAAGTAGCTGAAACGTCAAGTAACCAAAATATCAAGCGATTGTAGTACGTATACATTTGTCTTAGCAACGAAAAACAGCTGAGAGAACTTAATAAATAAATTTTAGACAAGTCTTAATAACTTATACGTATGTATATAAATTTCAATTCAAAACTACTCAGTCCACTACACATTAATGTATTTCAAATAGATCTTTTATTCTGCAACCTAGTCTTCGTAAACTTGAGGTTTCATTCTAAACCAATATTTCTTATAATTTTTACGTAGTAGGGCCCCAAGTCCGTATGGATGGCGACCACCTTTGGTCTTAAGTATGCCGCCATAATAACTTTGTGTCGTGTTCTGGCATGTGTGACCCAAGTTTTCCTGTATTCTTATGGGACAGTAACGTGTTGGAGATGCCACTGGCGTTGCAAGCACCCATAGGCGACGGTAACTGCTAAAGTCTAAGTGAGTCGTCAACCTATCTGCTGTCCTACAGCAATAAAAAAAATCATCATCAAAAATAACCGATTGAGATTACATTAAAAATATGGTAACCCTAACTATTCACTTTTATAATCATAATAAAGAGTTTTTATGAGTTTATGCATCGAACTATATTCGTGTATTAAAAATATTAACAGGATGCCCTGCCTTTGTAAGAACAATGTGGACCCGTGTTTGCTTTTATAGATCGACTTTTGTCGTAAATTTCGTTTTAGTTTATTATAATCCATTCATAGTTTCCATTCATGGACAAAAATAGATGATATTTTATGTATATTGCCCAGTTTTACTTCCAATCATGTTTTATATGAATTTTTGTTGATAAGTCGTAATGGACTCTAGAAATTTTAATAATAGCCCTAATCTAACGTCCTATTGCCTAGACATGGGGATTCCCCATGAAATGCAATACACTCACCAATCATTCCGGTGATACAGGATTTTTCACGGTATTATCCTTCACATCACGTAGTTAACATTTTTAAATTCTAATAAAGCGATAGAACTCAAGTCTAAGAGTATCATGCTATGGGAATCGAACCTGTAAGCTATAGATGCATTTCGACTGTATCATTTCACTACCACGTGTTAATAATTAAATGGCTAATGAATGCGGTTAGTAAAATAATAAAGATTTGATTTATATTATTTACTTTATTTAATAAATTAAACGGACCCAGGGCACCGAAACGGAAGCTCGGGTTGTAACCGGGATTTAACGTTAAGATGTTCATGACTTTATTTAGGAAACAAAATAATTAACCAAATAATTGAAAAATTCTAAATAATCAACTCAGTTTACACTAATAAGTACTACTTATTTTTAGAGGAATAAATGATAACTAAAACGATCGTTGAAACTTTTATAAGATAACCGTCGCCATTATAAGCTATTAGCTGACCTGGCAAGCGTTATCCTGCTATATAAATTAAAAAAAAATAAAACTCAATTACGTTCACCCCTATTTCACCCCCTTCAAGTTTAATTTTCAGAACAAAAAGTCTTTCTTCGAGGTCCAGTCTATCTCTATATCGAAATTCATCAAAATTGGTTCAGCAGTTTATGCGTGAAACGTAACAGACAAACTGACTAACAGAGTTGATTTCCCATTTATAATATTAAGTATTGGTGAGGCAGAAGGACTGTATAAAGAATGGTGCGGCTTAGGTCTCGAAACAAAGGTAGTACGGGTTTAACAATTAACGTGGAAAGGAAAGGAGACGGAAATACCCAGCAAGTCAGAAAGAGCGGCGACTCTCCTGAGGTTCTTCGATCTGCTACTTTCCACGACTGGTTCTGCAGTTTGGAGTCTAGGCCTTTATAATTAGCGGTTCACAATAACACACATATAAAAATTCGTGCGGGTTTAACCAAGACTCTACGGTAACGTGTCGTCGGCGTGGGCGCTAGACAAGAAGAGGGTGGCGCGGCGGTGGTCGAGTAGTTTTATACGAAATCACCGTCAGGCGCCGCAGCATCTAAACTAACTTGCGGGTAGGCAGGGAAAAAAAGGATAGAATGAAGCGCCTAACTAAGTATGGATTTTATTAGTCGCCGCTATTAGTAACATAGAGACCAAGATGAAAGAAAATGATAATGAGTCTAAAAGAGATAAATATAAAATAATAATAAAAAATACATCAACTTATTAAGACCACACTGGATCGATCCTCTCACCTATTTAGACAGAGATTGATGTGATTTCCTATAATTTAGAACGGAGACAGTTGAAAGTAAACACGTTACTATCGGGACATCTGTTTGTTTGTACAATGAAAAAATGGGAGGCGGAACGAACACCGATTGAATTATTGCTCTCGTATTGTGCTGGAATTGATTTAGAATAAGCCTATTTCGAATCTAGAATTTTATTATGCTTCAGGAGGAATGTAGCAATTTACACTAAATTAGGTAGAAAAGTAAGTCTAAAAAAAATTAAACCGCCGAAAAAACTGAAAAGCAAAAAATAATAAATCTTCTTTTTAATAACCTTAATAACTAGGCAAGTTCTTAAACTAATGTAAGCATATCTAAGCAATTTTGAGTCGGAGCCAGTGCCCTCACGTGTGTGCCCGTTCGGGTTGCTGTCTCGTTGACATTAACTTCGTAAACGCTCGGCATTTTCCAGCGAAGGGGCGTGTCACGCTGCGCCGCCGCCGCGCATCACGTTTTACGTTATTAATTAATTTGCTTCTTTAGCGCCGACTCAAAATTACTTAGGTATACTTACATTAGTTTAAGAACTTAGGTTAATAAAAAGAAGGTTTATTATTTTTTGCTTTTTAGTTTTTTCGGCGGTTTAATTTTTTTTTTTAAGTTTTTATTTAAGAATTTGTGTGGCTATAATCTACTAATTACTACATGCTTAAATAAATAAATTCTGTCAAAAGTTATGCCTGGTCATAAATAAAATCAGTGAGTGAGAACAATAAATCATTCTCTGTTTTCGTACCCTTAGGGTTGGAATTTTTTCCCAAATTTATATGGGACCAACTTCGGGGTTACCCTTTCCAATAAAAAAAGACTTTTTTTTTAAATCGGACTACCCTGTAAATGGTGATATGTGTGTTAATGAACTCACTACTAAAGATGCCGAAGACCATGCGAAGTGGAGAAGGTAAGCGGATTCCGGTCACCGAAGTGAAAGTTTGGCTTTCGGGACTTAACGCTAGGATAGTATGATAATCAGGTAGTAAAGTAAGTGTCACACAACTGCTTTTGCGCGTCGGAACACCTGCGGGGTCATAGGTTCAGTTTTTGTGCCGAAGCCGGGTGGTTATGTACAATATTTATATAGATTAAGAGATATTATTCATTGTACACTATTAATTACTTAGAAATATTTATTCGTTTATGTACAAGAAGCGGTCTCATCGCTAACATCGATTTCTGCCAGAACTTTAAATAACTTACAATTATACATATTTCATTACACAAGAAAAGTATATGAGTAATATCAATTGTATATTACCCATAATACAAGAATTCTTCGTTTTTTTTACTAGATGGTGTTGTGTGCGTTGTTACAGTATATTTATTTATAACAGGCTAAAGTGGTTTCCGTTAGTTTGTCCTTCTTCCAAAACAATACTTAATAATCCGATAAGTACATCCCTTATTATTAAAATATTTGAAATTAATATGACATTTTCATCGTGAGTTACACACAAAAGTAACTCTAAGCAAATTAAAACGCATATATTTGAAACCAAACAAAATCCATTCCCAGAGAAAACAATACGAAACTGGAGCACGTGTGCTGTGACGTCTTAGAAGAATAATACCCATTTCCTTCACAGCAAGGGCTGTGTCTTATGACAATTGTACAGGAAACCCTTTATTATACGATCCAGTCAAGGCAAGAGCCGGCACGTACATACTTGATGTTCAGTACTATCGAAATTTTTGGTAATATTTTGAATCGATTTCAAATAAAAAAAATGGTATTATAAAACATAAGTAAATATTCTAATATTAGATATAATCTAGTATTGAGTGGCGTGGAAAGACCGCGTTATGATCTCCCGAATGCGCATATTCCTTTTTGAGCATTTTTGTCCGTGACGTTGTTCAAAAGTCGCCTTCACGGGTTAACTGCGTTTTGCGACAACCGCCTACGGCTAATGATGCGAGAAAACGAAATGTCACAGGAGGATAGTTACGCAAAAAGGCAAACAGTTTACGTTACAATAATAAACATCACATTGCGGATAAATTGCAGGAGTGTCGCCTTCGCTGGTATGGCCACGTTTTACGGCAACCGGCTATTTACGTGGGGACCAAATGTCTGGCCATGCCACCTCCACCGGGCCCCGGCAGGAGGGGTAGACAAAGTTGATATGCGTGCCAATGGACTGACCACCAAAGATATCGAAGATCGTGCGAAGTGGAGAAGAAAAAGTCGGAAAGCGGACCCCAGGCGCCGAAGCGAGAGTTTGGGTTACAACCGGGACTCAACCTGATGATGAATAAACAAACTGCGATAATTCTCATAGCACCATATAGTCACAAAACAAACAGTAGACTGCTAGCATTTGGCTCCTACACAACTGATATGAGTATATAACTTATACATACCTATATAATTTTCTTTTGTTAATAAATATATCTATATGATAAATATGCGGAATCGGGAAGGAAATTGAGACACTTAAAAAACGCCTGTGAATATATTCACGGTAAAAAACGTTAAATATTTAAATTACCTAGTTATAAAATTCTAGTTGAAATAGGTCTACATGAAATAGCTACAATAAAACGCGCGACAATTGAACTTCCTCCACACTCCCTACAATGATTATAATGTAATTGCACAATAAAACACGTGCTACACAAACGGAAGGGTTCTACGCCAACAATGCTGCGCACTAAAAGGTGCTTGTACTTTTATAGAATTTATGTGGATCATGTCAAGAGAGAACTTCTATTTTATTATACTCAAAACAATTGAATTTTTTTTTTTTGATAAAATGCTCTCAGCCTTCTAATAGAAGCGCCATTCTATATTTTTTCACAGGACTGTTGCAAAATTACATTTAACGGACTCGTGAGCACCCAAATCTGAAATTGCAGATACATATTGAGCTCTCCGCGGGGATTAAATACGCGGCTAAGCCGTATCGTTACTGTACAATGCTACAAATAGATCACCTATGCTTGCTGCAACAAAATGTCTGCTTTAAAGATGGCGTTAACGGTTGAATTTATTTATCTGTTAATTGTTAATTGATATGTTTTGCCAATATTTTTATTGGTTGAAAACATCGGTAAATATTTTCGTTGATTTAATTTTGCTACTGTTATACTCATAGATATATCTATGGTTAAACTCGAATGGTTGAGTTTCTTAACATGTGCTTTATTTTGAGGGTCATAGAGCATACAATCGAATCATCAAAATTCAATATTTACATGATAAGTTGAAAACACCTGCAAGGCGGAAATAAATCTTATGCGTTAATTAATAAAGTTGAAAATTGCATGTATATAATTTTTAATAATTACCTATGCGACTACATGCAGTGTTTTTGTTAAACGGTATATTTAACAGTTATGGTTAATTTTATTTATCGAATAGAAGTGATAAATTTTTTTACCGGTAAATTTATTGGTTAATGGTTATATTTGCCACCATTAATCTGCTTGTAAGAGTCGGGAAATACACTATGTATTTCTTTTTAATACCGTATTTTCTCATAATTAAATATATCGATGGTTGTTTTTTTCTAAATAATTTTTTTAGCATGTATAAAGTATATCACGCTGTTGTACAAGTTAAAGTATATTTTTAAATAAACCGCACTATTACGTAATTATATAAAATATATTTCTAAATACTTATATTACATGATATCTATACCTACATATAAATCTTAAAGTATAATTTTTAATGTGTCAAATTATTAACATACATTAAAAAATACTAACTGATATTATAAATGTGAAAGTGAGTTTGTTTGCTTGTTACGCTTTCACGCTTAAATCGCTGAGCCAATTTTGATGAATTTCGGTATAGTCATAGATTGAACCTTGGAGAACATAGGTTACATTTTTTCAAATTTATATGACAGAACAACGTTTGCCGGGTCAACTACTAAGTTAATATATCAAATCAATATTATATAAACAAAAAAGGTTTCATGGTTAAGTTAAGGTATAAAGTTGGTAACATTAGCTATAGCTACTAAAATGACAAAATATTTTATTTTACATATCTCGATTCCCTTATAACTTGTCCCAATCAAACGCCTCGCCCTTCAAGACGACTCAATGAAAGAAACGGAAGGTTGTCTTCAAATCGGTCAAGAAGGGTACGAATCCAAGGGGACAATAGACAAATACTATTGTTTAGGAACCAATGGGGTTTATTTAGCATGAAAATTGCTCTGAATTGCTTTATAAAGGGGTCGCTAATTTGCTTAGCGATAATATATTTTATAATTTATGTTATTTTATACGCGTTAACTAAGGAAAACAATATGCAAATAACAGAGATATAGGTGACTTCGACTTTGTGATCGTAGCCTAGGAGTTTGATACAACTCGCTTTCATTCTTAAACTGTTATAAAAAAACTATAAAGCAATTTCCTTTTAAAAGTTAGGCGGGCAGACAACAATCGCTTCTGTAGAAAACCAAAGACAAACATGGATGCAAACTTTACGTGCTAATTTTGCCTTTTAATACACAAAGGTTCAGACTCCGAAAAATAGTTTTAAATGCAACTGGAATTTTCCTAACGAATAATTGCTACTTAAACTTTACACAGGTAAGAGATTTGGAATGCATGTTTACTTTGCTGTGTATAAACTAGCAACAGGAATGATGTGACAACCTCTGTCTTGCTACGGCTTTTACTTGGAACGCCTGCGGAGGTAACAAGTTCGATTCTCGTCTCGAGTCAAGGTGTTTAATTCATTAAACGACATGTTCGTGACTAACGCTTACTTTGTTGTAATTTTTTTCCAAATAAATTAGGAGTTTATGAAGGGAACGTACGAAATGAAATTAAGTTTTTTCAGTAGACATAAAAAGATCGCAACATCTTAAAAACTATCAAAGTAAATAAAATACCTTTTTTTTATTGCTGTAGGACAGCAGACAGGCTGACGGCCCGCTTAGAATTTAGCAATTACCGTTACCACCCATGTGTTTGCGACGCCAGTGGCATCACGAACACGCTGCTGTCCCATAAGAGTACAGGAACTTGGGTCACTAATGCCAGAACACAAGTTTATTATGGTGGCATACTTAAGACTAAAGGTGGTCACCATCCAGCCGGGTTTGAGGCCCTACTACGTAGCTAGGGTGGGTAGTTTTGTCGCCTTTTACGACAGGCCGACCCCGGCCACAGAGGTTAGTATTCTTTCTCCGCCCCTGCACGGATAAAAATATCTATCTATACATAAGTATGTACTCGATAAAATGCTTGACAGTGAATATTTGTTTTTATTGCCGAGGGACAGCAGACAGGCTGACGGTCCACTTAATAGTAAGCAGTTACCGTCACCTATGGATGTTTGGACGCTAGGGGCGCCGCGAACACGCTGCTGTCCCATAGCGGTTCAGGAACCTGGTTCACTAATATCGAAACACAACACAAGATTATTATGGCAAATCCAGACAGAATTGGAGCCGAGCAGAGTTCAGTATTGTTTTTCCGTCCCTGCACAGATCAAGCTGCTGCATTATTAATTATTAATCTAAAAACTACGCTACAAATACCTATGCAAAAACAATGAAATCCATAAATCTCTTCAAGAGACCGGAATAATTGTTTTTAATTACAATATACGTAAAGGCTCAATTCATCCACCTGCAATTATCACGTGAGTTCTAAATCCATAAACACGTGTAAGCCAATTCACAGAGAGCACAATGGGACAAAGCAAAATTCCATTCAAGGTATATGTGTGGGGAAGTCCGTAAATCGTTTGGAGAACTCCCACGTTTAAAGAAAACTTATATGGCTTGCAACATTAGTCCATAAATGTCCTATTGCTGGATACTGGACCCTAGAGCGAATATTATAGGGTAGTTTTGAAGTTAGTGATAAAAAATAATAAAAATAACTTCCTATTACTGGATAAGTCCAGTCTTACGCTTCCCCTAGACCAGTGCTCGACAAGCTTATCATCCATAAGCGTCAAAAATAGATAATACACAATTGAAATTTATTCAAAGGGCCATTTTATTAACATATGCTTTGCTTTATTACGTAAATAATTATAGATCATAAGTAAATAATTCGTGCTAAAATTAAATTAAATTAAACATTTAGCGGAAGAGCAGCGGGCTGCCAAACCCTGTCATAACAAAATGACATAGCATAGCTGTCACGCTTGTTCAAGATAGATTGACGAGTTGCGTATACCAGTGATCTACATATACAGGTTTCTTAACGAGGTTTTCCTACATCTTAGGTACGTTGAAATTAAGTTATAGTTAGGCGAAAAAATTGCTTAAACTATGTATATTAAAAACCGACAATAACCTCCCCTCCCCTTGGAGGGAACGGACAGAATACCTACCCCTGTATTGGGGGTTCACATACCGGAGATATTGGAATGCAGGTTTCCTCACGATGTTTTATTTTATCATCGGTAGATGGCGATTATGCTATAATATGCATACTAGGCGAGAATAACTAACTGCCTAAGCTGTGCATGACACCATGGGATTTGATACCGGGACCTATAAATTGGTCTCCAAGTGTAATACCACTGAGCTACCAGGTACCTGTAACACGATGTATGCTATCGTGGAATTTATACCTATGAACACTAGGTTGATATTTGAATATGACACATATTCATATACCATACAGTAGATACTTTTGTTGTGGAGTTGATTCGGAGTATACTAAGGCACATAAACTTGCAAGTGTGGCCGCACATTAAAAGACTACGCACTACTTAGGAAATTGTAAAAGAAATAAATAAATGAGTGCGCAGAAGCAACAGACTCGGTAACGAGCCTAGCTAATTTGCTACCACTACTGTAGAGTACTCTTTTTTTATTGCTGACATTTTTTTATTAGGACAGCAGGCATGTTGACGGCTTACTTAGAATTTTACAGTTACCGTCGCCTATGTTAGCAACGCCAGTGGCATCGCGAACACGCTGCTGTCCCATAAAGGTATAAGAAAACTTGGGTTACAAATGCCAGAATACAACACAAAGTTATTATGACGGCATACTTAAGACAAAAGGTGGTCACCATCCAGATGGGCTTGGGGCCCTGCTACTTAGCTAGGGTGTATTGTTTTGTCGCCTTTTACGACAGGCCGACCCCAGCCGCAGAGGTCAGTAAAACTACTATACTTTGGAACGCTATCTATCTCTTGAGTATATTCCTTATAGATCTCTGTTTGACCTGAAGCTATTTGGAGACCTTTCATCTGGTAAGAGATAGAAAATAACGACCAAATTTTCATAGTATACTAGCTGACCCGAGAAACCCGTTCTGCCAAAAAAATTTTAATAAAATGTAGTGGACCGAACTGTTTATCTAAACCGTTCCCTAATCCACTTGAATACACACACAAAAAATCATCAAAAATCCGCCATTTATGAGGAGTTCAGTCTCATACACACGCATAGAATAATTTATATAATTATGTTATATTACATAAAGATATTATAAAATCAATTCATTTCTCATAAATTCTACACATGTAAGTAAATTCAGAGTTCGTGATATAAGACGACACAAAGGGCATAAAATAAGAAAATTCCATTCAATATTAAGGGCGTTATTTCAAACACATGTTATTCACAATGGGACGAACAAAGCTATGCGACGAGACGTGTCGGGAATTAAGAAAAAAATCGAGGGCAAATGTAGGGTGCTGGCAACCCTGCCCCGTTACATCAACTTCTTGTCACAATGGTAACTGTATACGTGATCTACCTACTTAATTTCGACGCGTAATGATTTGTCTCAATTGTATAGATGGCGACGGAAAGTATTGTAATTTCAGCATTTCACTTTCTTTCATAAATCCCCTATTTGTAAGTAACGATTGATAGATGTATTTACTTATATTATTAAAAGAAAAAGAAAAAAACATTGTTATTAGTATTATATCTAATATATAATACAAGAATATTGACATAATTTTCAAAGCGAAAGCTTTGTACTGAACCAGGATGATAATGGATGATAATAGTAATAATATATATAACCCAAAATAAAATAATAAACCTTAAAGGTTTACATTAAAACAGCAGGCATGTAACAAATTATACAAATTATACAAATAAACCCATATATACATTATACGTTAATTTTATATCTTTCCAAAGAAGTACATATTTAATTAACATAAAGCCAATTTTTATTATCATATAATTTTTCCTAAATTTACCGTAGTTTATTATTAATTAATAGTTTTTTTATGGTAAACTTAATTAGTATGAGGCAGTAAGACTA
The DNA here is from genome assembly GCA_963693495.1 of Malacosoma neustria. Taxonomy (NCBI): domain Eukaryota; kingdom Metazoa; phylum Arthropoda; class Insecta; order Lepidoptera; family Lasiocampidae; genus Malacosoma; species Malacosoma neustria. Next base: position 7,903,226 of record OY856391.1, on the reverse strand, counting down.
ATCAACTAAATTCTGAAATATGATTTCTTTGCCTTTTATAAAATAATTTCACCCATTAAAAGATTCCCTATTCAAATAAAGCATCAAAAACTATCAATATTCATGTTTTAATAGTCAATAAAAATTTATAATGATCAGACCATACACAAATAAAATAAACTATATTTTAGAAGGTAACAAAGAAAAATAATTATTTATTAAAGCAAATTTAAAGAAATATAGCTTCTGTGGTATTATAAAGTAGTTTTAATTTCATTTAAATAAAGTATGGATACGATCGTTAATCATAACGAATCGAACATTTAAATATTTTCGTAGTATTTAAACTATATCTAAGCAGTTCTATAAAAAAAGGAAAAAATATTCTCTTTGGACTGTAGAGGTAAAACGAAGAACTTAAACAAAAAAGTTCCGTATTTTATCAATACACAATTTCAAGTGGGCTAAAGTGCCTGCCGGCTTTGGTGTTGTGTGTTGTGGTGAGTGTTTAATGTATAATTTAATGTATTACCAAAATGTGTCTATTGTCCATTTCTACGTATTGCCAACATACATTTATTACAGGGTGGATGTAGACACAGTGAAGTCACCCAAAAGCGTTTGTGAGTATCGGTTTATTTTTTGTTAAATATTTGACTACCGAAAACAAGTGAAGTCGAAAAATACAACAATATGGTGAGGATCTAATTATTTGACATTAACATTTTTCATAGAAAATCATTTAATGTGAAATAAAGGCGTGAAGAAGATAGGAAAGTAATGAATCACTTGACGACCTCTGTGTTTCATAGCTTGGCGTCGGACAGCTTGCGTCCGAGACGCGGTAGTAGTAGGGATTTAAGAGTTCTGGCTCGTGAGCCAGACTCTGGGACTCTGGCCGTGGGGACTCTCAAATGGGTGGGGGTTCAACCGATCGTGGGGTCGTTGCGGCCTAAAAAAAAAGAAAAAAAAAGTTTGGTGTCAAAATGGGGATTTTGGGCACGCCCGATCGATCTGTGCTAGGTATCCATTTTTTCATATCTCTTTAATTTACTGAGATAGATTTTTAAAATAGACCTGATTATAACCCTAATTAGCTTTTTCATTGTCTTAATGACTATTATATTTAATGAATAGTACTAGACTAGACTATTACATTTAATTAATAGTAGTAGACTACTCAAACGCCACCTTTTCGTTATTTTTCTTCTAATAAAAAAAAGCGAATAAAATGACATTTTCTAGAAATGATTCCTAGCTAGATCGATATATATATATATATATATATATATATATATATATATATATATATATATACATATATATATACATATATATATATATATATATATATATATATATATATACATATATATATATACATATATATATATATATATATATATATATATATATATATATACACACACAAGAATTGCCCGTTTAAAGATATAGGATTTGTTATTGTTCCTTAATTGCCATCGCTGGATGTTTTAAATAAGTCATCCACGACTCGAAAAGATTATTCACACATTTCAGTACATTTTTTAAAACAAGGATATTAACGTTTCTGTTTTCCTAGGTTACCAACATAGGTTAGATAATATCTATATATTTGGATAGGTATTTATAACGAACACATTCTCTGTTCTTAATATTTATTTAAAACAAGATTTGTACAATTCATATACTAGTACATCATTACATAGTGTATCCTGAGCTTCGAACAGGTTTATAAAATCCACCATGCTAAAACCACGAAACTTATAGTACAAATACACCAAGCAGTACGCGCCGCAAACTGAAGTCCAATCATTTTGTATTCTTGTGTATTATGTCCATATTTATGTCACGTTTATCGGAGTTCTCTGTTACAAAGAAAGCACTAACACATTCACGTTCCATTATTTCATTCAATTAACAAGCACATTGTAATTGTATATGGTGGTCACTTTCGGATAATCTTGCTATGTATATGTTCAGGATCCAGTGAAATCTATTATTTATTACCATTAATTACTCATCAACACAAATGACCTAATAAGTAAAATGAATCAGTAAGCAGTGTGTTATTTATTACCACTATTGTTATAATTAAATTGTTTACCTGATTCTTGTGATATTAAATGCTGTCTTCTTTATGCTTTCAAAGTGTTTATTTTTGTCATCTGCATAGTATTTGATCCTTATAGCAGCATGTTTCCAATGTTCGCTGCTAGGTATTTTTGCTAATGTTTTCAATTAATTTTAATCAATTTAATCAATACTTCAATTTTTATTAAATGGGTTGAAGTTGATGCATCTTCTCTATTAGTGGATAAATATGCAACACCACCATTCGCTTGAGCACGGGACACAGTCGAACACTGCTTTTTTTATTTTTCGAAAAATCAAAAAACTTATCTAAGTTTTCGTCTTCTTGTATTTTCCGTTTTTGTTTAGGGGATTGTTTAGTAATAGTCATATTGTTCCATCAACCATCAACACACACACACAATAACCAAAGGAAAAGAAAAAAAATAACAAAATCACACACAGATTCTAAATCTCGTGGTGATGACAAATAAGACCCAGATCAGCATGTGCTGAATGTGCACTCACCCTGAAAAAAGCTCGGCGGTCACGCACAAAAGTACTACATTTTAATGTTATAATAAAATTAAATATGAAAATGTACATACAAATTATATTATTACAAATATAAATATTAAAATAATATACACACATATAATTGTAAATATTAAACAATAATCTATTGCAACAAAATAACAGAATATAATATGATTTAGGGAAAATTTTGCGAGCTATGTGGTTTTTTTATCTCTAAAAGAACTCAACGTCCCAACATACATACACAGAACACGGAACCAATAAATCCCCAATTTCCCCAAACTAGAAAATAAACTACGCATCAAACCAATTGTTTTTAATAAATATTATTTATGTTATTAACCAACAGGAAACAGTATTTATTATTTATATAAAACAGTACCCGCAATGAAAACAGTCGTAAATTCAATCGAATATAAACCTTAGCATACGGACCGGATGCAATGGGTATTAAAAAATTATACTATTTAACCAAACATTACATACACTCATTTTTATGACTACGTGAATCCCGATAGACTATATCACCATTACCTGAAAACAAAAACTTAAGGTCCTGAAGACCACTATCGTGTTTTTATTTCGCACTGTCTTCGGAATTCGTAATCAAATGTCAAGCATTTACCTGAAGTTTATAAACTGTCGTTTAATGTATTTATTTTAATAAAAAATAATAATTTTGGAATAACAATTTGACGACTTCCGTGGCACAACAGCTTTCGGACGTAGAAATGCTTGTGGGGTTAGCGGGGTTGATTTCGATAGCATATCAGTTATCGAATAACTATAACAAGCGATCTGCTGCTTACTTTGGGTACTCTGTGAATTATTATACCAATGAATCACCATCCAAGGGATTTTCTCCTGTTTTCTCACGATTTTATGGTCACATCAGTATGTAGCATACATGTTATTAATGCAATTGTACCGAGGAAAACATCTCTCCGTGCAGGGGCGGAGTTAGAATGAAGGCTGAATCGTTGAAGGCGATAAAAAAACACTAGCTAGATGATAGGGCTAGACGAATACCATGAACGGCCCGCCGCACCAACATCTCTATTTTCAAGCAGTTAAAAATAGAAAAGACTCAACGTCTATCCACAACCTGCCTACAAAGAATATTGCGGTATTTTGGTCATGTTGCACGCAGGGATACCAGAAATTTGGAACCCCTTGTGGTGACCGGTAAAAAGGCCTAGGGGTAGAAATCCCAAACGATGGTCGGACCAAATAGCGGAGGAACTGAAAATACCTGTCAGCGACGCACTCCACCAAGCTGCAGAATGGGATCGATGGAGACAGCTAGTTGACGGAATCAAACGGAGTCACGATCCTCAGCAATGAGGGACCGATTGAAAAGAGAGAGAGAGATGATAGGGCTCCAAGTTCATCTGGATGTTAATCACCCCTTGGTCTTTATGCCACCATAATAACCTTGTGTTGTATTCCAGCATAAGTGACGTTCTATTTCTCTACGCGACGGAAGCGTTTTAGCTACGAGTACTAGCGTCGCAAATATCCAAAGGCGACGGTAACTGTTTACTATTAAATGGACCGTCAGCTTGTTTGTTGTTCCACAGCAATAAAAAATACTTAACAAGCACACGTCATAGTGAAAATCAAAATTATGACCTTTATGATGCAACTGTTGTAGAATACTATATAGCTACCATTAGTTTAGATCTTACATATACCAAAATTTTATATAAAGCGCGAATCCACGAGAAAGCTCTAGTTAATAGTGAACAAATTCTTCGAACATTACAGCCGTTAAAACTTGCGGTATCATAACCGATTTATTACTTTAAAAAATCAATAGGATGTGGTTTTTTTTAAGGTTTGAATGTTTAATTCAAATTTGGTTGTTTATAATTTAACGATTTATATGAAGTGATGTTGTGTGTTGCTTAAGTCCGCACTCTGATGCGGTTCGCTTTACGAGTTTTAAATTTTAAACGTTTCCTTTGACGCCTTTGGATATGTAGTTTGTTTATGGGTTGTGAAACAAATTCAGGGTTTATACTTGTTTCAGAAATTAAAGTTCCCAGGTCAGAAATAAGGACCCTCCCAACTTCCCTTTTCAATGTGTATCCCGCCACGGCTACCCCGATGACCTTTTGCTAGCCAGTCAAAAGGTCGCAATAAAAGTTTAAGGAAAAAAATTTACAAGATCACTTACGCATTCCGGGGCATATCTTATAGATATTTTTCTCTGTGCAGGGGTGGAGTTAGAATATTAACCCCTGTGGCTGGGGTCGGCTTGTAAAACGCGTCAAAACAACCCACGGTGGGTTACTTGGGAAGACTCCAAGCCCGTCTGGATGTACGACCTTTGGTCTCAAGTATGCCGTCATAATAACCTTGTGATGCATTCCGGCATTAGTGACCCAGGTTCCTGTACCTCTATGAGACATCAGCGTGTTTGTAGTACTACTAGCGTCGCAAACATCAGCAAGCTGAATTAAAAAAGATCAGGCGTGGTGACCATCCAGACGGGCTTGGGGCTCGTAGCCAGGGTTGTTTTGTTGTCCGACCCCGGCCGAAGGGTCAGTTTTCTTACTCCGCCCCTGCACGGAGAGTTTAGAAGAAGAATGTAATTAATACACAAACACGAGAGTATATATCAACTGTTCAAACACCGGTGTCAATAAAACGTAATGACACAAACAAATAAAAGCCGCATTGTTGAACTGGTTAATCGACATTCAAAATTACCTCAATTAAAATTTAATGCTAAGTAGGCAGTAAATTAACGTGAATCGATTTGTACATCCAGATCTGTATTTTGTCGGGATTGTAAATTTTCTCTTAATTATCTGGGTTCGACTTCTTATAAGCAGAGCCTGGAGTCCGAGGTACGTTCAGATATTGCCACAGCGCTAAAGTTCTAGCGTTAATTTACATTTGTTGAAACTAAATTTTCTTTTACTGAAGTAGCTTTAGTAAATTATATATACCGAATAAATTTTACTTATGTTTGGGTATCTTAAATTTGTGTGTAGAAATCAAAAACCACATAAGCATTTATAAACACCATGTTCTGATTTAGTAAGTTTTTCCGCCTAATATATAAATTTATTTAATTATGAAAATAATCTTCAGAATATATATAACTCATGTTATAGTAGTAATTTACTACTATAATATTGAAATTCTGAAATGGCGACAAGTCTCATGAACAATTTACTTTATTTTAAGTCCGTAATAAGGCTGTCGTATGGATTAGAATGTTGGGCATCAACGGGGAGGGATGAAAGGGTGTTACATGTTGCGGAGATACGAATGCTGAAATGGATGTGTGGAGTTACGAAAATGGATAAAATTATAAAAGAGTATATTAGAGAAAGTGTGAAAGTAGCACTAATGATTGAAAAATTTAAAAGTAACAGATTGGCGTGGTTTGTTCATGCAATGCCATATAAAGGATGAATGCCATATAATTAGGAAAATAATAGAAATGAGAGAGGATACAGAAGCAGAGGTGGACCAAAGAAAAGATGGTATGGCGAAAAAGGGTGTGAATGTTGAGATGACGGTTAACAGAGAAGAGTGGGAGGAGAGAACATGTTGTGCCGACCCCACATAGTCTGGGATAAGGGCAGGAAGAAGAAGGAAACTGTATTTCTTCTATGAAAGAACTTCAGATTGGGGAAAGGCCTGTCTTTTTATCCGTACAGGGGCGGAGAAAGAATACTAACCTCTGTGGCCGGGGTCGGCCTGTCGTAAAAGGCGACAGAACAACCCACCCTAGCTACGTGGTAGGGCCTCAAGCCCGTCTGGATGGCGACCGCCTTTGTTCTTAAGTATGCCGCCAGTATAACCTTGTGTTGTGTCCCGGCATTAGCGACCCAAGTTCCGTGTTCCAAGCAAGACCCAAGACCCAAGCAGCGTGTTCGCGATGCCACTGTCGTTGCAAACACCCATAGGCGACGGTAACTGCTAAATATACAGCATTAAAAAAAAGGCCTCCCTCCAAATACACCTTCTAATACATATTATATAATTACTATGTTATACCAATTGGGCGGCGACACGCCTCCCGATATAGTAATCCCGTTCATCCGCCTTAGATGATCATGGTGGGTTTACTGTCCGTCCGCCCGAGAGGGAGACCTAAGCAAAGTACGTTAGGTGCTATTCATTTTCAGTTCTATTATATATCTTCCTGTCCGAGACGACCTACGTGGTTTAGTGGCCAACGCACTTCGGTACGTTTGCGTAGGAGTTTTGTTCCCATCTCGTAACTGGGTGTTTATCTATAATATATATTTAATTATAAAAAAGGTTATATATCAATTGTCTAGTATACATAACACAATTACTACTTGGGGACTAAATGGTGCTATGTGAATTATGACAATATATTTATGCCTAAACATCTTGAGGGAGCGCGCATTAAATACAGAACCCAAAGCCTTTTTAAACGAATTTATTTTTTCAATTCCCTCACACAGAGTAATAAAAATGTGTCAATTTGTTAACGATACGTCCAGTTACGACTGCGACTACCGAAATAAAACTACAGTTCGATTTAATTGGGACTTTGTCTTCTAATCTCATAATGAGGGGAGTAAAATATATAAAATATTACCCTTAGTATTTTTAAGATAACGAGCTGAGGCATGAAATGCTTATTTTTGTTTTACATATTTTCGTTAATAAATACTCAATTTTATGATCTGTGTCATGAATTGCTGACGTCCCTAGTTGAATGAGAAATTGCAACTTTTGAGTTATTTCCGGGCAACTTTAAAAACAATATATCTCATATCACTCGTCTGGATGAGATGGGGCGTGACTATGGGCCCATGAATATTTGTGTAGAATTCGAACCTTGACAATTTTTATATATTGTCAATCAGTGTAATAGGTTAACTGGAAAAATGTTCAAAACGTCAAAAATTATTATATTTTTAATCATGAATTACAGTCGTGAACAGTAAAAATCATAAAAATTCTGACTGTGACACAATAATAATGCAAAATTAAAACATAAAAAATTGTCTTATAAATAAAGTAATATTTAAAAAGGTGTGAAATGTCACACGTTGAAACGCGTTAAAAAGGGTAAAAATTAACCAACATATAAGTGGTTCCGTATAATTTAGCTTTTATAAATATTTGAATCTATTACTGTACATTTTTGATTGTCTAGCAATATTAGGTATATAATAAATAAGACCTAAAAATATAAAAGTTCTTGATTGATATCTTAGAAATATATCTAGTTTTTAAAATGAATCTAACCCATCTTATATTCATATTGGACGAAAATATTAAGAATTCTGCGTGTGTTTTTGTCAGTCATATCATCAATATTAACAAAAGGCTCAGCTTTAAAGTACAAAAAAGAAATAGATTTCGTTAAATATCTATATAGGTACTAAATTAAAAAACCTATTATAATAACAATTAAATAAATAAAAAATAAGACAAAGGTTTTGTTCTCTATCATCAAAATTATAAGGGCTTTATTAATTTCTATTTAGAATCCTAAAAAATCAGAAAATTAAATAAAATTTAGCATGTTGGGACACGTAAAAATTTTATACGCGAAGATTGTAACCGGTCCCCAGACACGAGTCAGTTGACATCACAAAACTATTCATATTAATATATTATTTATTTTACAACTAACTGAACTCAACGGACCCAAGCATTCATATGATGTAGTACCTCAAATTCTGACGTAACTTTTGCATAATAATATGTTATACAAGTGCAACAAGTTTGTCAATTTCAAGAATAGAGCGAAGACTATTTTGTTAAATATACCTACTATTACAATTCACAAAACAACACCTAGTCTTAATGCAAGAAAGTGCCTGTGTTATAGACAATTGATTAACTTAATATTAATAACATAAGGAAAAAGGAAGCCGTGATCACGCAGGCGTTCCGAAGTACATTAGCCGTTTAACCACATATTTTTTATTGCTGTAGGACAGCAGACAGGCTGACGGCCCGTTTAGAATTTAGCAGTTACCGTAGCCTTGGGTGTTTGCAACGCCAGTGGCATCACGAACACGCTGCTGTCGCATAAGGGTTCATGAACTTGGGTCACTAATGCCGGAACACAACACAAGGTTATTATGGCGGCATACTTAAGACCAACTGTGGTCACCATCCAGACGGGCTTGGGCCCTACCACATAACGTAAAAAATTATGTGTCACCAGACACATAATTTTTAGTCTAAGATGAGGATAATCATAGCACACGAATAAATGATACGTCAATCCGGATAGGTATGATAAGTTTTTACATTTGACTGCCCACCTGCTAACCTCTAAGCCTCCGTCTGTTCACAATGAGATTGACATGGTTCGCGAAAGTCTTGGTAGGACTTCTATATTTAATATATAATTATAAAAGTAAACACCCCTTAATAAATCATGAGTAATGTGTATAAGCATACACACCCACTGAAATTATTTATATGTATTCACAGCTGATGACGACTTTATAAAATCTGATACTAACTACATAACACAGAGAAATTGTAGGTATTTAAAGTTTGAAGGGTCCATCCGGTCATAGGGCAAATCATCAAGGACACTTTTTTGTGTGTGCCTCTAGATAACTTTACCCTCTATTATCAAAACGGTAATTAAGCTGGAAAATATATGACTAAGTCTGTACGTACCTAACGTACCCACCTATCTATTTGGTAGGAAAACCTACTAGCTTTTCGAAAGACGTTTCTCTTTACTATGTGAAAACCTATTTCGCAGGGTATTTTCTCGAACATACAATTGATAGATACCTACATCCAAAAAAGAACAAACTATTTGTATCGTATAAATATTTTGTCATCCTTGGGATCGAACCCGCATACACGACTGCATCAGACTACTTGCGTAGCCACTGTACCGGCTATCTTAGCAAACAATATATTCTACGCAAACTGTTACCGTAATTATAAAAGTAACCTAAGTTTAAATTAAAACGCAAATTTAATTTGAAATTCATTAGGTATCATCAATAATTAGGAGCAATACAAAATTTAAAATTTCCACTCGGTTAGTGGCGCTGAAAGACATCACTAAGTTTGATTCCTGCAACCTATAAAAATTATTGTATAATTTCCAAATACTATCCACTCTATGTAGGTACGCGTTATTTTATTTTCTAAAAACCTAGATGTGACGGCAAAAAAGGATTTTTTTTTCATAAAACATGGCGACAGAATAAAACGCAAAATTTTGTCATTCGATTACTCAAAAGTGGAGCTCAAACACCGAAGTAAAAGCTACAAACCCAAAGTTTAAATTTATGAATTTCTATCCTAATAATAAGTAAAAAAAACTCGGAAGCTACACTTTTTCATATTTTCACAGCTGTAAAAATCCACAAAACTTGTTTTAAATACAGGTCTTTATTTATATGATCTACAATATTATAGATCACAAGGTAGTTTTTCGTTTTAAATATCAAATAAAGCTACGGACTGTTGTGTCAAACAAAATTATGAGAATGGACACCGAGTTCCGAAGCAAGTTTAAAGACGCAACCGTGATTTATAAATGAAATTTACAAGTTTAATCATTGGCAAAATATTTACCTATATTTAGAAGAAAATATTGTTTGGATTATTTAAAGATTTTATATCTAAAAATATGAAGTCGTAATAAAAAATCTATAAACTGAAAGAACAAAAATTGCATAGTTAAATATTTTTATTATACTAGTAGATATATATATTTTAAATAAGGATGAATGAGAAAAAGTTTGTATTGACCGGTTATATTATTAATAAAATATAAGAACTAAAAACTAATTTACCTTTACACGCTTTATCATTGTTCCTTTCGCCTTTTCAGACATCAGAAAAAAATAACAAAAGAAAAACAAACTAATGAATAAAAATAAAACTCAACACGTTATACAATTGTCCGTACACTTTTCTTTGGTATAAACACAAACATAATTATCAAAGTTTTTTAAAGTTCATAAATAAATAAAAAACACAATAAACACAAAAACAATAGTTCAAACACAAACAAGTTACAAAAAGTCCGCATTCGTTCTCGTACGACACGATCGGATGTGATTCGATTTTCGAATACGAGGTACACGTCCTGCGATCACGCGCCGCCGGTACACAATGCTGGCAGATCGAAGCTGGCCGACAATACGCGCGCGCTACAATAACCAACGCCCCGCGCCTGCCCCGCACGTGCGACAAGGACGCACCGATCTAATGTCACTGCCCTGTGAACAATGCCGTCCTTCAAAGCCTTATTCTCCTTTAATCTGAATCAAACGTTTCCTTTTCCTTGCTACTATAGCTATGGGAACTCATTTTCTGTGTAATATATACTAAATACAGTAGTCTTCTATTCAAAAGTACATTTACAATCAATTGTCTATGCGGAATAACAGCTTTCATCCCGCGGAATCTATACAAAGAGGTTGTGTCCATCCTTGTCTAGCTAGCAATGTGTGCGTGCGGCCGCGCGCTCTCTCGTAGTGGCGTCTGCTAGGCCAGGTTTGTCTCGCTCTAGGCTCCGCCCAGACGGACGTGTTCTAGTGTGCTGCGGGTGCACAGTGTACGTACACGGCCTACAGCGGTGAATAGCCGGGCATTGTGAAATGATTTTCGCACACCACAATGTAACACAGGTGGGTGTGCGCTCGATCTATGAGGGCGTTTAAAAAGTCAATACGATTGCTTTAGTATTTGCGGAGAAAATTTTCTTTCTTCTGAATATGCTACAATCTAACTGGGCGTGTTATTCTGGCATTGTGTTGGCGAGGCGTGGCCAGAGGAAAACGTCTATTGTGTGCAGGCCGATTATTCCGATTGGCGAGCACTATTGTTGTCGAGAGACTTTCCCACCGTCGCGGCTGAAGGCCGCCGCCACTGATATTTATAACTCGTAACTCATATTTTAACAGACATTTAATTTTTATTGATTGTGAATATATTTGGAGGCTAATAAATTATTTGGTTATCGGAAACCTTGGACTTTATATTTGATGTATGAGTTGAATTTTTTACATATATTTGCATATATTAGTACAGTTCTGCATCATTTCAATTACGTTGCCATAACAAAAAAGTTAATAACATTAATGTACTTAAGCTCTTACAAATGTTCTGAATTCAAACTTGGAATAAATTTAGGAAAAATACACTAGCTTAATATAACATCCGTGACCGAGTATTTCAGGTCATTTGTTCGCCTATAAGTCTCAACCTGAACTATGCGCAAGGCTTCATATGTCTACGTAGTATTTCTAACAGGAACAGCTCCTTATCATAAGTTTTGGAAACGGCATCATCTTTAACTTATTTGCTCAATCATCCGTCGGTTTTGCTACATCGTACACTTTATTATCACTTCGACAGTGAGCTACTAACATCTGACTACGAATTGAAAACCAAATGGAGTCTTTTCATTACTGCCTGTAAGCTATCAGCTAGAATTCCATTCCACTCAACACCTTTTAATTTTTTCCAAGTACAAATTTAGATGGTCTCTTTTTTTTAGCCACCTTCCTCCACACAATACCTAATTAATAAGCAATCAGGTAGTATATCGACAACATTGTCTTGCATGTCGATTCAATATAGTAGTAGTTAAATCGAAAAAATACAATTTGACTCGGAATACAACATTTCAAAAGTATTGCAGCCAGGCCAGATACGGTTTTATTTTTAATCTTCTCCAATTTTCTCGAATGTATGTCATTTCAATGGGAAGATAATCACCTGATTATCTTAGATTAGATTAGACCTCTAAATTAAGTCAATATTGATCTGTTTACTATAAGACTCATCTACTTTAATATAGGTTCCTGGTTCCATTTGACTAAGGCAGTGGTCGGCAACCTTGTCATCCAAAGGACCCAAATATATATTAATATTTTTCTCAAAGTTTTAAGTTATGGTTTAAACCAGCATAATTAGCAATATTATTCCCAGAGTTCCTTTTTGAGTACTGTCGTACAACGAAATTTATCTATCTGAAACAAAAAGTGCAGCATGTGAGATCCAAAGGTCCAAGAATACCTTGGTTGAACTTTTACATCTAATATCACACCAATAAGTATATATATATATATATATATATATATATATATATATATATATATATATATATATATATATATATATATATATATATATATATATATATATATATATATATATATATATATATGTATATATTTAGACTCATTTAAAATACCATAAAACATTAATTTACAATTCATATTCACAAGCGGAAACACATAAAATGAACAAAAGCACCGATGGTGTCGCACTTAAAAGCTTTTGAACTATTATCTATGTATCCATTTATTAATATATGATAAAATTGATTAAAATGGCCGCACAGATAACACGCACCTATTTGACGGCACATATATATATTTTATTGAATAGTAAAAACGACATAAAACTTTTATAAATTTACATAAAAATTTAAAAAAAAAATATTTATTCATCAAATACGTAAAATTTAGTGTTTATTTATCCCATTATAAATATGTAACACTCATTTAAAATATATTTAATTTTGTGTTATCACAAATTTTAAAATATATCTATAGGTATATTTTTATTAGGTACTTTAACACGTTTTAATTTATGAGACTTCTTTATAAATTAGAAAATAATTTAATTAAAAAAAGGTCGAAGACGTATCTTAGTATTATAAAAATGTCTATGATATGTGAAAGATGGCGCTAATAATTATATCGAGTAGGCCATGCATTTAATTGCATTCTACAAGCTATGTTTTAGCAAAACAATAACAATGGACTATTATTGTAAACTAGTTTTGAAAAGAACATTAAGGGGATAAGAATCCTGATCCCTGCGGCCAAAGGAGGCCTGTCGTAAAAGGCGACAAAACTACCCACCCAGCTACGTGGTAGTACCCCAAGCCCGTCTGGATAGCGACCACCTTTGGTCTTAAGTATGCCGCCATAATAACTTTGTGTTGTGTTCCGGCATTAATGATCCGAATTCCCTTATGGGATGGTAGCATATTCGCGCAAACCCACACGCGACGGTACTGCTAAATTCTAAGTAGGCCGTCAGCCTATCTGTTGTCCTACAGTAATAAAAAAAAAGATTACAACATCAGCATATTTCTTTCAAAAAGTATGTATGTTATATATGCAGCAATATAAATATAACAACCCAGAGCACCCACTAATGGGATCATGTCTCCTCTAGAGGTTACGAACAGTATATTCGCCAAGCTTGTCTAAGGTGGTTTGGCGGGTTACACATACTGGTATCGGTATGCAGGTTTCCTCACGATCGTTTCCTTCACCGTTGGTACATGCTAATTATGCCATAATATGAACATACTCTTAATTCAGTATACTAAGTGATGTATGCCGTTGCAGGATTCGAAGCCAGTATCTCTAAATTGGAAAATTGGAAAAATTACACACATATACACTATTACACTCATATACACTGTAAAAGTATAAAACGAATACGACCCTCGTGTCGTTATAGCGCAAGAACAATGTGACCCAGATAAGGGTGGGCGCAGGCGTGGAGGAATGTGTGTCATCTCCCGTTACCCACACACTGCACACCCAAAGGCTTTTATTAGCGTTGTGGTGGAGATCGACCCAAGTCAAAATTTTAGGATGTTGAAAATGTATTATTTATTATGTTAAACATATTCAAAATAGTTGAAATTCATCTTCATAAACAAAACTTATATTTTAGAGGTTGTTTAACGTGTAATAAAATATTCAACCTGTAAAAATATTTTCGTTTCATTCCCATTTGTTATTGTAGTTTCTTTTCTGTTATTTCCATAGTAAAGGGCTTTTTGGAATTAAAAAATAATAGCATATTAATCACATTGAAATTATTTAATTAGTTATTCTTGTATTTGAAGTGTTTTTTACAATCAGAACATAAATTTTATTTTCGGTATACTACAAACATTAAGTTTTACTCAGAAGAATATAAGACAGTATTTTAAGGGCTTTATCATGCTTTTGGCAAATGCAGAAAATCCAAAATTCTACTGACTTTATCAGATTTTTGGTGATTTCCTGGTTCAAATGTTACTATTGTACTTTGAAACGGTGGCTGTGATGAATTCATTCGTGTCCACGGATTTCGCAAACTATAATTTAAAAACTAAATAGCTATACCCTAATTAAAGAAAAAATAAAACATAGGAAGGCGGAAATAGCACAATGCGAGGACAGCGGGATTAGAGATATCCGAACCGGGAGATCTTTAAATAGATGCCGCGGACGCGCTAAGTGACGCCAATTAGCCGGCGCGCCCTCGCTGACACCGGCTGAACTCCATTCCGAACTCCAATTGATTTGGTGTCGATTTCTGTTTTATTTCAACAATCCGTAAGTTAACGACATTTCAAAAGTGCTATTTTATTATTGTTATCGTATAATTGTCATTTAATCTTAAACTTCACTTCAAATGTGATTGCTGCCGTATTATTTTAAGTAAATTCTGCTTTGCTATCTCCCTATATGAGACATATATATATATATATATATATATATATATATATATATATATATATATATATATATATATATATATATATATATATATATATATATATATATATATATATATATATATATATATATACCTAGTCAGGTCATAAATTCTGTCACATGTTTAATGTAAAATAATTGTAACAAGTTTATTAATTATGTAACCATTCATATACCAAAATGAACTTAACAAAACATAGATTCTTATGACATTAAAGTTTATTCAAAATGACCTCCGTGATTTTGAATACAAGCCTTCAATCTGCGCGGCCAGTTGTCTATCGCAGCACGAACGAGGTCCATGTCAATATCGGCGGCTGCCTTAATCAAGGATGTCTTGAGTGACTCCAAATTGGGATGAGGCTTTGAGCACGCCTTTTCCTCCAAGTGTTGCCATATCTTGTAATCTAACGGATTCAAATCTGGACTGGAGGAGGGCCAGTCTTCGTGCCGGATGAAGTCGATTTCACGCGCCGCCAGCCAGTCTTGTGTGCTCTTCGCTCTTTGAGCTGGCGCCGAATCTTGTTGGAATACCCAGTGCCTGTTATTGAACATGGTATGAGAAACAGGTTCCACAAGGTTCGTCAGGACTGTATTTTGATACACAACAGCATTCGTTTTTACACCTTTCTCACAAAAATGTACCTCTGTTAAGCCCCAATAAGAAACTCCCAACCATACCATGAGCGAGGATGGAAAATGACCTCGTTGGACACGCGGAATACGGTTGCTCGCTTCTTCACTACTGTGTGCGTACACCTTATCATTTTGTTTGTTGTAGCTCTCTTCTACGGTAAACATTTTTTCATCCGAAAAAAGAATTTCCCGATATTTTTTTCCCGCGTACCGCTTCAACAAAGCGCGGCATCTCTTCAGTCTCAGGTCCATTAGACGAGCATTCAAACGATGTCCTGTTTTTCTTCGATATGCCCGAAGCCCTAAGTCTTCATTTAACACCCTTTTCACCGTGGTTCTGCTTAACCCCATCTGAAGGGCCAACAGTTTCTGCTTACGTTTGGGATTTCTTTGAATTCGTGCCTTCACAGCTTTTATCACTGCTGGAGTCCTAACAGACCGAGGGCGACCACTTCTTGACCTGTCATCTACACTAGAGTCTTCATTGTATCGTTTGATGGTACGATAAACGAATCTTTTGGTAATATTCAAATTTTTCAGTATGTTAAAAATTTGAATTGGCGCGTAACCGCAACGATGCAACGCAATAACTGCAACACGGTCTTCTTTAAGCGTCCACTCCATATTTAAAAATGAGAAAAAATCTAAAAGTTATACATTTTTATTTTCATGAACAATTCGAAATTCTAATTCAATAAACTTTTTTGTGGCCAGCATTCTAAAAGAAAAGTTTTTACTGTGTGACAATACTTATGACCTGACTAGGTATATATATATATATATATATATATATATATATATATATATATATATATATATATATATATATATATATATATATATATATATATATATATATATATATATATATATATATATATATATATATATATATATATATATCAATTGTCTAGTACCCATAACACAAGTGCTATGCTACTTAGTTTGGGACTAGATGGCGCTGTGTGAATTGTCACAAAATATTATTATTATTATATTTTCTTCTATTAATAAAATTATGAACTAAATGTGGTAAGGTGGGTTTTATACAAGTGACTGAAGTTTAAAGAATAATAGAGGGAAAAAACAGAATTTTATTAATTCACAAACAGAACCTAAATGTATGTAAATCAATAAAATAAAAACAATTTGCCACTTTCTATTACACAAACCGAAGAGAGAGTTGAGGACAGCCAAAAGAACAAATAAATCCATTCTGGACCAGCTTCGCATTAAAGTAAGGCTCTCAACAATCTGTTCTCAGAAGATTTTTGGGTACTTTGGTCACATTGCCCGACGGCAGCCGGTAACTTGGATAAGCTGATCGTGACGGGCAAGGTGGAAGGAAAGCGACCCCGTGGCCAATCACCTAGCCGCTGGTGTTACAAGGTAACCGCCCTCAATGGACTCCCAATAGCAACCGCTATTTGAGATGCTGAGGACCGGACGAAGTGGAAACAGCACGTCCTTCAGCAATGAAGAATTCGACCAAGAAGAAGAAGATTACACAATCTTTTGCATCGTACTTCTGATTGATACTATACCGATAAGGTGTATTTTTATTTGCTTAAAAATATTTAAAATATATTTTAAATCACATGTTATAACTTTGATTATATACATATAATCAAAGTATAAAATCAAAGGTTATAAAGTTCCTTTTAGTTTGACAACACGCTAATGACGTCCTAAATACCGTATTTTAAAATAACTATGATACGTTTACTTATGGTTAATCAATCCAAATGAAATATTAAATTTAAATTCAATACATCAATAAACAACGAAAATCAAACAACCGATCTCAGTGAAATAATTAACAAAGTTCGTTAAAGAAGATGTTATATCAACATTGAGAATCTCTTTCGAGTAGGTACCTTTGAAACTAAGGGCACCCTCAAACAACCCTCTTTGTAAACAAATGGTGAAAATCAATCAAGTAATTGCCTTACTTCCAACCGTTAATTCTTGTTCTCAAGATAATCTTCGTAAAAGAGAAAACTAGAACATAGGAACTTTTATTCTTGCCTTTATCTCAAATTATATGGGGTCGGCATAACATGTTCTCTCCTTCCACTCTCATCATCATCATTTCAGCCAGAAGACGCCCACTGCTGGACAAAGGCCTCCCCCAAAGATCTCCACGACGATCGGTCCTGAGCTGCCCTCATCCAACCTATTCCGGCGATCTTGACCACATCATCGGTCCATCTTGTGGGGGGCCTACCAACATTGCGTATTCCAGTACGCGGTCGCCATTCGAGGACTTTTTTTTCAGTGATGACTTACGGAACGCAGACGTGGTCGCTAACTATGGGCCTTATAAGAAAGCTCATGGTCGCTCAGAGGGCAATGGAGAGGGCTGTGCTCTGAGTTTCCCTACGAGGTCGAATCAGAAATGAGGAGATTCGCAGGAGAACCAAAGTCATTGACATAGCCCGGGCGATTGCAAAACTGAAGTGGCAGTGGGCTGGGCACATAGCGCGAAGGACAGACGGCCTTCCACTCTATTCTATTGGTAATCATTTCAACATTCACTTCTATTTTTGCCATATCATCTTCTACGCAGCCCATCTATCTTTTTTCATCTAACCCTCTTTTTGTTGGCATGCACCCATTCTCATTTCTAGCTTTTATCATAACATGGAATTCTTCTCTACTCATTATCCTTACTAATATTATAAACACGAAAGTTTGTATGTATGGATGTTTGTTACTCTTTCACGCAACAACTACTGAATGGATTTTGATGAATTTTGGTATAGTTATAAATTGGAGGACATAGGCTACTTTTTTATATCCATACTTGCTTTTGTAGACTACTAATTACTTATTGCTTCCTTCAAGAGGATGAAGCTACTTCTACAGAATCTGATGTTGTATAGTAGAAAAACCTCTTCTTACATACAATATAATTCTGTTTCTATGCTTTAAAAATATGCGCCGTATTTCTTATAATTAACTAATCAGTTTATAAGTAAATTTATCCTAAGCTTGATAGAATTTTACCAGTTTCATATTGTTTACCTAACGTGTAATATGAAGTTAATATTGACGACCTTCTTGGCGTAACGGATTACGCATTGGTAAGGGAAGTGAGGAAGTCACGGGTTCGATTCCCGACCCGGGTTTGGATACATATATATTTATTTATTTATAAAAGAAAAGTATATACGTAGTACCTGTATATTAGTTATCTAATACATATAACGTAATTGCAACACTACTTTGCGACTAGTTGTTGCTGTGTGAATTATTTATTACAAGAATATAACATACTTTATGTTGCTATTACTAATTACATGAAAACGCTTTAAAAAAACCTCAATTTCTTGTTAATCTATATTAAATCCAGATCCAAAACAGCCCTTTTGTTCGACTCAGATCAGATAAAGGGGTATATCCACCCTACATTTTGTGTTATAGCTTCGGTTTTCGATGGGAAAACTTAGTCCCTTATGTTATTATGCTTATGTTGGCTGCAATTTGCTTGCATAAATAATATTTATTATTATTATACAAAAACATCTTAATGACTTTGTGGTTTCGCACTCGAACATATATATTTTTTCTGATTTAATGTACCTATCGTAATACAGACGGGCTAATATACAGGTACTACGTATATACTTTTCTTTTATAAATAAAAAAATATATATGTATCCAAACCCGGGCCGGGAATCGAACCCGAGACTTCCTCAGCTCCCTTACCAATGCGTAATCCGTTACGCCAGGAAGGCCGTCAATATTAACTTCATATTACACGTTAAGTAAACAATATGAAACGTAAAATTCTATCAAGCTTAGAATAAATTTACTTATAAACTGATTAGTTAATTATAAGAAATACGGCGCGTATTTTTAAAGCATAGAAACAGAATTATATTGTATGTAAGAAGAGGTTTTCCTACTATACAATATCATATTCTGTGGAAGTTGTTTCATCCTCTTGAAGGAATCAATAAGTAATTGATAGCCTACAAAAGCAAGTATGAATTTTAAAAAAAGTAGCCTATGTCCTCCAATTTATGACTATACCAAAATTCATCAAAATCCATTCAGTAGTTGTTGCGTGAAAGAGTAACAAACATCTGTAGCTAGGATGGGTTGTTTTGTAGCCTTTTACGACAGGCCGACCCCGGCTACAGAGGTCAGTATTCTTTCTCCGCCCCTGCATGGACTTCACTACTGAGGGCAATAGTGCTGACATCTGTAGCGAAGTCAGTATGGTAGGTAGTAAGGCACCAATCCCAGGTCCACATGTATGTCGCTATAATAACATCTTATTATGTTCCAGCATTAGTGACCCAGGTTTTAATACTACCCCTAGCGTCACAAAGTGGGCCGTCAGCCATTGCTGATCCTCAGTATTAGAAAACACGATTATAGCAAACTTTATTATATACACCGACTCGACTATATTACTTCGTCAAATTATATCAATATCCTATTTGTATGTTCAGTATTAGTAGTATATACTATGTTATAGTTTAGCAAATTTAATTAATATGTTAATCATTACACCATCAATTAGTTTAAGATGACCCGTAATTCTATACATTATAGTGTTAAGAGCAGCGTCGTCACTAACAAAGTGAATGTTTTCTCACGACCTTTTTACACTAAAAACTCTTGAACTACTTAATTAGTTTGGCATGTTACATTTGAGAAGGGATTTGGCGATCTTGAGTGATATTGAGTATTGCAAAAAAATCAGCTACTACCGGAGCCATGTTTTTTTTCACTTTAAAAAAACTACGAAATATATTTATATGTACTAAATATATAAAATTAGTTTAAATTTATCTCAATGTGGTTGAAAAAAACGAAATTTCAACAAAATATTTTGTTCTTATTTAATTAAAATCGCTATTATCTGAAAAGCTGTATAATAAATTTCATTGAGTTATTATAGTTACGATTATAGCCATCAATAAAAAGAAAAGCCTTCGACACCTGTGTACTCCCAGTTACTACGTATGGATGCGAAATATGGGCACTAACCAAACTCCATAGAGAAGAACTGGAAGGATGTCAGAGGGCTATGGAGAGAAGCATGACAGGGATAAGGAAACAAAAAAAGTAAGAAGTGGTGTAATAAGGCAATAAACCAAAATGGCTGATATTCTAAATCGAATAGACTAATTGAAATAGGACCGGTCACATCGTCCGAGGCAAACATGAAAAATGGATTATAATTGTGTCGGACTGGTACCCAGGGATGGCAAACGAAACAGAGGACGCCAACAAACGAGATGGAAAGACGATCTGAAACTCAAGGCTGGAGTCCACTGGAGAAGATTATCCCGGGACAGAACCCAATGTAAAATTCCAGAGGAGGCCCATACCAAAAGGCACTCTGAGATACTAGACATCCTATAAAGAAAACTGTAATGTATGCAAAACCACGGAATTCAGAATAAAAAGGCTTATTATTAGCTATCGATTATTTTATTATTCAACTTCAATATTTGGAGTCATCATTATCATAGCGTTAATATGTAGCATTTAAAATTAATTTAATTTTGGTTCTTTTAATTTTTAGCAAGTATATTATCTCTAATTATAAAAATGTGAGCTACATATTTAATATTATAAAAATGTAAGTGACAAATAAATAAATGTATCAAATATTCAGAGTGCTCTAGTCGATGGAAAAATGAGCCGTACCCAATGACCTATCTTTTAGGTCTATTTAACAGTGTCTGTTCCCTTTTGTAAGAGGCCCGAGCCGACACAATACACCCCGTTTACATTCACCGTAGGCTGGCTATGTGCAAATATTCAAAACTGCGGCCTTATAAATATGAGAGAATTTTATGAAACCTGTTCAGATATCCCAATGCGGATCAGCAAAGATGACAAAAGTTTTCCCACGACCCGCCCAGTTGTTACAATCGATGAAAGAACCTGTTTCTAAGACACGGGTTTTTATAACACGTTTTTTATAAAATTATTATTATATGCTCTTATTTATACACTTTAATGACATTAAAAAATATCTATTTGTCTATATTAATTTTAGAAATATCTTTAGAAACCAATCTGTTGACAAGTTGTAGGCAACTTATCTGGGGTTTCTTTGTCTCTTTCTTTAATATGTTAGTATGAACTTTTTTTTTATTGCTGTAGAATAGCAGACAGGCTGACGGCCCACTTAGCATTTAGCAGTTAACGTCACCTATGGGTGTTTGCAACGCCAGTGGCATCGCGAACACGCTGCTCTCTCATATAATAACAAAACGCAAGATTATTACGGCGGCATACTTAAAACCAAGGCTGGTCGCCATCCAGACGAGCTTGAAGCCCTACCACGTAGTTAGGGTGGGTTGTTTTATCGCCTTTTACGACAAGCCGACCCCGGCCGCAGAGGTTAGTATTCTTTCTCCGCCCCTGCACGGGTATTAATGAAATAAACAAATAGGGCGCTATTCTATAACCTTCCTTAAGAGTTGTAAAATTGACTAGGTATTCATTTTCCTATTTCTTAAGTAGCAAATAAAATCCTTTATTTGAAATACTGCCTAACTCAAGGCCAAACGTAATGAAATATATCCATATTTCATTACGTTTGGCCTTGAGTTAGGCAGTATTTTCAAACAAAACTTCTATGAAAACTTAATTAGTTCCATTCATTCCATCTATATTTTGCTTGGAAACACATCTTTGAGCATCTTGAAAGGAAGGCGAAGTAAAGTCGTTGCTGTTATGTGTGCCCTATGTCAACATAGTCAACAGTAATTTCAAAAAAACTCAACATTTTTTTAAAGTCGGCTCGCTGAGTGTTGAGCACAAAATATTTATACAGCTGACTCAGTGGCTACCCAACGGTTTGGTTCAAGCGTGTGGTTTCAATCCCATGAAGAACTGATGCAATTAATTTTTTCTAGTATGTATATTATATCCAATGTATGCGAGAAAAAATTCACAATACAAGATTCTCTGAAAAAATGATAAAAAGATTAGAGTTTATTATTTTTTTTATATTATAATATAAAAAATTAGTTTAAGCCATTCAATGCTTATACCTAATGAACTATATTGCACAATGGATGACCTTATCGTTAGAAAGAGATCTCTAAAATTACTCAATCATTGGCATATTTAAATATGGGACAGCACTTGAAACTACCAAACGAAGTTAATGGCCAGATGTGTAGAAGCAAATGCTAAAAATCCCAAAGTCTGAAACAGGTAATAAATTCTTCACTTTTTTGTATGTAGTAAAAAACACTTAAGCGTTTAAATGGAAAGTAGCTTTGGGGTAAAAGCTTCGTTAAAAATCTAAGTGATGGGAATAATTTAGGGGGCGTATTTTGGGGGTGATTGTTGGGAGTTCTACAAATGGATATTAGTTTTACTAATGGTTCCATTTAGAGATGCTAGTATATTTTATTTAAAACGCGTAAAATGGTAAAAATGTTTTGGGATATTTTGAATTATCATCGTTTATGTGTTTTAGTGTGGGTGACATTTTTATTTATGTTAAGTTTAAACTAAACTAAATTATTCGAATATTGCCTTTCTTTATAATAAGGAAACCCTTATAAATAGCACAGAACACCGGAGGAAAACCGACGTGCTCATGGCTGAACGCCTCTATCTATTTTTTGCATATGAAAGCGTACCTTAACAGTGCCGCCTCGGACCTCCGGGTGACAGCCGATGCATGTGTTCTTATGGTTCTCCACCCTGTTACTGCGATCTTTCGTCTGGCTAGCAAAAGATAGCCAGGGTAATCGCGATGACATACCCTCTAAAAAGCTCTCAGTCGCCAGAGCCTTTGTAATACACCTCTACCCTACGGCAGCTGCTTTTATATGCTGTTAGCCAAATATAGCAATGACCATCAGCGACCACACCACCATACCTACTAATACTACCACCCTAAGTCCTATATGGTATATCAACGGGATTCTATTTGGTATAAATTTTTGATTTGATGACTTTTCGATTATATACATTTCAATTTGACTATGTTTTGATATGTTAAATCACAGCTCTGACAAACAGCGTAAAGTTTAAAATAACCATGATAAATGAACGGAGTTCCAAAAATGTCTAAACTTTCTCTCGATAATTGCAGACATAATAGTTCTGAAGTGTGAGGAAATCAAGGTTAGTGAAGAAATTTCTTCTGATGAAAAGCTTCTTATATCGATTATTTATAAAAGATTCTTTTATCAAACTAACTACCTACAAGAAAAATTAGGCAATACACACTGAAACGTGACGTATTTGGGCGGCTCCTTTGTAAACGGACGACAATAGGGCATTGTGAGGGCGTGGCCCATTGTGCGGTCCAACCAATCACATCCCAGCACACAACAATAGCGCACCGAATTGGAATGCCTCTGCCGTTCTATTGTTGGATTCGCGTACTGACAAAGTGCGTTCTATTGTTCGCTTATAATATTTGGCAACCATCTTTGTACCTACTATCTTTCAAAACACTGTAGAATTACAACAGCAGCTAACCGGTTCAACCCGGTCGGAACACGGTTAAGCGAAGTCGCAGGTTGAAACATAAAAATATTGATAATTATTAATTCTACTAAAATTCAGAACCAGTAGTGAACAATTAATTCGATGCAAGCAAAACATCGCTTTTAACACCTTAATCAAATAAGCAAAAAAATGCGCAAATAAATTACGTTTGCATGCTATCTG
This sequence comes from Malacosoma neustria, assembly GCA_963693495.1. Taxonomy (NCBI): domain Eukaryota; kingdom Metazoa; phylum Arthropoda; class Insecta; order Lepidoptera; family Lasiocampidae; genus Malacosoma; species Malacosoma neustria. The sequence continues at coordinate 7,878,819 of OY856391.1, read as the reverse complement.
ACCACTTAAGTATTAAAATAGAAGAACTATTCATAGAATGACTAACTAAACGATCAACCTTTCATCAAGCGAAGTGTACGATATATATTTAAGATTGATGTTGACTGATAGGTACACGATGTATCTATTAACTTACAAAGAGCAACGAAGGTTTAATTTGATCTTATTTTGTTAGAAAAGATAGAGCCACCGCTAGGCGTTAACGTAAAAACGTACTAAAATATGAGAGTATACTAAAAAAAATTTATTCCTATTTTTCTAAATACATTAGTTGTTAAGAGTTTGATACTTTGATTAAAAATCTTATTTAAAACTGAAAGTTTATACCATCAAAACCTTACCGTTATGAAATAAAACAGAATAAAAAAAACTTTTAGGTACATTTTTCTATCATATAGATCATTGTACGAGTAAATAAAGTTAATTAATAGTAAATGATTAGCGTAAATAATAAAAATGAGTAAATACATTAGCCAAATCAATTTCGTATCAATAAAACTGACACTAAATTGACCTAACAGCGTCCCGCACTCGTTACGTACTATATGTTCGTTAGGCGTTAAAACTTTATTCCCATTCGATTGTGTTTGAAAATTGAACGCAAACTTATCCACTGTAGCTATTAGACGCAGGAGTTCATTAGTATGGGCATTGCATGAGACCGGATGCTGGGAACAGGTTTCGCTGGCTACAACCCCGTACCAATATCGACGACGTATCGGTAAGGCCCCCTACCACACTGTTGTTATTAAAATTATGTATAATAGGATTATTTAGTGATTTCAAAGTGTTTTCTCCGTTGCGTACCTAGCTTTAATAGCAAGACCTGGAGTCCACTATAATATTACTAGCCAACACTTCCAAATACATTCTCATGTCAGTATTTTTCTTATGCTAGGTAGTAAAGCTCCAAGCCCTAGGTCTGTAAGTATGCCGTCAAAATAACCTTGTGTTGCGTTCCGGTATTGGAGAGCCAGGTTCCTGTACCCTATGGGACAGCAGCGTGCTCGCGGTTCCCCTAGCGTCGCTAATATCCATAAGCGGTGGTAACTACCATTTAGAGTGCGTTCTTTTGTTGCCTTTTACGACAAGCCGACCCTGGCCGCAGAAAGTATTCTTTCTACGACCCTACATGGATAAAAACTCATTTTATTCCTTCGAACGTATGATAGGTATATTTTTATATAATATTCTATTTGAAATACCTATACCAAAGAAGTTTTTCAAACGACCTCACTACCCACATAACTTCCTACACAGAACCCATACAAAGGTGCCTATCTGTTTCATATAAAGGAAACATAGAATAAAAGACAAACAAAGCGCCCATAGAGGCAAGACTAAACATTTCCAAGACGTTGCCTCCTAAGGGGCGAGATGGGGGGATACGTACACCCTTTAATACATCTTACCCTCATATACATTTTTACATTCGAAATTAAACTTTAATACAACGTACTAAAGCTTAATGAAACTGCATACATATTTGTTTCATCTGCAAAACTGTTACACAACGTCCATTGTAAATTGATCTCGGGGAATGCATGCTCTTTCCCGTGTATTAACACATTGTATATGAAAAGAGAAAGGTAGGGTAGTTCATGATAGTTGGCTGATAATGTTTTTAACCTCGTTGGGGGGAGGGTTTGAAATGAAGCAAAGACTCCGACTATAGATTATGTCTTTCGTTGTGTGGACCCTGGGAGTCTGTATTGAGTATTCAGGGTTAATTACGTAAACTGTTCGGATACCTTTTATACTTAGATGATCTTTGACATGTTTGACCTCTTAGTTAGATAAATGTATATTAAGTTTAAGGTTCTATCATTATTATTTCTTTGATTTGCTGTAGGACAGCAGGACAGGACAAAAACTTGGGTCACTAATGCCGGAACACCATACAAAGTTTTTATGGCGATATACTGAACTAAAAATGGTCGCCATCCAGATGGGCTTGGGGCCCCACCACGTAGCTAGGTTGGGTTGTTTTGTCGCCTTTTACGGCCGCAGAAGTCAGTATTGTATATATACTGCTGTCCAGACTCGGGACGGTAATTTAACTCGTAAATCGCAAAGACGCTGATGCCGATGTTGTGCTGTGGAAGTCGCATGTTATTGGACACAATTAAAAATATTTTAAGCTAACTTAACCTCGAAACATTAAAGCGATATTAGTCGATATTTAAGACTGCCGAATGAATATTCCGTTTGTTTTGAGTCTTATTTACTGCAATGTTTTTTTTTTGGGAGATTTCGGGCCTCGAGTCGGTATTCTTTACCTCGGAATAAACTCAGGGACCAACGACACCTCAATGACGTGGCTCGAGCTGCGACAGCATATACATATTTGGTGTGGGTTAACAGCAGATCTAGGTTGGCCCATCTTTGCTTGGTAGGCCAAACTTGACTTTTATTGTCCATAAGCGGCTTCTGTTGGCCTGTCTGTGTGGTGATTTCGTGACCTCAGTTGCTCATCTCCCAGTTCCGATGAGCGTACTATTAAGTCTGGGGGTCACCAGCCAATTGCCGCCCTGAATCGGTGACGTACGTGCATAGGGGCGATCCCATTAACGTGTGACAAAAGTATATCTTATGTCTCTTTATATATTTTTTTTTACTCTATATACAAAAAAATATGTATATAGTATTCTTAAATTTGAAAATTAACAGTTTGTTTTATAATATTAATATAGACGATATTTTCAATTGATTACACTGTATATATAACAACGAGTGTTAAAATGATGATGCTTTGATACAGTACCCAAGATCAGGGGTCCCCTGAGGGTGGGTTTGTTTTCTAATTACTCGCTCGCGTTCACTCCCTATTCCGAATATTCTATAGACATGTCTTGTTTACAGATATATAGTACTTGTTATGACTATAAAATGTAATATCATTGCAGGGGCAGAAATAAATAACACAAATTCTATAGTTTTGAGAAAATTGTGAATTACTGTTTATTTTTCTTAGGATTTATTCGTGCAGAGGCGGAGAACAACCTGTCGTCAACAAAACAACCTACCCTAGATAATATATAAATATAAAATATGGAAAAATTCTGTTTTTTTATGCTGTAGGACAATAGACAGGCTGTCAGACAGACTTAGAATTTAACAGTTACCGTCGCCTATTATTTATTATTCGGTGCTTGCAAAGCCAGTGGCATCGCGCACACTTTGCTATCCCATAAGGGTACAAGAACTTGGGTCAATAATGCTGGAACACAACACTAGGTTATTATGGCGGCATGCTTTAGATTAGACCAAAGGTGGTCACCATCCAGACGGGCTTGAGGCCCTACCACGTAGCTAGGGTGGATTATTTTGTCGCCTTTTACGACAGGCCGACCCTGGCCGCAGAGGTTAGTATTCTTTCTCCGCCCCTGCTCGGATAAATCTTTATTTTACAAAACAAATACAGATTTCAGTATAAATACAAAATTAAACGTACAAATGGCGGTCTTTTAGCTGAAAGCGATCTTTTAATAACATAAACTGCTTCTTATTTTAAAACTAGAGAGCGCTGTGTGACTCCATCCAAATGTAAAGATTGACCGAAAGAAATTGTTTGGAAGAAATATAAAAGTAATATTATCTATAAAACTAATGTAATATAAAATTTGTTGGTTTTATTTTAGGAAGGAAATGAAATAAAACAAACAAAACTCAGTAAATACATGTGAAAAGAAACAAAAATTCTTCGGCATCGTTATGTCCGACAGAGGACGCGATGGGGTGGCGGACGGGACCAAAACGTAAAAAGTGGAAGCGGAGGAAAAGAGCAGCCTGGCCTTTGTGTGCCACCCCTATTCATGTACCATCAGCATAAAAAGTGCATTATTATTGTAACAAAAATATTTTCTAATCTATACTATCTATACTACTATTATAAAGAGGAAAGATTTGATTGTTTGTTTGTTTGTTTGTTTGTTTGTTTGTTTGTTTGTTTGCTTTGAATAGGCTCCGAAACTACTGACCCGATTTAAAAAATTCTTTCATTGTTGGGAAGCTACACTATCCCCGGGTGACATAGGCTATATTATATTTTCAAAAAAATTAGGGATCCTTACTAAAACTCTAATAATGTAACCCAAAGTGTAAAAAAATTACCTAAAATATTATTTAAATCGCGTGCGTTGCGAAAACTATTGATGATAGAATAAAATAATGTACTACAACTTTGCAGAACACATCATTATTTACAAAAAGTGTCGCGACAGCATATGTCTAACTATTATAGTTATGCCAAAATAAGTGTTCTTTTATTTTAAAAATTTAATTGAAATGCCGCCCCTAGAAAAGGCTCTTTATTTGGATCTTGGTATTAATCCTTATCAAAATAAATTACTTCATTTTCAAAACTGTTTCAATACCCTTATATAACTTTTTGAATTATTGAATTCGGATATTCCATTCGAAAGATATCACGAGTTTAAAAATGTAAGTATTAGAAAAATGTTGCGTGGAAGCCGCTCACCCTGTTCGGATAGCTAGGCAGCACCTTATGCAATGTAGGCGTGCGTCACTGGGGTTTTTACAAAAATTAGAATACTTATTAAAAAAATAACGAAAAATAAATAAAAAGTAATTGCAAAAAAAATCATTAAAATAAAAGCTCATAGAAATAATAATATTCAAACTTTCTTTATAATTTTATTTTTTTAGTAACCTGACGCAAATAGAAGGGTTTGCCCCCAGGGGCGCTCGCTCCTCTGTCCGAGGAGTGCACGGGTGTGCGTACCCGAGGTGCCCGAGCATCCGTCGCTTCAGTCCCCTCTCCGTTCGAGGCGACAGAGTCCTACCTTTCTTTCCGTCTACCTCTTACATCCTTTCCAACTTAGCTCTCTGTTCGTGGCATGTTCCCCGATGGGATGGTTGCGAATACTGATTGGGGTCCCGGGTTCTACCATGGGACCTGATTTGGTAGTCAAAACCATGCCTATTTCGACTGCGCCTGCACAGAGAGTGTTCCCGGGGCGGGAATTGCATCCTCGCTGTCGGCTGGTCTTGCTGGGCCGGCTACGACGTCAAGCGACTCTGCTTTTTCTGGAGTGTCGTCTGGTAGTCGTACACACGCCTGACTAGCACGTAACGGGGATGCGAGTCCCGTCCGGAATTGGTCGCAGACCTGTCGCTCCCGGCCCTGGTTCTGTCCATGGTCGGGGGCGATCCTGGATGGACGGCCGTCGCCTCCTTTTGCGAGGCAGTAGTGTCTGCAAGGGAGGCGGCGGAACGGGAGCGGGAGTCCGCCACCGCACTCCCATCCCGCCAACGTAGGCCGAGTCGTCGGCGCCGGAGGGCAGGCAACGATCTCCGGCCGCCGTAGAAAGCGGCCGCGGGCGGCCCCTCGGGGGAGGATCCGCCGCCCGCACTATTGCCGTGAGGAAAAAGGCCGCGTGCTGTTCCGCAGCCCCCCTCAACTCATAGAGTTGTTACAAGAGAGCGCCGGGGGGACGAAAGCCTGACCCCCTGGCGCCAGCACTTTAGAAGGGGCCCGCTTTAAGACAAAGCGTGGGCCGGCGCCGGCCCGGGCCACGAGATCGGCAGGCCATATATCCGTGGGCCCGGGCGTAGGCGATAGGAGAACAGCGGGGTTTTTTAGTGGGTAGTCGGATGGTCGAACATCTTTTCCGGAGTCCCTTATATCCCTCGGTCCCCCCGGGCCGGGGGAACCCGTCAAGAGAGGTTTTTCCCCGAGACCGAAAAAAAATAGAAGGGTTTAATTTTTTGTTAAATACCCATGCGAAGCTGGGACGGGCTGCTAGTTAATCAATAATTATGAAATGAAAAATAATGAATACCCAACATTTCAAAAATCTGATAATTTTAAAGGAACTTGGAAAATAAAACGAGTAATTTATCCGTGCACGAGTGGAGAAATAATACTAACCTCCGCGGCTAGGGTCGGCCTGTCGTAAAAGGCGACAAAACAACCCACCCTAGCTACGTGGTAGGACCTCAAGCCCGACTGGATGGCGACCACCTTTGGTCATAAGTATGTCGCCATAATAACCTTGTGTTTTGTTCCGGCATTAGTGATCCAAGTTCCTGTGCCCTTATGGGACAGCAGTGTGTTCGCGATGCCATTGGCGTTGCAAAAACCCATAGGCGACGGTAACTGCTAAATTCTAAAAAAACCGCTAAAAAAATTATATTATAGTAGTATAGCGTATTATAAGGTACCTGATAGCGTAGTTTAGTAGGTTTTCTCGCCTAATGTGCATATTATAGCCTAATTGCATGTACCGACGGTGAAGGAAACCATCGTGAGGAAACCTTCTACCCGAAATCCGGTTTATGTAACCCAACTCGGAGCCAATCCGCCTTGGACATGCGTGGCAGGTATATGTCCGTTCCCTGTAATAGAGGCTCGACTCCAGCAGTGGGACGCTATGGGTTGTTATTATATATAGCGTGGGACTACCTACCACTCCAGAGAGGTTGGCCTACACCCAATTTTGGGATACCATCGACTATTATAATAAATAATTTGGAGAACATAATGAATAATTTGGAGAGGTTAAGGTCAAAATCATGACTGTCTTAGATTACCAATATATCTCTATTTTTTCCATGCTAGATAGATATGGTCAAATATAGATGATTTAATATTGCTGGAAAAGAGAATGTAAATGATAACTAAAACAGAAGAGTAGAAGGAGAATACACGTTGTATCGATCCCACATAATGTAGGAAAATAAAGAAGAAGAGAAGAATAACGTAAACGAATCCCAAAAGGAGAAAACATGTGTCTTTTAATTATCTAACATATTTAATAGATCAGATAGATAGTGAGACAGATATTAAGAAGTATTAAAGTAAATAAATGTTTATTAAGGAAAGTAGGTATAGAAAAACATATTTCTCAGGTATGTAGCAATAATTTTTTTAAAACAATTGTGAGATACCTTAAATATTTTTAAATATTAACATTACCAAATTACAGTCAATATAAATAATGCAGCTACTAACATATAGCTTTTTTAAAGACTAAAAACACTTTTTACAAAAATACAAATAGCAGACAGGTACACGGACAAACTATTCACTTCATACATCGATAAGAGCTGAAAAAATACGAGCAATATAAGGCGATGATAATGACATAGCATATAGCGACAACTGCATGGTATATGACAATTATAAACACGATACGGAGGCAATTATTCTTATAAAACAAATATCTCTCTTACATTACAAATCGGTGTACACTTTTAAAGTAAACGGTAAGGGTCAAAATGTCAAAGAGGCCTTTGGGAACTTTATTTAAGTGTCAGATAACAGGGGAGATTTATATGGGAGTTAAACCTATAAGACAACACATTCGAACTGACCATAAGTTTACTACAAGGAAAAAATATTTTCGAATACGTGTTTTGCTTTAATTTATGAAACTTTTATTTCTTACCGATAGTTTGTTATTATTAGTAACTACTGCAGATTCCTTTTAATGTAATTATTAACTATTAATTTCTCCATGAAATTAGTTTTATATATTCAAAACACGCACTTTTAACAATGACTTGCACGTGAAAATGTCGAAAAAGGTGATGTGATCGTCAATATACTACCTAAGATGGTAAATACGTGAAATGAGGACATAGAGTACGGAAAACAACAAAAACAAAATATATTTTATAGACAAACGAATTGTGATGGAAATATGTATAGCAGTTAAACTAAAAATTATGGGGTTGTATTGCAAATTAACCAGACTAGAAAAACATTTATTTATATATGTAGTACTTTTATTAAAGTTAATAATTAATATACATATGTACATGATGGTAAACCAATAATTCTGAAATCGCACTATAGTCGCATACATCTTGCTATACACTCGATGTAATACAGGGCTCAACAGTAGGGCAATATTACTGTTAGTTAATTATGTTATTAGTTTTGTATGCTATCTGTACATGGAAGATCCAACTTTGCAGCGTTCGTCTAGGGGAGGCGAAATTAAGAGACACTTTGTGACGACTCATAAAGGAATGTGAAGCTATATAAACCTCACTATATTGAAACAGCTAATTACATACAAAGAAATGTATATTTACAGCATATGGTAGATTTTATAATACACTTTTTTATTTAAAAACTAACATGTTTAGAAACCATATGAAATATGTTTTCAAAATAGGAAAGTTGGAGAATATAATCAGTTCTTTGATCATAGAAAAACGACCTGAAAAATGGGAATAATAGATACACCCTAGCTCTTTCTTATGATGTCTTATAAAAGCTACAAACAGACTACCAAGTAGGTCATAGATAACTATGGAATACCATCATTCTGCTTTTCTTTTCACAAAAGGCGAGTCAGAATGAAATAATCTGTGTTTCATCATTATTTCATCAACATTTTGTCAAGGAAGTATCAGCACAGTATAACTAAAAATCCATGTTCCGCAAGACATGGCTAGTAAGAGAAAATTTCGTATGCAACGTTTATTTTTGTGGGGCAGCAGACAGGCTGACGGCCTATTTAATAGTAAACATTTACCGTATCCTATGGACTGGCTGACTAGAATCGGTCTGGAACACTCCAAAAATTTTTTGGGATCCACGTACAAAGCATGAGGATCCATCTGGAACATGAACAGGGGGCAAATACGCTACTTGCTTGGGGCCTTTACTGGGTACTTTGGAACCAACAACATGCTCATGAAGATGGGTCTAACCGCGACACCTATGTGCAGGTTGTGTGGGGAACACACAGAACGCATGGAACACTTACTGTGTAGATGCGATGCATTGGCCAGGAAGCGAATGAATCTTTTGGGGGTAGGATATCCGACACCGGAAGACTACAGGCTCCTATCTCCATAACTCATTGCTAGGCTCATGAAGCAAATCTTCAATGAGATTGGAGAGGAGTGATTGCTATCTGGGGGAACACAAAAGATCCCATTGGGTCGAAGTGTCCGAGATAACTCTCGGCCCCGAAATAAGATAAGATAAGATCCTATGGACGTTTGTTACACCAGGGGCAACGGTAACATTCTGCCATCGCAGCAAGAGAACTGGAACCTTTTATTATGGCTGCATATCTAAAAACCAGTGGTGGTTGCCATCCAGGCAGACATGGGGCCCTACCAACTAGCTAAAAGTAACTAGCTAGGGTTATTTGGTCGCTGTTTACAACAGGCCGCTTCCGACCGCAGAGCTCTTGCACTGTCGCCTATACCGTGTGTTTGCCGCCAAAGCCACAGTTAATACGTTGGTGTCTACGTAGGGAAACTTGAATCTGGATAACTTACGCCGGAATACGAGGTTATTATAGCCACATATTTAGAGGCCTGGGTTGGTAACACCCACCAAATCACCTCAATTAAACTTTTAGAAAATGTAGGTTTTTTATTGCTGGAATTCAACAGACATGCAAATGGCCCAACCTAAAGCAGGTTGTCACCACCGCTTATGTACGTTTGATAAACCTCATGTTATATGTTATTGCGATGGGAAAACATCAGCCGAAAGCTAAGTTCAAATCTGGAGAGTACGCAACATGAATGTTCACGAGAACCGTTCCGTATAAGAAGAGGTTTCAGGAAATGGGGATGCACTCGATGGCCAGTCGATTGCGGGTAGTGCGATAAATGAGATACTAATAGATGCAATATAGGTAACCTATTATTATATATGGGAAGATATCAAGATTAAACTCAAAACCAAGCCAAGCAGAATCAAAGACGCGTGACGTAGCTCGGAATATAATAAATGATTGCTCAGATAGGGCGCATGTGGACGAGATTCGGTACGCCGTGCCCATAATGTCATATGTTGCGTGTTCAATGTTCTATAATCTATTGTTATTAATACACTGATAAATGAGGTACCAGTATATGGTATGATTACAGACACAGCATTTCAAAAATTGTGTATTTTTGAGTATAATTTCAGTCGGGTGATTGAGAATTTAAGTTTTGAAAAGATTCCCAGTTAACAGATAGCCAAAATATATTGTAATATTACTTAATAAAATAGTAGTTTTAATTCTCACTTAATTAAAAAATAAAAATAATATAATTTAATGGTGAAGGTACTGTATTATAAATTATACATATGATAAGTCCAGACCGTTTTCACGTGAAATGATCCTCACGAGAAACGATTTAAGACTTCAAGGTTAGAGTGATAACAGATACTCTTACCACTTGACCACAGAGGTAGTTAAAGATGAGTTTAATCTCGTTTGCTATTGTACTTTTCACAACTCCCTGCACTATGGAAAACGTTTAAGATACGGATTATTAAACATATACAATATGTTGGATGTATACACTCAGATCTGAAGGCATCATATAAATATTTTGTTTTCCTTGGGAACAGAACTCAAAGTCATAAATTTTTATTTTATTTATCTAATCTCCAAAGAATACAAAACAATATAATTGCAATAGTCCCACCAAACTGCATATGAGTTTGTCGGCGGGAAAATTAACTTAAATTTACCAGACCACTTATCACTCTATATTATAAACAATTAATGATTTTTATTTGTGTTCACCCAAGTGTTTAATCCCAGTTTAGACTTTGGAGCCCAGCTGTTAGGTGTAATCACAAGTTAAATTGTCAGTGACTGATCCAGATTTTTTGATTGCTGAAGAACGGCTAACAGGTTGCCAGACGCCTCAATAGTAAGCAGTTACCGTCGCCTAAGGATATTTGCGGCGCTAGAGGCAACGTGAACACGCTACTGAAACTTGGGTTACTTATGCCGGAAAACAAAACAATGTTATTATGGTGGCATATTAAAAACCTAGACGGGCTTGGGGCCTTACCATCTCTCTTAGTTTGTTTTGTCGCTATTTACGACAGACCGATCCCAGCCGCAGAGGTAATTCTCACTCCGAGCAGAAATACAAAATCTTAAACGCATTTGGTCTGTATTTTAACGTATACTAACACCAAGACCAATTAATGTCGTGCGCTTTATGAATGAAACAAAAGTGGTTTGCGGAGGCAAAATGTCAAGCGGATACAGTTGAACTAAATTAGAACACACAATGCAAACAGACACCGGGATTAATATGTCTATAGGTATACATACGACCAGTGTGTTAATGAATATATATTCATGTATATTCAATAAGACACTTATTCCATATATTTTTAAACATTTGAAGCGCTTTATTTATCTAAAAAGAATTTTCAAGCGGTGTATTTAGAACTGTAATTATTTTTTTGTATTATCCTATACCTATACATTATTGATTATTTGTTTCCTTTCCCTGCAGTTTTGTTATTGAAGGATTTTTTCTTCTGTTCACTGTTAACTGTTTTTCTGTTATAGATTTAAAATTTAACTATAATAAATTAAATTTGGTGCACAATTCTAAAAATACCCTCAAAGTTACCTTTCGAAACAAAAAAATCGCGGATATATAAATCACAGTTATTTAAGAGTTATCCATATATATATTTTTGACTATGGGCCATTTAAAAAAAATGAGTAGACAAAATAAATGGCCATAAAACACGACACTTCGGCTTCAGCGACCCTGCTCCAGCGCTAATTGGTCGTAAATTATTATAATATTCCTCACTGCCCACCCCACTGCTCTTTAGTGAGCCGTGAGTGTAATATAAAAATGTTTTGACATATGATTTATCTGAATACTAGTTCAGATATTGTTAATAATGAAATCTCCCATAACTTATTTCTAGAAATTTCGCTAATGTACAATTCCATTGGGAAACATTTATGTATGCCTGTATATATACATATATACTTTTTAAAATAATATTTCTCTAGTGTTTGGGTCTACATAACATTAGCACAATTAAAGCTGCCACTGAAAATTAGGGTTGTATCGTATATTTTATTGCTAAGGTATGCTATTGTAACAGTGTTTTTGTATCTTTCTATACATATCTACCTACATATCCATTCTATTCGTGCAGGGGAGGAGAAACAATAGTGACCTCTGCAGCTGGGATTGGCCTGTCGTAAAAGGCAACAAAACAACCCACCCTAGCTACGTGGTAGGGCCCCAAGCCTGTCTGGATGGCGACTACCTTTTGTCTTAAGTATGCAGCCATAACTTTGTGTTGTTTTCCGGCATTAGTAACCCAAGTTCTTGTACCCGTATGGGACAGCAGCGTGTTCGCGATGCCACTGGCGTTACAAACACCCATAGGCAACGGTAACTGCTAAATTCTAAGTGGGCCGTCAGCCTATCTGCTATCCTACAGCAATAAACAAAAATATCCATATTTTTTTCACATACTCCTCTACATGGAAAACGGACAGCGGAGTAGTGCGAGACTCTCCAGGAATGTATGGCTGGTATACCCAGTAAAACCACCTTGGCGTTCCTTTATGCTCGTGGAGCATCAGGCTCGAAGTGACGTTAGTCAGACTGCCGCGCCGTCCCGACATGTGTCTATTCATAAGGATTGATGAGTCCCCGGCATCTTTTCTCTAACGCAGGGTAACACCACGATCTCACATATACATACCGTTTTTTTATCCCAAGGAAAAGTAGTGGGGTTCGAACCCAGACTGGTTTCTAAATATGACCTAAATATAACCTTGTCTTGTGTTCCGGGATAAGTGACCCGGTTCAAGTACATCTACGCGGAAGGCAGCGTATTAGAGGTGCCTTCTGCTGCCCCACAGTAGTAAAAAAACCGAATAACCAGTACCACGCTGGAACTCCGGAGAGGAGCTGGTGTGATTAAATCGGCTTCGCCGTTCTATCCCTACTTCACTGTATTGTGATTAATGCAAAACCTCCAATATACCTTATAGTTTCTTTTTCTAAAGATGGTAGAGCGTATTGACAGTATTCCTGGTAGCAAACGTTCAAACCATTTTCATCTAATATCAGATGATCAGTTTGCCTCTGCTGTACGTCGACAAAAAACTATTTCGCTTTGAACTTTAAATTAAAACTTTTTATAAAATAATTAGTTTTGTATTATTCTTAAATTACATTATTTGTGTAAATTTTCAGAGCTATGAATATATTGCCGCAAAAATAGTATTCTCCCCGGCGGGGAATCCAACCCCGGTCTCTCGCATGACAGGCGGGGATACTATATTACCGATAAAAGCGTTAACTATAGCGAACTTTTAGTACATTAGAGTATTGTTCGTCACTTAATACTGAAAAATGAGTCCAGTAGTTCGAGTAGTTATTTCAAATAAATTTTATTAAAACAGTACTGATTTATCCGATAAATAAAAAAATTTAACAACTACAGCATCCAAAAAATAAGTTAGCTTTTGGTTTGTTATTCCTCAGCCATATTCAGAGCTTTTCTTAACTTCCTAGATTGGCCTGCAATAGGTGGATATTTAACATGATCTAGGATATCAAAAATATTATATTATTAAGTCAATTTTATTATTATATTATGAATATTAAGAACCTTGCTCCGATCGACTCACCTCGTTGCACAACGTGGCACAACGGCTTTTGAAATTCGGAACGCTTGTCAGGACTTTGAATTCCGTCACAAGTTTGGGTATTTATCTATAATATGTATTTATTTACAAATTCATATCCAATTGTAGTAATTATAGTATCAATAATACAAGTACTCTACTACCTATTTGGTACTAGATGGCCCTGTGTGAATTGTCCGAGTATATATACGTATATATACCTAATTAAGATATTGAAATACTAAACCAGATTAGAATATACCTCTGTTCTCGTATTTCATCAGCTCAACCATAAAGTGCTTTTAACACTGACATTTTAGTGTCAACGAAAAACAACAGCCTACGTATGTCTTGTTTGATTAAATAAAATACGTTCTGCCTTGAACTAAGCTCTGTAGCCCTTTACTAAGGTAATTGCACACAACGTAACAGATAATATACTTTACTTAATAAAAATCAATTAAAAATATTTTTATAGGTTAAAAATCGCAACAAAAACACCATATGTATCTCAAAATTAAGAATATTATTCTGTTATGGATCATTGTCATATATCGCTTTGCACAAGAAAGTGTCACTAAAAGATAGCGACACAAAACTATCACCTAAAACCCTGTGACAATTCTTAGCAATGATAATGATGATATTTTGTTAACATCGACAAATTAAAGTGCATAATTGTTAGTTCGATTTCTAACCTTTATAGTACTTGTAACTTTTATTACATTTTAATTTCTGATATTGTATAATATATTTCAACAAATTGGTAATTTTGTTTGACATGGTTAATTTCCTATTCAGATGTCATTCATCTTTGTAAATGCTATGAAGGCGTCGGAGAAGATGCCCAAGTGATGTGAGTTCTATGAACTCCATCAACGCATCAGCATTTATAATATCTTTTACTCCCTGGATCTCAAATCCGCTGGCCATCTGCTGCTCACAGGAGAAATAATTCATAATTCTTTATTTAACCATAGAAGAACAAGAGAATAGATCTGGCTAATTTTAGCGTTTATAGGGGAGAATTGTCTTCAACCCCAAAACGCAAGCTGAACAACTGGTCCAGGAGAGGCTGATTTGTGGTCCAAAGATCCTGTTAGAACCTTACACTCCTAGAAAAGAACATATAAATTTATATAATAATTTGCCCTGCACTACACTCGCTACTCCATACAAAAGTAAAAAGCCGTCCCTCGCTATCGTTTGCAGCAGGTTACGTGAAAACTGTCATCGAGATATTTTTGTATTTTGAATTGTGAACAGATTTTGTTCTTGCGTTCATTATTCATTTGAAAACTTTGTAAATATTTTATATATAATTTTATTTAAAACAAATTTACTATTAGCACCTTCTCATATCAATCGCATCGCTTCCACTGTCCTAATACCTAACAAAATCTTATACTTATTTGAAAACCAGATTTAACCGAGACAATTGACTTTGCCGTCCATAAGTCAGACATAAAACGGATGCTTGAGTCTAAGGGAGTGCTCATTGTGTCTTGAATGTTATTAATTGTTCAAAAGTGCATTATTACTGCGCCAGAGCATTTACTACGGATTCTAGGCCAAGTATAATTAAATATATAATTGCTGTTATTGTGGTATTATATTGTAAAATTTAATTGTACTCAAGCATTTATAAGTGGATTGTCTGAAATTGTATTATTATTATTTACACTTTTATGTTACTGCTGTGGAATAGCAAACAGGCTGATATCAATAGAAACAGCTATATCAATTACCGTCGTCGTAGTCACCTATGGATGTTTGCGACACCAGGGGCACAGACTAACACGCTGTCTACCGCGTGGGGTAACTAAAACCTGGGTTACTTATGGCGAAACACAACACAAGGTTAGTATGGCAACATATTTTTAGATGGTCAGTTGCCATGCAGACGGATCTAATGTGCATGACATAATTGTCATATACTACGGATGAAGGAAAACATAGTAAAACCTGCATACTAAAAACATCACTATGTGTAACCCGCCAATCAGTCTTGGACAAACATGGTTGGTTTACTGTCCATTCCTTCAACTGGGAGGCAGAACATAATAATAATAGCAGCTCCCATGTCAGGGCTCGGGTCTTCCCCTATTTGAAATTAAGAAAATTTTATAAATAAAAAAAGACTATTAAATATCTATTGAACAGCACCAGTTCATTCCTACTCCCCTTAGCAAAGTAAATGCAAAACGAAAACAATATTTTCTGAACGGATTGCATTATTGTCGAAGTGTGTGCAAGCGCATAACCGTTATGAATTATTGTAGTCTATTCTGAGAGTGTCGGTGAGAATGGACAACGCTCTCGCGTGCGGCTGTTCACTTAACTTTAGTTTTAGACGTTATTGTATTTTGTAGTCATTCAAGAACAGCAATATTTATTACTGAACTAGATATATACTTCAATAACATTAATTAATTATTGTAACCGTCTTAGCTGGAAATATGTTTCTCCAAGGGCGGATTAATAATACTAACCCCTGTTGCCGGAATCAGCCTGTCGTTAAAGGCAACAAGACAACCCTAGTTACCTACATGGCAGGGCCCCAAGTCCATTTAGATGGTAACGGTAGGGTCCATCATCCAGTATGTCGCCATAACTATGTGTCGTGTTTCGGCATTAGTGACCCAGGTTCCTGTACCCCTATGGGATAGCTGTGGTGCCCATAACATCACAAACATCTATAAGCGTCGGGACCTGCTTACTATTAAGTGGACCATTATCCTGTCTGCTGATCCTCAAGGTTACCGTACCACTTAGCTATGGAGTCATAAAAGGTGACGTGGGTTATTTTTTAGATTTGTTAATAGATAACAAAGAACTAGCCTGTTTTCCTTACGACGTAAAAGAACGGCAGTCGACCTTGTGTGGCGAAGACAGAGTCTGTAACTTTACAGATCTCATACATGGATCAAGTCAAATACCAGGGATTTTTATTTCACGTATCTGGCGACATCAATTACGACATAAAGGTATGTATTGCTGCCTCGTGAGCCTAATGATGTGAGCTGTCTGGTGTCATATGTGACCCCTAAGTTGAAGGTATAGATCTACAAGATCATCATTATGTCTGTCCTTTTATACCACTGCAATGTGCGCTGCTGGGGTGACAACAACAGGAACTGTGACGCGGAAGGACTGCGTCAGGAATTCCTACATTCCTGGCAGCCTTCATGTCTGTGATATTGCGGATAAATTGCAGCAACTGGCAACTGGCTGCCTACGTGGGGAACTATATGCCTACGTGGGGTTGCCTAATCATGCCGCCACCGCTGGGCCCCGGCAGAAGGGGTAGATCAACTTATGATAATGCTGAGTTCAGAGATGCTGAGGACCGTGCGAAGTAGAGAAGAAAAAGTTGTATAACGGATTCTGTGCAGTGTGAGTGGTAAGTCTTATTTCCTTTTTCTTCCAAATAATTAATAAGAAATTAATGTATTGATGGAATATTTTGACCATTATAATCATACAAGAAGTCAAATGTTGCAAGACAGCCAAATTCTTAGCAACCAAAATAAATGCATAATGTTACCTGCTTTCAAAACAAATTTATGCTCAACGCTAAATGAAGTGAGGACATATAAAATCAATCAGACCTTCTTTAAAAATATATTAAAAGGATTGGATACACCGGATGTTTTATTAACAAACGAAAAACTTTCTTGTAAAATTTCGCTAAAATTGCTTATGTGGTGTGTAGTTAGTACTTTTCAACAATATTAAGATAATCATCAGTAATTCGTAAGTAAGACATTCATTTATATTCCGGTAATTATTTATTTCTAGATTACCTTCATTTTAAAGAAAATATAATTTGATATTGGTTTGTCACAGATAAATTAAGCCTTATCCATTTAATATCTAATAATTTTTTCAATAATAATCAAAATAATTGTTTCTATACAAATCAATATTTAATCCAATAAATAAAAGATTGTAATCTTATCAAATTAAGAAACTATAAGCTATAATCAAGTTACTTATATATGAATAAATGTTGCATACTGATGGAAAAGACGAAATATTTCGCGCATGCAATCGGGCGCACAATCGTCGCATCCGGCTGCTCGCGCCCAGGTTAACAGCACATGTCACCTCTTTTAGCACATCACTCGATCTTAATTTTAGCAATATATTTTAGCGTGAGATGAATCGTATTAACGATGAAATAATATTTTAGAGCAACTCAAAGATATGTGTGAAGTAAATCACTCCATTAATAATCACATTATTCTGGTTTAATTTTTAAAAAGTTAAGAGATTTATATCAACAGTAGTTTGATAAAATTTAAGAGATTAAAATAAATAATTCCAATTAAACGTCTTTTGCTAGTCAAAGTCCGCTATTTATTGTTGCTTCGCCATCTTGCTACGTCATTCACCACCATAGGCTCGTTGTGACGGTACCAAGTTAATACAACTATTTTATTCTTAAGAGATACTATAAAATTAAGGAAAAGTCGATGTTATTGGACAAAATTGTAATTAGGCAGAAATCTTTAAGAATGTCTTCTCTGTTTACTCACATATTCTACAATTTTAATCTGTCAACAACTCTCGTGCTTAAATGAATGGGTGCTTGTTGGTGTAAGACATAGCGCAAAGGATAGGGCAACGATTCTGCAAATCTAAAGCTTGGTTGAGGTCTAAGTCGTATTAGATGTAAATGTGTGGTTAACAACTTTTGACGTTGGATAATGTAGTCATTATCTATATAGTTTTCCTCAATCAAATAATCATGTTTATACACTGTAAAATGATTTTACTGTGGCGCGTAATTTTTTCTATGGAGAGGTGATGAAATTTGAAATATAGTCAAGGGATTGTATTTGGCGAGGAATATAAGGAATTCATGGGGGACTCTGATTCGGGACGCCGGGAAGAGCGGATCAGAGAAATCGCGTTTCGAAGAGAGTAACAACAGCCGGGGACAAACTCCTGGCTTCGCGTCGCGTGACATTTGTTTCTATATAGAGAATTGATTATGGTGGTTTGAATTGTGTTGGATCTGAATGTGGCCAGTTCTGATCTTTCATGATGTGGATTGCTTAGTCTATTTTCTATCCCGCGGTCCGCGATATTTTAAATAACGTGGAAATTCGACATAGGGAATTATTAGAGTCAGTGTTGTTTCTTATTCCGCGATTTAATTTAATAATAATTCACGGGTGTGCCTAGCCCTTTGTTTGTTATTTTCTCGAACTAGGGCCCAGTCGAGTCAGTGTTGTCTTAGGTTAGCCATTACGCGAGTAAGTCTAGATGTTTTAATTATTTTGTGTA
Organism: Malacosoma neustria; assembly: GCA_963693495.1. Classification (NCBI taxonomy): domain Eukaryota; kingdom Metazoa; phylum Arthropoda; class Insecta; order Lepidoptera; family Lasiocampidae; genus Malacosoma; species Malacosoma neustria. The sequence continues at coordinate 7,860,121 of OY856391.1, read as the reverse complement.
ATTCCGTAATAGGGTTTAGCTTAGAGTCAGTGAATGAGGCTGAGTCCAAAACGGAGCTTTTGGACTGCCAAGTAAGTCGTATAGGTTTAACAATTTATCAAATTCTTATAATTACATATAATGAAACTTCAACATTATACAAGTGTAAATCGCAAATAATATATCCCGTTTAACTATTTTTATGTACTATATATATTATATTATATTCAACATAATTATAAATCATTACACATCACACAATCACTTATCACACACAGAATATATATCAGTTTCGACACTAAATTAGGTTAAGATATTAATTTAAAACATAAGGAAAATCAACTGACCTAATTATATTTGCATGGGTTATGCGCTACCTGGTTGGCTTCATTATATTTATACATAAGAACCCAGGCTTAGACATTGAGTAAATGCTGACTTTAGTAGTCGTAAAGGGCTCTACGTGCCTATGGACTTGCCGTCAGGGATGTTGCGGGGTTGCGAAGGGGAGAAGGCTTCATTATATTGATACATAAGAACCCAGGCTTAGACATCGAGTAAATGCTGACCATAGTAGTCGTAAAGGGCTCTACGAGCCTATAGACTTGCCGTCAGGGATGTCAGGGATCATGCGAAGGGGAAAAGAAAGGTTGGAAAGTGGACCCTGGCACCAAAGGCTGATCTTAGTAGTCGTAAAGGGTGATATGCTTGCCTGTGGACTCACTGTCAGGGATGTTGGGGATCGCGCGAAGTGGACCCTGAACTCCGGAACGAGAGTTTGGGTTGCAACCGGGATTTAACGCTAAAATTGTGATGATGTTATTTTATGGAATTTAGAAACTTCTAAGGTTTCTTGAACACTTGTGGTTGAATCAGAATTAATTAAGGAGTAGTTGGCTTCCAAGTTGAAGACCGAATGGTACCACGTTGAGGACCGAATGGTATATCTCGTCTATCACTTAACAGTGCATTATGCTTGTCTGGAATGTAACCAGAAGGTGTAGACTACGAGACTGAGACGTTCCAAACCAAACGTGGACTCCCCACTCTTCGTCTTAGCGTTAGAGTATTACTATGCTGACGATGAACGGACGAGTGCGGTTATGGTTCAGCAATCTCAATGTCTGTGGTCTGCATACTTGGCTATATTCTAATACGAGTGCACGAATGGGTACAAATATTATACCGATAAGCATGCATAATAATATAGAATCGCTTCGTGCGTGATATTCGACAACTCATTTAATTGATGCAGCATTTACTCACTGTTTTAAATGTCATCCTAATAATCCTATTCCTCTCCTATCTCCGTAAAACTGTACTGAAGTTAGTGCACGTTTTACCCTAGTGAAGTAATAAAAAAAAGTAGCTTTGATTTGCCGGCTGCTGTTGCCACTTGGGTTGCACAATTATTCTTCTGGTATAAGTTTATAAAGTGAGAATAGAGGAATTAAATTTATCACTCAACTCTTAATTCTCATAGCGATATTGCATTGACGATCATCATTATGGATAAGGCGGTTCTGCCTGTTATATAACTACATACCTATAACTAGAATTATTACATCGATAAAAGGGATTGCTAGATCTGTGAGAGGTGTGAGTACGTGGCCTATAAGGCCGAACATACTATACTATCCACAATGCCATTAATGTGCTGACTCGATGTAAGTGCTTGAGCCGACCTGTGTCTTCTCTTCGACATGATGCAAGATGCTTTTCCTTGCTATACTTTAATGAGTTGGCCAGGTCCTTTTGCTCGCCATTCGATAGGCATAGGCGTATCGCCCATGGTAAATGTGGTCTTCAATCTCCAACGTATAAGCGCTGCTCACAGCTTCGGCAATTTCTCGCGCCACATTATATAATTCACTTATTCCTCTTTTCCCCAAGAAATTATACTGAGAAGTTGTATTGTGGGACACTAAATGTAGAAGGTTAGTGTCGTATTTTCGCGGGGCTTTGAGGTGGTGGGTGACTTCACCGGGCAACATATTTTGTTGTAGAGCTTCGGTTTTACAATGAAATATTCCCGATTCGCGGTCGTGGTTAGGTTAGCACTATTTGTAAAGCTACTAGAATTACTTTAGGCTAAGGTTTATAAGGAACTGACTAATAACTTACTCACACTATACTCGTTACATAACACTTTACAATAATTACATTTTACTCACCTTATATTTTCTTTAATATTTATCGACCTATATGAATACTATAAGTATGTTTATTATTATTCCATTTTCCGTTAAGCCCCATAGAAATAAGTACATAGATGTATTCCAACATATACAGCTTCCGATATCTCAAATCACCGGTTAATAAAAGAATCTAGGTTTACTACTTTGGGAAAACACAACGTAGGTGTCCTAGCCGTAAAGGCGATCTCCGGCCAGAGCATCACCAGAAACCGTCGTGTTCGGTGAGTGATAGAAATTAATTAAGTTATTATTTCTATTTTATACACAAATGTGTAATTTTCTCATCAAACAGGATTTTATATCTGTGACTGCTCATTTTATCACACTTCTATTGAAACTATTAAATACGTAATTCTTAACTAAAATTATTAGTTCGATTCGTCGTTACTAATCGAATCTCCTCGTATATATATGTACATCGGTACATATACGGATTATATTATATTATATATATTAAGTGACGTAGGGGGTGAACGTTACATCGTCTTTTCTAGCATTCATCAGTACTGGACTGATGATAGATGTAGCCTTCCTACTACTACTACTTCTTCTTTAGCAATCAATTTTTGCAAACTATGTTCTGATACTCTATCAAATCTAGACAAAGAGAAATCCTTAAAATTATATCTAAAAATAAAAGAATAAACATAACTTACTTCGTTATTTTCTAAGGAGTACAACATTTGTGGATCAATGCTGTTATATAGGTAGAAAGCATTACTCCAACTTTAGTTTTAAGTTACAAAGGATTTTGGGTTTGATTAACTAAATGAAAGTTTAGATTAGAATTATTTATTTAAGTGATTACAATGTTTAACGTGTCTTTACGCGAATCGGCCGACAAGAAACTACTGCGATATATACATCTATACGCATAGTTATAGGCACCCACCCGCTCACAACTTCGCACCTTAACAGAAAGAAAATAATGATCAGATCTAATACAGTACAATACCAACAAGGTAATAGAATCTCGAAGTTGAAAGAATGATTCCGTTGAAACAATGAAATGATTCAGTTGAAACAATGAAAAATGCTAAGTCTTCAATAGTAGATCTGTGAACCTTTGATATCAGCATTGAATGGAGAAGACAAGCGTACAGTGAAACTCAAATTGTTGAAATTGGTTATTTTCTGTCATGATAAATTCAATTCTGACTTCGCTTATATTAACTATGATGTATAAACCTCAATTTATCAACATTTATGTTTGTCAGCAACTTGTTGAATACTACAGTGTACTTTCCACCGCACCCTCAACTACATAAATGTTTGATCGCTTTACCCCTATTATTTGGGGTTACATTGTTGATAGGGTTGACAGCGGTACTGAAGAGAAATTTCCATTTTCACTTACGTGTTTCTAATGTAAATATATCAGTAATTTTCACATGTTTGTGTAGAAGTGTTTGTACCGTCGTGAGGACTTGCTGAGCGTCATCGTCGTCGTCAAATGAACCTCATTCAGACAAAATGCATGGGGTATGGATAATTGTATTTTTTAACAATGTTCAGTATAACAAAAATTTAATATTAATTATCTGGAATTATTCTTTAATTATCTGGAAGATAACAATTTATGCCAATTTGAGAACTCAGTGTGATAGCTCACGTTGGAACCAAACTACGGCAGCGTTAATCTATATAAACTTTTTAAAATTTGACGACGTCTTTAGTAGATTGAATAAAACATTGTCTGCTCAGAGCTACGAAATTCTTTGAAACCGATTGAGACAGAATTAATTCTGATACGATTGATCGAGTATTTTATCTATATGTTATTCGGTTCCAGAGATTTTCCATTTTATAGTCAAATTACCAATAATCATTTGATTAGTTTGGCAATATACGATGTAGTGTGTATACGTCTACTATTCTTTTCTCATTTAAATTAAAAATAAATCTGTTCGTTATTTCGAAGAAGAACTAATATTGGCAATGATCATCAAATGATTTCAAATAAAATAATGACTATTCTCGGGACTAGACAATGCATGATTTGCACTAACCGTCGCAACAAAACCACATGTTGCTCCCCCAACAATGAATTTATATCAATTTGATGGAGTGATATCATTCCGTACTTACACTTAGCTCTATGATTTAATGGCTTTTAATCACGCAATGGTTAGTCTTGAAATTTATAGCTAACTACCTTTTTAATGAATTGTTGTGTTTTTTAAATAATGCGCTTGTTTGCATTGCAATAATAAATTAAAAATAATTATCTAAAGCAATTCTAGTCATATTCATATAAATAATATTATTATAAATGCTAGTGATAAAAATCATAGTGATAAAAACTACTTTTCCTGGGTTACTACGAAGCAAAATTACCAAATATTTTTAATAAAAGTACCTCCGCCCTGATATAAGAATTGTGTTATCCCTCTTAATACTTTTAATGCATAATTTGATATTTGTTTCAGAATTTTGTATTAGCGAATGTGCTACTTAGCCTTCTCTTAGAGGTATTTAATCTTATGTCTATAAAAGAAGAGATCTGGAAAGGAAGGTCTATGCTCTAGTATCTCTCTGTGACGATACTCCATTGACTCATCTCCCCAGGCTCAGATGGCTTAAGATACAATGAGCTTTTGTAATTTTAATTCTGAACAATTGAAATCATAAAATCTGATAAAAACATTTATCAGAATTTTATTTAAAAGTTAATTAGTGTCAAAATGTTTAATTAGGTCCTAGAACCAGTAATTATATAAAAGATAACAAAAATCTACTTCTCATTTTAATAAATTATAATATTATAAATATAAAATGATGTATCTGAGGACTATTTTTAAGTAAATTAGAAAAAAATTACCTCAGAATTTTGTGATTTCTGCATATCTGAAACAAATAATATTAATGAGAAATCTAGGTCAAAAAATTATTCGTCTATAAATAAGAATTTTACAGATAAATGATATTAAAAGACTGTCGAATCGTATAGCTATTAAGTGATACATATCTAATTTTGGAATAAATATATTATAACTCGCATTACTTTTTCTCAAATATATTTAATTTAAATTCAAATACATTTTATAGTAAATAATGTAAATGGTTATTTTTAATATTTATTTTTAATCTCACATCCTGTTACTGTCGACAAAAATAAAGAAAATCAGAACATTCTTTAATTTTTTCCTTTTGGCATCTATCACTCACATCTAAATACCATTGCGGTATCTAATCCGCACATTTGGTATCTATCCCCATCTATAGGACTTTTTTTATTGCGTTTATAAGTAAACAAATAGTTTGAAATCACCTTGATTATGTTGTTCATTGATGAGTATACAAACTAATACTACGTTATAAGATTTTTAAATGCTCATCTTCTGTTTTAATCACCTTTTTCAAAAAGTTGTGCATGTATCACACATTTATTATATAGTTAGGTAAACTAGTGTCAATATATTTGGAGTATCTTTGAATTCTATTTTACGATTACACATGAGCCGACATGGGGGACAACAAGCGATTGAGTTGTATTCGTACCTGCCCACGCGCATTGTGGCGATGTACGGCGTGTGCGATCGATACAAGATCGAATGTATTTTGCAATATATTGTGATTTAAATTATAAATCGACACAGAACATATTGATTGGATTTGTTCACTTTATACATCAAGAATACACCTCTAGCTCACATATATATATATATATATATATATATATATACACACACATACACACACACACACCCACATAAGTAGCCGGTTGCCGTAAAACGTGGCCATACCAGCGAAGGCGACACTCCTGCAATTTATCCGCAATGTCACGGACTTGAAGGCTGCTGCGAATGCGAGAGTTCCTAACGCGGTCCTTACGCATTACTCCACACATCCACCGCAGCATATTCATCTCCGTGACTCGCAGTTCCTGATTGTGTCGCTGCAGCACCGGCCACGCTTCACGTCCGCATAAAAGGACAGGCCTAATGATGGTCTTATAGACGTGTCCCTTCAATTTAACCGGTATTTTAGGGTCACAGATGACACCAGTCATCTCAAACCATTTGGCCCACGCGGCAGCAATGCGTGCCTTAACGTCGAAGTCAATGTCACCAGACGCGTGAAATACAGATCCCAGGTATTTCACCTAATTCGTGCACTTCACTGTATCGTCGCCTATGCGCACGGGTGTGTGATCTGTGGAATTACAGGCCAAGTACTCGGTCTTCACTACGCTGAGTTTCAGACCGCCGCGCCGTTCTCAAGCGATTCTTTCAACGCCTTCATACGTCATTCTTCACGAAATCCACAAGAGATTCACTATGAGAAACGATATTGTAAGAAACGCAAGCTATGTCAGATAAACTACGAGTGTAATAGCAGATCAATCCTGCGGTGGAGACATTTTGGTAAATTTAATGTAAATGCTCTGAAATGGCAGATCTCAATCGTTACTACACTGATAGTTATTCAGTATCTAAAGATTAATTAAGGGACAAGAAAGTATGCATAGAACTTAGGCAGTGATAAATCAAAATCGATTAAAATTAGAACCTAAAAAATATCATTGTTATGGTGAAGTATCCTTCCCTTTTTCTCTCTCATATATGAAAAAAATCCTTGACACATACATAATATTCAAATTTAGTACATTTAAGAAAGTGTTTACAGTATCATGCTTAATTTTTTTTATTGCTGTAGGATTCCAGACAAGCTGACGGCCCACTTAGAATTTAGTAGTTACCGTCGCCTATGGGTGTTTGAAACGCCACTGGCATCGCGAACACGCTGCTGTCCCATAAGGGTACAGGAACTTGGGTCACTAATGCCGGAACACTACACAAAGTTATTATGGTAGCATACTTAAGACCAAAGGTGGTCGCCACCCGGATGGCTTAAGGCCCTACTACGTAGCTAGGGTGGGCTGTTTTGTCGTCTTTTACGACAGGCCGACCCCGGCCGCAGAGGTTAGTATTCTTTCTCCGCCCGTACACGGATTGATTAAATCCAATAAAGTGGTAAGATTTAACGGATGTAACACCACAATTGTAGTGTCAACATATTTTGTCTGAGCGTATTCGTAAATTACGTATGGCCATATGTGTGGGCTGATGGGTACCGTCAACTGGTTGCCAGATTAATGAAACAAAGATTCTTGACTATTATTATATTAACCAATACATTTTCCAAATCAAATATAAAAGCCGATTCTATTTGCTCAAATTCCTCTCTGTCTTTTCTGATTGAAAATTATTTGGCAGATTATGGCCAGATAATATTTTTCATTGCCAGTGTGGTCATAGCTGTCACAACCTGGGTCTGTTGTTGACTCGATAGTGCTATGCCACATATGCAATACACACTGTTCTTGCAGTATACATTTATGCTTGAAATGTAACGATATTTTTTTTAAATTATAGAATCACTTTAAACAGAGTTACTAATTTTATTTTATCTCTGACAAATAAAACTTAAAGAGTATATATAGTAAAAAGTAAATCTCGAAAAATAAAATAAGTTTTAGTAACAGTCGTAATAGGAATAAAACTAAAAAAACCAACTAACAAAAAAAAACTTAATGCAAACAATCCTAATCAGTTTTCCAATTGTCACTGCGCCCTATAGTCCCAAAGCAAGCAACAAGCTTGTTTTCGGGCACTGGCCAACTGATATACTACGTACTTATTATTATTTTCTTTTGTAATTAAATTAAAATGAGAACTTGCAGATTTATAACGATTTCCACTATTATCCAATTGTTTGCATATGGCTCCATAAAATAAATATTATAATGGGCACACTATTTAACAGATCTATGCTAAGCTAAGCACATAGATAATCAAAGAATTATAATTCATGAGATAAAGGTGAATATATGTGTAAAAAAGAAAAGATTTTAAATAATGCCAAAGTGAACAGTTAGATTATAATAATAAATTCGATCGGTTTTGATAGTGAGACCTCTATAATATATGTTACACGTGCAAGATATAAAACGAATATGCATAAAATAAATGCATATAGTGTTTTAATATTTAAGTAGTACAAAATAAACCTAGGAATTAATTAAAATGTTAAAAATAAAGATTGGCTAAGATGTATCGAGGAGAAAAAACACAGTTAATTTAGAGCTTAACATTAACATAATTTTGAAAGCTAGCGAATAAATGTCAGTTAAGACGAACTTATCTAAACGAAACAGTATAATGTTAACTAAAATAAAAAAGTATTGGTAAAAATATTCTGTTGTAAATTTATATGATATTTCTTGTACACTTTTCCACTAAGGTAAGCTGTGTATTTATACAAAGCTAAACTTCCGCGTTTTTCTTCTAGAGTGAACGTGTTCGAGAGACTTGTTATCTTAGCAAACGTAGCTTATGACGCCCACCAACTAAGTTGGGGCGACTATCCTAAATATCGGCTCGTAAGAAGAGGATGAAACAAACTTATTGAGCTAAGCGGTGTAATTTGAAATAAGCCCAGCGATAGATGCAACTTCTGAACGGGTGTTTTTGCCTCTCAAAAAATTTAATTTTCTTTAACAAGAGAGCCACAAAAAAAACAAGTGGGTAACTTTGAATCGCACAGGAACTATTGACATTTAAATTTCTTTGAAAGTGTAACTATTTTTCCTATCTATTAACTAACAAGAGGGTCATTCTCTTTGTTACTTTTTACGACTCTTAGAACTCATCTTTTAGGAAGATACGCTCATTATATTTATAGCAGCAACTCTACCAGTAGACAAGTACATATATCTAGAATTCTATGGAACCATTATAGATTTGAAATTTTGGATATTCGTTGCCAAAGCACGCCAGAATGGCTTAACAAGTAATTTCCTCGCGAACGAAGTCGTGGGTAACAGTTAGTGAAGTATAAATAAATTCAAATACGTATTATAAAATCCATGAGCTTTTTGAGTGTGATAGACTTTTTAAAACTACGAGTATTATCTTAACATTTAGATAAAATATTTGAATATTATCAAAAAAATATTACTAACATAATCAATAATTTCTAGATTAGGATGGTTACAGTTGGAATTTTAATAAACATATATTTATGGTATAAATAAAATTTAGAAAAAATGTCAATGAACTTTGTTTTTAATTAAATCACTGTCTTGATTATTTACTTATAAAGTTATATTTATATTATATTTCAAGAATATGTTGTGAAAAGTCACTAAAATGTTTGTCGTTTTGTAACAAAACCTAATATCATCGGACCTGCAAACTGGAATCTGTGGATATACCTACGACGCTTAATAGAAAAAGATGATGCAATATTCCAGTAAAATTTTAACATATACTGATGGAAATTCACAAAAGTGTCGTACTTGTCCGAATCTATTCATTTAATCATCATTTATCCGTGCAGGGGCAGAGAAAGAATACTGACCTCTGCAGCCGGGGTCAGCCTGTCGTAAAAGTTTACTAAACAACTCAATCTAGGTGGTACGGTTCCAAGCCCGTCTAGATGGCACCTCCTGGTTTTTAAATAATCTTGTGTTCTGTTCCGGGATAAGTAACCAGGTTTCAGTACCACTACACGGAAGGTAGCGTGTTCGCGATGCCCCTGGCATTGCGAATACTCATAGGCGGCGGTAACTGCTAAATTCTATGTCGGCCGTCAGTCTATCTGCTGTCTTACAACAATAAAAAATAAGAAATAACCCAAGTGCTTGATTATAATAATCAAGCCATCCTATAAATTGGGATCGGACCTTCTCCTGCTTGGAAGGAACAGATTGGCGGGGTACAAATACCGGTGGATCCCGGCATGCAAGTTTTCTAGATATCGCCGTTAGCATGCACGTGCACGTGATAATTATCTATACTTCTATACTACTATTATAAAGAGGAAAGATTTGATTGTTTGTTTGTTTGTTTGTTTGTTTGTTTGTTTGCTTTGAATAGGCTCCGAAACTACTGACCCGATTTAAAAAATTCTTTCATTGTTGGGAAGCTACACTATCCCCGGGTGACATAGGCTATATTATATTTTCAAAAAAATTAGGGATCCTTACTAAAACTCTAATAATGTAACCCAAAGTGTAAAAAAATTACCTAAATATTATTTAAATCGCGTGCGTTGCGAAAACTATTGATGATAGAATAAAATAATGTACTACAACTTTGCAGAACACATCATTATTTACAAAAAGTGTCGCGACAGCATATGTCTAACTATTATAGTTATGCCACAATAAGTGTTCTTTTATTTTAAAAATTTAATTGAAATGCCGCCCCTAGAAAAGACTCTTTATTTGGATCTTGGTATTAATCCTTATCAAAATAAATTACTTCATATTCAAAACTGTTTCAATACCTTTATATAACTTTTTGAATTATTCAATTCGAATATTCCATTCGAAAGATATCACGAGTTTAAAAATGTAAGTATTAGAAAAATGTTGCGTGGTAGCCGCTCACCCTGTTCGGCTAGCTAAGCAGCACCATAAGCAATGTAGGCGTGCGTCACTGGGGTTTTTACAAAAATTAGAATACTTATTAAAAAATAACGAAAAATAAATAAAAAGTAATAGCAAAAAAAAATCATTAAAATAAAAGCTCATAGAAATAATAATATTCAAACTTTCTTTATAATTTTATTTTTTTAGTAACCTGATGCAAATAGAAGGGTTTGCCCCCAGGGGCGCTCCTCTGTCCGAGGAGTGCACGGGTGTGCGTACCCGAGGTGCCCGAGCATCCGTCGCTTCACTCCCCTCTCCGTTCGAGGTGACAGAGTCCTACCTTTCTTTCCGTCTACCTCTTACATCCTTTCCAACTTAGCTCTCTGTTCGTGCCATGGTTCCCGATGGGATGGTTGCGAATACTGATTGGGGTCCCGGGTTCTACCATGGGACCTGATTTGGTAGTCAAAACCATGCCTATTTCGACTGCGCCTGCACAGAGAGGTTTCCCGGGGCGGGAATTGCATCCTCGCTGTTGGTTGGTCTTGCTGGGCCGGCTACGACGTCAAGCGACTCTGCTTTTTCTGGAGTGTCGTCTGGTAGTCGTACACACGCCTAACTAGCACGCAACGGGGATGCGAGTCCCGTCCGGAATTGGCCGCGGACCTGTCGCTCCCAGCCCTGGTTCTGTCCATGGTCGGGGGCGATCCTGGATGGACGGCCGTCGCCTCCTTTTGCGAGGCAGTAGTGTCTGCAAGGGAGGCGGCGGAACGGGAGCAGGAGTCCGCCACCGCATTCCCCTCCCGCCAACGTAGGCCGCGTCGTCGGCGCCGGAGGGCGGGCAACGATCTCCGGCCGCCGTAGAAAGCGGCCGCGGGCGGCCCCTCGGGGGAGGATCCGCCGCCCGCACTATTGCCGTGAGGGAAAAGGCCGCGTGCTGTTCCGCAGCCCCCCTCAACTCATAGAGTTGTTACAAGAGAGCGCCGGGGGGACGAAAGCCTGACCCCCTGGCGCCAGCACTTTAGAAGGGGCCCGCTTTAAGACAAAGCGTGGGCCGGCGCCGGCCCGGGCCACGAGATCGGCAGGCCATATATCCGTGGGCCCGGGCGTAGGCGATAGGAGAACAGCGGAGTTTTTTAGTGGGTAGTCGGATGGTCGAACATCTTTTCCGGAGTCCCTTATATCCCTCGGTCCCCCCGGGCCGGGGGAACCCGTCAAGAGAGGTTTTTCCCCGAGATCGAAAAAAAATAGAAGGGTTTAATTTTTTGTTAAATACCCATGCGAAGCTGGGACGGGCTGCTAGTGTTATAATAAACACATTAGATAAGAAAATCTGACTGAACGGTGCACCCCATCGTGGATTTCAAACTCACTACCTTTAAGTCTCAGAGTGCGAGAAATACAAAACACTGATTGTTTGAGTACGTAAAGGTTTTTTAAAAAAAAATTCAATTCCCAGCACTATTTGAAACGTGTATATATATTTATAAACCTCTATATACACTAGACTTACAAAAAACATAAAAAACAAACTATTTTCATCGTACAGACATTTTGACATTACAATATCGGCCGTCTTACGAAGTATGATTGTTCTAAACACGGTGGATATCTGAATGAATCTTCACTTTCATTGATGCCGAGCCAGAAATACAACTGCGTTCGGTGCACTGCTACTGCATATAGACCTAACGAGACACAGAAATGGTATAATTTACATATTTAGTTTAGTCTTAAAACGTTTGGAAATCATGCAAAAACTGTACAGTACTTTTAACAAGCGTTTTGATTTTTGTCATCTCTCTTCCACCCACAATTTGTGCACTAATACATATCGCAGACAAATGATGCTTGCGCACACTATTTTTTAGTGGTTTTCTGGTTGTTGGTCTTTTACAGTGCAGGCTTTCCAACTATGGAATGCGTCACCTCCGGATATGAAAGGTCAATTCACTATTCACTTTCAGAAAATTACACTTTGTAGTCATTTTTACATCTACGTTCAGGATAATATACATGTAAACAAGTAAAAACATTTTTTATTAATGTGGAATACCAGACAGGCTTACGGCTCACTTAATAGTATGTAGTTACCGTCGCTTGTGGATTTTCTCGATGCTAGGGGCACCGCTAACACGCTGTGGTCCGCTTAGGTGAACTGAAACCTAGGTTATTTATGCTGAAACAAAATGTTACTGTCCATCCAGACGGGCTTGAGGTCCTACCACGTTGCTAGGGTGGGTTGTTTTATCGCCTTTTACGACAGGCCGACCCCGGCCACAAAGGTTAGTATTCTTTCTCCGCCCCTTCACGGACACAAATTCGTAATATCATTATTATTTTTATTGTTTTCTTAACATATATATTACTAGTTATTTTTGTGTCTAATTCCCCGAACCACAAAAAACTTTTTTTTTTCAAACTAGGCATTGTACAAGCAGTGTTAATAACACTTTACTAAAGTCTGTAAAAGCCAATTTGGTCTTCGGGTAAAAAGAAAAAAAATCATGAATAACTTTCGTTGTGGGAGTGGGAACTGGGAGAAAAATTTTCTCCCACACAAAAAAAAAATTCTCTATATAGTAGGTAAGTACGAGTAGCTGACCCGGCAAACGTTGATTTGCTAAAGAAAATCGCGACAAAGTAGCATATGTCCTTCTCTAAGGCCCAATTTATTTCTAATATTAGTATGGATACTGATTTAAAACATATAGGAATTCTGACCGTTGCAGCCAGTGGTCGTAAAAGGTGACAAAATAACTCCGCCTAGCTAGGTGTCGAACACATGCATAGGTAACTGCGAAGGTGACTGCGTACTATGAAGTGGACCATCAATCTGCTGCTGTCCCACAGCAATATAAAGGCACCAACAAAATGCCTTGGTATTTACCAACATACCCAACGAACAAGTTTGGGAACGCTCAAACGAAATTCCAATTGGCCAGGAGATTAAATGTCAAATAAAGAGCTATGCCATGACCCGCATGGACTCCAACCATGTATTGAGTCGAGTCGTGGATAGGAAATGTAAAAGTAAATGCAAACATGTCTAAACATAATTGACGGAAAAAAAAGAAACCATTGGAAATACTTGGATCAAGTGAGACAATTCGTTCGGAATAATGATGCATAGTGGACCTAGCGGGCACATATACAAAATGAATGATGAATTAAATAAGTACATATCTATTAGCTTCTTCGCTCTATGTGAAAGATGAAGCGAAATGATTATCCGGAACAATTCCTATACTCGTTTTGTTACTCTTATAACAACAATGCATACAGACCGACAATGAACGATATTCTATAGTTTAAAACAACTATTTCAACATGATAAATTTATTACATCCTCCACTGAATCATGATTGAAAACTTGTAGTAGATTTGAAAGTGAGTTGAGTATAATTTTAAAATCATGGGGAGATTTTATCGTTTGATACAATAATAGTGAAGATCGTCTATTCAACATTTTTGCGCTATATTCTGGATGTATTTTTAATTTTCAAGCAGTGTCCTTGACGTTGAGGTTCAAGCAGTACCTACTCTGCAAAAAAATACTATTTGTTGACTTTCTTTGCGCAACCATCTTTCGCACGTTGTGACGCCTGTGATTTAACGTTGAACGTTGATTCCTGTTCTGTGTTTGGATATTTATATATAATATTTATTTATTTACAAATGTGTATAAATAGTATCATAGTTCTCTAATACCTATAATACAAGCCCTCTGCTGCTAACTTTGGAACTAGTTAGCGTGCTGTTAATTGTCCCTGTCATCATCATCATCATCTAAGCGTAGTATCCCGGTTGCAACCCAAACTTCCGTTTCAGTGCCCGGGGTCCGCTTTCCGACTCCTTCTACTCCACTTCGCACGGTCTTCAGCATCCCTGGAAGTGAACCCATTGGCACGCATATCACCCTTTACGACGTCAAGCCAGCACTTTTTGGGTCTACCCCTCCTGCCGGGGCCCGGCGGAGGCGGCATGGCCAGACATTTGTTTCCCACGTAAGCATCCGGTTGCCGTAAAACGTGACCGTACCAACGGAGCCGACACTCCTGCAGTTTATCCGCAATGTCACGGACATGAAGACTGCCGCAAATGCGGGAGTTCCTAACGCGGTCCTTCCAAGTCACTCCACACATGCACCGCAGCATAATCATCTCCGTGACACCCAGTACTTGCTTGTGTCGCTCTAACACCGGCCACGCTTCACAGCCGTATAAAGGGACAGGCCTTATGATGGGCTTATAGACCTTTCCCTTCAACTTTACCTGCATCTTGGGGTTACAAATGACACCAGTTACCTCACGCCATTTGGCCCACGCGGCAGCAATGCATGCCTTGACGTCGCAATCGATGTCACCAGACGCATGAAATACAGATCCCAGGTATTTCACCTGGTCCGTGCGCTCGACCGTGTCGCCGCCTATGCGTACGTGTGTGGAATCTGTGGAGTTACAGGCCAAGTACTCGGTCTTCGCCACATTGAGCTTCAGGCCACCGTTCTCAAGAGACTCCTTCCACGCCTTCACAAGTCGCACCAGTCTACCCCTGTCCGAATCTGCCAGCGCGATATCATGTTAATTGTCCCTGTATTTATTTATTATTAATGTGTTCTTTTAAGGAATAAATTCGTTAAATTGATGTCAATAATTAATGATTCTCAAAAGGTATATAATAAATCTTTCAGTTTATAACAGTAACACTATAGTGAGTTTTTTAAAGATCTTTGCTCAGATGTCGATGGATCTTTTGTGAGTACATAGGTAACAAATGGCACATTTCACATTCTACTTATTAAAAGATCAAAGTGATGAACATATGAGTGAAAGATCAAAATGGAGGGTTAGAAGGTATTCTAATAAAAGAATCTAATTATAATGCTAATTTCCCATATGTAACACTTTGAAAAGGTTGTGACGCAAATGCAGTCAAGTTGTCAGCACTCGCTAAATACCCCTTGTAAGTGGCTGAAGTGAAGATATGAGACTTTGAATTTAGTAGATAAATTGAGGTACGTATTTAGAATGATTTTTAATAAAAGTAGATTTAGTTAAATCCTCAAGTCAACTCTTAAGATAATAATAATATCTTTCTCATTGGAATTAAATCCTAAAATTCCTCCGTGTATTAACACGCACAGACAAATTTATGCACTCTCTAGTTAGATAAAGTTGGCATTGCAAAACGATTAAAAGATCCTTTCATTCAGAGAATTCTGCTACACAAAAAGGATAGAAATATGTAATATGAATTCTTGTGAAGGAGATAGAAGATATCCTTAGCTTTCTTGGCAATTGTCCACCGGAAAGCGGCTTTTGTAAAAGAACAACACGTGAAGCTAAAATACATAGCTAGCCCATTCAGTAGCTTGATGAGAAAACCGCGTAATTGGGCGAGAGAGGTGTTATTAATTAAATCCGGTTCAAATATAACAAATGGTTTTGTTTCAAACGCCGTTTTTTATAAAAAATAAAACACATAGAAAATACAGCTTAAGTTTTTATAAATTTAACCAAAAAATACGTTGTTTCTTGCTTAGATACTTTTTATCACCTTATTGGATAAACGGATGCTGTATACGATATAATCACACCTTAGAACACATATGGTTACGCCAATTAATGGTGTAAAGATGTTCTAGTTAAGACCTTTGGGGCGCAAGTCAAAAAGTATATTTATATTCATTTATAACATATATTTTCACATGAAGCAAAAAAGTATTTAAGTTCCTTAAGCGTTGCAGGATAAAACCTACATAAATACCGCCATAGTTATAGTTTTATAGCAATTTATGCAAATTTCTTATACCGCAGGAATAGAAAGAATAGAAAAATCATTGCCGCTTCGATTGTGTTAAAACTGTTGTAAGAGAAATACAGATATTGCCTTTTTAAATCATCAACAACACGTATCATCTAAATTGTGCCCTCTTTACCAGTTAAACGTTTTGAAAGCACAATCAATCAAGCTTTGTCTGATATCTATATGGAATTTTAAATTGGATTCCTGTTAACAATACAAGGATTAGCGCGTTTGTACTGTTGTCCGCTTTTGTACCACTTACACCTGTTTCTCTGTCTACAAAGTTTATTCTATCGAACTATTTATTATCCATTGCTTCCTTATAACAACTGTGTTCTAACTCTTTAATATTTACATAGCAATGGATGTAATATGACTTGTTATTTAAATTTGCTACAAGTTCTGTTGGTGCAGGGATCGGTATTTTACACTGTCGATTGTCAGCTTCAATGGCGTTAGGATTATAGGTTATTTATGGGGATTTTAGAGATGAGTTGGAACGTTTTGTAGTTTTGAAACCTGTTTTCTCTTTAGATTGATAACGTAAGACTGCTCTGTTGATATATTTGTATTGTAGGTTGAATTTAAAGGTCTGGCTTTCTTGCACATTAAGGCCGGCTTGCTCGACCAATCACTAAACCGATTTAGCGCTAAACTTATTTTAATCCTCATTCTGTCCCTGTCACATTGACAAAATTTGACAGGGACAGAATGACGATTTAAATAAGTTTAGCGCTAAATCGGTTTAGTGATTGGTTGTGCAAGTCGGCCTAAGGTTTTTAGTGATTGTTTAGTAGTTAGTATTTTAGTGATTCTCATCGTAGCTTTCAATGATTACTAGGAAGCTAGTATTAAATTTTACGTTGTCAATCGCAAGTGAAACTTCCTCTATGTTTCTTAGCGTCATGGTTGGGAGTTAGTTCATTGGCCTTCACTTCACCTTTAATGTTATGTTTAATGTTAAGCTAGGACTTATGTCTGTGATTGACTCAGGCAACATAACAGGATTTCCTATGTATCTAGCCAGTTGACGAAAAAAGTAACTATACTAACGTTAGTGACTCTTGCAGCTTGTTCAACTACCTCGAATGTTAAGGTTCATATCTCGGTGTTTCCATATCACTCACAAATCAAGTCTTATTATTAAGACGTGACGATTCTCTTCAAGGACCTAAAACATTTGCAACGTCTGCATAACATATTATGGTTACAAATAACGCTACAGGCCTTTTTTCTCAATATACCACCATACTGTATTCTTTTGACTACATCTTTATCCCTTCTTGGACTCAAAGTTAACTATCAAACTCAAAAATAAGTGAATTGTGATATTAGTCCTAAAGTGATAACCTAAATTTCTATAATTTAGGTAAAGCTTTTTTATTTACTTCAAGAATAGGTCGACAGCTAAAGTTTTAAGATCGGTACCTAGCTCATTTTCTATTGTATTTAAATTCACAATATAACTTCCTTATAATTCATTATTTCTTATTACAAGTTTTATTACCATAAACTACTTACACTATAAATTAAAAATTTCAATAAGAAGTTAATATTATCTGTTACAATGTGTTGCCATATTTATTACAGGTAATTTAATTTTAATGACAATACAATACAATTTGGCCGCTGAACGCTATGAATATTTAACATTTGTGCCTACTTATTGTGGTCCTTTCTCCAAACTACAAACCACTGACCGTTCTCTTAGCATTGCAATAAATTGTCTAGACAATAGTAATATAATAACTAGACAATAATTGTATAGATCTAGATCTATAGCAATAAATAGTTCACTTTGACACCATTATACTTAAGAACCAATTCTTAGTATTCATCTGTAATTTAAGCATCAGAGGCTACGCATCATATTTGCCAAAGATTATAGATTCGAATTCTAGCTAGTGGATGGCTTTAAAGTACTCCTTAAATAAGCCTTTGGTATTTGGTAGAAGTTAATAGTACTTCTTGTATTGTTACATAACCTCATTGATGACGCCATAGACGATCGTGACCAGTCTTTATCAGGTTATTCACCTATCTGCTGAAATTCAGCTATAAATTGTGAATGCATCCTAACGTCATCATCATAAGAAACAGTATTATCAGTACTAAATCGCAACACAGTGGAAAATCCGATGTGGTTATGTAGGGCTCACGGTATATATATACCCTTTTTTATATACCAGGGAAACTGAATAATAAATACTACAACGGGACACCAAGGGAAGATATCGTGGTTTTGCCAGCCTCACGGTTCTAAATCTTCGACGGCTACTTTTGCTGGCTGAAATATTAGGACCAGCGGCGGCCGCAACAGCATACCGAATAAAACTCCGGTTAACACCCAAAACCTTACATGACATCGCAGGATCGACTTTCGTTCATGGCTCTGCAACAATGTATCTATTCCACAGCCACCCTTCTGTACTGCTGGCCAGTAAAGACGAGCGGCGCAGAACTGTGGCCAGTAATGATGAACGACTAAAACCCTAGACTTAAAACCTAAACGCCGACTTATGTGTATTAAAAATAGTGTTACTAAGCAAAAAATATTTTAGAGTATTCACAAATAATTCAGAAAATTGCAGATTTCAAAAACTTGAATTATAAGATATATAATTTCAACCTAATGTAATTTTAAATTGACAAAAAATTATTTAAGATTTGTTGTTGTTATAAATAGAATTAATTTAAAAATAATTTTATAAAATGCATTCAATGACTTCATTCTGGGAAATATTTAGTTTCAAAACCTGGCTTTTATTTTTAGAAAGAAATACAATAAACGTTCTCGAAACGTGTAAATTATATGAGTCAGTATTATTTTTATAATTTTATTTATTAGTGTTTTGCGAAATCGCGTCCTCACTGTCTGATGTTCATAAATATTAAAAACCATTAATAAGACGATTCTCTGTTTCCCTTCATTTTGAGTATGCTTTAGATTTGTAATGTGATACGAACAAAGCCTTTCACTTCACAGGGCTTTTTAAAAAAAATGTTACAAAACTTCAACGCATTAGCAGTTCCACTGGTCTTAGACATGTCTATAGTCCATGGTGATTGCTTGCTATCCGCAGGCCGACCTGTTTGTACAATGGAGCTATAAAATACTTAACATTAAGAATCCATTAATCCTTAACATAGTCATATACTTGACATTATACTCCATAGTACGTACCGTACCATTACGTACTACGGGGTACTGTTGACGTGGTTTTGTCGGCCTTACCGTTCTAAACGGCGAACGTAATAGCATAACTCCGGCATACCCCTAGCCTGACGAAGGGTCGCAAGAAAATGACTAGTGCCTAACAAGCTGAAAAACAATTTTAATTGCTTTTAATATGCATACAAATAGAATCAGCAATATGGAGAGTTTAAACAATAAAAAATTAAAAATAAACTAACACAAAGTATTATTAACTATCAAAACCATTGCGATCTTATATATATATATATTTCACATGTAGATCTTTTATATGTCCTAGTATCATATAGAAATATTTTATTATTATACATAACTTCATTTGTGCGTACTTCACTACTGTCGTATTAATTTGACAAATGATATACAAAATATTCAAAAAATTTGAAATTTGAGCTTAGTGTTTTATTTTCCACGACTCAGCGTATGTGGAAGCCACAAATATTGTAATATCAATATTATTGAGATGAGATCGAAGCACTAGAAAGGCCTCTGTAAAAGCATCCAAAGCATCGCGTAGTAAAATATTACGATGAACATAAAGAGTGTACAATAAGTAACGTACAGCACTCGCTTCGATTATTTGCCGTATTTGTCTGTATTTTATAGCGATGCTGCTCTCACTTTTATGGCTTTTCGATATTATTTCACGTGCTTTTTTCGATATACCGGCTACTGTAAGAAATAATAAGGTGGATATGGCACATTATAAATTTGACAAATGCTTGCGACTAAAACGCTAACAACAATTGAACCGAAAAGTCAAATGTCAACGCCAATTTATGAAGCACGTGGAAGCGGGATGCGATGGTGAACGCGCAACCGGCGCGAATGCTTCTTGCGCGGATGTTCCTCGTGCGAACAAAGCTTAAAAATAAGAGCTCAAAAAATACGAGTACAAATAATACTCAATAACATAAATGAGCTGATGAAAAAAGCACGCCGGACTGAGTTCATGACATTTTATGAGAAAATAACACATAGGTATAGTAAGAACTAGTACATGATAATAGTTTTAATAAAATATTAGAATAATTTTGAATAAGCAAGATAAGAATGGTTATGTATAAATGGATAAATGGTTGTTAACGAGTCCTGATGTAATAAAAAAAAATAGAAAAAAAACCAAAACCCTAAGAACTGTCCACGAATATAACTTGGACAACGAATAATAAATAAATCGCAATGAAGTGCGTAGTTTCCAATTTCGTAAGAACATCAGGCTTCAGGTAGGCCGATAAAAGCATTGTATATCTAGCTATATGTCAGCATTTCATCTGTTTTGCTTTAGATTACTAAATAAACAAATGATAACACTTTTTTTAAATCATGCGATTTTTGTGTAAGTTGTTAATGATAGTAACATATGTTTACTTATACATATGTTTAAACTAAGGTTAGTTTTTACATAGATATATAATAATATATATATTTATTTGTTAAAAATAAATCTCCACTTGGCCTCGGTCGACTAAAGTACAAACTTTAGTCGATAGAGCTAGTAAAATCCACCATGGAGGTGTCTGTTAAAAAATTAGAAAGGGTATTAGAAACTAAATTATAAAACAATAACAAATATAAAAGAAACAATTCACCCCAAAACATCTAGAAGTGTCGTATCCATACTTGGCAAATGATGCCACGCTACGTCCTCCACAATACTCGAAGCTATCGGGCATTTGAAAAAAAAATGTAAAATCACCCCTGCCCTTTTGAGAGTCATAAACTAGTCTCCGGCCGCGTCTGTGCCAATTAAATATGAATGTACGGACCACTCTCATTACTCTGTTAAATTTCCGATATTCCCCCTTTTTGTTTATTTTTATTGTCGTTGATATTCGATAGGTCAGTTTTTGAATTATTAAATAAACCCTACGTGGTAATAAAATTTCATGACTTTTGCCATAATATAAGACTTCAAATTTAAGTGAAGTACGAGCGTGATTTTTTTATGTTTTTATAACATTGTCGTCTGAATATTAAATTGTTGTTAATTTTTATTGCTATGAAATTGACGGCTTAGTGAATAAAAAGCAATTACCGTTGCCTATGAATGGTAATCTTCGTGTCCGTGACATTGCAGATAAATTGCAGGAGTGTCGGCTCCGTTGGTATGGCCATGTTTTACGGCAACCGGATGCTTACGTGGGAAACAAATGTTTGGCCATGCCGCCTCCGCCGGACCCCGGCAGGAGGGGTAGACCCAAAAAGTGCTGGCTTGACGTCGTAAAGGGTGATATGCGTGCCAATGGGCTCACTACCAGGGATGCTGAAGATCGCGCGAAGTGGAGTAGAAAAAGTCGGAAAGCGGACCCCGGGCACCGAAACGAAAGTTTGGGTGGTAACCGGGACTAACGCTAGGATGATGATGACCGTTGCCTATGAATGTTTGCGATGCCACTAACATGCTGCCGTCCGCGTAAAGAAACTTTTACTGGGGTCACAACACAAATATTTTTTTCTTAACTTATAGAAGTTTATTTCTACGTTATTTATTTTATAGAGTTCCAGTAGATTTCCATAACATATAACCCAAAAGTCTCCGTTTCATTACTTAATTTTTTATATCAATGAAATGTCTAGGACATAATTGAGAAAATATTATAATAATATCACAGTACGTCTTTAATGTAAAATAAATAGAACACATTCTTTTCGAACATAAAAGAAACCAATAAAACTATGTATATATAGAAAATTCATACTTATTTGTAGTCCACTAACAACCCAGCCTTAATTTGAATAGTAGCAACATTATATTTTCCATTTCACTAAGAAAAAAAGTCACTAATTCAATGAACGGTTGTAACTGCATGATATTCGAACTGCATTTAGAACTTTGTCGAGATGCGAGGGGGTGTCATAATTGCGAAGTGAGACAAAGTCGCTTCAAAGGTATTGTGGCGTTGTATAGGCCACAGTCTCTTAAACATTTGAGTTGATGTTTGTCGCCGTAATTACACGCTCTCAATGGGACACTCGCCTTACAAAGATAAATTAATGAGCGACTTTTTTCTTCACACAAAAGTATGAAAACCGAACGAACAAACATTGTTACACTGTACCATGTTAATTATATATCATTGCTTAAATTAAATGTTTTGGAATCAGTATATTATTTAAAAAATAAAATGTATATTGAAGATAATTATCGTCAGCTATACATTTTCTTTGAACAAAAGTGTCAATTTTAAAAACAGGTACTTTAGACATTTTTAAAGATAATAATAACTAGCACATGCTCGCAACTTCGAGTGTATAAGTAAGCCAGAGTAGTTGATATTGCAGTTTTTTTTGATGAATAAATATATACTGAAACATTATTAACAGATTTTTTATCTTGGGGAAAAACCACACTTATCAGGTTCCCCAGCCGAGGGGTATGTGGGACTACACACTAAACACTCCGTTCTCCTATCCGCCTGTGCCTGGGTCCACGGATAAATAGCCTGCCAATCTCATGGCGCAGGCTGACACCAGCCTGCCCTTTGTTTCTTAGGACGGGCCTCTTCCATGTTATTGGCAACAAGGTCAGAATTTCATCCCCCTCGTCGCTCTAATCTGTCAACTGAAAGAAGTTGTAGAGGGCGCGCCGAAGAGAACGTGGACCTCACCCTCGCCGCATATTAACTGAACTAATTTAATAGACATTATATTTACTTTAATTTTCTACGATAAAGATTTTTGGGTTTAAAATGGAGAACATTTTAAATATTTTATTTTAAAGTACAGTAACAGTATGTATATGTATGTATAAAAACTACAAATAAATTTTATTTAAACAATATGGAAAATCTTTAACAATTTGTATGAAAGCCTATCGACACAAGCATTCCTACACCGACATTCAACACCTCAAGATAATAAGGGCCTATGGGTAGCATAAATTTACATAATAAACCGCTATTTTACGCCTATTTATTTTCATCTACTGATTTTTTGTTTGCTGTTTATAAGTATGCATTTCCATAGCTTATTCAAGATTGCTTAAATAACTTAGCTCACCATTTCCCACTGCTAGGCTCACGCACAAACTTAAGCAAACGGACTACATAGTACCACCTTTGTCCTAGGTGGATAGGAGGCTTATCTTTTTTTGCCTTTATCCCACATTATATTGGGTCGGCACAACATGACTCTACTTCCATTCTCCTCTATTAGCCTTCTTTGCTATTATCCGTGCAGGGGCGGAGAAAGAATACTAACCTCTGCGGCCGGGGTCAGACTGTCGTGAAAGGTGACAAAACAACCCACCCTAGCTACGTGGTAGGGCCCCAAGCCCGTCTGGATGGCGACCACCTTTGGTCTTAAGTATGCCGCCATAATAACCTTGTGTTGTGTTCCGGCATTAGTGGCCCAAGTTCCTGTACCCTTATGGAACAGCAGCGTGTTCGCGATACCACTGGCGTTGCAAACACCCATAGGCGATGGTAACTGCTAAATTCTAAGCGGGCCGTTAGCCTGTCTGCTGTCCCACAGCAATAAAAAAAATCTTTTACGCAATCTATCCATTTTTTTATCTACTTCTCTCCATCCATCCATTAATTTCTAGTAATTAATTTGTCACATAGCATTCATCTCTACGCATCATAGTAGCATGGTATGGCCCTAGTCTGTTATTTTTCAGTTTTTCAACTGGCGCTACTTTCACACATCATCTAGTATACCTAGTCATTCCTAATTTTCTACACTTTCGTGTCACCATACATCCATCTCAACAATCAGATTGCCACAGCATGTAACATTTCATCCCTTTCTTTTGTGGCCTAGCATTACGATCCCTATAATACGACAGACCTTATTACATACTTATAAGTTTTACCTCTGAGTTTAAATGACAGGCGTGGCCATAACTTACAATTTGGAGTTCGTAGTGGACTATTGAGTTAGCGCATTCTTGCATTTATCCTTTCCTACAACATTTCCTTCTTTTGATAAAGAAAAGGCAGATCAAGGCAGATCAGAAAACGTTGAAATATATAAATTCAACTTTTAAAGGGCGCTATTACTATTAGACTTACCAACCTAAAAAGGATAGATCGAATCGATCGATTTTAAGGAATCCCTAGTAAATTTAATGGATAGACCTATTCTATTTCAGAAGAAAACTATACGGCCACATCTCAATATTTAATAATAGCATTAAAAACTATAACACAAAGCGTAGACATTATATCATAAATGTCATAAGGAGCTTCGGTTGTTATCATTTATTTTGAATTATTCGTTCTATGCGTGACTTCAGCTGAATATTTCTACTTAAATAAAAGTAAATCATTTTATACAAGAATATATTCTTCATTGTGTTAATATATATGCTATTGCAAAAGGCGTTCTACAGTAAATCCTAGGATTTACTAAATATCTTCGGTAATTACCTGAAATCAAACCGCAAATAACCTCTATACTATGTATTATTTGGAATATGTAATTTGAACACATTCCATAACTAATACTTTTTTTTTTTTTTGGAAACTGGTTGATAAGAGATAAATAATACATGATAGCAAAAATGAAACCGAAAATAGATTGCTAATAATAAAACGATCGGTATATTGCAACTAAAAGGCTATGTAATCCAGGTCAGAAAAGAAAATAAGGCTATCCTATCACGTTCCTTCCGAATCGTAAAGATCAATAAAGGATGATCTCAGTATATTTAATGCAAGGACTCGGTAAATCTCACTGCTAGTTAATTCTGTTTTTACAGCAGAACTGGCTTTCACAGTAACATATATTTTGAATGTTCTAACGGCTTAAGTGGGCAATTAATCTTTAAAATAGCCTAGTTATAATAACTATTATAATATTTTTGTATATCTGTATTATCTGAAATATTTTTACTTTTTTTAATGTTCAACAAATCGTTAGACTTGACCATAATGTTGGCATGATCAGTGACTGCAGTCTCATAATTCCAAGTTAACGAGACTTCACTTGTTTATAATTTAAGCTACTTTAACACTGCCTTTAATTGCTTAATACCTACGCCGAAGCAGAGTTTCCCAGAAATTTTCTATACAATTATATATCATCATAATATATTAAATAATAAATAAATATACTCGGACAATTCACACAACGCTATCTAGTCCCAAACTAAGCAGCATAGCACTTGTGATGTCTGTACTGGATAACTAATATACTACATTGTATACTTTTTTTATATAAATACATATTATATACAAATATCCAGACACGGTGGAATCGAACCCACGACCTCCACAAGCGTACCGAAGTGCGTTTACACGTTACGCCCTAGTCTTCTTAACAATACAATATACATATATACCTAGTCAGGTCATAAGTATTGTCACACAGTAAAAACTTTTCTTTTAGAATGCTGGCCACAAAAAAGTTTATTGAATTAGAATTTCGAATTGTTCATGAAAATAAAAATGTATAACTTTTAGAATTTTACTCAGTTTTAAATGTGGAGTGGACGCTTAAAGAAGACCGTGTTGCAGTTATTGCGTTGCATCGTTGCGGTTACGCGCCAATTCAAATTTTTAACATACTGAAAAATTTGAATATTACCAAAAGATTCGTTTTATCGTACCATTAAACGATACAATGAAGACTCTAGTGTAGATGACAGGTCAAGAAGTGGTCGCCCTCTGTCTGTTAGGACTCCAGCAGTGATAAAAGCTGTGAAGGCACGAATTCAAAGAAATCCCAAACGTAAGCAGAAACTGTTGGCCCTTCAGATGGGGTTAAGCAGAACCACGGTGAAAATGGTGTTAAATGAAGACTTAGGGCTTCGGGCATATCGAAGAAAAACAGGACATCGTTTGAATGCTCGTCTAATGGACCTGAGACTGAAGAGATGCCGCGCTTTGTTGAAGCGGTACGCGGGAAAAAAATATCGGGAAATTCTTTTTTCGGATGAAAAAATGTTTACCGTAGAAGAGAGCTACAACAAACAAAATGATAAGGTGTACGCACACAGTAGTGAAGAAGCGAGCAACCGTATTCCGCGTGTCCAACGAGGTCATTTTCCATCCTCGCTCATGGTGTGGTTGAGAGTTTCTTATTGGGGCTTAACAGAGGTACATTTTTGTGAGAAAGGTGTAAAAACGAATGCTGTTGTGTATCAAAATACAGTCCTGACGAACCTTGTGGAACCTGTTTCTCATACCATGTTCAATAACAGGCACTGGGTATTCCAACAAGATTCGGCGCCAGCTCATAGAGCGAATAGCACACAAGACTGTCTGGCGGCGCGTGAAATCGACTTCATCCGGCACGAAGACTGGCCCTCCTCCAGTCCAGATTTGAATCCGTTAGATTACAAGATATGGCAACACTTGGAGGAAAAGGCGTGCTCAAAGCCTCATCCCAATTTGGAGTCACTCAAGACATCCTTGATTAAGGCAGCCGCCGATATTGACATGGACCTCGTTCGTGCTGCGATAGACAACTGGCCGCGCAGATTGAAGGCTTGTATTCAAAATCACGGAGGTCATTTTGAATAAACTTTAATGTCATAAGAATCTATGTTTTGTTAAGTTCATTTTGGTATATGAATGGTTACATAATGAATAAACTTGTTACAATTATTTTACATTAAACATGTGACAGAATTTATGACCTGACTAGGTATATATATATATATATATATATATATATATATATATATATATATATATATATATATATATATATATATATATATATATATATATATATATATATATATATATATTTTTTTTTTTTTTTTTTAAGTAAACGCCTAGCATATTTTTTATGGAGATTTGAATAATAATTACTTGCTGCTTGTATTACGGCCTTAAATAATTCGAAGAATTTCTGCCTGGTTTTTCAAAGATGGCACTAATAATACTCCGTACATGGTCCTGTACAAAGACTTCACTACTGTTAATAGTTTCTCTGGCCTGCCATCAGTTCGATGTCTCCGATCCATCTACCAACTGTGGACAGTTATTTACGGAAGAGATCCCGAACAATGATTGTTTTTATCCCTTTTGTTCTCAATTAAACCCAACCATTATCCCAGGTGATTTATTGTCCAGGCGTGCCCGGCCCGCCTACTTAGGGTTAATTAGCGGCGCTTAGTGCCACGAAATTTATGCGGCCAACCGACCACAATTGATTGCGGTATTTGACTGTGGGATACTTTAGAGCATTGCCATATGAAATTTCCTTTACCAAATTTTACATACGAGTATACTGTGACAATTAACACAACTTCATCTATTATTTATTATTATTACTTATCGTGTCAAAAATATACAATATATAGTACATACAGTCTTTCATGAGTTCCCGAATGGTCCAAGCGGAATACACACACATAGTTTGGGATAAGGGCATGATGAAGAAGATATAATATTTTTACACTTTTACTTTGTAACTAAACTAAAAAAATCTACGTATAAATTTGGACTCCAGACAGAAATCAAACCCATGAAACCCGCAGGCGCTCCGATGTGCGATAGCCGTTATACATTATGAGGCTCGGTGTTCTTCAGCTTGGCGGAGTCACATTATCGCAGCCCCGTCTCTCGTCTGACTTTTTCTTATTGCTATAGGCTGCATATATGCCATCTACATAAGGGAAATGGACCCTGAGTTACTAATGCCGGAACATAACATAGAGTTATTATGGTGGCATATTTACAGACCCGTGGTGGTTCATATCCAGATGGATTTGGAGTCCTACCACCTAGCTAGAGTTGTTTTGTCGCCTTTTACGGATATGCCGCCCCGGCCGCAGGGGGTTAGCATTTTTACTCCACGCCTGCACGGAGAATAACGGCTTTTCAGTGCTTCTATTAAGCCCAAGGCGTATTCATGTACAATCTATGGTGATGAACACAACATCATAAAAATTATAAAATTGTCCAATTATTAAAAACATTCCCTCAAATACCTCGAATTGACTTTCAATTAATGACAACACGCAAATTAATTGGTCGTTTTACAGATCGTTTGCGAAAAGTAATGTACGAGTAAAAATGTCATACAATCTTCACCAAACAAAAAAGTATCATTATTTACGAACACGCTCAAGCCTAATAAAAGACTTATAAAATATACGATATTATCCATTTCTTTGAACTATATTATTTTTATCCTCAGTGAAAATACTGAGAACATTGTTTATTTCCAAACATACGTATACTCTAAATTCTTGTAATAATATAATTAAATATTGTACTAGAGTATAGAGATTTTAGAATTGAAAAGACTATGAAACACTTTGCAAATAAAAACGTATCCTGATTTTCTACTTAATCTAAAATAATTGTCGGTTTTTACAATGTGAGTTGACGATTGTAAATATAGAAAAGAGTTTTTTTTTTGTATAATGCAAAAAAAATTCGATACATTCATAATAGCATGAACCGCTTTGGAATTGTTCCTGATTAATGTACATATTATATCACAGTTTCCACGTACCGACTATGAAAGAAAAGGTCAGGAAACACCGAAATCACCGGTATGAGTAACCCGCCAAGCCTTCCTGGACAAGCTCGGCCGGTATAATATCTATTCTGTCTAGGGAGAGTTACCGAGTCTAGTAGTGGGACGTAATGAGCTGTTGCTATTTTATTATTGTGATTATATAAACTTGATAAAATACAATGTAATTATAATTGTTAGTAATAGTGACAATTAGTTACCTATGTAATAAAGTTTGTGATGGCGGGAAGGTCTTGTTGAATATCTTACATAAATAAATTGACCCATATATATATATTCCCCACACTGGTAAAGTTTGTTATAGTAACAACAAACATAATATGAAATAATATAATTATAATAACTTTAATAACAATCTTAGCTTATAATGGCAAGTTGTCGCCGATTGTTTGCAATATAGGGAGATAATTGTCTATGACCATACCACGCTAACCAGTTTCTTTCTAGTTTGTCAATCACTAGTGCAACTTTCAATCTTCCACTAATATATTTATATATAACCATATAACCATAGATCGTGGCGTATGTTTGACCCCAAGATGCCGGCCGGGTAAAGTGAAGGGCCGCGTATATAAAACCATCATTATGGCTTTATATGGCTGGGAAGCGTGGTCTCCTAGCTAGAGCAAAAACTGCATATCACGGAGACGAAACGCGGTTGTGGGTATGTGGAGTGACGCGGAAGCACCGCGTCAGGAACTCCCGCATTCGTGGCAACCTTCATGTCCGTGACGTTGCATACAAATTGCAGGAGTATAGCCTTTTTTGGTACGGTCACATTTTACTGCAACTGGCTACTTAAGTGAGGAACGTCTGGAGGATGTCTGGTCAGGAAGGGTAAACACAAAAAGCTATGTTTTAACCTCGTAAAGGGTGATATGCGTGCCAATGGACTAACTACAAAGGATGCTGAAGACAGTGCCAATTGGAGAAAAAAAAATTATGCTTAACACTAGGATGATGATGATCATTATCAATGATTTATGTTTATAGTATGTAAACTTTCACAAATTTATTATATACAAGCTTATCACCATACATTTATTTGAAACCTGATTTACAAGAGCCTGTAAATTAACGTGTGCGCAACAGTGCCCCTTTATTCCACACATTTAAGCATTATTTACTCCCTGTTGTCTTCTTTAAATATTATTTATTCACTTTTTAAGCTTTTGTGGTAATATCATAACTTGGTGTCACTTTGAATTTGTCGGGAGCGTATATATAATTATGAGGATAAGCACTTTCGGTACATTTTTGTTGAATGACAAAACAGTTAATTTTCGGCGAGAGTCAAGTGTTTTGTACCAAAAAAACTCAGCACTTATATTTTGTGCTAAAAATGTCATTATCCCTCGTTTCATTTAATGCTTATATAAATAATGAAGGTATAAATATTTCAAAAATACAATTAATAGTTAAGTTCAAATGTTTGTGATTAAATAAAAATGTTTGTGATTCTACCGTCTGTACAACGGGGAGTGTTCTGAAGAACTATTTAGGATGGTGCCCTCGTCGTCTTTCTACCACCGCACTGCCCGCCATCGGCTGGGTGTTCATCCCCATTTCTTGGAGCCTCTTCTTTCTTGTACGAAACGGTTCTCCCGAACGTTCATGTTGCGTACTCTCAGGATCTGGAATGAACTTCCGGCTGAGGTTTTCTCAGCGCGGTATGATATGGGGTTCTTCAAAAAAGGCGTTAAAAAATTTCTTCGAGACCGGCAGCGTGTTGGTGGTGCCTCTGGTGCTGCAAATGTCCATAGCCGATGGTGACCACCTGCCAGGGTGGGCCGTTTGCCTGTATGCTGAACTCAAGCTATAAAAAAAAATAGATAAGTAAAGGATATATTTTAATAATATGAATAATCATAAGTTTTACGGTTCTTTGGAGTGGGAACGGGAGTTCACAGTGCAAGACTCATTAACAACACGACGGGTGATCAAATGACCCCCGCGCACCGTAAACGACCATTGCGAGAGGTCCTCGGGGGGCATCGTCCACGCCTATGATGTGAGAACGAAGCACATTTTCTTTACTTTAATGCCCTCACTCAATTCTGCAGTCAATATGCATTGGGGGGTTTAACTTTTACTTACCCCTTGGCGCCTACCATGCAAATTCCTGCGCACCAACAGACAAACGGTTCATTTGTAGCTCAGACGTAAGCGAGAGGAGAAAAAGTTTTAAAAAAGGTGACAGTTCTTCGTTTTAGATGCATTACATATCGGTTGCATCCGGCTATTTTTTTATTGCTTAGGACAGCAAACAGGCTGACGGCCCACTTAGAATTTAGTAGTTACCGTCACCTAAGGGTGTTTGCAACTCCAGTGGCATCTTGAACACGTTGCTGTCCCATAAAGGTACAGGAACTTTGGGCACTAATGCAGGAACACAACACAAAGTTATTACAGCGGCATACTTAAGATCAAAGGTGGTTGCCATCCAGACGGGCTTAAGGCCCTATTACGTAGAGAAGGTATGCTGAGTATTTGAACAAGAATAAGCTTTGGCATAAGTATTTGCGTTGATGCATACACCTGGGATCTATATACTATAAATTCCGATTCCTTCCTACCCCCAGTTTGTATATTTTCTTTAGAAAAAATATCCGTACGCCGCCTTACCGTTGCAATCTGTGAACTAGCAAAAGTTTAATTCTTCTGCCACTTTTAAACAATACTAACGTGTTAAAGACCTATTCCTATTTGTACCGATTTCCGTAATGAAAGCGTTCTGGGTGTTTATATATGTATTTATTTACAAAAGTAAACCATATAAGTACCTAATATATCAGTTGCTTAGTACACTTTGTTAGGTTGAGATTGGATGGCGCTGTGTGAATAATCCAAGTTATATATTTATTTATGCCTGAGATTATAAGGACTCAATGTAAAACGACGTTTTCTGCAGTATAACTCTCATGCTAGTGTTTAATATATCGCTTGTGTCTTATTTTTGTAACACACTCACTCACTCACTCACACACACACACATACATACAAACACGCGCGCGCGCGCGCGCGCGTGTGTGTGTGTGTTTTCTTTTTTCTCTCTGATATTGTATTAGTTTAGTTAGTGTACAAAAAAGAGTTTCATTCATTCATTCATACATTGTTATCTCGCAGTTATACTGTATATATCAAGTAAGGCCACGTGAAATCTTATTACTAAAACTCAGTGACTCAGTAATAAAAACAGCTTGAAATCAGCGGCTAAAAACTGCCAGTCAACGTAACTGGCATCAATCAATTGTTTACTTTGTTAAGGAGTTGAGTGTCGAAAGTTACAAAATGAATTCTCCGCATTTTAGCAACTCATTCACTTGTTACAATTGCTTTTGAGATATTTTCATACAATTAGTCACAATTGTAAATGGCTGGTATTCCGTTAGGAGCTAACCAATTTTGTTGATGATATGTACTTTTTCAACTTGAAATGATAAAGTATTATCATAACTAGTGGTCGCTCAGGGGTCGAAATTAGACCATAATTCATTTAATTTTTAAGTTCGAACTTTATAAAGGTTCTTTTGTCAAAGGCTATAAATAATAATTTATAATCCAAGGTTTCATCATAGCTAATTTGCCATTTTTCTTCATCAGTTTGAATACTATCACTGTAAAACTTCAAAATGTTGTGTAAAACTTCAAGCTTAAATCAATTCAGATTATTAAATTTAAACATTATTTTAATTATGCTTGAGCACGATGTATTTCACAAATTATATTACAAACAAAAACAATTGTGCCGAGCCATAAATAAGAAGAAGAAGAACAAAAACAATTATTACAAAGTGTCATTACTTGTTATTGTTACTGTCAATTTTGACATTTAATAAGACCAAAGAGAATATTATCACTTAAGCCTATGGACAATTAATGTTAATTTATTAAACATATATTATTAGTAATTGTATAATATTATTATTATTATTTATTTATTAATTATTTAAGTATTTACTAATATATATTATGACTTTAAATATTATCTTACTATAAAATTAACCTCAATAGTCTTTACATGAAAAAAAAACAAAAGCGTAGGTAAGGTGTATCTATTTATGTTAATAAGTAATGCATGTGTGTGTATGTTATGTATAATTCGAGCATTAGTGTGCGTAATGTTTATTTTAATTAATTTAATGTATTTCTAATTGATTTTAGGCAAAAACAAATGCCTTCTGCACTTCTCTATATAAACCTTAACTCTGCCAAATTTCATGCTGCTCCGTCCGCGTAATTTTCGTCAAAAAAGGTTACAAAGTTTTCGCTATGTACACGTATTATTATATAAATATAAATAACTAGGGTCGCCCACTTGTTGAAATTTGACCATATTTCTTATTTTAGACCAATAATAATTTTCCTAGTTATTATTATTTGTGTTTGTATGTGTAATTATGTAATGTTTATTTAAGAATTAAAAGTATTATTATAACAACTATTGTTTTTTGCGCATATCGCACATACCGCTAACTTTCATACGCCTCCATCTACGTATTTTTATAAAAAAAATGTTACAAAATTTGCTTATTAATAAATTAAAAATAATAAAATATTTTTTATTTAGTTATATTTTATTATTTATTTAGTTGGAGTTCTAGTTTTAACATGCCCGATCTGTAAGTCAGCAACCCCCTCCATGTGGGCAACAAGAACACACGCAATATTCCTCTGTTATGTTAAAAAAAAGAGAATTAAGAAGAATTATACAGGATGTCTTTGTAGAGATGTATGTAATACATCAGTCCCAAATTATTGAGTGATAGGATGTGCATAAAATATTTTTATTCCTTCGAGATAAATAATGACTACAATGGCTTGTAGCCTTGTACACTCGGAGACCAATATATGTATAGTCCCGGTTTCAAACCCCACGATAACATGCACCGCTTAGGCAGTTTTTCTTGCTGAATGTGTATCTTATAGCAATTGCGTTTTATCAACAGTGAAGAAAAACATCGTAAAGAAATCTGCATACTGAGGTCGTATGTATGTGTAACCCACCAATCCACCTTGAACAAGAGTGGCGGGTATACTGTCCGGTCCCTAGAGGGATTGGAAAGCCCGAGACCAGCCGTGGGTTTGGGCTTGTCCCAGAGGCGTAGCGTGGGTGACGGCCGCCCGGGGTGGAAGACAATTTTGGCGCCCTTTTATTTAGGTATTTCAATGTAATGCATACTATATCTGTACTAATATTATAAAGAGGTAAAGTTTTGTATTTATGAAGTTGTAGCGGGTAATCTCTAGGTCTACTAAACCGATTTTGAAAATTATTTTTGTGTTGGAAAGCCCATTTATTGACAAATGTTATAGGCTATATAACATCACCCTAGGACGGTGAAGCAGTAATGAAAAGCTACTATTACATACATTAATTCAAGACAACTTTTCGGCAAGAACAGTCATCATTGTTTTGCATTATACTGGTCAAGCAGGTCAAGTCAGAATAGACGGTGTTGCCAACAGATGC
Organism: Malacosoma neustria; assembly: GCA_963693495.1. Lineage (NCBI taxonomy): Eukaryota > Metazoa > Arthropoda > Insecta > Lepidoptera > Lasiocampidae > Malacosoma > Malacosoma neustria. Next base: position 7,825,625 of record OY856391.1, on the reverse strand, counting down.
TACAAAATATCATTCAAAGAATTCCCCATGAATTCAAGGGATTCCCCGAATTCGTCACAGAATAAGTAATGAAAAATTCTGTGCTCTTTTCAATCGGTCTGAATTTGTAGTTGCGATAAAAATATGAAATGGTTCAAATATTTATATAACTTATTGTGAAATTTGCCGCCCCCTAAAAAGCGGGCCATCCCTGCTACCCCCCCCCACCGCAACGCCACTGGCTTTTCCTAATATTCATAGACCAAATACATCCAAATTTGACCAAGTAAATGTCCATACTGACCAAGTAAATGTCCATACTGATATGTGTAATTACACAGTAACTATTTTTCTCATTTTGCAAATCATGACAACTAATTAAACTCATTGCATTTATTCGTGGCACAAAAACTAAACTTTTTACCATCGCTCAATTTGAGAATACAAAAACTCTATTGTTAAATTAATTTCGAAATAAGATTTGCAAAATTAACCTTTTTGCTACCTGCCTTTTAGTTGAGTAATTTGGCACGTGTACCTTTAATTTAATTTTATATTAAGACGCCTGAGTTTATGGAAACCATCATTATCATAGCTAGAGTATAATACCCTGATGTAGATATATAATCTATTAATAAAACAACGTATAATGGAAAGCAAATGTGATATGGCGAAAACTTTTTTTTATCGGTAAGTATGTGTAACCCGCTTATCAACCGTAGACAATTGTAGCGAGTATACTATCATGTCCACACCTTCTAGAGGATGTCCGAGTACAGCAATAGGATGCTATGGGATGTTATTATTGATAATAGGAAGGGTTGTGGCGGCACTATTTTCACAACACTAGTTGCAAGTCACATCACTAACCACCATAAAAAATAAGACTATCAGATTTTGACATACTACTTAGATGTTGGTTTTTCCTTCCCGGAAAACTGTGATCTAATTATTATCATTTTATAATCATAAGCCTCGTATAATATACTTCGTTACTTCTGCCCTGGGAATAAATGACTGTTACGCATCCACGCGCCCGGATTTTATTTATCTCCTACAATACGACCCGGAGGTGTCTGCGACCTCCACAGGGTCCCTAAAAGCTATTAATGTAATTGCTTTCTAGTCTTTCTGGATCTCAGACATAGTCGTATTGAAAATGCCCTGCATCTCAATATCGAGCTTTAAATTAAAACGATTATAAGAAAACCTCTTTCGTTAAACATGTTTTCTTTTTTAAATTACTCTAATCATCGCTTGTACAGCTATCTCCTGAATGCAATTAAAATACCCAAACCGTAAACCAATTAGTTATCTGACGCTGAATTATTTGAAAACTATCACAAAAGTTATCTGTCATTCAAAATTAGAAGCCGAATAAAGTGGACGCAGTAATTTTCTTAAATATTAAGATTTTAGTATCTTAAGTGAAATGAAACAAAATCTATAAAATTAAGAAGGCCTATTACGTAACGGATTTTTCAAGCAATTTACTATCTTTATTGGGCGTATTTTTCTTATTTATTATTAATTGATTAAACAGATTGCGTGAGCTGGTTATATTACTCGCGGGTTCCGTATATTTTTAATAAAATCTACACCATATTTTGCCAATCATGCAAATGCACGCATGAGGAGCGTCGTGTAACAAGGAGGATGCAAGAAATGAGAGTGGATGGATACAAGAGGAGAGGTAAACCAAAGAAAAGATGGATGGATTGTGTAAAAGATGATATAGTTAAAAAATGTGTGAATGTTCAAATGACGGCTAATAAAGGACAGTGGAAGGAGAGAACATGTTGTACAGACCCCACATAGTTTGGGATAAGGGCAGGAAGAAGAAGATTTTGCCAACCATGCCAAGTCAGATTTAATTATTTAATATCACTGTCACAGAGATTTTCCTTGTATGAAAATTGAAGTGATTTTTAAATCTTTAAAGAAAAACCGACCGCTATGAAATTTTACACACCAATGTAGTTCAAAGATTATTTTTGCCTGCTCTACAGTGGATGACATCCGTAATGCAATGGCTTTCGCAAGTTGAAGATTCTTGCTGGAGTCGGAGATTTGATTTCCGTCTTGCAACTAAGTGTTTATGTATAAGATAATAATAATAAGCCTTTATTCAACAGAATTGTTTTTACAAATAAAAGATAAGATGTATTTATTTACAAAAGAAAAGTATGTAAGTAGTTCAGTAATCAGTTGTCTAATGCTATGCTTTAATTACATAACAGCCCTGCTACTTACTTTAGTAGTCTATGGCGCTCTGTGAATCGTCACAGTATATTTTTTACTTAATTATTTACATTACTATGTGTAATAAAGTACAATCGATAGGAAACTGGCTATTGTAATTACTTTATTCAATACTTATAGATTTGATAAAAAGATTTTTGGCCTCGCGGAAAAACCTTGTTTTTGACGGGTTCTCCAGGCCCGGGGGGACCTAAGGATATGTGGGCCACCGGGAAAGACGTTTGGCCATCCAACTACCCACTAAAAACCCCGCTGTTCTCCTATCGCCTACGCCCAAGCCCACGGATATATGTCCTGTTGATCTCGTAGCCCGGGCCAGCGCCAGCTCGCCTTTTGTGTCAAGGCGGGACTCTTCCATGATTTTGGCGCCGGGCGATCAGGGTTTCATCTCACCGGCGATTTCCTTTGACTACTCAAGGAGGGGGGCCGCGGAACAGCACGTGTTCTTCACCCTCTTGGCAATGGTGCAGACGGCGGAACCTCCCCTGAGGAGCTGCCCGCTGCCGCATTCTACAGCGGCTAGAGGTCATTGCACGCCCTCCGGCGCCGACGACGTGGCCTGCGTTGGCGGGAGTGGAGTGTTCTTGCCAACTCAAACTCTACCGTCTCATTTGCGGACATAACTGCCTCGCAAAAGGAGGCAACGGCGGTCTATCCCGGTTCGCCCTCGACCATGGACAGAAAGAACCAGGGTCGGAAGCGATAAGTCATTTGTCGATAAAAAAAAAGCTATAATAACCATATTATTTATAATAAATAATGAAAATATCAAATAATATTATTTATAATTTATTAAAAAAAAATCTATGGGCTCCTCGTAATTTTTACAAGTTACACGATAACTTAAGATATCAGTAGCATTTCGAGCTATAAAAATACTAAAGAACTCACTTAGTTTTACAACCAGTGACATTGGATCACGATGGGTGGCCCGATTGTCTATTTTCGTAGACAGAAATAACATTTGACTATAAATAAACTTGTTCTTGGACAATTAATAACAGAAGCTTTTCTGATCTGTGAGATAGATTTCTTAAATATTATTTAATTTTGAGACATTTATAACTGGTTGAGAGTCGTTTTGATACAACATTAATTGTTTGGATAAAAGATAAAATATGTTAACATTTATACTCGTATGTCTAATATTTTTGAAGACCTCCGTGGCGCAACAGTTTTCGTACACCCGGCGAAGATTACGGTTTCCATTTCCGTCCCGAGTCAAGGTGTTTTTATATAACAAGAATATATTTATAAATATACATCAGGTATCACTGGGACTAGATGGCTTTGAGTGAATTGACAGTTTATATTCATTTATTTCATCTTTATACTTGAATGTGTTACAAGTGTCCGTTGGTGTAGTCTTGTTTTGCCGTAAGGTTTCACATGAATTAAGCAGTTATGTCGACAAATTATTTCTTGCTAAGTTAAATTTAATTAAACAAATTCTTGCTAATTTATAAGTAGCTAAAGATGAGCGCCAAGAGGATATTCCTTCTTGTAAAAATATTGTGTTGTCAATTTACTATAATTTTTTGCAGAATAACGATTGGTATCAAAAAAAGCAAGTAGTTTTCCCCACTACAATGGTCACAACACTCAACAACGGTCCCCAGGGTTTGTGTAAAAGCTTAAAACTTACTTATAACAGTTTTAATAATGATGTATACAGAATATATATTATTGTAGTACACGATACACTACATAATTACATATATGGTATTATAATCGATATTCCAACAGAGCTGCGTATACAAATAGCTGTCTGATCACTCAGAACGATTTCTTCTAGATAATCGTTAGACTGGAGTAAATATACCAAAATAAGATTCATAAACACAGAGGTTCCCAGACAATTTATCTCATAGACCACTTTCAAAATTTAGTTGGTTCTGGCGGACCCCTGGACATTTCTAGCATATTCCCAAAACTCGACAACAAATATTAGATCTTACTAGGGAAATTTGCGTTGCGGCTGAGTTCCAACCACAAGTTAACAGTTTTCGAAAAAAAGTGAGAATTGTTTGGTTAATTAATTGTGACAAATGATTAACGTTTATCCTTGGCATTCGTATTTATATTGGTGAAGAATCAAACATGTTCATGCATGCAAGTTCTTGCAAGCACACACACCACAACTCGTATTTTGTCCCTTTGTACATCTGAACAACCGTTGGGGACGGCGGCGGCGGCGCTTTGCAAGTCTCGACACGTTGTGCTGAATATGAAATATGCAAGTTTTTACAAGTAACACTCGCTGAGCTGCTTAAAATATTATCTAACTACATTGATAGGTGGAGTTAAGCCAACATTTTAATTCTTCACTATCGAAAGCAAATAAATTTTCGTGGACCCCCCTTACGACTTGTGAACCCGTATTTTTGTCTCGCCAACGTAGACCCCCGTCGAGACTTCCGTGGACATCTGGACCACTTTGGGAACTAAGGGTTTAACAGAACAGTGCACAATAATATCCTAATATTATAAATGCGTGAGTTTGTTTGTTTGTTACGCTTTCAAGCCTAAGCCGCTAAACAAGAGTCATTGATTATTGATTGATTCATAGATTGGACTTTGGAGAAAGATATAGGCTACTTTTTTTTAAATTCATATGGCAGAACAAAGTTTGCCGGGTCAACTAGTTGTATATAGATACATATATACACTCCCACATATGTGCGTATACATGTATGGTAAGATTGAATTATGAGATATAAAAATCATATTTGTCCCACCGAAACGAACAAATGACTTTCCAATCGTATTACATAAATTAATTAAAACTCTCAAACGAATATTAGCGTCATTAATTTCATTGTAAATCATTAATAAAATTAATTTCTGTTTACTTCAACGATGCTTTATATAATTCCTTTTTTCTATAACCATAAAGTTTAATTTTGTATACCATTGTCTATAGGATACATTTAGGGAAAGCGACTTTAATAAGTTGAAATAAAGTATACTCTTAAAATTTTAAATAATAATTATAATATTGCTTACGAAAAGAAACAAATTAGTATCTTACTACCGTGTATTAAGGAATATTATATGTTACATGTTTTTCTACATCGGAACATTGAAAAACGACGACAAATTAAATAATATTAATATATTTCCGTTAACTCACTGATGTTTTGGTACAGGAAATATTACATAATAGCAGTTCAGAAGGCATTTGTTATTAATTACGATTAGAGAATACAATCCCGGGATCCAGAGTCCCGGGACCCCGGGACTGTACTTGGCTAATCTCGGGATTTTCGGGTTTGCCACAAACAGGTCTAGTTTGCATTCCGTTGTCCGTTGCGAGTTGACAATGACCTTGCCTAGATTATATTAATAGCATTTATTACATATCGACAAAAAAACAAACCTTTGATATGCGTATGATACGTATTACACAGGTACAGCTCTAATAATATGTTTATCGCAGAACTTAGAAGAGATTTCCCAGCGGGCTTGGAAGTCAAACCTTGGATGCATTGATATTTCTACAACTGTATTTTCGAAATTCTAAATAAGTTTTTGTCTCGTTATTTCTTACTTACTAAATATAGTGTATTTTTTATTTTATTACTATATTGTGATTTGTGTCGTGGACTCGTGGAATAAAATTAAAATCATTTTTCTAGAAATTACTCGTTTTTTAAATTTCAGCCCAATTAGAAACCACATAGTCTAATCCCGGATTGGCCCCGGGATCCCGGGATTACGCATCAAGAATCCCGTAATCCCGGGATCGAAACACATGCTCGGGATTGTATTCTCTAATTACGATGCATTTATTTTTTATACTGAACACATCATAGTTTGTACTTTATACATTTCTCCGTGCAGGGGCTGAGTAAGAATACTAACCTAGGCCTAGGGCCCCAAGCCAGTGGATGGCAACCACCCTTAGTCTATAAGTATGCCATCATAATAATCTTGTGTTGTATTCCGGCATTAGTGACCCAGGTTCTTGTATCTCTATGGAACAGTGTTCGCGGTGCCCCTAGTGTCACAAACATTCATAGGCGACAGTAACTGCTTACTATTAAGTGGGCTGTCAGCCTGTCTGCTGTTCTCAGCAATAGTATATATATTACATATATAAGAACACATCTAAGACCTGTGTAGGACTTCTCGAAGCTCGATAAGCCAACGAACATGCGCAAGATTGAAGGTATACGATATGATATTGTTATTAGATCATTACAACAAACACTCAATTTTAATTGAAAGGAAACAGCATAAAAGACAATAGTAACACGTGTTATCCCTTAAAACACGAAAGGTAACGGTTCGCCGAGCAAGTGGAGACGTATTGTGTGTCCAATTAGTAACACACTGGTCCACACCGCTGTTTCTATAAATACATAGAAACACTCTGTTACCATTTGTCACGGCACGCCCTGTATTTATCAAGATGCCGTTCCGCATTTACTGATATAGGATGTTTAAAAAGTATTCAAGGGCTGACTTTAGACTAGAGAAAAAAATCTGACTATACCTTGCTAGGAATCAAATATGGTAAAACAATTCTCTAATCACTTAATTCATAGATTATATTAGTCGTTCTCACTTATTCACTAGATAAATCGATCACTATCGAAAGGAAATATACGATTATCTTTTACGTAAAAGTGAAGGTAGTTTTGGAGAATCTATTTAATTAAACCTTAATAAAAAACAGCCCATAACGCCCCATTGTTGGGCCCGTGCCTCTCCCTAGAGGGCACGGACAGAATACCCGCCACGCTTGTACAAGGCGTATTAACAGGTTCCACATACCAGTGATGTCGGTAGTTTCCAGATTTCCTCACGATGTTTAACTTCACCGGCGGTACATGTCAATTATGCTATAATATGCATGTTAGGCGGAAATAACTTGCTAAGCGGTGCATGCGCGGTGGGATTCGAACCCGGGACCTTTAGATTGGTCTCCCAGTGTAAGACCACTGGCATATTAGGTACACAATCTTTAGCATTAATAAAAAGCTTATTATTATACATTAAAATTCAATCAAGAAGACGAATCTCAGTTTTACAATTTAAACATATTTAAAAATAAAACAATTATTTAAATATGTATGTATGTTTTGGAAAAATGTAACGGACAATTTTTCAGGTTTATTTTTAAAACTATACTGAAATCAAAAAGTTAAGTTTGAAATATTTTTGTATAGTGTTTTCGCCATCATAACTTTTGGTATGATTTTTTAATAATATATAATTATCATCATATAATATAATTATTATTATGTATATATAATAATAATAAATCACTCACCGTGCTAAATAGTTAGGGGGGACATGAATATCTCTTTTCCCGTGGGCTACGGGACGGGGTATTCATGAAAAACTAATAATAATAAATAAATAAATAAATATGAGCTAACAGGTGCCACATTTACATCTTAAAACTGTAGAAATATTGTTGTAGTTCTTAAATATGGATCAGATTCCTATCTTAACGAAGCGGTATCTGTACTTTTTGCCTAAATAGCACTAGAATGCTTAGGGACGGTGAGTCCAAAAGTAAGGTCCCGGGTTCTCTACGTGGTAGGGCCCCAAACCCGTCTGGATAGCGACCACATTTGGTCTTAAGTATGCCGCCATAATAACCTTGTGTTGTGTTCCGGAATCAGTGACCCAAGTTCCTTTATCCTTATGGGACAGCAGCGTATTCACGATGCCACTGGCGGTACAAACACCCATAGGCGACGATAACTGCAAAATTATAAGTGGGCCAGCAGCCTATCCTCTGTCGTACAGCAATAAAAAAAAGGCTGCAGGTTCTGCAACAAATTAATACACCTCTGCAACTACTCGTAGTTGTAGACTCTACAACCACTGTAGTTTATGTAACCAACTTACTCGTATTGACCACTTATGTCACTTGAATAAATCTAAACTTTTACTAGAATATCGTTTGTTGAAACCAGACCAGACCATTCTTCCTTTCTACAAGTTCTGGGTTGTATAAGCACCTCAGGTTTGTCAGTCAGCTATGTAGCACAGTAATAATCATATTGCTACGAATATCAATGTAGCATCGCAAACAAATGATAGACCACTTTTATTTGCGTTAGAAGTGATAAGTTGCTATACGTATACTATAATTAATAAGTCGATTTAATTAGCAAATTATATTGGAGAACGTTAAGATCTTTTTTAATAAATTACATCTGATTTAGAATTCTTGTTGTGGGCATCAATGTTGAGGTTTTATGTATTTATGTTGCATAAATTTGTAATTTGTATGTTTTTATATTCTATATTAGTTTAATATATATTGCTCTTAATTTTTAATTTTGGTTAAAGATTAAAAATTATCTTACATTTGTTTTTCTATAATATATTTCCAGTTAAAATAATATAAATTAAGTTTATAAGCATAATGGTTAAGATAATTTATTTTTTATATTATAATGCTACTTAAAGTATAATTCTATATTTTCTCCCTGTATCATCATCATTCCCATAAAAATATACACAGTTAACGTTCTTGTAAACAAGATATTTGCGGCCCGAAGTCAGTGATCGATGGAAAAGCTCCCACTTTTGTATTAGTAATGATTACGGAAAAAAGTTTCAGAAGGGGACAAAAAAGGTGATGCAACGTAATGGAAGACATTATTTTTGTATCGCTGTAGAACAGCAGACAGGCTGACGGCCCGCTTAGAATTTAGCAGTTACCGTCGCCTAGGGTACAGGAACTTGGGTCACTAATGCCGGAACACAACATAAAGTTATGGCGGCATACGTAAGACCAAAAGTGGTCACCACCCAGACGGGCTTGGGGCGCCCTACCACGTAGAGGTTAGTATTCTTTCTCCGTCCATGCATGGATACAATTCTTCTAATTTTATTATAAAAATTTACTTTGAATTTAGAATGAGCTTCTAGCTGTGATTTTCGTTACAAAATGTGTTAAAACAATATAAGAAGTTTATACATATATAGAAATACGTAGATATGTAGTAACCAAGTGATATCATACTCGGAGCTTAAATTAGAGGTCCTGGGTCCAAATCTCACTATGGCATACTCCGCTTAGGTAGTTTTTCTCGCCTTACCTGTACATTATAAAATAATTACCACGACGCGCCAAGGGAACATCTTGAGGAACCCTGTACACCGAGATAGTCGGTACGTTTTATTCGTGCAGGGGCGGAGAAAGAATACTAACCTCTGCGGCCGGGGTCGGCCTGTCGTAAAAGGCGATAAACCAACCCACCCTAGCTACGTGGTAGGGCCTCAAGCCCGTCTGGATGGCGACTACCTTTGGTCTTAAGTATGCCGTCATAATGACCTTGTGTTGTGTTCTGGCATTAGTGGCCCAAGTTCTTGTACCCTTATAGGACAGCAGCGTGTTCGTGATGCCACTGGCGTAGCAAACACCCATAGGCGACGGTAACTACTAAATTCTAAGCGGGCCGTCAGCCTGTCTGCTGTCCTACAGCGTAAAACATAAACCTGTAACTAACTAGGCTTGGCAGGTATATTGTCCCTTCTCTCTAGTCGGAGCCCATCAGTGGAATGTTATTATTTATATAGAAATAGGGTTTGATAAATGCAATATGGCCGTGCTGCATGAACAACTTAGATATTATATTTGTAAAATAAAGAAAATTCATAATATCCTAAATTTTAGTTATTAAAACTAGTCCTACCAAAATTTTCAACACCTTGTTGTAGCTCGTAAATTTGCAACAAAATTTAAATGGTTGTAAGATGAAAGTCGGTAATGTTAAAAATATATTTTAAAAACAAAAAGATAAATTAAGTTTAATAAAATTACTTTCAAAAACCACATACATCTATTCTTTATCATGTAATAAGAATTGGAGAGCATGAGATATGTAAAAAACAAAGTTATTATAGTGAGACTGTTTAAAATTATATTATCTAATATCTTTATTTGACACAAGTCGTTCTTATAATATATCATAGAGAGGAATACTCCAGTAGACAGACCGGCTTAAGAATATTTGTGGTTTCAGATCAGTTGTAATGTCGTGAATAGTGATATTTGTTTGAAGATTATCTTCGGTATAATAGTGAGCATTATCTTGGCGTTTGGGATTCGGATATTTTTGTTATATGAAGGTTATGAGATTTTGTGTACTCCATATAGTTGATGTTAGTTGCTGGACAATCCAGAAGCGTATTTTTGCTAGTTTATAAGGGGTTTATACCAAAACTGTTACTTAACTTTTGGTCAGTAAATAAAATATTTTTAAAATTGAAATAGGATACCAAAACTGGAACAGACTTAGAGTTTTTCTTACATTTCAATCTTCCCTCAAAATAACAGGGAGAGAATAAGACAGCATAATTTACTTCTTTATTGAGGGAGACTAGAGCGAAGAAAGCCCTCTTTAAGAAGCGTCCAGATCTCTTGAAGATCGCGACGCATACAGAGCTGCCAAGCGCGCCACCAAGAAAGCTGTAGCCAGAGCCAGACGAGACCACTTACAACCACTTTCGAGAAGTTGGAATCGTCTGAGGGGCAGACGCTCATATATAACTTGGTGCGCTTCCAGGGTCAAAGCGGCACAGGATATCTCCAAGTACCGCTGCTTAAAAGACCCCGGGGGCAACCTGTTATGCGAGGACCTCACGGTGAAGGAGAGATGGCGCTCGTATTTCCACGAGCTGCTGAACAAGCAGCATAAAGAGGTGCAGCCGCCGGATCTTCCTCCAAATCAAGGATTAGTGCCACCGGTAACGCCTGCTGAAGTCCAAAATTGTCTTCGCCGCATGAAAAATCGGAAAGCTGTCGGAGCCGATGGAGTCCACATCGAAGCCTGGAAGGCGATGGGCTCTCGTGGTGTGGGCATCTTAACAAACCTTTTTAACCGGATACTCCTCACCGGTACGATCCCGAACTAATGGAGGCTGAGTGTCATTACTCTAGTCTTCAAAGGCAAGGGATCGGTGCAGGAGTGTGGTAACTACCGCGATATAAAGGTCATGTCCCACACCATAAAGCTCTTCGAGTGGGTTATCGACTCTCGGATTCGGCAGGAGTGCACTGTCTCGGTATGTCAGTATGGGTTTCGCCCTGGTCATGGGACCATGGACCCAGTTTTTGCCCTAAGGACTGTCGCGGAGAAATACAGAACGAAGAATACGCCTCTGCACTGCCTGTTTCTTGACTTGCAGAAGGCCTTCGACTGTATTCCTCGTGTGATAATCTGGTGGGCATTGAGATCTAAAAGGGTTCCAGAGGCCTTTTTTTTTTTTTTGGTCTCGGGGAAAAACCTCTCTTGACGAGTTCCCCCGGCCCGGGGGGACCGAGGGATATGTGGGACTCCGGGAAAGATGATTGGCCATCCGACTACCCACTAAAAAACCCCGCTGTTCTCCTATCGTCTACGCCCGGGCCCACGAATATATGGCCTGCCGATCTCGTGGCCCGGGCCGGCGCCGGCCCGCCCTTTGTCTTGAGGCGGGCCCCTTCCAAAGTGCCGGCGCCAAGGGGTCAGGGTTTCGTCCCCCCGGCGCTCTCCTAACAACTCTAGGAGTTGAGGGGGGCCGCGGAACAGCACGCAGCCCTCACCCTCGCGGCAATAGTGCGGGCGGCGGGTCCTCCCCCGAGGGGCCGCCCGCGGCCGCTTTTTACGGCGGCCGGAGGTCGTTACTGGCCCTCCGGCGCCGCCGGCGTGGCCTGCGTTGGCGGGAGGGGAGTGTGGTAGGCCTATATTGACATCATCCAAGACATGTACCGTGACTCCGATTACGTAGTTTAGTGTCTGGGTGTTTATATTTAATATATATTTATTTACAAAAGAAAAGTACATATGTAATTTATCACTTGTCTAGTATCCATAATACAAGTGCTGTACTTACTTTCGGACTAAATTGCGTTCTGTGAATTGTGCCAGTATATTTACTTATTTATTTTTTTCTAATTATTTCCTTTCAAATATACTACATTGCACGATATTAAAATATATCTATCAATAAGGAAATGCAAGACAACACGTCACAGAGGCCACCGTTGGGCCAGAAATCGAATGTTTGTCGTCGCATCTTATTATTCTCATAGATGTTTGACGCATATTTTTCAACACGCCTCAATATTTTTGACCGTCTATTTTAGATGCGACCACCTCCTCAGTTGCGTTCAAAGAATAGATTGATAGACGTGCAATTTGTATTTTTCAACCAAGTCACGCTTTTAAGTGTTCAATTAAATATTTTTAGTTCAGGAAATGAAGAGAATTTTTCAAAATTATTACAGTATCCTCGTTTGTTTTGATGTATCATTTTTTGTGCTGCTGCACAACTATGCCCAGAAATTATTATTTTGTTTTGCATATAATTTTTTGACTTTCATTTTCCCATCGGTAAATGTTTCCCCGTTTTCTCTTTCTTGTTGTATTTTATTTATGGTCTGTTGTCATTACTTTCTCTTTTTCATTTCCGTTCTTAAATTTGTTGCGTTTTCTTTACTTTTTATTTCTTCGGTTTTTTTAACATTTTAGATTATTAAATAATCGAATTTATTCTATTTATTATCCATGCAGGGGCGGAGAAAGAATACTGACCTATGCGGCCGGGATCGGCCTATAGTAAAAGGTGACAAAACAACCCACCCTAACTACGTAGTAGGGCCCCAAGCCGTCTAGATATCTACCACCTTTCGTCTTAAGTATGCCGTCATAATAACTTTCTGTTATGTTCCGGCATTAGTGTACTAAGTTCCTGTACTCTTCTGGGACAGAAGCGTGTTCGCAATGCCACTAACGTTGCAAACACTCATAGGCGACAGTAACTGCTCAATTCTAAGTGGGCTGTCAGCCTGTCTGCTGGCCTACAGCAATAAAAAAAATCCTTTCCAAGCAAGGACGAAGTAAGAATACTGACCCCAGCGGCCGAGGGCGGCCTGTCGTAAAAGGTGACGAAACAACCCTAGCTAGGTTAGGACTCCAATCCCGTCTAGATGGTACCCACCTCTGGTTTCTAAATATCGTGCTATAATAACCTTATGTTGTGTTTCGGCATAAGAGACCCAGGTTCCAGTTAGTCTACGCTAACGCCAGTTTGTTAACTGTACCTCTATCGTTGCAAATATGCATATGCGACGTTAACTGCTAAGTGGGACGTCAGCCTCTCTGATGGATTTTTTTTTTATTGTTGTGAAACAGCACCCAGAGCAATAAAACTACGTGTGCAAAGAAGTGCAATGGATACAGATATGTAAGTTTTGAAGAAGTAATATTCAGTCTTTTTTTTAGGTTTGTTGTTTTGACCTCATAATGTTTAGTTATTTTGCTTACCATAAGAAAGTTAATCATCCTGTTATTACCTACAAAAACAAAAGCTTCTATTATTTCAACATAAAACAAAAATAAAATACTCAAATAAAAATATCAATAAACTTTGATGGTAAATGTTTAGATACATCTGATAGGAAATGCTTACCCTAAAAAGAGGTTTTTTTATGTATGAAGTCTTTCTTATCTTTTATTAAGATAGTTCTTTTCATTAAATACTGTATCATTTATCACAACTGGTATTAAAACACACACTGACTAGAACAAACTATTTGCAGATACAAATATTTCGTCCTCAGTGGAAACCGAACTCATGCACGATCGTAAAATGCCACTTGCATTGTTACTAAGCCAGCCGCGTCTTTTATTTCAAAAATCTACATTTTTAAATGCCAACTCCATATTTTTACTATTGTTTATTAAACAATAATAACACGTTTTATATTCTTCTGACTTTTTAACGGTTACTAATATTTCCTCTTGTATAATATTCTGAATTTTTGTATATTCTGATTTATTTTTATTGTTTTAAACGCGAATTGTGGCCGCAAGGTGTAGTAAATTTCACTTTTTGTGTGACTCATAAATTAATATATAATGTTTAATTTTGTTTTTAAATGTATTAATAAAATAATGTAAATTTCAGAAGGTCACAATATACTTTAGGTGAATTATAAGATTGAGTCATAGAAAAAAAGAAATAAAATATGTTTTATTTACGAAAAAAATATACTAGTAAGTATAAAGCAAGTTTAGAACTAACTTAAGGTAATTGTTTTCCTGAATTGGCACTAGCTCAGCGACTTGAGTGTTATTTTGACTAGCGCTGATCTTCCGCTGAAGCCAGGTCACTCAAAAAGGTCATATAAACTGAACCAGGAGGTTCAATTCCTTTTAAAACTTGGAAATAAAAAATATAATATATTGTATAGGTATATATGTAATTATATTATCTAATCTGGGTGATAATGTTATCGTGATTATCATTTGATCGGTTAATTCGAGAAACGTAAGTAAAGTATTAAAATTTATATGTATATATATATATATATATATATATATATATATATATATATATATATATATATATGTATATATATATATATATATATATATATATATATATATATATATATATATATATATATATATATATATATATATATATATATATATATATACCAATTTAAAAATCCCTTATTAGGTAATTACGCTTATATCATCTGAACAATTTAAAATTGTTCAAAACTCAAATATTTTATAAAAATCTAAAGAACATTTTATTCGGAAACAAAAACATTTATGTGAAAATTAGCGGCACACGATATGTTGCAATTATTTAAGGCGATGACTATTCGAGAGGTGCGAGCTATTCATTTTATATAGTTATCAGACAATAATTTTAATCGAAGAAGAAGAAGTGCGAATCCTATGGAAGATAAATTAATGTATAATTAACGTATCATTTGCCAATACTTTATTCCACTCTGATCACTAAAATATATGTTTCTATTTATTTTTACTTCGTGTATTCATCAATTTTTGTACTGTATAATCACGTATTTACACTGTCCCTAACAATGTCAAGTCAGTGCTTTTCAAAGAGATTTTCAATAAAAAAAAATTTTTAATTCTATAGTAAGTAGTTCT
Organism: Malacosoma neustria; assembly: GCA_963693495.1. Taxonomy (NCBI): domain Eukaryota; kingdom Metazoa; phylum Arthropoda; class Insecta; order Lepidoptera; family Lasiocampidae; genus Malacosoma; species Malacosoma neustria. The sequence goes on along the minus strand of OY856391.1, from coordinate 7,810,458 downwards.
TTATTCATAGATTCAGCATCTTAACAAACGCCGTACCTTCTCTCAACACTGTTGTTTTGACGTGCCAGTCTATTCTGGTATTTGAAGAATCACCAACAAATCAGCACCTGTCACTTCTGTTAAATAAATATCCAGAAATAAACAAGCCATTGTTTTAAAACTAGAAAACAATTCAGTATTCACTTTTAAAAAATCTGTTTTATTTCTGTTACGTTTTTAATGGCGTTTGCGTAATCTGTTATCGTAAATCTCACTTTAAATATATTGAAATTTGATCTCAATTTGAATCTAATACAGAGTTCATAATAGATTGAAAGAGGTTAAACAATAAGATTATGTTGATTTTTAAAAAATTGTAAACAATGTCTTCTAGTTGACAATAGTGCTGGGGCGTTGACAGGAGATTATCGAAGACACATTTAACGAAGACAATGGAATTTTCAGTATGGCATCAAATGAGTGACAAATTGCCTCCGTGTGTTGGCGAGATTTTGTTATTTATTTTTCTTGGCGCATTGTCCGTCCTCGCCCGTTATGAATACCCACCTTTTTCCTTTTATTTATGGCCAGTGTTAATATAAATATGAGTTATGGAATTATTATAAATGCATAATCTGCATGTCTCACGGTTGATTCCCGCATTTAATGTTATTATTTACTGCTTTTGTTCAAGTTTCAAGACATGTTTGGGCAGTATTTACTTTTTGAGTATCTTATTTTATGAGCTCAATCAAAATTTGTCACTATTTTTGAGCTTTTATTTAATACTTTTGTTTTTGATTCTTATAAAGTTACTGACAAATGTTATTAATATATCACTGATAAAATTTATAACGCACGTTTTTGAAAAATAAAATATAATTTCTTGAAAATATATTTAGTAATTTGTTCTTTTCTGAAATATTTTCAACGGACAATGAATTATTGCGGAGTTTAAAGGGATGCCACGTGTTTAAATGATTTAAATCTTTGAGATTATCATGTCAGAACTAGTGTCGTGTCTACGAAAGTATAGTTTGACACATTTAGAGATACGTGACGGTTATGTTTACATTGGGACATCACTAACATCTCGTGAAAAATCGTATCAATATTCAAGCAATAATGAACTTTAAGCTCCATGTTTTGGGGTTCAAATTTACTTGTCATTCGTCGTCAATTGCAAAAAGACTTGTTATGCTAAGTTGAATTTATTTAATCTATTTTTATGTTGGTTTAAAATAATTCGACTGGGTTCTATTTTGGATCGCGATTCATTTGTCTTTATGTCATAAATATGCAACAGTAACGAATTCAAATTTGGGATTTTAAAAAGGGATTTGAGAATAAAGTTATTGACAATCTGTTAAAATTTGGAACCAGATTTCGCGAAAACATAAGTTAATATGGTATATGGTGGAAAACAGTTCAAAAACAAAATAAAAATATTAACATGGTTTAGTTTCAAGTTTAAGAGGTTATAATTTATTGCATTTTTATTTACTAAATATTTTAAAAATCTTATTTGCATTTGCTTTTTAACATCCAGATTCGTTTTAAATGTTCATCCATAAACGGACAGGCCGTAGCCTATTATCGATTCCACCAGCGCATAGTAAACAGCGAGTAATGTTTTTTTTTTGTTTAAGTACATAAAATAAAGCTTGTTTAAGTACATAAAATTTAGACATTATTGCCCTAAGCTTGGTGCACACTTCGCCAACATGCGTTTGCCAGTTGAAGTGCTGATCTACAGTAAGACCTAAATATTTTATGTGTTTCACATATTCGATGGACACACAACGGCAGCAACTTATATCCGCATGAAGGCACTCGTATGAGTGCCCTTTTATCGCTATATCACAATTTTCAATAGATTTGGCTTTAATATTATATGGAGAAAATATGTGTAAGGCCTTTGTTTTATTTATATTTATTATAATCCCATTATCATGAGCCCATTTAGTAATATTGATGAAGTCCGACTGTATGGCACTTCTTGCCTCCTGCGCATCCTTAGCAGAGTACAGCAAGCATATATCATCAGCATACATGTACACCTTGCATTGTCGAACCACGTTGCACACACTATTTACGTGCATGATGTACCCTATCGGTCCATACACAGAGCCCGTCGGAACTCCGAGGCTGACGTCATACTCCCTTCCAGTCACGACATTTTATCGTACGTAATGAAACGACATTTTATCATACTATTAAAAAGGATGTAAAATGTTATATAATAAACACAATAATTAATCTTCACCTCAAAGCAATTAATTTGCAGTTACAAACCATATATTTTTAGCATTGTTGACGTCAAACAAATGTTCTAGTACTTTTTTTGTAGAGTTTTTACGAATATAACTCTTCTATAATGTGACATGATGATATTTAAGGCGAATCCAATTTTTATAGATCTCTACCGCGTACTTTTTATATAATTTTATACTTTGAATGATTTTCTAAAGCTTTGTTACAGCAGATGAGCCCACCTGATAGCATGCAATCACTTTCACTTATGTATATTTGCAATACCAGGGGATTCCCAACGCGCGGATATCGATGAAATTTTTAACAACGCCTTTCTGATAAAAACTCCTTGTCGTAATAATATGTAAGGAAAAACTCAGTAGGAAGCATATTCCAAATCGATAATCGTTTTGTACAGGAAAAGAGAGGCTCCGATAAAAAAAAAGATGAATGCCCAGCTGATGGTAAAGGAGAGGTGGTAGTTAGACGATAAAAATGCCATTGTAAACAGATCCTCAGAACATTCCCCGTTGTATAGATGACAGAATACGTAAAGATACACAGACTTTCTGAAGCCTTAACGTATCTAGACCATCTGTAAGTGTGGGATCGTTGCTTTGCGTCGAGCAATCGAAAGAAGCATTTTGGGATTCACACTTAGTGATAAAATTATTAATTTGGAAATAAGGAGTAAAACTTAAGTAACACGTAGAGTTTATCCTAGGGTCCAAACTGGACCTAAGTCGCGGATGGCAGAGCTCAATGGAGAGAGCTGGAGGAGATTTATGCCAAGAGACACCGAATTGTGAGACATTATGTAGTAACAAATCATATATAAATACTTTGTTTGGATTTTGCAGCACTTTCGGAAATAAAAAGGCTTTATTATTATTATATCAGTTGTTTAGTACCTATTACACAAACGCTCTGCTGCTTACTTTGAGACCATGTGGCGCTGCGTGAATTGTCAAAGTATATGACGACTGACTGATGACCTCCGTGGTGTAATGGGTATCACACGAAATGCCTGCGGAGAACACGGGTTCGATACCCGTCTCAGGTCTAGGTGTTTATGTATTTATTTACAAAAGAAAAGAATTTAAGTAATATACATATCTGTTGCTGGTACCCATAACACAGGTGCTAAGCTACATACTTTGGGACTAGATGGCGCTGTATGATTTGTCCTAGTATATTTATTATATGTTTGTTTTGAACTATAATCATTATATTAACCACTTAAATTAACATTTAAAATGTTAAATAACTTGACCTTAAATAGCGGAATTAATATTCGTTGCAATTTGAACATTTTGTAAAAATAACCATATTAATCCAGATACGTATAATTCTTGACATGACATCTTAATATACAATGTTTAGTTTATGGTCGCATATATTTAAATAATTTACATTTAATAGCTGTGTTTATTCTAGTCTTCTTACGATGCGTTTTATAGCGAATGCATTCGAATCTTGCAATTTGAAACTTAAATATTTACAGAGAGAAATACTTTTTCACGCCAATCTGATTCCTTGACTTTAAATTGAAAGGAATAAATGTGAATAAAAGACTGATAAGGTAAACTAAATGGCGTCTTTAGTTGCTCTATGTCTGATATAGCAGTTTAATGATTAAATTATTCATTTCTAAATATTTGAACGAACTAAACTATAATAATTTATTTGAACGGGTGTAGCGGGTCCTGCCAAGACATCCGAAGCTCAACAACAGCTGTCAACTGTATTGTACTAAATAACGAACAAAGCTCTAGAATGAGAAAATATTTATTTGATGCCTTGATTATATTAAAATGAACATTGAGATTGCCTGACCTGTCCTGATGGTGGTTGTCCATTCCATCTACATCGAGGCCTGAGTACACCGGTAAGACCTTATACTCGTATTGATATTATACACAAAACAACTTCTTGTAGTTACGTTTATTAAATAACTCTAGAGCTATAACTTTGTTTACGTTCATTACATTGACTCAACTTTCCCTTAATAAGGGTACGTAACCAACCACCCTTGTCTTACTCTATAGAATTAAATGTTTAACCCGAAAATTATTTAGTTGTGTACCCCGTCACCCAGTATGATGGATAGGCCCAATAATTGCGTCACACTTGAAACCCTCTGAGTAATTTGTCGGAAGTGGGAGTCGCGAGGGAGGGGGGGGGGGGTTATTGATGGCTTCGGAAATTGCGGTTGGATCAAGTATTGTTTACAGTTATTGATATTTCATTTTGGTGTGCTATTTTAGATGAAATTTACGTATGCAGTAACTATGTGGTATTAATGATACCACGTGCCTACAAGTAGAAGATGGCTAAAAGCCCTACACGACGACATGTATATCTTAGCCAGCTTTAGCTTGTTAGTCGTCATCTGAAAATTCACACCGGAGAAAGAATACTGACCTCTGCGGTCGGGACCGGCCTGTCGTAAAAGGCGACAAAACAACCCACCCTAGCTACGTGGTTGGGCCACAAACCCGTCTGGATGGCTACCACCTTTGGTCTTGAGTATGCTGCCATAGTAACTTTGTGTTGTGTTCCCGCATTAGTGACCTAAGTCCCTGTACCATGTTTGCGATGCCACTGGCGTTGCAAACACCCATAGGCAATGGTAGCTGTTAAATTCTAAGTGAGTCGTCAGCCTGTCTGCTGTCCTACAGAAATAAAAAAATTACAGATACATTTCAACCACCACCAAGACCACCTAAGGGCAAGAGGGAACCGTCGCCTATGGACTTGCATACCGAAATCGCCGATATATGTAACCCGCTAATCCGCATTGGACAAATGTGGCCACTTCCTTTAGGGGAAGGCTCGAGCCAAACAATAAGACGTTATGGGTAGTCATTATTGGTCAAGAAAAGAGTCTTTTATCTACATATCCAAAAATTTAATATGTGTTTTTGGATAAAGAATTCAAATAACCACAAATCCGTAAGCCGTATGAAAAACAAATTATCCCCTAACATTCCACTGTACAATGGGGCTTTCATAATAACGTACCGAACAAAGCGCCCCTAGCGGAAAAGCGCGTAATCTCCATTCAGCGCGACACCAATCTGTCAAGAGATGGAGCCACAATAAGGGATTAGCGGTTGTTATTACATCACCTTTGTGGCAGTCTGGGTTATGATCGAGTCGGGAATATTAAGGATTATGACAGCTCCCCTTCCTTTAGGGTGTGAAGTACAAAGGCGTTTGTTTTATGTTTAGGCGTACTTCTCGAAAGTTCGATAAAGTTTGATTTGGTTTGGAGGTTTATTAACTTACTTTAATGGAGGAAGTTATCAACCCTGTTTAATAGTTTATGTCATGGTTCATTATGATTAAAGAGTTTGACATCAAATTCTCGACTTTTCTTCTTCTAATTCTTTGGGTTTGTTTGAATTAGTCATTCACACCTGTTTGCAAAGTAAAAAACAAACAAACTCAAAGTAAATAAAAGTAACAAATAAATATAAACAAATAATCTCATTTAATGATATTACTTTTTTGTACCAAATAAATAATTAAGTATTTTTAAACTAACGAATAAAAACCGCGTCTCCTATAGTATGGTTCCCCGGTATTGCATGCAACTCTGAGGTAATCTATCTTGATTTGTTTCAAAATAACAAAAGTAATTAGATAAAACGTGTACTACGATATTTCATGTGGGTGGAAAACAACAATCCATATCTCACTAGTCGACAAGTTTCATTGCGGGGCGGGGGTAAAACTAAGTTTTGCAGTGTGAAGTTTATTAATTGTTATTTTTACTAGAAAAATACATATTACAAATGAAGACGTTATTATAATTTTAAATTAAGCAGTTTTTAATTATTAATCATTTTAATTATTAAATTATTAATTAATTTTTAATTATTATTTATTATATATCAAGAGCCAAATGTCGTAAAGTTCATAAAAGTAGGCCGTCTTCGATGGGCTGGTCACGTGGAAGACACCCTGGAAGACCGAAACTCAGATGGCTCGATGGAGTCCAACAGGATCTAAAGGCAATCGGAGTGACTGGCTGGCGGGAAAGAGCTAAGAATAGGATCGGATGGACAAATTTACTCGACCAGACCAAGGCCCACCCGCGGCTGTAGCGTCAGGATGATGAGTTTTTAATTATTACCGTTATAAAATATGGAGTTCCTCGGGTTGTAAAAGGTTCCACGAAGACCTTTGGAGCCAAAGCCAACTGCATCTGCCAGCTGGAAAATCCCACTGAAGAAAAGACGCAGTTACGACGCAAGCTTTTTCTTTTCGAAAAGGTCACTCCTGTTAATATCAAACTTAAACTCTCTTTCTCTCTCTCAATCTTCTTTTGGTGTTTTTTTATCGACACATACTTTTATTTATTTTATTATTAAGTACAATATTGAATAGGTTCCCGTATAATACAAATACGAGTAATACATTACTTATAAGTAACAAAAGTCATTGTGACGTAATCCCCGTAAAGCCGTTGTAGCTTCTCGAAAAAGTTTGATTAGCACAGTATTATGTTTGCTTTGGGCTTACATTATTATTTCGACATCCCCTCATATAGTATTATTGTTGTTACTTGTCATTTATGTTAAGATTATTAGAATTATCCACAATGGAACACAGCTCAGTCATTTGGTGTTTGCTAGTAATCGATGAAGAAGTAAAAACGACTTACATTTGGGAGCACTACAATATTTATCGCCTTTAGCACTGATTACTTGAAAACACACACAATACATAACACAACATTTTGAAAAAAATATTAAAACGATGGTTGAACGTTTATACTTTTGCAAACCTATCCGAGCTTTTGCATTCCAGAAATTAAACTATTTAAATTTAATTAGTTAAATTATATAAAATGAAACATGGAAATTAAATAAATAAAACATTATATGAATAAAGAAATTAATAATAGAATTATAAAAAAATTACACATAATGTGCTGCCTACATTACAAACACAATAAATTAACAAGAAAGCCGTCCGATCGTTATGTCAAGGCTAATGAAATCTCGCCTCCTAAATTTCTAAACTACCTTCATATTCGCATGAGATGATGGTAAAAGCTTTTATGGTACGAGTAATATCGCGTGCATCGTTGTCCAGCGCGCGACGTGTCATCATGTGACCTCCTTGGAGACCACATTCTGCGCCTTACGTAATTGACTTCAAAAAATATTCCCTTTCATTAGCCATGCCTATACATTATATTTAGTGTTAAAAAATAAGTGAAGTAGCTGGTATAGAAACAGGGAAGTGGTGAAATTAAATTTAGTGCAATGTCTTAGCCCAGTGCAAGTAATTGCATATATTTTAGCAAAAAAAAAATCCATTCTCTTATTTAATCTTTCATATATTCCATTATTTCTTTTTCTCTCAATCAAGTTATACGAAATACTCTCAGTCCATGATTGGCATTGCACAACTAAAGAGGTTAAAATTGCAACATAGCCTGATGTGGCCATATAATGCAAAGAGAAGAAATTCATAGAACAAGGAAAATGGTTGAAAAAAATAAAGATTAATGGATTGTGACATGATATGGTAAGAAATGTATGAATGTTCAGATGACAACTAGATAGAGGGAGAGTAAAATAAGAGAACATGCTGTACTGATCCCACATAGTTGGGATAGGGGCAAGAAATGTCTTTTTTTATTGTTGTACAGTACAGCAGACAGGCTGACGGCCTGCTTAGAATTTAGCAGTTATCGTCGCCTATGGGTGTTTGCAACGCCAGTGGCATCGCGAACACGCTGCTGTCGCATAAGGGTACAGGAACTTGAGTCACTAATGCCGGAACACAACAGAAGGTATTATTATGGCGGCATACTTAAGACCAAAAGTGGTCGCCATCCAGACGGGCTTGGGGCCTTACCACGTAGCTAGGGTGGGTTGTTTTGTCGCCTTTTATGACAGCCCGACCTCGGCCGCAGAGATTAGTATTCTTTCTCCGCCTCTGCACGTATGTCTTTATCTTTTGAATGTAACGACAATGGAATATATTTAATAAAGCAAAATATACAGTATCCAAAATTATACAACAAACTTTGAACATATTAAATATATTTTAATGCTAAGTATTAAAATACATATTATGTAAACACTCATGTTAACAACCATGAGTGCTGCGTGTGACAAAAATATATTATTTATTTAATGTAATGTAAGATATGTACAGGGAGTTTCATGTTTTAAGTAGCTTCTCTTTGTTTCACTATTTAACTGTGAATGGCATTACACCCTTAACCAAATGGGCTGATAAACTCAGGAATATCTGGCTCCAGGTTTGGATGACAATTAGTTGACGTTCAAAAAAATTTTAATGAGACATTTACCAATATAAATTACTAAAAAAATGCGTTTCATCATCATCCTAGCTGTAGATCCCGTATGTAATTTTAATGGAATAGACACGTCCTTATTGCTCACGGATGCTCAAGGCCTAGATTGATCTGATGTCTTCAACACAGCCACTGTTGATGAAAAATTGTACCTATTTAATAAAAAAAAATTTTTACGATTCTCATGCTCCCTTAAGAAATATCAAAATTAAACATCTCCCAGCTCCATGGCTTAACGATGACACCAAACAATAATTCTTGCTAAAACCCGAGCTATATCCAAATATAAACTCAAACCAACAGAGGAAAACAAACAAAATTTAAAACTGTTACGCAATCGCTGTAATAGAGTGTGTAGGGACGTACAAAGCCGGTATATTCAAAATTCCATAAAAAAAGATAATTCATCAAAAATTTGAAAATTTCTAAAAACACTAGTAGTTGAAAAACCTGTACAGAACTTCCTATCTAAGAACTTCAACATTGATAACTTAAATCAGCACTTCACGACCATAAAGCCTCTTATTTCCAGCTCCTACGGATCCAAGTTTCTTTCTCAGCCCATTATCTGAATCTGATGTTGGGAGTGCAGTAAAATATATCACATCAAACGCTATCGGAAGTGATGGCATCAGTCGTCGACGAATCCTTATGCTAGATATCCGTATACCTGTCCTTACCCACATCCTTAACTTCTCAATATGCTGTGGTACCATTCCAGCAGCTTGGAAGAATGCCCAGGTTATTCCTCTCCCTAAAAAACTAAACCCTTCATCGTTTTCAGAGTTTCGTCCGATTTCCATTTTTCCATTCCTTGCAAAAGTTTTAGAACGCTTAGTTCGCAGGCAACTTATTTCGTTTTTAACTCAACATTCTCTTCTGAATACTTTCCAGTCCGGATTTCATCTAGGACACAGTATAGTAACAGCACTAGTTAATTACGGACGACATTCGGAATGGAATGGAATGGAGGGTGGTATGTTGACTGAGCTATCGCTGCTTGATTTTAGCAGTGCATTTAACAACGTGGATCACAATTTATTACTTTATATTCTTAGCAATTTTAACATTTTTCCAACAGTAATTGATTGGTTTCACAGTTACCTGTATGACCGCCGGCAGAGAACACGCAATGACGATAATCATTCGTCATGGCGCAATGTAACCAACTGCCACCAAGATTATGCTTGCGGAGTCCCTTCTACTTCCTATACTTGACTACGCTGACGCCAGCTATCTTGATATAACCTTAGAGCAGTTAAATAAACTTGGATGCCTTCAAAACTTTTGTATAAGTTTAATTTTGGATTACGAAAATATCTGTCGTGATTTCATAAAAGGCTTAAATGGCTACTAATTTAATTTTGCCGGAATACTCACACTGTCATTCTCCTATATAACATAATTTTTTCTCATAATTGTCCTCATTACCTTAAGGGACGCTTTAGTTTCTTACGCCTTTCTACTTCCTTCAATTTGCGCACTTGTACATATCGAAAGCTCATGGCACCTGTACATCTTTTTATAAAAACTCCTTTACCGTGTAGGCTGTCCAACTCTGGAACGCACTTACTGCCTTTACATGTACGATAAGCGAAATCGCTAACTAGTTGCTTTAAATAATTTTACCTAAAATTCGTTATCTGAAAGAGATCTCTTTTAGCGATAAGATCGCCTTTTGTTTTACTATTTCATTTTTGTGTTATTACTTGTAATTATTGTTTGGTTTTTAATGTAATGTTCTAGTTATAACTTTTATTTTGTCTATGTAAAGAATAAAGTGTTATCTATATATCTATCTATATCTCGGTTGCAACTTTCGCTTCAGTGCCCAGGGTCCACTTTCCAACTTTTTCTTCTCCAGTTCACTGTCTTCCCTAATAGTGAGTCTATTGGCGTGCATATACACACAAAATAAATGCGTTTATATTGTTTAATTTCAAATACCAAGTTATTTATTAAATAAAACACCTCAATTAACTTCGAATCATATCTAGTGGAATGTTAAAAATATTTATGCATTACCAGAGATAGTATGTATCATTTGCAAATAAATTTACAAAATACCTACACTCTTGTTCTTATGAGAAAGAAAGAATATCTATGAACAAAATATCCTGCAACTACCCGCATCAGCCTGTAGATACAATTACAATTGACATGTTTATAATATGTTCGCAGAGTGAAAATTATAAAAGTATTATTTATTATCCGGTTTGAGAATAACAATCGTATATATACTAATAAAAGTTGTCACCGTCGGAATAATTGGAGCGGAAAATTATTATAATATTATAAATAGTTTAGTGAGTGGATTTAATTTTATGCCGTGTCGCATGGAAGCAGACTGCGTCCATAACTCATAATTCTGACACTCGGTTTGTGACGTCTTGATAGTTGAGAAAAAGTCAACGGGTTTGAAGAATAATATGACTTGTAAAAATTTAATTAAATAATATCGACTAATTCAAAGAAGCTCATTATTATCATCAAAATTTCCCACCGCAGATGCATCTAAAGCCTCATTTAGATCCAATGCTGTATACTCCTACAGAACGATTACAGTTTTTTACAACACCTTCTTTTTATAAAGAAATAAGAAAAATAAAAAAGTTAAATCAGTCAAATCTATGTATTTGACTCAATCATTTTCTGACTTTTCTTCTGCTGTCATCTTTAATCACAGTTGCAATCCAAATTTTGAGGTCCATTTCGTACGGTCATCGTCCGAGGTCCGGGTTCTCCCTCCAGCCCGAACTTAGTGGAGACGGACCTACTAAACATATCTTCCCCCATTAAGTAGCCGGCTACCATAAAATATTTCTCTTCTGAAACATGGGGCAGCTTAAAATCAAGCTGTATCATGTTTTGCACAATAAAATCTTGATAAAGCCGTCATCCCAACATTCACACCTTTTTTTGCCATATCATCTTTTATGAAATCCATCCATATTTTTTTGGTCTACCTCTAGTCCTGAATCCATCCACTCTCATTTCTCTCATTTTCCTTGTTATATGTCATTCTTCCCTGCAACTTTTAAGTTTTTCAATAACTGACGCTACTTTCACACTTCCCCTAATATACTCATTTCTAATTTTATTCATTTTCGTAACTCCACACATCCGTCTCAAAATTCTCATCTCCACAGCATGTAAAACCCTTTCGTCCGTCCCCTTTGTGGCCTAGCATTCCGATCCATTCAATACGACAGGCCTTATTACAGACTTATAAATTTTACTTTTAAGTCTAAACGGAACTTGTGGATCGCAAATTGTTCCTTAAACCTGTCGCCATTTCATCCATCATGCATTCACTCTGTTTTTCACATCTCGGCCTATCTCACCATCGTTCTTCACCCTCCAATCTCTCCTGTCATTTAGCCAATCTGCTCTGAACCTTGTGAACGATTTCTCCAACCAGCACAATGTCATCGGCAAAGAGCATATACCAAGGTTCTTTTTCTTGCATTCCTAATGCTACTGCATCTACCACCAGGAGAAACAGATAAAAGCTAAAAGCCGATTCTTGGTGCAAACTTACCGCAACACTGAACTTATCTGTGACGCTAGCAAGGGACCGGACGTATGTACTTTCCTTATCGTACATAACATGAATAAGATGCAAGTACTTCACAGGCACTACTTTTGCTTTCATGGCCCACCACAAAACCTTTCTAGGGATCCTAGATCACATGCCTCTTCGAAGTCAACAAATACCATGTGCAGGTTCTTATGTGAACTTCTGTATTTCTCGCACAGTTGGCAAAGTGCAAATATAGCATCAGTTGTCCCTCTTCCGGGTATGAAACCAAATTGGTTCTCATCTATTTTGGTCTTCTTCGTAGTCGCCTTGCAATTACTTTCTCCCAAATTTTCATGCTGTGCGACATGAGCTTTATTCCTCTATAATTGTTACAAACCTGTATATCCCCCTGGTTCTCAAAAATGAGCACTAGCATACTATTGTAGTATTCGGCGGGAATCACCTCGTCTTGGAACAGCGTATTAAAGAATAAAGTTAGCCAATTCCATCTATCTGCTTTCAAAAACTTCCATACTTCCATAGGTATTTCATCCAGTCCTACAGACTTACCATTTTCATGCTATCTACAGTCAGTCTAACCTCAGCTGTACTCACTTCTTTTACAACGACCATATTAATTCCAGACATTCTCTTCATTCATTAATTCACAGAAATAAATTTTCTATCTCTTATTTCTACATCGCTCTTTATTTCTACATCGTCTATGCATTTTATGCATTTCATATGGGTTATGTCCCTTGCATTCTTTTTTCTATCATTCACCCTATAAAGATGTTTCTCACCCCCAGGGCTTCCCAAAAACTCATACAGCTTGGCTTGTTCCCTAGTCTTGGAGACAGCAACAGCTCGTTTTGCTCTCTTCATACATTTTAAATATTCTTTGCTCTTACTTTCCTTTATCATAACACTTTTCCATACTTTAAAAGTATGTTTCTTTTCTTTCAAAATCACCTGTACTCTCACCAAGTACCTTCTTCATTCCCCCACCAAGATTCTTCAAAAATATCCTTTGCCACACCTCTAATGCATTCCGCTATTTCCTTCCAACATTCATTTACAGATTTTCCTACCATATCTTCTATCCCTTTCACTTTGTCTACTACTCTTTGTTTAAATTTACTCGCATACTCTTCCTTTTCCAAAAAATGCCACTTAATTTTGGGGGTGTCTTTGTTTTGTGTTTAATAATTTTTTATGTGATAGTTATATCTAACACTAGGAGCCGGTGTTGCAAAACCACGCTTTCCCCAGGGATCACTTTGCAATCTCTGGCAGACTTCATTCTATTCCTTCGTATTAGGAAATAGTCTATTTGAGTGTTGTGATTTCCACTGCTATAAGTTATCAAATGCTGATTTCTTTTTTGGAAAGTGTGTTCACTATAGCCAAACCAAACGCGGAAGCAGCTTGTTACAAAGCTTTCCTGGGTTTGTTTCTGTTTTCGAATTCACCACGTAATTTTCATATTCGCCATTCATTCTTCCACATGTCCATTAAAATCATCTTCCACATATACTTATATCCTCCTTATCTGGTATATTGATTATAACTGAATCAAAGTCCCCCCAGAATCTATCTCTCTCTGTCGTCCCATCCAGCTTACGGGGCATACACACTCTCTATAAATATGTTAAATCTACGTTCACCTACCAATAACTTGACTACTATTACCCTATCATTTATCCTCTCAACATCCGTCACATATTTTTTAACTCCCTGTTTAATATCACACCCACAGCGTTCCTTTTACCATAACTTCCGCAATAATAAAATTTATACATCGCCTCAATCTCTCGAGTCTCGAACCCTTCTACTTCGTCTCTTGCAGACAAGCTATATTTATTCGTCTTCTTTCTTATACATCTGTTGTTTCTCTCTTCCAGTCATTGTACCTACATTCCAACTTGCTAGTCTCATTCTTCTTTCTTCTTTGCGTTCCCTTTTCATTGGAGTACATGTTGTACTAATAGTTGTGGCTTACTTTTTACTACCGGCCGCTTGCCTGATCTGCCTTTTTGGGGATTTATTTAATAAATAAAAACTTTACTAATAAAATAATACAGTTAAATACTCTTATTAATAGATAACAACTATTTATAAACACTATAAATCCATAATATTACATAAGTCAGTTCTGCTAGTATATTATTGACTATGATTAATTAATTTTTTATTATATGAATGTTTAAATTATAATAAAATAGCTCTACTTCTTTAAGGACGACCACTTTTATTAAATATTAAATACCACATATCCATAAATAAGAAATATTAGGATCAATTTTAAAATGGTGTCTCAATATTTAATTAATTATAAGAAATCATAAATTAATTGTCACTTAACTAGTGAATCCAATGGCTTCGAATATTTAAATCAAGATTCTCCACGCTTTGGAATTCAGTGTGTTATTACACATATTTAGTTAATATGTATACATTAATTAATATTCATAAATTCATACTAGGCAGTTTCTATATAATAAAAAAATACAATTTATACTAATAAGAAATCAATTCATAAGTGTCATTACATAAAATTAAGTGGAATCGGAATATTTATTTAACATATTAAATAAATATTACATTAATCTTGATATTACTAAAAAATGGTTATTTAGTTAATATATATGCCGTGGTATAGAAAAATAAAAGTATACAAGCAAAATCTTTTTTTACCTTTCGAAAACTTGAGTCGATATATGTTTAGAAGTGCTATATGTTATAGTATATTTCTCTTCTAATTTACTAGTTCTAAATTCTAAAAAAAATCGAAGCTGCAATGAGGTTCTAAATACTGCTGAAGGTGCATACCAAGTTTGGCTGGACAGGAAGAATAACAAGAGAGTTTTGTTTTACTAGACAACTAATATATTACTTAAATACCTAGAGGTGAGACGGGAATTGAACCCGTGACGTCCGCAAGCGTATTAAAGTTACACCACGCCTGTTATGCCATGAAAGTAATGGAACTCAGACCATTATTAATATACTTAATTTGTTTTTTGAGTTAAGTAGATAGTACTTACGTTTAAAAGAGTTTTTCGTCGGGAAAAATATATTCGTCATAGAATAATCGGAACTAGATAAAAACAAAAATTAGAAAATTGATTAAATCTAAACAATTTTATAAAATATAACCTAGTACGCAGTCGGTGTCTTTAAATACACAAGAACTTCTTGTCAAATGATTGTTACATGAGCCCGTGTGATGAATTTATGTGACAGCGCAAAAGGTCAATCCTTTCAATATTGATTTTAGATCATCTATTATCTATCATTTATTAATTTATAATAAACTTTGTAGGCTTTGAGAGGTTATGTTACGTAGTTTATGCCTTAATTTCAGGTAATATTTTGTGATATAAGATATTTTGTGTCAATATTAGGACTGTTTCTGGGTTTACTTGTGTTGTAGGTCGTTTTTTGCTCTCTGTTCAGAATAAAACCTGAACTTTTCCGTCTTTTAGTTAATACAGCAACTATTAGGTTACATATTGTATCAACCTCCATGGATTCAGTCTCGTATTATTAAGATCTTCTTCTTCTTCCTGCCCTTACCCCTCGTTATATGGGATCGCCACAACATGTTCTCTCCTTCCACTCTTATGTTAGCCGTCATCTCAACATTCACACCCTTTTCGCCATATCATCTTTTACGCAATCCATCCATCTTTTCTTTGGTCTGTCTCTGCTTCTGTATTCTCATTTCTATCATTTCCCTGTTTATATGGTATTCTATAGTAATAAGCATAAAAATTTTAGAATAAAAACGGTATCAAAACTTTTTATTCCAAATATAAAACGAACAAAGATTTTACTATTGTACTTATTAATCAAACATAATATTAAAATAAAAAGTTATCCATATGCCCCTAACATAAAGTGGCACAAAATGCAATAATTTGATAGTTTTATTGGTCTTCTCGTACAGAAAATATCATGAAAAGGCGGGTTTCCAATACAATTTATTGTTTACATTACGGTTTGTTTCCGTCGTGTATAAATTATAACATTTTTAGAGTTCCGCAGGAAATTGTTACAAAGAACGATTTTCCAAACGACAAACTTATAATTTATGTTTTCATAAAGAATGTGGAATCCGAAAAATGATATTTTTAAGACGTATTATATTAGACAATCAATAACTTTAAGTCGTGTTAATTATTCGAGTGTACGAGTTATGTGTCGCCTGGAAGAAGATGCTTTAATGCTTAAGATATTTTAATAACACCCTATAGGGTGTTATTAAAATATCTTAAATATCTTCTAGGTTCTATAGAACCTCTGTATAATTATTAAGCTTTTCCTGTCAGTTGCATTAATGAATTTCGCGAAATATGGCGAAAATGTATTGGGATAAATTTGGGCTTGGGTCATTAATTGATCCCAACTCCGTCTGGAAAACTGAACTCATTTTCTTTGTTGTCATTAAAGTAAGCGCCAAGTGATGAGGGTAGGCTTTTAATTTTTCTAATGAAACCTCTTAAAGTTAACAGACTAAAAGACGACATTGAATGAACAATATTTTATTAAGCTTGGCAAAGGCCATTATTAACCCGGTAATTTTTTAAAGTTTTAATACAATAGAGTTATAGAGTACGTTACCTTTTTGGATGCTCATATCGCTAAATACCCTACAGAACCATAACCAATATTACCCCATTTAAATTTCCCATCATTAGAGAGGAAATCTTTCATAAATCTCTCTTTGATCTTTCACCACCAATAGTGCTAAATATTATTATTAATTAAACACAATTTTACAAGCTGAAAAAACACTATTTTATTAAAATATTTTAGGCGTTAATATAGAATAATAACCAATTACTGTCAAAAGATAAACAGCTGACGTTTTGTTAAAATTATGCGATCAGTGCATGCACAGGAAACGTTGACTGTAAATTTTTTATGTGAGATGTGAAAAGTAGTTTTCGGATGTATATTTTATAATTATATGATTCGAAAAAGTTTCCATTATTTAATTGAATATTTTAGTTGATTATCGCTGTTATTTCCTGAAGATATTCGAAGGTTGCATATAAATATATGTTCAATGGTCTGTTACGCTGTATAATCATGATTTTCATAGACCTAAGAATCCCTATGGCGTTAATTAGTTGCTGGGTTTTAGTAGGGTATTCTCTGCCAACGTTACACTAGTGCCCTTTTCAGGCCCTAGTTACCAGTTAAGCCCTACATCACCATCTCCAAACTCTTCTTCTCATCTCTTCGGAATATTCTCAATAGATTTTACCAGAAGAAAAAGTCTTTTGTTTTTTTAAAGGAAGCACAAAATTACTGCAAAAACAAAATTAATCGTACTATCTTCTTACAGAGTATCTTAAAAAAGGATGAGTCACGGAAAAAATCTAGCGTAAATAAAGTACTACAAATATATAACATGGGTTCCAAAATTTGAATAAAAATCTTTGCAGGTATCTTATATCCAAAGCCTAGTGAATATCTTTATTTTAAAACATTCATATACCTATACGGTAGTTATTATTCAATGAATATAATAAAAATTATTATTAGTAAATAATAGTAATGAAAAAATACCAACAAAATTTTCCCTATCCTATGATTTTACGAAAACCAATCAACAAGTTCAATTCAAGTTTGCCAGTTGTCTACTTGTTAATGTACGGGCAAAGCGGCGTTTGCGGATTACGGGGGCAATCCAATCAAAGTTAGATGATACTCAACAGTTTTCACGAGTCAAGGATTAATATACTTTGTTATTTGGCTGGATTAAATTTATTGTATAACTTTGTGTTTCGATTATATATTAACACAAATCGAGTAATTTATTTAAAACAATATATATAACTCGTTAATGTGTGTGTGTGTGTGAGAGAGCGTGCGGGCGTGTGTATGTGTGTGTGTGTTTTTATGTATACATATTACGTCATTAATGAAGTTTTCTTAATAAAGTTGGATAGAGCCAGAATTTCAATATATAATAATAAATATACTGTCACAATTTGCACAGCGACATCTAGTCCCTTAGTCCTAAAGTAAGTAGCATAGCACTTGTCCTATGAATACTAGACTACTTTTCTTGAGTACACAGTTTTATTTTGTAAATTATTAAATTAACAATCAGACGCAAGACGGGAATCGAACCCGTGACTTCTACAAGCGTACCGAAGTGTGTTAGCCGCTACTACACGGAGGTCGTCAAAATTCGGTTACACCCAGCGTTTTTTTACTTGAGGTTTAGCAAACAGGACTAAATTGGGTAATATGATACCATACTTAGATCGTACTCTTCTCTGCATTTCTTATTCTCTATACAGTCACTTACATCTCACCTTTTCCTTATATTATCTCCAAAGCCATATTGGTCATGTCTGTCTTTTCTTCTCTCTCTATTTTTGTCTTTTCCTATCTTAAAAGCAGATTTTCAATGCTCTAGTAGATGTAGCAAAATAAGAAGACCAACCAGTTTCCCTTTTTGTCTTTCGAACAGATATAATAAATCCCTTCTTTCCATTTGGCCACTTGGTAAACAATAGGAAGTGTTGCGGATTTAATAATAATAACAGCTCATAACATTCCACTGTTAGGGCTTCTTCACACGTACTACAACCACGACCACACCAAGACTACACCACGACCACAACCACACCACGTGGCCGGGTGTATATTTCGTATTGAAAATGAATAGGACTATTCACACGTACCACATTTTGCAGTCGTTATCGACCGTGTGTGTGATATCGGCCACATCGCAAACACAACGTTGCGTCGACGCAACGACAGCGCGCGCACGCCGCCCGCACTCTTCCCCTCCCCCGGTTCATTCATTTCATTCATACAACGCAACCACATCGACATTTTGTCGGTACCACAACGCAACTACAAAAAGCTGCAGTGACACAATTCACACGTAACCACTGCTTGACAGCATTTTGTCGTTGCGACGTGGTGTGGTCGTGGTACGTGTGTAAAAGCCCTTAGGCTTGAGCTAAGGCCTAACTAAAAAGCCTTAGATGCGACGGACACCTACCGCTAGCTCAAGCTTGGCGGGTTACTGTGACCTTAGCGTACAAGTTTCTTCGTCATGTTTTTCTTCACCATACATGACACACAATACACGACCATTATATAGCATTTTATTATATTATATTGCATTGGGCGAGAAAAACTGCCTAGTATGTGTATAAACATTTGTGAGATTGGAATCCGTGACCTCCAGTTGGTCGTCGAGTGTGATAACACTGCGCTACCACGTACCGTATAATTTCTGATATAATCTACAGAATATCTAAGAAGAAGTAAATATTCCAAGTATAATAATTGGGACAATTCACCCAATGCCATCTAGTCCCAAACTAAGTAGCATAGAATTTGTGTTATGGGTATTTGACAACTGATATACTACATTTTTTATTGCTGTAGGACAGCAGACAGGCTGACGGACCGCTTAGAATTTAGCAGTTAGTTAGTTAGCCTATGGGTGTTTACAACGCCAGTGGCATCGTGAACACACTGCTGTCGCATACGGGTACAGGAACTTGGGTCACTAATGCCGGAACACAACACAAGGTTATTATGGCAGCATATTTAAGACCAAAGGTGGTCGCCATCCAGACGGGCTTGGGGCCCTACCACGTAGCTAGGGTGGGATGTTTGTCGCCTTTTACGACAGGCCTACCCCGGCTGCAGAGGTTAGGGCATATTCAGTGCGATCACCGGGCGAAGGAGAAGGGTGGACAGCGCCCTTTTCCGGTCCCCATGAATAAGTCCAGGGGCGAGGGACTTGGGGAAGTTACCGCTTCCTATTCAATGGACCCGAGGTGGAGGCGCGCGCGGGTGTCGGCGCGCGCCTCTGAGGCGATGCACGGGGTAGTTAAACACCTCACTACCCCATGCAGGAGACGAGGCCCGGACAGACCGGGCCAGCACTAGTGTGGGGCTGCGGAAGAATTTGGATTACCGCGGCCCCGCGCGCACGTGTGAGGAAACAGAGGTGGTGGTTTTAGCTGGTAAGAGTCAGGCATGCCCCTCCGCCTTTCCCCAGGCGGAGGTAGTCCATGAGGATTTCCTCAACCAGTAAAAAAAAATTCAGTGCGACGCGGATGACCTACGCGGATGTCTGCGACGGATGACACAATGTATTATGCCTATACAGCGCGTTCAGTGCTATACGGAGCTCTCCGCGACGCGGATAGTTCCGCGCGCGGACGCAATCCCTGTCCGCGCTACTCGTCCGCGCCGCGGATGTCCGCGCGCGGACGCCTATTGCTCGTAATGTTGTTGTTCAGTGCTCGGACGGCTCGGCGGACGGTCGTGCGAAGCGGATTTAAAGTACTGTCGTCGTTATCATGGCTGCGAACGTCCAAACTGAGAGGGTTATACAAGAAGTACGACTTCGACCATGTCTTTGGAATCTCCGCGATAATTTATACAAAGACTCCTCAAATGTCCTAATAGACATTTTGAAGTACATGAAAAATTTCATTTCGTCTTCTTGCAAATCCGAAAACAAAGCTACAAATACCCCTTTAAAAAGTCTTTTCCCAACGATTGGATGTACATTAATTCTTCTGACACCGTCGCGTTTTCTGCTGCTTAACAAATAGGCAGCAACCACCAAATTAATTTTTTTATCCATGACTGTACCACTCTCAATCACAATCCGCACAGCACTGGACGACGAATTCATCCGCGACGGACGCATGCACTAATCCGCACGCGGACGGTCCGCGATGCACTGAATCGGGCCTAAGTATTCTTTCTCCGTCTCTGCACGGATAAAAATATATTATATACATTTTTTTGTAAATATATAAATATTATATATAAATTTTAAAATAAGATACAATATTATATATTTATTTTGTTAATCATCATCATCATCATCTCTGCGTTAATTCCCGGTTGCAGCCCAAACTCTCGCTTCGGCGCCCGGGGTCCGCTTTCCGACTTTTTCTTCTCCACTTCGCACGGTCTTCAGCATCCCTGGTAGTGAGCCCATTGGCACGCATATCACCCTTTACGACGTCAAGCCAGCACTTTTTGGGTCTACCCCTCCTGCTGGGGCCCGGCGGAGGCGGCATGGCCAGACATTTGTTACCCACGTAAGCATCCGGTTGCCGTAAAACGTGGCCGTACCAACGGAGCCGACACTCTTGCAATTTATCCGCAATGTCACGGACATGAAGACTGCCGCGAATGCGGGAGTTCCTAACGCGGTCCTTCCGCGTCACTCCACACATCCACCGCAGCATATTCATCTCCGTGACACGCAGCTCCTGCTTGTGTCGCTCTAACACCGGCCACGTTTCACAGCCGTATAAAAGGACAGGCCTAATGATGGTTTTATAGACCTGTCCCTTCAACTTTACCGGCATCTTGGGGTCACAAATGACACCAGTCACCTCACGCCATTTGGCCCACGCGGCAGCAATGCGTGCCTTGACGTCACAATCGATGTCACCGGATGCATGAAACACAGATTCCAAGTATTTCACTCGGTCCGTGCGCTCGACCGTGTTGCCGTCTATCCGTACGGGTGTGGGATCTGTGGAGTTACAGGCCAAGTACTCGGTCTTCGCCACATTGATCTTCAGACCACAGTTCTCAAGCGACTCCTTCCACGCCTTCACGCGTTGCACCAGCCTACCCCTGTCCGAATCTGCCAGCGCGATATCATCAGCATACATGAGCAACCACGGGGGCTGCTCATGTGAGTTTCTGATGCTGTCTGACAGAACGTCTAATACCACGCTGAACAGAAATGGACTAAGGACGGATCCTTGGTGCACCCCGATGGTGATGGGGAAAGGTTTTGTGTCGCCAACAGCGGTCCGAACTACGGAATCGGAGTCCCGGTACATGTCTCGGATGATGTCAATATAGACCTCTGGAATCCCTTTGGACCGCAATGCCCACCAGATTATCGCGCGAGAAATACAGTCGAAGGCCTTCTGCAAGTCGAGAAGCAGGCAATGCAGAGGCGTATTCTTCGCCCTGTATTTATCCGCGACAGTCCTTAGGGCAAAAATAGGGTCCATTGTCCCGTGACTAGGGCGAAACCCATATTGACATTCCGAGACAGTGCACTCCTGTCGAATCCGAGAGTCGATAACCCTTTCGAAGAGCTTCATGGTGTGGGATATGACCTTAACCCCCCTGTAACTACCGCACTCCTGCACCGACCCCTTGCCTTTGAAGACTGGAGTAATGATACTCAGTCTCCATTGGCTCGGGATCGTACCGGTGAGGAGCGTCCGGTTGAAGAGGTCGGTTAAGACGCCCACACCACGAGAGCCCATCGCCTTCCAGGCTTCGATGGGGACTCCATCGGATCCAACAGCTTTCCGATTCTTCATGCGGCGAAGACAATTCTGGACTTCTGCAGGCGTTACCAGTGGCACTAGTCCTTGATTCGGAGGGAGATCTGACGGCTGCACCCCTTTATGCTGCATGTTCAGCAGCTCGTGGAAATACGAGCGCCATCTCTCCTTCACCGCGAGGTCCTCGCATAGCAGGTTGCCCACAGGGTCTTTTACACAGCGGCACTTGGAAATGTCCTGTGCCGCTTTGACCCTGGAGCGCGCCAACTTATAGATGAGCTTCTGCCCCTCAGACGATTCCAACTTGTCGTAAAGTGGTTGTAAGTGGTCTCGTCTGGCTCTGGCAACAGCTCTCTTAGTGGCGCGCTTTGCCACCCGGTATGCGTCGCGATCTTCAGGAGATCTGGACGCTTGCCACTTCTTAAAGAGGGCTTTCTTCGCTCTAGTCTCCCTCTGGACTGTGTCGTTCCACCACCATGTCTCCTTGTCACACTTGCGACCACCCTTAGACACCCCAAGCACCTCCTTCGCCGACCCAAGGATAGCCGCCTGAATCTTGTCCCAGTAAGCCTGAACTGGTTCGCCCATACCACCGGCGCACTTGTCACCGACGGCTAAGGCGAACTCCTGGGACGTGACTTCATCGAGCAGCCACCACCGGATTCGGCGCTGAACGCGCTCGGTATGCGTGTCTTTAGGCTTAGCGCAGAGGTCCATGACAAGAAGGCGATGTTGTGCAGTGAGACTCTCACCGGGTATGACCTTGCAGTTGGCCACTTTGCTGATGTGGTGTCTCCTAGTGAGTAGGAAGTCGATTTGGGTAGCATTCCTCCCGCTCCTGTAGGTGATGAGATGCTCGGGTCTCTTTTTGAAATACGTGTTCACGATGGCAAGGTCGGCAGCCGCACACGTATTGAGGATGTCCTCCCCTTCCGCGTTGCGGCTACCGTACCCAAATCCCCCGTGAACACGCTCAAATTCCCCACATTCATCACCCACATGACCGTTCAGATCACCCCCCAAAACGATCCCCTGTGATAATGGGATTCCACGGAGCACTTCTCCGAGTAAATTCCAAAACGCTATTTTATCGGCGTCGTCACAACCGGCCAGTGGCGCATAGGCACTTATCAAGTGGGTAACTACCCCATCGATAAGTACCCTAACGACCATAAGCCGGTCGCTATGACGTTGCACTTCCAAAATGTCGTTCTGGAACTCCTCCGAGAGCACTATGGCAACCCCATTCTCCCCACCAGGTGCACCTGTGTAGATCAGCTTGTAGCCATTCCCAATGAACCGGGATCTGCTGGCCTTCCACCGAGTCTCCTGCAGGAACGCCACGGCCACCCTCCGCCTGGAGAGCACATCGGCCAATTATATATTTATTTTGTTAATGTAGCGTCATTATGATATGCTACTTGAAAACCAAGAAACCATTTATTTAAGTTATGTATGTTAATATTTTAATTTTTATACAAATAAACTGCAACAATTCACTCGGCGCCATCTAATTTCAAATTAAGTAGATAACTAATATACTACAACTATAATTTTCTTTAGTAAATACATATTATATAAGGTTTAAGATATTTATTTCTCTTAAGAATTACAAATTCGCTTACAGAGAAACTTAAAAAGTATATATAAACATAAATACCCAGACGTGATACGGGAATCGAACCCGTGTCCTCCGCGAGCATACCGACTGAGTGTTGAATGAAGAGTAAGGTAAGAAGATATGAATGCTACTATATTTGAAATTTCATCAATGAGTTTCATTAACAAACCATAGATGGCACTTCGAGAAAATAACTCACGTCTCAAAAATTCATCTCCTGAGATAACAAACACCCTTTAGTTTACAAAAATAAAGTTCATAAAATTCAAATTAGCTCGAACCCTATGTCTTTAGGGGCCATTTGAATGCATAAATAAACCCTTCTAAATAAAAAATGAACAAAAAACACCCTAACAATTAACAAATCGGTGGTATGGGGTTAATTTTGGATTTTTTATTTGCCTTGGTAACGTGAAACTAAACAATTAATTATTAAGAAATATTGTTTCCTTTAAGTGCTATTA
The DNA here is from genome assembly GCA_963693495.1 of Malacosoma neustria. Classification (NCBI taxonomy): domain Eukaryota; kingdom Metazoa; phylum Arthropoda; class Insecta; order Lepidoptera; family Lasiocampidae; genus Malacosoma; species Malacosoma neustria. Next base: position 7,785,950 of record OY856391.1, on the reverse strand, counting down.
TTTCATTTAGACATCATAAAAATGGTGGTAAACTGCAGTCGTGGTTTTGCTGTTTTTGGTAATAAGTCGGAAATGGAATCGATTACATACATATTGTGATCTAATTCCAGAGTAAGCTGCACTAGTGTCTCGGGTTTCAGACAACTGTTATACTAATTTTTTTTTGTGAATAAATACTTATTATACATAAATACTCCGGAACCGCAATCGAGCCTGTGCAGGCATTCTGATGATCAAAAATCGTTGCGCCACGCAGATCGTCAAATGCATAGTTTATTTAATGTTCAAAGTGTTAATCCCAACAGGATCCGAAACCCAACGGTTTCTGGTGGAGATTTAGAGTAATAACATACATGCAAGATTTCCTTGCGTTCCGCCTTATTACAATAAATAATTTTCTTATAGTATATCTTTTCAGGAAACAGTTTAACTGTTTTCATAAGTGTGTGCTGACTGAAAATAGGAATAATCCATAATACATTCATCTCTTTAAGCATGTGACATAGTATTATAGAAAAAAACATACCCTAGTTTACATTCTGCAGCACGTGATTTATCAATTTAGGCCAATCTTAGTAATTAGCATAAGTGTAAATATTCAGCGAAGAAAAAACAATTCGAAATATATAAATTTCTCATAGTTACATATCGTATCTCCGAAATAGAAAATAGACAAATGTATTTAGACATTTATCAATTTGTGTTAACACTTAATTGACATTATAGTAAAAAATAAGCAAAAGTAATATATTCTTACCTGGTACAGCCTGCGTCGCGCAATAGTACATTTTCTACATCTGTTGTCTCATTCGTATTAATTTATCTATTTTTGTTAGCATCTTTTTATTTTTGTAGATATGTTAAGCACATTTTGCTTGAATAAAGTATGGGAATCCTGGAATGAACTAGTATCTGACTCGTCTTGAGCACGACTCGCAAGGAGACCTCCAAGAAAGAACTCTGCCTTCAAACAACACCAAATCTATTGGAGGCAAGGCACACCTTCAAATTACTAAAAAGAAACAGACTAACGTGGCATACTACGCCACGGGAATCATCATCATCATCATCTCTGCGTTAATTCCCGGTTGCAGCCCAAACTCTCGCTTCGGCGCCCGGGGTCCGCTTTCCGACTTTTTCTTCTCCACTTCGCACGGTCTTCAGCATCCCTGGTAGTGAGCCCATTGGCACGCATATCACCCTTTACGACGTCAAGCCAGCACTTTTTGGGTCTACCCCTCCTGCCGGGGCCCGGCGGAGGCGGCATGGCCAGACATTTGTTACCCACGTAAGCATCCGGTTGCCGCAAAACGTGGCCGTACCAACGGAGCCGACACTCTTGCAATTTATCCGCAATGTCACGGACATGAAGACTGCCGCGAATGCGGGAGTTCCTAACGCGGTCCTTCCGCGTCACTCCACACATCCACCGCAGCATATTCATCTCCGTGACACGCAGCTCCTGCTTGTGTCGCTCTAACACCGGCCACGCTTCACAGCCGTATAAAAGGACAGGCCTAATGATGGTTTTATAGACCTGTCCCTTCAACTTTACCGGCATCTTGGGGTCACAAATGACACCAGTCACCTCACGCCATTTGGCCCACGCGGCAGCAATGCGTGCCTTGATGTCACAATCGATGTAACCGGATGCATGAAACACAGATCCCAAGTATTTCACTCGGTCCGTGCGCTCGACCGTGTTGCCGTCTATGCGTACGGGTGTGGGATCTGTGGAGTTACAGGCCCAGTACTCGGTCTTCGCCACATTGAGCTTCAGACCACCGTTCTCAAGCGACTCCTTCCACGCCTTCACACGTCGCACCAGCCTACCCCTGTCCGAATCTGTCAGCGCGATATCATCAGCATACATGAGCAGCCACGGGGGTTGTTCATGTGAATTTCTGATGCTGTCTGACAATACGTCTAATACCACGCTAAACAGAAACGGACTAAGGACGGATCCTTGGTGCACCCCGACGGTGATGGGGAAAGGTTTTGTATCGCCAACAGCGGTCCGAACTACGGAATCGGAGTCACGGTACATGTCTCGAATGATGTCAATATAGGCCTCTGGAATCCCTTTGGACCGCAATGCCCACCAGATTATCGCGCGAGGAATACAGTCGAAGGCCTTCTGCAAGTCGAGAAACAGGCAATGCAGAGGCGTATTCTTCGCCCTGTATTTCTCCGCGACAGTCCTTAGGGCAAAAACAGGGTCCATTGTCCCGTGACCAGGGCGAAACCCATATTGACATTCCGAGACAGTGCACTCCTGTCGAATCCGAGAGTCGATAACCCTTTCGAAGAGCTTCATGGTGTGGGACATGACCTTGATTCCTCGGTAACTACCGCACTCCTGCACCGACCCCTTGCCTTTAAAGACTGGAGTAATGATACTCAGTCTCCATTGGCTCGGGATCGTACCGGTGAGGAGTGTCCGGTTAAACAGGTCGGTTAAGATGCCCACACCACGAGAGCCCATTGCCTTCCAGGCTTCGATGGGGACTCCATCGGATCCAACAGCTTTCCGATTCTTAATGCGGCGGAGACAATTCTGGACTTCTGCAGGCGTTATCAGTGGGACTAGTCCTTGATTCGGAGGAAGATCTGGCGGCTGCACCTCTTTGTGCTGCGTGTTCAGCAGCTCGTGGAAATACGAGCGCCATCTCTCCTTCACCGCGAGGTCCTCGCATAGCAGGTTGCCCATAGGGTCTTTTACACAGCGGCACTTGGAAATGTCCTGTGCCGCTTTGACCCTGGAGCGCGCCAACTTATAGATGAGCTTCTGCCCCTCAGACGATTCCAACTTATCGTAAAGTGGTTGTAAGTGGTCTCGTCTGGCTCTGGCAACAGCTCTTTTAGTGGCGCGCTTAGCTACCCGGTATGCGTCGCGATCTTCAGGAGATCTGGACGCTTGCCACTTCTTAAAGAGGGCTTTCTTCGCTCTAGTCTCCCTCTGGACTGTGTCGTTCCACCACCATGTCTCCTTGTCACACTTGCGACCACCCTTAGACACCCCAAGCACCCCCTTCGCCGACCCAAGGATAGCCGCCTGAATCTTGTCCCAGTAAGCCTGAACTGGTTCGCCCATACTACCGGCGCACTTGTCACCGACGGCTAAGGCGAACTCCTGGGACGTGACTTCATCAAGCAGCCACCACCTGATTCGGCGCTGTACGCGCTCGGTATGCGTGTCTTTAGGCTTAGCGCAGAGGTCCATGACTAGAAGACGATGTTGTGCAGTGAGACTCTCACCGGGTATGACCTTGCAGTTGGCCACTTTGCTGATGTGGTGTCTCCTAGTGAGTAGGAAGTCGATTTGGGTAGCATTCCTCCCGCTCCTGTAGGTGATGAGATGCTCGGGTCTCTTTTTGAAATACGTGTTCACGATAGCAAGGTCGGCAGCCGCACACGCATTGAGGATGTCCTCCCCTTCTGCGTTGCGACTACCGTACCCAAATCCACCGTGAACACGCTCAAATTCCCCACATTCATCACCCACATGACCGTTCAGATCACCCCCCAAAACGATCCCCTGTGATAATGGGATTCCACGGAGCACTTCTCCGAGTAGATTCCAAAACGCTATTTTATCGGCGTCGTCACAACCGGCCTGTGGCGCATAGGCACTTATCAAGTGGGTAACTACCCCATCGATAAGCACCCTAACGACCATAAGCCGGTCGCTATGACGTTTCACTTCCAAAATGTCGTTCTGGAACTCCTCCGAGAGCACTATGGCAACCCCATTCTCCCCACCAGGTGCACCTGTGTAGATCAGCTTGTAGCCATTCCCAATGAACCGGGATCTGCTGGCCTTCCACCGAGTCTCCTGCAGGAACGCCACGGCCACCCTCCGCCTGGAGAGCACATCGGCCAACTCTCTCGCGCGTCCGGTTAGCGTGCCTATGTTCCACGTTGCGAAGCGGATCTTTCGAGATGTTTGGGCTGCGTGAGTTGGGGCTAGCGTCGTTAGCCATGCCCGCCCATGACACGGTAGCCCTTGTCCACTTCTCACAAGAGCCGGGCGAAGCTCTTGCGCGCCGTTATGCGGCGGCGCCCTAGCCCTTAGCCGATCTCGTAATCTTTCTCTGTCCATGTTGATTTGGCAGATTTGGCTTTTACGGGGGCGACTGCCGTCTGACCCCCCAACCCCAAAAGGAAAGCCGTCGTCAGAGCCTCGTCCGTTATTCAGCAGGGTGCGCCGACTTGCAGGTGAGGTTGACTTGGGCCCCGAAGATGTTGGTAGGGCCCCTTACACCCCACTACGCCACGGGAATATCTTAACGTAAAGGGAAGAATGCAACGTGTCAAAAAAAAAATACTAGAAATGAGTGGGTGGATCCTGAAGGAAATAAAATATATTAAATTTAATAATTATTAATAGTTATTAATCTAAATTTTCTAAAAATTCTTTTAACTTTTAATATAATTTTACTGCTATATTTTAATTCGTTTATTGTTCGATTCACGAGATAACCTTAAAAATTTAAAAAGTAGAGATATAATCGGCTAAAAACGGTAAAGTTATTCGATTTTTATTACTCAGCAAATTAGATATGCTAATGTGCTGCAGATTTATTTTTCTATTTGGCATATTAAATTCACAATTCGAGTATTTAAGTATTAAGTTTAACTTAATACTTAACTTTCACATTGTAAACCGGGGTTCACAATATCACTCGACATTTTTATTTCTCACATTTTATTTTCATCTATCGAATAAGTCCACCAAAAAAAAATATTGACTAAATTTTATGGCTTGAATTCAAAAGTGAGCCGCAGAGGTAGCTGAAAAACTAGTCCATTTACAGTTTCCATATTGCATAGCAACCTTATAATCTGAAATATAATGTTTAATATTTAGTGTATTTCAAATGAAAGACCTTGATCTACTGGTAGCTAGAATTAACCAAATACATTAAAGACAGGCAACATGACGTCAAATACTACTTACATTATCCTATATCCTATATTACGATATCCCTGTAATACTGTATTTAAATTGTATAGTGCCGAAATAAATGATTTTTGATTTATTTTTCTTTTTTTTTGATTTGACATTTAATTCCAAAAAATATTTCTTACACAGACTAGCTGATTATCAAATGTCATCATCATCATCTTTGCGTTGTATCCCGGTTGCAGCCCAAACTCTCGTTTCGGCGCCCGGGGTCCGCTTTCCGACTTTTTCTTCTCCACTTCGCACGATCTTCAGCATCCCTGGTAGTGAGCCCATTGGCACGCATATCACCCTTTACAACGTCAAGCCAGCACTTTTTGGGTCTACCCCTCCTGCCGGGGCCCGGCAGTGGCGGCATGGCCAGACATTTGTTACCCACGTAAGCATCCGGTTGCCGTAAAACGTGGCCGTATCAACGGAGCCGACACTCTTGTAATTTATCCGCAATGTCACGGACATGAAGACTGCCGCGAATGCGGGAGTTCCTAACGCGGTCCTTCCGCGTCACTCCACACATCCACCACAGCATATTCATCTCCGTGACACGCAGCTCTTGCTTGTGTCGCTCTAACACCGGCCACGCTTCACAGCCGTATAAAAGGACAGGCCTAATGATGGTCTTATAGACCTGTCCCTTCAACTTTACCGGCATCTTGGGGTCACAAATTATCAAATGTAAAACACAAAAATAAAAATGTGTGCTATTTAAATTGTTTTAGGTTGATTATTATTTTGCTTAAATTGCTGAGTAAGAGCAGACATGCTGACAGCTTATTTAATAGTTAACAGTTGCCGTCGCTTATGGATGATTGCGAAGCTAGGGGCACCGTGAACACGCTGCTCTCCACATAGGAGTTTTAGAACCTGGGTCACTCATACCAGAACACACAAGGACAGGGGAGCCTGGGGGAGGTTTTTTAGTGGGTGAGCCCTACACGCACCTGCTGCGGCTCCGCGTGGTAGACAGTGGAACCTTACTAAGCGAAAAATATCCCTACCTCGAACAAAGCTTTATTCAACTCCCCTAATTTCAGCCTATTATTAGTCAAAATAATCTGTGATTCTCTAGAAACCATTTTGGTACATACTTTCCCTTTATAACTCAAAATAAATTGACCATCTGGATTTGAAAGATAGGAATGTATTATTTTAAAATCTTAATAATCGATTATTTGAAATTTACTAATCCAAATATGCAAATTGATATAGTACCTATAGTAGATTATTCATATTTTTTTGTTTTTCGAATGTTACGTTTTAGTAAGTATTTTTTATCAAATATATACGTACATTTTTATTTTAATCATGTTTTGTAATCATTATGATTTATAATAAATATAAATGTTTGCTACTTCTGTAACTCGAATTTAAGATTATTTCACCTTTTCAACTGGCAATTATGATTAATCAAAATCAGTACAAAACAAAAAATTGTGAGATGATCTTTCGGTCAAACGCCTTATTTTTGTTCAACTTAAAAGTTCTGCTGTATTATTTTAAAAATATTTATTGACTTAATAATTATGCACATCGATTTAGCTGACCTAGAAGATTTAGAATTGGAATGAGCTGCAGATTTTTTACAGTTTTACTTTGTTCAGATTAAGTTTACTTACTTGATGGTTGACAGCTTCCAGTCATTTACAAGCAACTGATCCATCTGACTAATGATTATGAATTGAAAATTATTAAAAAAAAACTTTTTTTCGTTATAATTATGTGCAACCCTCTTTAACCCGTTACACAAAACTTATTTTTTAAAAGTGACATCTGTTTGTTATTCCGTCTATTTTTGTGTATCCGTGTGTTTATTCCGTCCACGTTCATTGTGGCTCAATTAAGGGGACATTTTAGTCTTAATGGCCACTGTTATATATCAATCCTAACATTTTATTTGTGTGTTAAAAGTATGTTTTATAATTATTATAAACTATTTTATTTAACCAAACGTATTTTAAATAATTTATTTATAGAATCAATATTTACTTAGAATACAGTGTGCGGCTTAATATTGTTTTTTTTTTCAAGAACGAGACCCGATTTATTCCTTATATTTTAAAAAAACTTAGACAAGTTTAAACATATTTAGTTTTATTTAGAAGTGATAATTGAAGGAACATTTATGGAACAAAGAAAGACTGGATGTCGTATCGTATCAAGAAATCGAGGAAATAGCGCGTAGAGAGGACTGGAAGACGATAAACTAACAAGAGCGGTAGCTCTTAAATTAATAAAAAAAATGAAGATAATGTAGGAAAGTGGTTTATTTTTTGATGTTAATATAATTTTAGTTCTTCTATTTAAAATATTTTAATTTTATTTTGCTAAATTCTTGCATGTAAAGCGTTTTAGTACTGATTATTATTCATATTTTTGATTTTGAATATTTGATGATATTTTATTTAAAAATATTTATTTTTTACTACGTAGGACAGCAGATAGGCTGACAGCCCGCTTAGAATTAAGCAGTTACCGTCGCCTATAGGTGTTTGCAACGCCAGTGGCATCGCGAACACGCTGCTGTCCCATAAGGGTGCAGGAACTTGGGTCACTAATGCCGGAACACAACACAAGGTTATTATGGCGGCATGCTTAAGACCAAAGGTGGTCGCCATCCAGATGGGCTTGAGGCTCTACCACGTAGCTAGGGTGGGTTGTTTTGACGCCTTTTACGACAGGCCAACCCCGGCCACAGTTAGTATTCTTTCTCCGCCCCTGTACGGATAAAATAATAATTTAATTTATTGTGATAAAATATAATTTATTATGCAATAAATTTGATTCAAATCCACATTTTATAACAGAGCTATGTATTTTTAACGCTCCTAACCGTATTGAATACAGTTAATTTTAAGAATATAAACATCACATGTATTCTAAGGAAGCGTGCACCTGTAGAGCCATTTTTTTATTCAAAAAAAAACTATTTATTTAAAACATCCGGTGAAATACATATTGAGTAAACAAATAAAAAAAAAAAACACAGAAACACAAAGATTTTTTTAATGCTGAGGAACATTAGACATGCTAGCGGTCCACTTAATAGTAATCCGTTATCGTCGCCTATGAATGTTTGCGTCGTTAGGGGCACCGCGTATACGATGCTGTCCCATATGGGTACTAATGTCAGAACACAACACAAGATTATTAAAGCGGCAGACTTATAGACCAAGGGTGGTTGCTATCCAGAAGAGCTATAGCTAGAGTTGTTTTGTTACCTTCTACGTTAGGCCGATCCCAGTTGCAAAGGTTAGCATTCTTATTCTTCCTCCTACTCGGCGAAAAATGTAATAATAGAAAAAAATAAATTTTATACAAAGTTAATGTATCTCGCGGTGGTAATAAGCAGGACCCAGTTTAATATCTCAGGTGAATGCCTAACGCTGGTTTTCAAGTGGCTTTAAAATCTTTACGTAGCCCAACCACTATGTATACAGTATTATATTATATATAAATAATCCGGAATTCCCGGAACACAATGCGATTCAAATAAGAACAGGAACGTCAATGACCTTTATCTGTCAAATGTCACTTGAAAAGTAAGGTTTGCAACGAAACCTTATTTGCGTATCAATAATGTTTTTTTTTTGTTTTACTGAGTGTCAGTTACTTAAAATGAAAAAACGTCTAAATTAATTAGTCATAATCATTAAAAAAAAACAATTCACCCGAAAGTAAAGAAGACGCGAGCCGTGATCTTGTCGTTGTTGGTGTGCCTCGTCGAGTGCATGTGCTAGTGGAGTGCTATTGTTTTATTTGTTAATTCTGTTTGTTACGCGATTGTTTCTTATTAAATTTGTTGTTATTGTTGATATTGATAATAGTTTCGACTCCCATGGTTTTGAAGTTTTGAGGTTGCCATCCTACAATTGCGACTTAAATCTAATTGAGTACAATACAAAAACAAGAAGTAGTTGGATAGCCAAATTAAGAGTATAACATTAGAAGCAATTGCTTCAATTACGAGCGACGTTTCCAATCGTCACGAATCGGTGCGACGATTGGAAGAAAGAAATTAACCATGTGAAGCAAATTGAAAATGAATACTGGCGAAGAGGAATATTTGAAGACGATGATAACTACAGTTTTATTATAAATACAGGTAACAGAATGCCTATTTCCATTTTAAGTATCAGTTGCTAAATTAAAATATTAAATACCTACATAAATCCATGTTTTATTTTATAGAGGATTGCAACAATGATTATGATGGTAATGACCACGACAGTGAGCACTCAGCCAGTGATGCAGAGATAAGTGAAAGTAAAGAGCTCAATTCTAATGAAAAATTATTCGTTTATGATTAGTAAATAAATTATATTTAAAAAATATCTTGTTTTAGTTACCAACTGATTCATATTAACAGCTATGACGTCACAACATAGCGCAAAGTCGATCCTATTCTTATTTGAAACGCATAATAATGTGCAAAAGTTTGATATGAAGTCTCATATGAAGTGCATTCTAGAGAATCCCATATCTTAACAACTAAACTTAACAAATAAAAAAAAATTTGAAAACATTTTAGATTCTCTAGAAATACAAATAAGAACAATACGAACGAATTTCAGAACCTCTCTTTTTTCGTTATTTGCTTCACGTGAAATGTCCCAATCATCAGTTTGCTGCAGTCCACAGCTAGATGGGTGCTCCCCAAGACCTGCCACCGAACCCTTTGGTTCGTCACATTTTACACAAGTCGTTACCCCACCTCACCGCTGGACGTCCTGCGCATCATTTGCTGAGACGCTGTCTCCATATGAGAACTCATTTATTCCATCCCCATGGGGATGATATTCCCAGATTACTAACAGTGAAATCGCCCCTTAGCCTTCATTTTTTTGCACTTTAAATTTACAAGCCAGTAAAACATTTCGAACACAAACTTTCAAAAGTTATGAGTAATAGATACTATATACTTCCTTATACATAAAACCGTATCATGGTATACCTCTATGAATGCAAAGCGGACTTATAACACTTGAAATGCAAACGGAGACTCTAAATCCTCGTATAAGTGAGCTAGGTAAGCTGTCAGAACTGGGTCGACTTGCAAATATTGAGTCTTTCGAATATTTTACATTATTAACTATTTTAGAGTTAACCGTATGTTTTTATATTCTATATTATAATATATTGTATATTTTCTCCATATAGGAGCGGAGTAGGAATAATGACACCTGCAGCCGGGGTCGCCCTGTCGTAAAAAGCGACCCAACGATCCTAGCTAGGTGGTAGGGCTCCAAAACCGTGTGTTCTGAGTACCTTGTGTTGTGGTCCGGCACATATGACCAGGTTTTTTATAGCTATAGTTCAGCGGACAGGCAAGCGGCCCACCCTGGTAGGTGGTCACCGTCGCCTATGAACGTCTGCAACGTCTCGAAGAAATTTTTTTGAAGAACCACATATCGTACCCCGCTGAATAAATTTCAACCGGAAGCTCATTCCAGATCCTGAGAGTACGCAACGCAGTACGTACGTTCTTGACCACCGTTTCATATAAGAAAGAAGAGGCTCCAAGAAATGGGGATGAACACCCAGCCGATGGCGGGCAGTCATCATCATCATCTCAGCGTTCTTCCCGGTTGCAACCCAAACTTGCGTTTTGGTGCCCGGGGTCCGCTTTCCGACTTTTCCTACTCCACTTCGCACGGTCTTCAGCATCCCTGGTAGTGAGCCCATTGGCACGCATATCACCCCTTACGACGTCAAGCCAGCACTTTTTGGGCCTACCCCTCCTGCCGGGGCCCGGCGGAGGCGGCATGGCCAGACATTTGTTTCCCACGTAAGCATCCGGTTGCCGTAAAACGTGACCGTACCACCGGAGCCGACACTCCTGCAGTTTATCTGCAATGTCACGGACATGAAGACTACCGCGAATGCGGGAGTTCCTAACGCGGTCTTTCCGCGTCACTCCACACATCCACCGCAGCATGTTCATCTCCGTGACACGCAGCTCCTGCTTGTGTCGCTCCAACACCGGCCACGCTTCACAGCCGTATAAAAGAACAGGCCTAATGATGGTCTTATAGACCTGTCCCTTCAACTTTACCGGCATCTTGGGGTCACAAATGACACCAGTTACCTCACGCCATTTGGCCCACGCGGCAGCAATGCGAGCCTTGACGTCGCAATCGATGTCACCAGACGCGTGAAACACAGATCCCAGGTATTTCACTTGGTCCGTGCGCTCGACCGTGTCGCCGCCTATGCGTACGGGTGTAGGATCTGTGGAGTTACAGGCCAAGTACTCGGTCTTCGCCACGTTGAGCTTCAGGCCACCGTTCTCAAGCGACTCCTTCCACGTCATCACACGTCGCACCAGCCTACCCCTGTCCGAATCTGCCAGCGCGATATCATCAGCATACATGAGGAGCCACGGGGGCTGCTCATGTGAGTTTCTGATGCTGTCTGACAGTACGTCTAATACCACGCTAAACAGAAACGGACTAAGGACGGATCCTTGGTGTACCCCGACAGTGATGGGGAAAGGTTTTGTGTCGCCAACAGCGGTCCGAACTACGGAATCGGAGTCACGGTACATGTCTTGGATGATGTCAATATAGGCCTCTGGAACCCTTTTAGATATCAATGCCCACCAGATTATCGCGCGAGGAATACAGTCGAAGGCCTTCTGCAAGTCAAGAAACAGGCAGTGCAGAGGCGTATTCTTCGTCCTGTATTTCTCCGCGACAGTCCTTAGGGCAAAAACTGGGTCCATGGTCCCATGACCAGGGCGAAACCCATATTGACATTCCGAGACAGTGCACTCCTGCCGAATCCGAGAGTCGATAACCCTCTCGAAGAGCTTCATGGTGTGGGACATGACCTTTATACCGCGGTAGTTACCACACTCCTGCACCGATCCCTTGCCTTTGAAGACTGGAGGACAGCCGATGGCGGGCAGTGCAGTAATAGAAAGACGGCGAGGTCACAATGTAGAAACATTGTTCCTCAAAACACTCTCAGTTGTACAGACGTTAGAATACGCAAAAAGACGCAAAGTCTCTCTGAAGTCCAAACGTGTCTAGACCGTCAGTGAGTATGGGATCGTCGACAACACGAACTGTGCGCCGTTGGATCGAGTCTAGGGGATTGAGCTGACAGGCGGGTGCTCACGCCCTTAAATGTGAGCAGTACTCCATATGCAGTCTGACCTGTGCTTTGTATAGCACAAGCCGTTGTCCTAGACTGAAATATTACTTGGACCGGTTTAGCACACCCAACAAGTGGAGGCAAGCTTAGCTTTGTCCTCTAATTGTCTCCTGAACTGCACATCGTTCGTGATGTCTACACCAAGGATCCCAATACTGCTTGAGATAGAAACAGGGGTTCCTAGGAACTATGGTGCAGGTGTGAACGGGGCTTTCTTGGCAGAGGATACGCAGACTTGCGTTTTTGAGGGGTTGAACTGGACAAGGTTTTGTCGTCCCCATTCAAAGACTCTCTCTAGAATATGGATTCGAGGTCCACTGGGGTACACTTATTATTTCTTGGGTGATTCATATTTGTTAGACAGAAGGAGGCTGTTTGGAAGTGTCTATAGTGTCCATGTACCCATAGGCTACGGTAACTGCTAAATTCTAAACGGGCCGTCAGCCTGTCTGCTGTCCTACAGAAAAAAAAATCAATATTAATATCAAGTCAATTATTCTACGAAATTCACTCAATTCTAAGCCGATGACTTGGAATTAAGTTATGAGAAAGATTTTTGTGTATAAAAATGTAACATTAGCCACAAACTATACAATAAATTCACATGTAAAATAATATTCATACCATTTAAAACGCGTCATCCAGTCGTAAAGATAAAAGTGACAAAACCAAGCAAAATATGGTTATTGTCACGTCACTGTCGCGGCAGCTGTCACTGTTTTAATATCGTCTAAAAGCGGAACGGAGGGTAGACTGAACTGGAAGAAATGTGATTTAAATTACGCGAATAAATACGGTTTAAAGTAGTTGAGACAGGGTCATTAAAATATGATTTGAAGTATAAAGAAGAACATTATTAAAGGTCTTGCAAATTGCAAATTTAACTCGGTGTAGCGGGGGAGTAGGAATACTTACCCCGTCGGCTGGGATCGGCCTATCATAAGAGGCGATAAAACAACCCTAGGTAGGTGATAGGGCCCCAAGCCCATCTAGATGGCAACCACCCCTGGTCTTTAAGTATCCCGCTATAATAAACTTTTGTTTTTCCGGCATTAGTGACCCAGGCTCCAGCACCCTTATGCGGAAAGCAGCGTGCCCTTAGCGTCGCAAACATACATAGGCGACAACTGCTTACTTTTCACACGAAAACATATCATCAAAATTGTCCAGCTGTTAGAAGGATTCATATAATAAATACAAGCTTCCATATATTGATAATAGTACTCGATAAAGTATTGGCAAGGCTGACCATAATTGGTGAATTCAGTGGTAGTCGTTTCAAGATGGCTGCTTTAAGCATTTAGTTATAAGGCTGATGGTGCTAAATTTCAGGTTACACATTACTGTTGGGGTTCACTTTCAACTGAATGGTACACGCTTCAAATTACCAACAATCATCCAACACATTACCAGTTGCACTATGATTTTTACTGTAATATCAGAATATGGTCTCCAAAATTTAATCTTGAGTATTAATTAATACATTCCATTTTTCTTCCATGCCACAATACAACACCAGAACCCTGTTTTAAGTATTTAAATATAGAACGCTATGCTACAGATATAGAATATGGTAAACAGAAACCGAAATGAAACTTTAACAAAATTAAACGCATTAAATTAAACAATTATTCAAGAAGGTAAATCAGTACTGCGGAGGATGCATCACGAGGGTGGTGAGCGTGCACACCGGCGCGAGACCCCCGCGGTGCATAGCATCGCGATGCCGCTAACGAGCCACCGAACAATGTCTCTATTAGCTTATTCCGCGGTTTTAGATCTTCACAAAGCCATGCACGGAGTGGAATTATTTTAATATTAAATTTAATGAGTTTTTTTTAATATAACCTAAAAATAAAGCTTTATAAAAATACTAAATAATATTTCTAATTCATTAATATTACTAACTATGAAGTAAAGTAACGTGAGGAAATCAGCTTATCGAGATTACTCGTGTGTAACACGCCAATACAATTTGGATATATTGTGGGCTATTATAATACTCATTATGTTAAACTTGGAACCATAACTCTAGTTAAAATCAATATTTTTTTTGACAGGATTACCATACTGTCAATATAATTATGTCAATATTTTTACTATGTTGAGAGTAAAAAATTTGCGACTGTTTTTTATCTTTTCGGGATAGACAAAGTATATGACCTCTGTCGCGGGGATGTTAGCCTTCCGTAAAAGGTACAAAACAACCTTAGCTATGTGGAAGGCCCCAAGCCTAGTCGAGGTTGGAGACTACTCCTAGTATACCGCCATAATAATTTTGTATTGTGTTCCGAGATTAGTGAACCAGGTTATAGCACCCCTATACCGACAGCAATGTGTTCACGGTATCCCTAGCGTCGAAAACATCCATAGGCGACGCTAACTGCTTGCAATTAACAGAACAGTATGCCGTTCCTCAGAATTAAAAAAGTAGCAGATTGAAAGAATTTTACGCTTTATGAGTGATAATCGACTGGGTTGTAAAAAGTTTCAGACGATCAGATAAAAAATATTTTTAAAACAACATTACGGGTATTTGTTATTTGTACATTATAGGTACTGATAGTCACCAGTCATTGACACCCAGTTCTCGTTACATTCTAATATTCTCACATCCTACAAACATAATAATATTTTAACACTGTGACAGTGTAATGCCAGTAAAGCCAATACTTAAGTAAAATTATGCAACATTATTAAAAATAAACTCACATTAACCTTGTGATTAATGTGCTGGATAAAATATTATTGTCAATAGGAATCTTAACGACATTATTAACATTAAAAGCAAGCTTCAAAAATATTTAACAGAGCAAGGTCTACTTAATACCATCCACTGTCCTATCAAACGAGTAACGTTCGATCTTATTCCCCTATGCAAATAAAGTTAGTAGCAAAAACAAAGCGAAACACGGTAATTACACTTGGTGGTAAATTAATTGACATCGATACGGTGAACATGCGGCGACCGTGCACGGAGGACGGTAATGAGGACCAGTATGTAACTTTTAGTGCATGCCACTGCGATGAATGTATTTATACACCCTTTTGTAACAAACTGACAATTCACCATTTGGTCTCAATGTAAGTAGAGCGATTGGTTTTGGAGTGCTAAACAAATGGTATATAATTTCCTTTTGTACATACATAAACACCCAGATTCGGGACCGTGCGCTAAGGAGGTCGTCAAAAATAATAAATAAAACATGTCTAATACTGTCTCCAGTGTGCCACCATGACTTAATTTAAGACAGCTCTCAGCACTAATTACTCCTGTAACTTGGGCTTTTTTACAAACATAATAGATGAATAAACAGCCGAAACAGAACAAGTTATTTGCATCACACTTTGTTCGCTATGAGTATTGAAGCTACGGAGTCCACACTAGGGACCTTTCGGAAGCCATTGCTTGTTATGAAAGGATATTTTTAAACATATTCCTTAAACAAGCTAACCTATACTGCAGAACTCTTTTATAACTATACAATTGAGAGATACTTAACAACAACAACAATTTGTTTGCAGCGTGCAAATTATAATACCTATATATATAGCGTAGATATTGAACTCATAACTGAGTATAAGGCTACTAACGTAGCCATTAAATCAGTTGTGCTGTCATCATTATTTTGTTACTGTTAGACGATTCTTGTTCGAGGAAAAACTCGTTTCCCTTCTAGTCCTAGTCTAGTATGTGAGACTTTTCGGCCCTACCCACAAAATCCCCGTTGTTCTCCTACTGCCTAGTACCTGCGCCGACGGACAAACATCTTAGCCAATACCGCTGTCTAGACTGAAATAGTACATACACATGTCGAGTATTCTTCTAGCCTGGGTCATATCTGGTAATTTATATAATAATAAAAAAGGAGTAATAAATTATGACAAAGCGAAATAAAAACAATAAAAATGCGTACGTCAAAAATAAACAGCAGCCACCTATTAAATAAACTACTCAAATTGACGTACCCTTAAGAAACAATTACTCGTCATTTGACGTACATAAATAACGTTAAAAAACATTCTATTTCCGATACGGTATAAGAAAGGCGATCCTTTCTATGTGAGGGTAAACTTAACCCTAAACACGCCACATAAATCTGCTGGTAAAGGGTTGTAAATCGCAAAACCCCTCCAAATAGTGATCTACAACCGCCATTATTCAGCGAGCTTCTCTGTCCTTCTTAGTTTCTTAAACTCTTGGAAAGCGAGGGGTGTATGTAAGTGAATGCGCGTGGCTCTTTATAAGCTGGTCAAGTTATAAATACGAATGAAAATTTCAAGAAGTTGAGAAGATATGCCCCACCCTTTCTAGTGTATTTTGTAAATTGATATTGGTTTAGGTACAGTTCATCTTTATGGTGTTAAATTTTAATTTTGGGTTTAAATATTTGCTTGCAACGATAATAATGACAATTTAGTATCATCGTGATCGTAGTGTTAAGTACCAAGCCAAACCTCCGCTTTTGTGCCTGGGGACCGCTTTCCGACGTTTTCTTACGAAGTGTCGCACGATCTTCAGCATCTCTGTTAGTAAGTCGACGCCGACGTTTTACGACGTCAAGTATGGCGGGTTGTGCATAGTGCATGTCTACCAACGGAGTAAAATCAATATAAATTGTGACTTAATAGAGCATTATCTACCGCTTTAGATTATCATACATCATTGACACCACAACAATTTTGTTCAAATCATAATCAGTAAAAGCTTTCATGTGGTAAGCTTTTTATTTTAAATTTAAATTACTTCTGTTTGAATATCCTACAAAAACTGTTTCCAACATTTCCCACAAAAACTAAGACAAATAGTTCCAATGCATCCTTACAGACCGTAATTTATTTTCGCTTTTTAGAGCACCGTAGGAGAAACATGGCAACCCATTAGTGTATTGACGCGAGTCCGGTTTGGTGGCGGAACCCGCAATAATTCACAAAGGAAGCCTACCTCTAATACCGGAGTAGTTTGCTGTCATAGAATAAATACGCAGAAAAATGTTAGATATGATCATATGTACTAATATTTTTATGCATAAAAGTAACTTCATTCTATGAAAAGAAAAAAACACAGGCTGTTATAAATTGAAATGTTTAAACTACTGCTCTATTAATACCGCAGGCTTTGCGTCTGTCGCGTGATTGATCAAACTATACATATAGTATCGCATTATCTATACAAATAAATAAAATTGAAGTGTCTGTTTGTAATATTAAAATAACCGCGTTTTACTAAGTGCATTCGGACGTATACACGGTACATATACCATAACAACATTTTTTACAATTTTTGTCTGTCTGTCTGTTTGTTCCGGCTAATCTCTGAAATGGCTACCCCGATTCTGACGGGACTTTCACTGGCAGATAGCTGATATATCAAGGAGTAACTTAGGCTATCTTTATTTTAGAAAAAAAAAATAGATTTTGTTAAAAATGATAATTTTCAGAAATTTATTACTCCAATTTAAGTTGACCTCAGATTTATATCGTGAATCATATGAAATAGGGTTCAGCTTAGGCTAGACATTGTAAGTTTTATTTATAATTTATTTATTATTTATAATAATAATAATTATAATTTATTAAGAGAGTTTAGCTTATGTAGGCTGGACTTTGTAGGTTCGAACGCAGGTATTCCGGAGGCGCATGGCGTAATAGTTGCATTCAATAATACTGCCTGTTTGCATATTTCATTTATTTACATTTTAGGGTTCATATGGTTTGTAATCCAAAATATACCATAAGATTTATCCAAAAAATGCTGCCCAAAGTCACTATTCCACGCGAACGGAGTCGCGGGCACAGCTAGTTTTAAAATAAAAGTTATTTTTCTAGTAGTAATTGTCTCATCTTTTAAATTGTTCCACTAGGCTAGCTTACAGTACATCACTCTCCCTAGTCCAGCGACAGTAGCAAGACTGAAGCCCCCTTCTTAGCAGTAGCAGAGTACGTCTTCCAAGTAGTACTTGAACTGGTTGTAGATAATTGAAACTGGTAGTAGAAACAGTGTATTAGAACGCTAACACAAGCTTTCGGATGTCACGGGCTCGATTCCAGTCTCGCGTCTGGGTGTTTATGTATAGTATGTAATTATTTAGAAAAGTATTTAAGTAGTATATCAGTTGTCTAGTCCACAACTCAAGTACTATGCCACTTACTTTGGGATTAGATGACACTGTGTGAATTGTCCCAGTGTATTTATTATTATTATTTATAAAAGATACCAGCGATACAAGTAGACACAGTAGGTGACTTCGTATACCTTGGCTCCCTGGTTATAGATATAAATGAGGTGGACGCGGAAATCAAGAGAAGAATTATAGCCGCTAACAGATGCTACTTCGGCTTACTCAAGTATTTCCGCTCTGGGTGGCTATCACGAAAAGCTAAAATCCTCCTGTCCAAAACGCTGCTACGACCAGTCCTGACGTATGGTTCGGAATGCTGGGTCCTAAGCAAGAAAACCGAAAACAGCCTACGCGTGTTTGAAAGTAAAATATTAAGACGAATCTTCGGCGCTGTACTGGATGATCAATGCTGACGACTAAGATACAACAATGAGCTTTACAACATGTATCAAGAGCCAAATGTCGTAAAGTTCATAAAAGTAGGCCGTCTTCGATGGGCTGGTCACGTAGAACGAATGCAAGACGACAGGGCACCGAAGCGTCTTCTGCGCGGTAAACCTGATGGGCGAAGACCCCCTGGAAGACTGAAACTTAGATGACTCGATGGAGTCCAACAGGACCTAAAGGCAATCGGAGTGACTGGCTGGCAGGAAAGAGCTAAGAATATAATCGGATGGAGAAATTTACTCGACCAGACCAAGGCCCACCCGCTGCTGTAGCGTCAGGATGATTATTATTATTATTTATAAAAGATACCAGCGATACAAGTCAGCTAGTGCAGTGAACATATTTAAAATAAAAAATAACCTTTACAATAAGGTAGTAATGGCTACGAAAGGTCGCTAGTACGATCTCCGTAGATACAATCCTCATGGAGAACAAAGTGTGATGCAAATATTTGTATACAAAATCAAAGCATGTAAACGATTGTCTACTCTGTTATATTTATAATCTATTTTATTCCATGTAGGCAGTATAACTCAGTCGATACAATATCCTTGATAGGTATTTTATCGACGTCAAGGGATGTTAGCTAATCTTACATACATTAGATATAAAGTACAAAATATAGGGTAACATTTTGAATTGTAGATTTGTATTGTAATACATATCTTTTTTTTTGGTCTCGGGGAAAAACCACTCTTGACGGGTTCCCCGGCCCGGGGGGACCGAGGGATGTGTGAGACTCCGGGATAGATGTTCGAACATCCGACTACGCACTAAAAAACTCCGCTGTTCTCCTATCGCCTACGCCCGGGCCTACGGATATATATGGCCTGCCGATCTCGTGGCCTGGGCCGGCGTCGGCCCGCCTTTTGTCTTAAGGCGGGCCCCTTCTTAAGGGTTGGCGCCAGGGGGTCAGGCTTTAGTCCCCCTGGCGCTCTCCTGTAATAATTTTAGGAGTAGAGGGGGGCCGTGGAACAGCACGCAGGCCTCACCCTTGCGGCAATAGTGCAGGCGGCGGGTCCTCCCCCGAGGGGCCACCCGCGGCCGCTTTTTACGGCGGCCGGAGGTCATTAGTTGCCCTCCGGCACCACCGACGTGGTCTGCGTTGGCGGGAGGGGAGTGTGGTGGTCGACTCCCGCTCCCGCTCCGCCGCCTCCTTTGCGGACATGACTGCCTCGCAGAAGGAGGCGACAGCCGTCCATCCAGGATCGCCCCCGACCATGGACAGAACCAGGGCCGGGAGCGATAGGTCCGCACTGATTTGGGCGACGAGGGCGCGGCGCTTTCGTGCCACGCAGGGCACACGGCGACAGTGTGATCCACCGTGTCCTCCTCGGCGCCCGCGCCACAGTGGTGGCACCCCGACGTCATCTCCCGCCCTATGCGACACAGGTACCTCCCGAAGCAACCGTGCCCCGAGAGGACCTGCGTCAGGTGTAAGGTCAGGGCGCCGTGGCGCAGGGGGGGTACAGGTACTTTTTTTTTTTTTTTGGTCTCGGGGAAAAACCTCTCTTGACGGGTTCCCCCGGCCCGGGGGGACCGAGGTATATGTGGGACTCCGGGATTTTTCCGACTACCCACTAAAAAACCCCGCTGTTCTCCTATCGCCTACGCCCGGGCCCACGGATATATGGCCTGCCGATCTCGTGGCCCGGGCCGGCGCCGGCCCGCCCTTTGTCTTGAGGCGGGCCCCTTCTAAAGTGTTGGCGCCAGGGGGTCAGGGTTTCGTCCCCCCGGCGCTCTCCTAACAACTCTAGGAGTTGAGGGGGCCGCGGAACAGCACGCAGCCCTCACCCTCGCGGCAATAGTGCGGGCGGCGGGTCCTCCCCCGAGGGGCCGCCCGCGGCCGCTTTTTACGGCGGCCGGAGGTCGTTACTGGCCCTCCGGCGCCGCCGGCGTGGCCTGCGTTGGCGGGAGGGGAGTGTGGTGGTCGACTCCCGCTCCCGCTCCGCCGCCTCCTTTGCGGACATGACTGCCTCGCAGAAGGAGGCGACGGCCGTCCATCCAAGATCGCCCCCGACCATGGACAGAACCAGGGCCGGGAGCGACAGGTCCACGCCGATTTGGGCGACGAGGGCGCGGCGCTCCTCGCGCCACGCAGGGCACACGGCGACAGTGTGGTTCACCGTGTCCTCCTCGTCGCCCGCGCCACAGTGGTGGCACCCTGACGTCATCTCCCGCCCTATGCGACACAGGTACCTCCCGAAGCAACCGTGCCCCGAGAGGACCTGCGTCAGGCGGAAGGTCAGGGCGCCGTGGCGCCTTTCCAACCATTCAGCCAGGACGGGCCTCACCGCTTCGATGGTGGCGAGGCCCGCGCTGGGGTGCGCGAGGCGCTCCTTCCACTCCACCATGAGCACCTCGTCGCGCAGCTCCGCGCGCTTCACCTCAGTTTCACGAGGCGTGGGGCGAGAGCCACGCTCGGCCGCGCCCCGGCGCCACTGGTACAACAGCGCCAGGACCCGGGCCTCGAGGTCCCATGGTGGGGATCCGGCCAGCAGGGAGGCCGCTTCGAAGGACGGGGGGTACAGGTACTAAGCTAACAATCAACAATAGTGCGCGTTTTAATTCTTCCTTTACAAATAATTTTTACAAAATTTATATTTTCGCCTTTTTTATGCTATCTATATGCATATGCCAATTCGCTGAAGAATTGAAAAAGTCAGGGGTGTCAGTTCAAAAATGCAGTTAAGTTTATCTACCTATGACAATTTTCAAAAGAGTACTTCAGACTGCAAACTAAAACCATCGAACACAACCAAGTTTAAATCCTTGTTCTTACAAGATATTCTTTAAATCTATTATCGATAATTTTAAACAAATATTTTATGAATTTTAAAATATGTCTAAATATTAATAATTTTTGACATAAATGGTAATCCATTATTGGCTTAGAAAATACATTTAAACATAATTTTGTTTATTCTATAAATTATAATGCTTAGAAGTACATATGTTAATAAGATATGATAATTTTCTAAATATTTATTTGGGTACAGGACCTACTTATAATTGTTTTTAACAGTTAATACAAATATTTTATGACTTTTAAAATACATTTCAATCCATAATCCGCGAAGTGGAGTAGAAAAAGTCGGAAAGCGGACCCCGGGCACCGAAGCGAAGGTTTGGGTGGCAACCGGGACTAACGCTAGGATGATGATGATTTAAATCCATAATCTGATTGCTGTTGTAAAGATATGGCCGTAAGCACGATTATTAGTTCGTCATGTTAGTAGTCATTTGCAGTAAAACGTGGCTAACAAGGCGACTCTCCTATAGTTGTGCCACAATGTTACAAATCTAAAGACTGTTGGGCTCTTTCATTTCATACATTCAACACGGCACTGCTCTGAAGATACTACAACTTGACTTGCATATCATTGTGCTTGAAAGACCTCTCTTACTATTTTACATATGGTGAAGTATTGATGACATCAAATAAACCCGGTAAACATTAACATAATCAAATGCCATGTTTTAACATAATTACATTATTTAAGTAAGAAAAATCTTTTGTCGTTATAATAAATTTCAAGCCTATTTTTTTTTTGACCTCTATAGCCGATTAATTAATAAACGTTGAGAACAGGTGTGAATATTTATTTATGTGAATGTTTTACTTAATTTCTCTTTTTAATATTACCGTTGTACTTAAGTGGTTATAAGTTGGTAGCTTTGGAGTTGGTAGCGTTGGTGTACTTGGAGATCAATCTAGAGCTCCTGGGTTTAACTCCCATGATGGAATGCGCCGCTTGATCAGAGTTTCTCGCCTAATATGCATATTATAGCATAATTGCCATATATCAAAAGAGAACATCTTAAAGAATCCTACATGCAGACATTACCTGTGTGTGTCATCCGCCAATCTACCTTGGACGAGCGTGGAAGGGTACTTCGAAGTAAACTATTGACTTTAGTCACAGAGAAAATGTCTTCGTCTCTTTTTGGTGTATTTCTAAAATAATTTATTTGACTTATGTCAGACTCATATTATGGCTATTAGTTTTACATGTATGACTAATGTGATTTGAATAACCCACACTTTCTTTGCTGTCTTTCGTCACCTTATTTTCATCCGTGCAGGAGCGGACAAAAAATACTGACCTCTGCGGCCGGGGTCGGCCTGTCCTAAAAGCTGACAAAACAATCCACCCTATCTACGTGATAGGGCCTCCAGCCTGTTTGGATGGTGATCACCTTTGGCCTTAAGTATGTCGCCATAATAACCTTGTGTTGTGCTCCGGCACTAGTGACCCAAGTTCCTGTACCCTTATGGGACAGCAGCGTGTTCGCGATGGCATTGGCGTTGCAAACACCCTAGGCGACTGTCTGCTGTCCTACAGCAATAAAAAATAGTCGTTATCTATGGTCAAAAAGACGTGTCTGATAATGTGACACAAAAATTCGTTTTATAACAATATTCAACGCAACCAAGATTTTTCGCATAGGGGTGGAGTAACAATACTGAACGGCCGGAAGCGGACTATCGTAAAAGGCGATAAAATAACCCAAGTTAGGTATTATGGCTCCAAGGCAGTCTGGGAGCTAATAGCCCCTGTTCTTAAAATATACTGCCATAATAACCTGGTTTTCCGTGACCAAGGCCTCTACCCGGACGGCAGCATGGTGACCGAGACCATGGCGTCACAAACATCTATGGGCGACGGTAAAAGCTTGCTATTACGTGTACTGACAGCTTGTCTGCTGTCCACAGAAAAAAAATAAACTCTTAGAAGCGAGGACACATTTTATATATACTCATTATTAACAATTCATGGTGTCTTATAACACATATGTATAACGGTCATCTACATAATTATACACTAAGGATGTTATAATGCGCATACATTTTTTAATATGTATTTAAAACAAGGCCTATTATTTTAAACAGTGAAAGTTTGTTAAATAAATGAGTGAGAATAAAATTGTAAATAAAAATGTAGCTCTTCCGGAAACTGGAACCCCAATATTTGACAAATCAGCCACTTAAAACTTTGAAGGCTTTAATTTGATGACTTATAAAACTTGTCAGACTAATGTTTATATTAAATAAGATTAAGTGGTGATGTTTAGTTCATATGGTTCTATATATAAAATATATTGAAACAATATATCCGTTGTATATAGATATGAATAAACTATGAAATATACTGTAAATGTGGAAGTAACTCTGTCTGTTACGTTTTTACGCCCAAACCGCTAAACCAATTTTTATGAATTTCTATAGAGAATAGAAATTTCTATAGAGATACCTATAGAGGTATCGGCTACTTTTTGTCACGTAAATGAAACATGAAGGAGGAGAAATAGGGTAAGGTAGGGTAAAGCTAATTAACTTCAGTTTTTTTAAACTTATATGGCAGAACAACATTCGCCGGGTCAGTTAGTATAAAATATATTAAAAACGCTGATTATATTTTCAGAACTAGCCTATTGGCGAGGTTGGGCTGTGATTAGCGAAAAATGTCTCACAAGAGCTGGATACAACGAGCTGAAGATAGGGTTATGTGGCAAGCTTATGTCAGCAGTGGACTACAATAGACTGATGATGAATCAGTATTATCGCTTAATTCCAGTTGAATCGAAAACTTCCATTGTCTGAATTTTGCTATTTACATTTTGTTCTACACTTCGTTAGTCTTGGAATAGCTGGCTCGGTGAAAAAGATGTTGTAGAATCGTCAGCTGGACAGGAAGCGCTACATAATATTTTAGGAGAGCATGTTAATTACGTGCAAAGAAAAAATGTGTGGGATGTTATTTGTAACTGCGTGGGATAAGTGAAGATTATGTGAAGTAGAGAGTTCACTTTTTAGGTTCATTCAAAATCTGCGTTAGCCTCTATTTAAATTCCCACGCACTCGAAACATGTGAAATATTTTATTTTAGCAGCACCCCTAGCACGAATATTTCGACACTATCGTATAGTTAACGTAGTAGTTAAGTTTTCGTTAACGTTTGTCTGAAATTTAAAACCGTCAGCAGGTCCACTCGACACGGGACTATAGTATAGTTTAGCTAAATGAATGTTGTATTGAAATCACCAGCAAAATACTTTTTGACGTGCGCTATCTTATAGTTTAATCGGTACGATTACGTAACTATAACGTTAGTGATTCGTGCTAGAGATACTGGACAGCGAACTAAGATGTCTTCACTAATCGTGCAAAACTTTTATTTAATTTTTTTATACCACGTTTTAGTATGTTATCCTATCGTTAATCCTTTAAATTAATTGAAGGTCTTAAAGGTAAAAGAAGGTTATCAAATAATTACACTATATTATAACCAGATAAATGTAACAACTTATGTAAAGTAATCTAGTCCTACAGTCAGCATCAGAGCGCTTGGGTTATGGGTACGAGATGACTGATATACTATTTACATACTTTTATTTTGAAAATAAATACATAGTATACATAAACACAGACTTCCGTGATCCCCATATACATTCCACCGTGCGAAATCTGCGTGGACATATAAATCAGATAATTAATAGCATATTTATATTATTATAATATAAAGGCGGTTGCTATTTGGCCTCTCGACCTAGAAAGGAAAGCTGTCGTTGATACCTCATCCGTTATTCAAAGAGTAAAGTTATCTGAAGAGGTTGACTGGACATATAACGTTACATTTTTGACACAGCGAAGGCTGGTGAATTTTCAGTGAAGAAATTCACTACGGATGTTAGATATAATGCACGCTATTGCCAACCGTAAGTTTCACATGAACTTTTTTTGGAAGGTGGAAATGCACTACGAACACTCCACTGCGTGGGCACGGCAGGGTAGTATGGGCTTCGTTGAGCAGTACGCTGGTAAATCCCGTTCTCTGTGCTGGGGGATGCACATCGCCACTAATACCATCCCAGTGTTCCTTCGCATGCCTTGAGTGCCGAGAGTGTACACAACGATCTAGTCAAGCCGCAGCCCCGACTGGTGCCAGCCCTCTGGGCCTCTTCAAAGTTTCACAAGATCCTGTAACAACCTGAACAGTGGTTGATGTGTAAAACCACTTTCCAAACATCAGAACAAAAATATCTAATTGATATTTTTTTGATATTGGTATTTTTAATTACTCTTTTCAACCAGGTTCTTCAAAGCGAAAAGTTTTTTAAAACTAGTAGGCCACGCCTACAAAGATATCTGTGGTTTAATTAGCAAATGGCCAAAGATCGGAAGCCGATATTGATGCTGGTTTTTACGTTTTTCAGTCCCTATTCAATGGCTTCCTGGACGTACTCGTGAAGATTTTTTGGCTTTCAATAAAGTTGTGTTTAAGAACGATGTTTTAAGCAAGTAACATATAGGTAATGATTTTAATTCTTTCTTTGTATATTTCACCCAACATTACTTTTAAAATTAAAACTAATTATTACTTTTTTAACATTTATTATTAATGATAAACAATTAATTTGACTGTATATCCAGTCTACGAAAAGTGCAACTTTGACTCGCATGCAGAATACCCGCCACGCTTTTTCAGTAGCCGGATCCACACCGGACGATCATTGCGCTCCGATCGCGGGCGGCAGGAGCGCGCTCCATAGGAGCATTTGATGTGGACTTGCCTCGCGTGATCCAAACTGCGCAGCAGGAGCACGCGCTTCTTGCCGCGAGCGATCCGTCAGTTGTCGGTTTTTTCGCCAGCCTCAAAGGTGACTCAGTTGAGTGGCGCGCGCGGTGTGGACGGTTGTGTGTGGATTGCACGATTCACCACACGATGGACATCTCGCAAAGTCGCTGTCTGATATCACTTTATAAGGAATTCAAATGTTTATGGGGCCCAAAAGATGATAATTATACCAATAGAGGTGTAAGAGACGATGCTTGGCGTTAGATCTCTCGCGAAATGGAATAAACCGGTAAAAGACTTAAAGAAAAAAATGCGGTCTTTGGCGGGAGGCTCATCACTGATCACCATAGGATCGCTTGGAGCGTATTTTTAGGATCGCAAGTCTCCAAAACTGGATCGGTCTAGCAATCCACGATCCACGCTCCGTGATCCTGGATCGCGGATCGCGCTATCGCCGATCCAAAATAGATTGTTCGGTGTAGATCCGGCTAATGTGGATTGGCGGGTTACACATACCAGTGGTCTTGATATGCAGGTTTTCACACCATGTTTTCCTCTACTATAAATAGCAATTATGCTATAATTTGCACATTAGGCAAAAAACTGCCTAAGTGGTTCGTACCACTATAGGATTCGAACCCAAGACCTCTAAATTAGTTTGCTAGTGTAATAATACTGAGCTACCCTAAAATTTATGTAGCATAAAATATTAAACTTATTATGAATGAATGAACACTTTTAATGATTTCACCAAAACATAAAAAAGAAGAAAGAACGACAACTTACAACTAATTACTTATAAGTAAACTATTTTCATGTAACATCCAATCACATCTAGAAAATCGAGTTTAAATATATTTAAAGGTTTCCACTAAGTCAACATAAAATCCATCACAATAAAATCGATAACAAATCTCGATAAAATAAAATCTATATCCATAGAATCTATTAGATGCCCACCCAAATACCTCTAACTTTAAAGGTCAATGACTTGTCACGCAGACAAAATGTCGCCGAACGACCTTCGTGAGAAAATAAAAAATATATACATATATTACGATATGTGCATTAGTATAATCGTGTTTTAGCTAAATAAATTTATTTGATGTATGAAACCGGCCTTCCGAAGCTCTCACGGCAGGTGAAAATATACGGAAGAAATCACCTTATTTATTACCATGGACACACATGTTTGAACCAACGTTTGATTGTTTAGCTTTCTTTATGTTTTGTGGCGCAAGTATTAGAACATTTGAAATAGAGGAGACGAAACGGTCCCCTTTGGCCTTACTCTTATAATTTTTGTTATGTCCAAAGGAAATGTTGACCACTGTGAGGTAACGGCATGCACATCTGAATGCTAGCGGAGGTCATGGATTCATTTTTCTCTCTCAATTTTGGTAGTTCATGTATAATATGTATTTAACTACAAAATAAAAGTATATAAGTAGTATATGAGTTGTCTAGCATCCAAAATACAAGCGCTGCTGCTGCTTCGGGATAAGATGACACAATCTGAATCGTCAATATATATTTATCATTTTTATTACATCATTGTCATAGTATGTTACAACATCAAGTATTATATTATATCATATTTGTAAACCAATCGAGTGATCAACTACAACATACACTTCTTCGCTTGTTTTTCATGTCTGTTTTTAACCTAATTACCACGCATCGATAGTGAATGAAATATGCTTTCTTTATGTTTTGTGGCGCAAGTATTAGAACATTTGAAATAGAGGAGACGAAGCGGTCCCCTTTGGCCATACTCTTATAATTTTTGTTATGTCCAAAGGAAATGTTGACCACTGTGAGGTAACAGCATGCACATCGGAATGCTAGCCATAAATATCCCGGGTTGCCTGGAAGAGATCGCTCTGTAGCGATAAGGCCGTCCATTGTAAGTCAAGTACATATTGATTGTGTAAATAAGTTTCATTGTTTTTATATAATTGGTTTACAATAAAGTGTTATCTATCTATCTATATATCTATATCGTGAACAAGCCTGAAGTTTAATATTTTTATCTTCCAGTTTTCCAATTCACAAATATAGGTGCTCCACTCGATTCGATGCTCTAAGAAGTAAAGCAATGCAGCCATCTACGACAACGCTTAAAATTATGAATAAAAGAATAAAAAGTAGATGGAGTAATTCAAAATTTAAAGGTGTTCACCTTGCACGTCAATATGTTCGCTTTATTTATTTTTTTATTTACACGAAATGGTTAGTGTGATGGCAGGTCATTGCCACGAAATAACTGAAAAAATACTCACGTAACTGAGTCCCTAGGCTAGATAAATCATCACCATCTTTTGTTTCACCATCATTTAAATTTCAAATACATTCTTGTTTGCATTTAAAGACCGTACTTTGTTCTTCACAATCTTTATCCACTTTGAACGATTAACGATCTTTGACTGATTGCATATTATAGGATATTTATTGTTTTAGCATATTCTGCCAACACTAGTTGGAGAAATGGACGATATATTTCTGATATATGTTTACGTACCAACTTTCTTGAAGTTAGTTACCTCTAAATTTTATGTTACCGTTAATGAAAGAGTTCCTCATGCGTAAGTAAGAATATAAAATTATTAAAATTTACCGCCAAATATATAGATACGCTGATCACTACCCGTTAAGGTAAATTTAAGACTAAGGTCAATAAAGGTTATTTTCCACTTACCTTATTCTAACTCATCCCGGGAACCCTCAAATTTATTCCAGAACCGAATATCATTAGCACCTGTAATAAAAAAAATTGCAAATTATAACTTCCCAAATGAAATGAAATGCAATGATAAGAAATCCTTGTCAATAAAACATAATTTTGTAGACATCTGTTTATCTTCCTTCGATCAAAATGAAATTAAAGGTACCAGTACACACTGTTTAAAATGGTCGGCTGTAGAATGAAACAAGCAAACGCTGCGTGTCATCAAGATGAACCTGTGAAATGATGTGAAAGGGCACGTCAGGAAACTCTTGAATTAGAGGCAGCCTTTACACGCTAGAAATTGCAACTGCATGAGTGCCGCTTTCGGTGGATTTAAAGCCTACATGGCATACATGACATAAGCTTACAACAAATATAAAGCCATGCTGCGCCTGCACTCGGCTCTGGTAGGCAGTCTAGTCCCAAGAAATTATGACCTGACATCATACCATGATTCATTATTGTGAACGTGAAAATACATACAAGATGATGAACAATGGAAATCCTTGGTAAGAGTACCATGGAAACGATGATTAATTATTTCTTTTTAGGAAAAAAAACAAACAAACAAACGTATTTGCCATGTACAAATTAAATTAATGAATATATTATTTTATATTATAATATTTATATTTATTCACAACTATCAATTTCAAAAAAATAAAATAAAATAGAAAAATGGATATAAATAAATAGAAGTGTCTATTAACTTCACTTTAAACAAATTCTATATCGAAAAATTTGAATTAAGAGACCAAGTCGCAAGTCTGAACTTTGCCTAATACGGCGATCACTCAAGATATCCTTTGATACTTACCGTAGAAATACTGATCGGGCCGCATGAACGCGCAATCAATTCACGAAGCGGCTAATTTTAAAAAAGTCAGGTTCGAAATTCAAGAACAAAGGCCCCGACACTGGTTGGCGAATTTGAAGATTACCTGGACAATCCGATGAACTCATAAAGCGTGGAGATATGCGAGCACACACGCTGAAGTGTGCTCGGATTGTTTTAGACAATTACGACAACATATGGAAGTAGCAGACAGTACCAAAATTGACTTTTGATTGTGAAACTATGTATAATCTATACAAATAAATAAAATTGGAGGGTCTGTTTGTAATATTAAAATAACCGCTTTTTACTAAGTGCATTCGGACGTATACACGGTACATATACCAAAACAACATTTTTTACAATTTTTGTCTGTCTGTCTGTCTGTTTGTTCCGGCTAATCTCTGAAATGGCTGCACCGATTTTGACGGGACTTTCACTGGCAGATAGCTGATGTAACAAGGAGTAACTTAGGCTATTTTTATTTTAGAAAAAAAAAATAGTTTTTGTTAAAAATGATAAGTTTCGGAAAGTTAATAATCCAATTTAAGTTGACCTCAGATTTATATTATCAATCATATGAAATAGGGTTCAGCTTAGGCTGGACTTAGTAGGTTGAATTTCCAATTTAAGTTGACCTCATATATCCAAAAAATGCTGCCCAGTCACTATTCCACGCGGACGGAGTCGCGGGCACAGCTAGTCTTCACTATAAGACGGCGCGAATAACTTCGGTAGCAAGTCCCACGCGCGGCAGTCGTAGCCCCGCATGACGGGTAGTGCGTCCTCCGGTATTTTCCTCCTCCGGAACAAAACAATATGCCTACTCCAGCAGCAGCAGGTATATATATTTAACAGTTATAATTTAAAATTATGCCCCGTAAAATTTATATAAATAAAATAATAGAGATCTGCAGTTTTGCGCAAAACTACTGGATAGATTTCAATTAAATTTTATAAGTTTTATTTCTTAGACACTTGGGCCTTATCTAAAAAAATGTTACAATATCTTCATTTAATATAAAGTTATAAGGATCAACGATTTTATAAGCACTACGTGTTCAGTGATGTGTGTTTTCTGGCCGCGGAGAAGTGGGGCAAGCGGTGTATAATGCGCATGCGTAGGAGAAGAAAAATCTCTTCTACATCTGGCTCATGACGAAACCTTTATTAATATATCAAGCAATATGGACGAAGTCGCGGATGTCAGCTAGTATAACAGTATACGTCGTATATAATATTTTATTTAACAGTTGAATATAAATTTTACAATAAACCTCCGTTATTTTAATATAAGATACAATATTATATATTTATTTTGTTAATGTAGTGTCATTATGATATGCTAAATGAAAACCAAGCTTTAATTTTTAAATAAGCTTTTGTTGAATTATAATTTATTTTATTGTATTATTATAAAATTATATGTATTTAAGTTATATATGCAACATTTAAATTTTTATACGAATAAACTGCAACAATGTGTGAATTGCGCCATCTAGTTTCAAAGTATGTAGATAACTAATATGCAACTGATATAATTATTTTGTTAATAAATACATATTATATATAAACACCTACACGCGAGACCGGGATCGAACCCGTGACCTCCATCAATTCATTTTTATTTCTTTAAGTTTACTTGGATTGGCTGCAGACGAAAAACATTTGTAGTGAAATCCATTTAAGTTATGAATCCATTTAAAACGCTTTTATAAAACTAATAAACCATGACTAGAAGCCGATTTGAACTTGTAAACCGTTTATTGTTGTAATTACGAATATTTCAAAGCGATTAAATGAAAAAAGGACACTCTTAACGGATGGCGGGACGTCAGCAAAGACAGTGTCGAGATGAAAGGCACCGCCGCCGATTGTCGCCGCATTGTATCGTCATTCGTTAGGTTGGCATTATCGTACAAAGATTTATTTAAACGATTAAACGTACGGGACAAGACACGCCAGTCAGCGGTTGTTTTAAAGGCATTCTTGCGATTTTTATTCAGATTTAGAAGTGATAATATTCGCAATTTATGTATATTCATTTTTCAATTAAATTACATTACGTCCGTAAGTTTTTTTTTATTGCTGTGGAACGGCAGATAGGCTGACGGCCCGCTTAACAGTAAGCAGTTGTAGTCGCCTATGAATGTTTGCGACGATGCTGGCACCGCGAACATGTTGCTATCCGATAGATGTACAGGAACTTGGGTCACTAATGCTGGAATACAACACAAAGCAATAGCGCCATACTTATAGACTAAGGGTGGTCGCCATTCAAATGGGCATGGAGCCTTACTACGTAGCTAGGGTGGCGCGTTTTGTCGCCTTTTGCGACAGATCGACCCCAACCGCACTGGTTAGTATACTTCTTCTGCAGCGTGTTCGCGGTGCTCCTAGCGTCGTTAACATTTATAAGCGACGGTAACTTAGCGTTAGCCTGTTTGCTGTTGCTCAGCAGTAAAAAAATGTCATCAAATTGCAGCGATTATTTTCCCTGAACGTATAGTAATTTTAAAATCGCTATCGCTGTCTCTTCTATCTTAACATGCATATTATTGCGACGATTAACGCTTATAGCCTTCATTAAACCACAATTGGGCTGTGCGTGCCTATTTACAATTATAGTAAAGGTCTGTCATTGTTTAAACCAAACAATCGAAATACAAAGCGATAAAATGTATCCCACAGAAGTAATAGAAGTATATCGATCAAGATTCCTTTTACTTGTACCGGTAGCTTCTTAGGTCTGCCCAAAATTGGAATATCATGGGACTCACAATTATGTAATATTTTTATCGTTGCCTTGTTGGCTGAAGTACATGTACAAGAATAGGGGCTCGCGTTTTTATGGTATGATAATAATGAAACGAATTAGTTCATAACGACAATTATAATATATACAAATAAATAAAATTGGAGTGTCTGTTTGTAATATTAAAATAACCGTTTTTTCCTAAGTGCATATTATACACGGTACATATACCAAAACAACATTTTTTACCATTTTTGTCTGTCTGTCTGTTTCGGCTAATCTCTGAAATGGCTGGACCGATTTTGACAGGACTTTTACTAAGAGATAGCTGATGTAACAAGGACTAACTTAGGCTACTTTTATTTTGCCAGCGAAGCAGGCGGTAACGTTTAGTAACTAATGATAACAGTACATTATATCATAATGCTGGGCTAAGGCTTTACCCTAAAGGAAATGGATAGTATACCCACCACACTTGTCCAAGCCAGACTTTTTTGAAAATATATATCTACCCTTCGCCGTCAGTACGAGGCAATTATGCACATTAAGTGAGAAATGAATGATATGATGGGATTCAAACCCATGAATTCCAAATTGGTCTGCTAGCATGATACCACAAAGTTACCACATACTTAACAGTCTTTACTAAAACAATATTACAATAATTACGTTATTTGTAATTTAAAAAATAAAAATTCTGTTCGTTTGTCGGTATGTTTATTACAGCTAATAACGCCGTATTGATTTTGAAGATAATTTAGTTATACATATACCGTATAGTGATATTTTCGAACTACTTTATTCCATATCTTATTATTTTAGAACAAAGGTACTAAATTAAAACATAAGTATAGTAATTTCCAGCACTGCGCGCGTTTTTGAGCACGTATCTTTACATCAAAATCGATTGAAGTGGTAAATAATAAAGGTGAAGTCATAAAATACTGATTTCAATTCAAAAAAAATTTCATATTGTAAATTTTCAAACGATTTCCATAAACAAAATAAAGTTGAAAAACAAAAATTCAATATGTCATTGCGAACTTTCAAAAATCTATTTCCCGTCTGGACGAGCTTCCGTTATTCGTCGCACCTCTTTTCCGCTTGTATTGAAAACCTATTATTTTTGAATACGAAGGGTATCCTAAAATGTTTATCGGACTTTAACATTGTTAGGAAATGTATTACACGCAGGACAGAAACCTTTCGTTTGAAAATATGAAAATACCTATTAACTTTGCATTCACAGCTCTTGTTAGGTAGATGTTCCCGTAGGTATAGGGTCTGGCTTCCCCATATAGTATTTTCACGAGATCCACTATAACTCATAAAGATGTTGCTGATGTTCTTTGATACTTAAATAAATAAATATGTTATGACCAGTCATACAGCCACTTAGTCCCAAAGTAAAGAACAGAGAACTTGTGTTTTGGGTACAACTGATAATAAATAAAAGATCGGGATGGGAACTGAATCCGTATCATCCCGTCAGTCCGTATCAATCCGTAATCCCAACAGGTTTCACCACAAGTTATCTCCAATTTCTGTTTTGATAATGTGTTCTGTTTTGAAAAGTGCAATAATATATATAAAATTTATAGATGTACGCATATATTAACGGTTTCCACCTAAATATGTTGTTTTTTTATAAGCAGAGTTTTTTTTTGCCTTTTACAACTCTTTAGTAATGTATATAGTACATTACTAAAGTCCAGTAAAATATATAATGTGTTGCAGCATTAGTGACCAAGGTTTCAGTGTCCTATGCGGACAGCAGAGTATTCGCGGTAATGGTAATAAAAATAAAATCAAAGGAATCAGATCTGATAAATTACTTTATCCACCATATATTATAGTTTGATAAACTTGTTTGCCAACTAGCGCCCCTATTCTACTAGGATCACTTTTCTTACAGCTCAAATCTAAAGTTTGTAGCGGACAATGTACCCTACAGCTGTTGTTCTATGGACGCTCTATATCCGTGCATCCATCACGGCATTACTCAAGTAGGCAGCATCTACAAGTACGATCCGAAAGTAATCACATTTTATGAACAGTTTTATTTTAATTTCTTCACTTTTTACAGAAAATATGCTCCCGTTTCTCTAAGTTTTTAAATACAAAGTTCTTTTTATTCGATTTCATGATTAGAGGCTTCATGCAATTTCTTTCCAAGATACTAACAATTAATTATACATCACAATTCATGTGTAGTCATATTGGCAATACACGAGTTTCTATGTAAATACCCAATAAGTCGTAAAGACCTTTCGTGGTTAGATGGTAGCCGTAACTGCGTTTTATCCATGCAGGAGCGGAGAAAGAATACTAACCTCTGCGGCCTGTCGTAAAACAATTTTCAAAATTTTTTTTTTCACTGCTGTAGGACAGCAGATAGGCTGACGGCCCGCTTAGAATTAGCAGTTACCGTCGCCTATAGGTGTTTGCAACGCCAGTGGCATCGCGGACACGCTGCTGTCCCTTAAGGGTACAGGAACTTGGGTCACTTATGCCGAAACAACACAAGGTTATTATGGTGGCATAGTTAAGACCAAATGTGGTCGCCATCCAGACGAGCTTGAGGCCCTACCACGTAGGGTGGGTTGTTTTGTCGCCTTTTATGACAGGCCGACCCCGGCCACAGAGGTTAGTATTCTGTCTTCGCCCTTGCACGGATTATGATTTATGTTATTACAAATTAATTAGTAATTACATAATACAAACATTATTACAATATACTTAACAGTTTCTAAGCAAATAATTATAAATCAAATGATTATTTCATAAACAAAATAAATGAAAATCATATTTATTGTAATCAGGCGACAATAAAGTCAACCCGTCGAGACATATTCAATAGTTTAACTGCACTATGTTCATTTAAAGTCAATTACGTCCCAAATGTATGTATTAGTTAGTATAACTGTTTGTATGTATGTATGGTTGTGTGCAATTTACATTAAAATCGAACCACCCGTTGTCACCACACATCGAGTGAGAAAAGCGACAAATTATTTCCAGTCACTGGCCGTGATTGAGTTTGAGAATGACTAAAATATCGTGACCTCCCGCTTTTCCAAGTTTCAGTTTCATCATCAAAAACAATGACACGGAATAGCTGAGAATAAATAAGGTTAAATAACTTTTTATAGTCTGTTATCTAACCAACTTGGCAATCCCATAAAAAAATACGAAAGTACTCTTTTTTAATCAAGTGTTTAGTGGTAGTCAAGTGGCTTCACATTCGGAGACCAACCTAGAGGTTCCGATTCGAAACCCATGATGGCATGCACCACTTAGCCAGTTTTTCGTTCCTATTGTGAATATTATAACATAAGTGGTAATATAAGATTAATATTTCACTAAATTATTTAAGTTTCCATCCAGTGTTGGATTAAAAACACTGCGGGTGGAGTCAGTTTGTATTCAAAGGCGACAAAACCACCCTATTTTGGTGGTAGAGCCTCAAACCCGCCTGGATGACAACCATCCCTGGTCTATAAGTATGGTGCCATATTAATTTTGTGCCGTGTTTTGGCATTAGTGGCCTAGATTCTAGTGGACAGCAGCTTGATTGCAGTGTCATCCATAGGCGACGATAATAAAGAAGTCATCAGCCTGTCTGGTGTCTCTAAGAAGAAGAAAAAATAGTTTATATTATAATTGTATTATTGCCGTTGAATCTTACAAAAAAATGCCAGCAAAGTGACTTCTAATTATATATATTCTATGCCAGATGAGTTATTTAGCAGATAATGAAGTGTTTTGGATGAAAGCGTCCCTTTGCC
Source organism: Malacosoma neustria (assembly GCA_963693495.1). Lineage (NCBI taxonomy): Eukaryota > Metazoa > Arthropoda > Insecta > Lepidoptera > Lasiocampidae > Malacosoma > Malacosoma neustria. The sequence goes on along the minus strand of OY856391.1, from coordinate 7,749,574 downwards.
CAAAGGATCGGTAAACGAAGATAAGGAACCATGACATAAACTTATGGAAGTCAACATCCAAAATTTGATTCTATTATTTTAGGTTGAATTATGTATTTAAAATGTTTCTGAAGATCCTATATAGCTGCCACCATAACAGTCTATCAATCGGGAGTTTTTTACATTAATAGAATTGTATTTTTTGCACTTAACAATAAATTATTTGTCAAACAACATGGTATATTATGTACATTTTAAAATCAATCATAAAATAGTAAGGGACAGATCTTTTGGTAGAACAGAAACAGCAAAGGGAACACGTTTTGTTTTCACTTCGACGTTGATGCAGTCTTTGCGATAGTCCTCATGGGTGTTGACGCTCTGAATGTCAACGTGACGAAATTCAAGCAAGCACGGGTAAACCGCGGGAGTAACTATGACTCTCTTAAGGTAGCCAAAACCCTCGTCATCTAATTAGTGACGCGCATGAATGAATTAACGAGTCGTCTCTGTCTAAGTTAAATTCATTCCATTTGTTTTTTTGTGCCTCTGGCAAATATCAAGAAATATTACGGATAGTTATCGTCAAAAATGCACAGTAACACATCGAAGGCTGAATAGATTTTAAGCGAAATTTTGAGCGATATTGTTTATAGGTATAGAAATTTGGAATCAGCTATTTTTCTGCGTTAATGGATCGAGTTCCATACTTTACCATCTTATGACACTTAAAACCATTCAATATTCAATCTTATTTCCGAAACATAGTGTTTATTTGACATTATATTTGCCAGTTTAGTAATTACTTCATTTAAGCACTCACCTTATATTGCTCGCCAGTGCGGTATCGGGGATAGGAATTTAAACTGATGCAAGAGGGATATTATATGGAAAAGAAAGAAATGTATAGTTCAGTTTATACTGGATAAAATCAAGCTATAGTTTACACAAATTTAAGAGTAAGCAACAGGGGGTACCTAATTAAATAATTTACTTTAATATTGATATTTTTGTATAAATTGTTTCTAACAAACGGTTATGGACTCCGTTAGCTATAAATGTTGGGATCGTTATGAAATTCGATATGATCATAAAAAATATTAATCGATTTCATTTAAATTACGATTGTATTAAACAAAATGTGTAATGTTTGGCCGTGTGGTCCCACTTGTTACAATTACCTCGTGCTAGTTCACAGATCTCGAAGAAAATCTATCTGGATAACTTTAGATGGGTAACTAAAAGGTAAATCAAGCCACAACGACTACCATTCCAGTCCTTTCTATTCCAATTATCCGTGCAGAAGCGGAGAAAGAATACTAACCTCTGCGACCGAGGTCGGCCCGTCGTAAAAGGCGACAAAACAACCCACCCTAGCTACGCGGTAGGACCTCAAGCCCGTCTGGATGGCGACCATCTTTTGTCTTAAGTATGCCGCCATAATAATCTTGTGTTGTGTTCCGGCATTAGTGACCCAAGTTCCCATACCCTTATGGGGTAACTGCTAAATTCTAAGTAGGCTGTCAGCCTGTCTGATGTCCGACAGTAATAAAAACAACCGTCAAAATACGTGAATTTACAGTTCAGAATTTTTTATCCTTCAAGTATATGAAGATAATAAATAGGAAAATTATTAACAAAATTGTATTAAATTAGACAGCACAAGTTTATAAAGATACTTTATAAACTTTGCTGACCCGGCAAACGTTGTTCTGCCATATAAATAAAAAAGTAGCTTATCTTTCTCCAAAATCCAATCTATCTCTATATTACTCTCCGTGCAGGGGCGGAGAGAAAGAGAATACTAACCTCTTCGGCCAAGGTCGGCCTGTCGTAAAAGGCGGCATTACTGGCCTCAAGCTCGTCTCGATGGCGACCACCCCTGATGTTTAAGTATGCCGCCATAACCTTGTGTTATGTTCCAGCATTAGTGACCCAGGTTCCTGTACCCCTATAAGACAGCAGCGACGGTAAGTGCTTACTATTAATTGGGCTGTCATATCGAAATTCATCAAAATTAGTTCCGCGGTTTAGGATTGAAAAGGCAACAGGCAGAGATACAGTAACTTTCATATAATATTACTATTGTTAAGAAGATATTCGATTCCTCCACGAGGAAGTTACAGCACTAGTTCTTCACAAGTTCCGAACACTCTCATGGTTGCACTATTCGCGTGTATTTGTACCGTTTTGTTAAAAAGTGGATATAAATGAGTTTTGCTGATTTTAAACGTGGGTTACTTGTCTAATAGAATGGACTGACTTTAATACTCGTATTTTTTTATTATTCTATTTAATTGATTTATTACTACGGAACAGCAGACATGCTAATGACCCACTTAACAGCAAGCAGTTACCGTTGCGAACACACTGCTGTCCCATAGGAGTAGGTACAGGCACCTGGAACTTAAATTATAGCATTTTGCCAGATCAAAACAAGGCATTTCAGTTTCTTTTAGTGAAAGCACTAAATGCACATGCTGTAAAAACTCAAATGTTTCTTCAAATATCATATACCACCAAAATAACAATCGTTAATATAATACGAAATCAATCGGAAAATAATTAAAAAATTGTCATAAGTTATAATAAAAAGACATAATCAGCAAGCAACATCGTTTAGAATTCATTAAAATTTCTCACATATTAAATTTTTAAACATCAACAACGAAAATTGTTTAGTTTCTCTAATTCGTCACCATTATATTTCTAATTATTACAAAATACATCTTTAGATATTAAAATATAAAGTTCGAAATTGAATGAAAAACATACATAGTTATGTAAATTAAGTGTAAACCTTATTAAACTATTGTCAATGTAAAATTTATGATCCATCTCCGTATTATTGTTTAGAATTTTTATAGCAGATAAATTATTACAGTTATTTGTATTTAAATATGTACTTTAAATGACATTCCGTTATTTTACGATATAATATGAATGTAGAATAGGTTTAACTAATGTTGTGATTGTAGAAATAGTGGTAACTTAAATATATCGTATGAATCAATTTAGCTTAAGCAGTTTTTTCGCCTATATTGTATATTATACAATAGGTAATGGCTGACGGTGAAGAAAATATCGTGAGAAAGCCTGCATACCGATCGCCGATATGTCAATCCGCTTTGGACAAGCGTGGCGCTTATTATATTCTTCGTTCCCCCTAGGGAGACCGCTGAGCCTGGCAGTCGAACGTTATGGACTGTTATTATTTTACATTTATATGAATAAACACAAGGGAAAAAATTATTTGCTGTAGGACAGCAGACAAGCTGGCGACCCGCTTAGAATTTAGTAGTTACCGTCGCCTATGGGTGTTTGCAACACCATTGGCATCGCGAACACGCTGCTGTCTCATAAGGGCACAGGACTTATGACCAAAGGTGGTAGCCATCCAGACGGGCTTTGAGGCCCTACCACGTAGCTAGGGTGGGTTGTTTTGTAGCCTTTTACGACAGGCCGACCCCGGCCGCAGAGGTTAGTATTCTTTCTGCGCCCCTGCATGGATTAAAAATATGGCTAATTTGTTATGAGTGAGTATTATGAGTAAAATAATTCCCATGCATACCAAAATTAAAGTTTTTACTTGCTCGTGTAAAGTTTATCCAAATGGAGTTACGCATTGTGATAATTAAGCCGACAATATGATGAACAATATGAACCAAGGGTGGTTGCTATCCAGACGGGCTAGGGGCCCTACCATATAGCTAGTGTGGTTTGTTTTGTCGCCTTTAATGACAGGCAGGTCAGTATTCTTTCTCTGCCCCAGCAAGGATATATATATATATATATATATATATATATATATATATATATATATATATATATATATATATATATATATATATAACAAAATCATGATAGACATTAACAAGGGCAGTTGATGTTATTAATTAAGCGTTGAATAAAAACAAAGTGCGATAACACAACAAAAATTATTTAAGTTCATAGACAGTAAAACTATCTTTCACTTAAATCGACTTCGTTTTATTTAGAGATCCCTAATAGCTTTGTTTTAAAGTATAATTTTGTACGACTAGTTTGTTTTAGATAGACATTGGGGTGCGGAATGAAATTGTGAATATTTCATAGGCAATCTTAAGTCGTTGTCTACTAAAGTCACTATTGTTCTTACAGTGAGGCAACGATTTGAATGTTGCTTTACTAATTGGTTTAAGGATATTGACCAAAAAAATTTATAATAAGCCTTTTTCATATTAAGGTAAGGTGTTAGAACTCTCTTGTGTACTTTAATGGGTAATTAATAGAGTAGAAGCAAATTAATAATACTGCATTGTTAAATAAATTATATTAAGAGTACACATATTATACTTTTTATGGTTAAATTGACACAAAAGAACAATAACTTAAGAATCCTAAGTGTATTTTAAATAATACATTATATAGCTTAAGTTTACAAGTCAATAAATTAATCAAAATCCAGGATCAATCTCCATTGTGAACGAACATGTAATGTATTATAATTACCATGACTATATAAAGCGTCGTGTGAAAACTGCACTCCGGGATCAGCGTGTCCCTCGTCAATCCCCTAGGCCCTTGGACAAGTGTAGTATACTTTCAGCTTCCTCTGACAGGTGAACTAAGTAGCAATTAGCAGCAGTGTCACAATCTTATTAAAAAAGCACTTTTTCCTCGCATTTTATTCAAAACATTATTTACTGATAGCTTTTTCACGTTGCCTCAATTATTCTATCAATATTTATCATTTTAATTACATTAATTATATCACATATCAACAATACGCCATTCTAAAATCGGTGCGCACCAAAACGATTTATCGCAATAGATAAAGCTACATTCACCTTAAATTTATTTGCTTTACTGATCTATGTACCGTGTAATGGCTTAGAACAGGCGCGTTAGGTGCTGTTCATAAGCTTGTCGGGTAGGCTGTGTTTATTCAAACATGATATGCCCCATCTAGGAGTCAATTGAAATTATAGAGCAGGTTTACCATAATCATTTCTATCGACATTATTTTTCAATGTCCAAAACAGGTAATTTATTCAATTTAGTTCATTATTATTTGTCAAAAATTGAAAAACGTTATAAAACGTGATAATTAAATTCAAATAAATAAATTTTTGAAGTACTACCGCTTCACGAAATTTTCTAAATAGTCTGTTTCTAAATAGAAATAATGAAGTCTAACCATATCAAAAATTATGTTATACTTAATTACTAAATAAGATTGAAAATATTACTATATAATGTATTACATAGCTATTATGTGTATTTTATTTATATTTGATATTAAATACGTGTTTTTGGTTTGTTTTTTAATTAAATAATTATGTTTACATCTTTCTAAAAATCTGGTCCATCTAAAAGTTGCCTGGAAGAGATTGTTTCTAGGAATAAGCCCATTGTACCTTAACATCATTTTAAACGGCCCTAACACGTAGCTAGGGTTGTTTTGTCGCCTTTTCGGACAGGCTGATTCCACCCGCAGGGGTTAGTATTCTTCTCCGCCCCTGCACGGAGAATATTAGGATATATGGCTTTTATCGTAATAAGATATTAATTTAAAAGTGGAGCAATACATCAATCAGCCCATCCGCCCAAGTCAACAACTTGTCACCGACTTGCATTGTGTTTTGCGAAAAACAAACAATAGGTACCCTTTCTCCATACAATATCCTTTGTCAACCTTTTTATCAGGCCAGAGGGACTGTGAAAACTATTGAGCCGTTACGTGTCCTATACTTTAAATAAATGTATTGAGATAATTTACATAGCGTCTGTTTTTATCCGTACAGGGGCGGAGTAAGGGTACTAACCCCTGCAGCCGAGGTTGGTCTGCCCTAAAAGGTAACAAAACACCCTTAGCTACGTGGTAAGGCCCCAAGCCCGTCTGGATGGCAACTACCCGTGGTCTTAAGTATGCTGCCATAATAACCTTGTGTTGTTTTCCAGCGTAAGTTACCTAGGTTCCTATAGGACAGCAGCGTGTTCGCGGTGCCTCTAGCGTCGCTAACATTTATGGGCGACGGTAACTACTTACTATTAAGTGGGCCGGCAGCCTGTCTGCTGTTGTTCAGCAATAATAATAATAACAAATAAGCAGCAAAGCGCTTGGGTTATGGGTACAAGATTGCTGATATTTTACTTACATACTTTTTTTTCGTAAATAAATACATATTATACATAAACACCCAGACGCGAGACGGGAATTGGACCCGTAAGTCTTTACTTTATAAATGTTATTGGGGGACATCCATTAATTACGTAAGCTCAGAATGGGGGGAGGGGTCCAATGAAATCTCACCAAATCTCATTTAAACCGAGGGGGGGATAATCGAAAATCTCACCTCAATATTTTAGTTTAAAATATTTTTAACGCCAATCTCACGTAAGGGGGGGGGGTCCAGGCAAATCTCACTAAATTTAACCTAAGGGGGGGGGGGGAGTCTAAACTGATCGAAAAATAGCTCACGTAATTAATGGATGTCCCCTTATCATAATAATCGATTATTGTTGAATAAGTAACTTCCACTTTATGAAATGACGATGTAATGTATGTACGAGTAAGTACCCACATTTTTTTTCATTGCTGTAGGACAGCAGACCCGGCCCACTTAGAATTTAGCAGTTACCGTTGCCTGTGGGTGTTAACGCCAGTGGCATCGCGAACACGCTGCTGTCCCATAAGGAACTTGAATCAGTAATGCCGGTATACAACACAAGGTTATTATGGTGGCATACTTAAGACCAAAGGTGGTCGCTATCTAGACGGGCTTGGGGCCCTACCAAACAGCTAGGCGTTAGGGTGGGTTATCTCTTCTCCGCACCTGCACGGATAAAATAAGAATAAATGATCAATACTTATTGTAATAATTGTAATTGTAGGCAGGTGGCATCTATTCCGCCACTACACGAGTACGCAAACGGACTAATTTTATTTAAAGAGTATCCTCAAATAGCAAGCCACTTATCTTACAGACGGGAGAAAAATTACTTAAATCAACAATAATCATTTATCATCTGATAAAAGAACAAGTCATTGTAATTAGTGCTTATGTGTCAATGTTACTAATGTACATATCTATTCGACAACAGAGCAGAAATAGTAGTATGATTTGCATAATATTTTTTTAATTGTTTCTAAGTATGTGGGCAATTGAGGTTAGTTACTTAGCAGATAAGAATCTGTTGTTGTGATTGATTCGTTTAGTTATATGTATATATTCTTTTTGGATATTTTTATACTCATTGAACTCCCAGAAATAGAAAAAAATATAAAGTTGTAAATAATCAAGTTGAATAGTTTTATGTTTATTACCTCAGAACTACTTCAGGAGAGATTAGGAATGATTGAGATCATCATTTTTAGTTTAAAATAGTACACGTTTAGTTTACTCCTGCTTCTATCGAAGTTTGCATTTGATGGCGGGACTTGTGACACTTTGAAGTGCCTCTTCAGAAATTATAGATAGGTAAATGTATATAGTAATCAAGCACATGCTTTTGGAAAGCAGTGAAAAATATGTAAGGAAAAAAATTAATCACGTAATTGGGGTAAATATTGGTATATATGTTATATACTTTTATTTAGTTTTTTCTGGGTAACCCACTTACACAGAAATTTCATAAGAAAGAATCTCGTACTCTTGAATATTGACATACATGTTTATAAACAGGTTGAGATATATAAATATAATAAATAACGCTTGCAGCTCTCTATTTCAGTTCATGAAGCTTTCACAAATACATAACAAAATATTATTCTAACACAAATTTATTAATCACATATTCTATACAAATTACGAAGACCTCAATTAATTAGTAACTATAATTCTTAAGAAATATTTATTTAATCCAAAATATCACAATAGTGCTTCATTACCATTTTTGTTCCAGTACTTTTGTCAGATCTGGCCTCGAATGGACGCAAGTGCACATTGTTACCATTCTACAAGAATTATAACATCACATCTACGAGATATTAATTCATCATTTTCTACTTTAACTCTGTAATATAGAGTCAAATATCGATAAATGTTTTGAGCCGTGTTATTCAAGTAACATGTTTGTTCGTAATGATATTGCGAAAAATTGATTTATGTACAACATGCGTAATAATATTTAATGTTGTATTAGATTATTATATTATGCTTTTATGTTGTATTTATGTTGACAATATGAACATTTCTAGTGATAATGTAAAAATAGACATTTAAATTTTACTTATGCTACCGGCACGCTATAATGGCCGTTTTGACGTTTGTCCACTCCATGAAGTTTCGTATTAATTAGTAATTGTATTTGAAGGAGCAAATTGCTGTTCTTTATTGTCGATATCTGCACGTCGCTATTGACAATAAAGAACAGCAATTTGCTCGTTCAAATGTAATTACTAATTAATACGAAACTTCATGAGTGCACAAACGTCAAAACGGCCATAATAGCATGCTGGTATAGTAATGTACTACAGGTAAATTATAATTATTATACAAAATTTCAGTCCCAAATTGCTGACAGCTAATAACGTTGGCTAACAGCTAATAATTCATAATCCGCTGCCCGGAATATACACCAAAATGAGCTTCAATTTTTTTACGAACAACAGCAGACAAGTTGGCGGCTCACTTAATAATAAGCAGTTACTATCGCATATAGACGTTTGCGACGTCAGGGGCACCGTGAACACACTACTGTCCCCATATAGGTACTGAAAGTCACTAATACTGGAACAGAACACAGAGTTATAATAACGGCATACTTATAGGCTAGATGTAAGGGCCAGTCAGACGGGCTTCGGGCCCTACTAGGGTTATTTTGTCCCATATTACGACAGGCAGACTCCGGCCGTAGGAGTCATTCATACTTTAACCACGCACGGAGAAAAAAATAATATTTGATTAAAGCCCTTCTTTTTACTCAGTGTTGATTTTGTACAAAGTAGTTATTAGTCATTTTTACGGTTCTCCATAATTTTCATGATCCTATTTTATAAAATATATAATTAACTAAAATTAAATTATTATATATAGACAGAGACAAAAAGCGTCAAAAAGTGTTACAAATTATTAGTTAGAATAGAAACACTCTCAAAACGTTGATGTATTATCCTATTACATATATGGCAATATTTATCTTTGCCCTAAATACAAAGTCCTTTGGCACCCTGAGAACTTCATCAACAAATTCGATAATTTTATACATATCAAGGCCTGCTTTTTATGCTACTTTACAAGTTCTTGACTTTCCCAATTATCCACATCAACCTGTCGCAAAATAACAATAATTATCGATACTGTCACGCAAATATCGATAACGACAATCATATTCAAAAGGGCAACCAGCGTTATTTGTATCCTTCAGATCTTAAAAGATAAAAGATGACCAGAGCTAGACAAATGAGTGCGAGCAATTACAACACTAGTTGTTCCACGGTGTACCGATTAATTATCGATACCCGTCAAATCGAGTGCAAGGTGACACGCAATCGATCATGGTATTCGGATTGCGGCGCCTGACTGATGGATGATCCTCTTATAACTCGTGAATAAATTAAAAACTGAATTGTTATCTCGAAGGTTAAGATGTATTGTTCCTTCGATTGGCTAAACGTGTTCGGAGAAAGTTTAATAATGTTGGATAGCAGAACGTGTTCACGTAATTATTTGACGATAAGCTTTTCTTATATTACTTGTCTATCTACTTCGATCAACAATATTGTTGATCGAAGTCTACCTATATAAATATATTGGTGGAACTTCGGTATACCACTAGGCTCAAGCTTTATAGTGTTGCAAACACTTTCAAGCCTATTCAAGCGCACCTATCCTGCGAAAGGCATCAATGAGCAAATATTTCAGGGTGCTGCCAGAATTCGGATATTTGTTTCAGTGTGCTAAAGCATAGACTATAAACCGCATACATATATCCGTGCAGAGGCGGAGAAAGAATACTGACCTCTGCGGCCGGGGTTGGGCCCCAAGCCCAACTGAATGGCGACCACCTTTGGTCTTAAGTATGTCGCCATAATAACCTTGTGTTGTGTTCCTGCATTAGTGACCCAAGTTCCTGTACCCTTATGGGACAGCTGCGTGTTCCCGATGCCACGGGCGTTGCAAAACCAATAGGCGACGGTAACTGCTAAATTCTAAGCGGGTCGTCGTCAGCCTGTCTGCTGGCCTACAGCAATAAAAAAGTAACAAGAAATCTTCTTTCTACTTTCATTCTATTTCGTTTTATAGTTACCTAGTTATTTATAATATAATTTTATAAGTTATTCTTAAATAACGGTACTACAAAAGCGGTTTTTATTCGAAATTGAGGTAGGAAATTGAGTTCAAAAGACTTGATTTTGGATGGATGAAACTGAAGGACCATACAGCAAAACTAGGCATTCAATATATTATAGTGATGATAATTTAGACTTCAAAATCGAGGAAGATACAACTTCAAACATAAAATAGTTACTATCACTTACATAATGTTGGTATTATGTTAAATTTGCAAACAATTTAAAGTACTTTCGAATCAAACGATCGGTTATGCAAACGACATGTAATAGTCCTAGATTTTAAATTATTAAATACATTACATGCAATCTTCGCGCAACAACGTATCACAACTGGTTTACATAGATGAGCTATAAAATGGTAATTTCACTATGCAAACAACGTTCTTGTTCCCACACTCGTTTCATTAAAATTCGCTGGTGTTAATTAAATTTCGATAACGGAGTAGTGCTAAATTTATTGTTTTGTTATTCCGTATAGTTGACAAAAGATTCATAATGGAACTTTGAATAAAAGCAATAATAATAACTTTTATAACATTGTAAATATCAAATTGAATGATAGAATTATATTTTTTTACAAACGATCTTGGTCTTATTTATGATATTAATTTTTTAATTATCATACAAATAAAATAATTCACGTAAAATATATAAAGTGTAGTAATATTCATAAGGTTTAAATTAAAAACCTACCTTTGGTTCTAAAAAGACAGGCAGATTTGAATTATTGTAGATTCTTTTTGTGATTTTGTACTAATAGAACAATAAAATTGAAATTGGTTTTTATTTTGACTTTTTATTTTAAACGTAGCGATATATGTGAGCTTTGCGAGCTATTATTAAGCATTTCACTTATAATACTGAATTATCATAATTGTAAGAAAACCGAAATTATCGACAGAAGGTGAATTTATATTTGTCTGACGTGTCGTGTCGTGACGTATCAGAAGCATATGGTTTCATACATTTAGGACAGACGACAGAACGCGTCACGACATACAAATGTGTCCCTAACCATATTAAATATATGAAACCGATATGCTTCTGACACATCAAGACACGACACGTCAGGCAAATATAAATCCACCTTAATTCGTAAAATATGCAACCTTAAAGGTGGATTTATATTTGTCTGACGTGTAGTGTCGTGACGCGTCAGAATCATATCGGTTTCATACATTTAATATGGTTAGGGACACATTTTTATGTCGTGACGCGTTCTGTCGTCTGTCCTAAATGTATGAAACTATATGCTTCTGACGCGTCACGACACGACACGTCAGACAAATATAAATCCACCGTAAGTGACAGTGCGCATTTACTTTTGTTGTTTCGTAACAGGACAGATAGCGATGGAGCGAAAAAGTTTAGAAGACAATGCTGCATCTTGGTAAATATAGTGAAGGACGCTCTTAGCTCGACCTACGTAACCACGACCGATATTCATGACCCAAGCTTGAAGCAGCCTACGTTGCTTGCACGATAGTTGGATGAAGAGGATTTTTTTGTAATATGTCTAATATTTAAGGGCGTTGCTGTGCTCATTCAGATTATTCATCCTAACATTGCGTACATATCAATTTATTGATTTCTATTGACTGTATGTTCATCTTAACCTCTTGGAGTAATCTTACTAGAGTAACCGAATTGATTAAGGTAAATTTTTATGAAAAAGTAGTTGTGAAAGAGCACTGACGAACAGCTCGCAATTTTGCTTACTTCCACATTATAACTTCTGAGCTCAGCTTCTCTCCCGAGAATCGGTCGAGAATGTAAGCGCCTGGCAGTGTCATTCACAGGTAATGTCTCAATCAGTGTGATGGCAAATTGCATAGAATACCGTTGATGGTTAATTTTGTACCTTTGTCAGACTAATATAATCTGATCTGACCATTTCTACTTTCTTCCTGAATTGTCTTTGAGGAATATCTCTTCTTTTCAGGAATTTAGTTGTTGGGAATAATTTTAGAATTTTAGACTTAAATATGTGACGTGTTATATATGATAAAATACCTAATATAGAACGTCTACCTGTCACTACAGAGGAAAAAACGGTTGGATGATGATTTTGATTTAGAATTTTCTAAGGATTTGAAATAATAAGTTGCTAGCTAACATATTCACACATGGTACACATATAGTATTAAATGGCAGTTAATAATAAAGTGTAAGAGATACGGGAAATATTTAGATATATAAACTGGACGTATATATTTTTTTAAATTAATTTATCGAATTGACTTTTATTACATTGGCTTAATAAAAAATAAGAGCACAAAAAACCACTAAGGTTTGTACAATGCCATCGAAACTTAAGTATACGCACGTTCAAATGAATAATTAAAATTAATTAAGTTACAAATTCTCAAAAAAATATTTTTAAGTGAGGTTTTAATATTTTTTGTGTTATTATTTATGTTTTAGTATTCAAATATGTATATAGCGTAAGTTATGTATATTTCTGTTTAAAGTCACAAATTATTATATATTGACATTTATGTCACTCTTCATAAATTAAAACCTATCAAATTTTTAATATGTTTCAAATCTAATAAATTTAAATGACCAGTTTAGTACAAACTCATTATTTTGAAGAATGTTGTAATAATTGTTGAATTAAATGCTTTTTCAAGGAGATCGGATGTACAGAAGGTTAAATAGTTATTGATCGCCTAATAAAGCTTTAATATGAATGCTAAAGTGGTTATTAAAAGAATTATAACAAGGTTAAATTTAAAACATTAAATTTATTTTTGGTTTAGCAACTGCAAAGGCACATAGCTAAGCTTTAGATTTCAAGTTTAATTTTAAGTTATTTTTAATTGAGGCTTATATCTCTCATCATTATCATGATAGCGTTAAATCTCGATTGCAACTCAAATTTGTACTTTGATGCCCGGGGTTTGCTCGCCGATTTTTCATTCTCCACTTTGCACGGCTTTTTCTTTAGTCAGAAATAAAAAAAATTAACTTCGTGACTTCTTCACAGATGAGTAAATATGGCAAATTGGCTTTTTTCCTTTTTCTAGCTCACAGACCTCGTGAGCATTTTCTTCAACCAGCATAATGTCATCATTGTGATCAAATATTATTACTATTGGATATTTACTATTGGAGGTTGTTTGCCGATGACGGCAAAGAGCATTCACCAAAGTGCCTCCTCCTGTATTTCTAATGTTACTGCATCTACCACAGAACAGAACACATAAGGGCTAAGAACCAATCCCTGGGTTAAACTCACCTCAACACTAAACTTGCCTGTCATGCCAGCTAGATACCATACATGTGAACTTATCTACTTACTTACCTTATCGTACATCCCACGAATAAGATGCAAGTACTTCCTTTCGCTTTCATGGCCCACCACAAAACATATCGGGGAACCCGGTTATATGCCTTTTCGAGGTTAACGAATACCATGTGCAGGTTCTTATGTGCCCTTCTTTATTTATCGCACAGTTGGCTAAGTGCGAATATAGCATCCATTGCCCCCCGTCCGGGCATGAAACCAAATTAGTTCTCACTTATTTTGCTCTTCTCTCATAGAGTATAAAATATTACATTATTTATATATTGTAATGAGTTTAATTATAAAAATTTTTTATTAGCTATAGTTTTTGCTTATTTGTTGTTATTGTTACCTTCGTCAAGCTGCCATCTACATTTTGAAGGGATGACATCATGGTAATGACCTCAGTACCATACAAACATATGTTTTAAACAACCTTTACGTTTTTATTAGCCTTAGACTATATAAAACAGAACATCAAATTGTGTGCACATTTTCATTCGTCAGAATTTGCTTCAAAAATGCCACCAATATCGAAGACTGTGCGAAATGACATAAAATAGCGGGCAGATATAACCGAGATTTGATACATACTTTTTTATTGATTACTATACATTTAAAATAATACTAGGAAAACACAATAAAAACTATACAATAATTACAAGTAATAATACAATAAAACAAAAGGCGATCTTATCGCTTAAAGCGACATCTCTTCCAGATAACGTAACTGGAAGAAATTGTAATAAGTAAATGTAAAAGTAAATATGTATATATATATATATATATATATATATATATATATATATATATATATATATATATATATATATATATATATATATATATATATATATATTTATTTTTAAAGGGATTTTTAAATTGGTATATATATATATATATATATATATATATATATATATATATATATATATATATATATATAACACATATATTGTTGTTTGTTATTAAAGTAAAACAAAATCTAATACAAAGGGTTGTCAAAACCAACGATCATGAAATTGATGAAATATTTTATTAGTACCTCATCAAAATAATTTTTGTTTCAAAATTAATATATTGAAATTAATTTGATTCTGAACTGCGAACACTAAGCTCCGAGAAGTTTTACCACCTAACTGGTATTCACCACTAACTTCATGATGATTATTAAATACTTTGTATCTGTAATCAGTAAATGTATAATAGCTCTTCGACAAGATTATGTATATACACCTTGTTTGAAAGCTAGCTAAACACCTAAAGATAACGTTGAACAATTTTAGAACGCGGTATAGCTTACTTAATCAGGAATCTAAAATGTAATGAAGATGAACTATGATTGATCTCCATCTCTCTGATATCACATACGTGTGTCTGAATAAACCTTACTTCTTTTACAGGTATGTGATTATTTAAATCCCTGGGGGGGGGGGGTTCCGTTCTGGGTAGGCTTCTAGACGCCGAATTGTGCTATACACACCTACACGTTCATGTGTTACGAAAGTGGACGATCCGCTTGCGAAAACCTAAAACAATCGAGAGTTGCGAACTCATTAGACAACCAGTTTTTAGAGTTCCATCTGTAAAATGGAAAATAAAACCGTCTTTGTTTAATTTGTGTAAACAGCAGCGAATTAATAATACATATAACTTTGAAGATAATTTAGTGTGATTACAGAAAAACGTTCCACGCTGATTCCTTTCGCTGAGTCTTCTTTTTCAGAGGATAAAAAGTTGGAATTGATATGACCTTTAAGTGACTGCCGTCAGATTATTTACTGACTATCTATTTGCAACTCCCTGTTACAGTGAAGTTGCGTAATTCGTCTTTCTGGATCTGCTGCTTATTTTATGACTAAATGGGGTTTTTAACAATTCAAAAATTATCACATTATATGTATTGATTTATTAATTTATAAATAAACCCTGACAAAATGCTATGTTATTCATTGACCATGGGAAGATGTGTAAAATATTTGAATAATTATGTCTAATAGAGGCGTTAATTTGTTTATTAGTGTATAAAAATTTTGTAAACCTATCTATCGTATTTTTTACATTACCTCTTTACACATAAAACGGAAATATTAAGTAATAAAGAGTACAAACTGTACTGGGATAATAATCGAAGTCAGAGCTTGGATTATAACTGAATTGAACCGTTTCCGATGTAACGATAGATCCTAGGTTGGCTAATACTACCTTGGTAGGGCTCCAAGCTGGCCGGATGGCAACCACCTCTGATGTATAAATACATAAATACAATGCCATAAAATGTGTTCCGGCATTAATGACAGCAGCGCGTTCGCGGTGCCCCTGACATTACTCCATCCATAAGTGATAGCAACTGTTTAAGCGGGCCATCAGCTTGTCTACTGTTGCTTGCAATAAAGAAATAGATTCGTAGAGCAGTAGCTACGGAACCCGCGGCACAATTCAACTCTTACTCACCTTGCTTATTTGTTCTTGATATGTACACAATAGAAATTACATGCGGATGATCGATGCATAATCACTTACGCGGATAAGTGATAGATTACCTGTAACAAAAGATTTGATAAGAACATGTGATTGTGTTTTGTGGGAGTCAAAATAAATGATCACTTTAAATTGAAATGAATATTTCTTTTGTTTTTAAACGCCTGTCCTATTGGTTAGGCATCTGACACCCAAATAAGAGGTCCTGGATTTAAATGCAGGCCAATGGACCTCCTAACAAGATGATTAGCGCGCTTATTAATAGTGTTTACCAACTTATTTAATATTTCTAGATACCTTGTAAGTTATTTTTACATTATATATTTTTAATTTTTGTTAAAATTTGAATTGAATTTATTTTTGTATTCTTTTTATTTAATTTGATTTATTTTATTAAAATAATTTTCTGTTCCGTCATTTTTCCGTGGTTTTCTAAGCTCTATGAATATTTAGTCCTGTTACGTTTTGATAAGGGTTTTTATTAAAAAAATTAGTAACAGAAACCGATCAGCTTAAAATAAAATATATTTTTTAATAATTTTGTACATCTTAACGAGAACTATTTAAATTAGATATATACTGTTATAATATTTCATAATACTATGCAATAAACCTGCTCTCAAATCATTTATGTTGTACCGTTTGCGCTTCTTTTTAAGTAAATATTGCAATATTCTTCTAATATTTTGACGTGAGAGATAGTGCGTGATCTTTTGATCTATGTGCGTCTGATTGCGTGTTACGAAATATAAACTTGCAACATGTATTAGTAAAGCATATTACTAAAAAACATATTACTGTTATATTTATTTATACTTGGCCGCTTTTTTTATGTTTAACGGTTCCTACTGGTCTTACGTCATGTCCTTCTCTGAAAAACATCTTACACAAATATAAATAAATTACTTATATTGAAGTAATTTTCAATTTTTATGATATGTAATGCTGTAGTTACTCGTTTTACGTATTTTCTTAACACACATTAAATATCATACTTAATACTGGACGTTGTGATTTAATGAGCTCTTATAATTGGTATCTCTATCCTATAAATCCTTCATCGTGACTTATAAAGGTATTATTGTTGAATGAATAGCTTAATTATGAAGCATTACGCACAAAGTATGTAAACTTGCCTGTTTACTATCGAAATAATAAGGCTTTGTGTGCGTCAATGTCAGTCGGACAATACAACCTCCCATCCGGGATGCTGGGGTTACGTGGAAGATGATTGCTATTGGATTATTATGATTGATTAACTTTTTAATTTAATAAAACCTTGATTTTGATCATTAGATTACTATCCGTGCAGGGGCGGAGAAAGAATACTGACCTATGCAGCCGGGGTCGGCCTGTCATAAAAGGCGACAAAACCTAGTTACGTGGTAAGGCCTCAAGCTCGTCTGGATGGTAACCACCTTTGATCTTAAGTATACTGCCATAGTAACCTTGTGTTGTGTTTCAGCGGTAGTGACCCAAGTGCATTACCCTCACCCATAGGCGACGATAACTGCTAAATTCTAAGTAGGCCGTCAGCCTATCTGCTGTCCTACAGCATAAAAAATATTTAATATACTTTACTTACATTACGTCACTAACCAAAATAATAAAGCTATATTCTTCGACTTAGAAAAACATGTAGTCAAATAATTTGTATCCCATCTTATTATATGTCTTCAAAAAACATGTTAATGTTTGATATAACTCATAAAATATACTAATTGAAAGTCCATCATTTTTGATATAACAAATGAGTCGACTCGAATGATTCGAATGAAGACCATGCCATGGGAAATGTAGTGTAAGATATCCCCGGGCAAATGGGGCAACAAAACATGTATTTATTAGTTGACCGAGACAGGAAGGGAAAGGAAATTTGTTGATGGTCATATTTTTATAGCTGGGGTTTACTTTCATGTTTGCGAGGTTATGACTAATCTTTACATTAAAAGACGATAGATAAGAAATAAAGAAGACATATTGGTCACTGGAACTCACGGACCAAAAAAAGACTAAGTTAAGGCAAAACAATTCACATAGTTTTTAGTGAGTACGTTTATCAGATCAAATTTTTGGTACGCTGAATTTTTGTTTAAATAATTTAATAAATATTTTTAACTACTGTATGCGCCGGGCACTGAGCATGTACCGGTCTTCTCCTTTTCGCTCCTACATCCGCTTCCGCTATCCGCTCACACACCGCTTCAACATACCCGCTATAAAAGGGAAGGATACCATGCTGCTGACGAGGAGCGCGGCCGAATTATTGCGGCGATCGGCCCCCCGCGCCACAGTCCACTTTGAACCTAAACAAAAGAAAGGGGAACAAGATCTCGTAGTGCCCGCTTCCGATACGAACCAGTGCACGGGGTCCCAGTGGAGGGCGAGTAATCCTTTTAATTTCCCGCTCAACCAACTACTACATTAATACTTACTCAATATTTGTAACTACTATTCAATGAATATTGATAAATACAACGTTAGTAAGTAGTAAGAAATACTGATAAAATGAATTGTGTATAACTAGTTCGTTAAAATATTAAAATACTATCGATTATTTAGAAGAATAGAATCGATTATACTAATGGGTATTATAAAGCTTAGTCCCCTAAGACGATTTATAATATGCCCAATTTCTCTATCATTAATCTAACTATGACAAAGCCGCGTCAGAAACAAATCGTGGCACACATACTTTGTCTATATTCACCCGATCACTCACGGGTTAATTCTTCAAAATGATTGACAGATGATGTTTCTATCAATTTCTCGTATTGGTTAATCGATAATATTCGATGTGTATTGTTTCAGTTTTATTATCTGCCATCTGTAATCGTCTATGCCGATAATCTTAGTTAAAATTAATATAAGATATATTACCAAGGCTTCCTGGTTTTGCAGCACTAAAAAGACAAAGAGAACAAAGATAAAGACGAAAATAAAATACTCGCCAGAAGCTCTGCCAGAAGCGAATGGAACTCTTCATAAATATTGGTCTAACCAGCATGTGCCCACGAATAGTGTAGTTTAATTATTTAAACTATTAAAAATTACTTAATATAATTTATAATAGTCCGTTACCATTTTTTATATAAGTAGCTAGAGTCAGCAGACAGGCAAACGGTCCACCCAGGCAGGTGGTCGCCGTCGCGTATGGACGTTTGCAACACTAGAGGCATTACCAATGCGCTGCCGGCCTCAAAGAAATTTTATAACGCCTTTTTTGACGAACCCCATATCGTACCGCACTGAGAAAACCTCAGCCGGAAGCTCATTCCAGATCCTGAGAGTACGCAACATGAACGTTGTCGAGGACCGTTTCGTACAAGAAAGAAGAGGCTCCAAGAAGTGGGGATGAACACCTAGCCGATGGTGGGCAGTGCGGTGGTAGAAAGACGACGAGGGCACCATTCTAAACAGTTCTTCAGAACATTCCCCGTTGTACAGACGGTAGAATACGCAAAGAGACGCAGTCTTTCCGAAGTTCAAACGTGTCTAGCCTGTCTTTAAGTATGGGATCGTCGACAATATGAACTGCGCGCCGTTGGATCGAGTCCTCCAGCCCATAAATGGAGTACTGCTCACATTTATGGGCTGGAGCACACGCCTGTGGATACGCATATGGATGCGATCTTGCGACCTGTGCTTTATATAGCACAATCCGTTGCCTTGGACTGAAATATTGCTTGGACCGGTTTAGCACACCTAGCTTTTTGGAGGCAAACTTACCTTTACCCTCCAATGGTCCACTAAACTGCACATCATTCGTGATGTCGACACTAAGGATCCCAATACTGCTTGCGAAGGAAAGAGGGTTCCTTGGAACTGTATTATGGGTGCGAACGGGGTTTTCTTGGCAGAGAATACGCAGACTTGCTTCTTCGAGGTGTTGAACTGGACAAGGTTTTGTCGTCCCCATTCAGAGACTCTCTACTTCAGGCACAAGTCTGACCCGACTTTCTTCCAAAACCGCAGGAGAGAGGCTTACATGACCAGTGTAACGTGCGTCGCCGGAGCTATCATCTGCATAGCAATGAATACCATCTATAGATAACATGTCATTTCTACGCAGAATAAATAGCGTTGGCGATAGCACCCAACCCTGGGGCACACCAACATTGATAGGCTTCACACTGGAGCAGCAACTGTAAACAACGACCTTAATACTGCGCTCAGCGAGAAAGCTGGATAGCCAGGTACAAAAACTCCCAGGTATACTGTAAGATGGAAATTTAGCAAGAAGAGCCCTATGCCAGACCCGACGAAGGCCTTAGCGATGACTAAGTCAACAACCACGGCTTCTCCTTTGCTCTCAACGGCTTCAGCCTAACAGTGCGATGGGTAAACTAGGAGATCCCCAGCAGACCGACCATACCGAAAACCGTATTAGTGATCATTTGGCTGCTGGAAATCCTTCAGGTAACCCAAAAGTTGTGCGTTGATTATCCGCTCTATCACCTTTGAGACCAAAGAAGTTATCGTCATAGGTGTAGTTGGACGGATCCGTCCGGTCACCCTTTTTGGGAATAGGGTGAACATGGGCCACCTTCCACGAAGCCGGGATATAACCTTTGCGGTAGGATAAGGTAAAAAGTCGGGAAAGGATTGGAGACAGCTCAGCCGAGCACATCCGCAGCACAATAGCGGGGATTATGTCTGGCCTGGTGGACTTCTTGACGTCAAGCGATCGGAGGACACGTCGCACGGCTTTCTGTGAAAATCGTACCTCTGACTTTGTGGAGTCACCACATCTTCTAATAGACGATGGAGACTGTCCCCCGTCATCAAGAGTCGAATTGGCTGCAAAGATTTCGCCCAAAAGATCAGCTTTATCTTTGGCAGCATGAGCCAGGCAATCATCAGCTGTATGTAAAGAAGGACACCCGACAAAAGTTTTCTTCGACAGCCTTGGCAAGGGCCCAGGAAGCCCTAGTCCCAGAGGGATAGCTAGCGAGACGCTTGCCAATCCTGTCGATGATGTGCTCAAAATTTGCTCTCGCAATCTGTTTTTTGAGGGTCCTGGAGGCAACTTTATATTTTTTCTTCAGGTCAGAAGTATAACATATCACTAATAATAAGCATATCACTGTTTGCGATACACAGCAAATTTTTAAGTACGATAAGCCATGTAGATCAATAATTAAATAAATTAACTTAGAATAGAGTAAATACGCCATTTAAAATCTTATACTAACAATCATAATATTATCCTTCCTATAAGAAAATTAATGTTATTACGCATAACCAAAATGATCACGGTGACGATATAACTAAAGCAAAATATAGTATTAAACCAAATTTGAGCGCATTCTTGTCGTTCACACCTTAAAAAATTGAGCATCGCTTTTTGATCTTAACAGCAAATAAAATACGTCCTGAACTTCTTTGCTTTGCAAAGACTTGATATTGTGTTTGACCAAATCAAGGAAAGACAAACTTATATCTGTGTCTAATTTTTGTACTTCAAAACAGAATATTTTTCGTAATATTTTCCGCAAAAAATAGTTCTTATATAATATATAACTAGCCGTTCCCGCCCGCTTCGTTGATCGAATAACAGAAAAAAGTTTTCGTACTCATGGAACAGAATAATATAAAAATCACGATTAAAAAACAGGGGTTGATCGTAGAAGGGTGAAAATTTGAAGTTGTGTGTATTTTTCAATTCTAAATCATAATAAAATAAACACAAATTAAAAATTTCAATTTTTTTTCAAAAAATTAGGGATTGGTCACCCTTATCATTTAGGGGTATGAAAAGTAGATGTTGGTTGATTCTCAGACTTACCCTATATGTACACAAAATTTCATATAAATCAGTCTAGCCGTTTCGGAGGAGTTTGGTAACAAACACCACGACACGAGAATTTTATATATTAGATATGTTAGTTCTCGCTAATACTATTTATATTCAATAATGTTTAATATTCTTCTTCTTGCCCTTATCTCACTTGATGTAAAGATAATGTTTGGAGTAGAGAGTAACAGATATTTGGGACACATCCAGAGTTTTTTTATGAATTGTTTGTTCATGAATCTATTCTCCCAAGCTCGGTCATTGGTATTTTTATTATTTTGTGATATTATAACAAGACAACACTTCAAGCGACCAAAAGAAAATGGTATGGTAAATATATATAATAAAAAAAATCGAAGCTTAAAAATAATTAAAATAACTCTAAAAGAATAGGTACATAAAACAGCGCCATGACATGAAATAATTTGCATACAGCCACTCCCATAACATTTCAATTCTAAATTTCCAAGTTAAATACTCAAATAAAGCAATATTCGTTAAAAGTAAGCAATGTTGAGCAAAGAGGCATCGTCAAAACGGTGAGCATTCTTAACAATCGGTTGCAATTACGAAACAAACGAGTATACCTCGGGCCATGCAAACAATTGTATCGGATGCAGATACAAAAAATATGGATGTGGTAATTAAATTCTGGAGCGATACAGTGAAAAGAGTATATTATGCATTGGGAAAGTTTGTTTAATTTAAAATGTTAATATATTTAAATACAATGCACTATTAACAAACACCAACTCTAAATGACGCGCGTTCCTTTTATTCTGATTTTGAATATTTTCTTTTTGAATCCAGTTGGCCATGATACATATAATCATAGCCAATTGTAATACGAAGGAAAGAGTTTTTATGCAATGAATACTAAAGTTTTCCACTTATCCACAAAATTGCGCCAGACATCCTTCTCTTTGATTATGCTATTTGAAAAGTATTTGAGCAATGCGTTTTGCTTGTGTTTAGGGCATTCTATAAATCATGATAGATTTATATTTAATTAATCCACTCGTTACTAAGATAAAACTTAAAAGTTTAGAAAAATAATAATCTTTATATTGTTGCAGAACCGCTAAGACGCTGCCATCTATGTTATTAGAAACGGGATAACTGGACCAGAAACAGACATAATAATATGAACAGTTAATATACAAGTGAAATAATTTCATTAATTCATTGTATTTTTTGCTATCTATTAATCGGATGAGGATTTCATTATTGTAATAGTAAATAAATTAAAAGATGAAATGTGAGGTAAAATTCAACGATGCCACTTGATTTGTAACTATACAGATCCTACACGGGAAGCTTAGGACTGACAGATGATGTTAAACAGAGATATAAGTAAGCTAGACACTGTAGTGTGATATGCATCGTATCCGTGCAAGGGTGGAAAAAGAATACTGACCTCTGCGGTCGGGGTCGGCATATAGTAAAAGGCAACAAAACTACTCACCCTAGCTACGTGGTAGGGCCCCAAGCCCGTCTGGATGGCGACCACCTTTGGTCTTGAGTATACCGCCATATTAACCTTGTGTTGTGTTCCGGCGTTAGTCACCCACGTTCCTTACCCTTACCCATAGGCGACGGTAACTGCTAAATTCTAAGCGGGCCGTCAGCTTGTCTGTTGTCCCATAGCAATAATAATAATAAAAAAATGCATGCAAAACAAAGTCAGAAAGCCAAGCGAGGTTCGATTATCAGAAATTAAATTTCTAAAGTAGTTACAATACTATACAATAGTAATATAATAGTATACAATAGTTGAAATATAATAGGTAAAAAAGATAATGCTATATCATATATCACACACAACATGATCCAGTATATACCTATGTATACAAATATATTTAACTGACGATATTACTTAATTGCTTAATCAGAAGAGAGTAGAGAATACTGTCATTGCGTAGTTAAAAATTAAAATTGCAAAACTAAACTTAATAGTGGGACAAGGTCCATAACTTACATTTTTTTATTATTTCACAAGTAGTTAGTTTTGTACATTTGTTGTAGGTACACCCACAATGTATAAATCTTACTAAAGTGAAATAAAACGTGAAGAGGAAACATTTCATTATTTTTTTAAACGTTGATAGTTGAAATCGTAGATTTAGAGCTTCTCATTAGACATTTATTTAATTTTTTTTATTGTTGCGGAACATCAGATAGGCTGACATCTCACTTAGTAAGCAGTTACCGTCGCATGTGGATGTTTGGGACACAAGGAGTATTAGAATCTGTTACTAATGCCAGAACAAAACACAAGGTTATTATGGCAGCATACTTATAGACTATAGAGCCCTAGAACGTAGCTACGATTGTTTTGTCGCCTTTACGACAGGCTGACCCCCGCCGCAGGGAGCATAATAACTTTTTATAATTTACTATTTTTTAAAGAAAATACCATATCCAAGTTTTTATACTCTACGACACAGAATATTAGTTTCTTGTTCATATAGGGTAAACACAACAGTTGTGGACGCTAATCAAACACGAATACTCTGTGTGTGTCCGCAATCAGTTACGGTGGTCCAGCTATTGTTAGACCACCTTGTCTGCATGTCGCGTACTATGCTTGTTTGCTTTGTCTTTTGTTTAGGAACTTTCACAATTAACTCGTGTACGTGAAGGCAGTTAGGAGCTCTTAAACATGACGTAATTGAGGTGTACATGAGTGGTTTGTTTGATCACTACAACACTAAAATGCGGTTGTCCGATTGCAATGATGAATTTTTTATACGCTTGCAATTGAAATGTCGGTACCAACTATTCGCTTAGATTTCTCTCCGTGCAGAGGCGGATTAAGAATACTAACTTCTGAAGTCGTGGGCAACCTAGTTAAGGCTCTAAGCCCATCTGTATGATAACCACCCTTGATTACAATGTCGCCATAATAACTTAATTTGTATTCCGGCGTAAGTGACTTAGGTTTCAATTCTCTTACGCGGACGCCAGCGTGTTAGTGATGAACTCGCAAGCTTTATTCTCGCAATTAAGTGGGCTGTCTTCCTGTCTGCTCTTCCACAGCAATAAAAAAAAGGTACGCTGCCGAGTGAGTATTGTTACAAGATTAACTTCTACTCGGTGTTTTGTGTAAGTACTGTATTTAGTGACACTATATTTCCTAATACACCTAGATGTCTTTAAATTTGATTTTTACAGGAACAATTACAACTCAACAGGAACAGGAAAAGATTTTACTCTCTGGACCTAGCAAACGATGGAATGCTTGTTGATGGGAAGGTGTCGCTTCTTAATGCTCATAAAAAACGAAATACAACCATTCAATTGTTGACTACACGGCTTCCTATCAATATCACTATCATCAACTTACTAAATTAAATGCTAAACTTATAAAATATTCTATAATTCCCCCACATAATCAAAAAGAAATAGTCAATAAAACCAAATGATTAATTATCTAGTGATGAAATAAAATGAATTTACATCTCTGCATAAACCCGCTAACTGCTCTTTGTTACAATCGAAAATCTTAAAAAAATAACCATAAGATTGAAATTTAAGTAAGCGATTGACTTGATCAAACTATAATATAGTCGAATTTATTTAATACCACAAAAGGAAATAATATAAAGTTGACGCGATTTAGTGAAATATACGAGTATTTTTTGGGGCCGCGGCCTGCTAATTCGTTGCGTCCTGCGGCCTCGGCATTTCAGACGTGTGAAGAAACACCGGGGTGCTTTTAGTGGGTATACTAGCGATGTGCATCTTCCAACCTAGAGAAGAGGATGTATGTACGGATGCATTGTACTGGAAATTCCATACTACCCTGCCATATGATCGCACGCAGCGGCGAGTGCGTCATGCATTTCCTCCTATCAAAAAAATACGAGTATTTAAGGTGACCACGATTACTTACATTATCAAAAAACTTTATTAAATATAAGAATGGACTAATAAGACGTTGTTTGCGTTACTTTTATATAATCTATTATAAAACGTTAAACCTTACGTATTTGTGATGTAAAGTTTTTAGTTTAAAATAAATTTTAATTAGTCGCAATTCGTAGTGAATATATATATCTTCTTGGGAATGACTTAGAAATAAGGAATATTCCCGAAGAGAAAGGTGAAAATCCCATGCACCTTATTGTGTCTGCTGCAGGGAAGCTGTAAAATTAGAGAGTCGGGACATCGTCCTTGCAGAGAGAGTGGGTGGTCGATCCCTTAATGCGACAAACCCTGAAGGAATCACGGTATCTCGTCCTCGTGTTCTTATGGTGCGCATGGCGCGACGTAATGTCCGGGATGAGCTGTTACACAGTGCCAGAGTCCGGCGTAATGCAGATACGGGTGATATAGTTGCAAACGGAAAACCCCAACGTTTTTATAATAATGAACGTCTAACGAAAATTAATCGGCAGTTGTTTCGCCTGGCACGTAACGCGGGACGACAGTATGGCTGGCAATTCGTCTGGACCAAACGCGGCCGTATTCTTGCGCGTCGTAAGCCTGGGGATCCAGTGGTTCGAATTCGTCTGGAAAATGATGTTGTCAACAATATTGGCCCCGTTACAGTCTCGTCGTAATGTTTGTCTTTATCAGTCTTTGTATGTTTCTTATTTTGTAATACTTTTTGAATTTTTATGCACCTTTTGAAAATATTTTAAACCATTGATTTGTCAATATCGGGTCAATATGTATATTGTAAGTATTATAATACTAGATACCAATTGCAAAATGTATCTGTACTTATATGGTTCTTAAATACTATAACTAGTTTTAACTAATATACTCATAAAATATATTCTTTACATTGATATAGTATTGTTCTCTAAGATATCAATAAGCTATAACTCAAGCAATATTAAACACAACTTAATTAAAAATCTCTTGGATACTATATATTGTATAAATGTTAAATAAACGCCGTAACTACTTCAATTGAAAATTTTATATAAGTATATATAGCTGTGGGTACATGGGTATGTATGTATATATATGTATGTATATACATATATTTATATGTGCGCGGGTGGGTATGTGTTTGTGTATACATTCTGTGTTACTTATAAGCTAAATTATTGGACGTAGTATACGCGCCCTGCCTATTATCACAAGCGGACATACATTACAGTACATGGGGAGGATACTGCATATTCGTTGATACGCCTTTGAATGGGATAAATGTATAATTTAGGTACTATCTCATAATATCAAATATTTGTAATTTGTTTTCACAATCTGCAATTGTAATTAATAATGCAATTAGTGATCCCTTATATGCAACTATTTAAGAATTTGACTATAATAATTTTACATTTAAAGCATATTAATGTGTTGGGTCAATCTGTTCATGAGAAATTGTGAGGTTGGCACTGAAAACCAGCGCTGGGTCGGTTAATTCCGGCACAGCATAATGCTGAGTTGCCAACCTTATTTGTCATAAGCAACATTTATTTATTTTGTGTTTTTGAGTGTCTTTTTATTGTTTACTTTTGTAATTAATGTTGTTTTTTGGCAAATAAAAATCATTTCATTTCATATAAATCACTCCTAAATAAATTTTATATCCGAACAAATGTTTTGTTCAAGTCAATCAGCAGCTGATTGCTTATGTTAAAAAATAAACAACAATAAGTCAACGGGCACTCAACATTCATCTCAAATGTAGAGGTCAGAAACTATTGTGTGGTGTTTTGTAAAAAATACAAAGATCGCACTCGACCAACTCATCTAGACACCTCGTTACATTATGTTTTGCTTCGAAATATAAATACAAACATAAGTAGTCATCAGTAAGGTATTATTAAATTTAATTTGTTGTAAATAAATAATCATTATTTATATTTTAATATCAAGTCCTGGATATGTTTTTTACTTGACTACAGACGCCAAAAGGCACCCGTATTCCTTTTGGAATGGCTGTCAGATGGCTAACATATACCTAGGGAGGTAACCATCCAGACAGATTCGTGGCCCTACCACCTAGCTAAGGTTGTTTTGTCGCTTTTACGATAGGCTGACTCCGGCGGCAGAAATTAGTATTCTTACCACGCCCTGCAGGGAGAGAAACAACTGTCTCTGATAAACTCACTGAAGCTATATGTTTTCCATATATGTATGTATTTTCTTATGGCTATTTTGTTAGGTAAATGTAAGCCAATACGATTTTAGTCTTGTGGCAATAGTCAAAAGGTACCTTATTCAAAAAACCACGTCCTTAATACCTACTTTTTAGTACGCCTTTTTACTATAAGCTAGATATGTAGTGGAGTTACTTTTGAATAATGAATAATAGACGCTAGCTTAAAAAATCATTAAGCACACCTCGGGCTTCGAAACTTAGTTTAGGATGCGACCCGGGTGAATGTGTGAACATCAGAAACTAATTCTGTAACTCTAGTACATATGACCACATTTGTATTATTCTCCGGTTAAAATAAATATTCTAGATCCTGAACCTATATGCAAAAAGCAGCGTGTTCGGGGTACCCTGGCTTCGCAAATATCCATAGGCAACGGTAACTGCTTACTATTAATTAGGCCGTCAGCCTGTCCGCTGCTGCTCAGAAAGTGAAAATGAAGTCC
Organism: Malacosoma neustria; assembly: GCA_963693495.1. Taxonomy (NCBI): domain Eukaryota; kingdom Metazoa; phylum Arthropoda; class Insecta; order Lepidoptera; family Lasiocampidae; genus Malacosoma; species Malacosoma neustria. Next base: position 7,721,182 of record OY856391.1, on the reverse strand, counting down.
ACAAAATGAACTTCTGTATAAATCACAACTTCAAAACGAAAACCTTCAACTATAATTCAATGTGTATAAAAGATAGAATTCCACAATCATTTAGTTTACTAAATCATCATCATTATCCAAATACCCTGTGCTTCAAAGTTGCTAATTCGAACTCCACTTTTGTCCTCAGTCTGCATTTTGCCTTGGTACCCACATTACCAATTTTCTAAACGTATTCACCAAAAATTGCTTTTATTAGTTCACAAAGGTGCTTGTTATAATGGCAAAGTGAAATTTTAAATCCAACGTCAAAGGTTAAGCATTATCTTATGTTAATGCATGGTCCGCTGCGGCGCAAATCAATTACCAGCGTGTGACCTGGAGAGGTCGGTCCATGGAGAAGAAAAACAGTAAATCAAATATGTATTTATTATGCCTAAAGTACCTATGTTATTTATAATCGTAAGATGATAATGATTTATGGTAATTAAATGATCAAAATAAATATTGCTACGCTATAAATAATAATAATAGTATTCTAAGAAGAATATTTTTAAGCCAGCAGTAGAGTAAATGACAAAGTTGGAATCTTACCGCTGTCTGATCTCATACTTCAATGCGAAAACTGAGCATTATCCTTCTCTTGCTATCTGTGAAACAGCAAGAGGAGTTAGTACTATTTACGATTTTCTGGATTCTAATGTAGTAATTGTATTCTTATTTTGTGTTAGGAATACCCTACCAATATTACAAATTGTTATATGAATTTGTTTCTCGTTTTCAATTGTACGAGTAACACGATTACTAAAAAAACACAACTACGTCCCGAGGTTAAAAAAAAGGAAATATTAGAACTGTCATATTGTCGGCTTAATTATCACAATGCGTAACTCCATTTGGATAAACTTTACACGAGCAAGTAAAAACTTTAATTTTGATATGCATGGGAATTATTTTACTCATAATACTCACTCATAACAAATTAGCCATATTTTTAATCCATGCAGGGGCGGAGAAAGAATACTAACCTTTACGGCCGGGGTCGCAGCACAGCACAGTAGACAGGCTGACGGCCCGCTTAGAATTTAGCAGTTACCGTAGCCTATGGGTGTTTGCAATGCCAGTGGCATCACGAACACGCTGTTGTCCTGTAAGGATACAGGAACTTAGGTCACTAATGCCGGAACATAACACAAGGTTATTATGGCGGCATACTTAAGACCGAAGGTGGTCGCCATCCAGACGGGCTTTGAGGCCCTACCACGTAACTAGGGTGGGTTGTTCTGTTGCCTTTTACGACAGGCTGACCCCGGCCGTAGATTTAAGTATTCTTTCTCCCTGTACGGATAAATTTTTCATCTTATTGCGATACTTATTGTGTGTGACTACAAGTGTTTAAAAAAATATTAAATTCTGATAGCAATTATTGATATACTGTTCATATTCAACTATTAACACAAAGTATTGACCGAAGATACTAACTATTCTACGGCGAACCACGCTTTACACCTATTAATGTTATGTAATAAATATTACAATGGGAAAGGAATTCTCTAATTTACATTTATCATCGTGAATTAAGATCGCACTGGTGCCGATTATTTTAACGCAATCATTGCTTAAGGCCAAGACACGCATAAAACGATGGAGTTGACTAAATTTGGTCTTTACCAGAGAGACTTCCTCAACCCGAAAAGTAAATCTTGAGTCAGTACCAAATAAGTTGTATAAGTAGGAAAATCCAAAACAGAAGGAAAGGAATTGAATGAAGGAACCCAGTGATTGAAATGTAGGCGATATTGCTTTCCGTAAACCACTAATGGGTGTTATACATTTGTCTGCTTTTACAAAATCTTGGAAGGTTTTATTTTTGACAGGAGCATTTGAAAAGTTAAATAAAAAAGTTGAAAAACAAAACTGAGCCTGCAAAATGACTAGCTTAAAATATTACGGCACCCGTTAGAATAGAATAGAATACAAAAAGCCTCCATGTTTCATTTTCTCATTAATCCGTCTTAAAATTTACGCAACAAAACATTTTTATTCTTAAGCTTAGAATGCTCACCGTATTGTATACGGTCAACAAAATAACGCTACTGAAACATAAAGGGAATTTTATTACTGTTCACGAGTTACAATGGTGTGGGGATGACGGTGCGTTTATTTCACTGATAATCTAATTGTCAGATTGTATTCTGATTTGTTGAATGTAAAGTATTAGATAGCGACAACAAAACGATATTGAACATTCTATTTGTGTCTAGATAAGTACTGGATTGGTAGACATCGCAAGTCTTTGATACATTTAGCTCTCCAAGTATAATATAAATGTTGCTGTATAATTCGAAGTGGCTCAAGTTGTTACTTTAAACGGCAAGAATAAACCGTTTACTGACCGCTGACTTTAGTTAACTATTTTAACTAGTTATTTTGTGATGTTTTTGATAGGAGAGACTTGGCCAGCGATCTGTAATCGTCCCGTGTGCAGGGGGAGGTTGAGATGTCAAGGCGAGCCTCTAAACTTACCTCGGGGAGCTCCTATCTCCCAGTGGCGTGGAGGTTGCCGTCGGAGCACGCACGCCTATGTAGCGAGGGGCATCACAGTGGAACTTGGCCAACATCATAATTTAAGGAATATTTTTTGAGTATTTTAAAACATTTTAGGTGAGATGATTTTTCTACAGGTGCAACTTTATAAAGTAAGTGTTATGAAATTCAAGTTTTTTTTAATAGACACATGATAGTAGAAAAAGTTTTCAAGCATCAATTTCAAGAGTTTTATAATACAGCAACTACTTATATTTAGGTATTACATAACGTATGCGATTCTATGAATAATAAATGCATAAACTTGTAATTAATTTCCACTTAATTTTGACTTTTATATTAAAACAATTTCAAAAACTGTTATCATTTTTAAATCGATAAAAGTAGGTGTTACTAATACAAAATAATAATAGGTTTTAATTTAATTACACTATACAAAATTTAATATGACTGTAATTACGTATGTGGGCTTTAATGAATCTGTTCGAAATGAATTTGATTACAAAATTAAGTTATAACATTTAATTAGAAGAAATTATTATAATATTTAGTTAGTAGTCATTAATGTTTTAATATTTTGTTTAGTGTAATAATGAATTATGTGAGTATTTTGTAATTTAACGTCAACTTCACCTCATTCATTATAGCTTAGAAGAGTTTCTCCAATCAAAGCAGAGCAGTTGACTTCATAAGAGCCAAAAATATAGATAAAGGATATACAGATCCCAGGGTGAAACTAGGCTATTCTAGAATATTAAAAACAATCTCAAGAAAGCCCTGCCGACGTATATTTTTTTTATTGCTACAGCAATACTTACTAATGACTTACAAGTCAGCCGACAGACGGATGGCATACTTAAGACCAAAGACGGTCGTCATCCAGACGAGCTTGAGGCCTTACCACGTAGCTAGGGTGGGATGTTTTGTCGCCTTTTACGACAGTCCGATCCCGGCTGCAGAGGTTAGTATTCTTTCTCCGCCCCTGCGCGGATATAAATGCAAAACCAGTTACTGCAGCATAAGCTTACATTGCTTAAACTTACTTAAAATTACTATGCGGTCTGTTAATCATACTCCAGACTTAATTTTCAGATACAGATGTATATAGTAGTGTTAACATACAAATTGCAGTGAAAATGACATATTTATACATCACACTTCTTTAAGTCTTCAAATTAACAATATTTTTAATACAACAAAACTTTTTTGCTATCTCTCCCCAAACCTATAAATGATTACTGTTCGTACTTTGGTTCTGTCGAATGTTAACTTAAAGCACATATTATAAATTTCCGATAATAATACATTTGGTCTCATCAAACACATAATATTGTCATTAAGAAAAATCTCCAGATTTTTTATCAATTTATCTTCGATTCAATTTTTTTTTAAATACGTGTTTGATGCCGGTCATTGTACTTTTTACAATGTCAGATTTTTTGTAACTTGATGTTAATAATAATTATTTTTTTTAGAATCGTGTTTGAAACGATAGTCGGACTTCAATAATTTTATCACCAGATTAAGCACATTCTTGGTAAATTAAATTTTTGAGGTTAACAACTACAACGTTTGGATTAACTTCAACAAACATATTCTCAACAAATGTTAAGAAAATTAAAAATAAATTTTAGTGAATGATTGCCACTAGGCTCGGGAAAAATGTTTCATATTTCAAGACACTATGACTGAGTTGATTCTGTTTTATAATTCCTAAAGTTATCGGAATAGAACTGTATATTTATTTACTTTTGAGGAACAGCAGATAGGCTGAAGGCCCACTCACTGGTAAGCAGTTACCGTCACCTTTGACACGCCAGGGAAACGGCTAACTTGCTGCTATTTGCATAGGGGTACGGAAACCTGGATCAGTAATGCTGGTACACAACATAAGTTTATTATGGCGGCATACTTATAAACCTAGGCTGGTTGCCATCCAGATGGATTTGCGGCTCTACTAGCAAACTAGCTCTATCAACTCGTATAGCATATTTATATGGTTGACTATAACTCTAGCATAATGACTTATGTTTAAGAATGAACATTATAATCTGCAGTTTATAGTCTTATCCAATAAGATGAATACGCAAGCGTTCATTCCTGGGATATCGTAACTGGATTGTAGAGTAAAAGTGAAAATTATTATTATATAAACTAACTAAACTAAATACCAACCTTAACACGTAAAATGTTAGTACACCTATGATTTTACAATTTGTTAGCACAGTAATGTTTGATTTCACACTCATGCTACGATGTTTAAGGTTGGATTTATATTAAAAGCTACAGCGGATTATTATTGATGTTAACACAATTACAATTTAAAAATATATTATAGTCATTATATGAAATTTTATATTTTTATATTTAAACCATGCTCTTAAAATTTGAATAACATAATACAATCTTAATAATCTTCGATAAAGTAACTATAAAAAATGACATTCCTAAATATTTATTTTAAAATTTGAAGCTTATATTATTAATAACATTGGAAAATACTATATTATGAATAAAAGTTATTTTACTTGAAATTAGGACTATCCACAAATAAATTTACAACTTTTATCAGTCAACACTTGAGGAGTTTCTACAGTCCTTTATTTTTTTTTTATATTAAGACTATAGTATACCTAAACAAATATAGCGAAGATATTTTAATTGTGAAAACAATTATTTTAATTAAATTTTCTAATGGTATCAAATATTATGTCAAAGTCTAACTTAAAAAAAAACTATTATGACTGTGTTTATGTTGTCCTAGAAGGTACACTAATCCTAAATGGCTTCTTTTAAAGTATTAGCAATTGACGATATATTTCGACATTAAATAAGTAGTTCATTTCTCTTGACTTGGACCACCGCTTAGTTTGACAGGTGCCCGGTGAGGATGTACATCCATCATGGAGGTGAAACAATCGCGTCGGCCGAGGTCACGGCTTTTATATCGATGACAGATTGTCAGTGAACAACGACTATTTGATGTAATGTTGTTGTAACGGACCACTTGTTACATCTATTTTGTATGAAGAGTTTTCGTCCGGTTTGACCTTTACTTCATCACGTTGGTGATGGACTATTGTGTTCAAGTGTATTGAGTACGTGAGTACGTCAAAAATTTCTCCTCGAATCCACCTTAGATTTCTCTCTGTTTCTTTCTTACAGTCTCAACTTCCTTGATGTCGATTTTAAAATAGAAATTAGAGTTGCCTTTCTAAAAATAAAGAAATAAAACCAGTACTAATTGATCATTCATTATTCATCGTTAACATTTTTATTTTTTCCGTTATTTTCACTTCATGATTTCTTAACGACATTGTTATATTTTGTCAATTAGTGAAAATAACAACAAAAAGTAGCTGAAAGTCAAAAAGAGTTTAAACTCATAAAATTAAGAAAGTGTTTTTCATTATAAAAAAAATCTACTAATCCAAGTAGTATATAACATTTTTTTTTTGTTGATCAGTAACAACAGACAAATCCATTTAATAGTATGTAAGCAGTTGCCATTCCCTATGGATGTTGATGGACCGGAACCTGGGTCACTTATACCAGAACACAATATTATATTGTTAAGATTTATTGAAGATTTCTATTGGCCTTAGTTATCGTATCATGCCTAGTAATGCAATTAAATATTGATAATACCGTCATAATCTGGTCTAATATTTTAAATGTTAAACTATGAATGGATGAAAACATGTTTCTTACTCAATCACAACAAAAGATTTGAGCGGAATTCGATGGAATTTGGCACATAGATACCTTATAGTCTAGTAGTAGTAATATCATGATTTTATTTGTCCCGAGAAAAATATAGATATACGAACTATTATATGTAACAAAACGACAAAGAAAGCCAAAGAAATAGTTAATATAAGAAAGAAATAGCGACAAAATTTTATATATTTCAAGTTTATTCAACTATGAATTAATGAAAATGGTTATAAATATTTCAGATTTATAAATATTTATCATAGGCAATGATTCTACAATTAAAGACTAATTTTTTTCGACAAGAAATGTCCAACCAGACTATATAAATGATAAAATGCGTGAAACATACATATAATAAAAAAATGGTGATAAAATTAAAGTAGATTTTTGAATAAATGAACAATACTGGCAGATAAGCTCAATGAATCCAAATAATATCCGGATGAAATGTAACGGAAAACAAGACCCTATCTTTTCGTAATCTAGTAAAGCTAGATTAGTTTCTTTTTCAACTAAAATAATTATAAACAACCTATAATAAACCTATAATAAAGCCGCTGTATATTATTCCACAAATATTTGTCATAAAACAAATATGACTTTTAATATTATTTGTTGTATTTTATAAATATAATAATTTAGTGCTGATAGGTACAAATGCTTATGCCATTAATTTTGGTCTTATTCTCATTAATTATTGTTTTGTTTACCAGATTTTATTAGGTAATAAAAAAGTTATGAGTAAATAAATAAATTTACTGGGATAATTCACAGATCGCTATCTAATTCCAAAGTAAGTGGTATTTTCAACTTTTATATTTTTCTCCGTACAGAGGTGGAGGATTGCTGACCCTTGCGCCTGTAGGCAACGCGTTGTAAAATGCGATAAAACAAACCTGGCTAGGTGGTAAGGCTCCTAGCCTATCAGAATGGCAACTAACCCTGGTATCTGAACATGCCGTCATAATAACCTTGTGTTGTGTTCCCCAGATTTCCATTCCCCTACAAGGACGACAACGTGTTAGTGACACTGGCATCACATACATCCATATGTGACGGTAACTGCTTAAGGAGTCTGCCCACTAGACCATTTCATACCATGACCGTGCTAGGAACGTGCCAGGCTTAAAAATATTCTTTGTATTAAAAAGTATGTGACTATGCCCACTAGACCGTTCCGTAACCGACCAGCGTTTGCTTTTCTGTCTTGATACGGTCCTAGCACGGTAATGGTATGGAACGGTGTAGTGGGCAGACTCCTTTACAGAATAGGGCCGTAATTCCACAGCAATAAAAATATTAACTCATTTTTCATAACTATATATTTTTTCCGTTTCAAATCTATATTTTCCTAGAGAGCAGTAAAGTACTCGGACGGACTAATAGTTTTCTCTTTTAGCTTGTTTACATACACCTAATACAGAGCACAAGGTTTGGCGAGCAACATCAGCTATCACGAGTTATCGAGAAGCGTAGACCTAAAAACTATTTTCTTTTTTATTGCTGTAGGACAGCAGACAGGCTGACAGCCTGCTTAGATTTTAGCAGTTACCGACGCCTATGGGTGTTTGCAATGCCAGTGGCATTGCGAACACGCTGCTGTCCCATAAGAGTACAGGAACTTGGGTCACTAATACCGGAACACAACACAAGGTTATTATGGCGGCATACTTAAGACCAAAGGTGGTCGCCACCCAGACGGACTTGAGGCCTAGAGGTTTTAAAAAAACTCGGGTGGGTTGTATTGTCACCTTTTACGACAGGCCAACTCCAGCCACAGAGGTAAGTATTCTTTATCCGCCCCTGCATGGATAGAAATTATCTATATAACATTTTTACGCTCTAATCGTACACAACAGGCAACCAGGCTTGATGCATAGCATTACTAGATACATTTGACTCGAAGTTCATCAAATTTGTAAATCCGAGAGACGGCTTAAACATTCACGAGAATGCATTTTAATTTATACAATTTGAATTCATAAAAGCTTTCGTCTCTTTTATAACAAAATATTTATTACCATTTTATAACCATTCAAAACTTGTATTTAATGCAAATTAAAGGCTTATATTAATAAAGATATACAATAAATCTGTAGAAATTGCACTTTGTTAAGATTAGAAAATAGAATTTTCGGTAAATATTTTGTTGTTTCACATCATCAAAATGTTAAAATCACCGTTGGTTGCAAAGTCTTGCATTTAGGAACTCTGAGACTAGTGTTACGTACTTAGACAAAACTTCAGCGCACTAGTCGCAAATATGCCTTTTTATGATTTTTTCTGTTTTTGACCAAAAACATACAAGGAGCAAGATTGACACACTTATGTGATTGGATACTGCCTTCCAGGGTTTCCCTGTTATTTTGACATCCACCTAGAACCTGAAAGGAAATTTTCATATTCAGGTTTTTTTTGCTTCGTCGTTTAAAGTAGATAGGTGAGGTTGACTTAAACTCTGAATACCTCAAAGCGGCCGCGAGCGGCCGCTCGGGGGAGGATTCACCGCCCGCACTATTGCCGCGAGGGTGAGGGCTGCGTGGTTTTCCGCGGCCCCCCGCAACTCCTAGAGTTGTTACAGGAGAGCGCCGGGGGGACGAAACCCCTGGCGCCAACACTTTAGAAGGGGCCCGCCTTAAGATAGAGGGCGGGCCGGCACCGGCCCGAGCCACGAGATCGGCAGGCCATATATCCGTGGGCCCGGGCGTAGGCGATAGGAGAACAGCAGGGTTTTTTAGTAGGTAGTCGGAAAATTTCCGGAGTCCCACATATCCCTCGGTCCCCCCGGGCCGGGGGAATCCGTCAAGAGAGGATTTTCCCCGAGACAAAAAAAAAAACAAAAAAAACTCTGAATACCTCATACACCACCGAAATTACCTATTTGATAAAAATAATGCAATCAACATACTACTATAATATTATAGACGAGATTGTAAAAAAAGTTATGTAGAAAGTAGTATGACGACGTGCACACATGAGCGACTCTGTTAATGCTGATTAGTGCTCCTGCGAACCGCAAGTGTGTGAGAACGGCTTAATATAGCAATCAATGGAAAGAGCATTGTTGTTGTTGAGCGTACTCTGTTTCAACGTACGAGCGTATATTGTGATAACTAATATCTTATTCAAACGCTCATATTTTATTTATTAATTTACTGGTTTAAGCAGTTAAAAAGATACGTTTTCATAATATGTCCGTCGCCTTCTGGATTGCGACTACCTTTGATCTTAAGTATGCCGCCATAATAACCTTGTGTTGTGTTCCGGCATTAGGGACCCAAGTTCCTGTACCCTTATGCGACAGCAGCATGTCGCGATGCCACTGGTGTTGCAAACACCCATAGGCGACGGTAACTGCTAAATTCTAAGCGGGCCGTCAGCCTGTCGGCATCATACAGCAATACAGCAATAAAAAAATATATCGTACCAATGGTCATTGATAAATGGAGTTCCACTGTTTTATCCACAGTTCATATGAATGACGACGAACACTTCTTTTTTGCTTTAGGAGGCCATAAGTTTTATTAATATGGTGATAAATAATGCTGCCAAATAACTCAAACATTAAATGACAGATAGTTCTTGCCAATTTTAAAGTGTTGTCTGAAAGTCAAATATAAAAAAGTCAAAAACAAAATAAAGTCAAATAATTAATGCATTATAAAACTTTATTAGGTGGCAAAAAACGTTTGAAGATTTGAGCGATATTATACACTTTTTATCCCAACCTTGTGTGTTTCCGTTAAAAGAAATTGGAAACCAGAATTTACATATGATATAATAAGAATATATACTAAGAATATAAACATTTGAGTAAGAAGTATTCTGACAATAAAACTTATACCATATGAACTATAGTGAAAGTTTTTCAAAACAAAATCTCGATTTCATTATTTTACAATTTCATGACATTGTTTTAGATTACAACTGTTAAATATGAGAAATAACTTTTAGTACATAACATACTGATTTATGACTTTTTGATAGCTTATACGTTAAACAAAAAAAAAATCAAAGAAATCAAAAATCATTTATTTTGACACTATACAATTATATATCAGAAAAAGTGTCGTTATGGTTTTTCATTTTAACTTATTATAATTTATAAATAGCCTTGTTCATTAAATAACAATAGTTAATGTTTTGTCACTTCTTGGTAACTAGCTGTATATCTATGTCGCTCGTACTTAGAAGCAGCTCCTTTTACTGTTACTCGTAAACAGATATATTCGAGATTAAGGATGTAACCGTACAAGACATTGTATCATCCACTATGTATCTTTGTTGCAATACGGTATATGAGCACACGTTTTTCTTCTCTTTACAAATATTTCACAAGTTTATTTGAAAAGCTTTGTACTTTGTTTTAAATTTACAGGCGTGAAATATGAGTATGTTTTATATACTTTTAATTTAAATAAAGAGTTGTTAAGAAAATTTGCCAGTGTTTTACTTTGCCTGAGTAGTTTTTATAGTAGTATTTTCAGTTTTATATAAAAAATAAATGGTTCCGTCATAAACATATATACAACATTATTACAAACATATATACACACCCTTATACAATCGAAGGTTGCTAGCCAAGAGGGCCGGGGTGCTTACCTGCATTGGTATGGTGGAGTTTTCCTCCTTCTCAGGTGAGGTACATGCAGAGAGCGCAAGCAATGACCAAAAGTCATTGTAAACATTCTCCCCTCATGAAACTATAGTTGGTCATCGAATAATTAGTCGACATGCCATTATAACTATCGCTGGCCATCATACAAGTACCTCGTTCAGCATAAACGGAGTTGCCAGAGGGTTAGACATACCGGGACTGAAAACACGGTTTCCCGGGGATAGAAAAAATGGCACGACTTGCGAGAAAACCCTCTTAGGAGGCAAAATTACATATTTAGCAACGCTTATCGTTCACTTATCCAAACAATGGACAAAATTAGTTATCTTTGACAGGTTTCGTAAAAACTGAAACAAGCGGTCCCGATGACTATCCAAAGTCAATAACTCATTTTAATTGAATCATTCGGTTAATAGTGCTTTCTAGACGTTTGACAGCTCAGTCATTAGTGATGTGATAAAGATACATGATTGGTTATATCTATTAATATGCCGATGTTTGGAAGTTTTAGATGACTTAGTTTCGCCGCTTCATTATTTAAAATTACTTCCAAGATACTATGTTGTAAAAAAAAAATATTTTCTTAGTTAAGTGTTATAAATAGTTCTACAAGATAAATATACCTTGTAAATATATATATATATATATATACCTAGTCAGGTCATAAATTCTGTCACATGTTTAATGTAAAATAATTGTAACAAGTTTATTAATTATGTAACCATTCATATACCAAAATGAACTTAACAAAACATAGATTCTTATGACATTAAAGTTTATTCAAAATGACCTCCGTGATTTTGAATACAAGCCTTCAATCTGCGCGGCCAGTCCTCTATCGCAGCACGAACGAGGTCCATGCCAATATCGGCGGCTGCCTTAATCAAGGATGTCTTGAGTGACTCCAAATTGGGATGAGGCTTTGAGCACGCCTTTTCCTCCAAGTGTTGCCATATCTTGTAATCTAACGGATTCAAATCTGGACTGGAGGAGGGCCAGTCTTCGTGCCGGATGAAGTCGATTTCACGCGCCGCCAGCCAGTCTTGTGTGCTCTTCGCTCTATGAGCTGGCGCCGAATCTTGTTGGAATACCCAGTGCCTGTTATTGAACATGGTATGAGAAACAGGTTCCACAAGGTTCGTCAGGACTGTATTTTGATACACAACAGCATTCGTTTTTACACTTTTCTCACAAAAATGTACCTCTGTTAAGCCCCAATAAGAAACTCCCAACCATACCATGAGCGAGGATGGAAAATGACCTCGTTGGACACGCGGAATACGGTTGCTCGCTTCTTCACTACTGTGTGCGTACACCTTATCATTTTGTTTGTTGTAGCTCTCTTCTACGGTAAACATTTTTTCATCCGAAAAAAGAATTTCCCGATATTTTTTTCCCGCGTACCGCTTCAACAAAGCGCGGCATCTCTTCAGTCTCAGGTCCATTAGACGAGCATTCAAACGATGTCCTGTTTTTCTTCGATATGCCCGAAGCCCTAAGTCTTCATTTAACACCCTTTTCACCGTGGTTCTGCTTAACCCCATCTGAAGGGCCAACAGTTTCTGCTTACGTTTGGGATTTCTTTGAATTCGTGCCTTCACAGCTTTTATCACTGCTGGAGTCCTAACAGACCGAGGGCGATCACTTCTTGACCTGTCATCTACACTAGAGTCTTCATTGTATCGTTTGATGGTACGATAAACGAATCTTTTGGTAATATTCAAATTTTTCAGTATGTTAAAAATTTGAATTGGCGCGTAACCGCAGCGATGCAACGCAATAACTGCAACACGGTCTTCTTTAAGCGTCCACTCCATATTTAAAAATGAGTAAAATTCTAAAAGTTATACATTTTTATTTTCATGAACAATTCGAAATTCTAATTCAATAAACTTTTTTGTGGCCAGCATTCTAAAAGAAAAGTTTTTACTGTGTGACAATACTTATGACCTGACTAGGTATATATATATATATATATATAGTATATATATATATATATATATATATATATATATATATATATATATATATATATATATATATATATATATATATATATATATATATATATATATATATATATATATATATATATATAAGAGAAATTTATTCGTGCAGAAGCGCAGAAAGAACACTAACCTCTGCGGCTGGGGTCGGCCTGTCGTAAAAGGCGACCAAACAACCCTCCCTAGCTATGTGGTAGGACCCAAGCCCGTCTGGATGCGACCACCTTTGGTATTAAGTATGCCGCCATAATAATTTTGTGTTGTGTTCCAACATTAGTGACCCAAGTTCCTGTACTCTTATGGGACAGCAGCATGTTCGCGATGCCACTGGCGTTGCAAATATCCACCATAGACGACGGTAACTGCTAAATTCTAAGCGGGCTGTCAGCGTGTATGCTGTCCTATACCAATAAAAATTGCCTAATATTGATTATCAATATGAATGTGTAACCAAAATTAATCAATGCGTTTAATCTTAATTAAAATTCAGTTTTCTCTGTGCAGAGGCGGAGAAAGAACACTGACCTCTATGGCTGGAAGCATCTTATTGGCGACATAACAACCCTAGCTTGGTGGAAAGGCTCCAAGCCCGATTAGACGGCAACTACTATATATTTTTAAATATACCGCCATAATAACCTAGTGCTGTCTTATATAAGGGATGTGGTATATGTGACTCAGGTTTAAGTTCCTCTATACGGACGACAACTTGATAGCGTTGCCCTTGGCATCACATACATCTAACGGCGGTGGTAGCCGCGTACTGTGCCGCCAGCCTGTCTGCTACACCACATATATAAAAATCAAAACAAATCAAAAGAGTTATATTTAAAATTTCCTAAAAATATTTCATGTTACATTTATTTATCCAGTTATATGTATGTACATTTACATTTTTTGGTGATAACCACCATCTCGATGTTTAGCGTTAAATGCCAGTTGACGTACCAAAACATTCGATTCATAGCCTGAAGTTCAATTATAGAATATTTTCTTCTCCAGTTTTCATCTTTGACTTTATTAGTACCTCCGTAGCGGTTACGGGTTCGATTATAATCTCAAGTTATTATTATAGATATTTGTCTATAAAAGAGAAGTTAGTACATATAGTTATAGAAAGGTCGTCTAGTACCCTTAACACAAGTGTTCTGTCATTTACTTTGGGTGACGTGTAAACCATCACAAAATTATTTATTTTTATTCTTTATTCTTAGACATTTACGGCACGTTGTGAACATTGACACAAATATCAACCATTACAATAAAAAAAAAACATTTTTATTCTTTCACCGTAATTTACGTTGTCTTAGTAACGATAACTAGTATTTTTTTATATTTTAAAACTACATTCCACTACAGGTTTACTAATTTTTTTTCTATTTTGGGGAAACTGAATTACAAATACCCCGCCGAACTCCGAAGGAAGTCAACATGGTTACGTCGGTCTTATTTTTCTAACACTACATCGGCCGCAACGGCATGCAGATTAAAGCCCCATTCTCCAACTTAAGCCTTGTGTGAAGGGAGGAACGAGTTTTCGTGTGACGAAAACTCGGTTTCGAACAGCTGTGCGACGCACCGTCTCACCTGGGAATTATCTAACTTAATAATAATTACTTTAAATCTATTACAATTAGTATAATATGATAACTCTTTATTATGTATTCAATTTATCTACAAACTAAACAATTCTTACAATTAAATTAAATTGCTTTTATTGCACCAACAAATATAAGGATGAAACTTAAATACTACAAACTTATATAAAATGACGAAAGTGGATAAAATAATGGATTCCACTTGCTCCAGAACCACAATAGGCGGCTTTATCGCTTAGTGCGATCCAGGTAAACTTTTATCGGAATATGTTATGTACTTGCATTAAATTCCATGGAGATACTATTTGTTTCCATTAATAAAGTAACTTATTCCATGTAAATCATATTTAAGGAAAGTAAAATGCACTAATCCAGAAGTAAATTAGTTCGATCGTCATGTAACATGTACAGTTGTGCACACGTACACAAGCGTGCACGTATAGCGGCGCGGTGAGAACTGGACACACCTGTACCGGTCGACCTGCTAGCCGGTAGTGATTGACTGCACCGTTATCGATATTTATGATTTATTTTTATTACCTACGTTTTTGTTATAAGATATTTAAAATTTTTGTTCAGTGTCGGTAATTGGTGTAAGTTATTATTGCTATTATATTAATCGCGTCAGTCGGTTGATGTGTATAATTGTGTAAGAATTTGGATCGTTCTTTAATTTAAAAATTGATCCCTCTCTAATAAACTTGTAAGATTTTTTTTATTTCTGAGGAACAACAGTCAGGCGATTCAATAGTAAGCAGTTACCGTCGTCTATAGATTACGACGCCAGGGTACTGTAAACACGCTACTGTCTGGGTCATTAATGCCCGAACATAACAAAAAGTTATCATACATCATGGCGACATACTCATAGACCAAGGGTGGCTGCCATGCAGACGAGATTGGGGCCCTACTCCGTAGCAGGTAGCTCCGTAGCTAGGGTTGTTTTGTCGCCTTTTAGGAGAGGCCAACCCCGGCCGCAGATGTTAGTATTCTAATTCCGCCACTGCACGGAGAAATTATATTTCTTCTACTAAGCCATGTACCTAGTCAGGTCATAAATTCTGTCACATGTTTAATGTAAAATAATTGTAACAAGTTTATTAATTATGTAACCATTCATATACCAAAATGAACTTAACAAAACATAGATTCTTATGACATTAAAGTTTATTCAAAATGACCTCCGTGATTTTGAATACAAGCCTTCAATCTGCGCGGCCAGTTGTCTATCGCAGCACGAACGAGGTCCATGTCAATATCGGCGGCTGCCTTAATCAAGGATGTCTTGAGTGACTCCAAATTGGGATGAGGCTTTGAGCACGCCTTTTCCTCCAAGTGTTGCCATATCTTGTAATCTAACGGATTCAAATCTGGACTGGAGGAGGGCCAGTCTTCGTGCCGGATGAAGTCGATTTCACGCGCCGCCAGCCAGTCTTGTGTGCTCTTCGCTCTATGAGCTGGCGCCGAATCTTGTTGGAATACCCAGTGCCTGTTATTGAACATGGTATGAGAAACAGGTTCCACAAGGTTCGTCAGGACTGTATTTTGATACACAACAGCATTCGTTTTTACACCTTTCTCACAAAAATGTACCTCTGTTAAGCCCCAATAAGAAACTCCCAACCATACCATGAGCGAGGATGGAAAATGACCTCGTTGGACACGCGGAATACGGTTGCTCGCTTTTTCACTACTGTGTGCGTACACCTTATCATTTTGTTTGTTGTAGCTCTCTTCTACGGTAAACATTTTTTCATCCGAAAAAAGAATTTCCCGATATTTTTTTCCCGCGTACCGCTTCAACAAAGCGCGGCATCTCTTCAGTCTCAGGTCCATTAGACGAGCATTCAAACGATGTTCTGTTTTTCTTCGATATGCCCGAAGCCCTAAGTCTTCATTTAACACCCTTTTCACCGTGGTTCTGCTTAACCCCATCTGAAGGGCCAACAGTTTCTGATTACGTTTGGGATTTCTTTGAATTCGTGCCTTCACAGCTTTTATCACTGCTGGAGTCCTAACAGACCGAGGGCGACCACTTCTTGACCTGTCATCTACACTAGAGTCTTCATTGTATCGTTTGATGGTACGATAAACGAATCTTTTGGTAATATTCAAATTTTTCAGTATGTTAAAAATTTGAATTGGCGCGTAACCGCAACGATGTAACGCAATAACTGCAACACGGTCTTCTTTATGCGTCCACTCCATATTTAAAAATGAGTAAAATTCTAAAAGTTATACATTTTTATTTTCATGAATAATTCGAAATTCTAATTCAATAAACTTTTTTGTGGCCAGCATTCTAAAAGAAAAGTTTTTACTGTGTGACAATACTTATGACCTGACTAGGTATTTAGGGAAAACAATTATTCTGAAGAAAGTATATAAAATGTAAATTGGTTTAAATATGTTATATTTCTCGTTATTAGTTAACTAGTTATTTTTATTATTTATTTGTTATTCACTAATATTTCATGTACTTTTATTGAGTTGAAAATAATAATACTCGTGAAACATAAAAGTAATAAAATAAATAAAAATTAATAAATATAGTGTTCTACTAGCATTTTTGATGCCCGCTAGAAGTGGTTCAATTTAAAAACCTTTCTCTATTCTACATATATTCATTTATTATCTTTAAGTTTATTAGACTATATAAAAAATGGATCATATTTTTAATAAAAAATATTTTTGATTAAAGAGCGTTACGTGCCTACAAATCAGCATGCGTGTGTTGCATCGCACACGCATAGTGGCATGATGAGAACACGAAGCACCTGTAAGAGTTGACCCGCTGTGCTGAGGGATGTGATTTAAGTATATCGATAATTCATTTATCGATAGTGTATATATATATATATATATATATATATATATATATATATATATATATATATATATATATATATATATATACATGCAAACATTTAATCTTAATATAATTTACTTAGTTTTGTTTTTCAAATTCCTCCAAGTTAATATGCAATTAAAAATGCTAGTTGGTACTCGATGCAAATTGAAGTGATTTAATAATTATTTTTCTCTTCAAAATATTTAAACTTATAAAATCTCTGACGAAAATTGAACAAAATTATCTCAATAAATCAAAATTTGCACATGACGTAAGAATCTACAAATAGGATATATATTATATTTATTTAAATAATATCTATATAATTTAGAAATGTATTTTTGTTCTTAATATAAATTTATTTTTGCTTTACAAATATTAATATATTTTAAATACATTTCTTTATATCGATATCGATAATTGAAGTTATTCCCTGCATGAAGTCTCACGCGGCGCGATCCCGGTACACCGGAGCCGGTTCGCTTCTCAAGTCACATCATAAATCACTCACTAATAGCCAGTAAACCCATTCGCTAATCCGAACACTGTGGGGATGTGCGTTAAAGTTGCGTAAACGTAACTTTGCCTTTCCACAACTCGATCACGTTTTAGTCAATTATGGATGTTAAGTAATTATCATCTGTGGTTGAAGCAGAAAAATCATATTATACACCTAAAGACGCATGTTTTCTTCGTAAATGACAAACTTTGTGGAGCAACGGTTAAAGCACGTCGGAGCATCTGCGGAGGTCACGGAGGCCCCAGACCTCGCAAGCATCCATAGGTGACGGTAACTGCTGACTACTAAATGAGCCGTCAGCCAGTCTGTTATTGCTCAGCAATAAAAAAATTTAAAACAGAATACAGATATTATCGTATTAGAATTACACAAGTAATTACTGAAGTAGACCTGTATCTATGATTGATCTTAGATACAGTTTACTTGCTATTGATAGCACAATACCTTAAGTTTTCCTTCCTTCCTTAATCCTCAAAACAGCAATCGCTCCCCCAAATACCAAATTTAGCCAATTAGTCATTATTTTTCTTGTGGTGATGATCACAGTATATAAAAATGAAGTGTTATATAATAGTACTCAACAGAGCATGTTTAAAGGGAAAGCTCGTCTTTGCAATTAAGAATAATAATTGATTTTTTTTAAATACACATTT
The DNA here is from genome assembly GCA_963693495.1 of Malacosoma neustria. NCBI lineage: Eukaryota > Metazoa > Arthropoda > Insecta > Lepidoptera > Lasiocampidae > Malacosoma > Malacosoma neustria. Next base: position 7,702,693 of record OY856391.1, on the reverse strand, counting down.
TATTCGGGCTTAGTAACACTGTTCTATGAAAAATGTAAAATATATTAAAGCTATTAATCTAAGGAAGGATTTCGTTCTCAAAGGCTGTCTTAGTACCTCGTCTGTAATTAAGATTATTTTGCAATAAAGCAATATATCTTTACAATTTATAATTTTCCAATACATAATTGCAATTACTAAAACCAATTAAATGAACAAATGCAATCCATTGCTATCAAACAATGGATGAACAATCAGCTAAGAATTGATTAAACGAATAAAACGAGAAATAGAATTAAAACTGTTTATTGACTATGGCAAATCGCAAAGTGCTTTAATAAAGCAAACTAAACTAAGTTGAATACTCAACTGTCTTACGCCGAACATTTGATTTATTTTTACTAACAAACAACAGTCAGGAGTTCTTTGATATGTTTTTTTTTTCTAATATCTACATAACAAATAACTCAAGATGTTTACGAAATATTTTAGTATGTAACCGTTGGTGTAGGATACCAACTCATCGATTTTATTATTTGCGAAGGGAATTCAACAGTACAGCCTAAACCTTTGAGACAAATACACTTAATTAACGTAATAATACATAAACATAAATTCATTTATTGGTAACGTATTTTAACAAGTCATATGTAGTATATCATAATAGTAGTAATTAAAACATACACATATGTCATTCAATTTAATAAAATTCATCCAGGCAATACAGATGTGTTAGATGAGCCATTTCTTACGTCGAAAATTAAAAGAATATAAACTACGGGCCTACCTAGTATATTAACACTAGGTACTATATTCTTTATTAAAATTATCTTAATTAGAATGTGTATTTATTAATAATTATTTTAATAAATATACATTAATTAATTGTTGTAAGAACCTTCCTGTAGAATACATCTAGTTAATGATAAGCAAAAGTTGTAACAGAATTCATCAAGGCTTGAAAGATAAAATAAATTTATAACAAAAATAAATTGTACATGATTTATCCAAGCATTAAATTAATCATAATTTTTTTCCACAACTCTTTATAAATTTTAATAAGCGACGCGAAACTACTTTTAACATTAGTGATGTATTTGAAAGCATTATAAAAATTTTAATAAAGTATTATTCAACTTGCGCGAACACATGGAAACATAATAAAATGTTCGTTTGAGTTCAATCGTAACAGTCGGTTGATTCCCCAAACCTACAAATAAAAGTGGTTAATTCGATATCGACGCGCGCATCACGCTAATGATAGCTCGCAGCGTAACTGCGCGCGCGCAGGCCTCCACCAGCCTGCAATTATGATCCAGGGAGCGATCGTACGGTCATTAATGTCCGGATAATTTTTATGGGGACTTGTGTATTGTTGTATGTATCAGTAATTTGATCGATTTTATTAAAAGACTTAAAAAAATATTCAATACGTGTGGATGAAATCATTGAACCTAGTATACATTATTTTCACATATAATCATTTTCTAAAGCTTTTTTCTTTCGATCAACCATCCTTTGATCAATTCACGAATATATGTAAGAAATAAACGGAAATTTATGAAAAAACTATTTAAATCAAATACTCACAAATTTCACCAACACAACATCAGTACCTAATATTTGGCTGGCTTTATTTCTCTTAGATCAAGCTCTTTAATTTATTAGATTTGAATATAATCACATAAGTCATCCACGATTGTACAGGAAGATTTTTTTTTAATACGACAAAAACCTGTTAAAGCTTAAATAAAATGCTGTATTAAATACCCTTATAGGATAGCAGCGTGGTTGCGTTGCTACTGGCGTTGCAAACACCCATAGGCGACGGTAACTGCTAAATTCCAAGTGGGCCGTCAGCCTGTCTGATGTCCTACATCAATAAAAATAAAATAAATAATAATATTAAATAATAAGTAAATGTATGATATAGAACAACTTAACTAATGCGAAGAAGTTATCGCACAAAATACGAACAGTAGAAAATTTAATACTAAAATGAATATTTGAACTTTGATATTTTGGATAAACGCCTACATTTCAATTTAATCTGATTACTAGATTAGGTCTTACTCGCCTAAACCACGCAACACATCGTAAATACATAATAGTAAATATACTCACGAAACAATAATTTCTAATTTTAATATATCTTCTCTTTATGCTCTTATCTTTATTCTCCTCAATGACCTTACAGTACCTGCCACAGAGCGTCGTAACAGGCTCTTGTGGGTATCACGACGATTCAGCACGCTACTCCCTTAGGCTCTTCTCCATTGCTCATTTAGAGGGTGCCAAGAAATACCGTGAAATACCGCCACCCCAAATAGGAGTGGCTCATAGTGGGTGCGTGCCTCGCTGGTTCGCGAGAAAAGATCCTACAGCTGACTTCATCTTCTCACGTAGGGTAGAGGGGCACGTGGAGCCCTAACACACTTCGTCTCCAAGGTCAAAGAGCCTGGAGCTTAACTTTACCTTAAGGTAGCCACTCCCCTACTGTGGTAGCCGATTTAAGGCGACGCGTGCCCCTACGTGGGCGGGAGTGGCGCAGAAAAAGGAAAAGTCCCACTACTGGGTTCGTAACTTACCCTAAAGGGAATGGACAGTATACTTGCAACGCTTTTCCGAGGCGGATTGGCGGGTATCACATTCCGATTATCTCGTTTTGCAAGTTTTCTCACGATGTTTTCAATAACCTGTACATGGCAATTATGCTATAATATGCACATTAGGCGAAATAAACTACCAAATGGTGCATGCCAATCGTGGGATTCAAACCCAAGACTTCTAGATTGGTCTTCGAGAGTAAATACCACTTAGATACGAGGTACCTATATAGCAGTTTGGATTACACAGTTTTCTTTCACCGCCAGCATATGATGATATAATAATTCTACATTGAAACCTGTACTCGTCAGAAAAAATACCAAAGGCCTATGTTACAGTAAAAATCACACTTGGAGCCATTAATTTGCGGCTTATTGCTATTTCATTGTGTATATATAATAAAAAAATAAATAAAAAAAAACATGCGGGGCAGTCTTTGGGGACTGCCGATAGAAGTGAAAACTAAGTAACTTGTGAATTGTATCGTCGAGCTATTAGATTATTATTTTCGGTTTATAAAGAAGTGTTTATGATCAAGGATTAAAGTTTAAATTGGTCATTAACACTTCTTTACAAACCAAAAATTGTTCACCCAAAAAGTGCTCAACGCGCCTAAATAAGTTTTCACTTCAAAAAACTCAACTATATTTCATTGTAATAAAGTCGCAATTCGAATAGATATGTATAAGTAATACAATGCAATCATTTAAAAATTACATTATAAAATAAACCTTAAGTCATTATTAATAAGGTTGGTATTATTGGAGCAAAACTCCGTCTTACGATTTCTTGCAATCAGGACACGTGACCTGACGCGATTTTAATATTTTTTACCCATCACAAAAAAGTGCACAACGCCGCTAAAGAAGTTTTCACTTCAAAATCGGCGACTTATACGATAATGTTGAAAATAAAACGCCGCAATCTTTCAGCTACTTTCCGAACGTGAATTTTCACTTTAAATATAAAGCCTCTGCGCTAGCTTACATTGTAGTTAGCATAACGAAATGGCCCTTACCAAGCTTAACATTGATTTTACGACACATTACTCTGTGTTTGTGTGGTATTATGGATTTATGAAAAAAAGCACTGCTTAGTTTATTTCGAAACTAGAGTGTAAGAAGTCTCACTAAGACATTTGAAGCCAAGTTATCTTTTTTGGTAGTTCAATGATGAACAACAGCGAGGCTTTAGCGCAAGTTCTGTCGTACCATTCTAAAAGTCTTTAGCCGGGTATTTCGCTTTCCATGGAAAGCTTAAAGCTACAATACATGTATATGAAAGTAAATAAATTGAAAAGTCTGGCTCGTAAAAAATATAAGTAATTACAGTGTAAACGTAACAAAAAAGCTTCCTTTTTTTGCACGTTCCAAATGTACTGCAAAATATTCGTAGTTATCTGAGGTCGTCGTAACATATATCATAAAATATTAACAATATAAAATATTAATAAATATTTACAAAAATTATATTAACCTCTTAAATGTCTTATGTTCATACGGCTGTAAGATATATCTATGACCAATGGTGACCGTCAGTGTTTATGGCTGTTATGTACGGTACCATGCGGTACGTAAGACATTTGAGAGGTACTTATTTATTGCTGTAGGACGGCACACGGCTGACGGTCCGCTTAGAATTTAGCAGTTACCATCGCAAATGGGTGTTTACAACACCAGTGGCATCGCGAAAACGCTGCTGTCCCATAGGAGTACATGAACTTGGGTTACTAATGCCGGAACACAATACAAAGTTATTATGGCGGCATACTTAAGACCAAAGGTGGTCGCCGTCCAGTCGGGCTTGAGGCCCTACCACGTAACTAGGATGTTTTGTCGCCTTTTACGACAGGTCGACCCCGGCCGCAGAGGTTAGTATTCTTTCTCCGCCCCTGTACGGATAGTATTCAATATTATTTCAATGAATTATATAACAAATGCTTTTAATTACTCGGATTTATAACATTAAAATATTGCACATTAAATTTATATTTGCAAGCCGACCAGCGTTAACCATTGTACTGCGTGTATTAATTTTAGGCAATTTTATACAACCATGTATGTCGCATATAAATTTAAATTTGAGAAAACTAAGGTCGGTCGACTCTACTGAATAGAAGAAGAAGGAGAGCTAATGAAATGCTGGCTTAGTGTCATAAACGTACTTACCAAGAGACTTAATATCAAGAGTACCAAAGATCGTGCGAAATGAAAACGAATCCAAACGGACCCCATGCACTGAAGCAGAATTTGACACTTTAATGTTGATATATACAAAACTCAGACCAGATTATGCGTAATATAAATTATGTTATATTTTATGCACCTTCTAGTAAATATATGCGTTTGGAAATCGCACCTGCATACGGTACATGACATCACGCCTTTGTCCACTGGGAGTGGGCAGACAAAAGGTGAAGTGGGTACAGTAATCTATTGACAATTGAAGTGAAGCAACGAAGCTCTTCAGAATGGACACGGAAAAATTTTAAGGTCATTTAAGACTTTAGTTAGCATTTTATTTATTTTTGTATTTGATTAATAACAATATAGTAAATATATGAAAACCTCTAATTATAAAAATGTCTTATTATAAAAGTAATTTTTTTAAGTTATAATTATATAAGTTTAAGATAGATAGTAGTATTGCCTTAATTTTAGATATTAACTTACTTTCTCATCTTGTCTCCTAGTAGGGGCGGAGTTAGCCCTGTGTCTAAGAGGACAGCCTGTCTAGATGGCGAACACCCTTGGACTATAAATATACCGCAATAATAACCCTGTTGTGTTCCAGCATTAGTGACCCAGGTTTCTGTACCCCTATGGAACAGTAGCATGTTAGCGGCGTTGGAACCCCTAGCGTCGTAAACATAAATAGGCGATGGTAACTGCTTATTATAATGGGCCATCAGCCATTATGCTGTTCCACAGCAATAAAAAAACGTATATGTCATATATCTAGAAAATGATTCTAGATATTCAGATGACTAATGAGTCATTAGAATTTTCAATGCAATCTTATAGAATACTAGTTGACCCGGCAAACGTTTTTCTGCCATATGAATTTAAAAATGACGACTATAATGAAAAAATAGTCTATAGCCTTCTTCAAGGTCGAATCTTTAACTATACCGAAATTCATCAAAATTGGTTCAGCGGCTTAGGCGTGAAAGCGTAACTAACAAACAAACAAACTCACTTTTGCATTTATAATATTAGTTAGGATTGCACAAATAATTTCAAGTGTATGTTAAACATGAACAACGTGGAGTATAAATACTAGGCCACGGAGATATCATTCACTTGTTCAATAATACTTGCAAGTTCCTGTACATATAAATAATTACGTAACGCATGTTAACAATATATTAATTTAAAGAAATAATAATTAAAAAGATTAATTTATCATTTATTATTAATGCCACCTCCATTTTATTGAACATTTTCGTGTATTTTCATTTCCTTAACAATAGAACCTGAACAACCGGTGAGTTTATTGAATGTTTCTTGTTTACCTCGCTAGAAAGAGCTGATGAAATTTGCATAATATATTCTTGATATTGGATACCGCGAAGATATTGTTCTTGGTGTCTTATGATAAGTGGTGATACATTTGTCTTGCAATATACTACTAACTAACGTCCTATAGATGATAGGAGATGTAAGAATCCGTAGTCATAATCTAATGGATTATGGAATGCCCTAATCTGGATTATTACAAATAGTTTAGGCAAAGGCTTTACGCACAGCGACGTACTCCTATGAGTGTCATATATTATGTCCTCGGCCCTTAATACAGGGGTTTTCATATCGAGGGATTGTATAGCAATAGTATCTAAACCAAGAGGAAAATATGTTTATTTTTCCCAGAGGGTACTAAAGCAAATGAAGTGCAAAATTATCGTTATTTAATTACAATAACCAGCGGACTTTTTTACACGAAAGTGTAAAAACACGTCCTGAAATTCCATAACAATCCCTATCCCTATGGGACTGCAGCGTGTTCGTGATGCCCCTAGGGTCGCAAATATCTGTATGTAACGGTAACTGCTTGCTATCAAATGGGCCGTCAGCGTGTCAGCTGTTCCTCAGCAATAAAAAAATGCAAGACTTCAAACCAAGTTATTTACGTAATAAAATGTATCTTGTCCAAGTATGAGACCGCGTGAGAGGTTCACGCAATTTACATGCTTATAAGTAAGACCTTGACAGTTATAAAGAATTTAGCTACAGACTTTGTTTGTAGCGACGCATTCAACCGTACGTGGTAGCTATGATTACTCTTGGAGACCAACCTAGAGACGTATATTTTAATTTTTTTAGCCTAATACGCGAAGGGAAACGTCATAAAAATACTTCTTATCACGGTCATCAATAGTTGGCCAAGTCGCCAATAACCAAGATAGGTCCACTAAGTTCAGATGGGCCAGCGTAGAGCTGCCCCTACCTCCGCCGTACGGTAGGGGCTTATCTGGAGGGTAGATGCGTCACCTATCGGGGACGTGACGGTGCCGGTCGGCACCTCATGTCGTGCGGTGTTCCGCAGGGATCGGTTTTGGGACCGCTCCTGTGGAACATCGGCTACGACTGTGTGCTGAGAGGCGAGCTCCCGTCGGGCGCCGACTTGACGTGTTACGCGGACGACACGCTTGTCACTGCCCGGGGGAGCTCGCACAGGGAGGCGACGTTGATAGCCACGGCTGCGGTGTCACAGGTGGTGAACCGCATCCGGCGCCTGGGCCTGAAGGTGGCCCTTAACAAGTCGGAGGCCATGGTGTTTCATGGCCCCCGACGTGCGCCGGCGCCGGGATCACACATTGTGGTCAGTGGGGCCCGGATAGCTGTCGAGTCCACCATGAAGTATCTGGGATTGGTGCTCGACAGCCGATGGGAATTTGGGCCCCACTTCCGGCGGCTGGCGCCCAAGCTGATGGGTGCAGCGGGCGCGCTTTCGACGTTGCTTCCCAACTTGGGGGGCCCGAGCGCCGCCTGTAGGTGGTTGTACGTGGGAATCGTGCGGTCCATGGCCCTGTACGGGGCCTCTGTTTGGGCGTTGGACATGACGGCCAGCACTCTCGCCATTCTGCGCAAGCCGCAGAGGGTGATGGCCGTCAGAGTCGTCCGCGGGTATCGCACGATTTCCTACGAGGCGGCTTGCGTCCTGGCCGGATCCCCGCCCTGGGACCTAGAGGCGAAAGTACTCGCGTCATTATATCGATGGCGCGAGGAAGAGCGGGCACGGGGCTCGAGGCCGGCGCAGCGCGATCTGGCGCGAGAGGAGCTCCGTCAGGTCTTGGTGGCGGAATGGCGGCAAAGGCTTCTGCGCCCTACCGCCGGCCTCGCTACCGTCGAGGCGATCCGGCCAGTACTCGACGACTGGCTCGGGAGAAGGCACGGCTCCCTGTCGTTTAGGGTGACGCAGGTGCTGTCGGGGCACGGCTGCTTCGGCAAGTACCTGTGCCGCATAGACAGGGAGCCGGACGCTCGGTGCCATCACTGCGTCCACGGCGGGGAGGACACGGCGCAACACACACTCGCCGAGTGTGTAGCTTGGGAGGAGCAGCGCCGTGTCCTCACAAATGAAGTAGGAGGAGATCTGTCGCTGCCGGCCGTAGTGCGGAGGATGGTCGGTAGCGCAGAGTCGTGGGACGCAGTGGTGTCCTTCTGCGAGGACGTGATGTCGCAGAAGGAAACTGCGGAACGGGAGAGGGAGATCTCGACTCCCTTCCCCGGCCGCAGAAGGCGCACCGGGCGCAGGGGAAGGGCGGATAACGCCCTTTTCCGGCCCCCATGAATGGGTCCAGAGGCGAGGGACTTGGGGAAGTCCCCGCCCCCTATTCGATGGACCCGAGGCGGAGGCGCGTGCGGGTGTCGGCGCGCGCCTCTGAGGCGATGCACGGGGTAGTTAAACACCTCACTACCCCGTGCAGGAGACGAGGCCCGGACAGACCGGGCCAGCACTAGTGTGGGGCTGCGGAAGAATCTGGATTCCCGCGGCCCCGCGCGCACGTGTGAGGAGACACCGGGGTGGTGGTTTTAGCCGGTAGGAGTCCGGCACGCCCCTCCGCCTTTCCCCAGGCGGAGGTAGTCCATGAGGATTTCCCCACCCCGTAAAAAAAAAAAAAAAAAGCGTAGAGCTGCGAATATGCTACGCCAACATGGATGTACCCGCAGCTCGAATCACGGCACCGGCGTTCGTTGCTTCCTGAGCTTACGCCAGGGTAACTCGGGCCCCGACCAGACTGAGAAGAAGACCCGAAACGGAATCCAAGATCATCGGTATGTCTAACCCACTTATAGTGTTTCTATGGGTGATTCACAGGTTTGGCAATGTCCCGATGTATGTATACTGCCCGCACTTGCCGTGGGTCTCGTGTCTTGACAGCAACATCTTCACCACTAAACATAGACATGCAAAACCGCATCTGTATGCAGTAAATGCATACTACAGACTAAATCGCATTCACTACACCACCAATCCGCTTTGTTGTCCAAATGTCATGTATACTCTCCGTTATTTTCAAGAATGCTTGATTAGGAGTAATGTAATTCAACCACTAATGCTAGAACTTTTTAAAATTTTTATCCTCCTTAAGCAATTAAAGGGTGAACATACAAAGCGGATGTTACTTTAACCGCTACTTACATTGTTTGTCTATAACGTAAGTCAAATATTCTTTACTCAAGCTCACATGTATTAAAAACATAACAATTTAAGGCGTGACTTTTGTTACGTACGCATCTCAAGTTTTTATTGTGTTTGAACATAATATTTGTTAGTACTTGTAAACGAATTATGTGTAACCTTCAATGGACTAATGTTTGTTTGTGACGAAACATAATGAGATATATGTTTCATTATATTTAATAATAGTCACTTCTAGAAGTTTCACCGCTGGACATTGGTCTAAACCTTTATCTGTTTCTTTACCTTAGAGACAAAATAATTTATACTTTTATTATACCCCAAGTATTTTCTGGTTTTTTACGACCTTCATGGGATAAATGTTTTGCAAATCAGAACGCTTGCGGGGTTCTCTGGAGTTTGGGTATTTATGTATAATATTATAATATTATTAATATTTTGTGACAATTCACACAGCGTCAGCTATTCCCAAACTAAGTAGCACTTGTATTATGAGCCCTAGACAACTGATATACTACTTACATACTTTTTTTTTGTAAATAAATACATATTATACATAAACACCCAGACGCGAGACGGGAATCGAACCCGTGACCTCCGCAAGCGTACCGAAGTACGTTATCCGTTACGCCACCGAGGTCGTCAAATATGCATACTATATGTAGTATATCAGTTTTCTAATAGCCATGAGCTCTGCTACTTTGATATTAGTTGGCGCTGTGTGATCTGAAATTTAGAAATAAAAGAATGAAAATTTTCTCCGTGTAGGGGCGGAGTAAGAATACTAACTTCTGCGGCAGGAGTCGGTTTGTCAAAATAACCGTCAAAAAAGCGTCAAAATAACCCTAACTACATTGTACCCCTATAGGACAGCAGTGAGAGTAACTCTTTACTTTTAAGTGGGCTGTCAGCCTGTCTGCTGTTCCTAAACAGAAAAAAAATGATCACAGTATATTTCTTTATTTTTGATTCAACGGCCTCTTTTTGACCCCTCCGTTTCTTGACCATAGAGGCTAAAAATAGATACAATAGTATTTAGAATAGACAAAACTAGATACAGTAGATTCGACTGTCTTTTCTATTCCGTAAGGAAAAACCGAACCCTTTCTTCTCATTGGCGGAAACCACTTGAGTATCACCGGTTTCTATTGATGTCTAAATATGTTTGTTGCAATAAATTATGTATATTAGATCGATCTATATCTTAGAATCAATCTATATCTTATACTATCTTAGAGTCGAGAAATTTAACAAACAGATTATTTTCTTTTGCAAGTTCACAAAAATTAAAAATAACACTAAAATTCTAATACCTTTGTAAAAAGAATTTTCGATAGTGAACTATTTACCACAGGCCAATACAGCCAGAAACAAAAATAATTGAAACTTGTTAGATTATGATGAAAATTGCCGACTTGGGTCTGACTTGAATAAATTATAATCATCCAAAACCACATACGTTATTCTATACACTGTTTCTGAGTGTTGAACCCCTTTTTGAGTGTTGTCGTAGATGTGTGTATACCGCGTGTATCGATAACAGAGAAAGAGCGCGGCAACCGCCTGAACTGTCAAACATTGCTACATCTACCCGTAGTGATATACCCCTAACTACTAATGGGAAATTTGTAAACGATGTTCAGATTTTCGTTATTAATATTGTGATTTTCTTATATTCGTTTTATATATTAAACTAATTATTTATTGATAAATTAAGTTATACGGGTAGGCGAAATATAAGTTGGAACCTATGATAGTTCTATATTGATTTAATTGTGAATAATTCATTGCTAATAAGATAACAGAATATTTTAGAATTAATCTCGTCAGTAAAAAGGCATGAAATAATTAATTCAAATAGGCAAGACAAGCAATTAAACATGCCCATAACTGTTTGCAAGATCAGTCCGTAAAAGTTGCTCCAAAATTTTCCAATCGAAAAGAAAGCCGTTCGTGTATCTCATTTACAATTTAAACACAACGTCGAACAAAAGCTAGTCGCATACAGTCGTAATCGTATGTAATCGTCAACATTCCCGCGCCTACCGAATGGAGCATTAATAAATCGAAAGGCCCATTAAAAACCTAAATGTCGTTTATCTTGATTGAGATTTATGATAAGTGGTCGGGCAGGATTGAGACACTGTACACATACCCCGCTTGACGAAATGTTTATTTATTGTTCTCTATATGGACTAGGGTATTGGCATTATCGAAGTTTAATTGAATATCGATTGAATAGAATCAAATCGAATTGAATTCATTATATCCTAATAAGGATTAATTACGATCTTGCATTGAAAACAATAGAATTTAATAGAACACTTGATAATTAATTAGTGAAGCTGAAACTATTATTTATTAATAAAATCTTCGTGTCATATTTTCCTAAAATAGTTACAATTTTTCATATAACTGAACATTTGTAATAAATTACGTATTTAGTGCCTTCTTTTTCCTGCCTTTATCCCAAACTATGGGGGATCAGCACAACATGTTCTTTTCTTCTACTCTCATCTGTTAGACGTCATCTCAAAATTTATAATTTTTTTTGCCATATCATCTTTTACACAGTCCATCCATCAAATCTTTGGTCTTCCTTTTGTATCCACCCACTGGCATTCCTAGCATTTTCCTTGTTATATAACATTCTTCTTTTATATTCTTCTATTATATGACCAAACCTATAAGTATGTTTACTAAATACTTTTAAGTTTTTCAACCACTGGTGCTAATTTTACACATGTCTATTATACTTATTTCTATTTTTATACATTTTCTTAACTTCGAAGATCCATCTCAGCATTCGTATTTCTAACATTATCAGAATATACATTTCATTTGGTGTTTGGTGAATAAAATATATGATGGTGGCCACTTGTTTCTATAAATCTATTCCAGCAGTTAAAGAATACCACCATGAGAAAATACTTCACTTTTTTCAGTCTTACACTTACCAGTAAGTATAGCTATAATATATGTATAATTCTAGTAACTAGTGATGATTATACTGTAGTAGGTGATACGAACTCACGCTTCGTTGGTAATGTTATGACTGTGTCATTGCAGGCCAACAGAAAGAATCTTTATAACGCCGCATAATAGGTACTAACGCGAGGAATAAATGCTCTCTGATGCCATCCTCAGTGATCTGGCAGAAGAGGCAGATATGCTATCAAAACGTAAGGTAAAACCAATATATGTATGAACGTAGAAAAGCTAGCACAACTCTGAGCGTGATTAGGACTAAATACATGTTGTTAAATACATTATTTATAAATAATATACTCGTAGTATATTATTTATAAATTTTTAATAATGTATTTAATCAAAAATATTTTCTTAATATAGACATATTTTACTAAGAGTTCTGAAGGTTTTGCAAAGTGAAGAAAAAAAAGCAGATAACCAGTCTGTGTATAGTAAATATTTTACACTCAATGCACACAACGCCATTTAGTTCAAGTAAGTTGCAAAGCACTTGTGTTATGGGTACTAGACAATTGTTGTATATAAAAGTATATATGTAGTATAATTATACTACATATATACTTTTATAGTTTTTAATATTATAAATGTAAAAGTAAGTTAGTTTGTAACGCTTTCACGCGAAAACTACTTAATCGATCATCATGAAACTTTGTACACATATTCTTGGAGGTATTAGAAGTAACATAGGATACATTTTAATGATTTTTTTATGAAGATATTACCCTTTCTCATTTTTTTTTCATTTAATTTTGCCTGTTAATAGCCCAGCGGAGCGGGCGTGATTGGCTAGCACTTTTATAAATAAATACATATAATAAACACCCAAATGCGGGACGAAAATTGAACCAGTAACCTCCGCAAGCGTATTAACGCATCCAAGCCGTTATGCCATGGAGATTGTAAAGTTTAAAGCAGGTCTATTAAATAATAGATAAGTCCCTCATTAGTCTCCAAAATAAGTGGCCACAAAATCACCTTACAGGTGCACAGTCCATTGTCCGAGATCAGATGCGGAGATCAGATCTTGTCATTGTGACACTTGTCCACCTGTCCGACCCCCTTGTTACGGCACTTAGTTTTGTATAAAAATAGTTTCGCCGCACTCAAGGTCCAATAATAGTTAAATTGTTAAGAGCCATACTTTCCTCACCATCCAAGCTTTGACATTCGTGTCGCAAAGCCTTCGCGTGTCGGAACATTCGAGTCTAGTCTCGAATCTGGGTGTTTGTTTCTGATATTTATCTATTTACAATAGAAAAGTATCCAAGTATACTCTGTTCTGTTCTTTACTATATCAAATGTCTAGAAATGGAAGCACTTTATTGCTAACTTTGGCACTAGATGGCGCTGTAATAATCCTCCCATTATGATTATTATTATTTTAAAGCTAATTTGCTCAGGGGAAGCTGTTTACAATAATAAACTTGATAGAGAGGAAGAATTTAATAAATCCCGAGGAACACTTTACCAGAGCGTCGTCTGCTTGTATGTTGCAACACAGTTGGACCACAGGTCCATTGAGGCTCACCTGACAGTGTAATGACTCCAAAAATCTTCATTAATTACTCTCTAACAAGATTAGCTTCTTTGTGCCGTGTGGTCCCGGCCGAAGAAAGAATAGGGCCACCCCAAATCATCCCAAGGGAGTCGTAAAAGCCGACTGATGGGTCACTCCCTCTGCCAGCTTGCATGCGGCGAGGGAAGGACACCTCTAGGTTTCCCTTTAGAGGTTGGGAGGTCGGACGGCAGTCGCTCCCGTAAAAACCAAAACAAGCCAAACAAAAATGGTACGGACACGGAAAGGTATTGTCACGGATAGGGCGTCGCCGCAAAACGACGCGCAGGAACTTCGCCCGACTCCTGTGACAAGTGGACTAGGGCTGCCGTGCCGTGGGCGAGCACGGCTAAAGACACTAGCCCCATCCAAAAGGAAACTCCGCTTCGCAACGTGGAATATTGGCACGCTAACCGGACGCGCGAGAGAGTTGGCCGATGTGCTCTCCAGGCGGAGGGTGGCCGTGGCGTTCCTGCAGGAGACTCGGTGGAAGGCAAGCAGATCCCGGTTCATTGGGAATGGCTACAAGCTGATCTACACAGGTGCACCTGGTGGGGAGAATGGGGTTGCCATAGTGCTCTCGGAGGAGTTCCAGAACGACATTTTGGAAGTGAAACGTCATAGCGACCGGCTTATGGTCGTTAGGGTGCTTATCGATGGGGTAGTTACCCACTTGATAAGTGCCTATGCGCCACAGGCCGGTTGTGACGACGCCGATAAAATAGCGTTTTGGAATCAACTCGGAGAAGTGCTCCGTGGAATCCCGTTATCACAGGGGATCGTTTTGGGGGGTGATCTGAACGGTCATGTGGGTGATGAATGTGGGGAATTTGAGCGTGTTCATGTTGGATTTGGGTACGGTAGCCGCAACGCGGAAGGGGAGGACATCCTCAATACGTGTGCGGCTGCCGACCTTGCCATCGTGAACACGTATTTCAAAAAGAGACCCGAGCATCTCATCACCTACAAGAGCGGGAGGAATGCTACCCAAATCGACTTCCTACTCACTAGGAGACACCACATCAGCAAAGTGGCCAACTGCAAGGTCATACCCGGTGAGAGTCTCACTGCACAACACCGTCTTCTTGTCATGGACCTCTGCGTAAAGCCCAAAGGCAAATGTGTCGACCGCCTTCAACGCCGAATCAGGTGGTGGCTGCTTGATGAAGTCAAGTCCCAGGAGTTCGCCTCTGCCATCGGCGACAAGTGCGCTGGTGGTGAGGGCGAACCGGTTCAAGCTTACTGGGATAGGATTCAGGCGGCTATCCTTGGGTCGGCGAGAGAGGTGCTTGGCGTGTCTAAGGGCGGACGCAAGTGTGACAAGGAGACTTGGTGGTGGAACGACTCAGTCCAGAGGGAGACCAGGGCGAAAAAAGCCCTCTTTAAGAAGTGGCAAGCGTCCAGATCTCCTGAAGATCGCGACGCATACAAAGATGCCAAACGCGCCACCAAGAAAGCTGTAGCCAGAGCCAGACGAGACCACTTACAACCACTTTACGATAAGTTGGACTCGTCTGAGGGGCAGAAGCTCATATATAAGTTGGCGCGCTCTAGGGTCAAAGCGGCACAGGATATCTCCAAGTGCCGCTGTGTAAAAGACCCCGGGGGCAACTTGTTATGCGAGGACCTCGCGGTGAAGGAGAGATGGCGCTCATATTTCCACGAGCTGCTGAACAAGCAGCATAAAGAGGTGCAGCCGCCAGATCTTCCTCCGAACCAAGGACTAGTGCCACTGATAACGCCTGCAGAGGTCCAGAATTGTCTTCGCCGCATGAAGAATCGGAAAGCTGTTGGATCCGATGGAGTCCCCATCGAAGCCTGGAAGGCGATGGGCTCTCGTGGTGTGGGCACTTTAACCGACCTTTTTAACCGGACACTCCTCACCGGTACGGTCCCGAACCAATGGAGCCTGAGTATCATTACTCCAGTCTTCAAAGGCAAGGGATCGGTGCAGGAGTGCGGTAGCTACCGCGGTATAAAGGTCATGTCCCACACCATGAAGCTCTTCGAGAGGGTTATTGACTCTCGGATTCGACAGGAGTGCACTGTCTCGGAATGTCAATATGGGTTTCGCCCTGGTCACGGGACAATGGACCCTGTTTTCGCCCTAAGGACTGTCGCGGAGAAATACAGGGCGAAGAATACGCCTCTGCATTGTCTGTTTCTTGACTTGCAGAAGGCCTTCGACTGTGTTCCTCGCGCGATAATCTGGTGGGCATTGCGGTCCAAAGGGATTCCAGAGGCCTATATTGGGATCATCCGAGACATGTACCGTGATTCCGATTCCGTAGTTCGGACCGCTGTTGGCGACACAAAACCTTTCCCCATCACCGTCGGTGTGCACCAAGGATCCGTCCTTAGTCCGTTTCTGTTTAGCGTGGTATTAGACGTATTGTCAGACAGCATCAAAAACTCACATGAGCAGCCCCCGTGGCTGCTCATGTATGCTGATGATATCGCGCTGGCAGATTCGGACAGGTGTAGGCTGGTGCGACGTGTGAAGGTGTGGAAGGAGTCGCTTGAGAACGGTGGTCTGAAGCTCAATGTGGCGAAGACCGAGTACTTGGCCTGTAACTCCACAGATCCCACACCCGTACTCATAGACGGCAACACGGTCGAGCGCACGGACCATGTGAAATACCTGGGATCTGTGTTTCATGCGTCTGGTGACATCGATTGCGACGTCAAGGCACGCATTGCTGCCGCGTGGGCCAAATGGCGTGAGGTAACTGGTGTCATTTGTGACCCCAAGATGCCGGTAAAGTTGAAGGGACAGGTCTATAAGACCATTATTAGGCCTGTCCTTTTATACGGCTGTGAAGCGTGGCCGGTGTTAGAGCGACACAAGCAAGAACTGCGTGTCACGGAGATGAATATGCTGCGGTGGATGTGTGGAGTGACGCGGAAAGACCGCGTTAGGAACTCCCGCATTCGCGGTAGTCTTCGTGTCCGTGACATTGCAGATAAATTGCAGGAGTGTCGGCTCCGTTGGTATGGCCATGTTTTACGGCAACCGGATGCTTACGTGGGAAACAAATGTCTGGCCATGCCGCCTCCGCCGGGCCCCGGCAGGAGGGGTAGACCCAAAAAGTGCTGGCTTGACGTCATAAAGGGTGATATGCGTGCCAATGGGCTCACTACCAGGGATGCTGAAGATCGCGCGAAGTGGAGTAGAAAAAGTCGGAAAGCGGACCCCGGGCACCGAAACGAAAGTTTGGGTGGCAACCGGGACTAACGCTAGGATGATGATGATGATGATGAAGATTAGCTTCTTTACTTTACTATCAACCACTAACAAAAGAGAAAATTTATCTATTTGAATGATTTTTTATGTCCTAGAAGTTCTAGATAATCGATGATTAATATGCAATTCTAAATTTATTGTTGGAAACAATCTAAAACTTGAAGTCAAGTCATTTTAGTCTTACACAATTTTTCTTTCTTCGTTCGTTTCAATGTTACTTAATACTGCAAATGGTGGAGGTCTAGAGTGCTCAATACCTAAAAACGTCTAAAAATGTTAAATACAAACAATATATACATGATTAATATATTATTTTCTTATAGTTTTTATATAATTCTATACCTTTTCCATGCAAAGACGGCGTAAGAATACTAACCTCTGCAGCTGGGGGTCTTAAAAGCGTCATAATAACCCCAGCTAGGTGGTAGACCTTCAAGCTCGACTGTATGGCGACCACCTCTGGTCTTTAAACATGCCGACATATTAACATTGTCTTGTGTTCTGGAATAACTGACCCAGGTTCCCAGGTCATCAACGTCCATAGGCAACAAACAGTAAATGCTTTCTATTAAGTGGGTCATCTGTCTGTCTGTTGTTCTACAACAATAAAAAGAAACTTTATATAAGATCAATTTAGTGAAGGAAGTACCTTCGAGGTCTTTTTTTCGTGGAAATTTTCTATCAATACCATATTGGAACCTGGAAGGAACCGACGAGATTACAATGGACTTACCATATGTAACTAACGGCTGCCGGTCTTTGATAATAACGGCGGTCGCGGCGATATACCAACTAAAACTTCGCGGGATTGACTTTTAGTCTTTGCTCTGTGACAACTAAGCAAATGCTAACTGGACAGCTTGCTAGAATAAAAATAAGAAAGATGCGCTAGGTTTTCTATTTGGGATGAGAGGATCAAAATCTATCGTGCTAAAAGCTTAAGCAAATATATTTTAAATATTTTTAAGCTTGATTCCACTATGATGATAAGTAAATTAACAATACATAAGATTAAATCAATTTTCTTTTTACGACATCGTAAGTAGGAATAAATAAGCTATAAACATTTTGAGCACCTGTACCAATTCGTCATATTTTATAAGATATACAAGATAATAAAACTCAAACCTTTGATATGAATCGAAAAATGTATCTTAATTAGAAAACATTTAAAAAAAACTATTATAAAAACGAGACTTCTGTGCTGTTAATTAATTACCGACGCACAAAATCGGATAGCTCTAACGAATCGATATAATAGTATCATAAATCGAATGACCGGCTACCAAGCATTGTAATATTAATCGACACTTATGACTAATAGGCAAAAATATCTTAAGCGCCAGAAATCAATTTGAACCGGCGCGAGGTATAAACAATAAAAAAACCAATTAGATTTTGTAATTTAACACAATTAGATTCCTTTGTATAGATGGCAAATCATTTTTTAATTTTAAATTCCAATTACTAGTGTATTCGACTAATTTAAATACCTAGAATTTCTATTAGTTGTATTGAATAGTCTAAAATTGATGTTCGGGTTCAGAGAAACTCAACTTGTCCAGCAACCGTCAAAAGAAAAATAAATAGTCACATATTTTGAAAAAAGGTTTAAGTTTCTAACTTAACGCTGGCTACGTAATAATTTATAATATTTAAAAATATTGGTATTTATATCAATAATAT
Source organism: Malacosoma neustria (assembly GCA_963693495.1). Lineage (NCBI taxonomy): Eukaryota > Metazoa > Arthropoda > Insecta > Lepidoptera > Lasiocampidae > Malacosoma > Malacosoma neustria. The sequence continues at coordinate 7,683,986 of OY856391.1, read as the reverse complement.
TTTTTAATGACAATAAAATGTGATCTTTATAGGCCAATTCACTATTCTCAATATATTATAATTTTTCTGAAATATGTTATCTATTACGTTACAAGCAATTTTTTGATGGCCCACTAATACTAAGCAGTTACCGCGTAAAGATGTTTGCATCACCAGTATCCGCGTCCGCGTAGAGTTACTTGAATCCGGTTCATTTATGCCGGAATATTTCACAAGGTTATTATGGCGGCATATCTAAAGACCATGGTTGCCATCCAGACGTACTTGAAGAGCTATCACCTAGCTGAGGTTGTTTTGTCGCTTTTTACTACTGGCTGCTCCCAGCTACAGGGGTCAACTCGTCATTCTTACTCCGCCCCTGCACGGAGTATGTGATAGACAAGTGGTTATTACACTTGATGGATAATCCAAAGCTCATCCTCATCATAGTATGCACTTCTTAGGCAATTGACACCTCTTAGGCTGAGTGACTGCCATATTTATCTTCTATCCGTGCAGGAGTGGAGAAAGAATATTAACCTCTGCGGCCGGGGTCAGCCTGCCGTAAAAGGCGACAAATTAACCCACCCTAGCTACGTAGTAGGGCCTCAAGCCCGTCTGGATGGCGACCACCTTTGGTCTTAAGTATGCCGCTATAATAACCTTGTGTTGTGTTCCGGCATTAGTGACCCAAGTTCCTTTACTCTTATGGAACAGCAGCGTGTTCGTGATACCACTGGCGTTGCAAACACCCATAGGCAATGGTAACTGTATAATTCTTAGCGGGCTGTCAGCCTGTCTGCTGTCCTACAGCAATAATTAAAAAAATCTCTTAAGGCATATTATAATACAATTAGCTGACGTAATGGGAAGCTATGTAGGGAAACCAGTAGACCTAGCTCACCAGTATGTGACCTCCTAAAGCTTAGACAAGCTGCGAGCTATCGTTTTTCCTCTAGGAGAAGATGCAAACCGGGGGACGTCATGAGTTAGCACATGTCACATTTAGTTTTTCGCCTTTTACCCTTCTAGCTTTATGTATATAGTCTTTCATCTATTGAAAACATAGATAGATAGATAGATAGATAATTCTTTATTGTTCACCACACAGTTTTACAGAAAAAAGACATAAAAAGAAGTAGGTAATAGTACAACATAGTGAACAAACGGCGGTCTTATCACTAAATAGCGATTTCTTCCAGACATCCTATCAGAAATATTTAAAGTAGTTGTACAAGATGGTGCACAATAGACATAAAAATCAAGATAGTAAATATTTTACAAGAAAAAAAAACTAAATTAATCTAACATAATAGCAATACAATGAAGCATACACATGATAATGCAGTTTATGACTTTAGGTAATGGTCATTAACCAAGTTTCTAAAAATGGCAAGTGATTTTGCTTTTCTAATATCCAGAGGGAGGGACTGAGTGCATGACGTGAACATGACCATCGTTCTTCCTCGTATCCATCCAAGACTTGTTTATAACAGAAGAGTTTTTCGTAATACTTTTTCCAGTCTCACGTATATAAACATATTAATATACTAGCATTATATATATACAATAGCGGATGTTGTCTAGTGGACAAACGAATTTCACCTCGATTTTATAATTTATACTCGCTCGTCGGCCGCCCGAACAGGTGTTCGTTTGAAATATAGGCTGATGAGATTTTAAAGGCCGAAATTTGAATTAAGCTGTGTTTAAAATGTTTACCGGTTTATTTTAATCATTTTCGACTCAATTTAATTTTGTTTTATATAAGGATGTCAGTTGGCCGATTTATTTAGAAGTAACAGTTAACGGTTTTTATCGAAAAGTGTAGCATGCAATTAATTATTAGCAGTCAATCTAATAAATTAAAGATTTGCATATTTTTTTCTAATTATACATAGTTGTTGTCTATTGCCTGAACTTAGGCTTCCCTAATTATTTATTTTTTATAGCTAGAGTTCAGTAGACAGGTAGACGGCCCACACTGGCAGGTGGTCACCGTTGCCTATGGACGTTTGCAGCACCAGAGGCATTACCCTAATTTTGTGTCACTCATCCCCAGTCCTGGGCCTTCTTTGTCCATTCCCGATGGACAACCCTGCGCAGACCATGAGCCTCTTAAGCTGATGGAACTTATACCTCCATTAAGAGATGTGGCCTCTAATCCAGAATATATTTCCACCAGTCGTGTGATCGTTCAGTCGACGTATCCCGCAAATATTCATTGCGGGATATGTCTTCGAAAGAATACTGACCTCTGCAGTCGACTTGTCGTAAAAGGCGACAGAAAACCACCCTAGTTACGTGGCAGGGCTCAAAGCCTATCTGGATGGCGACCACCTTTGGTCTTAAGTAAGCCGGCATAATAACTATGCTTTGTGTTCCGGTATTAGTGACCCAAGTTTCTGTAACCTTATGGGACAGCAGTGTGCTCGCAATGCCACTGGCGTTGCAAACACCCATAGGCGACGGTAACTGCTGAATTTTAAGCGGGCCGTCAGCCTGTCCTGTTGTCCTACAGCAATAAAAAAGAGAATTATAACACAAATTCAATAACGGACAATGACGTACCATTACAACCGTGATTAACCACTTAGATGATGATAAATTAGTAAAATAAAGAAATTAATTATTTATTATTGCAATAATTATTCGTTAAAAATAGCGTATATAATACATACATAAATATCCTGACACTTTCATTTTTAGGATTTCAACATCAGCCTGTATTTAAGTACAAAGACGCGGCGCGACGCCCAAAGGAATGTTATTAATTTGGAATTTGTTACAGCCTATACTTAAACCACCTGATATGCCGTTAAGCCTTAACGCATAAATATCAATACATCAGAACTTCTGTTAATCGACTACCCATCTTTTGGGTTGTTTTATTTTTATGTAAAACTAAAAACATCTTGGTTATAGTAAAACTTGTATTTAGTATTCACACACCGCTATATAGTTCCAAAGTAAACCTTAAAGCTTGTGTTATGAGTACTACATAACTCACAATCATTTTAGCGTTAAATCCCGGTTGCAACCCAAACTTCCGCTTCGATGCCCACGGTCCGCTATCTGACTTTTTCTTCTCCACTTCGCGCGATCTTCAGCATCCCTGGTAGTGAGCCCATTGGCATGCATATCACCCTTTACGACCACAAGCCAGCACTTTTTGGGTCTACCTCTCCTGTCAGGGACTGGCGGAGGTGGCATGGCTAGACATTTGTTTCCCACGTAAGCATCCGGTCGCACGGTCTTCGGCATCTCTGGTATTGATTCCTTAGGTACGAATATTACCGTTTACGACGCTAAGACAACTAATATAACCGATGAAAGAACAGCGATGGTTTTTAATCACTTAGTTTCATCACTTAGATCACTTAGTTACTACGTCTCACCCGTACACTAAACCTAAAATTTTTTAAATATTATTTTATAAGCACTAGAACTCTTTTTGAGCTTGCATCCAGCGTAAATTTGCCTTCAATTACTATACAAGAAACTGCTAAAGTTAGCTCAACCTATACCGGTTTATGTATAATAGATCTAATATTTTTTTGTAAATGACTCAAAGGGGCCAATGACTTTTTTATATAACCAGAATATTAGAAAGTCAGAAATAAATAATAGGAAAACAATACATTTGTAATAATAATTTATTAGTAAATAGGTAGATTTGTAAGTATCGTTCTTTTAAATATTTTTTTAAAATTTTAATTTTTCTTATTTTTTATTGCTGTAAGACAGCAGACAGGCTGACGGCCCGCTTAAATTTAGTAGTTACCGTTGCCTATGGGTGCTAGCAACGCCAGTCGCATCGCGAACACGATGCTGTCGCATAAGGGTACAGGTACTTGGGTCACTAATTCCGGAACACAGCACAAGGTTACTATGGCGGCATACTTAAGGCCAAAGGTGGTCGCAATCCAGACGGGCTTGGGGCCCTACCACGTAGCTAGGGTGGGTTGTTTTGTCGCCTTTTACGATAGACCGACCCCGGCCGCAGAGGTTACTCCGCCTCTGCACGGATAAATATTAAATATAACATGTCTTCATTTAGTTAGCTTTCTAATTTATTTTTTATTATTTGTTAAATAGAGATCAATCTACATGTCACTAGTTCAAATCGTACAAAGGCAAGCACCGCTTATAGTAAAAAATTAATCTTCTATGTTTGATCACGTCTTACATTCTCCTATACAAAAAATCAAATATTCACATCATTGAAGTATTGTAAATTTTCTCCTATATACATATTATCAATAATTAAATAACTATTGAACATGGCATTTCATGGCGTTATATTCTACGATCGCCTTTTCGATAACACGTCAAGAATCAAGCGATATAATTGCCTTCTTTTGAATTGCAAATTCTTGCAAATAATATTAACTTGTTTTTTATTGTTTTGCCTTCGGCGAAAACAACAATTCATTGTGTGACTCAATGTATCTCAAATGTATGTTATAATGTAAGAGAAACTTTTGTTTGTGTAATACAGGGAATAAACGGTATATTTAAAAATCTCCGTTTCGCTGATCTGCTTGTTTGCAAAACTGTTTTGGAATCGACTTTCTCGTGTTCCTGATAGTTTCCTTTTTGGTTCATCTATGAAACGTATCTTTTGGGTAGAAGGTCAGTTCATCATTGATGATATAGTTGTTGTATATAGGTAAACTGTAAGCAGTAAAGCAGATGTGACCTGTGCAGCACTCAGAAACAAAGAGTCAGAATTCAACGACTAGATGAAAGATACCAGTGTTTCTTTTTCGAAGAGAAACTCCGTTCGCAAATACCCTCAACCCCCTGTTGGGGTATACAGAACTACATTAGGCTATTCACAAAAATACCCTATTAGGTAGGTAAAAAAAACGCTGTTAAGTTATAGCCTAGTACCTAGACTGACAGACCACTGACCGGTCAGTCCCGTGGCCAAGGATGAATATAAGTAAATAAATATATTGGGACAATTCTCACAGCGCCATCTTGTTCCAAAGTAAGTAGCATACGAGTAGCACTTGTTTTATGGGTACTAGACAACTAATATAATACGTATATACTTTTATTTTGTAAATAAATAAATATAATACATAAACAGTAAACACTAAAGCATAAACAGCAAGACGCGAAACGGGAATCGAACCCATGACTTCCGCAAACGTACTGACGTGCGGTAGTCGTTACGTCACGGAGGTCTAATTTATATTATTATGTATACGAGTAACTATAATGGATCAAAGTTTAAGCCACAGACGAGAAATATTTAATCGATTCGTATTGCCCACTGGTTATTTTTGAGTTACGCAACAAATAATAAACTTCATCTACTGCATTGTCAATACAAAGATTAATTTAGTTTTACGAGATCCATTCCAGTTTTAAAAGGAAAACGGTTGGATTTCATACATTACTAAGAATTAACTGTGACTAACTACGGTCAGTTGTAGTCATTGTTGTGGTATTTTTATAATGGCCCATTCTGTTGGATAAAAAATTTTAGATCCTTGTTCGTCTTGCTACATTATCTAGCTTTCTATGTCTACCAATTTTTGTCCGTAATAACTATAAAATACTACTACTAATCATCGCATGTGATGTCTTTTCTCTATTAATTACATCTTTTTAACTTTTTTTATTGCTGTAGGACAGCAGACAGGCTGACGATCCGCTTAAAATTTAGCAGTTATCGTCGCCTATGGGTGTTTGCAACGCCAGTGGCATCACGAACACGCTGCTATCGATTAAGGGTACAGGAACTTGGGTCACTAATGCCGGAACACAACACAAGGTTATTATGGCGGCGTACTTAAGACCAAAGGTGGTTGTCATCCAGACGGGCTTGGGGCCCTACCACGGAGCTAGGGTGGGTTGTTTTGTCGCCTTTTACGACAGGCCGATCTCGGCCGCAGCGGTCTTTCTCCGCCCCTGCACGGATAACCCTGCACGGATGTATGGATGAAAAAGAAAACATATTAGATATATTTCAAATATTCCAATTATGTGCTCTAAGTAGCACGTACGTTTAAAACATCTCGTAAATTGTTTAGAGAAAGTATTAATTTACTAAACCTCTTTTTCTTTGACCGTTCTTTTATTTTCGCTATGCGAGCAATGTACGTATAATATGTATTGAAGCAATGATGTTATAGTGAAGAGAAACTTGTATTGTTGGTTGGCGATTTCTTTCCTTATGCGAAACGAGTTATAGACAGGTGCAAACTGTTGCCACAGTTAATCTTAAGCAATCTTTGTTATTAGTTACCACCACCTTTGATTACTAATATATTATTAATCTATTTTTACATACTTCTTTTGGTTCATTTGTCAGCCGTAGTAAAATGTTAATATTTTTATTCATAACATTAAAGCTTGTTATTAGAAAAAAAAAAAAACAGTGAAAGCAGAGCGTCCTTTGGGGACATCCATTAATTACGTGAGCTCAGAATGGGGGGGAGGGGTCCAATGAAATCTCACCAAATCTCATTTAAACCGAGGGGGGATAATGGAAAATCTCACCTCACCTTCAAAAACTATAAAATATTACAGATATTAAAAATATGTTATTATCTGTTTTTTTTACTTTGAATTTTATTTAATTTTAATAAATTAAGTATAGTATACCTGTACGGTTTATTATTTTCCCGAATAGTAAAATTAAATTTAGTTTAAAATATTTTTAGCGCCAATCTCACGTAAGGAGCGGGGGGGGGGGGGGTCCAGGCAAATCTCACTAAATCTCACCTAAGGGGGGGGGGTCTAAACTGATCGAAAAATAGCTCACGTAATGGATGTCCCCTTTGAGGATATATTCAATTTTGTCTACGAAAACGGTCTCTTATTGGTGCCGAATCAGAACTTCGGGGAAAACTTCTACGCAATTCTGTAGGGTTCTCCACATTGCTATTGCAAGCAAAACCGTGATTGGCTAACAAACGATAGCTATTCATTCTATACGATAGAACGCTAGTAGCTATCTAAACGATAGCTGGTCCTGGCATTCCCACTAAATCCGTGGTCACAAATCGATCTTTCGTTTTTTATTTTATCTATATAGTTTTTTTGTGATCATAGAGCATATTGAAGATCATCATCATCATCTTAGCGTTGAGTTCCCGGTCGCTACCCAACCTCTCGCTTCGGCGCCCGGGGTCAGCTTTCCGACTTTTTCTTCTCCACTTCGCACGATCTTCGGCATCTCTGGTGGTCAGTCCATTGGCACGCATATATACGTCAAGCCAGCACTTTTGGGTCTACCCCCTGCCGGGGCCCTTCCCCACGTAAGTAGCAGGTTGACGTAAAACGTGGCCATACCAGCGAAGACAATGTCACTGGCATGAAGGCTGCCGCAAATCCGAGAGTTCCTAACGCATATTGAAGATCACACCTCGTATATCACTTATCACGGTATCTCGAATGACATTTCCACTTCGAATGAAAGCGAAATTTAATAATAATAATATTTACACAGCCTGTAACGTCTCAGTACTAGGCTTGACCGTTCCTCTTGTATTGTTCTTGAGGTGGAAATGATTCATGGTCACCTCACCGCTTGGGATCTTGCGGTGGGGTAGTATGAAATTCCCGTGTACCGGTGCGCGGGCATTGGGGGACGTATATCACAACGTATAACACACGGACAATCTTTTCTCACAATATTTTCCTTTACCGTCGATATACGGCAATTATTTTATAATAAGCACTCTAAGCGAGTAATACTGCCCAAACAGTACATACCATCGCGACGTCGAGAATAGTCTCGGAGAGATAACATTAACCACCAGATACTATTAAAATAAGCCTCTGAAAATATTTTGTATAATGTGCGTTCTCTCTATCCCGAGTCCTGAAGTGGGAAGTTATGAGACGAAAGGTTTTTATGTATACAGTAAATATATATAAGACTTACAAACAGTCTTACTTCTAGGCTTAGTGGCGAAATCAAAGGAAGTCGTATTATAAGCTGGAGGCTAGTTTGCGCAAGCGCGTAACTCGGATGTCGGTGATTACTGCACCCAAGTAGCGCTCGTTTGAACGGGGCGACTGCATGGCAGTCCACTTGTCTTGTGTAATTGTATTGTTAGTGCTTAAATCGCTTTTTGTGTCGCCATTACCTGGGTTTTATGGATGTTGTGAATTCTACCTACATTCCATATAAAATAAAAATAAGAATAACAGCCCATAACGTCACACTGACCCCCCCTCCTTATATGAAACAGATATTATACCACACATATTTAAGGCAGATTGATTTACACATACCAGTGACCTCGGTATGCAGGTTTCGGTTTCGTCGGTAAATACAATTATGCTATAATCACATCAAATGAGAAAAAGTGCCTAAGCGGCATGGCAGCCATGCCACCGCTTAGTCCCGGGATTTGAACTCGGTACTTCTACATTGGTTTGTAAGTGTAATACCACTGAGTTACCAGGTACCTTATATATACGATCACTATAAATTCAATATAGACGACGCCAATCGTAGAAATTGGACCATGATTCCTTTAATTTTATATTTGAACGTCTATTCTTGAGATATTGTAAGACTGTAGACAAATAACTATATAGACCGATAATATTAATCTCCTCTCTATTTGTTTTACAGATTTTAACCATAAACAAAAGTGTATGTTGTATATTTGTGTCCGCGTGTCAACCGCAATAAAATTACAGTTTTTTTTATTTTATTTGGAACCCAATTTCATTATGATTATATTATACATAATTACTTCTATTAAGTTTGAAATTTCATGCTTTCTTTAATACATAATAACTGGATAGTCTTTACGTCTCAAAGAAAATACACACATCATTATCAAAACTAACTAATCTCATATCACATGATTTTATTTACTATCTTCTATAAATTTTAAAAATTAGTGTATGTGTTCTCTACTTGGTATTAGTCTCAAAAGATGGATGCCAATAATATTTAAAGAGTATTTATATAAAAGAACTTTAAAAATTGGATTGAGCACCATTTACAAATCTAAGAGAAATTGGCACGGAGCACCGCGATGTGGGTTTCGTCATGTTTTCTTTCAAAAATGTATATTTTACAATAAATAACCCGAACCTTTCTACTCAAATGTAATATCACTATAACAATGCTAAATTATTTAATTTATTAAAAACAATATATTAAAGACCAGTTCATTTATTTTCTACTAACAAGCTTTTATTACATGCATTTGATTATACACAGATGAAAATAACAAAGCTAGTAATAAATATTTTATAGCACAATATTTTGTCCTTATATGTAGGGATTTTATCTGTCCGTACATAGCGAATCGAGTTATGATTACAATCGCAAGAGTGCATGTACATTTATATGATAATACAACCAATCAATGTCGTTTTAGGCATGCGCATACACAGGTATTAAGGGATCTTTGTTCTGAAAGCTTGTTTAGCTTTTATTGTTTATATTGTAAGTGAATGTAAGGAATTTTATTTGCGTATATGTAGAAGGATTTGTATAAAAGTATCAAATGAAGTTAAAGCTTAAAATATTTCTTTGACATATTTTTAGTACATAATATATTATGTAAGATATATTTAGCTGTAATACAAATATTTGCTGTTTTCTATTAAAATTTCTGATCGGTTCTATATATGTGAAAAAGTACAAGAGAATAGACTAGGTAATATTTATTTATTTATCAAATTGACAATTTTTACATTAATTCAATAAAATAACAGCACAAAAAACATTATGGTTTGAACAATGGTATATTCTAGGTACTATACTAAGTAAATTTATGTTACATCCTGTCTAAAAATTATGGTTTTATAGAAAAACCAAATCTAGTTCTTTTATCCCTAAGAGCTATAAGAGGGAAGTCACCATTTTCTTACGACGCCTTAAGTAAGTATGGTGACTCTGTTCTTCTTGTTGTCCAGGATTACTTCACCATCAAATCAAAATTGTTCATTACAATGTTCCGATAAATCTAGTATATTAAAATAATTAAGGTAAAAGTTTCTTGGTTATTTATTACTCAATTACGCCAATCCGATAGAATTTAATGAAATTTGGCACAAATATATAATATTCTGGAATAAGATATAGCTTATGCTATGTTTTTGTTGTTTTTCTGGGAGATCATTATCAATTTCCACGCAAATTAAGTAATGGATAACCGCTAGTTATATTTAATATAAATGTGAATCAATGCAGTCGCTCAATCATGCCAGAATGGCCGAATGGAATTGAATAAGGATTGTAGTAATCTGGAAAAGCATATAGGATATTTTATCCATAAAAGCAAGCTATCAATTTTCGAGGGAACGTAGCTTTTTTGAGGTACAGCAGACAGGCTCATGGCCCACTTATTAAACAAAATAAGTGATGGTATGAACGATGTTTGACACTAGGGGCTGCTGTCCCATAGGGGTACAGGACCCTGGGTCACTAATGCTGGAACATAACACAAGGTTATAATGTACCCTACCACGTAGCTAGGATTGTTTTGTCACCTTTTATGACAGGCCGACCCCGGCTGCAGAGGTCAGTACTCAAAATACAAAAATATAAAATATTTGGGATAGATTTATTAAGATGTTAAATAATGCATTGCATTGAAAACAGTTTATTTTTCATATCCGCCACTATAAAATATCACGGTAATTATATTCTTCACGATAAATCATCTAATAAATTTTAATTAACGACATCGTTTTAGCACTCTTGTGGACGTTTGAACGACGCAATGAAAGCTAACAATGTATTTCAAGTAGTCAGTCAAGTGGATAGTCGAGTAACTGGAACAACGTTAACGGGGCTTCGTGAAAGTGGTCGTCAGATTCGATGAAAATTCCAACTTGCTTAACTGACAATTGGTAGGAAATTGCAAGTAATACTTGTTTTATATTACAGTGTGAAATTTATCGACAAGTTAGTGTTAAATGAAGTTGACAATTAAAGATTCTATATATTGTTTGTGAATAATTTTCTAATAATATTTTATTTATTATTTAATAATAAAATAATTTAAAAAAATATTTATATGAGCATAGGCCAACTTAAGTTACTTTCTTACGTTTTCATTTTACATCACTAATTTACAATACAAGGATTAAATACTGAATCAAATAATTAATTAATTAAACTTTAAAATATCTTAAAAGCTTTTAATGGGGTATCAACTAGAAATAGGAATAAGTGAACATTCCGTCTTCACGACAAACAAACAGATTATTTTGCTAGTTCACAAGCAGCAAGGACATTCGGTTTTCCTTTCGAAATTGGGAAGGTCAGACGACAATCTTCACTATAAAAAAACATTCAGGCAAATTAACAAGTGCTCAGTGAAACAATAATTATTATTCAAATAGGCACACATAAGTTTAGCCTGTGACAAAACCCAAAGAGTAAAAGCTATTCAATCGGGATAAAATGTTTGTAGGAAAAAAAATGCTTCGCTAGACTTCTCGTTCGAAAGAGTGACTGACCTGAGCCATATTAAACAACAGGTATCACATTTTAATTTTTCATCTTGCTACCGATAACAATTCAGCTATATAAAAAATAAACTGTCAAACCTTTAAAATTCCATTAATCTCCTATTTACGGTGACATGGCCCATTACCTGCAAAATATGTAAATGTTAAATTTTATTTATTAAGCTAAGTCAAAATGTTTAATTTTTTTGGTGGAAGCTCATAAACTGTAGATATTGGTTACACTGATAGAAAGAGAATTTACAGGAAAACAGCTTCAGAGCATGGGTCTGGTGCCAGTCAGAGCTGCTGTGAGGCTTACGTAATTTCCTGCAGAACCAGCGTTAAAGGTCGCATTATGTATCTTCTTTATAATCTTGGACTGTGTCCATGCTTTTTTTTGGTCTCGGGGAAAAACCCTCTCTTGACGGGTTCTCCCGGCCCGGGGGGACCGAGGGATATGTGAGATTCCGGGAAAGATGTTCGGCCATCTGACTACCCACTAAGAAACCCCGCTGTTCTCCTATCGCCTGCACCCGGGCCACGGATATGTGGCCCGCCATTTGTAGGGCGGGCCTCTTCCATGTGTTTAGCGCCAGGGGATCAGGGTTTCGTGCCCCCCGGCGCTCTCCTTTATTAGCTTCTAAGGAGTTAAGGAGGGCCGCGTAACAGCACGCGGCCCTCACCCTCGCGGCCATAGTGCGGGCGGCAGATCCTCCTCCGAGAGACCACCTGCGGCCGCATTCTACGGCAGCCGTAGGTCGTTGGATGCCCTCCGGCGCCGATGACGTGGCCTCCGTTGGCGGGAGGGGGGTGTGATGGTCGACTTCCGTCCCCGCTCCGGCGCCTACTTTACGGACATGACTGCCTCGCAAAAGGAGGCGACGGCCGTCCATCCAGGATGCCCCCGACGTGTCCATACTACCGGTAGGTACTCTTTATAGATTACCTCAATTCTATTTACATTATATTGTTGCAAACAATATTTTTTAATTATTTTTATACAGATGTGTAATAAACTATGATTAAAAAATTATTATAATAGAAAAAACAGGAAAATTATAATTATTCATAATTATATCGATTCCAGATCGCTTTCCACTGGAAACGTGCTGGCTGCATTGCCGCGTTGGATGGCAACACGACTTTATTTTTGGTAGTATAATGTATTTTAAATCTTAGTTCATTATATATAAATGGTGTGTATAGTAAGTAGTAATTCAAAACAAGTTTCGCAAATAGTCCAAAACAGTCTCCGATGATAAAACAATTATAATTCAAAACCTCTTTATCAATGTATTTCATAAACGCCTACTCATATGAAATAACATGCAAGATAATAAAAACAGATTTCACATATCGATATAATTTAATGTATGTTAATTCATTACATATGACAATAAAAAGATACATAGCGGACCAACTTCCCAAACTCATTCATGCTAATAAGATGAAAAAAGTTGTTATATAATTGAATAGTAAATATTAATGTTTGTTTGCATCACCAATAGAAACGGTCAATTTAGTACGAATGCTTTGATTAAGACGTTTTTTTTTATATTAAATTTGTATAATAAGTTTTATAGTGGGTTTTGTCATCGAGTCCCAAATACCCTCCGACTCCCGTATATTGGGGCAACATGCAAAGGATTTTTCCTACAATAAATTAAATATTTCCCAGACTTCGTTTGATATCCTCCGCACTCCCTAGTTGAACGGTTAAAGGGCAAAATATGAGTGGTGAATTTCTATTGTTTTTTTTTTATAAATTGTCAATTACTCTTTAAAATTGTAACTTATCATGAAAATTATATATAATGTTAGGAATATGAACTCAAAATTATCTTATTGGCAACACTGACTAATATTTAAAACAACCAAAGAGAGTTGCCATCACTTCCGGAGTGTAACACTTCCGAAGTATAAACGACCAATGAGAATCTAATGTTTGGACAACCAATGAGAATCACTTCTGGAATATAAGCAGCCAATGAGAGTCACCTCCGGAGTGTGGAGTGGAGATGAGTAAGGGACAGGCCGACCGCTTCTATATAAAGCACCGCAAGTAGGTCCTCCTAGGCCCTCTTTTTCGTTTGGTCATCGTCGCGTGCGGAGGCTGTCGGTCTGCCTGCCATTTTTTTTAAATCATCCACCACTGGTTCATTAAAATAGCATATTTTACGGTATTAATTAATATTTATATATTTTATGTAACCTGTTATTTCTTTCTTTTTATTCTCTCTTTTCTTTCTTTCATCACATACACGACACAACTGACTCAATTGCTGAGCATCACTTGTTTCTCTATCTCTAATTCGGGCGTGTGACAGACACGACCAAACTGATTTATTATAATACTTCGGTCCTTAGAGATGACAATATACTTGCATGACGTAATTAGTTTGTACTGGTTTTGCTGTATATGTAAATAAAATCTTAATATAAAGTACGATTGGTTCCCACAATTTGATCTATGAACAATAATAAAATTCCAATGCAAGAACTACTCGTAAGTAAAGTCACGAGAGAATACGAGTTGAACACAAAAATCTAGCGGTCCGATTTGACATCTGTCCGTCCGAGCCATTTTTAATGCTCGGTTGAGCAAAATCAGGTATTACAATTAAATTAAAAATCAGTCATGAGCTACAATCGATAAAAGTACCGTCGAAAAAACAAATTATCGGTTATCTCGAAACTTGTTTATTTTATACCGCGTTTCACAGTTTCTCTCGTTGAAATAAGAGTGACAGAATCATTATTATCATCTAAGCGTTTAATGATTGTTGCATAGTGTTCACTTCGACGGCCGGGGTACTTTATTGAGCACTACTAATTTCTTGACACGTTCTTCTATCCTTGTCAATTACTTCTTTAACTGAAAGAGGAGCATTCTAAATCCATACTAATCTTTCATTCATTTGATACTGTTATACAAATCTCTCTACAAATACGCAAATAAAATTTCTTACATTCACTTACAACATCTATACAAATAAATAAAATTGGAGTGTCTGTTTGTAATATTAAAATAACCGCTTTTTACTAAGTGCATTCGGACGTATACACGGTACATATACCAAAACAACATTTTTTACAATTTTTGTCTGTATGTCTGTCTGTCTGTTTGTTCCGGCTAATCTCTGAAATGGCTGTACCGATTTTGACGGGACTTTCACTGGGAGATAGATGATGTAACAAGAAGTAGCTTAGGTTTTCGTTAAAAATGATAAGTGTCGGAAATTTTATATTCTAATTTAAGTTGACCTCAGATTTATATCAACAATCATATGAAATAGGGTTGAACTTAGGCTGAACTATGTAAGTTCAAACGCACGTATTCCGGAGGCGCATGGCGTAATTGCATTCGATAACACTGACTGTTTGCATATTTCATTTATTTATATTTTAGGATTTATAGGGTTTGTAATCCAAAATAAACCATAAGATATGTCCACAAAAAATGCTGCCCAAAGTCACTATTCCACGCGGACGGAATCGCGGACACAGCTAGTATTTAAATAATAAAGTAACTCTGTTTGTCTGTCATGTTTTCATGCCTAAGCCGCGGAACCAATTTTGATGAATTTCCGGTATGGAGATAGATTGGAACTTGGAAAAGGACATAGGATACTTTTTTTTTAATTTATGTAGTGGGTTATCTAGTTTGAAAATAATTTAAAATAGAACGGACTGACAAATGATTTTTAGCCTGTAACCGTGAGGTTTAAATTATTTTTTTACACATTATTCATGCCACTAACTGTAAGATCAGCAATACAGGTCATACTATTTGGTTGGAAGCGTTACACAGAGCGGTGAACTCTTAGTGAAGTATAATCACAATGGTTATTTTTTCATTGTAAATACATGGCAGCTAAAGTAAAATATGCTTTACGCTAAAAAGAACTGCCTAAGTACATGCCATAATCCAGTATCGCACGCGAATAAGTACCCTGTCCATGCGTAGGTCAGTAGAGAAACACTGAGATGGTTTTAGTGGGATATACCCATCCTATTTTTAACTGTGGAGTCACATGGGAGCATTGCACGGGAGTCCCATACTTCTTCGCCACGAGCCCCCAAGCGGTGAAGGAGCATCAAGCATTTCCATGTCAAAAAAACGTGTATGCAACAATAGAAAAAAACCTCCGAGTTGCATCTTGAATATAAAACTTTGTTCTGGCGAATGCCACGAGTAATACTACAGAATGGTACAATAAATAAACAAATACTTAATACCTATATTGTAAATTCAAAAACTTTTAGAAAATATTTGAATATAATTATGATAATAATATTTACCTTTTTTTCTGACCGTACGTAGAGCAACATAATTAATGGTAAAATGATCGGATTGAATACGCGGTATGCGTGAGTTTCCACTCATTGTGGTCCAGTTGACCGCTTTCTACTACACCTGTGCGGAGGTGTCACATTGCCCAAACTAGGTGGAACTGCGGTTTATGATCATATTTGAGGTTGATTTTAATTAACATTCGTTGTCTTTCAATCTTTCATCGCAACTCATCTGAGCATTGGGTAGTCCGACTCTGTGAAACTACCCACTAAAAACCCCGCTATTCTTATCTAGTGCCTGGGACAACGGATATCTGGCTTGACTTATACCGTAGTATATTAGTATTATGCCGGATATCTTTCAGGAGGTCCCAATACGGTGCTAAATATTGAAATAAGAGCTGTTTTCTTAAAATTAAACGAGAAAACGCTGTCACAAATTAGTTACAACTGGAGAGTTTATTTGGCCTCTCCTTCTCCATGTAAAACCTTTTTAAATATTAGCGTAAGCTTTTTGATATTATTCATTATTACTATGGAAGATACTATAATTTACCATTGCAATAAACATTTTATGTGTTGTAGTCAAGTGAACTCACACTCGGAGACCAGACTAGAGATTATGCGGTCGAATCTCATGATAGTATGCGCCCACTTTGCAGTTTTTCTCACCTAAAGATCATCTATACAAGTAAATAAAATTGGAGGATCTGTTTGTAATATTAAAATAACCGCTTTTTACTAAGTGCATTCGGACGTATACACGGTACATATACCAAAACAACATTTTTTACAATTTTTGTCTGTCTGTTGTCTGTTTGTTCCGGCTAACCTCTGAAATGGCTGCACCGATTTTGACGGGACTTTCAATGGCAGATAGCTGATGTAACTAAAAAAGTTTTTGTTAAAAATGATAAGTTTCGGAAATTTTACATTCCAATTTAACCTCAGATTTATATCATCAATCATATGAAATAGGGTTCAGCTTAGACTGGACATTGTAGGTTGAATTTCCAATTTAAGTTAACCTCAGATTTATGTCATCAATCATATGAAATAGGATTTAGCTTAGGCTGGACTTTGTAGGTTCGAACGTACGTATTCCGGAGGCGCATGGCCTAACAGTTGCACTCGATAATACTGACTGCATATTTCATTTATATTTTAGTGTTTATAGAGTTTGTAATCCAAAATAAACCATAATATATATCCAAAAAGTTCTGCCCAAAGTCACTATTCCACGCGGGCAGAGTCGCGGGCACAGCTAGTATTATAATATAATTGCTTCGTACCGAATTTGAAACGAAACTTCGTGAGGAAGTTATATAAACAATACAGCTAGGTGTAATCCACCAAACCACCTTGGACCCTAGAAGGAGACCACCTTGGGGACGTTATAGGCTGTTTATATATAACTATAAATAAAGTTGATCTTAATACATTATTATTGTACTACCACCATGTAACTAAAAATAGAGCTTTGTGACTGAATTAGCATTTTACTTTTATAATAATACGAGTACGTGTACGCTTGTAATACTATGCTAATTATTTTATTCATTTCTGTGTGCAGGGAGCAAGAGTACTGACTCTTGTGGCCAGGGACGGCCTGTCGTAAAAGGTAACAAAACAATCCTAGCTAGGTGGTAGGGCCCCAAGCTCACCTGGATGTCAACCACCCTTGGTCTAAATATTCCGTGCATTTTGTGGAGATGGGCGGCATGTGGCCGCAGAAGGACGGTGACCTTCTCATAATCTCGCCGGCTTCCCCCGGAGTTAGCGTGGTACCTATAGATTGGGTTTCCTTAGAACGTAAAAAAAGGTTTCACTTCCCCTACACGGGTAGCAGCATGTTAACGGTGCCGCTAGCGTCGGAAACATCCATAGGTTACGTTAACTACTTACGATTAAGGCGAGAAAGACTGCCTAAGCGTAGTATGTAAATGCGGACGTTGATCTCATAACCTCTAGTTTGTCTCCGCATGTATATATTAGTAGTAGTATTTAGTAAATTACAATATAATAATAATAGTAATAGCAAGGAGATGCTGATTTTTAGTTGGCCTGCCATATAAGCAAAACAAAAACTCATTGTTAATAACGGTTCCAGTCCAACGGGAAATTATGTATCCGTTCTTTTAATTAGTTATATAAATGCAATTATTATTTTAGTCACCATTGATTAATTGCAAATTTATTGAATGAGACAGCTGAGTGCGAAATTTAGTTGTTGGTCACATAACCGGTTTTTGTTATATCACTGTACACCGGCCGTAGACAACGCCCCAAGCGGGTGTTAAATTAATAATATTATTTTTCTATTTATTGCTACCAGTCATTTTTTGAAACGTAGGTACATTTATGCCGAATAGTTTAACACTCGAAGACTAACAGCTTTTCTTCGACTAATTATATTATAATACATGTACGTGACAGAAAACATCGCGAGAAAATCTGCCATACCGAGGTCATCGGTATGTGTAACTCACCATAATTTCTCTGACAAGCGTGGCGGGGATACATTCTCCATCCTCTCTAAGATGAAGCCAGAACCCAATAGCGGGATGTTATAGTCTGTTATGTACCTAAAATACTATTTTTTATATCTCGAGATAAACTGTGTCTTATCAGTGCTGCGTCGGAACTTAGGGGAAAAGCCGACCGAGTATGTGGGTAATATGGGGATCTCCACACTCCCCTACTGCGACCACTCAGGAGGCAAGCACATGATAGCTAGTGATGATTATGGCGACATACCCACTAAAACCCTGATCACCACCTGAGCCTTTTCACTGGAAAGGTGTTGCAGGTGTTTTTGCCCGTTACCAGTTACAATAATCGTCATCATTCATCTGAACGTACATACGATTGTAACTTGACCGTAATAACATGCAAGAACTGAGTTATAAAATCTTGTCACATCTATTCCATCTATTACCTGCTTAGTGAAACAACTTTCAGAAGAATATTATGAATAATATGTATTGATTTATAAAAGTATGTAAGTAGTATATTTGTATTAAGCCTGATACTGTATTAATACTATAAACAATCGTTAGTGATGAAATAATGCAAATAAATACCTTGTTTAAGAGGTCTTCCTTAAAGATTACCTCTATCGTTAGATATTTGCAACATCTTTAAGGCTACTAATATTTTTTATTGTAGATAGGCGTACGTTTGACCGCGATCTCACCTGATATTAAGCGACTAACTACTAATGTTCGACCTGACTCTATCTTTTGAAATGAAACTTGCTATGTTATGCAAAATAGGCCTATGTTTTACAATAAAGAAAACGGGCTACTGTGTATATATTCTTAATTAAATTTAATAGCAGTGATTTTTGAATTTTTATCTTAAGTATGTGTTAAATATTACATTTTAACTGTGATCCTACATTAATCCTATGTGATACTACATTAATGTTCAATAAAATTACACAAATTAAAAAAAACTTGTTTTATGATCAATATTAATAATGATCAAAAAGTCATAAAATTAATACTTTTCCTTGTTATGTGATTAAAAAACATGACAACATTTTTTTATGTTAATTCGTTTCATCTATAACTACAATAAAAGCGATTTTTAGGGTTCAGTAGGAACACGTTCAAATTGCCCGTAAAGGCAAATTCTTTGATATTAACATACCGCCTGCTGCTGCAGTATAACAATAAAATTACTTCACAAAGGTATATCAATTCTATTAAAAATGAATATAAGAATAACAAAAAAATAACCATCGATATATAACTATATTATATAAAATCTAAAGGATGACCTACGTTAGTACGCATGCGGAGGGTGGCCTCCAATTTAGAGAATGACTCTATAACGACTAATTGACGACCTCCATGGCGTAGCAGCTAACGCATATCGGTACGCTTGCGGAGGTCCTGAGTGCAATGTTACTTACTTTTGAATTTGTTACTTATTTTTATTGTTGAGGAACAGTAGAAAGGTTGACAGATCACTTAATAGTAAGCAGCTGCCGTTACCTATAGATGTTTGCAACACTAGGAGCACCGCGAACACGCTGCTGTCCCATATGGGACAAGAACCTGGGTCACTAATGACGGAAAACAACACAAGGTTATTACGACGGCATACTTAAGACCAAGGGTGGTTGCCGTCTAGACGGGCTTGGGGCCCTACCACGTTGCCAGGGTTGTTTTGACGCCTTTTATGACAGGCTGATCTAGCCGCAGGAGTGACTATTTTTACTCCACCCCTGCAAGGAGAGAAATTGGCGCTACTATGCAATCGCAGTAGATTTGAGGCCTTTTTTTCCTGATTAAAAGCATCTTTTTTATAATAAGTGTATTTAACAATACATATATATATACAGAACACTTAAATTTACATACAAGTTGTACTTGACCATATATTTTATAGATAATTTCGTAAGTGCTGACTCAATTAACATGAAACCACAGTGATTGTTCAAAATCAACAGGTTTCTAAGATTTTATTACGACAAACTGTAACATCGTAAACAAAGTAAAAGTTTTTAATTTTATAGCTTTATACAGCTCTATCAATAAGAACGTTCCCATTAAGGTTGTTACACACGATGTATTAAAACTAAAGACAGGTATATAATCAAATAAAGCACTTATATACTCTTTTATTCTTATTGTAAATTCTCATAGTAAAATTTTGGATTTGGAATAGATGAGGCTTGTCGGTACCATATACTAGTTACAATTATATAGAGTTGGGTCATGACTGTGATAAAGACTTTTTAAATAAAATTTGTGAACGAATGAGCATTATGACATCATTACTGATATTGCAATAAAATAAAAATTACAGTAAAATAATTTTTTTCTGTTATGGGCTTAGTTTCTCTAATTTTAACTCGAAAACTTGGAATCCACTCTTGATTATTATCGTAGAACAATGTACCTTTTGCAAATATTTGCCTTTTATGCACAGCAACAAAGGAATTGAATATGTCGTTAATTTAGTTTTTATATAAGCTTTTTAAAATCCAAATCACGAAACCCAAAAGGAGCCTCCCTTTAGTGTTTATTATTAATTCGTATCTAGTTTAGACTTCTTTGTTTTACTTGCCTTTTGTCCTATTAACAGGCTACAATGTCTTTAATCGCTTAGACTAGGACCATTTTACAATGTATTACTTACTTATTGTAATAAAACTAATACCTATATTATGAATTAGAATGTATTTAAGCTTTTCTAGAATTATCTCACAAACACTGTAATAAAAATAGAAGTATTTAAGTATTTTTCATTCATCTCTGTACATAATTAATATATACTCTTTCGTCTATAATATGTGCCCAAAATATTTTATTTAGTTGAGAACTATCAACTGTATTTCTTCAACGCAAACTCAAACTGAAAATGTGTTGTCCATGGATTAATATCGTGTATATATGCCCTTAAAATATAAAGCGTAGTAGTGTTGTGAAACAATCGATAGCCCGATGACGAAAACATCGAAGTTTTATTAGCGAGTTGTCAGATTTAATGACATGTTTAATTGCATTCGGGTGAATGTTATTTTATTTCAAATGAGTGGTTTCATACATGAGCAACTAATATTGGAAAACTAATAATATAAAAATAATTGGATATGTGTAATCTTCAAAGTAACATAAATTGGTAGTTTTATTTCATAGTCCCTACAAAAGAAAATTAAATATAATCTTTTAGTACCCAGTTGGAAGTAACTTATCAGTGTGATCAATAACTTATCAGTATATCAGTATGAAGACTAAAAGATTTAAATAAATTACGTATTATATTATATAAATAGTTATCTACCTACTCAAAACCCGAAAGTGCTTCTTCAATTTCTCCGTGCAGGGGCGGAGTAAGGATAACGACCTCTGCGGCCAGGTACGATCTGTCGTAAAAGACGACAAAAATCCTAGCTATAGCTAGATTCTCCGGCTGTTCCCGGAAGAGTCGCGATGGGATTTCGCCCAGGAGGCCTTGACCCAGTCTTGGTCGAGGATCTTGAGCCGGGCCGGGTTACCGTTGAGGCAATCCGTCTCTACTTGTCAGAATGGGTCTCGCGTTCAAGCGGGACCCTGACATACAAGCTGGTGCAGGTGCTGACCTGAATTCGGCGTGCCAGTAGACACCGTAGAACATACGGTGTCGGAGTGCGCCGCTTGGAGGCCCCAGCGCTTCAATTTACAGAGTGTGGTAGGATGTGACCTCTCGTTGCGGGCAATCGTAGGTCAAATACTCCGCAGCGAGAGAAACTGGAACGCGGTGGTCTCCTTCGCCGAAAGCGTCATGCGACAGAAGGAGGCCATCGAGCGTGCGAGGGAGGAGGACGCGGCGGCTCCACCGATTCGTCGTCTACCCCAACTGAACACTCGGTGACTGGTCGCCGGCATGTCTAGTGTGACCGCTGGCAGCGGGAACTGTCATCTATCACTCGGGGCACCCTCATTGAAGACGTCTGGCTTGGGCTTAGCAGAACAATGCCAAAGAGGCGATCCTGCGAGGCCCCCCTGTAAGGCCAAGAGTGACAACTGGGGTTTTTACTGGGCAGGACCGGCGGTCTTTGCCTCCGGTCCGCCTGAGAGGAGTAGACAGCCCCCTCGGGAGGTAATCCCACATACTCCGGGGAAAGGGCGGTGGAAACTGTAACAGTTATCCCCGGTATAAAAAAAAATGTATAAAACACTTGCCCCCCTGCAGACGTTCCCAAGTGATGGTTACAAAGAATTTAGCATTAAAATGAAAATCTTTCTTAAAGATCAAGATATAATAACCATAATATCTTTAAAAATAAATTAAAAACTGATATGACTTTTAATTACAATAAAGTCATTAGAACACTTGTATTAAATGCAGTAATTAATATATTTTAATGTTTTTAATAAATAAATTAATCTGAACAGTATTACATCGGCTTAATGCTTGTAAGTTAATTGAAACGATTGCCAATCAAAAAATTATTTTGTGTTCCCTGATTTTGTAGAAGTTGGTTTAAATTTTTGCTAGTGATATACTGTGTTATATTATTTCATAAATGCGTCATGCATTTAATATATACAATAATTACTACTGCATCTTTTACATTATGAGGCATTTTAACTTTTAAATGTAACTTCTATCTTACTGCTATTGCACTAGTAAATAGCTTAAGTAAAAATATTACTCTAAGATTCTGGACTCTCAATATCCGCTCTTATAGATACTCGTATTATGACTTGTTGATCGAAGTATTATGACAAGAAAGTAAAATTGTTACAAAGGGAAATTGACACAAAAACGTTCCCAAAGTCACCATTTGGACTGAAAATATATTAACATAACATACAGGAATAAAAAAACTTACGCTATGTAAATTCTATTTCTAATACATGCAATTTATTATCTTATCCCAATATGATGTTATTTAATTATACATTATTATTATAGTGAGAAATAATTGAAATAAAAAGATACTATTCGCCCCATAGTGAGAAACGTGTTTAAGGCGAGACAACCAATCTAAATGTCTGGTTACCATTATAAAAATGTATTGATATTCTATTCACAAATTTACTTTTAATATTTATTAGATATGGCCACAAATAAGAGTAGCTGTATTTCATCGACAAATAAATTTACAATTTTATACATATACATATATACATTCTCTGAGGCCGACAGCGCATGAGCTCCAGGTGCTGGAAATCGTACTAACGTATTTAATATTAGTATATAATCATGGTATATATGGCGTATGATACTGAATTTGAATTGAAACATAACCGACTCTAGTTGACGGTGACGGTGACAGGTGTGCATCCGTGTGAATTTATTAACAGTATATTTATTTATTGTTGAAATTTCTTACTGATTTAGGAGTTTACATATTTATTGAAATATTGATGTTTCATCAAACGCATTATATGTTTTGATACTTTCATCAGAATGGTTCCCAAAGGCGATCGGTTAATGTACGATCACCGTTACAGCGAATCGACGGGCGGAGGCTGTAATTTAGCAAATAGCATACATTGATTAGCGACGGAATAACTTAGTAGCGTGTTCTATGATAGTGATTAATAGCAGATATCGAATTAATGTATCGTGTTTGATGGATAGAAAGTTTTGATTGTCTGTGGATTTTAACAATCGAGCTATTGTTAACACATGATATATGTTTTGTTAGTTAATAAGATTCTTTGCACTATTTTTTATTTTTTTTTTATACATGTTAGAAACTCGATCTATAGTACCACGCCAGCTCTGGGGGAAGCTAATGTGGTTATTTTGGGGTTACCGTCTTTCTGTGGCCACTCGTCTGACTAGCGATATCCAGTGGTGGCCGCCAGCACACCCCCTAAAACATCTATCGCCACCTACAGACATATATGAGAGCATCTTCATGCACCTACCATAAGTATAGCTAAATTTAATTTCAAAAATCAGTTACATTCATTGTCTTGAAGATAATTTTTTGTTAAATATTAAAGACAATGTAAAATGCCCAACATTGAAATCCTTGACAGTTCAAATTTCATATTATTACATATTATTTTCTATATTATGAAATGATAGATACTCGCGATAATAAGAACGAGTTACCCCTCGGTAGGCGGTGGTAACTACTAACATCGGTAGGTTGCCTACCATCAGGTTTGCAATATTTTTTCCTACGCGGACGAAAGCGTGTTAGCGGTGACTCTGGCATCGCGATATTTGCGATACCACTCGACATTTATACGCGAAGGTAACTGCTTACTTTATTGCTGTGGAACCGGAGACAGTCTAATCGGCCAGTTGATAGTTAGCAGTTACCGTCGACTATGAATGTTTAAGATGCCAGAGTCACCGCTAACACGTTTCCGTGTGCATATGGGAATTAGAACCTGATTCACTTAAGCCGCAATACAACACTAGTTTATTGTGGTGGAATATTTAAAGAGCAGGGGTGGTTGCCATACTTTACTTGGAGCCCCAATACCTAACTGAAAAAAAAAACTACTTCTTAATAGCCAGCAAATCTGTTGTTTCAAAGCAATTTAAAAAAGTATTCAAAGGATATTAAAAATATATGAAACACTTTGTTTGAAGAAGTAGTATGCTATTTATATAGGCATAGAACTTATAAATGTCGCGTACTAATTAATAATAATGGATTTAATTATCATACAATTCTTTTTACAAACTTATTTTTGTTATCTTAATTTTTAATTGCGATAAAAATATTGTAATTAAAAAACTGAATGTCAAACTATAATATGTAGATGCCGTTTGATCTCGAACACCCCATATAAAAATATATTATTTAAGGTAAAAATATAAATTGATTGCAAACTATTTGTAAGTATCACTTCATAGTAATAAAATAATACGGAACTAATTATTTTTGAATGATTATAATTTTATTCATACAAGATTATTTGGAACTAATTAAAATTTTATCTCCGTTTAACATACTCCTTATCAATATATTTGAATAAATCGCTCTTTGTTATCGTCGATGGTAAATATAGAATGGGCCAAACGTGAATAAGATTTGTATGTAGGTACACGGTGGTTCTATTCTATCGAATATTTTATTGCATGGTAAAACTGAATGTACTGATAGAATTTATATTATAATTGTTATGCTCTTCTTCTTTTTCCTGCCCTTATCCACGCTATGTGGGGTCGGCACAACGTCTTCTCTGCTTCCACTCTCCTTTATTATTCGTCATCCGAACATTCACATCTTTTTATGCCATATCATCTTTTACACAATCCATTATGAGTTTAGTATAATTGTAATGTCATTTAAACTTTTTAGTTTATTTTACTTGCTGTAAGAACGACAATAGATATATACCCGCTGACAGCCAGACTGATGGACGAAAGGACAGCAAAGGCTTAAGTATAGAGTTCTCATTGGTATAATACTAAAAAGTGATCCATATCTATATGCTAGAACTTGTAAATTAATACAAATAAATTGATAATGTGACCGGTTTCGACAAAAAAATATAATAACGACCCATTGCGTCCTACTAGTGGAAACGGACACTATACGCACCATTATTATCCAAGGCAGATTAGCTGGTTACACATACTGATGATCTTGATATGCAGGTTTCTTCACAATGTTTTCTTTCACCGTCGGTACATGGTTATTAAATGCACGTTAGGCGAGAAAAACTGCCTAAGCAATGCAAGCCATCGTTGGATTCAAACCTGGGACCTCTAGATTGGTAGGATAGTAGGTTGGTAGGTTAGTACCTAGAAAATAATAACCTATAATAAATTCAATATGGCTGATTGAAATACCGCGAGAGTTCGACAATGCCATTCCATTTTTATTATTGTGATGAAATTGCTAAATTATAGAAATAGCTATTAAATATTAAAACCTCTTTGATAAAATTACATAATTAGCTAAATCCACAATTTTGCATTTTGATTACAATTCTGTTATAGAACTCATATATGGGGAGGGTGTTCATAAACGATCAACGAAATCAATGAGATAGCATTTTTCATCATAAAAACAATCTAATCTCCGAAGAAGAGAAAATAAATCATAAAGAATATTATAGTGATGGTAATTGATTTTTTTAATACTGAGGAACAGCAAGCAGACTGACTGCTCACTTAATAGTTACTGTCGCCTATGGACGTTCGCGATGCTAGGGGATCATGAACACGCTGCTGTCCGCATAGGGGCACTGGAACCTGGGAAATATTTCCAGCTGTTACTTCTGAACGTTGAGACGATCCGTTGTGCACTGTGTAGGTGAATACTATGATGAAGAATAAAAAGGCTTCTCGATTGCATGCCTGTCCACCATCATTAAGAATTGTATATCAGTTGTTGTTCCACTTACAAAAAGCTTTGAACAATCCATTGATACTTCTGATTAATTGTGTTAAATAAGTGGTTTGCCTGCTTCTCTTACTTAAACTGTTATATTTGATTAATTTTCTCCATCTTTAAACTTCGTTTCTGTGCCTACATTTAATAAATCTCTTTGTTTTGTTGTTCTTTAGTAATCTCGTAAAGTAACCATGTACTAATTAGTTCATTTTTATTTAAAGTGGAACGATTATATTTAGTAAACAAGAAAATTTGAATTAGTTCAGAACTTATTGAATTATTCTGGAGAAGGACTCGCACTATTATTAATTTGTAAAGAATTTATTATGTAAATAAATTAAGAATTTAACTTCCAAATAAATTTTGTTTGACGATTGTCCAACTAAACATTTTTATAAGTTTAAATTATTAGTTTTAACTATTAATGGCCCACTTAATAGTAAACAGTTTCCGTCACTTGTCGATGTTTGCGCTAGAGGCATCATGAATACGCTGTTGTCCCATTGGAGTACAGGAACCTGGGTCAATTGTGCCGGAAAACTACACAAGGTTATTATAGCGGCATACTTACAGAGCAAGGGTGGTTGCCATTGGGCTTAGCCCTACCATGTAGAATTGCAAGCGCATCATAAAATATTTATTGTAATTAATTTTATTTAATACAAAACATATTAATAAAAAATAATTAGTATAATAGTTCGTATCATAACATAGCCATTTATCTTATAGGCCACCAACGCCGTTGAAGCTTACTCTATTAAAAAAACGAGCACAATTCTAATTTATTACGTCTATTCTTATTGTTTCAATTATAAAATACTGAATTAAGTGACGCCCAAATTGCTATATCGTAGTGTAATAATTTAAAAAAGCTTTCTATTGTATGGGTCATTATTTATTATAAAATATCAATAAACCTTTTACACCCTGAAGCGAGTGGTACCGTTGGGCACGCCTATACCGTGTTACGGCTATTATTTTAGTTTCATATTCTGTTTTAGTGTGATGACGAAATATTTTGGTTTTTTTTAATGTCAATATTATAATGTCTTAAAAGCTCTATTAATGTAGACTGTATTATTTTTCATTCATAAGTTAGGCAATGTTGAAGAATTGTCCGAATATTCATTTTAAACGTATTTGATAGTCAGGGTATTAAGTCTGGGAGTTTATGTATCTATGTAGAAAAGGAAAGTTAGTTAATGATACATCGGTTATGTACCCTAACACAAACGCTCTACTCTTTACTTTGTACTAGATGGCATTGTGTGAATGTTCACAGAATATTGATTCATTTAATTTTGGTTATTATTATTTAGATAATGTAATTAATAAATATATATAATTGTATATTTTTTTTCATGAAATAACCGATTAACTTACCTGCGGGAGTCACGGATTGCATTTCCGTCACGAGTGTTCTATGTATATTTATTTATAAACGGAAACTATATTAGTACCGGTTAGCCATTTTCTTAGCTACAATATGTACTAAAACTTGATAAGCTTTACCATCAGAAGCAGTTTCCTGCCTATCCCTTGCCCATTATAAGAACAAAAGTATAAAAAGGCGCCGTCAACTGGAAATGTACGATTAGCGTCGTGCCAGCTTCATTCGAGGCCAATGTATTTAATCCCGTACATTGGTAGCACTGACGCAACTACCAATTTGTGCATATGATTGAAACTAATCCCCTTAATCCAAGTTGCTGTCTGTCAAAAAAACTTACTGCTCTTCACTATACATCGATTTGATATCATGTTATTACCTTTATTAATGGAGAAGGTGTTATTTTTAATGAAACTGGTTTTAATTAATTTGTTTTTTATGAAGCAGTACCAAAAACTTTTTTAGATAAGAGTAAACATTTTTTAATTAAATTATTCCATAAACTGCATAGATTAGCATGAATATTATTCCAACTAATTAGAAATATTAGACAGTTATTGTATGAAATATATTTACGCATTGCTAAAAAATAGTGCCAGATTTTTCTTAAATGTGGAAAAAGATGTGCTCAGAAGTGTTTTATTAAACGTAAAATATAATTAATTATTTAATAGATTGTATTAATTAATAATACCAAAAATAGTAGATACATAACTTGCGATTGTTGATGATCAACATTGGGATATAGTGTTTTAGAACGCAACAATAAACACGGATTATAATTGAAAGCCCAACAAATACTTAACAATACCTAACGCATACAACCGGTACATGTACAAACCGCACTCACTATATATAATAATAAATATATTAATACATTTTACACAACGCCATCTAGTCTCTAAGTTGCATAGCAATTGTATTATAGGTACGAGACAACTGATATACTACATATATAATTTTTTTTGTAAATAAATACATATTATACATAAACACGCAGACGCTAAACGGGATTCGAACCCGTGACCTGCGCAAGAGTACCGACGTGCTTTAGCCGTTAAGCCAGGAGGCCATCTATACTACTATTATAAAGAGGAAAGATTTGATTGTTTGTTTGTTTGTTTGTTTGTTTGTTTGTTTGCTTTGAATAGGCTCCGAAACTACTGACCCGATTTAAAAAATTCTTTCATTGTTGGGAAGCTACACTATCCCCGGGTGACATAGGCTATATTATATTTTCAAAAAAATTAGGGATCCTTACTAAAACTCCAATAATGTAACCCAAAGTGTAAAAAAATTACCTAAAATATTATTTAAATCGCGTGCGTTGCGAAAACTATTGATGATAGAATAAAATAATGTACTACAACTTTGCAGAACACATCATTATTTACAAAAAGTGTCGCGACAGCATATGTCTAACTATT
The DNA here is from genome assembly GCA_963693495.1 of Malacosoma neustria. NCBI lineage: Eukaryota > Metazoa > Arthropoda > Insecta > Lepidoptera > Lasiocampidae > Malacosoma > Malacosoma neustria. The sequence goes on along the minus strand of OY856391.1, from coordinate 7,654,633 downwards.
ATAGTTATGCCACAATAAGTGTTCTTTTATTTTAAAAATTTAATTGAAATGCCGCCCCTAGAAAAGACTCTTTATTTGGATCTTGGTATTAATCCTTATCAAAATAAATTACTTCATATTCAAAACTGTTTCAATACCTTTATATAACTTTTTGAATTATTCAATTCGGATATTCCATTCGAAAGATATCACGAGTTTAAAAATGTAAGTATTAGAAAAATGTTGCGTGGTAGCCGCTCACCCTGTTCGGCTAGCTAGGCAGCACCTTATGCAATGTAGGCGTGCGTCACTGGGGTTTTTACAAAAACTAGAATACTTATAAAAAAAAATAACGAAAAATAAATAAAAAGTAATAACAAAAAAAATCATTAAAATAAAAGCTCATAGAAATAATAATATTCAAACTTTCTTTATAATTTTATTTTTTTAGTAACCTGACGCAAATAGAAGGGTTTGCCCTCAGGGGCGCTCCTCTGTCCGAGGAGTGCACGGGTGTGCGTACCCGAGGTGCCCGAGCATCCGTCGCTTCACTCCCCTCTCCGTTCGAGGCGACAGAGTCCTACCTTTCTTTCCGTCTACCTCTTACATCCTTTCCAACTTAGCTCTCTGTTCGTGGCGTGGTCCCCGGTGGGATGATTGCGAATACTGATTGGGGTCCCGGGTTCTACCCTGGGACCTGATTTGGTAGTCGAAACCATGCCTATTTCGACTGCGCCTGCACAGAGTGTTCCTGGGGCGGGAATTGCATCCTCGCTGTCGGTTGGTCTTGCTGGGCCAGCTACGACGTCAGGCGACTCTGCTTTTTCTGGAGTGTCGTCTGGTAGTCGTACCCACGCCTGACTAACACGCGACGGGGATGCGAGTCCCGTCCGGAATTGGCCGCAGACCTGTCACTCCCGGCCCTGGTTCTGTCCATGGTCGGGGGCGATCCTGGATGGACGGCCGTCGCCTCCTTTTGCGAGGCAGTAGTGTCTGCAAGGGAGGCGGCGGAACGGGAGCGGGAGTCCGCCACCGCACTCCCCTCCCGCCAACGTAGGCCGCGTCGTCGGCGCCGGAGGGCGGGCAACGATCTCCGGCCGCCGTAGAAAGCGGCCGCGGGCGGCCCCTCGGGGGAGGATCCGCCGCCTGCACTATTGCCGCGAGGGAGAAGGCCGCGTGCTGTTCCGCAGCCCCCCTCAGCTCCTAGAGTTGTTACAAGAGAGCGCCGGGGGGACGAAACCCTGACCCCTTGGCGCCAGCACTTTAGAAGGGGCCCACTTTAAGACAAAGCGTGGGCCGGCGCCGGCCCGGGCCACGAGATCGGCAGGCCATATATCCGTGGGCCCGGGCGTAGGCGATAGGAGAACAGCGGGGTTTTTTAGTGGGTAGTCGGATGGTCGAACATCTTTTCCGGAGTCCCTTATATCCCTCGATCCCCCCGGGCCGGGGGAACCCGTCAAGAGAGGTTTTTCCCCGAGACCGAAAAAAATAGAAGGGTTTAATTTTTAATTTTTTGTTAAATACCCGTGCGAAGCTGGGACGGGCTGCTAGTATATACATAAATATAGGTATCTTCTAAATGTAACGCTATTTATAAAAAATATGTGGATCTTCTCTAATTTTTAGTAGTTCTTGGCGACTGCATTTAGTGCTTAATTTTGGAGCCCAACGTACGTTTTTGAGAACTTAAGTTAATTGAGGAAAATCTGCATACTCTTTTGTGTTCATGAATTTCTATAGCTTTTCTATTTCTTAAAGAAAACGACAACACATAAAACCTAAAATAGATAAGGCTAATTTGATTTTTACAGGAGGTACTTTTGACTGTCCAATCCCGCAAGGAAGAAAAACGTTATATCCCGCCTGCTGATAACATCACGATACTCTTTATTTGTTTTTCTTAATGTTTGAACATTTCTACGTTTTGGCACGATGTAGTATTGTATATAACATAGTAACATAATTGTTTATTGTTATGAAATATCCAAAATTAAAGGCACGACAATTACTACTTTTGGATATTTTAATTATATTTTCCTGACATGGCCTTTAAGGCTTTCATATTGCCTAAGAAAGTGCTATCGCCGACGGAGACATGAGAACCATACAGCCATACAGCGTATATCAATATATAAATGTATCCTGGCTAATTATATATTCTATCTAATTCAGAATCTACTATACAAAACTCAATCAATTCTTCTTCTTGGTCGTTTCACTCTTTACAGAGCGGTCGTGATCAACTGGTAGTAAGTACTATTAGAGGCAGATATTGATCGCTGTATGATTTTACTCAATCAATTACCACATCCAAATATAGGAGCTCGTCTAGACAATCGCTATTGTCAGTATTAAAGTAGGTGTCACGAGTGTCGAGACCGGTGTCCGCATCTTACGCCTAGATTAAGTCCACAATGACAACTATAACAAGCCGACACTTATTAATTGCGATCTCTTTTAATCACATCACCTTTAACTTCTAGAGCGGATATGTATTGAGGACATTATCGAGAAAGCGACCGATTGTAATGTCTATTACTCTAGTGGTAGATAAGTGATTATTTTTGATATTCCATTTTTGAATTATATTATTACGTTTATTTTTACTTATTTATTCAGAGCCAGAATTGATCGGTGTTTGTTATTCTAACCTATGAAACTATTAAATAGCTTTTTTATTGCTGTGAAATAGCAGATAGGCTAGCGGAATACTTAATAGTAAGCAGTTACCATCGCCAATGGATGTTTGCGAAGCCAGAGGTACCGCTAACATGCTGCCGTCCGCGTTAGTGGACAGATACTTGTATCACTTATGCCGGAACATAAGATTATTATGACGGCATACTTATAGTCCAGAAGTGGTTGTCATCCAGACGGGCTGGGAGATCTACCACCTAGCTATGGTTGTTTTATCGCCTTTTACGGTCCCGGCCTCGGCCGCAGGAGTCAGTATTTTTACTCCGCCATTCTATTAGCTTAGTGCTAATAAATATATGAAATGAGATAAAAAAATTGTTGACATGACATGATATTATAACATAATTTCAACTTATTTTACATACTAATTTAAATTTTTTTTATTGCTGTGGAACAGCAGACAGGCGCCTATGAATATCTGCGACGCCAAGGGCACCGCTAACACGCTATCGCCCGCGGAAAATTTTTATGACGCCTTTTTTGGAATACCCCATGTCTTAGTATATCAAAAGCAATGGACAAGATTCCTTGCTCTGTCATCTTAAATATTAGTTGTTTTGAGCTACCAGTATAAGAACGCTGTTGATGATCAGCATCAAGGGTCCTTGTACTTGTTTACAATGGTACAAACAGAGAGCTGCAAAAACTCCGCACTAGGATTTATGTTATATTACTCAAAACAGGCTGCTATCAGAATACACACAGAAAATGAACAAGCGCATAAAAACTTGAAAATGATAGAGAAGTTATATAAAACTATGAAAAATGGGTTAAACCAAGATTCTCGCTATTATTCATCAATACTCACAAAATTTGTATAATCAAAATTAACACGTGGTTAAAAAACCATAAAAAAGTGATATATTGATGATGAATTGAAATAATTTTAGAAATAAAATTGTAATAATAAAATTGATCCATATTATAATAATAATGTACTCTGAAGACTTCTTTTCATTATAGATTCAACATTTATATATTATACAACAGATCAAATTTAAATCAACATAAAGTTAGAATAACAAGTATACCAAAGAAATTCAAGACGTAATACCGCCAAACTGGTGTAAAGTCACATACATATTGAATTTAAATCTCCAAGATAGACATAAATTTTTAAATTATGACTATTGGATTTATTTTATAACAATACATTTGAAGATAGAGTCATTTTGTCGACTTTGGTTACGAATTTAATATATTTGGTATGATGTATACGGTATACTAAAATTAAGGTGTAAACATACTTGCTACTTTAGGCTTCGATATTTTGAAATTAGATCGACGTTAGTGTTTGAAGGCTGGTAGTTAAAGGTATTAAGAAATGAAGGTAAAAATAGATAATAAAACACAAATTTCTGTTTACCAGTGTATCATTTCGTTTGATGCGCATATTCTGCAGTCAAAAGTTCATTGTTGCGTATTGTGATAGGGATAAAGTTTTGCGCGCTATTTGAATCGGTGCCTTTTGCGATATTTCGTTCGCCCGAGAAAAGAATAATATAAGAAAATAGATGAAATGGATTTAACGAAATTTGTTTTTATTTAATATGGCTTTCTAACCCGAACAATTAATTTTGCCGTACATGTGCTATTTTTGGATTAGCAAATGATATCATTATTCACCTTTGATAAATAAAATAGCAGCCTTGCGTCTATTTCTAGCCTTAATAAGTTTACACGTGATTTCTTATAATCAATTCGTAATTAAGGAGGATGTCTACATATAATTACGTGATGAGCAAACAAAGATTGCTAATTTGCAGGTACTTGTATTTTTCGTTTTAAATTCTTTATTCTCCTGGATAAACATAAATTATTATTGTAACTTATCAGTACATTTAAATAAATTTTCTTCTCACATATTTAAATAACGTGAGAAAATTTATCATATGAACAACTGCAAATATGTACATGGTTATTATGAATATTTACATTTTCTTGTATCTATATATAAAAATAAATTATTAATTAAAATACGATATCATACTATCATTAAAATAGTGAATGTGCACTGGCCCTAACAATGAAACATTTTCTCACACGTTCGTAGGAATGTGGATAAATAATGTGTATTGTTCCCCAGCCGGTGTAAGTGACGCCATTTTTCAAGATTCGATGTAAAGAAACACCCATGTGTTTGTATAGGTACTATTAATCTATAGAGACTTATAACAGTGAAGCATTTTTTTTCGTACGCGAGTTACTTAAAAAGTTATAAACTATGCTAGCAGCTGCGTTCATAACCTATGAATTACATAATATACCATCTTCGAGAGCGTATGGATAGATGGTCATAGATAATAATGAATCGAAAAATGTGATATTTGATTGAAACATAAATTTACCACTGGGAAAATTTAATAATACAAATAATATGTATGACAAACTAATACTTAGTGAAAAATAGACAATTGTGTTTTGTTGAGTTATATTTTTTATTACTATCATTTCTTGTATTGTAATTTTTTGATTCTCATTCTTCCTATTTTACTTTTTATTATAGTCCATTTTCTAATAATAATGAATAATTTTTAATTATTAATATTGTGACCACTAGTTTGCAGCGTCAGAAGATGACCCTCTAAGTTTTAAGTGCTATATGTTTAATGTAAGATGTTATTGTAAACACCTAGATGTGCAAATAAATATTTGAATTTGATTCAGGTTACATCGAGATGATACGTCAGAGAAGGGTCTTTTTTTGATATTTTATAGATAACAAAGAGCTACTACAGTGTTACTATGGGTTCTTTAGTTATTTTTGGTTGGGTAATGTTTACATATATCCCGATAGTCGATGTATATCTGTATGTCGACCAAGTTTGTGCGTCGCTATCTTGTCTTGACATCTTCACACCTACATTTACACAAAGAGAGAACGTAGGTTTCCTGTAAATACATAACATAGACGAAATCCACTACAGTGCCATTCAGTTTTTCCTATGATGCGCATATGGCCGTGGCTTCTTTAAAATCGTACTTCTTTGAAGGTAACTTACTGAGGAGCATTGTCGGAAATAGAGAGTGTTTAACCGAGTAAGAATCCTTGTCAGGATAACAAACTGCAGTAAAATTATCAATTAAATAATAATTGTGGTCATAAAAGGGATTTTACTGTATTGTATAAAAATCTTTATCAATCGGTTATTAAAATTAAACAAGCTAAATTATAAAGCGTCTAACAGTAAGGTAAGGCTATTACAGCACATCCGCTAAATGTTGGTCTGTGTAATAAACAATATGAAAGTATCATAGAGGTCAGAAATGCGTGGTCATAATTCTGTGACCATTTTAAGTGGAACTTTAGTTTACATTAATTGTAAAAGAGATTGAGGTCGTTGTTATATGGTAGGTGTACCGCAAGGGGTAATGTTATGCGGTAAAGTCCAAGTATTAAGCTTATAACTGAATCTTCATTTACAGCTTGAAGTGGATGTTGTAAAATTTGCAGAGGATAAGGTATATATTGCATATTATTAGCCATCTAATGGTATTTTACTGCCTTGATAGAATTTGCATAGCGCTACTTACAGCTACTTGGCCAATATATTTATTGTTACCAAAGCCCTTTGTACTCTGAGTCTGTATTTTTAGGATAAAGATAATATTAACTTTTTCAAGAATGCATAATACAGCGGTGACACGATATTTTGTACATACATATATTATATTTTTCGGTTTTACCTGAGCATATTTCAATAATAACTAAATTCTAAATCTGCTTGATTTTATATAATTGAAAATAAGTACTTTTATTACGTTATATATATATATATATATATATATATATATATATATATATATATATATATATATATATATATATATATATATATATATATATATATATATATATATATATATATATATATATATATATATATATATATACCTAGTCAGGTCATAAATTCTGTCACATGTTTAATGTAAAATAATTGTAACAAGTTTATTCATTATGTAACCATTTATATACCAAAATAAACTTAACAAAACATAGATTCTTATGACATTAAAGTTTATTCAAAATGATCTCCGTGATTTTGAATACAAGCCTTCAATCTGCGCGGCCAGTCCTCTATCGCAGCACGAACGAGGTCCATGTCAATATCGGCGGCTGCCTTAATCAAGGATGTCTTGAGTGACTCCAAATTGGGATGAGGCTTTGAACACGCCTTTTCCTCCAAGTGTTGCCATATCTTGTAATCTAACGGATTCAAATCTGGACTGGAGGAGGGCCAGTCTTCGTGCCGGATGAAGTCGATTTCACGCGCCGCCAGCCAGTCTTGTGTGCTCTTCGCTCTATGAGCTGGCGCCGAATCTTGTTGGAATACCCAGTGCCTGTTATTGAACATGGTATGAGAAAAAGGTTCCACAAGGTTCGTCAGGACTGTATTTTGATACACAACAGCATTCGTTTTTACACCTTTCTCACAAAAATGTACCTCTGTTAAGCCCCAATAAGAAACTCCCAACCATACCATGAGCGAGGATGGAAAATGACCTCGTTGGACACGCGGAATACGGTTGCTCGCTTCTTCACTACTGTGTGCGTACATCTTATCATTTTGTTTGTTGTAGCTCTCTTCTACGGTAAACATTTTTTCATCCGAAAAAAGAATTTCCCGATATTTTTTCCCGCGTACCGCTTTAACAAAGCGCGGCATCTCTTCAGTCTCAGGTCCATTAGACGAGCATTCAAACGATGTCCTGTTTTTCTTCGATATGCCCGAAGCCCTAAGTCTTCATTTAACACCCTTTTCACCGTGGTTCTGCTTAACCCCATCTGAAGGGCCAACAGTTTCTGCTTACGTTTGGGATTTCTTTGAATTCGTGCCTTCACAGCTTTTATCACTGCTGGAGTCCTAACAGACCGAGGGCGACCACTTCTTGACCTGTCATCTACACTAGAGTCTTCATTGTATCGTTTGATGGTACGATAAATTAATCTTTTGGTTATATTCAAATTTTTCAGTATGTTAAAATTTTGAATTGGCGCGTAACCGCAACGATACAACGCAATAACTGCAACACGGTCTTCTTTAAGCGTCCACTCCATATTTAAAAAATGAGTAAAATTCTAAAAGTATACATTTTTATTTTCATGAACAATTCGAGATTCGAATTCAATAAACTTTTTTGTGGCCAGCATTCTAAAAGAAAAGTTTTTACTGTGTGACAATACTTATGACCTGACTAGGTATATATATATGTATGTATGTGTGTGTGTGTGTGTATGTGTGTAAGAAATAAAGCTATACTTGATCTTTAATTGATGGCAATTGTGAAATGAAAGTGGATGGACACATAAAGAGAAGTAGACTAAAGAAAATATTGATAAATTGCATAAAAAATTATGTGACGAGAAAGGGTATGAATGAGATCACGGTTGACAGAAAAGAGTGGAAGGAGAGAACATGTTGTGCCAACTTCACATAATGAAGTAAGGAGATTAAAGAAGAAAAAAACTGTAATTGATCTCACATTTTTCGTAGTTTATCTTCAAGTACTTAAATTTTATTTGTAGTATGTACGCACCTGATTTTCAGCTCGGTATTAAGTATACAAATTAAATTATCAAAAGGTCAGTGAAGAATAAAAAATATTGCTATCGTCCATTTGAATGTAAAGATCAAATCAAATACCGTATCCAAACAGTTCGTTATCCACATAACAACCGCATAACGAGAAAAACAATTTGTTCTACTCTACAAGAATACTCGAAATTGGCTTGTTTACGAGCAGGTGGCCACCGAGACTATTACTATTGTAAATGGTCAATTTTCCGTCCACAAGCTTACTTCCTTGATAATATAATCAAACGCATTAGTGTTTTCATTTGCTTGTTGATTGTTTATTATACTTACATTGCAATAATATTAACCTTTTAAAAAGAGATTCATTCAGCATTATTTAGTCCAATAATGTAACTAAGCACTGTTGTTATGGGTACTATGAGATGACTCTCGTCGTCTCCGTTCGCTGTCCACTTGCTTTACTCATCCAGCCCCGACCGCCAACCTTACGCAGGTCGTCAATCCATCGGGCTAGGGGCATCCATCGGGCATAATATACACTTTTCTTTTATAATCAAATGCTTATTATACATAAATCGCCAAACGCGAAATGAAAATCAAACCCATTATATCCGTAAACGTACTAAAGTACGTTAACCGTAACGCCACGGAGGTCGTCATAAAAGTTTTTTTTTAAATAATATATTGCAATCTAAAACTTTGCAAGAGCTTTCGGTAGTATGACCAGCTATGTACATGTGGTACTAATGTCTTTCAGGCAAAGGGATAAATCGAAAAAGGGCCCGACTTCCAGAGCGATCAGAAAGCGGACCCCAAACACCTTACACTTTTTTTTATTGCATAGGACAGCAGACAGGCTGACAGGCCGCTTAGAATATAGCAGTTACCGTCGCCTATAGGTGTTAGCAACGCCAATGGCATCGCGAACACGCTGCTGTCCCATAAGAGTACAGGAACTTGGGTCTCTAATGCCGGAACACAACACAAGGTTATTATGGCGGCATACTTAAGACCAAAGGTGGTCGCCATCCAGACGGACTTGAGGTCCTACCACGTAGCTAGGGTAGGTTGTTTTGTCGCCTTTTACGACAGGCCGACCCCGGCCACAGAGGTTATACTAACCTAAAGAATACTTCTTTCTCCGCCCCTGCACGGATATAAAATAACAACATATTACAGTTGTTAAGAAAATATTCCAAGTTGGTGTGAATCACCCAACCTTTGACAGTCGAACACGCTTATATTGCAAATCCACCTTACACTACAGAAACTTCTTGTAAAGAAACCGTATTATCTTTAAATTATAAACATAAGAATATGTCTTGTAGTCACCGTCGCTTATAAACCTTTGCTAAACAAAAGGTATTGCTAACATACTGCCAGAATTGAAAAACTTTATGACTCCTTTTTTAAAACTCTATATCGTACTGTGATGTTAAACCTCAACCGGTAGCTCATATCAAATACGAAGAGTATGTATTATAAAGTTCTTGGGAACCGAAGAAAAATATAACTAAAATAAGAAAGATATATATAAAAGAGTATAATATACATTATTTATTATGCCTCAAATACAGATTTCAAAGCTAAAACCAACGATTTTTGTTAAGCTTATGCGTACTAAGAACTAACCTTATTAACTCTATTCGTGTTAAGTCAAAAAGTAGCGTGGGTAGAAAATATACATTTTATAAATTTTAAATTGCCGTATATTGAATATTAATAATGCGTATATAGTACTATACATTTTTCTCGCTTTTATAACTTTTTCGTTTCTTTTTTTAAATGTTACTTCAGATTATTTAATTGTCATGATTAAAACGATTTAATTTTTGTTTTCTTTTTTTTCTAAGGAACAGCAGATAGGCTAACCGCCCCCTTTATAGTAAGTATGAATGTTTGCAATGCTAGAGGCACCGCAAACATGCTGCTGTCAATTAAGGAGTACATGAACCTGCTCAAAAGAAGATATAGACAAAGCTTTTTCTACATAGTATGTAATGACATAAGAATATGAATGGATTGGTTTTTACTGAGACAATTGGATTCTATCTAACTCCAAGCGGTTCTGTTTTCCTTCCGTTTTTGTTTACGGATTAAGAAAAAATATCAATTTGTTAGGAAAATGATAGGGTGGTTCTTATTTCAAGGTATAACTAAATGTATACAACAATACATAATGAATTGATATATAGAAATGTATCTAAAAATAAATTCACAGAAATAAAGCGAAATGTGAGAAAGTATACAATAATAACTATATATAATAGCTATTTATAACCTTTTAATATTAATTATTCACATTTTATATTATAAAATTACGCACTCTACTCTGTATAATATTATTAAATAGATAATTATTTAGTTGTCGAATGTGAATTGTGCACAGATCCCGTAAAAGTCGACGACTCGGCAAAAGTGCCACCCTACACACCCAAACCGACACTCGGATGTTGTTTACTCAAAAAGAAACCAAGAGAAGCGTCGCTTGAGGATATATTAGATGATGGACAACAAAATTTCGTGTCCTATTTCCAATGTGAAACGACTAAAATAATTTAAATAAAAAGGATGACAGATTTTCCCCAAAAAGAGGTTAACCTCTGATGTTAACATCAGGCAGGCGGCCGGTTGTAAATACTAATCCATAACTATAACAACATGTAACATGTTCTACCGACCCCATATAATGTGAGATAAGGGCAGGAGGAAGAAGAAGAAGATAATTATTTAGACTTGGATATAATATTTTATGAAGGTAACCTGATATATCTTCTGGAGCTGTACCTAAAATTTTACATATAAAATTAACATTTACATTTCATTAAAAACTATGCCTACTAAAAATCCAAATACAGTTTATATGTATAACGTATTTAAAATTCAAAATAAAGACATAAAGTGACATAATAAACGTTTTCCGTTTTATGCATTATTTGTCACATAATTTTGTTTAGGCACCTTTGGCAATCTATTTCACACTCTAAGCTTTTGAAATAAGTCATAAAATAGTATGTTTTGTTATGAATTCTATTCCTAAATGTTATGAGGTAAAATATACTTTATTTAAATAGAAATAAAGTTGATTATCGTTCATAATGTAGGAATCTATTGCTAAAACATTACATATAACGCGGATAACAGCACTTAAGACCTATATTTTAAGTAACATGATCATATTTTAGAGTATTATGTTTGATTCCATATATATTGTTAGTTATGTTAATATTATTCTGTAAATGTGAATTCTTACATAATTTTGAAAGGTTTTTTCTCGTGTTACTACTCCATATGCCTTATTCCTTTCAAGTGTTCAGTTTAATTTATTACCAATAAGGTTTTTTTTTGTGAAGCCTTTTGGGAATTTCGTATTTAACATGTTTATTACAAAGGATATTTTTTATGAGTGCCGCACCGCCAACTAGTAATGTGATAGATATCACAGCCGTTACTATACACTCGATATCAAGTGATTGCATTAACGCTGGTCTTAGTTTAAGGAGAGAGTCTCGGGACCCCTCCATGCTTTCGCCGTCTTATCTTCTTCTGATAATAATAATAACAATGATAAACAGTAATAATAATAATCTATCAAGTCTGTGAATTCTGGCACATGGCTGTCTGAGAAATTTTATTAATTTTTTTTTCTGGTTTCCTTTTATACATTTACCATTGTAATTAGAGTTAAAATTGAAAATAAATCCTTCAAGTGCATTATATATTACAAAAATATGAAATAAACCGTCGAAAAATAAAATTTCATAAATTTGTTCAAAATGACCACTCACGTCAAAATGAAATTTAATATAAATAAAACAATCGTCCCATAAATAGACAAGATAGCCAGCCGTAATCGCGCACGCCTTCCACCTGCTGTACCCACTTCGCCAAGTTCCATCCGACCAGCCTCTAGCGCAGAAGAGAATAATTTGGTCAGAGGGATGTCGAGCCATAACAACGAGGATGGGACAGCGTCGTCTACCTAGTGTCGAAGACCTACGCGGGGACTTGAACGACTACCATCGGCACACTTGGGGTCTGCAGGGAGCGCCTCGCGCCCGACTCTCGCTATTGGTGATGTAGTGCGCCGCATGAAATAGACTAGGGAGATGGACTAGTTGTTCTCGTCTTGCTAACTCTGAGTCATCCATCATCATCATCCATCATTAACTTGCTCTTCGATACAAGCTTATGTCTTCAGAGGTGCCCTAATATAAATACATGCCTGAGCCAGTTCTTGATAGAAGCCATATCATACTTTACTGGGATCGATTTATTATCACAGATAAGAATATTATTGCCAATAAGCCTGATATTGTGATAATAGATCGATCTGCGAGACACACGATGATCATTGATATTAGTGTCCCACATGATGGTAACCTCGTGAAAGCAGAAACTGACAAGATCACAAAGTATTTAGATCTCGCTCACGAGGTTACCGCCATGTGGCGCATGGAATCAACGAGCATCATACCGATAGTGGTGTCAGTGAACGGGCTTATAGCGAAGAGCCTCGACAAACACCTAGAGAGTCTTTCGCTAGGTAAATGGGTGAAGGGTTGGATACAGAAGACGGTTCTCCTGAGCACGTCACACATAGTAAGGAGATTCCAGTTTCTGGAGCCCTAACCGCCGGGCCCTTGGTCCTTGGGCCCTTGGCCTCGCTCCCAGCGACGGACAGTTTTTTACATTTTTTAATTTAATTTATTTGTAAGTATCGTTTTATAAAATAATGTATTTTTAATATTCAAATTTTATAAAATGATATGTAATCTAATTAAGAAATGCAAATAACTAAAAAAGAAAATAAATTAAGATAATAATAATCTTTATGTCATGACCAAAACATTGACAACAACTGGTTTGAAGTCCCTGACTGCTGAACTAGGTACAAAAGAAGACCTGTGTGACAGTAGTCAGTGTCTTTCCTCGTTTGGTGATACAAATTATGCTAAATATGAAATTTAAACTAATAACTTAGTTATAGGCACAAGAAAGATACGTACCTTAAACTAATACTAAGGTGAGAGTACAAAACATGCTTGTTACGTGTGTGCGCGCGCGCGTGTATTTGTGTGTTAGGGACAGATATATATACACATACATATACACACAAACACACACTTATAAATACATACATACTCTATATGTCCATAGCACGTACATTTATACACATATATATATTTACAAGCGTTAGCATAATAATTTTTCTGTGTCTTCGTAACATAATGAGCATAACCACTCCTTGATCATTTCTTTCATTTTATATGAGCAGTTTGAGTAGATGTTAAGCTTTTTATTGATCCTATTACATCGTCGAATAGCTCATTGGTATTGTTGTCGGAGCGCAAACATCGTATTACAATAATGAGGCTGACAAAAACTCTTTATTACTCGTTGGTTTGTATAATTTTCCATGGGGTATGGGGTTTGTCGGTGTTGCTTTAGTGTCTATTGAAGGATATAATATAGTTGTCGAACAGATAAAACTTCACAGTACTAATATAGACCTGAGGAGTTGATAACAAATCATTTTCCGCTTTATATATATATATATATATATATATATATATATATATATATATATATATATATATATGTGTATATATATATATATATATATATATATACACACATATATATATATATATATATATATATATATATATATATATATATATATATATATATATATATATATATATATATATATACACAGATTGTTTTCAACATTATATTATTATTTTTTTGCACAAATTGGAACGTGTTAGCGGTATCCTTAGTGTCGCGAACATCTATAGGCGACGGTAACTAAGCTTACTATTAAGTGGGCAATCAACCTGTCTGCTTGTTCAAAAGCATTTAATAAATCTATATTTTAATTTACGTATCAAAGGTACATATTAAAATTAAGTAGACAGAGCGCTTCACAAAGTTAGTTGTTTTATAGTTCTATTACAGAGTCAAAGACAATACCCGGTATCGTCGTCATAAAGTTAAGTGGCGTTGAAAAAAAGCAAACAAGGCCTCAAACAAGCTGACATGCGTGGGTTCAGAAGGAGCCGCTGCTATCTTCTTATTTGTCGTGCAGGCGTCAAAACCGGTAATATGTGAGCCCGTTGTCAATTGTTTTAGAATTCCGTATGTATCAGGATCATTTTTTTTAATATCGACAGATAATGATAGTGTTCTTAATTGGTCATTTTGTTTTTATTGTTTGTGAGAAATCTAAAACTGCGCTCGGATCTTATCCCAGACGAAATTAACAGGGCATATACATATCTAGTACACAGAAAAATAAATCATAATATTTATTTTAATATATAAAATCTCAAAGATTGCTTGTTGAAAGATTTACACCCTTTCCTGTGAAAACGCTAACAAGAAAGGAAACGATAAAACAAACAAAAAGTTTGTTTTCGAAGTCTCTTGCTTCTATTTGTCATTTTCATTGTTAATTAATTGTTATATTATATGAAACATGTGAAAATAAGTTTGTTTGTTCGTTACGCTTTTACGCCTAAATCACTAAACCAATTTTAATTAATTTCGGTTTAAGCATAAATTTTTTTGTAACCTGTCCAATATGTTAATATATATTTAAGAATTTGACGACCTCTGTGACGTAGTGGCTTATGCAATTCGGCACTCTTGCGGAGGTCATGGGTTCTATTCTATTAGTCTCGCGTTTGGGTGTTTATGTATAATATGTGTTTATATACAAAAATAGTATGTATGTAATTTATCAGTAGTCTAGTACCCATAACACAAGTGCTATGCTACTTACTTTGGAACTAAATGGCGTGTGTGAATTGCGCCAGCATATTAATTAATTATTATTATTCATATATCTAAGAATAAAGTAAGCTATGTGAGCTACATAAACGGATCACGATCGCCAAAAAATTAGAAGTAAAGCAGTATTCTTTGTCGTACTCGGTTAGAAGGCATAATTTTATAATATATTCCTACGTAGACATATTTTGACAATTTGATAATTTATATATAGAAATCGTTTTAGTATATTATTAATGCGACATCTAGACGAATACTTAGATTTCCTCACGAAATTTTATTTCACCGCCAATAACTGGTATTACTATACTGGTATACTCGAATGTTTAATAAAGTTAAACCTTAACAAAAATAGAGATGATAGAATTGGAATTAGCTTAAAATCAAGTTATCCAGTGACTTAAGATTAATCTACACCTCTAACTTAGGTTATTCTGTTAAATGTACAGATAAACCCTTCAAATCCGTGGGTGAAATTAAAGCCTTAATAGACTTGTCCATTCCCAAGTCACGCAATCGCATGCCGCATTCAAAAGACAGTAAACACAATAAAAGTGTTAATTTAGTGTTGAACACCCACGTGAGACAAAAACGATTGTTTGTGGAAGATATTATTTTATTGTTGATACTTATTATTGTTGTATTATTATGGGATTATTAGTATGTTATTAATAATACCTTCATTTATTATGTTGTATAACTAAAAACAATTTACTTCTGAATATGTTGTTTAGATTTTTTATTTTTTTTTATATTGGTGTAGGGCAGCAGACGAGATGACGGCCCACTAAACAGTAAGCAGTTATCGTCACCATTGACATCGTAAATGCTGAAGACCATGCGAAGTGGAGTAGAAAAAGTCGGAAAGCGGACCCCGGGCACCGAAACGGAAGTTTGGGTTGCAACCGGGATGAACGCTGAGATGATGATGATAATGATGAGTTATCGTCACCTACAGATTTTGTGAGGCTATGAATTCGAACCTGGGTCACTAACACCGAAATACAACACAAGGTTATTATAGCAGTATACTTATAGACCAAAGGTAGTGGCTATCCATACGAACTTGAGCCCTACAACTTAGCTAGGGTTGTTTTCTTGCCTTTTACGACAGGCCTACCCCGGCCGCAGGGGTAAGTATTACTTCGTCTCTGCACGGAGAAAGGAGTCATCAAAGTACAAACACAATTTTTTTTATATGCTTAATAATATTTTGTTACCTTTCTTTTACGTTATTTAGTAATGTACTCCTTAATTAATTTCGTTTGTGCCACGTTAGCCAAAAAAAAAATATCTCTCATTTATTATTGCAGATCCATTGAATATTATTTATTAAAGCGGTTACTGTCTATTGATATTTGCCTCTAATGAGTAGGCAAAAACTAAGGCCTAAGAAATTGGAGCGAAGAAATAAATAACGAATGGGTTTATAAATCTTCGGAAAGATAAAAATAAAATGGGAGACGAAATTAATTACCGTAAATCTTACACGCCGTACGAAACACTATTACCTAAAATCCAAATATTTGATAACATTCTTATGTACGCATATATCGACTTTACTGTACTTATTTCCTTAACTAGCTTTCATAGCATTTAAAAAATATAAGGACAAGACAACTGTTTTAATTTTAAAATCTACCTATCAACCTCACTAAGACATATGTGAATTTATGAACTATGAAAAAAAAAACACTATTTTTTTACAAACAGTAATATTTTTTTAGTATTCCGTCAATTATATATAAATATCTTACAAAGTGTTCTCAGAGCATATTAATATTTTTATCCAAATTGGTAAACCTTAGACATCATCATCATCATTTCAGCAGGAAGACGCCCACTGCTGGACAAAGGCCTCCCCCACAGATCTCCACGATGATCGGTCGGTCCTGCGCTGCCCTCATCCAACCTATTCCGGCGATCTTGACCAGATCATCGGTCCATCTTGTTGGGGGCCTACCAACATTGCGTCTTCCGGTACGCGGTCGCCATTCGAGGACTTTTCTGCCCCAACGGCCATCAGTCCTTAGACATAATTAAACCAAATTATTATTTAATACGTAGCAACTTAGTTAGCCTTGTTAACTCTATAATAGATAACATAACCTATAAAAATAAATAGGCTCTCTTCAAATTATATTTTCGCTCAAACTTTTGCAGATATTTATTATCTACGTGTATATAAGCAAAATACAACTATCACTCATCACTGTCATCACGACATTCCTAAAATTATACACCCGATTGACTTGAAATCTAGCAAAGTTACTTATTTTGCGAAGTAAATAGTAAATATTCGTTCCTAGTTGACCCGGAAAACGTTGTTCTACCTTAAGAATTAAAAAAAGGTCCAATATATGAGTATACCTAAATTTATTAAAATTGGTTCAACGGTTTAGGTATGAAAGCGTAACAAATAAACTCACTTTCGCATTTATAATATTAGTTAGCATTCAAATTTGTAACAATCAAACCTTTCACCTTTTCTAAAGAGAAATTTATTTGTGGCCAATTAATCATACAATTAAAAATGTAGTGACAAGTGATCCGTCATTGCAGCTGATTTGAGCTCGCCGAAATATTTGATCTCTGCGAAGGCTAGAACATTGTCATATTTGATGAGCGATTTAAATCAGTGAATGATTTACACGGATTTATTATTGACGTATAGTAAATTATAAAAGTTGTTAATCCATAATTTAAACTTAATTTAAATAATATAGGTATCTGACAGCTCAGTATTATGCACGGATACCAATCTAGAGGTCACGGATTCGAATCCCATAATGGCATGCACCGCTAAGGCAGCTTTTCTGATCGAATGTACAGTGCCAGCCAGTAAAATCAACGTGCTTTTCCAAGCGCGCTTAACCAAGGCTCTGCGCTTTCTAAACATAATCTGCGAGGATTCGCCAGATTTGGATATCTATACATGTTCTTTGGGGAAATTCACGAGATATACATTACAATGTATAATATAATAAGTTCGTCTATTTAAGTTTGTATCAATAAATTGAAGATTTTTTTTATTACTGTACGACAGCAGACA
Organism: Malacosoma neustria; assembly: GCA_963693495.1. Lineage (NCBI taxonomy): Eukaryota > Metazoa > Arthropoda > Insecta > Lepidoptera > Lasiocampidae > Malacosoma > Malacosoma neustria. The sequence continues at coordinate 7,636,570 of OY856391.1, read as the reverse complement.
AGCTGACGGCTCGCTTAGAATTTAGCAGTTACCGTCACCTGTGGGTGTTTGCAACGCTGATGACATCGCGAATACGCTCCTGTCCCATAGGGGTACAGGAGCTTGGGTCACCAATGCCGGAACACAACACAAGGTTATTATGGCGACATACTTAAGAACAAAGGTGGTCGACATCCAGTACGGGCTTGGGGCCCTACCACGTAGCTAGGGTGGGTTGTTTTGTCACCTTTTACGACAGACCGACCCCGGCAGATATTAGTATTCTTTCTCCGCCCCTACACGATAGTAAAGTAGAAGTGTTGATTTTGTTGTTGACTGGCATTGTAAAAAATTTAATAAAATAAAAATATAATACCATAATTGCTATTTATGAACGGTTAATAAAAATATCGCGAGGAAAGCTGCGTGTGATACCAATACGCCTTAATAATAATAATATTTCTTTATTGCACATACACAGTTCAGGACTAATTAATAGGTACATAAATTTGTATGCTAAGTACAATAGGCGGTCTTATCGCTTGTAGCGATTTCTGCCAGACAACCTTTGGATGGACAGGATTTACAAAATTATAAAACGGTATGCGCTATAAAATAATCAACATATACTACATACATATATAAACAAATATTATAATTATACATATATACACATATACATATATTGCAATATATAATTCATGTAATATATAAGAAATAGATATGTAAAATAGTAATAATTTATTATGACAAGAATAATCAAAAGATAAATAAATAATGTAACTTTCTGTAGTGATAGTATATTAGCTTTTTAAATAATATTCTTTAACAAGTGTATTAAAGGATGATATGGACTTGGCTTGTTTTATGTCAGTTGGCAATATGTTCCACAGTCTAATTGCTTGTGCTGTAACAGATTTGTCATAGAACTGGGAAGTGTGACTGGGCATTCAAACACAGTTTCAATGACGTTCTCAAGGCCCTAGAATGTCCATCCTGAAGAAACTGGAATCGCTCCTTTAAGTAATTAGGAGTTTAGGGATTAAACAAAATGTTGTATAGAAGGGAAAGGATGTGAGCATTTCGGCGAGAGCAAATGGGAAGCCACTTGACAAGCGTGACAGGTATATACTCGTAGGCCGTTCTCTCTAGGAGGAGAACTGAGCTCAGTAGTGGGACGCCATTGACTGTATATATTTTGTGAGATGATAGATAATACATTTTGTACCTGTAATTGCTATACTAAACACGGGTTTAGTCTGTAATTGAAAGAAATACTTTTGCTTTCGTATATTTTATGCTTTGTCATTACACTAGGAAAGTGAAAACTCATTTACTCCAATGCTTGTCGGTATTGCGGCGGAAATAGACGAAAATACACGCCGGTTACTTTGGATCTCTGTCGAAAGTATGTTTGTGATCTATTAAAATTTTTTTTAATTGCTGAGGAACAGCAGTAAGGCTGACGGCCCATTTAATATTACGCAGTTACCGTCGCCTATGGATGTCTGTGAAGCAAGAGGCACCGCCAACACGCTGTTGTCCCAGAGGGGTACAGGAACCTGGATAACTAATACCGGAACACAACACAAGATTATTATGGTGGTATACTTATAGACCAAGGGTGGTTGCCATACGAACTAGTTTGGGGCCCTACCACGTAGCTTAGGTTGGCTTTTTTGCCTTTTACGACAGGTTAAGCTCGGCCGCAGGAGTTAGGCCCTCCGCACATGGAGCTACTGAAAAAGTACTAGTTGCAAACTCATATTCCTAACGAGTTGCTTGAGCGTCACCGCCCATACGTTATCATTGAGGGTCGCACACGACGCGACTAGTCGCCAACCGGTTAGTAACGCGTTAGCAACTGATCACGCATGATGCGTCGTGCCGGTCACCGCGCTACTGGTTACCAGAGTTTTCTGTTTTTGTTGCGAAAAATGAACAATTAAACCCTACAGGAGGTGTTCTTTCTTCTGCGCTCACGCACTCCCGCATATTAGTATTTTTATTTACAAACAGCAGGAGATATCAACTGCATCAAATTTAAATAGCTATCTTTGTACATTCTATATAATCCCACAAATTTATTATCTGTTTCATGCAGCTCTCGTGCTGCAACTGACAAGCTGCAGTTCACGTTATTTCGAATATACGGATGAATCCAAAACTTGCGAAAATTCCTTCGGCGTCTATTAAGGTAGTGGTATAATACAATGTCGTTGTCATCCTCGCTCGACCCACTCGACATGTTTGTTTTTTTTCCTAATATTTCCTCGTTAATCGTGTGCTTGTGTGCGCAGAAATAACAGAAGGGACTGAAATCTTGCAATTTAAGGAGCGTCGTGTGCGAGGTACAGTTTCTAACTAATTTGTAATTGTAATTACTCATCAGTTCCGTCATTTTTGAGTAGCTTCATGTGCGAAGGGCCTTAGCATTCTTACTTCGCCGCAGCGCGGAGAAGAATTGAGACAACATGAATTTAGAAAATGACTCTAGCTATTGTTCACTGGTTAATTGCGGATCAGCCTTAATGTTGATTACATCTAGACTTCCTGGATCATTTCAGATATAACGCACTTATTTTCATTGTTAGAACTGGTTACACTTAAAGCTTCCACTATGAATAGTTTATTACAACTACTACTAAAATACAGTGTGCTTTACTTTGTTATCTTTCAGCTCCATTTTCTTTTCTTGTGCAAATTTTAAATAATAATGGCTTTTACAGGTGTCAAACAAAACATAGACCTACGTGGTAGCCGACTAGTATCATACTCGATAACTAACCTAGATGTTAGACTCAAGTTTACGATGGCACAGCTTAATTATTTCTTTTCGCCTAATGAGCACATTCAAACAAATCGCACGTAGCTATGGTAAAAAAAAATATCGTAAGTAAACCTACATACCACGATCACCGGAATCATACGGCTAAAAGGATATACATACATACATGTAATCACGCCTCTTTCCCATAGGGGGAAGGCAGAGACCACTTCTTTGCACTTGCTACGATCCTTAAGGATATAAGGAAGTAATTAAGTAATAATTATTATTACGGATTATCTGGGCCCTAAATTATATAATGAAATAAGCAAAGTATTTAAATTAAACAAACTTCCCATTGGTAGGTGTAAGAAAGTTTTGAGTGATTATTTGTATGAGCTGAATTATCAAGAGTCAGATGAGATTATCAAAACAAATTATTTAAATATAATATTACATTTTACTTATATATAACTTACATATATTATATTCACATACAATCATTATTTCAGTTAATATATGTATCATAGTTATATATTTTTCTATCCCTCCTTCTTTCATAAATATTTTATTTTAGTATTATTATTTATTTTTACTACTACTATATCTCATTTAATTATTAATATAATGGTAATTATTATATATTAGTACTTATGTTAGAAATACTGGCCCACTGAGATACAGTATTCACTAGTTCAGGGACCAGTGTGATTTTCTCTAGTCAAATAAGTTGTTTGTACATGAACTGTTGTACTATGTATCTTTTATTTTTTAAATTTGTATTTTATGTATAAATAAATAAATAAATAAAAAATAAATTCAATTGTACCTAAAAACATTACTTCAAGTATAGTGGTAGAGGCAGCAAAAAAATATTTTTATATGTGGAGTTTAGCTGTTAGGAAAACAGCTCACCCAATAGCAGGTGATCACCATTGCTTATGGAAAGTTGCAACAACAAAAGTATTACCAACACGCTGCCAATCTCGACAAAACTATATGCCTTATCGTACTGCGATGGTAATACCTCAGCCAGACTCATTTCAAATCTGAAATATACGTAACATAAACGTTCTTAAGAACCGTACAGGAAAGCAGAGGTTAAAATCAGAATAAACACTTAACCGGACCATTGCAGAATTTGTCCAACGTTTCAATATACTCGTATAATAATTTGATAATACAGCAAGAAGTCGATCAGAGCCGCCCACGGCTTTTCATAAAACTTATTTACAATAAATTTATTCGTTGATCAACATTGTTATAACAATTTATAAATATTTATATAGGAAATGATATCTGTTCTAGTCACTGCGCATTTGTAATAATTTATAATTTAAAATCCTGTTTTAATTTATCTCTATGTTTTTATCAGCAGAAATGTTAGCAAGAATGTTTGTGGTACATTGTTTTATTTATACTTTTAAAGTTGCACGCCAATTTGTTTCAAATTTGTGTCTATATTTATTCAAATTTATTTCGATTTATTTATCGATATATAATAATATCTATTCGCAGCTGCATTTGAAGATATTTTTTTGTATATTTTTTTCTTAGTTTCTAGAATCGTAACTATAGTTTAAATGAAAATTTTCTTCAGTTTCATTGAATCGGAAGTTCTTTTTTAAACACAGTTCTCAGTTGCCTGAAACATATATCACATGGATTTTTCTCATAAACATGTAACTCGTGTACATACATTCACATCCGAACAAACTATTCACATCATACAAATATTCTGTTCTCTGTAGGAATTGAATCCTGGATCATTTGCGTAGCCACTGAGCCAGCAGTGTCATGAAATTTGTCGCCACTAAGTGTGATCGAGCTTTAACGTCAAGCATTAATGGATAAATTATCGGATAACAGCTTTCGCATGTCAGAAAGCTTGTGATGAACCTTTCATGGGTCCTATTCCCGCCCTGAGTCAAAGTGTACATATGTAATTATTTATAAGATAAAATCTGTAAGTAGTATATCAGTTGTATACTATCCATAAAAAAAGCGTTCTGCTTTAGTCTGGTACAAGATGTCGCTGAGTGATTTGTTACAGTATTTATTATATTTTACTTAATATCAATCGGTAAAAGTGCAAAATAAAAAAATAAACACAAATTATAATAAATAATTGTAATTGTAAATAAAAATTGCCATTTTGTATAAAAAAATTTAAACGAATTTTTTTCATGTATTTTTTATTTGTAATAATCGAAGTAATCACCCATGCAATTAATGCATCTTTGCCAACGCAGTGGCAATTTATTGATGCCCTTCTTAAAGAAATCAGCTGGACGGGAGGCAACAAATTCTTCAAAGGCATTTTGTACTGCCTCTCGGGTATTGAATTTTTTCCCGCCAAGAAGTTATCCAAATTCTGGAAAAAGAAGTAGGCGCAAGGTCTGGTGAGTAGGGCGGATGACGGAGAACTTCCAGCCCCAGTTCTTGCAACTTGGAGACCGTCTGCTGTGCAGTATGAGGTCGCGCATTGTCGTGTAGGAGCAGCGGAGACGAGCGATTGACCAATGCTGGTTGGAGATGTGCCAGATTCTCCATCATTGTGTTCAGTTCTTCACAGTACACATCTGCAGTAATGCTCACCCCGTTTGGTAAGAAGCTATCATGAATCACACCGGCGCTAGACCACCAAACAGTGACCATCACTTTTCTAGGGGTAAGTTTTCGTTTAGGGCATTGTTTAGGTGCTGAACCAGGATCCAACCAACTTGCTGAGCGCTTGCGGTTATCAAACAGAATCCATTTCTCATCGCAGGTAACAATGCGGTTCAAAATTCCTTCATTTGTGTGTCTGTTGAGCAGTGCAAGGCACGTCTCGCGACGCGTACTTCGCGCTGGCGATCATTGAGTTCGTGGGGCACCCATTTGTCAACCTTTTTTACCTTGCCAATTTGACGCAAATGGACCAATAGTGTTTTGACGCTGACGTCGATAGCTGCTACTAATTCAGCCGTAGATTGTGTATCATCAGCTTCCACAATCGCCTTTAATTCGTCATTGTCGACCAAAGTCTTCAGACGACCGCGAGGTTCATTTTTCAGGTCGAAATTCCCAGAACGGAAGCGAGCAAACCAATAACAGGTGGTGCGTTTGTTTGTAGTGTGAGCTTCGTAAACGTCATTGATGTTGCGTGCCGCTTGTGCCGCGTTGCTGCCACGACGGTACTCATATTTCATAATTACTCGAATTTTTAACGTATCCATGATGACGAAAAAGATTGAAATGCGATGAAAATGTAACACTAATCAATAAGCAAATGGCTACTTTTGGAAAAAGAATTCCATGTTTTTAAAACAAAATTAATTTAAAATTAGAATTCTCCGCCAAACAAAAATTATTTTGATTTGAAATGGCCAGTACTGCAGAACGGCAATTTCATAGGTAAAGACCTATTATACCTAAAACTATATTCCATAGTGGAATTCATGTCTGCGACATCTAGATTAGTTTCCAAGTGTAATACCACTAAAAGTACAGTAATTGGTTAATAAACACATTGAATCAGAAAATAATTGTATTTCGTAAAGGAATGACTTTAGATTCTTGCTCGAGTATGAAGCTGATTTAAATTATATTTTAAAAATATGCCCATTAGTTTTATAGTAATAGTGACTAACAAATAAGTCTTTATAATATTACTATTGATAAGTATTATTCAATCATGTGATAGATTGTGTACAAAAAGATTTAAAAGTAAATCAATTTAAACCTTATGAGAGAGGCGTTTCAACAAAATGATAAACAAAAATATCTCAATTCATCATAGCCACTAATGGGAAGGCCATTGTTTTAAACTTATTGTTGGTAGAGTGTTGAGCTAGTGCTGCCTCGTGATGTGATGGACAGGTGAATTGGCGGGTCTTACAACTTGCTCTCGAATAATTATCGAATTTAAATAATAATGATGATAAAGTAGTCAATCAATGGTAGATATAATATTGCCACTTGTCAATTTGGCTTATCTTGATTTAGAACTACTAAATTGCTACAAGTACTAATTTAATCAACGTCAAATAGCACACGATTATTCCTTATAAATATATAATACGTCTCTAGTTTAATGTTAATTTCTAATGGGACTTGATAAATGGTTCTGTATTTTATCCTATTTTTACATTTTTTTATTTTTTAACTTTTAAAGTTTCCTGTAGTTTTTAAAAGCATACGCATGACTTTTTGCAACAATTTTATGTTTGTTTTTTAACCTAGACCATAACAAACAAATTTTCGTAAACAAATACATATATTGTCCTCTATTATAAAGATATTGGACATACAAACACAATCTTAGCTAGTCAATGTAAATAGGCAGGCAACCGATGCGTTGGACCGACGACCTTGTTAGAGTGGCCGGTAAGGACTGGATGCGAAAGGCGCTAAACCGAGAAGAATGGCGTGCATTGGAAGAGACCTACACTCAGCATTGGGTGGTTAAAGGTTGAAAAAGAAAAGAGAAGAAGAGAGTAAATAGTTTATCTCTGTCGAATCCAAAGATTACGCATCAACCTCAACTTTCACAGTTGAGTTTTATCAGGTTTCTAAACTTCTACGCACTTATTTGTGATTATGTGCAATAATTTATTAAAAATACATAAAATAAATATTTTTCTTTGAAACAAACATTTACAAAATCACTCACATGGCTAAATTAGATTTTCACAGGGTTTTAGTAAAAACAATTTAGTTTCGATCAGTAAACTCACTTATTTCTCGAATGATTTAACGATAGTAATATCGCCTATCACAAGATATGCGATGGGTCGACAGGTGCACGAGCATCATTCCGATTGAGCTATTGTTTCCCACGACTCGTAATATCGGATTCAGTTATGTTGTATTAGAATTTATCTGTTTGTATTTTACATCTCAATATGAGTAAATATTCTAAATAAGATTTACAATCTATAATTTAATTCACTATTCGGATTAGAAAGTCTCCTAGGAAAGGTAAATTCATATTTTTAATCTTTTCTTTTAATTATTTAGTCACGAAAAGGAAATATTACGAAATCCTTTTCGATGATCGATCGAACGCATATTTTATTTTAAGTTGAAATCGAACCTAAATGTCTCATACCCCGCCTCTCACATAGGTGTAGGTATGCACTCCAGTGATGCACTCCATGCCACTGGGGGTCACCCCCCGCTTTTATGCCGGAGTAGAGATTCATCTCGACGCCTTAATTTCCTCTGAATAAGGTGTAGAAAACCCAGATTAATTCACAACAATGCTCTAGCTTTGTTTCGATCTTACGTAATGTAACTTTTTCTTGCAACAAAAAATATAATTCTGGAATCTAAGATCTAGAAGTTTTAAACTTCTTGAAAAATATGTCAGGGAAATTCAATGGTGATAGCATAAACAGTGATAAACAGTTATATTAATAAAATCAACCTATAACCAGTACAACTATCAGCAAACAGTGGGCTAAACATGTAAATACAGTGTATAATAGAGCAGCTTGTTCATTACCTCATTGTAAAATTAATTGTAGATGGCGCCCCACTGCGCGTGCGCAACCAAACTGTCAGTCAGTACGTATGTCAGTGATGGACGAACTATGCACTGTGCTCTTAGACCCGCACAAATTCAGATACATAATTCATTACAATATAATAATTGGTCGAAAAGTTAAACGATCCGATAGTATATAACTGTTTTGAATAAAAAAATCCTTCATGGCTAAAATACAACCATGGTGAAAGGTTAAACTCACTTTCTAGAGTTCTATCGTTAATGAACGTAGATAAAAAATAGGGACAAATGATGTTAAACACTCGACTCAATTATCAATATCTTAACTATTATTGTAAAATGACAGTATTTATTTCGACAAAGTCTTAGAAGTGATTATTTAAATGGTTTGTATATTGTGCCGAGAAGCCAGTCCGCATCTGTATATAACTACAATACACTCTAAAATACCTTGCAAAACAGTTTATATGAACATTATATCTTAGTAATTCACTATGATGTGGTTTTTATATAAGAGATCGTAATTTTTAACCGACTTCAAAAAAGGAGGAGGTTATCAATTCGTCTGTAATTTTTTTTTATGTTTGTTACCTCAGAACTTTCGACTGGGTGAACCGATTTTGATGATTCCTTTTTTATATGAAAGCAGGCGTTTACCGTGTGGTCCCATTTCAATTGGTCCATGGTCCAGTTCTGACAATGGCATCCATGAGAAAACCATATAAGTCTTAAATTTGTATGTGCGCAACAAACGGACGAATAACAATATCACGCCAACCGATTTCGATGATTCATTTTTTATTGAAAAGGATGTACATCCTTTCCAATAAAAAAGCCAAGGAAACACTATAATATACCTAGCAATAATAATACACAAGCACATCTCACTTATAACTATGTATGTAGTTCCAAACCTACCTTGGCTGACACCGACTCCAAAAATAACAATAATTGTAACTACATTATATTATCGTAATATAGATCGTAGCTACATATTGATGAGTAGAAAAAGTAAGTTAGTTATTAAGTGATAGAAGAATATGCAATTATTTTTTACTTTTTAGTGCATATTAATTTGTTTTGGAATAGTTCTTTTTATTGAAGGCGGTTGTTTTTTTTTTTTGTTAAAATTTTTTTATATTGAGAAAATCGTCTTAATTCAGCCATCAAAAAGAATGAAACCAAATGGTTTAATATATATTTGGTAATCGTTTAATATATGGATTAATAAATTAGAGATAGGAAACATTTGGGTTTTCCAGCATTGAATAAATAGAAACTACTTTTACTAAAACCATAAGCCAAAGACTTCTACTTTTAGGCCCCAAAATGAAGCTTTAGTAAATAATCAAAATTAATCTTTTGAAATAAATATCAATTTGAGTATATTAGCAAAAAAAAAATACATCTACTTCCAAATTACTGAATTAATGTAATATTTTTAAATAATAATTTTTATCAAATTTAAGAGACAAATCTTTAGTATTAAATGAGTCTCACTTTTTTCAATATGCATATTACAGAAGATACAATACGCAATTAATTATAATTGTCTGTTTAAACAATAAGGAAAATACTATAATGTTTCATAATAGTTGTTCCTACTATTGATTTATAGTCTTTTGCTTAAGCAAGTGAAAGCTTATGTAGTTTGAATGTGAATCTACAAATCTATTATTCAATTATTTAATTTATTGTTCAATATTTATGTATGGAAAGTAAACAAAACCACAATTATTCCTATTGCCTTACCTTCCAATGGGAAAAAACTGTCATTCTGCCTAATTGTCGTCTTACCACTTGATTCTGAATACATCCCAATCTAGTACATAGAATTATAAGTCAATACAAGATATGTGGATATTGAAAAAAAAAAAGATTTTTCTTGGTTAAGAATGACAAATGCATACAAAAATGTTAAATAAGTACAAAAAAAAATATATTAAAACATCACACATCAGAAATAGCGCTGCTTTTGTGAATATCTGTAGTTTTGTTATTCAATAAAGCCCGCACTCAGCTTTGAACTGCCAGAATATTTATAAAAATCTAATATTTTATAAGCGATGAGTTTATAGCCAAATTGCGTATTGTATTGTATTCAATTCAATGAATTCGACTCTCGCTAGAGACAATATATTATTACAAATAGTTTGTTCTGGTCTGGATGTAATATATCAATTTTATTGATGTTGCTTTCTTGCTATTCACCATAAATATTTTGTTATTTAAATAAATAAGCATTTATTTATAATAGATAACAAAGCTTTACATTATATTCATTTATGTACTGATCTATTATTTACAAGTAGTCTAAAATACATAAGCTGCCACCAAAAGTTTTAAAGCTACCCTCATTCTAGCGTACTCATCCACCTTGCCCTATGACTTGAAAAGTACTACACCCCCTTTTATGCCTCTGTTTCTTCCACTTTTTCATTGTAATCTACTTTACCACCTTTTGTCCATCTTCTATCATGTAATCTGCATAAATTTATATTTATCTTGTTTAATAAATATACACATACATAATATTCATTTATTCAAATAATATAAAAAATATGTATTGATCGTTAAAGTTATTTAAATACTTTCATAAAAATATCCGTATTTAAATTACAAGTAATTATAAAGCTCTTACTTAAACACACTAATCCATAAAGAAATAAATCAATACATTTTCCCAACATAGAGGCTTGACTTTTAACCTCTTACATCCGGAACGGAGGCCATTAGCTAAAAGGTAATTATTCTACTGTTGAAATATTGAAGCCTCAGCTTGTTTATTATTTATGCTTCTTTCTGAATATTTTGGGTGCTTTACAGACAGTCATATATGATCTACGACGTAAACTGACCATGCGTAGGCATGAGGTAAAAAAAGCTGCAAAAATTTATCTGAGCGGGATATAAACGAAGTTTACGATGGATAATGTGTAAGTTACTTTTAGTGGCATTTCCGGTAATTACACTAAACTAGACTATCTGCGTATAGGTTATAAAAATGGCATTCCTTGACTCTAGAATGTTTTGTTGAGTATTAGTAAAACATTATATCAAAGCCATAATTTTCGTCCTGAAATGAAATTAAATTTACTATGCTTTTTGATTACATACTCTTTGTGCTTGAAAAACAACAAATATATATTAAAATAAATGTTATAAGATGTTTATTTTAAAAAGTGCCCTTTTGACGGTAACATCACTTCATGGGTAAAACGGAAGATACTAATATACATTTAAGCCCAATTCACGACAAGCGACTATAGTTTACTATTTCTGTTATTTTTAAATGCGCATTTTTTCTTTTTCTTTCTATAAAAATAAACAAGACAGAAAGCAAATATGAAAAATTTATATGTTATAAATAAAAGTTCTCAAAATAATTCAACAAATATTAGTTAAAAAAACCTTTTTACATCTAATATCATAAATAAATTAATATATTGTAGTATCACCAATGTTAAAATTTCTCAACAGAATACAAAGTGTCTTCTAAACCCAATTACATCAGCACAATAAATACCTAACTGCTTCCAGCGATGTGGTTTACAAAACCTATCTAGTTATAGGTAGGTTGTATGTATTCGCTCCATTCAACTGGTTCTCGCTTTCGTAGTTAATACTCTCATTAAAATATATTTTATTTTCTACAAGTATATATTCTTTTTCTTTGTTAGTATATTATGATTCAAAATAATTAAATAATGTTTTAATCAAAACACTTTGACGAACTCTGTGGTACAACAGCTTACGTTAGTCAGAACACTTGAGGGAGTAAGAGATTCAATTCCATTTAAATTCTGGGTGTTTATGTATATGCATTTATTTACAATAGACAAATGTATCAGTTGTCTATTAACCATAACGTAAGTGATCTGTTACTTTTCTGTTGCAATTTAGAGATTACACTGTGAATTATCAAAGTATATTTGTTGCAAAAGATGCCCGTCTCGCTAGTTCTACTAGCTCATATGCAGCGATTTTTCCTTATAGAGTAGAACAAACGGAAGTGCAAAATGAAAATTTTGCTTTATCTATTCCATTGTGCCATTTTAGTCAAGGAAATGAAGTGTCAAGGAAGGATATTGACGCAAGGAGACGCGTTGAGCAACAAGAGTACAGAGTATCAACATATAAAATCTCTCTCTTGTATAAAAATAAAGCTTATTTAACTATTGTAACAATAAATACAAAAAGAGGAGAAAGAGAATCCTTTTGATATATTTTTAAATGTTTTTTAATTGGAACTTTGACTTTTGGAAGTCGATTTAGATAATTATTATTCTAATATTTTATTCTTATTCTCGAGTAAAAATTTACGTCTAAATTTCAGTGGGTATTTGTTATTTAATTTTAACAAATACGGATCACCAATAATTATAAAAGTAACTGTAATATTTAGTGCTATTTGGACTAACTGAAAATAAAAATACTACAGTTTTACTTTAACTGTAAAAATGAAAACATACATCTTACATTGTTAAAGATATACACATATATTTACTCTTTTATGAAAATTTATTTTATAAATAATATGAGATAAATATACTGAGATAATATATCTGTTTGTTTCCAATAGATTGTTTTTTAATATATTGATTAGATATAAAAGAAGCTCCACACAGAAAACTTGACATATAAGTGACATGTAAGTGGCTATCTTATTATAAGTAACAACTGGATTGTTGGGTCCGATGCAGTCGTCTACATATGCGACACTTGCGCATAAATCTACACTTCCTTTAAGGCGCAACTGTGCGCGTTCCACTTTTTAGATGGATCTCGGTAAGCCTTATACGGGTTCAGTGCGTTTCTTGCAAAACCTCTCTTGATTGTCGTTTGACGCTTGCGTCGCCTTACCGTTGAGATGTATTTTATTGAATTCATAGGCATAATAAATAAATGTATTGGGATATTTCACACAACACCATCTAGTCCCTAACTTAGTTGCATAGCACTTGTGTTATAGGTACTAGACAACTGATACACTACATATGTAGGTATACTATTCTTTTGTAAATATATACATATTATACATAAACAAAATACATGGCCTAGAACAAAACGGGATAGCGAAGTAATTTGGACACCAGAGGGCGTCCAAATTACTTCCCCATCTAGGGATCATAGAACATTAAGTCATAAATAAACACCCAGACACTGGACGGGAATTGAACCCGGGAGAGAGCACCGTGCGCTTTTGGTTTAAACGCTTTCGTAATTATAACTTCGACTTGAAGAATGAACCATGCAGAAGATCACCCACACAGATGAATTACGCTGAATTGAAAAAGACGATGGAAACCATTCCGAGTCAAACTACCCAGGAATTAGGGACATTGTTTAAGGTTACTCTGCCTACAATATTGACTCATTTGCATCAAATCAATAACATAAAACAATATAATAAATGGGTACCTCATGACTTAACTGATCTGCAAAAATAAAGGCGTGTTGAAACTTGTGTTGCCTTGTTGAATCGGTACAGATATGAAGGAATATTGGATCGAATTGTGGCATGTGACGAGAAGTGGATTCTTTACGATAATCGTAAGCAAAAAATTCAATGGCTGACCGCAGGTCAAACGCTATAGCAATGCCCTAATGCAAAGTTTACCAATAAAGAGGTAATTTTTTGTAGTCTCTTAATGGAGTTATTCACTATAGCTTTCTCAAGTCTGGTCAAGAAATAACAACAGATGTTTACTATGCCAAACTTTGAAAAATGTTGGCGAAACTGGCAGTGAAACAGCCTCGACTCGTGAATCGATCTCCACCATTATTGCTCCATGATAATGCAAGACCTCACACTGCACAAGAAATGGTTTTAATTCTAGAGGAGGTGTAGTTAGAAACCATACGTCATCCACCGTACCCGTCTGACATCCATTTTTATCATGATTTGGACAATCTACGTGACAAAGTTTTTCTTCCCAGGAGGCAGTACAAAAGACTTTCACGCATTTTGTCGAATTTAGATCCCCAGACTTTTATCGTAAAGGCATAAATGAACTTACGTTTAGGTGTCAGCAATGTATAGATAAAGAGGGTAAGTATTATAATTAAATAAATATGTTACATCTTAGAAAAAAAAGTTTAAATTTTTCAGTAAATATCAGCAATTTCATTTTTAACCCCTAAAAATGTATTCTATCATTCATGTACTCGTATTTGTTTACATTAATTTTAAATCATTCTAATTTTTAATTATAAATATTAAATTCTTTGTATTATGTAAAGAAACAACTAGCAGATTGCATACATGCTCCTGTGTGACACCTGACCAGTTACTATGGTTACGGAACAACCGCAACGGCTGGATGCCTCGAAGACAGGTTGTAATTAAACCCTTTCATATGTTTGTTTATTGAAATTGTAGAGAGATTCTTAGGAATTTGATGACTTCGTTGTCATCTTTTAATTTGTTATGACAATAGTATTAAAACGATGTACTTTGTAGGGTAGTGCCTAACGCATATCATAACGCCTGCGGATGGGTTTAATTCGGGAATCAAAGGATGGGTCCCGAGTCTGGTTGTTAATAATAAATATGTATTTATTTAAGAAAGAAAAGTATGTAATTGTAGTCTAGCACCCATAACATAAATGCTACCCAGCTTAATGTAGGCTAGATGACGCTGTGTCAATTTTCCTATTATAAATATATTATATATTTATTTATTTAATATATTTTGATAGAAAATACGGTTTCGCTATTACTTACAATTTAGATAAACGAAAATGCTCAACATTGATCGAAAATACTGCGGAAGACGTGTCCCATGGAAGTATGGCATTTTACGTGCGCTAACTCAATAACAAAATAGCCATACCATTGTCACCATAGTGACGTAGTAGGGTTGATTATAAGAAGAAATTAATTTTAAAGTTTTCATCTGATTCATTGCTGAGTACTCAATTACTGTGTAAAGGTGGGAATAAAACAAACCCTAGGTAAAACGTATTAATTTGTAATTGTTTTTCTTAGTGACTATCATTATTTTTTATTATTATTTATGTTAAATATTATTTATTATTGTCTACCGAACTTTAGAAAATAATACAATATCAGTAAAAGAGGTTTTACTGCACTACTCAGGCATTCTTTTAGAGGGAATGATATACCACACAAATCTTATCTTCTTTTATATCCAAAGTTATCATCATCATATCCCAGCGTCAAATCCCGGTTTCAACCTAGACTTTCGCTTCGATGCCCGGGGTCCGCTTTCCAACTTTTTCTTCTCCACTTCGTACGGTCTTCGGCATCCCTGGTAGTCAATCTATTGGCACGAATATCACCCCTTACAACGTCAAGCCAGCACTTTTTGGGTTTCCTCTCCTAGCGGGGCCCGGCAGAGGCGGAATGGCCAGACATTTGTTTCCCACGTAGTTAGCCGGTTGTACCCATAACATGCTATGCAAGGTAACGTTATGTGAAATGTCTCAATATATATATATATATATATATATATATATATATATATATATATATATATATATATATATATATATATATGTTTTGTATACAAATCCTCTTCTCCAAATAATGAGAATGATAGAAACAATAATAATATCTAAAGAATAATAAATTCATTTTTGGGTATAAGTAGATAACATTCTTGTACATATAAAATAAACTACTTGTATATAGATTTTTTTTATTTCAGTAAGACAGCAGACAGGCTGAGGGCCCACTTAAAATTTAGCAGTTACCGTCGTCTATGGGTGTTTGAAACGCCAGTGGCATCGCGAACACGCTGCTGTCCCATAATGGTCACTAATGCCGGAACACAATAAAAAGTAATTATGGCAGCATAATTAAGATCAAAGTTGATCTTCATAACTGTTTTGTCGCCTTTTACTACAGGTCGAACCCGGCCGCAGTGGTAAGTATTCTTTCTCCGCCCCTGCATGGATAAAACTACATTTATTTACAAGAGATATGCTTCAATTAATTTTAAAACTACACTTTATTACAAAAATAAATGAAAAACCTATATATTAGTCGTAATACGTTTATATTCATCTATAAAAATCTAGTATAGCCAGACATGTTCATTGACCTCGAATGCAATTTGGAAAATATAATAAAATATATAAATTCTTATCAAGACAGTCATAGATAAGACTACTTACGTGTGTACATAAACAAGATAGATAAACAAATGTCCTGCTTGCTTGATAAAATTTATTATAATTAAATATCCCAATTCCAATATCCTCATTCTGCATAATTTATTAATATCAAATTATTTATTTATTTGGAATCAAAAAGCTTTGACACTATATCCTCAATAATTTAATTAAAGGCATATATATAGCTAATCACTGATTACCTGTAAACTTTTTAAATATATAATTGACGAACAATGTATATTTTTATGTAGTTACCCAGTTTGTGAAAATAAAAAGATATTGTAAATTAATTTCAATACAGACAGATATGACACGATAAGGACTTTTCATAAGAAAAGTCCCTTAACAGGGACGCCATATAAATAAGATATATTCGTAAAAAACTTTCACATAAACAAGACATCCAGTAATTTTACGATAGTGAAATATTTCCGGCGCTTTGAGAGTTCTACAGAAATATATAAATACTCATATGTAGTTATTTAATTCCGATACACATTTAATAAATGTATTGTCCACAACAGTAAGCAATTACCGTCGCACCAGCGCAAAAAACTGTATCTGAAGTTATTTATGCTGGAAAATAACACAAATTTAATATCGCGGTATATTAAAAGAATAGAGGTGGTTGCTATCAAGATAGGCTAAGGAGACCAACCATTCGACTATCAAGCTAAGGTGGTTATATTTCCTTTTACAACAGACACCTAGGCCACAAGAGTCAATATTCTTACTCTGACCCCACGGAATTTTTTATTGCTGTAGGACGGCAGAAAGGCAGGTATTTGCAACGCCAATGGCATCGCAAACACGCTGCTGTTCCATACGGGTGCAGGAACTTGGGTCACTAATGCCGGAACACAACACAAGGTTATTATGGCGACATACTTAAGACCAAAGGTGGTCGCTATCTAGACGGGCTTGAGGCTCTACCACGTAGCTAGGGTGGGTTGTTTTGTCGCCTTTTACGACAGGCCAACCCCGGCCACAGAGGTTAGTATTCTTTCTCCGCCCCTGCACGGATAAAAATATTAACCATAACGTAAAATAGAAGTTGTAGTATATTTAATTATAATATAAACCATATCAGTCTATAATGTCTATAAGACAAAGAACTTAGATGAATAATATTTGTAGTAAAATTTACAAAAAAACATCCTTACAAATATTAGAAATGTACATCACGGAATCCCAACAAATTTTTTTTATAAAATTCAGAAACAAAAGCAATTGGTCAGAAGTAGGGACATTAAATAACTCGTTGATGTCTTTTTCAGGTGTTTAGCCGACGGAGATATGATAAGTTGAACAATATTTGTAAATCAGGCAACATATCAACTATTATTAAATTTATATACTATGTAAATGAAATTTTATTTTAGGTCAGGATTTAGACTATGTTAAGAAAATATATTTGCTTTATATGTAAACTAGCTGACCTGGCAGACGTCATCACCTGGTTAAGTAAATAAAACATTTTGGATAAGAGTCCAGTTTTAGTGAACGTCTGCATCGTAAAATGAATAATCATGCTGAATTTCAAGTCAACCGGGTGAATAGTTTTAGAAACCTCAAGATGGGCAGTATTTCGTTTATAGATATATAAATATATTTTGGATAGCATTTATATAAAATTTGTATTGTTTTACTAGTATTTCACTTATATATTACTACGATATAAATAAAAAATATATATATATAAATAAATAAATAAATATATATATATATATATATACACACATATATATATATATATATATATATATATATATATATATATATATATATATATATATTTCGGATAAAATTTCCGTGAAATCCGTTCTAAGCGACCGTTTACATCGCTAAATGTGTAGCTATACTAAATTTTAAGTCAATCGGGTGTATTATTTTTAGAAATTTCATGACAAGAGACAATTTTACTCCGTGCATAGGTGGAGTAAGAATACTAGTCCCTGTGGCTAAACTGCCCTATGGACAAAATGACTAACTACGTGGTAGAGCCCTAAGTCCGCCTAGATGGCAACCACCCTTGGTCTATAAATATGCTACCATAATAACCTTGTGCGGTGTTCCGGCATTAGTGAACCAAGTTCCTGTACTCCTATGGGACAACAGAGTGTTCGCGTTGTCTCTAGCATCGCAAACATCCATAGGCGACGTGGGCTGTTACCCTGTCTGCTGTACCTCAGCAAAAAAAAAGATGAGTGGTAGTTTGCTTGTATTTCTCTCTTAAATAATTATACGACTCTAAATCCCTATTAAAATCAATATAAAGCTTTATAGTTTTATAATACTTCGACTAGCATGTGAGTTTTACTTGATGCATTCTAAAAATAAATTCATTCTTCTAATTCATTCCGGGTGCATCCCGAGATTTTTTAATTAAGAAGATATCTTCTTAATTAAAGATATCTTAATAATATAATATATTTCCAGCAAGAAAAAAGCATGCTTACATCGTAAAACTGGTTACTCAAAATAAAAAAGAATGATAAGAAAAAACAAATTATGTGGAAAATAAAATAGTTAATTTGCCAATTTGAACATTAATGACTTGTAATATTTTTGTGTTATCTGTTTATTACATTATTATATATTAATTTTGTTTTGTGTTATCTTATTTTCAAAATTAAATTATAAGATATATAAATTCAATTTAATTTAAATAAGTTAAATTTACTTTAAAATTCGGTTCATAAATATTTAAAGGAATGCAAAAATAAAAACTGGTTAGTATACTTTGTTTTTGGTTATGAATAAAAAAAGTTTCAAGTCTCGACAATATTTGTTTTTATTTTGGCATTATTATATATTATCGCTGTTTTTGCATTATTTATACTAATAATGAAAAAAATTACAAGTTTATAATAAATTACATTGACATAAGGTCTTCCTTTGTTGCATCTTTAGATGCCTTACTTATTTCTCTTTGTACTACTCGTAGCTAATAGACAGCAGACAAATAAATGAATATACTGGCACAATTTATAAAGCACCACCCTGTTCGTACTAAGTTGCGTAAGCACTTGTGTTATGGGTACTAGACAACTGATATTCCGTTTTTCCGTGCAGGGGCGGAGAAAGAATTCTCCTCTGTGGCCGTGGTCGGCCTGTCGTAAAAGACGACCAAACAACCCACCCAAGCTACGTGGTCCAATCCGTGGTAGGCCCCAAGCCCGTCTGAATTGCGACCACCTTTGGTCTTTAGTATACTGCAATAATAA
The DNA here is from genome assembly GCA_963693495.1 of Malacosoma neustria. Lineage (NCBI taxonomy): Eukaryota > Metazoa > Arthropoda > Insecta > Lepidoptera > Lasiocampidae > Malacosoma > Malacosoma neustria. The sequence continues at coordinate 7,616,964 of OY856391.1, read as the reverse complement.
CGTTACAAACACCCATAGGCGATGGTAACTGCTAAATTCTAAGCGTTTCATTAGCCTACAGGCTGTATGTATGCTGTCCTACGGCAATAAAAAATACTAAATATATACTTTTAGGTGTTACAATAAAGATTTATTATTATTATTATTACTTTTCTTTTGTAAATAAATACGCATGATACATAAACACCCAGACGGGAGACGGGAATTAAACCCGTGAGAATCAAAAGTAAATGTACAACTAGTTTAGAAGTATCTATTGCAATAGTAAATTATATTTTAAGCTCTTTTTTTCTACGTGCAGGGACGGAGCTAGAATACTAACCTCTGCGGCCGTGGTCCAGCTGTCGTAAAAGACAACAAAACAACCCTAGCTACGTGGTAGGGCCCCAAGCCTGTCTGGGTGGCTAAGACCCCTAGTGTGTAAGTAAGCCATCATAATAACCTCAACACCCTTACGATTCAGCAGCATATTCACGATCCCTTGTGTCGCAAACATCCATACGCGACGGTAACTCCTTACTATTAAGTGGGCCGTCAGCCTGTCTGCTTCTTCTGTTCCCCAGCAATAAAAAAATTAAGCAACAACTAGATTCTAATTCCCTTATTGAGTATTATTATATGACTATACAGCCTATTTGATGCTAAGAACAAACGAATACAAAAGTGTTTATTTAATTATGCTACAAAAGACAATGTGCCAGCAAAGGTAGCGATTCAGCAACGTCTTCATATATTTATATTTATATAGTAGTTATAATACTAAAAAACGCATCTAAGGCACATTATTTAATAAAGCAGAGTTATCTAAATAATGAAGTGAAATAAGGTTATTAATTATATTTGCATTTCATCTTCAATTAATTCAAATACAACTTTAGTCTACCGCAAATTAAAAAAAAAACACAACAAAAGAAACTTATTTTTAAAAGCAAATAAACTGCAATAAATGGAAAACATATATACAATATTATGTATTTACTAACAACTTATATTAACTGTATAATTATTGTAGAAAAATTTTAATAGAAGAACATTTAACATTATATTTGTTTACATTTGAAGTGAAAGAGATAGTAATAATTTATTGATTACCTTTCATATTCTTATATAATTTGTAATGGAAACCTGTAATATTAATTTGTTATACATTGTATGTAAAATGAACTCTATGTCTTCTTCCTTAATAACACTATGATTATCGATAGAAAGTTGAAATATTAAGAATATTGATGGCTGTACGAAATTACATAGGTACTACTTTACTATACTTTGAAACTTCACACACGCTTGTATTTATTACTAATTTGACTATTTATCCAATGTGATAATATATAAGTATGTATGTAAAATGCTAATTAATGATATGCATAATTAATATGCATATTATTAATTATACATTTGTTATGTTATATAAAGGAACGGGTCTGAGATTCTATGAAATCAACACAATACGTATTTTCTAATATGATGGTTTAAGTCACCTAATCCAATTTGATTCTTGTTATTCAAGTTTTAAACGATTGTTACGATTCGAATATAAATTATTGCCTGGTTTTAAATATATAATTACTCATGATTTGATTCCCTATTTATTTTACTTTATTATACTTGTCATAACATAATGTTAGTAAATGTATCAATTGATTCGATTTTGAAGGAGAGAAAGTGAATGCGGATTTATGAATCTCCAAAACATTTATTTGACTCAATATTTTGTTATTGGTATAAATAAAAAAATTCAAACACAAATCAGCTGATCCTTACCTTAAGGTCCATTGATAAACACACACATACACACAAACACAACGTATCCCAATCACTCACTATAACCAATCTTATACTAACACATAGTCTAAAAGTAAACTGAAAAAAAGTCAGATTCATGCGCGAAAAGTCTCGTCATTTTCCCGATCATGCCGTTTCGGAATGTTCATGCTAGTGTGCGTAACAACCTGGCGATGGGCTTGCGTAGCCGCAACTGAGGCCTTGCAAGGCCCATATCGCCGTCTCGCTTTATGTACCTGTTTCACTCTAGCGGACATTGTGCCGAGTCTCGGACAGCTTGACAATAAATTACGCATAAGAATCAAATCGGTTTAATAGATGTGTGTGATTTGATCATCTTTTATTTTTTAAGTTTACGTTGTATATACTCGAAGATTCATGTAAACAGCTTTCATATCTTTTATAAGACAGGTGAAACCTAGAGGTCTCACCTCTTTTTTTTTTATTGCTGTAGAACAGCAGACAGGCTGACGGCCCGCGAGAATTTAGCAGTTACCGTCGCCTATGGGTGTTTGCAACGCCAGTGGCATCGCGAACACCTCTTCAATAGATTGAAAAAAATTTCAATGAACATGCTAATGAGAACCTTACTCCTGCCCTTATCCCACATTATATGGGGTCGGCACAACATGTTACATGTTGTAATAGTTGCGGCTTAATTTATACAACTGGCCGCCTGCCTGACGTTAACCCCTTTTTGGGGAAACTCTAAGGAGAATATTAAATTTTAATATTTTATCTCAAGTTAGTATCGAATCCATATTACAATGCAGCCTTTATACCAGCCGTTATATTATTATAATGAAAGTGAAAATCATGAAATATGATATTCTTAATACTCTTTTAAATAAATTAATAATTGCATTTAGTATGATATGTTTTTGAAGTGTAATTTAAGTGTAAGTGTAAAAAAATTTTCACACTAAGATAAACACCGATGCCTTGTAATTTTATTATCATTAAAAAAATCTCAGCATTTTGTGATATTGTTATGTACTTTATTTACTTGGAACATTTGTTTTTGGTAATAAAGATTTATATTATGACTTATCTTCAAAATATTATATAAATATCATATTATTATATGATTGTAACACGATGTGCGTATTTAAAAAAAGGCGTTATAAAATTTACTTGAGTTTACTATATGTTGTAACATATAAAATTAATGATATTGTTTTCATGGCGTTATCAATTAGCCTAGCTCATAAGTTTTTCTTCATGCAGTGACAGAGTAAGACGACCGGGTTCGACCTATCTTAACAAACGACAAAACAACCCTAGCTAGGTGGTAAAGCTCGAAATCAGACTAGATAACATGTTTGTTAGTGATCAGTGAGGTGTGGTTGTTACCACACCTCACTGATTTTTAGTTGTGTTTCGGCCAGCATAAGTGACCCAGATACTAGATTCTTTACGAGGCTGGCAGGGCATTGACTATGCCTCCGGTGTTGCCAGCATCTATAGGCAATGATGACCATTTACTGTTAGGTGGGTCGTTTGCCTGTCTGCTAATCTCTACTACAAAAAAAGTTATGTGCAATTGATCGCTTTAAGGGATACAGCCGCAAATTGTCGTACTATGATCAATTTCTGTACGTAGGTAATAAATATTAATACACAAAATCATTTAAAACAAACAGTTTTTATTCACCATAGTAGCAGTCAAATGCTATACAGAGATGCTAATTAACAAAAATGAAAATGGAATTAATTATAATTACAAACAAATGATACCATATTGAGAGCATACAATGGTCGTCGCGTTCATGTGTGCAAAAACTAGGCCGCTCCCTAAAGAGTATAGTTACAATGTTGAATCGATGAGTTTATATCATCAATATTGTGGTCAAGTTTGTAATTTTAACATAGCCTTTTCGAAAAAAAAATGATAGATAACACATATGTGGCTTTTGAAAGAATAGCAGCCATGTATAAACTCTTGAACCTAAAATTGAAGTATTTACCATTCAGATTTTCGCATCTACTCGATAGAATAATCGAAGTTACTTCAATCCCAAAAGATATTGGCTATTTTGACTTCTTCAAATTTTTTCTTTCGTTTTCTTTTGTTTTCCGCAACTTGACTATATCGAAGCTACATTCTCAAATCCAGAGCTGAGTAAGTCGGCCTGTCACAAATGACGACAAAACCACCCTAACTAGATAGTAGGATTCCAAACTCGGATGGCAACCAGCCCTGGTCTATGAGTATGCCGCTATAATAACCTTGTGTTGTATTCCGGCACCAGTAAACTAGGTTCCAGTTTTTATTTTTTTATTTTTATGACTCAAGTCTGGGCATTTATATACGTATATTAACAAAATAAAAGTGTATGAATATATAAGTTACCTACAAGCCAAAATGAAGGTGCTATGTTTCTTAATTTAGGACTAAATAGTGCTATATGAATTGTCACAGTATATTTATTTTTGTAGATTATGTCGCCACTAAAAATATTATTACAGAGTGCGCTAAAAACAGAGCGAAGTAGAATCGCCTTATGAAAATACAATGGCCGACAGACTTTGTAGCCTAAGCCGGAATTAAACGTTGATATTACATAAATGCTAACGTGTTTAATATTAAACAGACTGTTTTATGCTTATATTATCTTAAAAAACCGTTGCATTAAATTAATCTTTATACAGTTAATCGGCCCAAAACACCGAAACAATAAAATTGCTTTACCCGGCCCTCGATATTGCTTCCAATATATCATCGATAATGGAATTAACGACAAATAAGAATGCCAAAAAAGTTATTAAAATTGCTATAATACTGTTTTCGGCGATTACCTAGAAATGAAAAACGTGGAAATTATATTCATAACATATATTTATATTAATATGATTGATCCATGAAATCTTTGTCGACATATTTCCGATCATTTGATTAGGTTCTTGCCTTAGAGTATACATAAGCAAGCTTGCTTATGTATACTCTAAGGTTTTCGCATGAATATTGGCTGATTAATATTTGAATCCGGGTGATGATGGAATTACAGCCGAGCTTCTGAGAGCTGGTGGTACTCCTGTGCTTAAAATCCTCCAGAAGCTATTTAATTCCGTCATCCTCGATGGCAAAACGCCGCAGGCCTGGCACGGAAGTATAGTGGTGCTGTTCTTCAAAAAGGGCGACAAAACCCTTTTGAAGAACTTTAGACCGATATCACTTCTGAGCCATGTTTACAAGCTGTTTTCAAGGGTCATCACGAATCGTCTCGCGCGCAGATTTGACGACTTCCAGCCTCCCGAACAAGCCGGATTCCGAAAAGGTTTTAGCACCATAGACCACATACATACGCTGCGGCAGGTTATACAGAAGACGGAGGAGTATAACCAGCCACTATGCTTGGCGTTCGTGGACTATGAGAAAGCCTTTGATTCGATCGAGACCTGGGCGGTGCTTCAGTCTCTCCAGAGGTGCCACATTGATTATCGATACATCAAAGCGTTGAAGTGTTTGTATGAAAACGCCACCATGTCAGTCCGTCTCCAGGATCAGAACTCGAAGCCTATCCGACTGCAGCGGGGAGTCAGACAAGGCGATGTCATATCGCCGATGCTGTTCACTGCTGCGTTGGAAGATGTCTTCAAGCTTCTGGACTGGAACGGACTGGGCATCAACATTAACGGTGAGTACATCACTCACCTTAGATTCGCAGATGATATCGTAATCATGGCTGAAACCATGGAAGACTTAAGCCATATGCTTGATGGCCTCAATACAGCTTCCCAAGGAGTAGGTCTCAAAATGAACATGGACAAGACGAAAATCATGTCTAATGTCCATGTCGCACCTACCCCCGTAACAGTTGGGAAGTGTACTTTCGAAATTGTTGACGAATACGTCTACTTGGGTCAAACGATCCAGTTAGGCAGGTCCAATTTCGCGAAAGAGGTCACTCGTCGAATCCAACTCGGATGGGCAGCGTTCGGGAAGCTCCGTAAAATCTTTTCGTCCCAAATACCCCAGTGTCTCAAGACGAAGGTTTTTAACCAATGTGTGTTGCCAGTGATGACATACGGAACGCAGACGTGGTCGCTAACTATGGGCCTTATGAGAAAGCTCATGGTCGCTCAGAGAGCAATGGAGAGGGCTATGCTCGGAATTTCCCTGCGAGATCGAATCAGAAATGAGGAGATTCGCAGGAGAACCAAAGTAACCGACATAGCCCGGATGATTGCAAAACTGAAGTGGCAGTGGGCTGGGCACATAGCTCGAAGGACTGATGGCCGTTGGGGCAGAAAAGTCCTCGAATGGCGACCGCGTACCGGAAGACGCAGTGTTGGTAGGCCCCCCACAAGATGGACCGATGATCTGGTCAAGATCGCCGGGATAGGTTGGATGAGGGCAGCGCAGGACCGATCATCGTGGAGATCTTTGGGGGAGGCCTTTGTCCAGCAGTGGGCGTCTTCCGGCTGAAATGATGAATATTTGAATATGTTTAAAGTAGTAATATCAAGACAGGAAATCTGGCTAGTCAGAAAAGTAATTCCTAAAGGAAACGTGTCAGTAGACAAGATACTTTTTCAGTTTATAATTTTTCTCTACAGTATCTTTAGTTAAATATTTTGTTGTTATAAATTAATTTTAAATATTTAAAATATAATATTACCGTAAGACATCAAGAATTTTTATCTTGAGACTCGGATGATGCAATGGATTGGATTACTTAATTGAATAACTTTATAGATGATTTATAATTAGACAATTTATTGTTTTAGCTTTGACAGTGCTCAAAGCTGGATGAAAAGTCGTTGGAACGCTAAGGGTCTCAATTCAAATTGAATTTTAACTTAAAAAAGACTGATGATTTCTATTGATAATAATATTTATGATTTTCTTAAGTATATTTAGGAGAATTCTGTGATATAAAAGCAAATGGAACCGGTAGGTGGTACTGCAATCGGACTGGATACTGGCTGAACACCTAAGTTTAATATAAAATATTTAAAATACATATAAAGCTTTCCTCTAACCGAAATATTACCATAATATTAATTATTGTAAATCTAAATCTTTAATTAATTACACATTAATGGGGTTTACATATTAAACTTAACAAATTAACTTACCGGAAGCATGGTTTATCTGATTTTATTGAGGTTTTTGAATGCTTTGGAAAAAGTTCATTAAAACATATACGTAAATTTAAAATAATTTTATTAAAGATTAGATTTACGTTTGTGTATTGATATTGTGTTTCAAAATGACCTTATTAGAAACTTGTATAAACTTCAAAGCTTCGTGTGTATACTTGTATATTTTTATTTATGTTAGATACCTAAATGTACATTTCCTTTATTAATATTTGTCTTGAGAGATAATATTTGCCAGCTATTGTTTGTCGGGAATATTTAAAAATATGGAACAAATGAATGATATATGAAAGGTAGATACCAGCTACCAGATGGTAGCTCAGTAGTATTAATCTCCAAAACTATTATAGAGGTCCCGGGTTCCAACCCACAGCACTCACAGGCAGTTTTATTTGCCTAATGCACATATGACACCAAGTACCGAGGGTGAAGGAAAACATCGTGAAGAAACCTGCATATCGAGATCACCGATATGTGTAATCCACCAACCCGCCTTGAACAAGCATGGGGGGTATACTATCCGTTCCGTCTAGGCCTCAAGCCTCTCCCGCTCGAGTCCAGCTGTGGGACACGTTGGTCTGTTATCATGAAACAAATAATAATAATTTTATATTGCGATCGAATCAACGTTGCATTTCACCGGAGTTGACCCACTGGATCAAGGTTAAGCACGCAACTACGGCAGTACGACCCCGGTCCAAATTGTCAAGTATCCCCGTTACATCTTTGAGATATACCATCTCTCAATACTTAAAAATATGTCAATGTTTTTAAATCTCTGACAATGTATGACTTCAAATGTATATGAAGCTACGAGAAAATCCTTAAATAAAAATAATTACATAGAAAGTAAACAGGTGTTTTCAAAGCTTCTGATAACTTTAACTTTCATCCGGTAATATCTCAAGTTTATTTATTATGGTAATTAGTTACATTTTTATTTAATTATAATATGGTTTTAAATAAGCCTAATCACTTTATAAGAATAATGACATCCCATTTTTATCTATGTAATAATTTTTAACTAAGTTACTTTATAATTTTTATCTAACAAAGGTTGCTCATTTTCATTTATCGGCAGCGAAATTTCCTTTTGTTACGTATAGATGAGATCAACAGACAAGCAAACGCCCTACCCGATAATACGTGATCACTGTCGCCATTACAACGCCAGACATTGTCAAAGCGCTGTCGACCTCAAAGAGGAAATAGAACCTGGTTTACCTGTGCCAGAATGCAACACAAGATTATTATGGTAGTATATTTTAAAACTAGCTGTGCCCGCGACTCCGTCCGCGTGGAATAGTGACTTTAGGCAGCATTTTTTGGATATATAAAGTTAAATTAAATTGGAAATTCAACCTACTAAGTCTAGCCTAAGCTGAACCCTATTTCATATGATTGATGATATAAATCTGAGGTCAACTTAAATTGGATTATGAAATATCCGAAACTTATCATTTTTAACAAAAACTATTTTTTTCTAAAATAAAAATAGCCTAAGTTACTCCTTGGTACATCAGCTATCTGCCAGTGAAACTCCCGTCAAAATCGGTGCAGCCATTTCAGAGATTAGCCGGAACAAACAGACAGACCGACAGACAGACAGACAGACAAAAATTGTAAAAAAATTTGTTTTGGTATATGTACCGTGTATACGTCCGAATACACTTAGTAAAAAGCGGTTATGTTAATATTACAAACAGACCCTCCAATTTTATTTATTTGTATAGATGCATAGATAAGGGGTGATTGCCATCTGTTGCTAGGTAACCTGGATAGTTTGCCTAGCTAGGGTTATTTTGTCGCTTTTTACGACTGATCACCGCCTGGCCAAAAGGGTCAATATCCTTATTCTGCCCCTGCATGGAGCTAAATAAAATAACATATTTCTTTTTTCTTCTTCGTTCCGACCAAAATTAAATACTAACTGAGAGAATCAAGTATACATTAGGCCATTACCCATCTATTTAGTGTAAAAACTGATATTAACCAAATGTGTTCCAATTTATTCTGGTTCCTTAAAAAGGAAGAGTCGCCGAAGTCATGGAAAAAACGCAGTAAATTTTTCTTATGACTGAACTTCACAGTGAAACTCTAGGTTCAAAGTGCATAGTGCATTGGTTTCAAACGTGAGTAATGATGGTCACCATCATAATCTATCATTGAGTATGTTGCCTTACCGTCTTTGATCATCATTTCTACAATAATATCTTAGCTGGGACGGACAGGGCATCTATACAAATTTCCGTTATACACCTTAAGGTTTGTTTTGTCTTATTAAGATCTGACTTAATATTACATATTTTTTTTATAGCGAGAGTTCAGCAGACAGGCAAATCGCCCACCCTGGTACCTGCCAGGGGCACCAGAGGCATTACCAACGCGCTGCCGGCCTCGAAGAAATTTTATAACGCCTTTTTTGAAGAACCCCATATCGTACCGCGCTGAGAAAACCTCAGCCGGAAGCTCATTCCAGATCCTGAGAGTACGCAACATGAACGTTCTTGAGAACCGTTTCGTACAAGAAAGAAGAGGCTCCAAGAAATGGGGATGAACATCCAGCCGATGGCGGGCAGTGCGGTGGTAGAAAGACAACGAGGGCACCATTCTAAATAGCTCCTCAGAACACTCCCCGTTGTACAGACAGTAGAATACGCAGAGACGCAAAGTCTCTCTGAAGTCCAAGCGTGTCTAGACCGTCTGTATGTATAGGATCGTCGACAACACGAACTGCGTGCCGTTGGATCGAATCTAGAAGATTGAGCTGATAGGCGGGCGATCCAGCCCATAAATGTGAGCAGTACTCTATATGCGGTCTGACCTGTACTTTGTATAGCACAAGCCGTTGCCTTGGACTGAAGTACTGCTTGGACCGGTTTAGCACACCTAGCTTTTTGGAGGCAAGCTTAGCTTTACCCTCCAATTGTCCCCTAAACTGCACATCATTCATGATGTCGACACCAAACATCCCAATACTGCTTGAGATGGAAAGAAAGGTTCCTTGGAACTGTGGCGCAGGTGCAAACGGGGTTTTCTTGGCAGAGAATACGCAGACTAGCGTCTTCGAGGGGTTGAACTGGACAAAATATTAAATATTGGCTCAGATGTACCCGACTTTAATCGAGTTCACGTGTCAGCTATTTACAAGGTTTTTTAGGGTTTTCGAAGTGAGTCAGATGGCAGTCAATCATGATAATTTGAACCTATTTTACTATAACTATCGAACCTATTTTATCCTTCTGACTACTTACTGCCATAAGACTACAAGGGAACCATAAAACGAAACTCAGTTGTTTCTTTTTTAACATTTTAACATAGTTGGGCCTGTTATTAAGGTGGAAATACTTGATGCATATCCCACCGCTTGAGAGCTCGTGGCGGAGTAGTGTGTCCCAACAGTTGACAAGAATATAAATCACTGGAATACCCACTAAAACCACCAGCCAAGCCAGTACAACAACCAGGCCTGCTTAACCTTAGAGTTACAAATAAAATTCCTAAGATTACCTAAACAAATGACAATGATATGACGCATTAATTTCTATACATAAAACAGATTCCGATATCTGATACTTTAGAAATCGCAAAGAAATTTAATTATAAATCACCACTAAACTTTATTAAAAGAATAAAAATTAAACCAATAAAAAGCTAATAAAATGTTTGACGCTGATTTTATTTTTACCGCTTCATTAAATCGTAAAAAAAATCTTAATAAACATAAAAGTTTTAAAATTATTACTATGAAAGAGTTCAGCATAACATTTGGATCTTATATTACAACTTGTGTAATTTAAGATAAAAGATTTTTTTTATATTGTATATTGTAACCATCAAGGAGCACACAATTGAAGAAAATGGATATTTGCATAATATTTGCATAAGGAACTAGATATATATCTTTGTTCGGTCCTTGCCTAGATTTAGGTGGGTAAAACCAGTTGCTATGCAAATTTAATCGACTACCCTCAAGTTTGCGACAAATGACGCTCGACGGCGTGCGGACGACGTTATTATTACTATCCGTTTGACAAAACGAAAAACACTTTTTAAACCGTGTATGAAGTTCGTGTGGCTTATATTTTTTTACTCTTTATATTATTGGCCGTACCAAATCTAAATCCTTATACAACAAAAAAGTGCAGTGTAGTTAAAGAAGAATTTGTAACGTAAGAGTGGCGTGGAAGAAGTCGCTTGAGAACGGTGGTCTGAAGCTCAATGTGGCGAAGACCGAGTACTTGGCCTGTAACTCCATAGATCCCACACCCGTACGCATAAACGGCAACACGGTCGAGCGCATGGACCAAGTCAAATATCGGGGATTTGTATTTCATGCGTCTGGTGACATCGATTGCGACGTCAAGGCACGCATTTCTGCCGCGTGGGCCAAATGGCGTGAAGTAACTGGTGTCATTTGTGACCCCAAAATGCCGGTAAAGTTGAAGGGACAGGTCTTTAAGACCATCATTAGCCCTGTCCTTTTATACGGCTCTGAAGCGTGACCGGTGTTAGAGCGACACATGCAAGAACTGAGTGTCACGGATATGAATATGCTGCGGTGGATGTGTGGAGTGACGCGGAAAGACCGCGTGAGGAACTCCCGCATTCGCGGCAGTCTTCATGTCAGTGACATTGCGGATTAATAATAAGAGTGTTGGCTCCGTTGGTACGGCCACGTTTTACGGCAACCGGATGCTTACGTGGGAAACAAATGTCTGACCATGCCGCCTCCGCCAGGCCCCGGCAGGAGGGGTAGACCCAAAAAGTGCTAGCTTGAGGTCGTAAAGGGTGATATGCGTGCCAATGGGCTCACTACCAGGGATGCTGAAGACCACGCGAAGTGGAGAAGAAAAATTCGGAAAGCGGACCCCGGGTGCCGAAGCGAGAGTTTGGGCTGCAACCGGAATTTAACGCAAAGATGATAATGATGATAATTGTAACGTAAGAGTGGCGCGGTGCCTGATTCCACTGCGAGCTGCACCTGAACCGATCCAGACTGGGAATTGATAAGTTTGGTGAAGATTCTGCGTTTCTAGTGTGGGGACCGATTAATATTAATAAATACAGTCCACTAATATCAGCGCATTTACTCGCCAAACGGAGGACCTTTGGACCTAGTCCACTAACCACTGCGAACATATTAGAACTTGAGTTCAAATCATTTGATGACACGGCCGAACTATAAGTGTTCTGGAACGGTTCTGTCTGTGGGTTCGACCTCTACAGAATTGTATGTTATCCGGTTTTATCGTTGATTTTTATCCGTCTAGGGGCGGAGAAAGAATACTAACTAACCTCTACGGCCGGTGTCGGCCTGTTGTAAAAGGCGACAAAACAACCCACCCTAGCTACGTGGTAGGGCCTCAAGCCCATCTGGATGGCGACCACCTTTGGTCTTAATAACCTTGTGTTCCGGCATTAGTGACCCAATTTCCTGTACGCTTATGGGACAGCAGCGTGTCCGCGATGCTACTGGCGTTGCAAACACCAATAAGCGATGGTAACTGCTAAATTATAAGTAGGCCGTCAGCCTGTCTGCTGTCCAACAGCAATAAAAAATAATAATAATAAAAGGTATTTATATAAATATGCAATGTTTACATGTCATGAAATAAATATAATATAGATGCTAATTAATTTTTTTATTTGTCTCCAAATCTCTCAGGAATTGAACCCGAGTTTTTTAAGGTTAAATAGACGAAGAAAATCACTGTTATTTTCAAAATCCTTGAAAAAACAACCAAGTTTATTAATATGGCACATCCTTCTTTACTTATGTGATATATCCTGTTAATATCCAATTTCTCTTCGGGACTCGGAGTCTACGATGAGTCCTTTCTAAACCAGCACCACTTGTCCACGTTAATGTATTTACAGTTTCTTTTCTTGTCCGGATTAAACAATATAAGTAAAAGATGAAACGATTTTAGTCAAATTTATTTTTGTACCACCGATTGATAGTCAGAGCGCCAAAATCCGGAAAAATAAACCTATCTTCATCCAGTTTAGTAGGATGCATTAACTAACCGTAAATTTGACCTAAGGATCTTGGTCTCTAAGACCCCTATGATTGTATAATACTTTTCTATTGTTAATTACTCCAAAGTTTTCATTAATCTAAATTAGGGTTAGAACCGTTACTCTTAAGATATAGAAAAGTGTTTTAACAGTAAACATTAGCCGGTAAAAAGGCGCCGAAGCGTTTGAAACTCAATTATCTATACTACCAATTGTTAGAGGCCGGCCCAATAAAATTAAGCCGAACACCGACCGCATCACGTCAGTATTAACATAGAAAACATATATGGAGTACAGAAATAACTTCACTTTTTCACACTTCACATATTTAACCAGTATTTTGTTACAAGTTGCAAGCAGCGTGTTAGAAACGTCAAACGTCTATAAACTAGAGTGATCACCTACTATTTGGTGTGCCGTGAAGGTGGTTAGCCAATGAGGCGGTTCAGTATTAACAGTAAAATAAATTACTAATTTTATAGAAAATCAACGAAGAAATAGATACGCACTATGTTCCTGTGACAAAATGGCAGTTTCTGGACTATAAATAAAAAGCTTGCAATAGAACTTTGATAAAAAAACATGCGAGGCAGTCTTTGGGGACTGCCGATAGAAGGGAAAATTAAAAACTAAATAACTTGTGAATTGTATCGTTGAGCTATTAGATTATTATTTTCGGTTTATAAAAAATTGCTTATGATCAAGCATTTAAGTTTAAATTGGCCATTAACATTTCTTTACAAACCAAAAATTGTTCACCCAAAAAGTGCTCAACGCGCTTAAAAAATTTTTTACTTCAAAAACTCAACTGTATTTCATTGTAATAAAGTCGCAATTTGAATAGATATGTGTAAGTAATGCAATGAAATCATTTAAAAGTTACATTATAAAATAAACCGTAAGTCATTATTAATAAGCTTGGCATTACAGGAGCAAAACTCCGTCTTACGAGTTTTCGATCAGGACACGTGACCTGACGCAAGTTTAACATTTTTTACCCATCACAAAAAAGTGCACAACGCAGCTAAAGAAGTTTTCACTTCAAAAAACTAAGTTTTTATTGTTCTAAATGTTATTTATCTCTTTACAACGTTATACTAAAGCAAAATTTAACAACCTAACTAGACCATTGAGTGCGTGAAATATATGAGTTTAACTTCTGTACGCTTCAGTATTTTATGTGTATTAATCTTTAAGCGTTGATTAGTAAAACTATAAAAGCGGAAGTATCAGAAGAATGCGGTTAATGAGAGGTTGAGACCAGATTTTATGGTTTCGATAGTTAAAATCGCCGACAATTGTCTAATTGTTGACTACTAAACAACCCGCATCGTGGGAAGACGACGGACAACTGACGGTGAAAGTCTAATGTCGTCAGTTTTATAGCGTCACCATGTATTCCAAATTTGAATTGTAATCAGAACAACGAATCGCTTTTAAAGCGCTCCGAATTAAGAAAAAATTGGTATAGTCAATTGCCTTTACAATTACAACAGACATTATTACAACGGGTAGGGACTATGGATGTAAGGAGAAGGAGAGAATAGATATAATTTGAAGTTTACTACGTCAGTTAATATCATTTTAAAATATTATAAATATACAAAAAAGCATTGATTTAAAGTTTCACTTATATTATTTTGTATAAATTAATTTCTAAGGCTGTCTTTACTTATGAATGTTTATCTTTAAGATTACTTATTAACAGACCTACAGAACAGAATAAGTATTTATTGCGTTAAACATGATACACAAGTTATAAAAAAAAAATCACATGTTTCATCAACATTTGGCATGCAATATGGCCTTAAAACTAAAAATCCAATAATGACAATAAAAAATTTAAAAATTCATCAATCACATAAAAACAATTATCAATAAGTAAATTTTTCAATTTCTTTTTAAACAAACCTAATTGCAGCTATCTTGGAATGCTTGGTAAAATTTTTATTACAACTTAAAAAATCCTATCGAGAGAAAGATCAGTGAAACAAATACTCCATCGATATATGAAATTCTCGAGCGAGTCTCCATGCAGATGTTACATAGGAATACTAACTCCTGTGGCCGTGGGCGGCCTGTCGTAGTAAGCGAAAAATTAGCTAAATGGTAGGGTTCCAAGCTCGTCTGATGGCAACTATACCTGGTCTGGCATATTTGAACCAGGTTTCAGTTAATTTACGCAGATCCTGATTCATAAGCGAACTGTTTACTACTAAGTGGGCCGTTAGACTCTACTGTTTCTCAGCAAAAAAAAGAGAATATTTTGATTTATTATCTTCAGTATGCATAAAAATGTTGGCTAATAAGTGACAATACCAATACGATTAATGCCGTATTAATAGTACTTAAGCACTCCTTTCATGTACTTTGAATAGCCTCATTTGCTAAATAGTCATAGTATCAATCTATACAATGACGGGGCGGCACCATACAAAGCATTGTATTTTTGTAACATTGAATGCGACAGCGACAATAAGTCGGCGACGCGTTTGCGACGTTCGCAAGTCGTGTGGACGTGTTTTAAGACACGCGTCAACGTAATTGGTAGCTTTCTTTCACTATTTGCACGATCATATTGTACTGGTATTTGTAGACAAGCTTTTCTACCGCCAACGAATTTACATAACTTTCTGTCCTCGCCAGGCGTAGAATCGAAGGTCTCAAGAAACATTAGTGCTATGTTGTAAAGGGTCATACGCATGTATTGACTACAATATGCAATACTGCAAAGTAGAGGGAAAATCAGAAAGCGGACCCCGAGACTTAGAGCAGAAGTCTTATCTGCATCCATGATTTGACGATGATATGTTGATAAATTTGATTCTTAGTAAATATATAACCCAAAGATTCTTAAAACTTATACTTAAATTAAGAATTCATATATACACGAAAATATTACTTTTTTAAAATAACCTGACAAAATTTTCCTAAATAATATGTGTAGATAAAACAAAATAAAAAAATCAATTAAAAAATCAATAAAATATTACTCAGAAATAATTGTCCACTACTGGACGTAGGTCTCTCCAAGTTTGCTTTACCCATCTAGGCCTGACCGGCAACCTTGCGCAAGTCAGGTCAAAAATACGCGTCGACTTGAGAACCTCGTTCGTTTTTTCGTCGGTTAATAAAATCACTTTTAATGAAATTAAATATGTTTTTAAAATAATTCTCTATCCGTGCAGGGATGGAGAAAGAATACTGACCTCTGCGGCCAAGGTCAGCCTGTTGTAAAAGGTGACAAACAACCCACCCTAATTACGTTGTAGGGCCCCAAGCCCGTCTGGATGGCGACCACATTTGGTCTTAAGTATGCCGCCATAATAACCTTGTGTCGTGTTCCGGCCTTAGTGACTCAAGTTCCTGTACCCTTATGGGATAGCAGCGTGCTCGCGATGCCACTGGCGTTGCAAACACTCATAGGCGACGGTAACTGCTAAATTCTAAGCGGGCCATCAGCCTGTCTGCTGTCCTACATTAATAAAATTTTTTTTTAAATAAAACGGGGATTTCTTAGTACATATATATTTTCTACCCTACCATGTCTAATAAGTAACTTGCATACACCGTCAATGTAAACCAACTATCCAATTTTTTCATGTCGAAGGTTCTTTTCTAAATTTTAATCGACAATCGAAAGTGATTCGATGGAAGTCGATCAAAATATAGTTGACCCAGCAAACGTTATTCTGCCACACGAATTAAAAAAAGTGACATATGTCCTTTTCCAAGGTCCAATCTATGACTATACCGAAATTCATTAAAATTGGTTCAGCGGCTTAGGCGTGAAAGCGTAACAGACAAACAAATTCACTTTCACATTTATAATATTAGTTAGATTGTATACACATTATGTACATTTATTCTATTCTTGGTTTTTTTGCTCCAACGCTTTGGGCATTGATTTAGCCAATTCGTGGTATGAGAAGATTTGGCCAGCGTTTTTTACAAATAAAGTGATAATAGAAATAAATTAATTTAGCTAAATGTATTCTGAAGACCTGGTGACAATATAAAATATATATAAAAAAATTGACTTTAAACAGATATCATTTAACAATAAAAATTTACTTAAAACATTACATATACAAATACATATGTACATTTACAAATATACAAACAGGTTTTGATAGATATTTTGTTCAAAATAGGTTCACCCACATAATGAAACCAAAAAATATTTTAATTTATTCCACCAATCAACAAACCATTACATGCTCTTTTAACCCTATAATTGTTTTAAGAAAAAAAAAAACAGAGCGCGTGCGTGCAATCTCGCACTATTACATTACAAATTAACACTTGCTTCTGGTAAGCATTGATTTAAACCTTATAACAATACAATTACGAGTGTATTTAATTTGTTCGCATTGCAAATTGATTGTGCATCGAAGCGTTAAGCATTTGATTTTGGAATGGATCGTGCGAGGGTGTTGCCTGAGTTAATTGGCCTGAAAATTTTATACAGTTAACACCTATTATTGCTTGTTTTTGCTAGATAACAATCATTGCCTGTTTTATAAGAATTTATTTTATTACTAACCCTTATTCATTTTTGAAATATTATTCGTATTAAATGTAAAAAATTGCTAGCAATTATTTCAACTACCTTCAGAAGCTTAACTCCTTTCGTTAGATGCTCTGTTTTTTGACCTACAAGATAAAAAGTATTAATACACATTTTGCCTTAAGCTTCCACTTCAGAGTGGAGGGCACGCGCTCGTACCCCATCAGGACCGGAGTCCCCAGGGGCTCGGCTCTGTCCCCCCTACTCTTCTCGCTGTACACCAGCGACATGCCCCGCACCCCACAGGTACATCTCGCCTTATACCTTGATGATACCGCCCTCTTCACGTTCGATATCAACAACTATCGGATCTGTAGGGGTTTTATTCGGACAAAATGTTCTTATAATATTTACAAAAAAGGTGTATAAAATGATGCTAATGCTAAGATTAGAAAAATAAATGTTAACGATACAATAGCTGTGTGAGCGAGACATATGATTACGCGACACGCGCCGATTTAGAGAAGTGCGGTGCTGCTACACCAGGATAACAAGACGTCCATAAAACAAGACCAGACGGCATAAATGTTGAGATAGTAACGATCAAAATCATCGTTTGAGGATAATGGTTATGTCCGAAGCTTAATATGTAATTCGAAAACAATTTTAACCCCTGTACTTAAATTATTATAAAAATGTATGTTTAAAACCCATGTATCATATGTAATTTTCAATTATGAAGTTGATACGTTGTATACTTACTACATACGAATTAAAATTATGAACATAATTAAAATTTATTTAATAAAGAATAAGACAGGTGAGTCTAATATTTATATTTAGCATTTTGCCTTGTTCATTACTGTAAAAAATGTCATACAATATAATCACAAGTTATGTTCTCTAAAAATTAATGTTTATGATGTGAAGACCTTTCCAGCTGTCGGTAAAGGTCTCAAAACTTAGTCTCTTGTGCTCGTTTTGTACTGTTGCTCTCCGTATTCAGTCTAGGCGTTCACTGGGTTTGTTAATTTATATAGCAGATGCGAGGGGAGAAATTATTTTACAACACCCGAAATATTAATAATAAAAATTGTTAAAACTTACGTCGGTTCTCTTCTCAGATATTGTGGTTTCTTGTGATAAGAGTATGTTTCTTGGATTTTTAATACTGTGGGAATGCAATATAACATTCCTAAAATTGAATTGTGACTATTCTTTGTAGATCTAGTAAACGCTCGTTGAATCTGGGAGACGAGCAACTGAGATGAATTTAGATTTTGACGGCCTCCGTGGCGTAGCAGCTAATACAATTTGGAACGCCTGCAGAGATAGCGGGTTCGATTCCCGTCCCGCACTTGGTTGTTTATATATTTATTTACGAAAGAAAAGTATATAAGTAGTATATCAGTTTTTTGGTACCCATAATACAAGTGACGACGTGTGATATAGATGACGCTGTGTGACTTTGGAAGAAGACACGGAGAGACAGGATATTATGCAATTTTCATTTATTGTTTAAACTTTAATGTTATAGTTAACTTATTAGTATAAACTTTACGTGATCAATTAAAAATATATTAAGATATTTAATTTAAAACAATTGTAAGCTTTATATAATTGAAGTATATACCTAGTCAGGTCATAAGTATTGTCACACAGTAAAAACTTTTCTTTTAGAATGCTGGCCACAAAAAAGTTTATTGAATTAGAATTTCGAATTGTTCATGAAAATAAAAATGTATAACTTTTAGAATTTTACTCATTTTTAAATATGGAGTGGACGCTTAAAGAAGACCGTGTTGCAGTTATTGCGTTGCATCGTTGCGGTTACGCGCCAATTCAAATTTTTAACATACTGAAAAATTTGAATATTACCAAAAGATTCGTTTATCGTACCATCAAACGATACAATGAAGACTCTAGTGTAGATGACAGGTCAAGAAGTGGTCGCCCTCGGTCTGTTAGGACTCCAGCAGTGATAAAAGCTGTGAAGGCACGAATTCAAAGAAATCCCAAACGTAAGCAGAAACTGTTGGCCCTTCAGATGGGGTTAAGCAGAACCACGGTGAAAAGGGTGTTAAATGAAGACTTAGGGCTTCGGGCATATCGAAGAAAAACAGGACATCGTTTGAATGCTCGTCTAATGGACCTGAGACTGAAGAGATGCCGCGCTTTGTTGAAGCGGTACGCGGGAAAAAAATATCGGGAAATTCTTTTTTCGGATGAAAAAATGTTTACCGTAGAAGAGAGCTACAATAAACAAAATGATAAGGTGTACGGACACAGTAGTGAAGAAGCGAGCAACCGTATTCCGCGTGTCCAACGAGGTCATTTTCCATCCTCGCTCATGGTATGGTTGGGAGTTTCTTATTGGGGCTTAACAGAGGTACATTTTTGTGAGAAAGGTGTAAAAACGAATGCTGTTGTGTATCAAAATACAGTCCTGACGAACCTTGTGGAACCTGTTTCTCATACCATGTTCAATAACAGGCACTGGGTATTCCAACAAGATTCGGTGCCAGCTCATAGAGCGAAGAGCACACAAGGCTGGCTGGCGGCGCGTGAAATCGACTTCATCCGGCACGAAGACTGGCCCTCCTCCAGTCCAGATTTGAATCCGTTAGATTACAAGATATGGCAACACTTGGAGGAAAAGGCGTGCTCAAAGCCTCATCCCAATTTGGAGTCACTCAAGACATCCTTGATTAAGGCAGCCGCCGATATTGACATGGACCTCGTTCGTGCTGCGATAGACAACTGGCCGCGCAGATTGAAGGCTTGTATTCAAAATCACGGCGGTCATTTTGAATAAACTTTAATGTCATAAGAATCTATGTTTTGTTAAGTTCATTTTGGTATATGAATGGTTACATAATTAATAAACTTGTTACAATTATTTTACATTAAACATGTGACAGAATTTATGACCTGACTAGGTATATTAATGTATGTTTATTTGAATTTTAAACCTTAATATCTTTAAACAAACACAAGCATTATAAATTTTTAAAATAAACTTTAAAATTGTATAGAGAGGGTTTGTTTGTAATAAATAGCCTCGGATCCATTGTCGGTGGATAGGATGGACGGGTCAATAGCGGGTGCCTAGCTGTGAATGCGTACAAATGACCGACACAGGCCGTGCAGCCTTCGAAGGGTTAAGTGGATTGCTATGTACGGCCAAATGTCACCGTATTGTCGCTTTGTTATTTGCTTAATTGTTCATTAGGCTTTACCTTTTGTTATGTTTTGATATTTATTGTACATAAAATAAAATGCGAGCATGATAAAAATTTTTAAGGAACAGGACTAGGTACTATTTCATTCATGTACCTGGAAGCTTAGTGATATTACACTCGGAAACCAATGCAGTGGTCTCGGATTCAAATCTTACAGTAGCATGCACTGCTTAAGCAGTTTTTATCGCCTAATGTGCGTATTATGGCATAATTGCAATGAAGGGCGGTGAAGCAAGACATCGTGAGGCAAACCTGCATACCGCATACCATGATCAAGTGTTTCGGGTATACTGGGCTGGGCGGGAGCCCAGCTGTGGGATGTTGTGGGCTGTTATTTATACTATTCATTCTTCAAATACCCGATTGATGAAACAGGGTTTTGTTTAATAGCAATATTGTCCAAAGTATTGTTTCATTTGTTTACAATTCGGCAATGTATAATTAAGATTTAAATAATTCCTCTGAAACCGGGGTATACTAGCAATCGCTTCTTTATCATTTTAAATGATATTTAAATTTATATTGAGTTCCTTACAGTGAAAATCCACTCATTTAGTGTTCTCTACGGAAGAACAGACATGACATATATTTATTCCCACTGACGCAGTTTCATAATTGTGAAATTATGACACACGCAGAATAAAAACAATGTATCTCGATGCATTATAAAATATTATATTAAATTTTACAGCTATTATTAACATTAAAACTAATTTTAGAAGTTAATTCAAAATTATGGTGACCATTGTTGACATTTCACTTTTCAGTAAATCTTTTCACCGACTGATAAAATTTATCATTCAGAAATATTACAATTATTTTAATCTATCGCTAATATAAATTAAATTTTTTTCTTATAACAACATATATTGGGAGACGAGCTAAAAATCTACATCGCTTCACATTTTTTTAAACTGAAGTGTTACAAATGACTGTAATAATATACAACCCATTACTAGAAGAATGTTGAACCTGAAAACAGATGGATACAAGGGTAGAGGTAGACGTAAAAAGCGATGGAAAGAATGTGTAATGCATTATATGAGGGTTTGTGAAGTGCCAGATGAAGAAGCCAGGATATAATAAAATGGAAGGAAAAGACATATTGTGTCCGACCCCAAATGATTGGAACAAGGTCAAGCCAATGATGATAAATAATATATGTACATCCCACCAAAATCAAAATCATTTTATCTGATCTGATATTGATTTTCACTAGTTTTACCTTATAATATCCATATTACTCTAAATTGTTTTTTCATTTATTATGATCGATATAGCCGATAAATTCTAGTGTATTCAAACTGGATGTGTACGCAGTACGAAAGTAAAATGTTTTGGGTATATTATTTCGGTTACTTGGGCTATGCATACCTATAAAAATATAACAGCTTTAAGAAGTACTTAAAGTATTAAAAAGTACATTGATCGGTGGAATATACATTATACTCAACAAAGTATTGGTGAATGGACATTCGTAATGTATTTCTTTTTGTTTATCAATTTGTATTTGTCCCCATATTATCGGCTACACACCGGTCGGCGGACTTCACAGGATTGATTTCCGAATTGTATAGAGCTGATGAAATCAGAGCAAGAAATAATTTATTTTATCTATTGTAATATTCTTCGTTCTGTATACTTATTGTATTGTAAATACATTTATCATATAAATACAATAACTTCATGTGAACACATTTAGCATTATTAAGTTGTCTTTACGGATAAATTGTAGAAGTATTACCTCCACAGATATAATTACGTTTGACTGCAACCGGCTGCTTACATGAAATATATCTAGCCATGCTGCCTCCACCAGACTCTGGCGCTAGTTTAATGTCATAAAGGGTGATTATGCGTGCCAATGGATTCACTATCTGGAATTCCGAAGACAATGTGACACTTCGCAGAAGATCGTGCAAAAGTCAGAAAGTGGACCCAGGACACAGAGTTCAAATTCGATAAGACACTGATGATGCTTAAAAAGCTATATTTAGTATAGCAGTATTTTTTTCTCAGTAAAAATATAATAACATACATATTTAATTCTACTACAGGTTTCTAAAAAAGTCTAAATTATATAAGATACAATAATATTCAAATAGCTATTAATAAAAAACTTTTAATAATTAATACTTACTGTTAGTGTATATATAATTAACAGTGTATTCATGATTAAAAATAATTGTTTTTTTTAATATTAATAAATTACAAAGGATTAAAAATAAAATAAGGGTAGCACATAAAAAAGAGTATTATCATTTCTATATGATTCGAAACAATGCGTAGCCATTTCTCATACGGGTTACTACCGAGACGGTTCATCGCACTTTTTATTGAGCGACGTTTGTTACCGAGATAAAGCCTTGTATTAGCTTTTATAATACTATCTTTGGACTATATATTGTACCATAAGACGGTGTTAATGATAACAATATAAATATAATGCGTAAGAATAAATTTAATGTATTATTACGTATTTTATGGGATTTGTAAATTACTTTTAGAGCGTTCCCTTTTTACGGAGAATATTTTATTGATAGTATACGTTGTGTAGAGAGATAATAATAATAAGCATGATGATCTTGGGGGTGTTTACTGATTGGATAAAAATTCTGATTTGACAGTTTGAGAGCCAAAGTTCGCAATAAGTAGTTGACATAATTTCTTTAAACTAGTAAAGGAACTACTTTTAAGGGTCATTTCTCATAGCACGAATCATTCTAAAGGACTATTTTCTCTCAATTTCTCATCATATCAAAGTTTTTAGATTAAATTTTGGCGTAAAAACAGTATTAAAGAAATAAAGAATGAAGAATACGCCGCTGCTTGTTCCTATATGTGGAATAATTCCGTTGCGTGATCCTGGTGCGTAAAGTTATATTACAAGCCGAAAAGTAATCGAACTTAATGCTTTTCACGTTTTGCTATGACTATTTAATTTTTATAAGTACTAAAGTAGCTAAAGCCTAAGAAAACGAAAAAATACGAAACGACATTGACGAATAAGGAAGTTTTAGAAGCGATTCGTATGAATTAATTAAAGGAAGAACAATTTTCTTCTTCATATTCCTAGTTACAATATGGATCTCCTAAAAATATAAACAGATTTATAAAATATAAAAAAAGTAAATTCAATACGCAACCTTTTGAACTCATTTATATTAACTTTTGACGTATCTATTAAAGGATAGTATATTGTTATTATTTATTTTAAAGATACTCACCCACCACTAACCAATCTTTAAATTAATTCCCATGACTTATATAGGGAACAAGCATTGACAAAACGAAAAAAATCCAAAAACGTTAATGAGTTGCGGAGATAAAAACACCGCGGCGGCAAACATCAAAGCGATGAGCAGAGCAAATAAAAGAACGTGGAAATCTTTGCGTATTGTTTTATATTAAACTGAAACAACAATAGGTAGCCTTTTCAATGGATAATGCCGCCACAATGAACGCTGTAATACCGGGCTTACATTCCGACGATAACCACCGTAGATGTCTGAATTTCTTTAATACTTAATAATAAAGCATGGATGGAATTTCAATTTACTTACAAAATTTAAACTATACAACTGATCGAATATGGTTCCGTCAAATGAAAAGAAAAGGCCTATCTCATCTCGTTGGTATTGGATTCTGCTAGCTCTCGTAGAGTGACTGTTAGATTTTTCTTTTCAGTGTTAACAAAATTTATAACCCTATATACTAAATTTGTTACTCCTCAATAAAGAAAATGTAGTAAGACATACAAAAAGAAACGCAGATGCAGTGGGAACTCTGATAATAAAGCGCACCTCAGTAATACAGCGATTATAATAAGAAAAAAAAAGAAAATTATACATATATTTAAATATAATTATAAACAATGATAACTTTATTGATAGTAATTAAAAATTTTATAGTAAGATAAAATGACTTTGTCCACCTTATAACCCAATAATAACTTGCAAGAAGGACTTATATCTCCAACATTGCCGTCAAAAATAGCAAGTACTCACTAATTATATAAATAATATACACAAGTATGTAATCACCAATAACAACGATATGTTTTAAATTTCATTCGAATGCGTTCGATTGAGTAACCAACTTGATATCTAATATACAATATTTATTTTAATTAAATAGATATACCTTTTTTCGCTCCGTATTATACACCGCATGAACATGAACTATAACTCAAATTTAACTTTTTATACTTCATCAACAACATAGACACTGAAATAGACATGGATAAAAACTGGATTTTTTTTTTGCTTCCATAAAAATAATGCATTCCCACCTCCATATAAGCCGAGCAGATCCCGATGCGAACATAAGTGGACAATAGAGGACACCATTCACCTTGTGAACATAATGTAAATGTAAAATACAACATTACATTGTTCCGTCAACGCAGGACGGGCTCCTTCCAGCACCCATTAATGTCCTTTGCGGTACCAACAATTGGTGATATCTTTACCCTTATCGTCGCTTTAACACGCTGTTAAAAATGTAGGTGCTTTTTGCAACGCGATTTATACTTTATTCGCATAAAATTGCCATCCGTTTTTCTCGTTTGTCATTTTCTCCGTACAGAGGCGGGATAAGAAAACTAACTTCTGCCGCCAGTACATCTATAGACGGTATCTGCTAAATATTAAGCGGGCTTGTCTGTATAGCAATGAAAAAAATTATAACTATCATATTTCCTTACAAGTAATTCGGCCGACCTTGGCCGTTCAAAGGCTAAATTTAAATTATAAATACTTCGCTCGAATAGTCAAATAACTAACCCTTTTAGCTCAAGCTCTTAACTTCGACCATATACCGAAAGCCAATTTACAAGGGCTGATATGTGGTTGAGAGCACTAATTACCGTTAATGGCCTGATTGCCGGTAACAAATGAGTAAACTGAAATGCCACTGTATTATTCTCACCGAATTGTTTTCTGATCATTATTTACATTGTTAACTGTGAGGTATTTTAATTGAGAATTATATTTAAATTATTGTATTGAATATTTGCGTTTCGTGGCTTTCGCACCTCAAAACATTTTCTACTGCTGAAGAAGAGCAGAGAAGCTGACGGCCCAGTTTATAGTAAGCAGATACCGTCGCCTATAGATGTTTAGCCATGGTGGCACCGCTACCACGCTACCATCCGCGTAGGGATCTGGAATCTAGGTTACTTAATCAACTAGGTTAAACTAGGGTAATTATTATGGCGGCATATTTAGACACTAGGATTGGTTGCTATCCGGACAAGCTTGGAGCCCTACCACCTAGCTAGGGTTGGTCCGCGCCCCAAATCGGCGCGGACCTGTCGCTCCCGACCATGATTCTGTCCATGGTCGGGGGCGATCCTGGATGGACGGACGTCGCCTCCTTTTAAGAGGCAGTCATGTCCGCAAAGGAGGCGGCGGAGCGGGAGCGGGAGTCCACCACCACACTCCCCTCCCGCCAACGCAGGCCAGACCTCCGGCCGCCGTAGAAAGCGGCTGCAGGCGGCCCCTCGGGGGACCTGTTCCGCGGCCCTCCTCAACTCCTACAAGACAGAAGAGTGCCGGGGGGACGAAACCCTGACCCCCTGGCGCCAACACCTTAGAAGAGGCCCGCCTTGAGACAAAGCCGGCCTGGGCTACGAGATCGGCAGACCATATATCCGTGGGCCCGGGCGTAGGCGATAGGAGAACAGCGGGGTTTTTTAGTGGGTAGTCGGATGGTCGAACATATTTTCCGGAGTCCCACATATCCCTCGGTCCCCGCGGGTCGGGGTAACCCGTCAAGAGAGGTTCTTCCCCGCGACCAAAAAAAAAAGCTAGGGTTGTTTGGTTGCCTATTATGACAGATTGTTCTTGCTGTAGGGTTCAGTATTTTTACTCCACCCCTGCAAGGAGATTTTAAACATAAACACAGACTCGTAATGAGGATCGAATCTGTTTCGAGTCTTGACTTGCGAAAGTTGTTTCATGATATATATATTTTAGCTTAATTTCCAACACACTTAAGATAGTTTCCGAATTTACCCCGTTGATTTGACCCCGTTGAGTTGAGTTGATCAAGCCCTTAATTTTGTCTTTCCACTACCTCGATATAGTATTAGAATAGTAGACCTCATTGTGTCTTCGTCGTATTTCCACTACCGAACTGCTCGTCAGCTATTGGGCGTTTATTCTTATTTCCTAGAGCCTCTTCTTTCCTGTACAAAATGATTCTCAAGAACGTTTAGGTTGCGTACTCTTTGGATTTCGAATGAGCTTCTCGTTAAGGTTTTTTCATCGCAGTACGATATGGGGTTTTTCAATAAAGGCATTTTAAAATTCCTGCGAGGCTGGCAGCAGGTTAATAATGCCTGTAGTGTTGCAAACATCTATTGACGATGGTGACCACCTATCAAGTGGAGAATTCGTATGTCCGCTGAGTTTTAGTTATAAAAAAATACTTCATCACAAAGGGCTTGTTGGGACTTCTTACACTACCAAATCCAAGAAAATAATCTATATAATATAAATTGTTCAATTTAACGCATTCAATTAGCAATCAAAACGTGTTTTAATTGTTACATATTAATATTAGTATAAAGCATTCAATAATTTTACTGACCAAAAATGAGATTCGAATCCTGGAATCCGGGATTATTACGCTTTTTTTGTTTGTGGCCGGTTCTTAGTCTCAGTGTGGTTGCTCATTTAAAGGATTAACAATAAAAACGAAATTTGATCATTGTGAGCGAGACATTTATTTAAGGTCAAGTTATATGCATGTCTGAAAATAATTTTATATTTTAACGAAATTGTTTAGTGTTTACCTAAGAGGCCTAATTCACGTTGTATCTGGGTTCAATTCCCATACAAGATGATCAGGAAACAGTTTTAAGGTGTATATACGTATAACATAATTACCACATACCGAAGGTAAGGAAAACATCCTGAGGAAACCTACATACCGCGAGCACCGGCATGATTAGCCCGCCAATGTACCTCGAACTATCATGGCTGGTACGCCATCTTCTTCCTCTAAGGAAAGGCTTAAGCCCAGGAGTAAATCGCTATAGTATTTTTTAGTGACTAGTTAGCCTTAACTATACTTTTTGTACAAATATAATTAACCTTTTTAGTTAAAATTTTATGATTACATATTGATAATAATTTATACAACATAACCTATTACTGTAATTTTAATTAATATTGTGCAAAAGCTTGTCTGTACAACAAGTTACAATTATTGTAATTTTGAAATAAATAAATAAATAAAAACATCATTGTAATTGACAACCTCCGTGGCGTAACGGCTAACGTACACCGGTACGCTGATGGAGGTCATGGGTTTGATTCTCATCTTTCATCTTGGTATTGTATTTCTTTTATTGCTGATGAATAGCAGACAGGCTATCCACTTAATAGTAACCGATTACCATCATGTATAGATGTTTGCGACGCTAGACTCACCACGAATACGCTGCTGTCTCATAGGGGTACAGGAACCTAGGTCACTAATGCCGGAACACAACACAAAGTTATTGGCGGCATACTTATTGACTATAGTTGATAGATAGATAGATAGATAGAAAACTCTTTATTGTACTAAAAAAAAAGAAAAACACGTATTAAAAAAAACTATATAAAAGTAGATAGCACAAAAGGCGGTCTTATCGCTAGAGTGCGATCTCTTCCAGACAACCCAGACGTGGATTATGCTTTGATATGAAAACATTAGGAGGCACATTAAATTTAATCAAATATACATATATATATATATATATATATATATATATATATATATATATATATATATATATATATATATATATATATATATATATATATATATATATATATATATATATATATATAATGTTGTTGGTTGCTATCCAGACGGGCTTGGGGCCCTACTACGTAAGAAGGTTGCATGTACAATAAAATACATATGTAGGCTAGGTGGTACTGTGTGAATTGTAACACTGTATATATTTATTTTAATTATTTAATATCATACCAGTAAAAACAGTTTGACCTTAACACCCGTTGGCCGCGTTATCAGATCTCCGTCAAACCCGTTCGCCGCTTATAAACCCAATATTTTACTGCGCGGCCATTGTTACACTCATTAACCCTTTGTCTCATTAGACCCCTGGCTTCATATTCTTCGGTATTTTCGTCCCCGATGACAGAGCTGATTAGATGGACCTTTTTAACTGACCTCGAACCAAGGAAGCCATTTTGATATACGCATCGTTATATAGTGTATTCTTAAGATGTAAACAGTCTGTTGCGTAAACGAATTTAAATTACAACCTAAATCCAATTTTATCAATATTTTTTGCTATTTAATAGAAAATAGCACTTAATAAGTTCAAGATTGAACTTTATAATTAGTTTGTGAAACCCGATGTTAGTGTAATATTTTATTGAATTGTTTCATCTAAATAATTAAATTTTAAACAAATTTCGTCTTAGTTTTGTATAATGACTATGTTATGCGTCACTAGGAAGGTTTTTATTATTATCAAAAGGCTTATCTTCTACACGTATATATGTCTTCATTTCTATGATACTTTTCATTTCTATGATTTTTCTAGGAAAAGAGCTGTAAGAAAGGTTTTTAAAGTTTTTGTGCAGAGCCTTTCATCCATCATTTTCATCTCTCTGCCCACAAGAAATCAATTAAAATCCCCGTTATTTGTTGCATATTAACTGAAAAGGTAGCAATTAATTTTACAACATCTATGATTTTTTAATTGACATTTTTTAATTGGAACTTTTTGACGTTTGTATGTTCTCTTAAATTATTAATAAAAATTACATGTTAGAATATAACATTTTGAAATAAGCGATGGTATACCCGCTTCTCTCTATGTAGCCCTCAGGTCGCACACCACATTTTTAGTCTATTAATATTATGTTTACATATTTGACTAAATACTTTTTGGGTTATTTTTACTATGTCTACATGACTGATGAGATTTCTAAATTTTTGAATTTATCAAAATTTCAAAAAATGTAAAACGAAACACTATTCATTCTTTCTGGATTAAGACTCTTCGTAATATACATCTGCTCGGAATTCTATATAGTATAGTGTTATATTGTGTCCATATAATTTGTAACTCTCTTATTTTTACTTTAATAACAAAAACTTTTGTAAATATGAGTCAAATATTAAGCTTCAATAATAATATATAACTGAAGTGTGTTTTATTTACACACAACTAGCAATTAGGATCGACAATCACATCCCCTAAACTCTATATAATATAAATACTTTCAGGATATAAAAAATAAATACTAATTAAAATTTAATATTGCACCACTAATCATCAAAACAAATTTACGATGGAACGAGGATTGTACTGTGCTTGAGGATCGCAACAAAAATAAAAAGAACAAAAGATCTCGAAAGAATTTAAGCTGAACGAACAAATATGTTGATATAAAAATTGTATTTTATTGCTGTATTGTCATAATTATCATATTATTTAATGGCTGTGTTGTTCTTTGGATATTGTTTTGTTTTTAAATACTTGTAGCATAAATTGAATATACCCACATTTTTTACTGCTGTGGAATATGGTCCACTTAATAATTGCAGTTGCCTATAGATGTTTGCGATGTCAGCGGCACTGTCCATGTAGGAAAATCAGAGCTGGGTTCACTTATGCCAGTATGCAACTCAATGGCTATTATAGCGGTATATTTGGGAACCAGGAGTGGTTGCTGTCCAGAGGAGATTTAAGCCCTACTTAGATGGTAGGGTTTCTAGGCTAGAGTTGTTTTGGCGCCTTTTACGAGAGGCCGCTCGCAGCCACAAGCTGCGACGAAGCTTTTTAGACTCAAGTTATTAGCTATATATCGTTAAATTACTTTTTGCCTACCTGCCTGCTTTGCTGCCTGCAAAACATGTACAATCACAACTCTCAAACTCAATACGTTGCAGCAATTTCTAACAAACGCGTGTGTGATGCGTCCCTCGTTTAAGTCAGTTTCTTGAAACTAAATAAATTTCAATACAATCAAATCATGATGAAAATTAAAACTGACATTTCATTAATCAATACCACAGTGATACAATTTGTCCCTTTTTTAAGCAATCGATTGTATTTTTGTTACTCACGTTGTCCCTTCAGGTCGTCCGATGATCAGTCAGAGGTCCGATATAAATGTCATGTGTCTCATACGGTGCTCTGGCTATGCTTTAATTGATTATAGGAAGAGAAACATCTGTAGAGTGCCTCATTTTGTTTTATATAATTTTATAACAAATTTTTAAATGTGGCGTATAAGTGAAGAAGCTTTCGTGCGTAGTGGACAAAGCAGATCTCATGGCATTACCTACGCAAATTCGGATTTGGATGAATGAATAAATAATCAAATCAAAATATATTAGGACAAATCACAAAGCGTCGTCTAGTTTAAAAGTAAGTGCACTTGTGTTATGGATACTAGACAACTGATAAAACCACCTATTTATTACACTGAGAGATGTCGTTTGTGATCATGCGAAATTGTTGCGTAATGTCTAAGGTTGTGACCGTATCAATAATTATTGCACTTACCAAGAAGCTGTTTCATACATAAACATCAAAACTAGGAAAGGCATCGTACCCGTAATCACTATACGCCTACCGGAATTCAAAGTCAGTTGTATCACCGAGGACGTCATATAACATAATCATATTCGTAACTAACAAAAATAAATTAATAAATAATCAAATAAATACCAAAAAATTTGTGATCAACCAGTTTCAAAGTAAGCAGAGTGCTTGTGTTATGGATACTAGACAATTCATTAACTACCTATATGCTTTTCATACATAAACACCAATATTTAAGACGGGGAATAGGATCTGTAACCACTGTACGCGTTCCGATATTCGAAAACCGTTGTGCCTTCGAGGTCGTCATATTATTATATGACGACGGATATAACGGATATAATAATTATATCCGTAATTTGTAAGCGTCTCCATACAAGTGCTATTCGCTGGTAGGGTTTGACAATCGTCGCGGCGAATGCAAAGGGCTGACGAACAGGTGTAGTCACGCCCGTGGAAAGGGCCCTTGAGTATACGCCGCACCGATTGACTGCAACTGTGGTCCAAGTGAAAAATATATTTATAAAATTTTATAAACTTTTACTTAATTATTACAAGATTTGTAATTTTGCAGAGTTGCGGATGTTGCGGATTTAATTAAAAATGGACAAAATTAGAAATTAATATGTCAGGGAAAGTTTAAAAGTAGAAGAAAGTGATTAAAAGCTGAAAAGTAATAGACTAGCCTGATATGGCCATATCCAAGGAAAATACTATAAATGACAATGTATGGATACAAAAGTAGGGGAAGATCAAAGAAAATAACGACTAATAGAGAAGAGTGGAAGTAGAGATCATATTGTACCGACACCACGTAGTTTAGGATAAGGGCAAGAAGAAAAAAAAAGTTTGTTAATTTTAGCAACACGAAATGAAGGGTTGTAATTCTAAAGGGTCTAAGTGCCAATTTTAAACATAGATATATAACAAAAAAAGGTTGTGCGAAAGTGCGTTGGTACTTAGACCGCGCCACAACTTCATCGGATCCATTTGAATATTATTAGGCTTGGTACATAGATCGTATTTTTGTAATAAAAGCGATTTTATTTTTTTGGCACTTAGACCCTTTAGAATTACAACCCTTCAATTTATAATTTAATTTTAAATGTCGTTTTTTAAAATATTATAATATTTTAAAGCTCTGTACTACCTTCTTATTTTAATTCATCCATTCATTCTCCTCTACTTCTCCCCAAAGATGCCTGTTACACGCAAAATACTACTAGTTAGTGGAAATAAAATTATGTATTAGCGCCAACACAATGTGCTTCAGTGTGGTAATTTCAAATCCTATAAATATTTTATTTTCTTATTTTCTCTTTTATTATATTCTAATATTATTTTAAGCTATCTTATAGCCAAATTTGGATGAGATCTAGCACTTAAAAAGATCTTAATTTTATTGAAAAATAATAATCATAAAAATATATCAACTGTGATTTACCTTAAGTGATAAAAGTTTTTTTCTAGAAGCAAAGGATAACTTTATATTTAGATGAAATAAGGATTTCGATTTTAATACAGGCCAGATCATATCAGAAATATATCTAAAAAATCTCTTTCCGCACAAATGAATAAAGTACACTTCTCACTTTTTAGCTGTACTCAACTTGTACTCAACCATCATTTTATTATCAATATTTGTCTATAGATACCGATTACTGCTTACAACTAGGTATGCTGTAGGTTAGTCTGGTGCCAATAAAAAATTTCCATTTTAATTCCACGAGATGCTAATTCGCGTCAGCTCATATTTTGTGGCACACCTTTATCGATGCGGCTTTTCAGTTAAATGCTTGCAAGTGGCAATACTGCCAATTTGTACCATATAATCTGAAGTAGTGTCCAGATAAACTGACGGATTGGCATGTAGTTAGCTAGCCGCCCGGCTTGGAAAAAATCTGTAACTTAGATATGAAAATAAAAAAAACGCGCTACTGTTTGCTGCATGGGATATCAACATTTAATTTTAAGTAAGGAGTTTATTTATTTATTTTTGATACGCAAAACTAGTCATAGTCAAAATAAGTTAGAAATATTTACATATTGTAAATCAAAAGTAGCTGCGATGATACTAGATATTCTGGGCACTTGATATGGTTAGTATTATTATACAATTTTCTACGTGGTAGGGCCTCAAGTCCGTCTGGATGGCGACCACCTTTGGTCTTAAGTATGCCGCCATAATAACCTTGTGTTGTGTTCCGGCATTAGTGACCATAGTTCCTGTACCCTTACGGGACAGCAACGTGTTCGCGATGCCACTGGCGTTGCAAACACCTATAGGCGATGGTAATTGCTAAATCCTAAGCGGGCCGTCAGCCTGTCTGCTGTCCTACAGCAATAAAAAAAACATTTCTGATCAAAAAAAATCGAAACCACTCTAAAGTTTGGGTTTGAATGATTTTTTTTATATTTAACCAAAAATATAAATAATGCGAATTAATTGTGGATATTATAAGGTATCATTTAACGCTGAAAAGCCAGGCAGAGGACGCGGTGGCTCGAGACGGGGTGCTATTGGCGGTGTCATTTGACATTGCCAAAGCCTCAACACCCTGCCGTGGAGCTGCGTGCGGGAGGCGCTCAAGTACCATCGGGTGCCTCCCTACCTCATAGTCGGCGCATATTTGGACGATTGTGCCGTCATCTACCTGGTCCAGGGTGGGCAAAGTCAGTGAGACGTCGTGTGCAGTGTTCCGCAGGTGTCGGTCCTGGGCCCCCTGCTGTGGAACATCGCATACGACTGGGTCCTGAGGGGGGCGCTCCTCCCCGGTGTCGGCGTCATCTGCTACGCCGACGACACGCTCGTTACAGCGCGCGGGAGGAACCCCCGCCAGG
Source organism: Malacosoma neustria (assembly GCA_963693495.1). Taxonomy (NCBI): domain Eukaryota; kingdom Metazoa; phylum Arthropoda; class Insecta; order Lepidoptera; family Lasiocampidae; genus Malacosoma; species Malacosoma neustria. Next base: position 7,582,877 of record OY856391.1, on the reverse strand, counting down.
CGTGCCTTCTGGGCACGGCTGGGGTGGTACACACGGTGGCAAGAATCCGGCGACTAGGCCTAGAGGTGGCCTTGAACAAGACGGAGGCCGTAATATTCTACGGGCCCCACTAGAGGCCACCACCGGGCCTGAGCATAACAGTAGGAGGCGTCCGCATCGCCGTCGGGCCGTCTATTAATTATCTAGGACTGGTGCTCGACGGGCGATGGGACTTTGCGGCGCATTTCGAGTGTCTGGCACCGAGGCTAATTCGGGTGGCGGCGAGACTTTCCCGTCTGCTGCCGAGTATTGGCGGGCAGGGCGCAGTGTACCGCAGGCTCTTTGAGGGAACCGTGCGGTCGATGGCTCTTTACGGGGCCCCGATCTGGGCGGATCGCCTGACGGCCAAAACGACAGCGCTGCTTCGCAGGCCGCAGCGCCTCCTGGCCGTCAGGACGATAAGGGGATACCGCACGGTGTCCTTCGAAGCAGCCTCCCTGCTGGCCGGATCCCCACCATGGGACCTTGAGGCCCGGGTCCTAGCGCTGTCGTACCAGTGGCGTCGGTATGCAGCCGAGCGTGGCTCTCGCCCCGCGCCTCGCGAAGTGGAGGTAAAGCGGGCGGAGCTGCGCGACGAGGTGCTCATGGTGAAGTGGAAGGAGCGCCTCGCGCACCCCAGCGCGGGCCTCGCCACCATTGAAGCGGTGAGGCTCGTCCTGGCCGAAAGGGTGGAAAGGCGCCACGGCGCCCTGGCCTTCCACCTGACGCAGATCCTCCCGGGGTACGGTTGCTTCGGGAGGTACCTGTGTCGCATAGGGCGGGAGATGACGTCGGGGTGCCACCATTGTGGCGCGGGCGACGAGGAGGACACGATGGACCACACTGTCGCCGTGTGCCCTGTGTGGCGCGAGGAGCGCCGCGTCCTGGTCATCCAAATCGGCGCGGACCTGTCGCTCCCGGCCCTGGTTCTGTCCATGATCGGGGGCGATCCTGGATGGACGGCTGTCGCCTCCTTCTGCGAGGCAGTCATGTCCGCAAAGGAGGCGGCGGAGCGGGAGCAAGAGTCGACCACCACACTTCTCTCCCGCCAACGCAGGCCACGCCGGCGGCGCCGGAGGGCAAGTAACGACCTCCGGCCGCCGTAAAAAGCGGCCGCGGGCGGCCCCTCGGGGGAGGATCCGCCGCCCGCACTATTGCCGCGAGGAAGAGGGCCGCTGGCTGTTCTACGGCCCTCCTCAACTGTTGATTCAGGAGAGCGCCGGGGGACGAAATCCTGACCTTTAAATGAAGCACTTCGCTAGTTAATTTTTGTTGGGTTTTAAGAGTAGGAATTCTCCTTAAGATAGCGACTGCTGCAGGATTAGATTGGTTTTTATTTGGCGTCTTTATTTCTGAAAAGAACCACGTAAACAACCATTAAGATACCAAAAAATATATAACTACAATAATAAATATGTGTTGTTATTTATTGCACGAAATTAAATAGTTGTAAATAATTTTTATTTTATTTCATTTATAAGGTTTTCTGAACAATAATGTCAAAAAACCTTCCGAGAATAACTCTGAAGGTAGAGAGTGGATAGCCTATATATGGAAAAAGGCAAGCCCTGATCGATATCAGGACCCCATGTCAGGAGGTCGTAACTGTGATGTGGACCGTGAGAATATTCAATTATTCCAAGCGAACTTAATTGCAACTTGATAAAGTTAAGTTCTAAGTGAACTATCTTCCGAAGTAAGTTAACTGACCATTATCTTGGCCTTTGTGCCGTGGTAGCTCGGTGCTCGTCTAATTGGGGGTCTACAGACAAAAGAATAGTATGGACAAGACAATAAATAAAGACCAAGATGAGTTAATTTTAATCCACCTAATTCTTCAGGGTTCTAAACAACTCCTGCTAACTGGTACATCCAGTTAAACAATGTATGATGCTCTGGAGTTTGTTTGCGGGAAGTCAAAAGCTAATTGTTCCGCTAACAATCAAATTTATCAAATAGGTGCTGATAGATTATATTGCAACGAAACGTTGAACCAACTGAAATGACGTAATAATTATGTTGTGATGTCAGTTAATTAAAATAAGCCTAGCTTTCAAGTAAAGGACTTTAGAAGCCGAGTTTAAAAACTAATATACTGCGTTAATTCACACAGCCCCACCTAGGCTTAAAGTAAATAGCAGAGCGCGAGGGTGATTTTGTAAAAAAATATCCAAACTATACATAAACACAAACTGGATTGAAATCGAAACCCGGACTCTCATAGGCATTCTAACGTCATAGCCGTTTCGCCACACAGATCATCAACAAATCAGATGATAATAAAACTTTAGTCTTTTTATTTATCAATTTTCAAAGTATCAACGTAAAGTGAGATAAAATTCTCAAAATTCTCAAATATTAAATTGGACATATCCATACCTTCTCACCTTATGCCATGTCCGGCGAACGTCCGGGGCTCTAATCGAGTTATTGTGAGCGACACAATGCGGCAATCAGCGTGGAGCCTCTGCGGCAGTGCACCGCTGCACAGGTGGACTATAGAATGGAAGATATGCATATAGAACATGTATGAGCCAAAGAAACGATGTTTAACTTGAAGCTACTTTAATCAATACTAATATTAAGTTACTTCCATTTATATCCAGTTTTTTATTGTTGTAGGACGGCAGACTGACGCCCTACTTAGAATTTAACAGTTACCGTTGCCTATGGGCTAGCAACGCTAGTGGCATCACGAACATGCTGCTGTCCCATAAGGGTACAAAAACGTGGGTCACTAATGCCAGAACACAACACAAAGTTATTATGATGGCATACTTAAAACCGAAGGTGGTCGCCATCCAGACGGGCTTCAAGCCCTACCACGTAGCTAGGGTGGGTTGTTTTGTCGCCTTTTACAACAAGCCAACCCCGGCCGCAGAGGTCAGTATTCTTTCTCCACCGGCGACGTTTAAATTGTTTTTCTAAAAGTATATGTCTGTTTGTGCATTTAACTTATTTTTTCTTCTTATTCTCAACCCACATTATGTTTATTAGGCTTTCCATTCTCGTCTATTAGTCATCATCTCAACATTTGCACCTATTCCACCATATCATCTTTTACTCAATCCATCCATTTTTTATTTGGTCTAACCCGCCTTTTGTATTCATGCACCCTCATTTCTAGTTTTTTCCCTATGGTATTTGTATAAAAATTTAAATGTTTCTAACATTGACAATCATAGCTCATCATAACAAATATATCCACCACAATAAATCGAAGTTAATTAAATGAACTCACTGATAATCTTGGATTACTCGTTGTCCATGTCAAACCAATATATGCTATGTACAAAAAGTTAAACTTTGTCATATACCTAGAGTAAAAACATTCTCGTGTAAAATTTTATAAGAAGTAATTTATTTTAAAGTGCTTTATGATAAAGTTTTGTAATGATTAGAAACTCATAGCGGTTTTCATATATCAAAGTATGGGTGGCAAGCTAGTCATGATAGTCAAAATGTTGAAATCTCAAAAAAGTGTGCATAGCAGAGATTACTTTGACAACGACGTCACGATTTTTTTCTTCACCAATCAAAACATTCTTAAAATATGCACATTAGTTGAGGTCAACTGCCTTATCTTTTTTTCTGAAGAACAGCAGATAATAGCCCACTTTACAGTAAGCAGTTACTGTCAACTATGGATTTTTGCGACGCTAGAGGCACCGCGAACACGCTCCTGTCCGCTTAGGAGTACAGGAACTTGGGTCACTAATACTGGAACATAACAAGGTTATTATAGTGGCATACTTGTATACCAGGAGTGGTCGACATCCAGACGGGCTTGGGGCCCTAGCATGTAGCTAGGGTTGTTTTGTTGCCTTTTAAGACAGACCCCGGCCGCAGGGGTTAGTATTCTTATTCCGCCCCTGCACGGAGGATCTGTGTATGTCAGTGTTTTTCTCGAACCATAACCTAATTCTTCTTTTACAATATATAAATTAATAGAAGTCCATTTGGCGCATCTCACGATACCCTTGCCATATGATGTATATGTAGAGTTATTTTTTTTCTGACTCATAGCCAAGCATCATACCATGATAAATAAAATTGGAAGGTATAAATGTAACATTTTTGCTTATAATAAACTGCAAGACATAAAAACGTTACAAAGAATGAAGCTTATTATTTTTATTGCTCCCGTTCCTTTATTAATGAAACAATAATGTTTAAAAAATATGATTTTAATCTCCATAAAATACAAGAAAGACATGTCATATCCATAAAAACGATTTGATACAAAATTCATAAAGTGGAAACTTTGTTTTAATTGCAAAAAAATGTTTTTGTAAAGTAGCGTTCACATTATACAATAAGTGCAGTATCTTTCATTATTCACTAGTTGTTATGTATGAATTTTTCTCACGGAATTGGATATTTTCCGTTCTAGAGTGATTGAGTAACAAACACCCACTCAAAGTTTCTGAATAAGAATATATGGAAAATATACGCATGTGTTTTCAGCTAAGCTATAATAATTCATCTGTTTTTGTAACTATTGAAATTGCGCTCAGACAGGTGTAGGTAATTCGGACATGGCTGTATCGGCTATTAGGTACTATGTAGTTACGTAGTAACTATACACGATTGTGCGGTGGGATACCACTCCAGTTTTGTGGAAATATTGCATTCCTATAGACACAGTGTCGGAATGTGCTGCTTAGACCCAAATGAGACGTTTAGTGTTGCGGAACTCTTGATGCAGAGTCTAGGTCTACCCTGTAAAGGCCGCTGTGAGTAAGGGTGTCTCCCCTGACTAGGCGCTTCTCGCACGATCGAGAAAATGTTACCCAAATCTCAAAGATTCGCGGTGGGGATAGATGCTTTTAATAGACATGCCGCCATTACCGCCCGAGCAATTCTTTGTTAGCCAGATAAATGGTGCTCTTAAATCACACATACCCTTTCCAGCTCACTGCCTGAGTCTGCATTCAAGCGGAACGAAATGCAGGACCAAGAGCATTCGAAGACTCTCGGCACTGCGAATTTCCTATTTAGAAGCCCTCGTGACATAGTTGTCAAATATGAATTGTGCACGGACCCCGTAAAAGTCGGCAACCCGATAAAAGTGCCACCCTGCACACCCAAACCGACACTCGGACGTTATTTACTCAAGAAGAAACCATTATTGGTTTCGCTTAAGGATATATTAGGTGATTGACAACTAAATTTCGTGTCCTACTTTCAATGTGACACGAGAAAAATAATTTAAATAAAAAGGATGACAGATTTTTCCCCAAAAAGGGGTTAACGTCAGGCAGGCGGCCCGTTGTAAAAACTAAGCCACAACTATTACAACATGTAACATGTTGTGCCGACCCCATATAATGTGGGATAAGGGCAGGAGGAAGAAGAAGACCCTTTCCAGCTCTCTTTACATTTCCTATGCAACACTTTTAAGATGAAATTTTCTTCGGATCAATAAAAATGCATAATATGATTGTCATGAGCCAGCTATCATCGACAAATTATAACAAATTTCTAATTTAAATTCGACGAACGACAATACACAAAGTCAATTAGATGACAATTGTCTGATATCTTGGTGGAGGATAATGTGAATGCAACTTTAAGGCTCTGTACTGGCCAAAGACGGCGGACAATAAACAAAAAACCGGTCGCAAAACAATGCCACGCCGCGGCGACTCTTGACGTTTTTATCATTTCATGCGGAGAACAAAAGCTGAAGGCTTCCTGTTGATGCTGCATCACCATTCTGGAGTGGTCACTGGTAGGGAGACACACGGTGACAGTGTTTGGTTCACTAATTGTATGAGTGAAGTGATGTCATAGACTTTATTTGATAGTTTGGGTTTTAACATATTAGATTTAAAATTTTGAGAATATAGTGGTACATACTACGCATAACTGTATAACGTGTTTCCAGCTACAATAGTAGTAAGGGAGTTGTAGAAGGCGATTAAGAGATTACTATTTTTGTTGCTTTCAGACACCATAGCAGAAAGAGAACGTTTATCTTCTCTTTTCAGTTTGGAATCAGATGGCAATCGTTCAAAGACCTATTTATTCTAACTTTTTTCAACTTTAAGAAAAGAAAAAGTTACTAAGAGGTATCGACACAAAGCACGAGTGCTGACATTTTTCATGGTTACTGATAATTGACTCTTGGTAAATTCAAGTTTTACATGCAACTTCAATTATTCCCTTCGATAATGAGATAATTGAGATTTCCTCTCCTCCTAGCCAAAACTGAAGTTGTCATATTACTAATATTATTTTGGCGTTCATTAATTGAACATATCAGATCGATTCAAATTTTTCTTTTAAAAAATAACAAAATTTAAATTTGTTTATTGTTTCTCCATGTAGTCATATGATTGTTTTTTAATACTGTTACAAATGATTCCTTTAGCTAGTTACAAAACGGGAGATGACGTCGGGGTGCCACCACTGTGGCGCAGGCGACCAGGAGGACACGGTGGACCACACTGTCGCCGTGTGCCCTGCGTGGCGCGAGGAGCGCCACGCCCTCGTCGCCAAATCGGCGTGGACCTGTCGCTCCCGGCCCTGGTTTTGTCCATGGTCGGGGGCGATCCTAGATGGACGGCCGTCGCCTCCTTCTGCGAGACAGTCATGTCCGCAAAGGAGGCGGCGGAGTGGGAGCGGGAGTCGACCACCACACTGCCCTCCCGCCAACGCAGGCCACGTCGGCGGCGCCGGAGGGCAACTAACGACCTCCGGCCGCCGTGAAATGCGGCCGCGGGCGGCCCCTCGGGGGAGGACCCGCCGACCGCACCATTGCCGCGAGGGTGAGGGCTGCGTGCTGTTCCGCGGCCCCCCTCAACTCCTAGAGTTATTACAGGAGAGCGCCGGAGGGACGAAAGCCTAACCCCCTGGCGCCAACACCTTAGGAGGGGCCCGTATTACGACAAAGGGCGGGCCGACGCCGGCCCGGGCCACGAGATCGGCAGGCCATATATCCGTAGGCCCGGGCGTAGGCGATAGGAGAACAGCGGGGTTTTTTAGTGGGTAGTCGGAAAATTCCCGGAGTCCCACATATCCCTCGATCTCCCCAGGCCGGGGGAACCCGTCAAGAGTGGTTTTTCCCCGAGACAAAAAAAATTCCATTTTTCGGTCACAGATTTAGAATACGAGAGACAGTGTCTTCTTAAAAATGAATTTTAGTCACAACTATTTAGCTTTATTATGCTTTCTTACGTAATAAAAAGATGTATCACGAAACAGACATTTTGAATGTACTTTTTATATAATATTCTTTTGACAAGATACTTTTAGTTTGAAAGAAAGAAAAGAAAGGAATAAAAACTTATTAGCAGTAACAGTACATACAAATCATGACACCAAAAATATATATTATGTTACAATTAGATCTTACATCTATATGTACAAATATACGCCTGGGGTTGACAATCAACATTAAGCTGCATTGAAATTTTATCTAAAATATCCAAATAACAATAAAAATCAGATCCCAACAAGAATAAGATTAGGTTATTTATTTATCAATGAAAAAATATGAAATTTAGTTTGTCATTCTTAACACCCGTATGTGCCACATTCAATGTCCCGATACATTAACTTACAATAGAGGTTCACGATCTATTCATTGGCGCCGAGATGCGAATGCGATGCGATCGTCAGCCTCAGATCGAATTGCACGTGATCTCAATGCGAATCGTATGCTAAACGAAACAGTGATCGGTCTATTTCGCGATATTTGAATTAACTTCTTGAGATATTTACTTATATTACACTTATTAATAAATACTAATTACAACTAATTTTATAAATAATGGCAAATTCTTAATTGATTATAATTTTCCATTTAATAAGCAAAATATAATATCACTAGGTGACCCGGAAAACTTTGTTTAGCCATATAACTAAAAAGTAGCCTATGTGCTTATCCAAGGTCCGGTATCTCTATATTGAAATATATCAGAAGTTTAGTAGTCAAAACTTAACAGACAGACAGGCAGAATCACTTTCAGATTTATAATATTAATTTAGATACCTCACCCTACCGGTATGTGGCAATTATATTACAATACATTTTTTTATTGCTGTAGGACAGCAGACAGGCTGACGGCCCGCTTAGAATTTAGCAGTTACCGTCGCCTATGGGTGCTTGCAAGTCCGCTGGTACCGCGAACACGCTGCTGTCACGTAAGGGTACAGGAACTTGGGTAACTAATGGTGGAACATAACACAAAGTTATTATGGCGGCATACTTAAGACCAAAGGTGATCGCCATCCAGACGGGCTTGGGGCCCTACCACGTAGCTAGGGTGGGTTGTTTTGTCGCCTTTTACGACATGCTGACCCCGACCGCAAATGTCAGTATTCTTGCTCCACCCCTGCACGGATAAATGTAACATGATCATAAAGTCTTAACAGTCATGCTGTTGCAGAAATTGAACGAGTAACTTCTAGCTTCGTCTTCGAGGATGATATTCGGCTAACACATTTAAATAATTACTTGGCGGAATGCAAGCAAGTCATAGGAGGCAGTAGCTACTAAATCAAATCGATCTATAATTGTTACTTTTCCCACAGTTGAAACAATTAACAGTGATTTCTTTGGGCGCAACAGGGTCATCCGCGCATGCGATTTGTCGCCGTAACGAGCGACAATGCGCGCGTTTCGGTCGCACCCCCCGCAGACACACATTTGTAATGCGCGCGCGCACCGTATAAGTTAAGCAGGAATACACAAAGAGAAAATGGACAATTAACTATATATTTTATTATATTGATTTGCTTGTTTGAATAAGTGGTTTATAACAAGTGCCTAAGGGTGCTTCACTGGCACTCTCGAATGTACCCCTGTATATCGCTTACACTCGCCCGTGGCTCTTGTGTCTTGACAGTGACATCTAGGTAGGTATGTAGTTATCTACAGTTTAGTGCAATATGAACAGCTTAAGTATCCTGTAAATGCATACCAAAGAATAAATCAAATTCACTTCACTTAGAAATAGTAATTTAAATTTGAATAATAAGGCCTTAGTATTCAAATGTTGTAAGTAGTTTAGAAAAATAATTACAAAATACTAAAACACTTTATTCTACCTCAAAATCAGACAAAGCAGTGAGTATGTATTTTAGATTAAATTAAATTCATCCAATATTTATTTTTTCTCCGTGCAGGGGCGGAGTAAGAATACTCACCTCTGCGGCCGGGGCGGCCTGTCGGAAAGGGACGACAAAACAATCTTCGCTATGTAGTAGGACCCCAAGCTCATCTAGATGGCAACCATCATTGGTTTTTAAGTACGTCGCCATAATAACCTTGTGCTGCATTCCGGCATAAGTGACCCAAGTTTCAGCATCCTAATGCGGACAGCAGTGTGTTCGCGGTGCCTCAAGCGTCACAAACATCTATAAGCGACGGTAACTGTTTATTATTAAGTGGGTTATCAGCCTGTCAGCTATTCTTCATCAATAATATAATATATTTAATATAATATAATAAATAATATAATCTTGGTGTGCCTCACGCTTATAGCTGCCATAGTTTGTCGTTACGCCTAACTAAGCAACAAACTATTGGTTATTTATAACGTTTATTGTATTTTTCTTTTGACAAATGCGCCGGAGCAGTGCTAGTTATTGCGCTGCGCCTGCGCCGTCATAGTACATGCCGATTATTTGTCTTATGAAGTTATTGTTTTATACAACGTAGGTGTTTTGGGCCTTTTGTGTGTTTCTGTGACATTTCTCATGTTAGAATTGTTCTCTGATATTTATTGTTATATGTGCAATGATATGTGGTTTGGTTACGTTTTGTAAAAATATCTATATTTGTTTTACTCTTTAAAATAAGACAACATAAATACATTATACATTAATAATTATGTAACAAGTTACGACTGTCGTTTATTTGTATTATATATAATTGTTATATTATTTATACTAATATCTATCCTATAATTTTATCCATGCAGGGGTGGAGAAAGAATACTAACCCCTGCGGCTGGGCGGTTGTCCTAAAAGGCAACAAAACAACCCACCTTAGCTACGCTTGAAGCCTGTCTGGATAGCGACCACCTTTGGTCTTAAGTATGCTGCCATAATAACCTTGTGTTGTGTTTCGACATTAGTGACCCATGTTCCTGTACCCTTACCTATGGAACAGCAGCGTGTTCGCGATGCCACTAGCGTTGCAAACACCGATAGGCGTCGATAACTGCTAAATTCTAAGCGGGCCGTCAGCTTGTCTGCTGTCCTACAGCAGTAAAAAAAATGAAATTGTTTGTTAATTCCGGATAAACGCAAACTTGTAAGCAGGTGTTTGAGTCCAGCTAGTTTTGCAGTTTACATTTCAAAGCCCAAAATATGTTGGGTGAATTTTTTTTCGAGGTGTGCACTTTGCGAGACCTTAACAACAGCGAGGACGAAGGGTAGACTCTTCACGCCTACTCATTAAAACCTGGTTGTTCTCTTATCGCCTAGTACCTGGGCCGATTGAAATAAGGCCCACGCCAGTGTTGAGAAGTTTGACCAACTTTTTAGAAGCTTGTCCTTCCTTGATACTTTCTTTTCAAATAAAGAGAGACTATTAGTTTCCTTTTTCAAAATGTGATCCCATAATAGCTTTTTACACTAAAATAATTTATTTCTTCCATATCCGTATTTAATAAGGGAGAGATATCCTTTGTCACCTAGCTCTAGGAAAGTAATGAAGTAATCCTTAAATAAGTAAATATAGTCTGACAGTTCGCACAGCGCCATTTAGTCTCAAAGTATACAGCAGAACGCGAACGCGCTTGTGTTATGGCTTTTTTTTTTTTTTTTTATTGCGTAGGACAGCAGACAGGCTGACAGCCCGCTTAGAATTTAGCAGTTACCGTCGCCTATAGGTGTTTGCAACGCCAGTCGCATCGCGAACACGCTGCTGTCCCATAAGGGTACAGGAACTTGGGTCATTAATGCCGGAACACTCCTCCCTCCTCGCGTCGGTTTCCTCAGTGCTGAGGGTCGTGATCATCTCGACGGAGTACTTTGGTGCGTATTATTTGCCGCCATCTGCCCCTATCGGAAGCAGAGTGTAAAGCGTCGTGGACAGTAGTTTCCAGGGCAGTGCGAATCTGATCGGTCCATCGCATGGGGCTCCTTCCTCTTGGTCTTCTTCCCTCCACCTTCCCTGTTACCATCAGTCTCTCCAGGTTGTCCTCATCCCTTCTGGCGATGTGGCCGAAGTATTCTAGGACCCTACGCAAGCAGATGGTAGAGAGCCTAGTCACAATGCCCAGCCGTTTAGTTATGCCGTTTAGTTCGGTATGCCGTCCAGGGTATGCCCAACATCCTTCTCCAGCACCACATTTCGAAGGCATCGATGCGTTTTCGGTCGGCTTTCTTTAAGGTCCATGTTTCAGCGCCGGAACACAACACAAGGTTATTATGGCGGCATACTTAAGACCAAAGGTGGTCGCCATTCCGACGGGCTTGAGGCCCTACCACGTAGCTAGGGTGGGTTGTTTTGTCGCCTTTTACGACAGGCCGACCCCGGCCACAGAGGTTAGTATTCTTTCTTCGCCCCTGCACGGATAAAAAAACGGCTTGAAGAAAACTGATATATTATTAATGTATTCCTTTCTAAAACTTCAATATCATCATCATCCTAGCGTTAAATCCCAGTTGCAAACTAAACTTTCGCTTCGGTATCCAGGAAAGGGAAAACGGATTCCTTTTTTCTCCCTTCAGACGGCTGCAAGACCGTGTATCCCTGGTAGTGAGTCCATTGGTATGCATATCACCTTTAATGACGTCAAACCAGTATTTTGTGGGTCTACCCTTTCTGCTGGGGCCCGTCGTTGGCGGCATGGCCAGACATTTGTTCCTAACGTAACTTGCCGGTTGCCGTAAAACGTGACCGTACCAATGAACTTGACATTCGTGCAATTTATCCGTGTATTCCTTCGTGAATGAATTCATATTATTGCATACACCTAATTTCGGGACAAGAATCAAACACGTAACCCCCCACAAGAGTTTCGAAGTGTGAAGTCCGTTGCGCTAAGAATTAAATAGTATGCATAATCGCTTCACCCGAATGACATGTGACTACTGGTGATTCGATCAAATAAGATAAAATGTTAGTAAATATATTAAGTACTGCGAAAAATAATCTGAAGAAAATCATTCCCATTCCAGAAAACAATGTCTGGACTGACGCATAGCCTGGAGGCGTTATGCATTAACCAACCAGAATACCTGTGATATTAAGTGTATTACTTTTAATCTTTTTATTAGGGTTCATTATTATTATATAAAATGATTAGGGAGGCGATAATTGGTAAATATAGGAATAAAAAATTAATAACAAGTGATTTGTTGGTCTTTTTCTAATTTACATAAAAATTAAAGATCACTTTCCTGCACTGGGTGAATTATATAGGAACAGCTTTTAAGGAAACATCAATTGACAATTACAGCCGGTTATCTTATATATAAAATTCTTGTGTCACAATGTTCGTTCCCGTACTCCTCCGAAACGGCTTGACCGATTCTCATGAAATTTTGTGAGCATATTGAGTAGGTCTGAGAATCGGCCAACATCTATTTTTCATACCCCTTAGTGATAAGGTCACTATTCCACGCGGACGGAGTCGCGGGCACAGCTAGTATTAATATAAATACAAGCACCAGGCGTGCCATTTATTTTTATAAATATATTTTTTATTTGTTTCTTAAATATGTATTATCTTCTTTTCATATACCAACTAGCTGACCCGGCAAACGTTGTTCTGCCATATAAATAATAAAATGTCAAAAAATTTAAAAAAAAATTTGGGGGTGGGTCACCCCTAACATTTAGGGGGATGAAAAATAGATGTTGGCCGATTCTCATAGATACCGGATATGCACAAAAAATTTCATCAAAATCGGTCAAGCCGTTTCGGAGGAGTATGGCAACGAAAACTGTGACACGAGAATTTTATATATTAGATATACTTTACTTCGCATGGTGCTCACGTGACATTTATTTTCCTTATAATTAATAACTCCAACTCCATATACCCGTTTCTTAGCCATAACGACTTTCATACTATTTTCACATTTTTGGGCGCATTTCACACCGTTTGTACCCCAAGTTTTGACTGTATACCTGGGTTCACTACTTTCTCTCCTTAATCTTATCTATTTCTTTTCTTAACTTATTTATTATTATTTTTCATACTTTTGTATCTCAACTTTTTTGAATGCACGAGCTCATGAAGTTGCTAATTTCTATGCGTTTATAGGCTCTGATGATAGTTTGCATTTCAACATCCATCTATGAACCGAAAGAAAGAACACGATACTGTATTTACTGCCAGACTATAATAGACCGAAATATTTAATAATTATCACGAACTAAGTATCTTAAACTTCTCAGGATACAACATCTTACCAGGCCTCCTGTGTACTTGAGTCTCATTCATAAAACAGTTATTACGAATGAAACTCTGGTGATAACATTCTATTTTCAAATGCGCGGTCATCTGTTCCAAATATAAAATTAATATTAGTTGATATTAAATTGCAAATAGCGGATTCCGATCAAAATTATAATGTATCTGCCACAAATAGGCATATAATTTAATTATAAAAGAACTGGAAAGATAAATGTGTACAGAACCCTATTCCACCGGTAGCGTTCTTTCTTTTATTTTCCCATCACAGCACTGGTAGCGCGATCGGTCGCCCGGAGCAAATCGCGGTTTATTACCTACCACTTGGCAATTTATTATTATACTTTTTTCATTATCAATAGCGTACTCTTTTTGGTGATATTAAAACGGCTATTGTTTAAGAACGCTGATATTTATCTTTAGACCTGGGGCAGGCTTTGTTTGATCTGGAAGGAAAATTATTTTATGACTGACGACTTTAATCGTTTGTATCTTATATTTTACTATTATTTTGAAACAAAATATGAAGTACACTATTGATATCAAAAAAGTATATCAGGATAATTTTAACTAATTAAAATAATATATTTTGTAGATCAACTATATTGCTCAGTAACTTTTCAGGGTTTATTAAACAACTAGTAGATTCAGGCATATGAAATTATAATCGCTTGAAACATCATTATAACAATAATCGCTACATATTTTTCTTGCTAGCTACTTCGTGTGTATGTTTTATAGTGTGTTTGTTGTTTCAGTTTCATCCAGAGCCTGCATTTTAGATCCCAGAGTCCATTGACTAGTGTCATTAACAAAAGTTTATATTGGCCAAGAAGGCACAAGAAAAAATTGGAATTGACACAATTAGCTAAACTTGGTTTTTACATCAGTAACTGATACACATATTCACTTTATGTAGCAACTGACTCAATGACGTCATTGTGACTGACTTTATAGTAATAACTAGGCAATTTTCAAAGTAAAGCAGGACAGGTTACTTTGAAAGGACAAATCTAACAGTACCCTTTATAGCTGTCTGTTAATTAATCGAATAATGAGTAATCCATTTGTATTGTTATCCGTGCAGGGGCGGAGAAATAATACTGATCTCTGCGGCCGATGCCGGGCCCCGAGCCCGTCTGGATGGTGACCCCCTTTGGTCTTAAGTATGCTGTCATAATAACTTTGTGTTGTATTTCGGTATTAGTGACCCAAGTTTCTGTACCCTTATGGGACAGCAGCGTGTTCACGATGCCACTGGCGTTGCAAACATCTATAGACGACGGTAACTCCTAAATTCTAAGAAAGCCTGTCTGCTGTCCTACATCAATAAAAAAAATAGTCTTTTATCATACTTCTATTTTTCAAGTTTTTTACATTTGTTTTTACGACTACCTTGGAAATCCTATTCATTAATTTTTGGCTAGCATTATTCGTAAAAATATAAATAAAAATACAGTTATTTTATCTAATACCTTAAAAAATACAACAAATTACTCTTTATTTTAGATCGTAGACTAACATAATTATATTTAATAGGTTTTTGATTAGTATAAAGAATAGGTCTTTTTCTAAGAAAGTATTATATTATATATAATGTTATTTATTATTATTAATAATTCCCAAGATTATGTATGTCAAATATATGTAGCAACTTTCGTCGAAGAGAAAATGAGCTAATAACGCATACCTTCCGCAATTACTGAACAAAATTACCTATCTTCAATAAGTCCCAATTTTCTCAATTTGCCACCGTACAAAACTAAAAAAACGAATTGTTTTCTTTCCCCTTACTTGGCTCCAGCATCCGACAAAGCGCTGACTACTGGTCTTTGAGACAAACATTGCATGACTGAGTTGGCCTAATTTGAACCTGTAAATAAGATTTAACTCACATTACGTACTGAGTACGTACGAGATAGAATATCGCATAGTCACCTAATTTTATGCAGAGTTTTATTGCATTTTTAAGTTTTCACTCTGTTCATTTTGTTATTTCCTCTTTCGAATGTTTTTAATGAATTAATTATCCGCCTATTAACCTCCAAAATATAAACAATATATTACTGTTAATCAATCTGAAAGTGCTTAAGAATGCTTATTTTGACAAGTTTTAACGTTTTGGCTACATTTTGGTAGCTCTTCTCACAAACTGATATCTTTAAATGATCGTATAATTGTCATTACGATGAAATAAAAACGATTACAATAATATAACAATATAATTTTTGTTAATAATGAGAGTAAATATTTATTGTTTTTGTTCATGTAAAAAAATGTCGTATGGGTTTCTTTTAAGAAGGGCGAAAAAAGTGTTCAAGAAAAGGCACTGGCATTGTTCATTCCAAATGTAAAATGAGGAAGACGCGGGAATAATGGCGCTGGTTCTCGAAACAGGAACGTCGAGTTTTAAAAAGGAATCGGTTAAACGGGCGCCGTTCGCAAGTAATCACAAACGACGGGCATGGACTTTTAGGCTGGGAACACACATTTAATAAAATAAACACTGTTGTAGCCACTCCTCAGGTCACCACATTTCTTAAACTGGTGACCCCGACACTTGAAAGCCACCTTAACTGCTGACCACTCGGTGTGCGTATTGTTATATTATATTTTAACGACCAACCGTATTCCCTAAGATATCACATGAATTCGTTCAAATTACAAAAAAAAAATCTCCTTATATCCTTCATCTTCTCCTTATATTCTCTTCATATCTCCTTCTATAAGTTTAAATAAATATATAACGAATAGTTCTTTTTATTGTAAT
The DNA here is from genome assembly GCA_963693495.1 of Malacosoma neustria. Taxonomy (NCBI): domain Eukaryota; kingdom Metazoa; phylum Arthropoda; class Insecta; order Lepidoptera; family Lasiocampidae; genus Malacosoma; species Malacosoma neustria. Next base: position 7,566,707 of record OY856391.1, on the reverse strand, counting down.
ATAACAAAGTGAAATAGTAAATCACTATTTGGTTTTCCTTTCCAGATCATATTATCAGACTTCACTGACATCTATAAAATACACAAATTATATCTGTCTTCTTGAATTCATCTCTCATTTATCGGTTGGTTTAAATATTAGATAAAGCTTAAAATTCACTATTTACTTATCAGTTTTTATGGGTTATTTGTGCATGGCATAATTGATTATATTTTTATAATTTAAATAGTTCGTGTGGCAAAAATGATAGTAGATGGATACAAAACAAAAGATGAACGGATTTAGTAATAGACGATACGGTGAAAAAAAGTCAGATGACGACTAATAGAGGAGAGTGGAAAGAGAAAACACGTTGTGCTGACTATGTGGAGTTGGCTTGAGATAAGGGCAGGATGAAGAAGAAGAATACATAGTTCGTCTGACACCATTCAACCTAAAATTCCAAATTGTACCCTTTAAGATATCAGGCAAGGCATATTCTGGTTTCAAGGCTTCGAATCAAGAAGAGGTGGCCTTCTTCTAGAAGCCTAATTTAGCTCATCCTGCACCCGCCCTTAAATCGCGTGCACAGAGATACAGGTGCGCGAGCGAAGCCCAGAGCGACGCCCGCGCAAACTTCATTCATTGTTACATTACAGCCGGACGGCGCAACCAACTCAACAATGTTACCCAACATAACATAATACAGCTACTGCAGAAAATAAATTAAGTCTCACATTCCCCTGTATTTTAAATTTTTGTAAAAAAGTTTGATTATACTTCATTCCTTATCACATTTAACAACAATTTACTTCTTCTCGTATATTTACGTCTCTCGCATCAGTCGAATGCAATCAAAAGTCTACTAACTCCAAGTCAAATTTACAACTCAAATTATTTATTGCAGCATACAAGTAATATATTAATGATATTACACAATATTTTCTGTAAATGCGGTTTACGGTTTGATATTTTACAATACTTTATTATTATTATATTAATTATTATTCTCATAACACACAAAAATCTTAATACACACAATGTATGTCATAGTCTGCTGAAGTGGTTTTGTGGTTTTAAATATCCCAAATATTGTAACGCTCGCAAGTCGCAGTTTAAATATACATAATAGATATATTATAACACTGTTTTGTATGTGTCTCAAATATTAAAACAGTATAATGTAACATATAGTCAGAGGTCACGGATTCGATTCCCGTCCAGCGTTTGGGTGTTTATGTATAATACAAGTGCTATACAACTTAGTAGGGGGCTAGATGGTGTTGTGTGAAATGTCTCAACATATTTATATTTATTTAATAAATGTACTAATATCGAACAATACAGTCTCCAAGTGGCCACAACATCCATAAAATAATGTCAAAAATAGTATTTTCGTCTTGGAAATACATACAGAGAGCTACTATACCTAGTTTTTTTTTGTTACAGATAAAGTCAAAAACATGCTTAGAATTTAATTTTCTGTTGATGCGCCTAAAATTTTAATAAATCACTTCATCGTTACACAAAATATCCGTACATAATATTATACAATATATTACAATATATTTATATCCGTTACAATATAAAATATTTATCCGTGCATGGGCGGAGAAAGAATACTAAACCTCTGTGGCCGTGGTCGGCCTGTCGTAAAAGGCTGTTTTGTCAAACAACCCACCCTAGCTACGTGGTAGGGCTTCAAGCCCGTCTGCATGGCGACCACCTTTGGTCTTAAGTATGCCGCCATAATAACCTTGTGTTGTGTTCCGGCATTAGTGACCCAAGTTCCTGTACCCTTATAGGACAACAGCGTGTTTGCGATGCCACTGGCATTGCAAACACCTATAGGCAACGGTAACTGCTAAATTCTAAGCGGGCTGTCAGCCTGTCTGCTATCCTACGCAATAAAAAAAAATAAACATTATAACTCTCTTTATAACGACGGCGGCCTGTCGTAAAAAGCCACAAAAGGAACCCAGTTAGGTAGAAGGGTACCAATCCTGATTAAATGACAACCACCCTTGGTCTCTTAACATGTCGCCATAATAACCTCGTGCAGTGTTCCGACATAAATGACATGTTCCAGTTCCCCTACTGGGGTAGCATCGTGTTTACGGTTCTGGCGTCGTAAACATCCATAGGCGACGGTAACTGTTGTTATTAAGTGGTTCATTAGCCTATCTGCTATCACAATTTATAGAAAATCTCATTTTAATATTGCTGTACTCTGATTAATTTCAATTGATTTCGAAAGCCTTACACTTTATTATGTATAATTAAATCGAATGTGCAATTATCTAATTAGTAATAATGTACATTATATACAATTAAAGCTCGTAAAGGAAACTATTTGTTAAATAAATAAAATAATTACTGAGAATCCTAGTTCATGTCGGATGCTGCAAATGCGAGTGATCATTCACGACGAGGCAATTAAATGCTGCCACTCACTGCGCGGGAGTCGCTATAAGGAGTCTGTCCACTACACCGCGTAATTAACTTACGAATATCAAATACGAAAAGGGACTGTTATACTAAAATAATGTTCTCCGTGCAGGGGTGGAGTAAGAATACTCTATCTACCTCTGCGGCCAGGATCGGTATGTCATAAAAGGCGACAAAATAATGCTATGTAAGTGGTAGGCCCCCAAGCCCGTCTGGATGCCAACCATCCCTGGTGTATAAGTATGTTGCTATAATAACCTTGTGTTGTGTGTATTCCGGCATTGGTGTCTCAGGTTCCTGTACCCCTATGGGACAGCAGCGTGTTCGCGGTGCCTCTAGCGTCGCAAATATCTACAGGCGACGGTAGCTGTTTACTATTAAGTGGGCCGTCCGTCTGTGTGCTGCTCCTCAGCAATAAAAAAATACAACGTAATGACAATAATCATCAACAATGTCCCACTGTTGGGCTCGGGCCTTTCTCTAGAGGGAGGAGGCAGTATACTCGCCATGCTTATCCAAGGTGGATTCGTGAATCAAAATACCGGTGACTTCGATAGGTTTCCGCGTGATATTCCTTTATCAACGGTATAGTACGGTGCATGCTGCCATGGAACTCAAACCTGTGACCTCTAGATTGATTACTAAGTATAATGTCAGTAAGATGCTGAGTATCATCTTCATAACTGTGATTATCGTGGGATCCTTAATAGTAAGAATGTATTTGGTTGAAATTAAACTTTAGATTTGCGACAGCAGCCTCTCTGTTGATCAGCTTAGGGCACCAGCTAGCAGGCTGGATATTATGTAAGGATCTTGATGGGACTCCTCAGATCCTTCAAAAATAGTCCCATATTGTTACCACTTTGTAGTTGTCACATAAAGTTGTTTAGTATCAAAACAATCAGACGGCTGATCAAATTAGGTAAATATTGAACTTTGTAATACGATAACTAAATAAAATTAGAACTTTAATAAATATTACATAGCTTAAAATTATAGTACGGCCGTACTATCATTCTTCATCTAAAACTTATATTCAATTCAATATTTTACCTGGCAGGATTCTAGCGCGGTTATGACACGCGGCATGGTTGGAATACTCTTTAAAGCAGTAACTATTAAAAATAAATAAAAAAGTATCTAAATACAAGAAGCAATGATAATTTAAAATAATACTCACTACCCATGCTTAATGTATTTCTGTGGAACGTTAACAAACGAGCGTGGATTTCACCTCGGTGACATTTCTTTTTAATACAAATTTTACAATACGAAACAGCAATTTTTTTATCCGCTCTTTATCGATATTTGCATTTTTCTGCTTTACGTTTACTAAACTTTACCAACCTTTGGTTTTTTTGTTTATTAACCACCTTTATATTTACGTTTCTGTTGATTTTTAGTTAAATAATTCCAAAATGTACATATATAAATGTATACCTACGAAGATTCCGATACATTCGAATAGCAATGTCATGCATCGCCTAAGTTCACCTAACCTCTCTAACTTAACATAAGTGTGTGTTTGTGTGTACGCCAATCTTCTTTTAACAAGTGACTGTATAATATTCAATTTACTCGTTGGGATACCATGCCTAAAAATTTTACTATTGTTTATTGTATTAATCTCTTACATTATTTCGATTGTGATCATATAGATAAATTATTTTGCTAGAAGAACTAAATTTTTGCTAACTTTAAAGTACGGGAAAATATACTTGCTATTAACATAGTGTACCTATAATAATTTCTGCATACCATGAAATTAAGCTTGCAATAAGCACGTAGCGTTAAGATCTGATATACGTTTAATTGAATTGTCAATAATTGCGCCTTTGAAGGTCAAAAGGGCCCTTACGAGGCACGCAACGTGAGAAATAGTATATCTAGACAGTTTTGGAGGTACAAGTATATATAGTTCTAGGAGTGCTTGTTGTCAATTGTTATAAATATTTTGTTAATAGATATTGGTAGAAGTAGTCATTTTGAAAATATCTTAAAAACCATTTTACAATAAAATTATTTTTTTTGTTAATCACACAATCTTTAATTTAAATTTATTGGAAATTATTTTTTACCTTTAAGTATGATTTTATATAAAAGCGTGTATTTTAGTTTTTTTTAAATTATAATTTATTTTAACTTGTTAGTTTGATTAACTATAAAATAAAAGCGTGTTAATATAATTTATTTGATGTCAATTCCCAATCGGTAAATGTATTAATTTGATGCAATCTTCGGGCAGAAAGAAAAAAAGCGTTAATCTTGATGATCCTGATAAGGACTATGGGACAAAATTATGAATTTTGTGTATTGTCATCAAGTCAAAATTCTGAAAATATTGGAACTTTTTTGATAGTTCAATGTGGGCAAAAATAGCGTCCGAAAATTCCGTTACATACGAGGGGTGGCTGACAATTCGCGGTTTAAGTTACTTCATCATCATCATCATTTCAGCCGGAAGACGCCCACTGCTGGAAAAAGGCCTCCCCCAAAGATCTCCACGATGATCGGTCCTGCGCTGCCCTCATCCAACCTATTCCGGCGATCTTGACCAGATCATCGGTCCATCTTGTGGGGGGCCTACCAACATTGCGTCTTCCGGTACGCGGTCGCCATTCGAGGACTTTTCTGCCCCAACGGCCATCAGTCCTTCGAGCTATGTGCCCAGCCCACTGCCACTTCAGTTTTGCAATCATCCGGGCTATGTCGGTTACTTTGGTTCTCCTGCGAATCTCCTCATTTCTGATTCGATCTCGCAGGGAAACTCCGAGCATAGCCCTTTCCATTGCCCTCTGAGCGACCATGAGCTTTCTCATAAGGCCCATAGTTAGCGACCACGTCTGCGTTCCGTATGTCATCACTGGCAACACACATTGGCTAAAAACCTTCGTCTTGAGACACTGCGGTATTTGGGACGAAAAGATTTTACGGAGCTTCCCGAACGCTGCCCATCCGAGTTGGATTCGACGAGTGACCTCTTTCGCGAAATTGGACCTGCCTAACTGGATCGTTTGACCCAAGTAGACGTATTCGTCAACAATTTCGAGAGTGCAGTTCCCAACTGTTACGGGGGTAGGTGCGACATGGACATTAGACATGATCTTCGTCTTGTCCATGTTCATTTTGAGACCTACTCCTTGGGAAGCTGTATTATAGGCCATCAAGCATATGGCTTAAGTCTTCCATGGTTTCAGCCATGATTACGATATCATCTGCGAATCTAAGGTGAGTGATGTACTCACCGTTAATGTTGATGCCCAGTCCGTTCCAGTCCAGAAGCTTGAAGACATCTTCCAACGCAGCGGTGAACAGCATTGGCGATATGACATCGCCTTGTCTGACTCCCCGCTGCAGTCGGATAGGCTTCGAGTTCTGATCCTGGAGACGGACTGACATGGTGGCGTTTTCATACAAACACTTCAACGCTTTGATGTATCGATAATCAATGTGGCACCTCTGGAGAGACTGAAGCACCGCCCAGGTCTCGATCGAATCAAAGGCTTTCTCATAGTCCACGAACGCCAAGCATAGTGGCTGGTTATACTCCTCCGTCTTCTGTATAACCTGCCGCAGCGTATGTATGTGGTCTATGGTGCTAAAACCTTTTCGGAATCCGGCTTGTTCGGGAGGCTGGAAGTCGTCAAATATGAGAGTTACTTAACGATGACTAATTATATAGTTACTTCTATCACTAATTGGGAGACTCAGCGGTAGTATAAAAATAAACACTAATCACCGCGCGTGTTGCGAGGCAGACCTTGAAAGACACGGGGTTTTCAGAAATTGACCACCCACCTTATAGTTCAGATCTGGCACCTAGCAATTTTTTCATGTTTTCTAAATTGAAAAAAGCCTTACAGGGCCGGAGATTTTCAGATGACAATGCTGCCGTAGATCGTTATTTTGGCGACAAAGACAAAGAATATTTTTGAGTGGCTTAAAGTCATTATATATCAGATGCGAAAAGTGTATTTCACTTGAAAAACTATGTTGAAAAATAAAAAATATACATCTCAAATTTTCTTCCATTAAGTACCTTATGTCATGAACTTATCAGCCGCCCATTTTAGATACATACATACAGGGCAAATTAATAAAAGCGTGGTAGAAAATAAATTAAAAAATATAATATTGCTGATCAACTTTACAACTTCAAGTTTATCGATTAATGTTCTTTTGTTCATGCTATCATGTATTTTAGAATCTTAATTTATTGCTATAAACATTATTGTTCACTCTGGTATCCTTAATCTTATAACTAGAAACATTAATCTCTGTGAGGGTTGCGTGTTAATAGTTCTACGTTAATTTGCTTTATTGGAGTCCGTCTGGGTTTGGATTGTAGTGTTGTAAAGTAGTCTCCATTAAAGAACAATATCTGCTGATTATCTGGTGTTTAATATGAAATTGTATTAAAAATTAATTATTCATACTTTCAGCGTTTTATTTGCAAATTAGTCAACGCAATTACGCAATAGTATAGTATAATAACAGTCTATGTCATCTTTGAGCTCAGTTCAATCACTCCCTTGAGATAATACGGAGATAATTAACTATGTTTGTTTAAGGCCTATTATGCGTCCTCTTTTGCAACGACTTACATGATTTATGTTAACCACATCAATGCTAATGATGAGATTTGTTTGAACTATTAGAGTCATTGTCGTATAACCACCCTAGATGCTAGGCGCTTCATTCTATCCTTTTTTTCCCTGCCTACCTGCAAGTTAGTTTAGATGCTGCGACGCCTGACGGTAATTTCGAATAAAACTACTCGATCACCGCCGCGGCGCCCTCTTCTTGGCTAGCGCCCGCGTCGACGACACGTACCGTCGAGTCTTTGAACCCGCACGAGTTTTTATATGTGTGTTTTTATTGAACCGCTAGTTATAAAAGCCTAGAGTCCAAACCGCAGAACCAGCCGTGGAAAGTATCAGACCGGAGAACCTCAGATGAGACGCCGCTCTCTCTGACTTGCTGTGTACTTCCGTCTCCTTTCCTTTCCACGTTAATTATTAAACCCGCACTACCTTTGTTTCCCACACCGCGGCTACCATCTTTCTAGATCTAAGCCGCACCATTCTTTTATACGGTCCTTCAACCTCACCACCACCTACCCCAAAACAATTAGCTGCATCTTCTTTAGTTAATTGTCTGAGTCGAAATTCTTGATGGGTACTTAATGTTTTCATTTGTTTTTCTGTCGCACTACCCGCCATCAGCTGGGTGATAATGCACGTTTTCTGGAGCCTCTTTCCTTCTGTACGAAACGGTTCTAAAAAAAATTTACGTTGCTTACTCTTCGGATTTGGAAGATACGGATCTCCGAGTGAGATTTTCCATTACCGTAAAATATGGGTTTTTATTTTTAAAAGTGTTATAACATGTCTTTGACTATGTTCCTTTTGTAGCAAACGTCAATAGGCGATGGTGACTATCTGCTATCAGGTGAGCCATTTGCCTGTCTGCTCAACTCCTGCCATAAAAATCTAATTGTACAATATGCACAAAATTTTAAGTTTCTGTACCCTTATTTATCCGTGCAGGGGCGAAGTAGAATACTGACCTCTGCGGCCGAGGTCGGCCTGTCGTAAAAAACGACAAAACGACCCTAGCTAAGGTAGGGCCTCAAGCCCATCTGGATGGCGACCACCTTTGGTCATAAGTATGTCACCATAATAACCTTGTGTTGTGTTCCGGCATTAGTGGCCCAAGTTCCTGTACCCTTATTTGACAGCAGCGTGTTCGCGATGCCACTGGCATTGCAAACACCCATAGGTGACGGTAATCGCTAAATTCTAAGCGCGCCGTCAGCCTGTCTGCTGTCCTACAGCAATAAAATAATAAAATAAAAGTTTCTCTAATTTCATAAATGGATCCAAGCTAATAATACAAAATAAACAATTACTATAAACCCCTCCCACGTGTTACAGCCTGTTAAATAAAATATGGTGAACGTACGAGGCGAATGCTAAAATGTCTCGTTCATATAATATATTGACAGCAACAGACGGACAGAACATTGGCGTATGCATGTGAGTTAGTGCGTAACAACCGTGTTATTGGGCTTAAGTTGAATGTTGTTCAGTTAGCGACCGGACAGTGTTGGGTTAAGCATGAGTTGCATATCTATGCAAAATCTAAGGCTTGTACACACTTGCTTATATTATATTCGACGACATTTAGATATAAATATGGTAGCTCAGTAATATTACACACGGAGACCGAACTAAAAAAATCTAGTGTGGTACATCGCTTAAGCAGTTTTTTCATCCAATTTGCATAAAAATAAAATAAAAATTTATTGCTGGATAAACTTGCACTTTATTACATATAAAACATAAATTACTCTTTAAATTAAACCTTTTGTTTTCTTTTCTACATTTGGTACCCGTAATATCGTCTATCCCAGCTTGTCAATAGACATAGGCCTCTCTCGAGGATTTCCACTTATACCTTGCTTCCTTTTCCCAGAATTTTCCTGCAACATATTTTAAACCATCCTCCCACCTTTTTACTGTCAACTATTTTTCTTTTTCAATCTCTTGGGTACCACTCGGTTACCTTCTTGGTTTAATGTGCATAATATAGCATAATTGCCATGTATCGTTGGTGAAATGAAACTTCGTAAGGAAACCTGGATACCGATATCAACGTTACCTATGTGTAACCCGCCAATCCGCTTTGGACAAGCGTGGCGGATATACTGTCTGTTCCCTCTAGGGGGAGGGTTGAGCCTAGTTGTGGGACGTTTTGGCCTGTTATTATTTATTATAATTTTAACAGCGCCATCTGGCCCTAAAGTGAGCAATAAGGCACTTGTGTTATGGATAAAATATTACTGATATATTTTTAAATTATAAATAAATACGTAAACACTCAGGATGGGCATCTAAACCGTGACTTTTGCATACATTTCAACGTGTAACAGCCTCTGCACCACTGAGATCAGCACATTAAGTCAACTTCAGACTTGTTAAAAAGAATCACTTATAATGTCAAGCTTGCAAATAGATAGGTACATAAAATTAGACTCAATAAAAAAGGTGTGTACGATGCCGTTGACGGACCGAGATTGCACCGTACAGGAATGAGAAGGATAGCTCCAGACCAGTGGACTGTATGAGAGGAGGGGCAAACGAGCGGTGGTTAGATAGACGCGATAGCTTGCAGTGAGCAAAGGATTTCGCACTGACCTTGATTCCACCCCTTTCCGGTTCGGTTCGGGTACGCTCACGGAGGAACTGTTGCACGGCACCAGCTAAATTCACACAATTAATTATGGCACAGCCAATAAGAGTTTGGAGTAACTGAAGCGAGGTCGAACGTCGACCGTCCCGCGTGTTTAGAAACTCACGCGTTACTACTTATATTATTTTCGTCGCACCCTCGCTTTTACCATTTACCACACCGAGATTGAGAGTATGTAACAAAAATCAGGAAGCGGGATTTCTAATACCCTTTATGCAAGGATCGAACAACGTGTTTTGTAATAAAGCGTCTAGAGTACCTACAGTGTTAAAATATTACAAAAATGCCAGAATTGTGCGGAATGAATTCGGTATTGTTATAGCTAATAGAGATGTAGTTGAAGGTACCTTTTGTAATGAGATACAAGTGTAAGAACAAAACATGCAGCAAGCCGGTTATTTTAAATCATGATCATTCAATTGATAGTAAGGGTTTCATTAATAATCTTTAGTATTGATATATAAATCCCATTTGTAAATTGGTCATAAGCTATAAACAAATGAATACGACCAATCAACTAATGTGTGTGACAGGAAATATAAATATACTGACCTAGAAAAACATCAGTTATAATCAAAACTGGCATAACTAATTTATGCAACAATACATCTTGTGAATCGATCAGCCATTATTATTTTGCATTAGTTTCGTTTCAACCAATGAGAAATAAGAATGCGCCTCCCATAAGATTCTTAACCAATCAATGTCGTTCATTTGAAAAACAATAGAACATAAAAAGTTTTCGTCACGCTATTCTGCGCACGAGCACGTTCTAATTCGTTGTAATTTGAATTGTTACGACGATTTGTGAATAAGGCTCGTCTATTCGTCAATCTTTATGTGTTCTTATATACATATATAGTATATACATAGGCGGTAATTAATGTAATTGACATATTTGTCTAAATACACGTGTTATGTCAGAATTGAATTATATATAATAAATCGTTTGATTATTATAATATGTATATACTTTATTATAGCTTGATATTTATATCGTTAGTTAGTCTTAATTTACACCACAAATGGTATTATAAAAAAATTACGATTGATTTTTTATTGCTATGGAATAGAAGACAGGCCCAAATTGTAGTGAGCAGTTCCTGTCGCTTATGCGTGTTTGCGACGTTAGAGGTACCAGTAACAAGCTGCCGTTCGCGTAGGGGAACTGGAATCTGGGTCACTTATGAACACAAGTTTATTATGGTTTTCATAGAAGTAGCAGTTTTTTTTATTAATTGATTGACAAATTATAACAGAAGATTTTATGAAAAAGACTGCACTCGATTTCAGATAGATAGAAAACTCTTTATTGTACTAAAAAAAGAAAAACAGGTATAAAAAATTATATATAAAACTAGATAGCATAAAGGGCGGTTTTATTGCTAAAGAGCGATCTCTTCCAGACAACCCAGGCTTGGATTATGCTTTGATTTTCTTATACCGAAGGTACAAAAGAAGTGTGAAAAATATACTATAAAAATCTGTCTGTTATGCCACAGGTGTTCAAGTTAGTACGTTTTTACGTCAAATACCAAGATATTTATGGAATCTTGTACAACTGATATGTAAATAGTTTCGGTTGCAGTTGAATTTTCTCTTTCTTCTATATACTAGATGATAAAACAAAAGGAAACCAACTATCCTTTCCATAATGCAGGTGAAACAAAGATTCCAACACCTAAATGTTCCTAATTAGGGAAGACAACACCTAAGGGACTCGCCTAATTTACCTTCTAGCGCCTAGTTATATTATTGGATTGTGCAGGGTCGTCACTTTCAGTTTTGATAAAATTGATTTTCATATTCCTGTTGGTGTCCTTATAACTTCGATCTGTTATGTTCCTAAAACGCTATTACTGCGTTAAATGTCAATACTAATTCAATTATAATCATTTTTAATTAATTCAGATGTGTGCGTAGTCTGGTGGACAACTCTGGGCCCCGGAGGTAGTCGCCCAGAGCCTATGACGGGATAAAGAGAGACGGGATCGATGCCTCAACCTCTTCCTGCACAAAAAGTAAGAGAACCCAGATTGATTAGTTCCGTTAACTGGGATACTTTGTGACAAGTTTTGAGATTTTTCGAAGACATATTATTGTTTCTCAACTTACATCGAAATAAAAGACTGTTATAGATTATTTGGCGTATCCACTCAAAGAAAAATATTTACCTAAATTATATATCTTTTAGTATTTATACCCTTCCAAAATCTGTACCAAAGTTTTGTCATGCATTTGTGACACACCAAAAAATGTTCAATAGTTCTTTGTAAAACTAACGCTGACCCAATGTTACCCCAACGACTAATAATAGGCATGCATATCTACCTAAAAGAACTAAAAAGTTGCCAGTAACACTGGAAGAAATTCTACTAAATGTTGATGAGAAAAAAAAATACTAACATTCATTGTAATAATATTTTTAATTAAATTAGACAGATAGTAAGTACATTTTAAACTAAAAACAATGTAAAAAGTTACAAATAATGCTATATTTCCGGTACATCGTAATGCTCTCTTTTCATTACCTTTTTGGGTGCATTAATTTTTTCTTTCAGCATTTGTCGTTCGTACCAAATTTCGCCTTTTTCCTCCGATCACTTCCAAAACTTGTTTCCTTTAGTTTCATGATACTGATTAGAAATATATCTCCATCGACACTTGTTATTGTGCCGGGATAATATTTATCATCGTAATTGACGATTACATAATCTCCTTGGTTGTATGATTGGATCGTTTTATCGCTAGTGCTCAGAATTTCTGGCTGTTGCCCTGAGAGTAATATAGGCTTGTTTGGTGACACATTTTCAACCTCTTGGTTCTCGCTATCGTCTTCTTGATTATGAATATGAACATGATCTATGTTAGTGTGTTTCTCGAAATTACGTTGGTGCTATAATAATGAGCAACTTCTGTAACTTTCTTCTGAAGATGAGCCGTCGTTTGTAACTATTGCCCTTTTCGACAAACTCAAGCCTGATGTAGAAGGTATCATTGTTTCATCTTCTACAACGTTACAAGGGCTGTAGCTGCTTTCCCTTGAAGAATAATTATCGTCACTTTCTTCAGAAGTGGAGATGCTATTCATATCATTCGTCTGTTTCTTACAATCTGGCAACCCTGCTGACATACGTGACACCGTCACAAAGTTACCCCATGATATTCCAATAATAAACAACGATGTAAATAGTGTCGTTTACTACACAATTATCAAAAAAACAATTAATTCATCAATTCTGACGACCTCGGTGGCGTAACGGATAACGCACGTCGGTACGCTCGCGGAGGTCACAGGTTCGATTTCCGTCTCGCGTCTGGGTTTTTATGTATAATATGTATTTATTTACAAAAAAAGTATATAAGTAGTATATCAGTTGTCTAGGGCCCATAACACAAGTGCTACTTAGTTTGGGACTAGATGACGCTGTGTGAATTGTTACAAAATATTTATTATTATTTATTTATTATTATTTCAGCATAAAATTTACAAAAGAAAACACATACCTGCAACTCTAAACAGTTGTTATATTTTTGAAACCAATAGAAATTTTGTACATAAACTCAACTTTCGCTTTTTCTTGCTTCTACTTCAATATGCCACAGACTAAAAAAAATTGACTTGATTACGTTTGTTTATTACAAAATGTTTTATATTTTATACATTTGATTTTTTTAAAGGATCATGGGATGCGTTCAAAATAAAAATATTACATGATACGTCATGTTGATTGTCAAAAAGTGGGGTTGTCCCAAAGTTAGACAAACAGTCACAAAATATACCCAGTTTACGCTTTATGATAATTGGTTATGGGAATCATTTATATGTATACCACTATGTCAAAGCAATGATGACACATGAAGGCTGTCAATGTTCACAAGTTTTCAGTAGACGCGTATATGCGGCATCATGTTCTCATGTTTGTAAGAGATACAGCCGTGTATTTGAGATGAGATATCAGAATATCAAAAAAAGTGGCATCTCATACTATATCTAGATATATAAGTAGACTATAATCTAGTCTCTTAGATGAGATACCACTATCTTGCTACGCAATATCGATTTCAAAATATTTGGTTTGGATTTAATATTCTATAGCATCTCAATAAAAATAAAAACAGCTCATAATATATGATTGCTGGGTTTCTCCATATAGGAGGCTTATAGTATTCATGCTACGCTTATCTAAGGTGGATTGCTAAATTATACACATTAGTGATCACAATGAGCAGATTTCCTTACTACTGTTTTCGCTGGACGGTGGCAATATTTTTTATTTTCTCTTACTATCAATACATTGCTCGAAAAAAGTGCACAATTTATCGTGAATTGAACAGGTCACCTCTGGATTTCGCTTCGAGTGTGATAGCACTTAGCTACCACCTAAATGTTAATCCACATTCTTATACTAACAACTGTTGGACCCACTATTATTATTAATCGCGCTTATATAACAATTTCACAATATCTCTTCAGAAAATTTGAGTTGCGCACTGACAGCCCTGATCTTTAGAAGGCGTTGCGTGTAATTAGAGAATGTATACATTAGCGAATACAAATAAAACACAATGCAGCGAGCAAGGCACGGCGTGAACATTAGTCTTTTGAGAGGTCGAAGATTTAACCCGCACTCACAGACGGGTTTTACCATGTTTTGAATTAATTCCCAATCATAAACGAAGCTTAATACCTACTTAATAAAATCTGGCTTTGTGGTCCCGACTAAAAGTATTTCTCCATGCAGTGACGGAGTAAGAATACTAACCCCTGTGAAGTCGGCCTGTCGGAAAAGGCGACAAAACAACCCAAGCTACGTGATAGGCTAAGCTCGCCTGGTTGGCAACCACCCTTGATCAATACGTATGCCGCCATTATAACCTTGTGTTGTGTTTCGGCGTCAGTGATCTAGGTTTCAATACCCATATCCAGACAGCACCGTTTTCACGGTGCCTCTAGCGTCGCAGACATCTATGGGCGACGGCAACTGTTTCCTATTAAGTGGGCGGTCAGCCTGTCTGCTGTTCCACAACAATAAAAAAAATCAAAATAGTGTTCCCCTGTTCTATGGAATCGTGAATGGTTACATATACACTACTCCTTTTGATAGTTTACATATATAAAAGATTACCACACTGTTCGCTTTCTCCTTTTCAGCTTGGGTGGCTAAATGGCTCGTGTAAAGCCTTTTGACCATCCGAATATAGCCGTAATTCCAGCTATCCTCTTCAGCCTCAGATTTTGGGCTCCAAAGTGCAAGCTTTTCATACTGGGACTAAATACCACAACAATAAAGATGACTAAAATGGCTGTTAAACTGAAATAATATAAATAATACAATTATACTTTAAATTTGCATAAATTAGAACGAAGAATAAATAAATGTTCTAAATTATCAGTTTTATATGAGCCCACATACATAGAGAGTATACAAAGTGAAATTAAGATTTACTATATGACTTATATGTAATAAAAATTACTTGAAATGCAATTTAGACTAACAATGACTATTACAAGAATAATAATAATAATCAGAAAGCTTTAAGTGTTGCTTATTCAACTGAACATAAACGTATTTAAAGAAACTAAGAATAGTTGTTTTTAAGACAATATGATTATTTCTGTGAGTTGAAATCTAATGTAATAAGGATTAAGGTCTGACTAATCTTTAAACAAAGGTTAAAACAACGCAACCTGCCCTCCTGTAGTTCTACAGTGGCATGGAGCACACTAATTAACATAAACACTGGGACTTCAGTTATTTATATCTGTAGCAATATTTATCTATTTATTACAGCAATAAAATAGTATCAGAATTTCCATACATTCATTTCAATATTGACATATGATTTATTTCGAGTGATGTGGTCGATTTTTTAAGATTTAATTCACAAAGATTTTATAAGTACATTTGTATATCTATAGCTTCTAAACCAATCATAAATTTCCTGTATTAATTTGATTATAAATGAAGTCTTATTTAGAAAAAAGTTAAAAATGTATTATTACGAAAAATAATATAAAAACTAAAAATAAGAACCGGAAAAAATCACTGCAGGACAAAAAGCAAAAATCCGAATAAATAACCGGTAGATAATGAAGAAATAACTTTTTAGCCACGTTAGTTAAAAAAAGACCAGTCCTGTCAAATAAAAAAAATATTGATAAAATGTACATAATAATCAAATAATTTATGTAATTTTAAATATATATAAATTTAAATAAGTACCATCATTACAGTAGAAAATACACTTAATAGCATCATTACCTCATTAGTTGATTATAAATCCAGCTGTATCTTGAACAACGACAATTAGAATAGATTAGTATCCATTTCATGAGATAAGCTGAACTGTGTGTGATAGCAGATAATGCGGAAAGCACTTACTTCGCAACGTATCTAGATTGAATCTAACGAATTCTTTAATCTCTAAGAGATAATAGCTCTTATTGCTTTACGCTTCTTAGATGCGTAATAGTGCGTTTAGTGTATTAGGAGTAAAAAATAATCTACTACGAAATTTTGTTGAATATTCAACTACAATTCATATTTTTGATAAGTTTATATTATAGTAACGAAGTAACGATAAGCTCACAATAAATAAGGCACCTGGTAACTCAGTGGTATTGGCTCGGTGACCAATTTAGAGGTCTCGGGTTTGAATCCTACAATGGCATGCACCGCTTAGGCAGTTTTTCTCGCCTGATATGCATATTACTCGTATAGCATATTTATCATGTACCGACGGTAAGGGAAACATGGTGACGAAACCTGCATACCGAGATCACCCGTATGCGTAACCGGCCAATCCACCTTGGACAAGCGGGCCTGGTACACTGTCCGTTTCCTCTAGGGGGAGGACTGAGCCCAGCAGTGGGATATATATAGGCTGTTATTTATTTAGGCTCATAATTCACACGGCATCATCTAGTTTTAGCAGGCAGGCTGACGGCCCACTTAGAATTTATCAGTTACCGTCGCCTGTGGGTGTTTGTAACGCCAATGGCATAGCGAACACACTGCGGTCCCATAAGGGTATAGGAACTTGGGTCGCTAATGCCGGAACACAACACATAGTCATTATGGCGGCATACTTAAGACCAAAAGTGGTCGCTATCCAAACGGGCTTGGGGCTACCACGTAGCTAGGGTGGGTTGTTTTGTCGCCTTTTACGAGAGGCCGACCCCACCCGCTGAGGTTAGTATTCTTTCTCCGCCCCTGCACGGATAATTAATTTGGTAGTAGATGACACTATGTCTATGACAACCTGATAAAACAAATTGAAAACCTATCCTTCCTTTAAGCATGTTTCCTCTTCCTATAAGAATAAAACTGTGCGTTTTGGCATGTTCTTTTCCAAGTGAAAAAGGCACCAGAGAAAAGTGATAGAATAAATATAATAGATGTATGAAGAAATACTTGCCTGCCTGAAACAAATTCATTCAATACCTTGTAATTTGAGAAAAGTCAATATTTTAAATCTATAAATGATACAGTCACATTTTTCATAAATGAATTTAAATAAACACAGCCTCGAGCGTAAATCTTGTGAGTGTGATTGTACACAGTAGCGAGCTAACACGCAAGCCAATTAATATGGAGTAACTGCCGATTTATAGCCACGACTGTACTCTTCAAGTTACGAACTGGATATATACGACTTTATGGAATATATTTAATAAATTTACTTTCATAGAGATTTTCACAGTTTTTGTAATTTTAATCACGTTGTCTGTAGGTATGGAGTAAAAATATTAACCCGTGTAGTCGGGGTCGGCCTCTCGTAAAAGGCAACAAAACAATTCCATCTAAATGATGGAACCTTGTGTTGTATTCCGACATCAGTGACTCAGGTTCCAGTACCTCTATTCAAACAGCAGCCTGTTCGAAGTGCCCCTAGCGTCGCAAAAATTTATAGGCGACGATAATTGCTTGCTATTAAGTGTGCTGTTAGGCACTTGTGTACTTCAGAAAATTAAATTACGCAGTTCACTTCACCTAATATGCATATTGTGTCAGGATAGCACAAATTATAATTAACAATTAGTTTCGGAATCTCAATTGACAAATTTAAGAAAAAATCTTGATATGAAAGAGAATAGAAAAAGTTTTCGCGTATTTGAGACAGTTACGCAAATGTTCTCATTGCCTTGAACTGCCTTTTTGGTACCAAGGCAGAACTTCAGAAGAAGATGACGTGGTTACCTATGCTAAGCTCACCGTCTCTTTCAGCGTCTAATCTTCTAACCTACTGGCCAGCGCTGCGCCGTTTATCAAAACAAGTCAACAATCTTATATAGGAAATAACAAGGTCGACTTTTGGTTATCTCTCTGTAATGCCTTGAATTGAATCTAGCCTGGTATACTAGGTTAATGAATACGAACGCGATTTTTTCTCCGATTATTTCCCCGAAGATAAATGCTTTATCTTCAAAGCATATCACATGATTTCATTTCACACATTTCTCTGGGCAGGCTTCGCATCGTGAAATATTTTGTTATTATTAACATTTTAGTAAATAAATTTACGCCCAATCAAACTACGACATTGTAGCTACAGCAAGAATACAGTGGATGAGTGAAGCTATAGACCGAGAAAACTGGAGGAGGCTTATACCCGAATAGGGGTTCTTATCCAAGAACAATACAAAACAAAGGATAGTATATATAGTATTTAGTGTTTTTTTCCATAATATTTAGTTGTTTCTAATACATAATAAGATTATATTGTATATGTAAATTAAGTGATAGGATATAAAAAAGTTTTATTATTATTATTAAAAAAATTAAATATATTTTTGTTATTTCTTATTCGTCTGTAATAACTTCAAGTTCTCGGCTTTAGGATTATAGGATAAAAGTAACTGGACTTGCAAGTTTACAACTACGCATGTGTTAATGAGAAAGGAGTAAAGATTGGTTTTGCATTGACATAATGAGTGACTGAAGACATTGTAATAAGCTTGGTGTGACTTTCCAACTTGTGATAATGATTTTTGTATACGAGAAGAGCCGCAAAATCAACTTTCAAATATAAACAAGTCAGTATATAAAGTTAACATAATGCATTCTAATTTAAATTTAGACAATACAAGCTTAAAATTAGAAAGTTCCAAAATACTTATTCATTGTGGAATTAATTTTGCAACAACTAAATATGTAGCGACAAATTCCAATAATTAAGCAACCTATTTTGTAAATCTTGATTAAATACTTGACATTATTCAAGCTTTATACGTAAACAATAAAGGCCTACAGGCAAATGACCTACTACCAGTTGCATTGTTCCATTTGCTGGTATTGTAACTTACTGATAAATTAGCGCGAAATCAAACAAAGGGCACGCGTAGACAAATTACCAACCCGTGTGCACACTATGTGTTTAAGCTTGGTGAATAAACCTTACAGAAGGCACAACTCTTTCGTCATTGTTGTAGTTGACATTGTTATAGATGACAAGTGTAATATCTTTAATATCTTTAACATATTAATAAGTCTATCTGTATGATTTTAATTAATATACCTTAATGGGGATTGTCTAAAATTTTTAACCATTCGAATTTAATTTATTTTTTGAAAATTTAGAGCATTTTGAGAAACTAATTTGAATATTTTGAAGATTGGCTCAACAGTTATTTAAAAAATATTTAAATATTTTCAGTTTTAAAGGTAAGTGACGTCATCACACGGCACAAGGGACTGTGCCGTTGCCTCACTAGAAATAATTTAAAAAATTGAAAGCTGTCAACACGATGTCATCCATCTCATATCTGTCAAAGTTCATACGAAAAAAAAGAGAAGTGCAGGGAAAATTATTATTTTTGATATTTATAAATTTGATACATGACAGATTATCAATACTTGCCACTTACTTTTTATTTTCTGAGGAAACGATACAAACTATACAATGAAATTTGAAGGGCAGAGAAGGTCAAACATATTTTATCAAAAATATCAATAAAATGTGAATATTTTTCATAATTAATTAGTCCGTAATGATCAGTAACTTTATTCCTCTAAATGGTTTTTCAATTACAACATTTAAAAAAATGAACAATGCCCATTAATGGCTGGTGCTGATACAATGTGTCTATACAACTTATGGGTTGTATAGCTTTATTACAAGATGCGGTTTACACTTCAGCTTCTGCTGTGACAAAATGAAAATGTCATAAATGTGCAGTGTCGCAAAAAGACGGCGATAGATTTTGATGATTTTGTGGATAAAGAGCAACTGATTGTTTTTGGTTAAATACGTTTTTGTAACTAATAGGCCACAGTAATGACAAAATGCTGGTCTAAAGCAAAAAAGTCCCTAAAATACAATAGTGCGAAGTGTAGAACATGCTAGAAAGATGAAAAATTCGATAGGAGCTTGGTTACGTTGTTACTAACTTATTTTTTTATGTATAGACAATTTCACTCTAAATGGAAACCTCTAACGCGAGGCTCTAAAAAAACAACGTGTAAAAGTTGCACCGTTATTATAACTCAGGCTTCTGTATGCTGTTTGCTCTCACGGCACAAGTCTTCTCGCATTACAGGCAATGTCCACACAAAGCTATAGATATGTCTGGACATAGATTTAACAGATAATATCGCGCGGTAGTTCTTGTACGTAACCGAACACTTTTCGGTGATAGCTGGGATTTGTTTACTTGTGTATTTAATGGTTGATTTTGTATCTTGATTGTCGGGAATGTAACGTAATTAGCAGTATACGTAGGCTGTATTGAAGGCTTTAGTTTCATATTATATTAGCTCTGCTCTTGAATATGTTTTAGGATTTTTAAATCGTATATTTTGTTAACAGGTTTTTGTTCAAACTTTTGGTGATTTTATGGTTAAAAATAATAATTATTTTTCGCGACTAAATTTGTCTGAGGCATTTTAATAGTAAGAAGTGTGTATTCATTTTCTTTTTCAAGTTTTTTGTTCTCCTATCGCCTAATGATTGGGCCGATCGACAAGTGGCTTGACCAATACTGTGCCCAGGCTGACGTCAGCCCGTCGTTTGTGTCAGGTAGTTCCGAAATTGAGAGGAGCCAAGGCGTAAAAGCACACATTCCCTCTCCCTTGTAGCGTACGTGCCGGTATCGGAGGCCACTTTTCCGGAGGTCACTACGCCAGCCGGAGGTCGTTATCCGCTCGGCGGCGCCGTTGTCATGTCTTGCGTTAGCAGGAAAGTATCTGACTGGTCAGATTCTTCATAATTTTCGCCTTCACGGACATTACTACCTCGTAAAAGGAGGCGAGGATTTATTCGCTATTATAGTTTACATTAATATTCATAGGCTTTTAGAGTTCGTTAATCAATTTAATTATACATATTATTTAGCCATACTAAACATGAACTATGTTAGACCAGATTTAATACTAACATTAATAACATAAGTATTATTTGATGATTTGTGTTACCACATTTTTCAGTATATATGTATATAATCACTTGTAGTATAAGATACTAGTTAGATATATATTAAACACCGCACTTTAATTTCGCCCCGTTACTGTAGAAACCAGGGTGCAAGCTTTGGGTGCAACCGGAATTGAACTTTGATGAAAGTTGTATTAATATGTAATAGACAAAATATTAAAATCTTAATCATGGTCTATTTTTATCTGCAGGTTATTTGCAGAATTATCTAAAAATAAATATGTCTTGAAAATGTTGTCAGATATTTTGATGTGGGGTTTATATGTAAATGAAGAAAATATCAACATATTTGTATTCACCAGGTCTTCTACTGAGTTAAAAAGAAAATCTTAAATGGCTGTATACGTTACGTTATTTCTACTGACAAGGCCAGACTAATAATAATGACCCTTGTAGCCGGAGATGGCCTATCGTAAAAGCCCGTTTGGATGGCAACCAGCCTTGGACTCTACATATACCGCTATACTAGGGGTGTTCAATAAATAGTGATAATGCGATACATTCTCCTTGCAAAGAAAAAAAATACTGACAGGCATATCCCAGACATTAGATATATAATTATAATAAAAAAAGAAATCAATTCTCTTCTGTTTTTTAAAATTAGAAGTCATTTGTATGCATCGTGTCGGAACGTGTCCTTAAAAATGGATAAAATTGAAGTTCGTGCGGTAGTAAAATATCTCAGCTTGAAAAATTTTACTATGGAACTGGTAAATCAAGACTTGAGAGCAACATAACCTTGTGTTGTGTTCCAGCATGAGTGACTTAGGTTCCAGTTTCCCTACGCGGACGGCAGCATCTTAGCGGTGACTCTGGCGTTGCAAACATTCAAAGGTTACTATTAAGTTTGGCGTCAGTCTTTTTTCTTTTCGAGAACACTAAAAATATACGAAATCAACAATCTGTGTAAATTTAAGATTGCAAATACTGTTTTAATCACCTATTTTTTCGAAAATTATTTAATACGTTGTCATCAATAACCTTTTGGTTTGTTTAAGTACTATAATTTTTTTAAATAATGTGATTTAAACAAAAATGCGATTAAAAATGACAATAAATCAATACTATTAAATTAATTGACATTCATCTTATAAAACTGTAAGTATTACAACTATATTATTAAAAAACATCAAGGAAATCAATTTCGAAAAACAAGTTTATTAATACATATATAAAGATCATAAAATTTTAATGTCCTGTTTATGTAAAACATTCGTTCGGTATATTCCCATCATAAAACAATTAATTATTATTTGGTAACTTGAGAGCAAATTATCATTTTAGTAAAAGTCATACAGAACTTAATAAAGCAAGAGCATTTGCTCTCGTAACTAGTACATCATCATTTAGACCAGCTGCGTCCAAAGTTTGGATCCTGTGGAACGTTGATTTGCAACGGAACTCAACACCTGCGCAGCTGTTTGTGCAGTACCTTTCCGTCACTATTATTTCTTGATCAAAATGTCGATTTAAAGCAGAAGTGACGAATTTGATTTTATATAAGCATCAGCAAAAAACTGGGGAGGACTCCTATAAAAAAATACTTATTTCGATATTTCGTAAACCTTTACGGAGAACTTTTCTCGAGTCCCTAGGTAGCCAAATGGTATTATAATCAGAGACTCCCCCAAAGGTAGATCGATTTCTAAAATGGCAACCACAAAGGTCAATTAATTACAAGGTGAATGAAAACATTCTGACTCTTGCATACTTTTTTATTGCTGTAGGAGAGCAGACATGCTGACGGCCCACTTAGAATTTAGCAGTTACCGTCGGCTATGGGTGTTTGCGACGCCAGTGGCATCTCGAACACGCTGCTGTCCCATAAGGGAACAGAAACTTGGGTCACTAATGCCGGAATACAACACAAAGTTATTATGACGGCATACTTAAGACAAAGGTGGTCACAATCCAGGCGGGTTTGAGCCTTTACCACGTAGAGAATTAATAAATGAAAAAAAAAACATGCGGGGCAGTCTTTGGGGACTGCCGATAGAAGTGAAAACTAAGTAACTTGTGAATTGTATCGTCGAGCTATTAGATTATTATTTTCGATTTATAAAGAAGTGTTTATGATCAAGGATTAAAGTTTAAATTGGTCACTGTACAAACCAAAAATTGTTCACCCAAAAAGTGCTCAACGCACCTAAAGAACTTTTCACTTCAAAAACTCAACTGTATTTCATTGTAATAAAGTCGCAATTCAAATAGATATGTATAAGTTGCAATCATTTAAAAATTACATTATAGAATAAACCTTAAGCCATTATTAATAAGGTTGGTATTACTGGAGCAAAAATAGCTCATGAAAAGCGTTCGGTGATGATGACGCAAGTTCCATGATTTTTGATCACCCGAAAAGTGCTCAACGCTCCTAAAGATGTTATCACTTCAAAAATTGAATACTGCGTTTGACGATACGTATTACCCACCAATGCGTTGGACAAGCATGGTAGATATACTATCCGCTTCCTCGTAGCAATGCGGCGTTGCGGGCTCTTATTACTTAATATTAAGTAATAAGAGCTAATAGAGCTACCCAATCAATAACCCAAAATAATATTATTTTGGGTTATTGATTGGGTAGCCCTTTCATAATTTTGATCTGACCGACACAGCCACGCATAACACAATAAATATATAAGCTCAAAATTCATTAAAGAATTAGATTTGTATCGTGAATTCGTTCAGCTTGTTAATTAGTTCCTAAGGAATTATTGAAAAGTTTAGTAGCAATAGGCATCTACCAAATAACGTGTTAATGCAATGTTAACTACAGTTTAATAGTATAAAAAAATATATATTAAATTTACTATTGTATATACAAAATTCCAATGTATGTAATTCCTTATATCGTATGAGGATGAAAAGCAAGGTGCAGAATATAAGAGATTTAAAACACTGGTAATGTTTTAGGACGAAAATTGTGTCCATTAGTGACATTTCTTGTACCGAAGTAAGGGCCTTGGTGTGTGCTCTTATAACCTTATGATTGGTAGAATGCAGGGAAATACGCTTCATTAGTGAGTATCATGTTAAATTGGACATCCCACGCGCGCGGTGTAAGTTATCTTATTTATAGGTCTCTAGGCGGCTAAAAGAAACCAAGCTTCTTATACCTATTTGCAGCATTTTATATTTACTGATTCTTTTACTTTTAGTTTAATTTCACGACAAATTAGGGAATCATCTCTTTGTACTTGTAAAAACTACTATCGTTTTAATTGCATTATTAGTACTATAGGTATAGGAGTATTGCTAATATTAGAATAGCTACAAGTTGGATGAAGTCTAAATACCGTTCTCATGAGGTCAGGAAGAGGTAAGGTAGATTAATTGTTTTTATATATTTTCCTGATGTAAAAAATATCCTTTTTACTTTACTCTAAAGCTAGTTTTATGTTATGTAAGATCACATTTCATGCTGATTAATGTCTTTTATAGATTTGATAGTCTTAAATAATAAAATTGTATTATCCTCACATCTGGAAAACTTTTCAACTATGTGTTAAATACATAAAATACTATAATAAATTTAACATATTCTCCAAATTTGGTTTCTATATCACAATTTAGATGTCATTAAAATTAGGCATTAAACACAGCTGTGCCAAAACTGGTTAAAATACAATAGTTTCTTGGCCATAGTTTCGTCTTCTGAGAAAGATAAATAAGAAAACACTAAGTGGTTATTAATATATTTAAATCTAATCGCTTTGGCAACTGAACATTAGTGTGAAAAATTACAGACAGACAACTATTTATTGTATTAAAAAACAGGTATAAAGAACTTAAAACTAGATAACACAAAGTCTTATCGCTAAAGAGCGATCTCTTATAGATAACCCGGGCTTGGACTACGCTTTGATATCTAACAATATTTATATACACATAAACTACGTACACAGACACATGAATACTCCCATCGAGTTAGTAATAGTTATTTTTCACATTACCAATATTGCGCATATAATATGAACATTTAGCTGAAAACACGTTATCTAAGATATTGGAAAGTGGACGCGAACCGTCGCTTTGATCCCGGTCCAGCGGCTGCTATTGAAAGATTTCCTATATCCGCCCGTTTTCCTTTATGCCACGTGCAATTTTATCCGAACGGCGTCGATATGAATTTCCTATCAAAGAATAGAGTGGATAAGATCCAACTATATTCTAATTCAACTTTGAAACAAGTTTATTTTCTTTAAATTTTTCAATTTCTTTTATTGCTGAGAAACACCAGACAAGCTGACGGCCCACTTAATAGTAAGCAGTTACCGACGCCTATGACTGTTTGCGAAGCCACAGGCGCCCCGAACCGCTGCTGGTCCATATGGGTACACGAACTTAAGACAAGATTATGGCGGCATACTTTTAGACCAAAAGTGATTGCCATTCACACGGGATGGCAATCACTACGCGGATCCCTACCACGTAGCTAGAGTTGTTTTGCGCCTTTTACGTCAGGCCGACCTCGGCCGCAGGATTTAGTACTCATACTCCGCCCCTGCATGGAAAAAACTCACATTCACATATATCATACTTATTAAATCAAAACATGATATGGGTTATAAAAGAACACGAATTGCAGTGATTAGCTTAGAAGGTTGTAGTAAGCTATTTTATGGTATTGTGACGGCCGGCTCGGGCCACCAGATCGGCAAGCCATATATCCGTGGGCCCGGGCGTAGGCGATAGGAGAACAGCGGGGTTTTTAGTGGGTAGTCGGATGGCCAAACATCTTTCCCGGAGTCCCACATATCTCTCGGTCCCCCCGGGCCGGGGGAACCCATCAAGAGAGATTTTTCCCCGAGACCAAAAAAAAAATGGTATTGTGACGGTATCAAGTTGATACAATTATTTTTATATGTAAGCAATACTATAAAATTAAGGAAAACTCGTAATATTTTTACGAAAAAGAGCTTCAACAGCCCAGCAGAGCTAACTAGAAATTGCAATAAAAATCATTATAAAATAAATAAATAAATAAGCAATAAATAATGATATATTATATTGTAGATATATTTATATACAATATTGAACAAAAAAAAAGAAAGTAATACGAATAAAATTACAATTAAAATTACCTATATACACAAATTAATAATAAGTTTGAAAAAAAAATCTAAAGTACTATAATAGTGCATCTGCAAATTGTGCGGAAGAGATAAGTTATTTTATATAAAAACTAGCTGTGCCCGCGACTCCGTCCTCGTGGAATAGTGACCTTATCACTAAGGGGTATGAAAAATAGATGTTGGCCGATTCTCAGACCTACTATTGAGCATATTGATGCTCACAAAATTTCATGAGAATCGGTCAAGCCGTTTCGGAGGAGTACGGGAACGAACATTGTGACACGAGAATTTTATATATAAGATACTAATAACTATTACAAATAAAATTACTAAACAGATAACTTAAAGTTATAACATTAAAATTCAATAGTCTGTCCATGTATTAAATGGTGCTGTATACATATTATACCCAAGAGTCCATGTGAAAAAAGAAACAATAGTTAAAATTATATTAGCTAGCTAATAATGCACAACAAACTCCATCAAGCTTTTTCTTGTACAGCTTTTCTCGTGTATACACATTGACATTATATAAATTTAAAGGCTTAAAACAAATAATTGCATAATTTATACCATATATAATTGTATAACTCAAGTAGATATAAAATCAAAAGAAAAGAATAAAAAGAAAACATAAATATTCGAAATATACAACACTAATATAGTAAAGTAATAGTATAACAGTATTAAAAAGTTGAACTATTTAATGAAAGAATATTTTAGTTATCCATATAACTCTATCGTCGGATCGAACATCATTTTCTTGGTTCCTTAAAGAAAATGCAGCTGACTGGTAGTCTCTGTGTAACTCAGGCTATTAGTATGCTCTTATTTTTATAAATATCAGCAGATCCCTATGTAGAGCTTTGAGCTATATCTTGGCAAGATCCTGTCAACTTTATAAATTTAAGAGTAAAATTTTAATGTTATTACTACGTTTTATAAGAAATATTAGATAAATAACGAAACAGGTTGTAGATGTATAAGTTTGAATAATTTTTTAGTTTGTATCAATATAAAAGATACAAAAGTAAATTTATATAGACAAGAAAAATATGTTTGTCCTTGAAAATACTTTCATATTTAGAGTTTAAGAATTTAATAAAGTATCTTGGTAAAAGGGTGGGTATACACACATTAAAAAGAAGGCTAAAAACGTTTTAACTGAAAGTTATTTGTAAGGTAGTGTATCTAATATAAAAATTGTCATAAAAACTATTTAATGTTAACAATATTTTCCATGACTATTCTAATAATTGTCAGTTTGCTATTATCATTATACATACTATAAATGGGTAATAAAAAGGGTTAAAAATCTTAAATAGCCGTTGTACAGATCAAGGTTGCAGAATTAAACTTTTTATTGAATGTAACTTTTTTTTTATTGCTGTAAGACAGCAGACAGGCTAATGGCCTGCTTAGGATTTAGCAGTTACCGTCGCCTATAGGTGCTTGCAACGCCAGTGGCATCGCGAACACGCTGCTGTCCCATAGGGGTACAGGAACTTAGGTCACTAATGCCGGAACACAACACAAGGTTATTATGGCGGCATACTTAAGAGCAAAGGTGGTCGCCATCCAGACGGGCTTGGGGCCCTACCACGTAGCTAGGGTGGGTTGTTTTGTCGCCTTTTACGACAGGCCGACCCCGGCCACAAGGATTAGTATTCTTTCTCCGCCCCTGCACGGATACAAATACTAATACATATGTTTTTGTCAGCGTAGCATGGCAAATAAGCAGTCGGCGGACGCTAATAAAAAGAAGTTACTACCGCATTTTACAATGTATTACTTTCCTCTAAAAAGATTACCATCGGAAAGGGATAGATCGGAAAGAAGGAAATACAAGAAATACTTTAAAAAAGTATGAGAATTATAAAGTCTATAAGGAAAAGGATGATAGAACACGAAAAGAAAGGACACAGTATAAGCTAATAGAACTATGTCTTATAATAATAATACAAGGAATAAAATTAGCTAAAACCTAATTTTCTGAAATCATGATGTTGTTCTCTGAGGAAGCAAAAACCGACGTCACTGTTGCTACAACATACGAAAAAATGAGTGATATTCATATCTCTTACTCTTCCCACATTTTATGGGGTCAGCACAACATGTTACATGTTGTAATAGTTGTGGCTTACTTTATATAACCGGCCGCCTGCCTGACGTTAACCCCTTTTTGGTTATAAACTCTTACATTGTAAGGTTATTCAAATAATAAATCCTTTCACACAAAAAACTCTTGTAATTTTCAAACAATCATTTATTTACACAGAGAAACTGTCAAAGAGTAACGCGTCGAGGGAAAACAGGTAAAACACGGAAAATATAAAACTTTATTGCGAAACGAGGAAACTCGAACAAAACATTGATTAATGACGAAATGCACTCGAAAACAAACTGTCGAACTTCTTCAAATACGCCGTACTAACGTCAATACAACCCTCGAAATAATGGTTTCCTTTATGAGGGTACTTACCCCAACCACAAAAAACTCTAATGCAGATATTAAGTTTCATATTTGACACTTTCGAGCAAGTCACGTAGATGTCAGTCATAAAATAAAATTATCAGTTTACGGAGAAGTCGTATTTTTCCTAATATTGTACGAGTAGAATGATAATGGGTGTGATGGTTTCAATCCTGGTCAGTGGTCTTATGCGCTAGTAGAAGGTAAATTTATTCTTGAAAAGGATATTATAATTTTGATGGGCATTATCATTCAAAGAAAACAAAAATTAAATATCTGTCTTCTATCTCATTAACCCACAATTGGTTGGTCCTTAATTTTATGTTTTTGTGTAATACCTTTAATCTAGAACTTTACCCCTCTTATTTTTAAATATAAAGTTAATAGCTGATATATAATAGTTTTATTTCATTATGTACATGTACATATTTGATGAATTCAAGTTTGCTATTTTTTTACAATGGCAAATGGTCCCAAGACCACTGTGATATATGCATTTACTTAGCACAGAAAATTATTTTTTATGTAAGACAGAAGTAACGTGATTACTGAGAATAAGATTAAATGTGTCACTTCTGCACCCGTCATTTATGTTTTACCATCTCTTTTAATAAATCCTATATTCGACTTTATTATAAGTAGCATAACATTGAGTGTTGTTTAATAACGAAATATAGGGTAAACGTAAGAAAAGTTGACACAAGATTTTCTTCTACAAGGTTTTGTTATATTTTTTGTATGAAGGAAACGGAAGTGGCGTGTTGGGACGTGTGTTTCCTCTTTTTTGTTGAGAAATTGTTTCGATGCCATTAAGCCGTTGACAGATCGCCTTCGAAGAGTAATGTGTTGGATTGTTTGCGGTAGTAGTGCGAGGGTAAATGCGCCATTTGTGTGACAATAGGACACGGGGGTGTTTGTGCGATTAGCGAGCTCGATTTATTGTAAGGAATTTCGATTACAGTGACTGAGTTTAATATATGTTTTCCGGTCTAATTTAGTTTAATATTTTTATCTAGATGATAGAAAATTCTCGCTCCGTGCAGGAATGGATTAAGAATATTGACCTCTGCGGCCGGGAATGGCCTGTCGTAAATGACGACAAAACAACTAGCTACGTGTTAAAGTTTCAAGCCCATCTGAATATAAACCACTTTTGGTCCATAATTATACCGTCTGAATAACCTTGTCTTGTGTTCCGGCATTAGTGACCCACGTTCCAGTGCTTTACCAAAACTTTTACATAGTAGTCACCTGTTAAAAATGTATCAAACTAGCTACTTTTGAAATAATAAAAAAATTAAGTATGGACACTTTGTCCCACTATTTTTTAGCAATGATCATCTTTATTTAATGTTTACCTATGCGGACAGCAGCGTGTCTGGGGTGCCTTTAGCGTCGCAAACATCCATAGGCGATGGTAACTGCTAATTATTAAGCGGACTTACAGCTTGTCTGCTGTCCTACAGCAATAAAAAAATGAAAAAATACCTTTGATATATTAGTGTATTAAAGTTACTAAAACCGAACAAAAGCCGATAAGTCTTATCTACGAGTATGTTTGCCTCTTTTTGGTGTCGCTTTTTCGTTTAATCTATTTTTTTAAATACCTAGTCAGGTCATAAATTCTGTCACATGTTTAATGTAAAATAATTGTAACAAGTTTATTCATTATGTAACCATTCATATACCAAAATGAACTTAACAAAACATAGATTCTTATGACATTAAAGTTTATTCAAAATGACCTCCGTGATTTTGAATACAAGCCTTCAATCTGCGCGGCCAGTTGTCTATCGCAGCACGAACGAGGTCCATGTCAATATCGGCGGCTGCCTTAATCAAGGATGTCTTGAGTGACTCCAAATTGGGATGAGGCTTTGAGCACGCCTTTTCCTCCAAGTGTTGCCATATCTTGTAATCTAACGGATTCAAATCTGGACTGGAGGAGGGCCAGTCTTCGTGCCGGATGAAGTCGATTTCACGCGCCGCCAGCCAGTCTTGTGTGCTCTTCGCTCTATGAGCTGGCGCCAAATCTTGTTGGAATACCCAGTGCCTGTTATTGAACATGGTATGAGAAACAGGTTCCACAAGGTTCGTCAGGACTGTATTTTGATACACAACAGCATTCGTTTTTACACCTTTCTCACAAAAATGTACCTCTGTTAAGCCCCAATAAGAAACTCCCAACCATACCATGAGCGAGGATGGAAAATGACCTCGTTGGACACGCGGAATACGGTTGCTCGCTTCTTCACTACTGTGTGCGTACACCTTATCATTTTGTTTGTTGTAGCTCTCTTCTACGGTAAACATTTTTTCATCCGAAAAAAGAATTTCCCGATATTTTTTTCCCGCGTACCGCTTCAACAAAGCGCGGCATCTCTTCAGTCTCAGGTCCATTAGACGAGCATTCAAACGATGTCCTGTTTTTCTTCGATATGCCCGAAGCCCTAAGTCTTCATTTAACACCCTTTTCACCGTGGTTCTGCTTAACCCCATCTGAAGGGCCAACAGTTTCTGCTTACGTTTGGGATTTCTTTGAATTCGTGCCTTCACAGCTTTTATCACTGCTGGAGTCCTAACAGACCGAGGGCGACCACTTCTTGACCTGTCATCTACACTAGAGTCTTCATTGTATCGTTTGATGGTACGATAAATGAATCTTTTGGTTATATTCAAATTTTTCAGTATGTTAAAAATTTGAATTGGCGCGTAACCGCAACGATGCAACGCAATAACTGCAACACGGTCTTCTTTAAACGTCCACTCCATCTTTAAAAAATGAGTAAAATTGTAAAAGATTACATTTTTATTTTCATGAACAATTCGAGATTCGAATTCAATAAACTTTTTTGTGGCCAGCATTCTAAAAGAAAAGTTTTTACTGTGTGACAATACTTATGACCTGACTAGGTATAACGGTGCTAGTGCAGATTCACGTCAATAGTAAAGTATTTTAGGAAGGAATATTTTAGGAAGCGGGTTCTGTTTATCCCCCCAATCGAAACAGGTGGCACTACCAAGTTTGACTTATTCAGTAAGTCTTAGATATACTTCATACATACTTACATTGTATAAATTTAAGTCTCTCTATCTGTGATCAAACATAGGTCACAGGGCCTACGTTACAAGCCTAAGGGCAATATCGTTGGGCTTATCTCTATAAATGACACCGCCAATGCGTTAATAGATTTATTGAAGTATTGATATCAATTTAACCTATTAGTAATTTACAAGCCTAATAACACGGTCGTGATTTAACAAGCTGTTCGAGTATGTATTTATTTTGATAATTAATGGTCTAAGAATTATAGAGAGATACGTTTTAATTGTTCAACCTAAAAATACTTATCATATAAGGAAAACTAAAACAGTTTTGCAGAAAATGTTAGTCAGTATTCTTTCTCTTCTTCAGTATTCTTAAAGAGGTCAGTATTCTTTCTCCGCACCTGCACGGATGAAAATGTTATAAAACTAATAAACCTTATAATTGTCCTGATACTCCTTATATTGTATATTTATCTCATTCTCTCGTAGGCTACTTTTCTGAAGATTCACTTCTACCGTGTATGAAATGGAAAAGGTCGTGTTACAGAAATACATTTATATCACCATAACATATTATTCATATTTGGTACAGAATCATCCATATTGGATTGTAGGTAAATACATTTTGCTGAGGTTGAGGTGAGATGACGTCGGGGTGCCACCACTGTGGCGCAGGCGACGAGGAGGACACGGTGGGTCACACTGTTGCTGTGTGCCCTGCATGGCGTGAGGAGCGCCGTGCCCTCGTCGCCCAGATCGGCGCGGACCTGTCGCTCCCGTTCCTGGTTCTGTCTATGGTCGGGGGCGATCCTGGATCGACAACTATCGCCTCCTTCTGCGAGACAGTCATGTCCGCAAATGAGGCGGTGGAGCGGGAGCGGGAGTTGCCCATCACACTCCCCTCCCGCCAATGCAGGCCACGCCGGCGGCGCCGGAGGGCAAGCAATGACCTCCAGCCGCCGTAAAAAGCGGTCGTAGGCGGCCCCTCGGGGGAGGTTCTGCAGCCCGCACTATTGTCCCGAAGGAGAGGGCCGCGTGCTGTTCTGCGGCCCCCCTCAACTGTTGATTCAGGAAAGTGCCGGGGGACGAAATCCTGACCCCCTGGCGCCAACAATTTAGAAGGGGCCCGCCTCAAGACAAAGAGCGGGCCGGCGTCGGCCCGGGCCACGAGATCGGCAGGCCATATATCCGTGGGCCCGGGCGTAGGCGATAGGAGAACAGCAGGGTTTTTTAGTGGGTAGTCGGATGGTCAAACATCTTTCTCGGAGTCCCACATATCCCTCGGCCCCCCCGGGCCGGGGGAACCCGTCAAGAGAGGTTTTTCCCCGAGAACAAAAAAAAGTACAGTAAAAAAAGTACAAAAAAGTACGATTGTTACAGGGCGTTGGTAATGCCCCCTGATATTGCAAACGTCTTTAAGATCCATATGTAATAGTGAACACCTATACTTTACACAAAAAAAGTTTATCAACTGTGTAGTATGCATAATTCAAGCGTTCTACTACTTCCTTGGACTAGGATTGCACTTTGTGAATTGTCCAAGTAATCTAAAGATATATATATATATATATATATATATATATATATATATATATATATATATATATATATATATATAAATAATTCTTGAAATATTTTACAGACAATCTCTGCACTAGGAGAAAACTTATCGTAAGGTTTTTCTACAAATATTAATATTGGATAAGCACACCGAGTCACTGGATTGTCGTGGTCAATCGTAGATTTCACTCATCGAACCATATATGACCGCTTAAATAGCCTCTGAACTAACCACATCGTCAAATATTGTAATAATGTTTCTATGTATCACGCATCGATGTTGCTTAATGTATTTTCAATGTTTAACCTAAACAACTCAGTCAATACAGATAACATTTGAAAGGTTAGATTTTAAAGGTTTAGAATACACTACTTTCAAATAAGTAAGTTTACAATGTATTAAACCTTAAATTTATTATATTTACGTACTTAGTGTTTATACGAGTAGTTCAGAAATTATTGTATTTACCGCAGCACTTTGTGTGTCATGTGTAGTTAGCTTGGTATGTTTTAGAAGAGTTTTTTTAGAACCACGCTTTTTAGAACAGTAACATTAATTATCTCGTCAGTAATTTTATTCTTATGTTAAGAATTATTTATTACTTTTTAGTTTGATTAATTATAAAAGCGTCTTTTAGTTTTCTTTTAACTATAATTTATTTGTTATTATTACTTTTACAGATGGATACTGAAATCTTTATGACCACTTCCGTAGGGCTCCCATCCCATTATGAATGCGACTATCCTTGGAATCTAAATATGCCGCCATAATAACCTTGCATTGTTTCTATGACCAGGTTTCAGTTCCCATATGTAGAGCGCAGTGTGTTAGAAATGCCTTTTGCGCCGCTAACATTCATAGACGGTAATTGCTTATAGTTAAACAAGCCGTCGACCTGTATCTTGTCCCCATAGCAATAAAAAAACAATTTTATCTCACAACTCTACCAATATATGTACATATTGACAAGATAATTATCGATTCATTCACGAGGGCGGATCAGCACTAGTTCTACACAATCGACACACGCACCCTCTCTCTAATTTCGACAGCTATCATTCAGTCTCAGTCAGAGACATTGTCTCTGTTAAAAATGGATATAAATTATTTTTGGCTTATTTAAACTATTATTCTGTCTAATAATATATAAGTATAGTTGCGAACTTAGAAACTCATAATTATTCTCTTTCATTAGGAAATCTCATCTTAGTCTTAAAGGATAATTTCCCTCCATGCAAACATTTTCGACCCACTCCATATATCCCAGTCACATATTAAATGAATTATAGATAAATAAGAATTTTAAATGTAACCAACTAGGCTAATAAATGGAGCCGATTCAAGCCACAAAAAGTTGACGAGAAATAGGGTTGCCAACTAAACCAACGCGTGATCTGTTGTAATTGGCGGCCATTGATGGATAGGATTGCCGATCCTCATTACTTAATGACCAACTTACTACATACACCCTTAAAACCAATTTTCAACTTTATAACAAGAGTACAAAGTGTAAAATACACATTACATACCAGTAATAGAGTTTACAAATGTAATGAGTTTCCTTATTGCTGTTGTAATAATACATTTTAGACTTTATACTTCATGTATAAGGTATATTATTTTTAGTCTACAATTTTCGTAAATTATTTCAAAGCATTTCACCTATTCCAATGAGTATTTAAGCTTCGAATTCTTGGTAGGAAGGTTGAATATATTCTTTAGTATAATAATATTTTGTAAGTTTTCAAAACAGTTTTTAATTAGTGGCTGTAGAATCCCGATAAGAAGTAAGACCATAAGCATCCTATCGCTTTCCTGTCGCTATATAATAATGGCGAATTGTAAATTGAAATTATGAATTACATTATAGGCTCATTTTATACTCTACCAATAATAATTATTACAAATATCTATGTAAATTTACAATGTCATTTACAAATATATTTTATTTCATGGCGACAAATAAAGCTGGTACAGTCAGCAAAAAACATGCATTAAAGTTTGGTAAGAAGATATTTTTCATCAATATTTTCAAACATGACGTGGTAGGGCCCTAAGCCCGTCTGGATGACCACCTGTGGTCTTAAGTATGCCGCCATAATAACCTTGTGTTGTGTTCCGGCATTAGTGACCCAAGTTCCTGTACTCTTATGCAACAGCAGCGTGTTCACGATGCCACTGGCGTTGCAAACGCCCATAGGCAAGGTAACTGCTAAATTCTAAGCGGGCCGTCAGCTTGTCTGCTGTCCTACAGCAATAAAAAACAAAAAAAAATTAAGGAGAAATTTAGCCGGGGAAGGAAAAGAAAAAATATATATCTACCTATGGTTATACACTATATTACAGGCCAATATAGGTTTAGGGATTACACGCAATTTCAAGTTCAACAAATTTTCCTTCAACGTGGCTCTAGTAAATAAAGAATATTTTATTTTTAATTATATTTTTAATAATACACCGGCTGAGCGCTCATCCCCATTTCCTGGAGCCTCTTTTCTCTTGTACGAGATGGGTCTCAAGAAAATTCATGTAGCGTGCTCTCTGGATTTGGAATTACTTAGATTTTCCCATCGCAGTAAAATATTGGATTTTTCCAAAACAGTGTTATAGAATTTCTTAGAAGACGGCAGCGCGTTTGTAATGCGTCTGATATTGCAAACGTCTATACGAGACGGTGAGCACCTACTATGGAGTGGGCCGTTTGCCTCTACTGAACTGAAGCTATAAAAAATAACTAATCAGTATGCAAGTTTCCTTATAACTTTTTCTTTCACCAGCGATACATAACAACTACATTGTCAGATGCACATTCAGTGAGAAAAGCTGCCTGCTGAGAAAAGCGTTGCTGCTATAGTGGTATTTATAGGTATAACTCCCAGATTATTCTCCTCAAGTGGTATCCCTAAGCTACCACGTACTTCAACGCCATAGACCAATCCCTAAACTAATTATGCTTGTATAATAGGAGATATGTCCTAAGGGATAGTCTTGAAAAATAATTGACTGTCGTATTTTGTTTGAATCCCTTTGTTAACAGTATCATCATACCTGGATTAATGTTATCCTTTTCAAGGGGAGAATTATTAGAAAAACAGACATGTATTTGAAATTCAATATAGACAATGATTCAAGAAGAACATAAGACTTCAAGAATAACAATAGGCTTTAAGAAGAGTAATAAACTCTAAGAAGATCAGTAAATCCTAAATCAGTATTTATACTCCGCTGGACGAAGAAATTAAATTGAAATTTGTTTGTAATTAAGAGGTATTTTATTATCTAAAAGGAAGCATAGCCTAGTTATGTACAGATTATCATGTAAAATTGGCAACAGTGCTTAATAGGGATCTGGCATAAAGGTGTGGACTACATATAAAATATTCTTTCAAAGTACTGGATATTAATTAGTATATTTAAAGGGAATAGTTAGTAATGTAATGCTTATATGGAAACTTAGTTAATATTAAAACAGTATATTGTTCAATCGACAATAATTTATCTTCTGTGATGCAATGGTTTTCACATGTCAGAACGCCTACAAAGGTTGTATTTATACACAGAAAGAAAGTATATAAGTAGTAAATTAGTATTATAGTACTAACATAAACGCTCTATTGCTTAATTTGCGTATATATTTTTATACTCTAATACATTATATTTGTAGTATTTAATTAAACTACGTGCTATTTGATATCACTTGTATTTACGCGCTCGACAACAGCGATTTTTTTTTATTGCTGTAAGACAGCAAACAGGCTGACGGCCTGCTTAGAATTTAGCAATTACCGTCGCCTATAGGTGTTTGCAACGCCAGTGGCATCGCGAACATGCTGCTGTCCCATAAAGGCACAGGAACTTGGGTCACTAATGCCGGAACACAACACAAGGTTATTATGGCGGCATACTTACGAGTAAGACCAAAGGTGGTCGCCATTGGTCGCCATCCAGACGGGCTTGAGGTCCTAAGTTTTTTATTTAGAACTTCACTATACCCTTTATACTAAGTAGACACAGTTTTTTGTTCTGGAGGTGGAAAAATGGTGGAAAAGCCGTGCGAAGCGGTTTTGTGAGGGACTCGCAGGATAACTGTCATCTACCTCTAAAAACTACCCCAAACTCCTACGTTCGCTTGTGTACTCGGTGCAGGAAGATGGCGCGAATCGACTACCGCTACACTTCACAGCGTTGGCCCGTAGCCTCTCTGTTCCGGGGTTAGCTAATCTCCGACTACCAGAGGTCTATCAACTCTAGCGTCTCCTTCCGCGTACATCAAGTTAATGGCAATAAATATATATTCGTACAATGAGTCCAGCACTATCCTTCCGCCTAGAAGCAGACAGTGAAGATAGGAGATTAAGATATCAAGTCTGGTGACGTTTATGACCACAAAATATCGGTCAAGTTGAAAAGATATGTATATATCTTTTCAACACAGCCTAAGGTTATCCTTAGGTTGTGAAACGTAACAAGCCCTAGACCAGCTCAAGTAGGAACAGCGAGTAACAGAGATGTATATTCTGCGGTTTAGAACAAATACTGCCTCCACGAGAAGAGGTGTTTAGTGATATGGATTCACTATCAGGAATGTTGAAGATTTTGCGAGGCGAAGCAACATCGCTGACTCAAAAAACTTATATTGCCATCTACTGAGCTTTTGTATCAAACTATAAATTTTAAAATATCCTTTCTATCTCTTTTGATTTGATGAACGTGATCTGAAAGGCAGTTCAAATTATACATATTTTTTATTCGGACACTGTCAGACAAAACCGTTGGAACAAAACAACAATTAGGTACGTATACAAAGTTTCACATTTAGTGGGATGGTCAAATATACGAAATAAAAAAAAATTTAGAATGAATTATTCTGAAATTCGAACTAATATTAAAGGAATGATTTCAAATTAATTCGTATAGGAAATTTTCTTTTTGGTTGGAATTCATTTATCTTTTTCTCGAGCTTATATTTTGCTACTGCAGCACAGTTGCTCTTTGGAGCCTGACGCTCTCTGACGGGTGCTGTCAAAGGGTGCAAGGAATCATTTGCATCGGTGTCTATCAGTGATGCTATATTTTCATGTATCAACGTGTCAATAGAGGATAAGAGACAATCATATTTATTTAATTACAATTTTACATCTAATTTCAAAACCCTGACTGCTAAGGTGGAAATATGTATGTCCTGTGTAAACAGTATATTTCCTTCCAGAGATGGATTTGGTTTTGGGTGCAGTTTCATCTGTAGTACAGTTGGGTGTATCTCCTGACAAGACACAAGCAACAAGAACAAGAAGTAAGGTTGAATTGGGTCTTTCATCTTGATGTGATAATTTTTCTGTTATATTAGTAGTCATATATAATGTAATTATAAAATCATCCAAGATATAAGATTTCAAACAACTTATGTACGTAATGAATGCCAGTTGTTGAATTTTCTATCTTGGGACCAATTTCGTATAATTATCAAAGAAATGTGAACCTTATCTTAAAGCTATAAAGTGAAAATTGATTAGGTACAAAATACCCTCATTCTTCAAAATGCATTATTAAACAGTTGCTCTGTGACCCCATTCGAAAGGCATTAGAGGCATTATGTGTAATTTGCTTGTTTTAATTTAGTTTTCAATTTGACATTGTGCCTTTTAATTATTCAATAACAATCCTATGGGAGATTCGTCACCAAAGTGATTTATCCTGGCTACATGTAAAATATTCACATTGAAGCCTGACGTTAGGTTCTGTGTCAATGCAATTTATGGTATTTTTTTTGCCAAAATAATCTACACTATGTGATAGGAATGAATATCCAAAGATTAATATCCATGAATATCCATCTGAGCATCCAAAATCCGATAGGAAAAACCTTGTATCATAATTTCGACCATGTGTATCAGCGTGGCACAAGGTTAGGTAGGTTTAGACTGCAAATTGTTGTGATAGAAGTTCTTTCACAACAATTCTATGAGAAACTTTATGAGTAATTTTGACGATTTTATTTAATGTTGACGATTAAATCTATAATGTCTACAAACTAAATTTCTAGGATTTGATAACAGTAAATTTTGAGTTACGTAAGTAACATAGAATAATAAATAGGTTTGTAGTGTGTAGAATACTAATAAGAATTCATGAAGCAGTATTTTATTTTATACGAATATTTTATTTTATTCAGTGAACTTATATTTAGTCTTCTTCGTATATAAAATAAAGATAACTTAAATTTATATTTAAAACATCACCCACCTAGCAGTAAAAGTCACATCAAAATTCTTTCATTCAATTTAAACGTGTAAATTTTTTACGTCTAATTTTTATTCTCACTGTGCATTAGCGAATTCAGCGCTTCTAAACGTAGGAACTCATCAATCAGCATCA
The DNA here is from genome assembly GCA_963693495.1 of Malacosoma neustria. Classification (NCBI taxonomy): domain Eukaryota; kingdom Metazoa; phylum Arthropoda; class Insecta; order Lepidoptera; family Lasiocampidae; genus Malacosoma; species Malacosoma neustria. The sequence continues at coordinate 7,527,055 of OY856391.1, read as the reverse complement.
TCATCCTAGCGTTAGTCCCGGTTGCCACCCAAACTTTCGTTTCGGTGCCCGGGGTCCGCTTTCCGACTCTTTCTACTCCACTTCGCACGATCTTCAGCATCCCTGGTAGTGAGCCCATTGGCACGCATATCACCCTTTACGATGTCAAGCCAGCACTTTTTGGGTCTACCCCTCCTGCCGGGGCCCGGCGGAGGCGGCATGGCCAGACATTTGTTTCCCACGTAAGCATCCGGTTGCCGTAAAACATGGCCGTACCAACGGAGCCGACACTCTTGCTCTAAACGTAGGAACTATAACCATAAAAAAGAAAAACAAAAACATATTTATATGCACTTATGAAAAGCTTTTGACATCTTAATTATACGATCGTAATTTTATTTTGTTTGTTTACAAAGAAATTCCTAAAAAATTCGCAAAATATATATATATATATATATATATATATATATATATATATATATATATATATATATATATATATATATATATATATATATATATATATATATATATATATTAACCCTTGTATACTGCACAAATAGAAATGTCATCAGGCATCCGTTGCACTGATTACGTATTCCGTGTATCGTGCGACGCAATAATTCATAAATTGAGCCGATTAATAGATAGCTAAGGGTTCTACCCTTTGCCGGTTTGTTGTGACAAATATTAGCGATGATTGCACAGCGGCATGAAGAGGGTCTGTAATGGTATTTAATTCGAAAACAAATTTGATTTGTTTCGTTTTTGTAGTAATAAATTAGTTTATGTGTATCAGGTTTATAAGTTTAAGTTTTACTTACTACTGCATTTTTCTTTCTGGTTATAAATGTTTTTAAAGCTTGAAGTCCGACCACTCTAATTGCTGTAGTTGGTGAGACGTTCCTGGCTAAATAACCTAAAAGAAGGCTGAATAAGTAAGAGTCGATTTATCGTCTTTATCGAGCTCCTAAGAAAGTGATGAGGTAATTCTATTTTTATTTCTAATAAAGATCATATGGCCAGTTCCATAGCTTTCAGTTCTACTGTATGTACTTTATTTTTTTATTAATACAACTTCCTTGTCCATGGTTAAAAAGTTTCATAAATGTAGTTACGAGTATACCGAAATGAACTTTTAGCAAAGTTTTCCGGTTGCAGACCAGATGTTTATGAGGTGCGGTGGTTAACTACTAATTATGCCTTTAATAAAAGACTACCTTTATGTGCGTTAGCTAACTGTACAGATACTGTATAGTATATATTTAGAATATTACTCGTATTTACCATAAGCTACATCCTAAGTCTTCAAACTTAGGATCTGGCCTTTTTTGTTGACAGAGGCGACTGCAGTCTAAACATCCATCCCAAAAAGCATACTGCCTGTGAACTATTTAAAAGTAAAACTAGTAATTTAAAAATTAAATATAAGCCTTACGAGCCTCAATAAATTGTAATTCTGCGTCAATTAAATTAAAAAATATAAGAATACATAATACAGGGAGCGGTTACAATTTGCATACTGATAGTTGATGCGAATAAATCATATGTGACAGTAATCTGCGGCCATTTTGATGTACAACAGCGCCATCTGTGTCAACTGAATGAGTTATGGACTAGGGTTGACGGTAATATTTTATACCGTCTATCTAATAAATACAAATTATACGTAAACACTCAGAAGCGGAATGGGAATCGAACCCATAACTTCCACAAGTGTACAGAAGTGGGTTAGGCGTTAATAGACATCGTCATTATTAATACAATAATATGGTTATTATAGAGTAATTTAGAAAAAAAATATTTTTAATTTTTGTATTAAATTATTAATCTTTATATGTTACTATTTCTATACTTTCTACCACCTGTACAACGAGAAGTGCTCTGAGGAACTGTTTGGAATGGTGTCTTCTTCGTCTTTCTACCGCCGTACTGCCCGCCATTGGCTGGGTGTTGATCCCCATTTCCTGGAGCCTCTTCTTTCTTGTACGAAACTGTTCTCAAGAGCATTTTCGGAATGAGATTCCGATTGAGGTTTTCCCATCGCGTTGCTATATGGGGTTTTTCAAAAAAAGCGTTACAAAATTTCTTTTACAGGCCGGCAGCGCGTTGCAATGCCTCTGGTGTTGCAAGCGTCCATAGGCGGCGGTGAATACGTGCTAAAGGGTGAGCCGCTTGCCTGTCTGCTGAACTCTAGCTATAAAAAAATAAACTAATTAATTGTAGGTAATTATTATTCTTTATTAATATGTGAAAACCCTGTTCGGTTCAAAGTAACATGATTTATAGGGCAACCCCTTAGAAGATTAACCCTAGCGAGGTCAAATGAGAGACGCGGGGTCGTGAGGCCCCATACATTCGTAATTTCATTATTTATTGTCTCTCGTCACGCTGACAGTACCTCGTATACTTGTGTATACACTGTACATGAATAGCTATCGTATACTTATAGAGTAATTGAAATATTAGTGGTAAAGAACATAGAAGTTTATTTGATAGTAGTTATTGTTTTTTCAGAAGCATAGATAACTTTCTCCTTTTAACATCTGTTCATAGAAATTCTACGTGCAGGGGCGGTGAAAGAATACTAACTAACCTCTGCGGCCGGGGTCGGCCTCTCGTGAAAGACGACGGCAACTGCTTAAAGAAACTGCCAATAAGTGGGTCGACAGCCTGTCTGCTGTTAGCAATAAAAAAATATAGAACACGTTATCAGTGTTTATGTCAATCCCACATTGACAGCGGGACTAATTTTATTATTACCGAATTATTAATTATTGTTCAGTACCTTTTCTTTGATGCCATTCTTACAGGTTGCATCGAGTTAAGGAAATAAAATAATATGTGATATGTTTTTATATCTTTTCTTTTTTCAGTCCATATTTTCTCTTGTATGGTTGCCACAGCTTATCCTCACCTTCATTAGCCATCATCTCAACATTGACAATTTTTTGACATAGCATATTTTATAGAATTTTTTATTTACTCCTATTTCTGTAACTAATTACATTATACTTAAGTCTGTTTTGTTGCATCTTTTTACTTGAAAAACATTGTGTAATTTGGAACTAGTCCTGTTCAAGTTTACATTATTTCCGAGATATTTCTTTAAAAAATCTTGGTTTTTTTGTTTATTAATAGGTTTTTTAATAATAAATTAGAGATCTTTCAATTAATAACTTTATTCATCTTTAGTTTGGTCTTTATTCATTCCAACATAAATAATTAAATTTTATTTTATTAATAAAATGTATTTCTTAAATGAATATAAATTATTATATACATAATATGAAATATATACTAGTACAATGAACCTAAAACTAAAAACCTTAAAAAATATAATAAAATAACTAAAATATATTATTAAAAGGAGTCCCTTTAGGCAAGGTTCCGAAGATACTGGCAGCGTTCCCCCTTTGAATAGCTAGACTAATTCTTTGTCCGAGGTAGCTGCCAGCTCTTCGGTCTCCTGTGATGTCGACTAACCTCTTTGCTATTTCCTTAAAAAGCTTTATAGCGCTAGGACCCCACGGACCAAGGGTCTCGACACCGAATGGAACAAATTCATATTCGGAGCCTTTATAGGCTTCGAATATGAATAGGCTCCGAATTAAATAAGTTAGTCATTTTGTACAGACAGCTTCATAGTATTAGAATGGAAGATACGGCATAAGTATAGTAACCATATAGTAGTGAGAAAAGGAGTAGATGAGTTTCTCGGTACTTAGTCGGAATATTTTACCTTTGTCAATCCCGTTTGTCACTATTATAAGATATTAGTAGCTGGTAATGGTAGGTAATTGAGAACGTTTTTATTTATACTCTGACATATAAAGTGTATAATTAGCTGTATGATTCTAGCCATAAATAAACATGGCTGCCCCATCACTTCACTATGGTAACAGGTAAAAAGAAATTTATTTTTTTACTAGGTACAGATAAAAGCAGCTCAGTTCTTCCGTTCTGGAAGGAAAGGAAGTCGTTCGAAACCTGTATTTTATTTATTATATATTTTCATGTGTTATCCTCATTTAGCTAGTTGTGAGATAGAAAGATTATGTTGTAAGCTAATTAGAAAAAAAGATTATTACTTATACTGGAACAGTTCACACAGGGACCTCTAGTCCAAAATTAAGCTGCAGAGTTCTTGTGTTATGGATACTAGACATGTGATATATTACTAATACATATTTAATTTGTAAATAAATAAATATATTGGACCATTTTATACAACGCGATCTAGTTATAGGTACTAGACAGCCGCCGTGGGGCTACCCTCGGGCAAGAATCCGCCGCACGCAACATTGCCGCGAGGATGAGGCCACATGTGATGTTCCGCTTGCCTCCTCAATTTAGATTCATACCATAAAAGAGGCTTGCTTTGACACAAGGGGGGACCTGGCACAGGCCTGAGCCTTGAGATTGACAGGTCAATTTATCCGTTATCCCAGGCGGTAGGAGAACAGCGAGGTTTTTTAGTAGATAGTCGAATGTCGACCATCTTTCCCGGAGTCTCACATACCACTCGCGACCCTAGGGCAAGGGGATCCGTTATCATAGATTTTCCTAAAAAAATTGGTACTAGACAACTAATATACTACACATATACTTTTTGTGTAAATAAACACATAAACAAACAGACGCGGGACGGGAAACGAACTAGTTATCCCGAAGGAGTTTGAAAATACGAAAGCCGTTACGCCAAAGGTTGTTATTACATATTCATAAAGAAGGCTTTAAAATCCATCCAAAAATTAAGCGCTTCGAAATACTTGAGAATAGCTAAACAGTTTGCAAATTGTTTCTTTAAACGCAAACTTCCGCTATTACCATAGTTAGTCTCCTTCAAATATTCCATTTGTGGTAAATTTTATCTTAAGTACCCATTAAGTGGATAATAAGGAACTAATATATATTGCTTTCGAAAAAGATTTTATTTTGTAATGTAATGTTTTTAATTGTTTATTGGTTTCTTTTACATTTCATTTTCCTTCGATCAATAATTTTGTAACGTTACTATTGTTCATCGAAGTCATTTTCTGATCCATTCAGGAAAAGACTTATCCGCCAAAGCCTTCATCTGTGTGTACATTCGATTTATAATTAAATACAAATATGTATTTCACCCACGAAACGCTTTTATTTAAAACATTTAAGTTACTCACAGCGCCATCTGTTGAATTTTATTGTGAAACTATACATTTAAAACTTTGATTTGATTAATCACAATCCATTGTTTTATGGTAAACTAAATTAATAAAAATTTGTCAATAATTATTAGTTCGTTCTTCTATAATTCACTACAATTATATTAATATTCTAACTTTCATATTTATATAATAATATTATAGAGAGTGATTTTAAACATAATTTTTCAATAGCTTACAATGTTTAAAATATCATTACCTTGTGAGAGTTCAAGGATATTTAGGACACGTCCATGAAAAATCTGGATTTATCTAGATAGATATACAGTATAGATATACTGTGCTGGATGGTCGAGGGACATTACGGCGCACTTTGAGCAGCTTGTCTTGAAACTCGTTTCGGCGGCTCTATCTCCCGTGCTGCCCAATATTGATGGGCTGAGCTATGTGTGCCGCAGACTCTACAAATACGTGAGGTCCATAGCGCTCTATGACGTGCTAATATGGGCGGATCGCCCAGGGGAGTTTCCGCCGCCTGCACTAACACCATGAGGTTGATCACGCTGTTTGGGGTGCTCTAATACTACTGGAATAACGCAGTAGAGCGACAGAGGGTCTAGACCAGCCTTGACACGAGGGGCAGATTGGAGCCGGCCTGGGCCATGTAATTGGCTCAGCCATTTTGTCCATCAGCCCAGGCACTACGTGAAAGGAAAACACCATCTCTGCAGTCTATATCTACCTTTTTTATATATCTATCTTTTGATCCGTGCAGGGGCGGAGAAAGAATACTGACCTCTGTGGCCTGGGTTGGCCTATCGTAAAAGGCGATAAAACAACCCACCCTAGCTACGTGGTAGGGCCTCAAGCCCGTCTGGATGGCGACCACCTTTGGCCTTAAGTATGCCGCCATAATAACCTTTTGTTGTGTTGCGGCATTAGTGACCCAAGTTTCTGTACCCTTATGGGACAGCAGCGTGTTGGCGATACCACTGGCTTTACCCATGAGCGACGGAATTGCTAAATTCTAAGCGAACCGTCAACCTGTCTGCAGTCCTACAACAATAAAAAAATATCTCCTGTTTAGAGAGAGTCCTTTAGTACAATTACTGGGTCTATTATGGGTTGTTATTATTTATATTTTTTTATTTTTCCTGACCACACCTATTAATATTACATCTACACAATCTGAGGTGACTGATACATTGCTACCCTAATGAAACCTGTTGCATAACAGGAATTATTTACTATTTCATTCCCAGACTAGTCTTAGATTATTACCTACTAGCTACTGTCTTGGTTTATAATTAACTTTCTGTGATTACAGGCACTTGCGAGGTACGGTTAGCATAGCAATTACAGATGCTTAAGAGTGATGTTTTTTGTATTCTAGATTAATAACTTGGGTTGGGTTTAATTTAACGATTTAAGGTTTAATTAATTTTGAAAGATTTTAGAAATATAGATTAAATATTTTACGGTAATTCGATTCCCGTCTCTCGTTTTATATATTTTTTTAATATTATGTATCTATACTACTATTATAAAGAGAAAAGATTTGATTGTTTGTTTGTTTGTTTGTTTGTTTGTTTGTTTGTTTGTTTGTTTGCTTTGAATAGGCTCCGAAACTACTGACCCGATTTAAAAAATTCTTTCATTGTTGGGAAGCTACACTATCCCCGGGTGACATAGGCTATATTATATTTTCAAAAAAATTAGGGATCCTTAATAAAACTCTAATAATGTAACCCGAAGTGTAAAAAAATTACCTAAAATATTATTTAAATCGCGTGCGTTGCGAAAACTATTGATGATAGAATAAAATAATGTACTACAACTTTGCAGAACACATCATTATTTACAAAAAGTGTCGCGACAGCATATGTCTAACTATTATAGTTATGCCACAATAAGTGTTCTTTTATTTTAAAAAATTAATTGAAATGCCGCCCCTAGAAAAGGCTCTTTATTTGGATCTTGGTATTAATCCTTATCAAAATAAATTACTTCATATTCAAAACTGTTTCAATACCTTTATATAACTTTTTGAATTATTCAATTCGGATATTCCATTCGAAAGATATCACGAGTTTAAAAATGTAAATATTAGAAAAATGTTGCGTGGTAGCCGCTCACCCTGTTCGGCTAGCTAGGCAGCACCTTATGCAATGTAGGCGTGCGTCACTGGGGTTTTTACAAAAATTAGAATACTTATTAAAAAATAACGAAAAATAAATAAAAAGTAATAGCAAAAAAAATCATTAAAATAAAAGCTCATAGAAATAATAATATTCAAACTTTCTTTATAATTTTATTTTTTTAGTAACCTGACGCAAATAGAAGGGTTTGCCCCCAGGGGCGCTCCTCTGTCCGAGGAGTGCACGGGTGTGCGTACCCGAGGTGCCCGAGCATCCGTCGCTTCACTCCCCTCTCCGTTCGAGGCAACAGAGTCCTACCTTTCTTTCCGTCTACCTCTTACATCCTTTCCAACTTAGCTCTCTGTTCGTGGCATGGTCACCGATGGGATAGTTGCGAATACTGATTGGGGTCCCGGGTTCTACCATGGGACCCGATTTGGTAGTCAAAACCATGCCTATTTCGACTGCGCCTGCACAGAGAGTGTTCCCGGGACGGGAATTGCATCCTCGCTGTCGGTTGGTCTTGCTGGGCCGGCTACGACGTCAAGCGACTCTGCTTTTTCTGGAGTGTCGTCTGGTAGTCGTACACACGCCTGACTAGCACGCAACGGGGATGCGAGTCCCGTCCGGAATTGGCCGCGGACCTGTCGCTCCCGGCCCTGGTTCTGTCCATGGTCGGGGGCGATCCTGGATGGACGGCCGTCGCCTCCTTTTGCGAGGCAGTAGTGTCTGCAAGGGAGGCGGCGGAACGGGAGCGGGAGTCCGCCTCCGCACTCCCCTCCCGCCAACGTAGGCCGCGTCGTCGGCGCCGGAGGGCGGGCAACGATCTCCGGCCGCCGTAGAAAGCGGCCGCGGGCGGCCCCTCGGGGGAGGATCCGCCGCCCGCACTATTGCCGTGAGGGAAAAGGCCGCGTGCTGTTCCGCAGCCCCCCTCAACTCATAGAGTTGTTACAAGAGAGCGCCGGGGGGACGAAAGCCTGACCTCCTAGCGCCAGCACTTTAGAAGGGGCCCGCTTTAAGACGGCGCCGGCCCGGGCCACGAGATCGGCAGGCCATATATCCGTGGGCCCGGGCGTAGACGATAGGAGAACAGCGGAGTTTTTTAGTGGGTAGTCGGATGGTCGAACATCTTTTCCGGAGTCCCTTATATCCCTCGGTCTCCCCGGGCCGGGGGAACCCGTCAAGAGAGGTTTTTCCCCGAGACCGAAAAAAAATAGAAGGATTTAATTTTTTGTTAAATACCCATGCGAAGCTGGGACGGGCTGCTAGTATAATTATACATACATATATTTTTTACAGCTGGAGTTAAGCAGCCCAGCAAACAGTCCACCCGATAGCAGGTGGCTTCCGTCGCAAATTGACGTTTGCAGCAACGTGCTACCGGCCTTGAAGAGGAGAACTGGGTCATTTCCCGGAACACCATACAAGGTTATTATGACGGTATATTTAGAGACCGAGAGTGGTTGCCATCCAATCGAGCTTGGAGCCATGCCACCTTGGTTTGTTTTGTCGCCTTTTACGACATGCCGCGCCGCGGGGGTCAATATTCTTACTCCGCCCCTGCACAGGGAAAGAGGAACTGATTTCTACCTACCATCTTATCTCTTTAAAAGCCTCACTATTTTAAATATGTGTTCGTAGATCAATCTAAACTGGTCATGATAAGTATAATAATGTTATTAAAGGAAAAGAAATGCATTTCTATGTACCGACACGGTTACAGAGATCATTAAAACACTTAGATAAGTAAATATCTTTTAAAAATCTATCGTTTTAACTGTAAAGCTAGTAATTAATTTCATTAAATATTTGTGCTCAGGTATTTCAAGCATTCGCTAGTTTGGACGGTTGTTTGTCGTTATCAGATCTATTTGAAGTTGATAATATTCTAAGTATAGAAATATTCTTCAACATTAGATTGTACGGTTTTGTTTGTAAACTTTTGACTTTTTGACGGTTATATGAGCGTTGTCATATGTTTAAGATAAATCATATTTGTCTATAACATCGAACTAATTAATGTGTGTCGATTTTGATTGATTTAAAAAAAATCTGATTTAATTGTAAAACCTGCAAAACTGTTATCTTTAAATAAATGAATATAACAATATATGTTATATAATTCTTGTATAATTTTAATATCGGTGGTTATTTACTTTGGTCAACACGATGTGTGGTGTGATTAACAAAATTTTCGAACATTTTTCACTATTTTATAGGGGCGTATAGGTAATAGTTTTTAAGAAATGTCCGATTTTTGTTTATGGCTTGGTACGTCGATTACAATGGTTATTTACTTTGGCAAACTCTAGTAATATTCAAGTATCAATATCCCTATTTTAAATATATGATACTGCAAGTTATGATAATCCATATATTAAATATCCAGCGAGTTTACAGAAGAAGACGTCGGGAAGTGAACCCCGGAAACCAAAGCAGATATTTGGGTTGCAATCGGGGCTAATCATTAACCGCCTCCGTGGTGTAACATATTTTTGTATTGCCATAGAACAGCAGACAAGCTGACGGCCCACTTAGAATTTAGCAGTTATCGACGCCTATGGATTTGCAACGCCAGTGGCATCGCGAACACGCTGCTGTCCCATATGGGTACAGGAACTTAGGTCACTAATGCCGGAACACAACACAAAGTTATTATAGTGGCATACATATGACCAAAGGTGGTCACCATCCAGACGGGCTTAGAGCCCTACCACGTAGCTATTGTGGGTTGTTTTATCGCCTTTTACGACAGGGCGACCCCGGCCGCAGAGATCAGTATGCTTTCTCCGCTCCTGCACGGATACGTATAACGCACCTATGTACAGTTGCGGAGATCACGGGCTCGATTCCCATCTTACATGGTGTTTATGTATAATATATATTTAATTACAAAATAAAAGTATATATGTAGAATATTAGTTACCTAGTATAGCACTACTATAGTGCTACTTACATTTGGGCTTATTTAACGATAAGATAATGACAATAGTCTTCATCATATTCAAATTATTTCCAGATCCCATTCAGTTACAGTTACATACTTTATAAAATAATAAACATCTGGCAGAAATCGCTTATCGCAAGACCGCCTATTGTACTTAGCATATAAATTAATGTACTACTTTAGTCCAAAACTGTATAATATGTGCAATAAAGAAATATTATTATTACAATAACATATCGACTCGTGATGGAGGTAACAACATCTCTTAAAATATACATAAACAATATTTTTGAAGGTAACCGTGTAAAGAGAGAGCAATGATCATTTTTCTCAAGCGATCTCATCTCCAACACCGGTCCTTATTTATTGAACATTCCCACTACACTTTAAGTTTATTAAAAGGAGCAATTTAATAATGAAACGATTATTCAACTGTTATCATGTCGGCATCAACGCCTCGTTGTTCACATTTACACAAAATAAACAAAATATGCATTAAAAAGATGCTTGTCACATATTCTCCTACGTAAATGTTGTGTTTTTAATGCTAGACAGAGACAGGTAAACGATCTCCATGATATTAAGTGATCACCGTCAACTATTGCCGATCGCAACATGAAATTTACTCGGTAGTAAGTCCTTTGGTATGCATATCACACTTTACAACATCAAGCTAAGGAGCCCTTTTGCTCCCTTTTGGGCTCTCTTTTGCATTGACCCTGTGGAGGTGCAAGACTTTTGTTCCTCACGAAGAAAATTATTTTGTTACTTATAATAAATATTACTTTTCATAAATAAAAGATTTGGTTAAATAAGAATAAAGTCACCTAACTTATAATAAGTATTGTAAGAGAAAGCACTCATCGGTTTTCTTCATAGTTTGGTAGTTTTGAGGTGAAATTTAAGATTCTAACTTACATAACATACTAACATACTTTACATTTAATTTCTTCTACCCCTTTGCACAATAAAAGCATCGAAGTAACTAACACAGAAAAGCAAATTCCTTACCCTGTTACAACACTCAATATATCAATGAAAACGGTCAGTCAAATGCTACGCAGCGAGACTTGTTGGCAAGCGGTGGTATCCTTCTGCGACCAAATCATTCCACAGAAGGAGCCCGCCGAGAGAAAAAGGGAAGAGGACGCAGCGGCACCATCCATCCGCAGGAGACGAACTGACAGGAGCAGGTGCCGATATGCACACTTTCTATCTCATTAAAAGGTACTGCTGGCTTTTGCTAGCTAGAAGGGCCGGGGGACCAAAGTGACAGCAATAGGGCTGTCCCAAACCAGACTTATCATTTGGTCGGGGAAATGTTACCCGGCACATCTCTTTTCTAGGCGTACGAGCCGGCGATGTCTCAGAGAAATGACCACGGTCTGTAATGTTCCCATACATGGCTCTGGATGGCGATCAGTTTAGTGGGTATATGTCGCAACCGCCACTAGCTATCACTTGCTAGCCAGTCTTGATGGTCGTAGTAAGATTAGGACGGAGAACCCCATATAACCGCGTTAGCTTCTCCCCGGAACTTCGACATGGTACGGGTATACTTCAGTTTCCTCGTTATAAAAAAAAGGTTGCCGGTCAGAGCTGGATGAAAAAGGCACTAGACTAGGATGTCTGACGATAACTTGCAGAAGTTTACTTCCATCAGTGGAAAATAATATGCTATCGATTACAACGAAATCTTGTGTTGAACTCTCAAGTTGAAACCTTACTTTTTTATAGCTGTAGGAAAGCAGACAGGCTGACGGCCCACTTAGAATATAGCAGTTACCATCGCTTATGGGTATTTGTAATGCCAGTGGCATCAAGAACACGCTGCTGTCCCATAAGGGTACAGGAATTTGGGTCACTAATACCGGAACCAACACAAAGCATATTTAAGACCGAAGGTGGTCGCTATCCAGACGGGCTTGAGACCACGTAGCTAGGGTGGGTTGTTTTGTCGCCTTTTACGACAGGCCGACCCCGGTCGCAGAGGTCAGTATTCTTTCTCCGCCCCTGCACGGGTAAAAATCTTTTAGTTACTATAGATAATATTCAATAATTAATATTCCATAGTGGCGGGCCTTAATAGAAATAAATTACAAAATTTCCGACCACTGATTAATGCAGATTGAGTAGTACAAACGGTAATAAAGTAGATACCTATTTCTAAGATATTCTTACCTTTTCTACCTTACTAGGTAAAATGATGACACATGCTACCTATATGTACATATTATAAAGGTATTCTAGTAAATCAACGAGAGATCATGTGAAAACAAGCATTAGTCTCACAGTGCAAGTAGACAAATGCGGTGATTCGAAAGTGTATTATTTAAATAGAAAACTTGATTCTGTGACACGTTACGCGTAACCGCTGTGATGTTAATAACTTTTGCTAGGGCTGACGTGCTTCATCTGTGGATTATTATAGAGCGATATATAAACGTTTAGTTATAGAGGCTTCAATTTCTGCTTCACCACTGGGTGATCGTTGTTGGATATTGCTTCTGGACTGGATTAATAATGCGCGTCTTTTGTATAGTCAATCAGTTTAATTACTTCTTTACTTTGAGCTAACAGCGGGGGAGTCAAGGGGTATGTGGGTCATTTTGGACTTAACTACTAAAACTAACACTGTTCTTCTAGCGATAATTGCCTAAGCCAACGTGAAGATAGTAGGCCAATATTGGGCCCAGGCAGTGTCAAGCCTGAGCGAGCTCATGTAGCAAGTCTCTTCTATAATAGGACCTAGGGGAAGATCCTGACCTTTCGGTGCTGACGCGAGGAGTTGACGCGGAACAGCACAAATGCCCTCTTTTTGAGGCATTTGGGTGGGTGGAGGATTATCTTCCGAAAGATTGCCTTCTACCACTGTCTACGGGACGCTCTCTAGCACCGATGTTGTATGTAAGTAACAGCGACGGTAGTTTACCTGGTATCACTCTCAACCATAGCGAACTAAAGGAGATATCCGTTTCATTAAGATAACTCCGTCCACAATTATGTCATCTGACGTTGAAATTTCAATTGTAGTAGCCGAATTCTGTTGTCTATTAGGAATAATCAATTTGTCGCGATTTACGACTACTAGGTCATTCCTCCACACCATTCCAATCAAGGATTCTCATCAGTGTGGAAAAAAAGTATTTTGTTAATTAACATTTGTGAAGAAGAAACAACAATAATTGGTGACATAATGTCAATGATCACAGATAGTGTAATATTTAATATAGTCATTGATAACAATGTTGCAAGCCCTGACGTGTGGAAATTGCGCATGTTCTTATGAACGATATATCCTTTTAAACGCTTGTTACATTTAATGGCCATGCAACAGGGTGTGGGCTTGGAGAAAATTACTTAAACACTGCTCTTGATTGTAGTTGCTGATTACAACTGAGAAGGAGGAAACGTTAAACAATCTAATTTTGTAATATTTAAAGTCCATAATTAATTAGCCCCCTGGTCTCCAGAAATAAGCTCATCACGTTTTTATGGTGGCGTATCACAAAGGCAAAGGATGGAAACGTTACATACTGCAGAGATACGAGTGCTAAGATGGATATGTGGAGTTCCATATCACTGGAAGTTTCCAGGGTTTTTGGCAGAGCACCTAAAATAGTAAACAAGTATGTTATGTGTTAGGAATAAATATTAATGGGTAAAGAGGGGTTAGTCTAAGAAATATGGATTGGAAAGGAGAATGGAAGGAAAAATCATGCTGTGTTATTCTATATGATAATATGGGCAGGAATAACACAAAACTAAGATCAGCACGTACTAACGGTGAAAACACCATATGGGAATCTTTTACACCGATAATAAGAGTAAGTATAACATGCTAACCTTAGACATTAGAGTAAGTATAAAATTTGCTAATTTTTACATATTTTCCACTCTCTCTAGGCGTATATCTAGGTATTTTTATTGCTGTGGGATAGCAGACAGGCCGACGGCCTATTTCATGGTTTGCAGTGACCATATCCTATGTATGTTTGCGATGCCAGAGCACACACACTCTCGTTTTATCCGTGCAGGGGCGGAGAAAGAATACTGACCTCTGCAGCCAGGGTCGGCTTGTCGTAAAAGGCAACAAAACAACCCACCTTAGCTATGTGGTAGGGCTCCAAGCCCATCTGGATGGCGACCACCTTTGGTTTTAAGTATGCCGCCATAATAACTTTGTGTTGTGTTCCTGTATTAGTGACCCAAGTTCCTGTCCCCTTATAGGACAGCAGCGTGTTTGCAACGCTACTGGCGTTGCAAATACCCATAGTCGACGGTAAATGCTAAATTATAAGCGGGCCGTCAGCCTCTCTGTTGTTCTACAGCAATAAAAATCGTCCACGTAATAGTACTGGAACCTGTTCTCTTATATCGGGACACAATACAAGGTTATTATGGTGATATATATAGAAACCAGGGGTGGTTGCCATTTAGACGGGCTTGGGACCCTACCACCTAGCTAGGGTTGTTTAGTCGCAGGGTTAGTATTCGTGAGGGATCTCTGCAGGGAAGAGGTATGATGTTAAAATATAAATTAACTAAATACAATTAACAACTAAAAACACGAAGGAAAATCCCAGTTGATGATATGTTAACCGGCATATATAACTTCCTGCAACTACAACACACATAGTTTCCTACAACTTTCATATCGAAAATTATTACTACATACTGTTCCCATACAATGTGAACCTGCACAAACAACTTTCTAGTTCAAACGATTAAAGGATGTATTAATTCCGCAATTACACACTTCGACTTGGTTTTCCTATTTGTATTTATTTGATAATATTTTAAAATAAAATTTATTAAATTTCGTGTTATAATTGTCAGGTACTTAAGGTTAGCAAGGCAAATTGCATAACGAGATCTCCGTAAGTGTAAACTGCCAATCTCTGTCTCTTTTTTGTAAAGGGAGGTCAATAGAAGGAGGTCATAAACTACAATCAAGAGCAGTGTTTAATGTGTTATTATAATAAAAATTTACATGTCCTCCCTGAGCTCTGAAGTAATAGCAATGCAATTGGAATTAAACATTTAACAGAAGAAAGCTGTCTTGGAAGGTATCTGAATCTCTGTATCTGAAAAAATTTATCTTCGAGACTATTGTTCGCGGGCTCTCTGTAAATACGCCTAAGGCAAACCAAGGCAGACCTGCCGTTATCCTTAAACGTCATATATATTTTTTTATGAAACTCTTGCGGGATTTGAGACTTTAGTATAATAACATTATAATTTGTTCATTTCGTATTAATTGTATATTTAACGTAAGTGGTAGGTATAACTCTTTATACAAACGTTTTAGCCGGTTGAATACGAAGCACCTGCAGACTCCGGGGTTTGCTTCTGAACAATACCACAGGATTGTACTCGTACGCAAATTTGGGTCGGTTCAATGATAGTATTGCTGAGGAAAAAACAAGTTTAATTGATGGCAAAAATTTATTTTTAAAGGGTAATCGCTATTTGACACATGAACCTTGAGAAAAGACTCTTATACCTTATTCTTATAGGAACTATTATAGGTTCATCATCATCATCATCTTAGCATTGAGTCTCGGTTGCGACCCAAACTCTCGCTTCGGCGCCCGGGGTCCACTTTCCTATTTCTTCTCCACTTAGCACGATATTCGGCATCTCTGATGGTCAGTCCATTGGCACGCATATCAACGCTTACGACATCAAGCCAACACTTTTTGGATGTACCCCTCCTGCCCGGGCCCTGCGGTGGCGGCATGGCCCATGTAAGTAGCCAGTTGCCGTAAAACCTGGCCGTACCAACGGAGCCGACACTCCTGCAATTAATCCGCAATGTCACGGACACGAAGACTGCCGCGAATACGGGAGTTCCTAACGCGGTCCTTCCGCATTACTCCACACATCCACCGCAGCATGTTCAACTCCATGACTCACAGTGCTTGCTTGTGTCGCTTCAGCACCGGCCACGCTTCACATCCGTATAAAAGGACAGGCCTAATGATGGTCTTGTAGACCTGTCCCTTCAATTTAACCGGTATTTTGGGGTTACAAATGACATCAGTCACCTCACGCCATTTGGCCACGCCTGCGATGCGTGCCTTAACGTCGCAATCAATGTCACCAGACTCGTGAAATACAGGTCCCAGGTATTTCACCTGTTTCGTGCGCTTGACCGTATTGCCGCCTATGCACACGGGTGTGGGATGTATGCAGTTGCAGGCCAAGTACTCGGCCTTCACCATATTGAGCCTTAGACCGCCGTTCTCAAGCGATTCCTTTCACGCCTTAATAAGTCCCACCAACCTACCCCTGTCCGAATCTGCCAGCGCTATGTCACCAGCATACGTACATGTCTCGGATGATGTCAATATGGGTTGTAAGTAGCCCTACCAACATCTTCGAGGCCCAATTCAACCTCACTTGCAAGTTGTCGTCAGGGCCTCGTTCGTTATTCAGCAGAAATAACGGACGAGGCCCTGCCAAAAGCCAAGCCAAAACCAGCCAAATCAGTTTATAGAGAGGAACAAGAACGAAATAAAGAAGAACAAAAGAAGAACAAAATAGGTTGCCTAACCTTATTTATTTGTGACAGAAAATATATATCTAACTTAGTTACTTTAGGGTAATCGCATTAATATTAGAATATATTTGTTTCGTAACTGTTAAATTTATACCGACATAAGTTGAACTCAAAAGATCGTGGCATAACATTGTGTTCGACTTTGTTATTCTCGAATATATCTACAAACTGCTTCCGCATACGTTTGACATTACCTTACTGCAGTGAATTGTTGGAATAATAGACGTGGCATATGTAAATAATGATCAGATCTACATACATCGATCTCCGGCGATGCTTGATACTGAAAACAAGGGCACGACATTGCGTTTTTCCATTATTGTCGACAAACTCAAAAAATATTAAATATCACATTATTGATTTCTTTAATACAATAAAAATAAAAACTTAAATTAATGAAGCATCTACACGGAAAAAAATTTGTTGTTTTCAAAAATTTATTTATAGAAAAAGATCGGAAAAAGGATAAAAATAAGTCATACATTGTAGAAAATATAAGAAATTTATTGTCAAATAGAAATAAAATTAAATGTATTAACAAAGTGATAGGAATTTTGCCTAATAAGAGAAAAGAATAGAGAGGAAACAGAGAGAAAGTTGGAGATCGGAACTCACATTCACCTCAAGAAACACATTATAAGTCAATGCTACCGAATACACGTCATATTTCTGTCATCTTTAGACATTAAAGTCGGCACCAATGGAAAACTGCATTAAATATATTGGAATGTGGGAACAGCATCGGCCAGGTATTCTCAACTCGGTAGATATGTGCACTTTTTGTCCTAACCTTTTAATTTGGTCTTCTTTGTTACTGTCAATTACTGGATATAAAGCTTTATTTTCTTTTAGTCAATAATAAGTAAACAGCGGTCAACGCCTTCATATTTGGTAGGGTATCATATGTAGTATGTAGTGGCGTAGGTGTCCGGTCAAATATAAATAAGTGTATTGTAAAAATTGAGAAAATGCGATGAAAAAAGTAAGCAGCAAGGCGTTTATGTTATGGGTACTAGGCAACTGATATAATACTTGTACACCTGTTTTTCACCCTCAAAAGCGTTTAGACGTGAGAATGCCGTTGTGCCACGGAGGTGGTTAGTGTCACTTCATTTTATTAATCGAGAATTGTTAAAGACATGAGATACATTAATTATCTTTTGCAACACAAAACAGCGACGTTTCTGTGTTTACATAAAACATATTTTAAGCATAAATATTTAATATTATATCGTAAAATCTTTGGAATTTGAAATATGTTTGGGGCCTTTTCTCATGGTTATTACCAACCATGATTAATTTGTATTATAATTAAGCGGGATCTTAGATTATTACATGAAATTCTTACGATCAAAAGCTTCCGCTATAGTGATTGGTGTTCGTTGTTCTATAAATTTATCAAACATTTTTAGGTATTTATTAACTTATTTATTAACTAATTTATTAAATACATTGGTTAAACCGGTTTTCACGTTGATTCTTTGCGGCGTAGAGCGTCGCCCGGGTGGCGGATGGGAGGAAAAAGCGACTACGCTTCAGTGGCACGGACACTTTAGAGAATGGGGGAGGATCGGACTAAGAAGAGAGCGTACTTGGGACAACCAGATGGGAGAAGCTTGGTTGGAATTCCTAGATGCCGCTGGGAAGACGTAGTAGCTCGAGACCTCGGCGACTGGCGAGAGCTATCGTAAATATGCATGGCGTGAATATTCGATCTTCGAAGGTAGATCGAATATTAGAAAGAAAGAAAGAAAGAAAAATAATTTATTTAGAGCTCAAAACTATAACAAAAAAAACGTATACATTAACAAATCACTAACACATTTGTCTTAGCCCTAAAAAGGTGCCTAACTCAGCAATACAAGGAGCTGTTTAAAGAGCATCCTGCGCTGATCTTCCGTTAGGACCCTTGAAGTGACGATATAACAATTATTTATATCACGTTTATTAACAACAAGCAATTTAATTATTAGTAATTTATTAACAATAACCAAACATTTATATGTACTAAATATTAAGGAATACAAAAAATATTAGTATCATAAATAATAAAGAAAAAAAAATTCAGACAGAAAACATCAACTGAAGTGTTAAAAGATTGTAAGAAGAAACAAACAAAAATACGAAAAAATGAGTAAACACGCTAAGAATATAAAGATATTGATAAAAACATTGACTAATTACAACAACTACTTAGTTACACAAAAGATAATTATTAAAATATTAAGACATAATTTAAAAATACTATATTACAGAGCACTTGTATCTATTGCCAGGTTTGCCTGCCTCTTTTGGTGTTCAAACATAAATGATTTTAGTTTAGTTCTAAAACCATACATGCTAGACACTTTTCTTATAGGAGGAGGAATATTATTCCAACATTTAGTAGCTGAGTACTTAAAGCTACCCTAAAAGCTGTGGTATGGTTTAATGCGGCAGCGAGCTGTACAGCACACTGACGGACATTTGTAGACCTCTGGGCGCCTCTCCATTCAAGCTTGCTATAGAGATACATAGGATCTTTATTCTTAATAACCCCAAACAACAGACATGCCAAGTGCAACTTACGTCGATGCTTCATTTTCAACATTGAGCAACTGTTCAAAAAAGGTGTGACCATGACCATGACCTCTGTATGGTATATCAAAACAAAACCGAGCACATGCATTCTGTACTCGCTGAATTAGTCTCTGGGATTTTGAAAGTAAACGAGTTCCGAACACCATATCTGAATAGTTTAATTGGGAAAGTAATTTGATTGACTAATTGATTGACAATTGATTCGACTAATTGTATTCTTAGACTTTGGGATATATACGGTCGGATTTTATACAACACTTTCAATTTATAAAAACAGTTTTTAACAGAATTTGCTACATGGTGTTCAAATCTAAGATCACTGTCAATATAGAGGCCTAAATTACGTGTTTCTTCTACTCTCTCAATGGGGGTGCCCATAAGTGTAACCTGCACTGTTGGATTCAATGTAAAATGTTGTAATAAATATCATTTGCCCCAAAATTAATAAAGCTTAGTTTCATCTACCAAAATTACCAGTTGACTGAGATAGAAATTGATAAAATTCGTACAAAATTACGTCACTTCTATGGAAATTTTATCCGAATGTTCTTACAAGCGTTCTCTCGCTTTTAATGAATTTTAAGATTTTTTTGCGTCTTTATGTCAAGGTTTTTCAATGCAATTTCAATTTCATTGTTTATTAACCAATAAGGCATAGGAATATAGGTGAAATCTATATAGTTTTTGGTGTTTATAGGTCGATTGACCTTGTCTAAAGTTTTTATTCTCAAGGTAGTTATTTTCTGCCTCTTGGTAAATATACTGAAGCAACGCATACAGTGCCATCTTGTTTCAAAATAAGTAGCATAGCATTTGTGTTATGGGTACTAGACAACTGATAAACTACTTATTTAGTTTTCTTTTGTTAACAAATTCATATTATACATAAACACCCCGACGCGAGACGGGAATTGAACCCGTGACATTCGCAAGCGTACCAAAGTACGTTAGCCGCTGCGCTAAGGAGATCTTCAATTAGGAGGTAGTCATGTAGCAGGGTAGTGTGAATCTCTGAAACGTGAAGGGTGCATTGCAGCACCCTTCACATTTTTACGCCACTACTCTTGGCTAGGAAGCATATTACTGGTATATCATCATCATCATCATCATCCCAGCGTTAGTCCCGGTTGCCACCCAAACTTTCGTTTCGGTGCCCGGGGTCCGCTTTCCGACTTTTTCTACTCCACTTCGCGCGATCTTCAGCATCCCTGGTAGTGAGCCCATTGGCACGCATATCACCCTTTACGACGTCAAGCCAGCACTTTTTGGGTCTACCCCTCCTGTCGGGGCCCGGCGGAGGCGGCATGGCCAGACATTTGTTTCCCACGTAAGCATCCGGTTGCCGTAAAACATGGCCATACCAACGGAGCCGACACTCCTGCAATTTATCTGCAATGTCACGGACATGAAGACTACCGCGAATGCGGGAGTTCCTAACGCGGTCCTTCCGCGTCACTCCACACATCCACCGCAGCATATTCATCTCCGTGACACGCAGTTCTTGCTTGTGTCGCTCTAACACCGGCCACGCTTCACAGCCGTATAAAAGGACAGGCCTAATGATGGTCTTATAGACCTGCCCCTTCAACTTTACCGGCATCTTGGGGTCACAAATGACACCAGTTACCTCACGCCATTTAGCCCACGCGGCAGCAATGCGTGCCTTGACGTCGCAATCGATGTCACCAGACGCATGAAACACGGATCCCAGGTATTTCACATGGTCCGTGCGCTCGACCGTGTTGCCGTCTATGCGTACGGGTGTGGGATCTGTGGAGTTACAGGCCAAGTACTCGGTCTTCGCTACATTGAGCTTCAGACCACCGTTCTCAAGCGACTCCTTCCACACCTTCACACGTCGCATCAGCCTACCCCTTTCCGAATCTGCCAGCGCGATATCATCAGCATACATGAGCAGCCACGGGGGCTGCTCATGTGAGTTTCTGATGCTGTTCGACAATACGTCTAATACCACGCTAAACAGAAACGGACTAAGGACGGATCCTTGGTGCACACCGACGGTGATGGGGAAAGGGTTTGTGTCGCCAACAGCGGTCCGAACTACGGAATCGGAATCACGGTACATGTCTCGGATGATCCCAATATAGGCCTCTGGAATCCCTTTGGACCGCAATGCCCACCAGATTATCGCGCGAGGAATACAGTCGAAGGCCTTCTGCAAGTCAAGAAACAGACAATGCAGAGGCGTATTCTTCGCCCTGTATTTCTCCGCGACAGTCCTTAGGGCAAAAATAGGGTCCACTGTCCCGTGACCAGGGCGAAACCCATATTGACATTCCGAGACAGTGCACTCCTGTCGAATCCGAGAGTCGATAACCCTCTCGAAGAGCTTCATGGTGTGGGACATGACCTTTATACCGCGGTAGTTACCGCACTCCTGCACCGATCCCTTGCCTTTGAAGACTGGAGTAATGATACTCAGCCTCCATTGGTTCGGGATCGTACCGGTGAGGAGTGTCCGGTTGAAAAGGTCGGTTAAAGTGCCCACACCACGAGAGCCCATCGCCTTCCAGGCTTCGATGGGGACTCCATCGGATCCAACAGCTTTCCGATTCTTCATGCGGCGAAGACAATTCTGGACCTCTGCAGGCGTTATCAGTGGCACTAGTCCTTGGTTCGGAGGAAGATCTGGCGGCTGCACCTCTTTATGCTGCTTGTTCAGCAGCTCGTGAAAATATGAGCGCCATCTCTCCTTCACCGTGAGGTCCTCGCATAATAAGTTGCCCCCGGGGTCTTTTACACAGCGGCACTTGGAGATATCCTGTGCCGCTTTGACCCTGGAGCGCGCCAACTTATATATGAGCTTCTGCCCCTCAGACGAGTCCAACTTATCGTAAAGTGGTTGTAAGTGGTCTCGTCTGGCTCTGGCTACAGCTTTCTTGGTGGCGCGTTTGGCATCTCTGTATGCGTCGCGGTCTTCAGGAGATCTGGACGCTTGCCACTTCTTAAAGAGGGCTTTTTTCGCCCTGGTCTCCCTCTGGACTGAGTCGTTCCACCACCAAGTCTCCTTGTCACACTTGCGTCCGCCCTTAGACACGCCAAGCACCTTTCTCGCCGACCCAAGGATAGCCGCCTGAATCCTGTCCCAGTAAGCTTGAACCGGTTCGCCCTCACCTCCGGCGCACTTGTCGCCGATGGCAGAGGCGAACTCCTGGGACTTGACTTCATCAAGCAGCCACCACCTGATTCGGCGTTGAAGGCGGTCGACACATTTGCCTTTGGGCCTTACGCAGAGGTCCATGACAAGCAGACGGTGTTGTGCAGTAAGACTCTCACCGGGTATGACCTTGCAGTTGGCTACTTTGCTGATGTGGTGTCTCCTAGTGAGTAGGAAGTCGATTTGGGTAGCATTCCTCCCGCTCTTGTAGGTGATGAGATGCTCGGGTCTCTTTTTGAAATACGTGTTCACGATGGCAAGGTCGGCAGCCGCACACGTATTGAGGATGTCCTCCCCTTCCGCGTTGCGGCTACCGTACCCAAATCCACCGTGAACACGCTCAAATTCCCCACATTCATCACCCACATGACCGTTCAAATCACCCCCCAAAACGATCCCCTGTGATAATGGGATTCCACGGAGCACTTCTCCGAGTTGATTCCAAAACGCTATTTTATCGGCGTCGTCACAACCGGCCTGTGGCGCATAGGCACTTATCAAGTGGGTAACTACCCCATCGATAAGCACCCTAACGACCATAAGCCGGTCGCTATGACGTTTCACTTCCAAAATGTCGTTCTGGAACTCCTCCGAGAGCACTATGGCAACCCCATTCTCCCCACCAGGTGCACCTGTGTAGATCAGCTTGTAGCCATTCCCAATGAACCGGGATCTGCTGGCCTTCCACCGAGTCTCCTGCAGGAACGCCACGGCCACCCTCCGCCTGGAGAGCACATCGGCCAACTCTCTCGCGCGTCCGGTTAGCGTGCCAATGTTCCACGTTGCGAAGCGGAGTTTCCTTTTGGATGGGGCTAGTGTCTTTAGCCGTGCTCGCCCACGGCACGGTAGCCCTAGTCCACTTGTCACAGGAGTCGGGCGAAGTTCCTGCGCGTCGTTTTGCGGCGACGCCCTATCCGTGACAATACTTTTCCGTGTTCGTACCATTTTTGTGTGGCTTGTTTTGGTTTTTACGGGAGCGACTGCCGTCCGACCTCCCAACCTCTAAAGGGAAACCTAGAGGTGTCCTTCCCTCGCCGCATGCAGGCTGGCAGAGGGAGTAACCCATCAGTCGGCTTTTACGACTCCCTTGGGATGATTTGGGGTGGCCCTATTATTTCTTCGGCCGGGACCACACGGCACAAGCATATTACTGGTATACCCGCTATAAAATACTCCAGTGTTCCTTCGTACACAATGACTGTGGTCCTAAAAGTCTTACTCATTACGCGAGTCCTCTCTACTCCATAGAAATTAGAGTGGAAATTGGAGGAATGGAAATTGGAGCATATTTGGAACTTTTGGAGCCACTAGAAAAGCCCACTGTTCTCCTGCCTAGGCCGACGGATTGATGGCTTGACCTTTACTGTGCATCGACTATTGCATTGACTCGGCTCCTTGTCAATCCAGGGATTGAAGGAGACTACGCGTAACAGCACATGTGCCCTCTCCTTGCAGCATAGGCATAGACGGTCGGACGTCCCTTGAGGACCGCGACTGCTGTCTACGGCGGTCGATAATAACTCCTATCACCATAATTAACCTGACTTACATACAAAACCTGTACTTTGGAGAATTATGTACTTTAACCCAAAAAAAGAAAATGAAACTACAATTAATTTCTGGTATCAGACGGACTTATCTTAAAATTAAAGTACCGGAAGTAGATTTATTCATTTTGTATCTAAAGTATTTTCCATTTGTACATAGTTGCGAGTTTGATTCCGTTATACATAATTCTAACAACTAACCAAACACATAATGACTCAATACAAACATCTGTTCGTTCAACTATTCAGTTAACAAGATGATAAATCCGTTTGACAATCGCGTACTTGACACCAGGACTATTGTTTTATGATACCAGGATACAGAATTTTCGGAATATAATTGGATTAATGCCTTATCGTTGATTACATATATTTAATATACTTTATATATTTTTTCTATCAACTTTAAGATTCGATAGTAAAATGCTGTACCATGGTCTCAGAGATGGAACGTTTTGTCACCTTCTACTTGCCTTGTAAAGCGGAGAGTTATTGACGGTACTCGACGGTGACGACGTACCCATTGCGGCAATTGGAGTGCTAATGATACTCAATTGGCGAAGGTTTTAATCCGGCGCGTGTTCTTGAAATTTGAGGGTGCGTGAAATTTTATGGAGAACTTCGCATGTGCCTTACACGATAACTCACGGTTAGTAGAGTTTAAGGTTATTATATCATCTGAGTAAAAAAATTAGAGTTATAAAATGGTCTTATGTTCAATATTGAAATTCTTGATTTTCAATTAATTATGTCAATTGTGTTTGTGTCGAGTAACTTATTTTTAAATATCTATCGATATTACGCAAATGTAATCTGGTAACACTGATCGTGTCGTACAATTGGTGCTACTAATTTAACTAGCGGCGCCTTATAGAGGGTGAGGTGGAGTGCTAAGAATTCGCACTTGATAGGCATTTGTATGAGCCGATGGTAAGCGCCAACCTTTGACGAACGGCGGCCCAAACCAAATAGGGTTCGGCCGCGGCGTGCTGTGAAAAATTTGCTCCTCAACAACCCTTAATTGGGTGTCGCGTTGTTTGTGTTCGTGAGATACTGGCTTACCGTTCGGACAATATTTAGGAATAAGTTGAACTTGAATAGTGGTTTTTATGTGTTTCTTTCCATTTATGGTGACGGCAACGGTAAAATCTGTACGAGAAATACCAATGTGCCCATGTCTTCCTGTATGTGCGAGAAGCACCTCCTAAACACAGCGTTCGAGTTAGAGTCCTACCGGGGCTGGTGGTCAATTGTAAGCCTCTAGCAACAGTGGCCCGTAGTGAGTGACCCCATTGTGTGAATGGGAAAAGACTGTCTCCCTATTCTTCTCCACCGTCTCCTTCGCAGACATAACTGTCTCTTAGAATGAAGCTGTAAAATGTAATTTGACTTCCAGTACTTGGTAATTACATGATGATATAGGTATCTACATTACGCAGGAAATGTCCAAGAGGACGTATATATTTTAAACTATCGTGGGATTTAAAGTCATGACCTCTAGCTTAGTCCCGTAGTATAATACCACTTATTTAATACTTATCAAAACATAAAAGGGCTCGTAGTTGATGAGATTGAGTTGTTTAATACGCTTTTGCTGCTTTTCGAAGTGCTTAAAATAGTTTCTTTTGTTTTTTTTTTTAAACTGTAATTTATTTACTGTTCTATGTATTCACTATAAGTATGTTTTATCTTCCGTGACATCTCCTACTGGGGCCAAGCGGAAGAACAGCGCTGGTCTCAACGGCTGGCTGAGCTTAGTCCTTTTTTAGGACATACTTCCATATTAATTACTTTTATTCTTTTATAGTAATGTTAGCTTAATTATTGTAATATTTTTAGTTACGCTGTATTCGTTGTCCTAAAATAAACATATTTTCTTTCTTCTTTCTTTCTTCTGAAATCTCAGCCTTTCTGACAGTATATCATGTGAACTAACACAGGGTTGGCACTGATTTGTTACGGGGACGTTTCTCTTAGCGTTGATGTGCCACTGATTGGGACGCATGAAGTGTTTGTATACTACAATTTTTGTATTCTTTTTACCGCTAATGAGTGTTCGTTAGGCTTGTCGAAGAATTTGTATACAGGTGTCGATTCTTTATAAACAACTCAATGGTTTAAGCTGGGTACCGGTTGTGCCTTTGTGTACTTTTTTTGTAATAAGACTAGTATGTACCACATTTAAGATCAAATAATGATTCGTTAAACTTAAAATTTAAGTGATTTAATGACTTAATATTCTACATGATTTACGTTGGCTATTTAATAATATAAACGAAAAGTTTAAATAAAACAATTCCAAAAGTTTATCTCATCAACCGTCAACAATTCAGAATGTTTGTGACTAACGGCAAATAAAATAAAAATAGTAAATATTTTTATATTTAAAAGTAAACAATATTTACTGATAATATTTTCTGTAAGACAGATTTATGAATGCAAATTTCAAATTAATAGAAAATATATCTTTACTATTTAGTCTCTAGAAAGAGTATTTAATCGATAGCCTCATTTAAACTGGTTAAAAAGTGAATATTTTATCAGTTTATACGAGATAGCATATGATAGAAAATAAGAAGAATTGAAATTTTACGGAATTTCAAGGAATATTGAACTTAAATACAGGAAACGTACCGTCATTGAGAGAAGCAGCTAACGAAGAGTATGGAATTTGAAGAGTTAGAAGAAAATAGTATAATATGGTATAAGCGGTCTAAGTACTTAGTTTTCGTCTCATTATGCTTCAGATATATCAGAAAAATTACGTATATTCCTTCTAAATCAAAAAATGGCGAACCTTTTCGAAGTTTCGCAATAAAAATTAAGTGACAATAACAGGCATTTTCCTCTTGGGACGCTAATAGAAGCGTAACGATGTCCCCTGGGTGTGCGATAGGAGGGGAATCGCGGGAAACAGGGGCCACGAGAGACAATAGCTCGAAATTACAACCGGCCAATTGAGCGGCTTGTAAACTTGATCCCCCACATTGTTTCCGCACTTCATGTTATACTCAGTCTAATAAAATTGATACTAATAAAATAAAATAGTTTTTGAAGTAAGATTTTTGAGACGATTTTAATTTTATATTGCGGAACCACAGTATATTTTTTATTGCTGTAAAAAAGCAGACAAGCTGATAGCCCTTAATAGTAAGTAGAAACCGTCCAGCCAGTCAACCAGGTTTATATTTGAAAGGCTTTTCAGGGTCCAAATTCCAACAAGAATGGAATGGACAAAGGGACCTGATCCACCGGAACATAATAGTCTGGTATGGTACACTGATGGATCCAAAATGGAATCAGGTACAGGGGCGGGGGTACATGCGAAAGACTACAAATGTAGTAAACGCTTGGGAAAAATGGCAAATGTATTCCAGGCTGAAACATATGCCATAATAACCTGTGCTCAGGAGAACATAGATAGAGGCACCAAAGGCAAATCTATATATATTCTCAGTGACAGTCAAGTTGCAATAAAGGCCATCGCCTCCTTCAAAGTTGACTCCGGACTTGTCCTGGATGCCATTCAAACTCTAAATAGGCTTGGAAGGCATAACAGGGTAAGACTAATGTGGGTGTCACGAAGGAATTCATGGCAATGAAATGGCAGATGAACTGGCAACTCATCTAATTATTTTATGGGTCCAGAACCATGCGTATGCATTCCAACTAGTCTCGTGAAAGCCACATTCAGGGATTTTGCAGATCGCAGTCAACAACAATGGCTGACTAGAATCGGTCTGGAGCACTCCAAAAAATTTTTGGGATCCACGTACAAAGCACGAGGATCCATCTGGAACATGAGCAGGGGGCAAATACGCTACTTGCTTGGGGCCTTTACTGGGCACTTTGGAATCAACAACATGCTTATGAAGATGGGGCTAACCGCGACACCTATGTGCAGGTTGTGTGGGGAACCTACAGAACGCATGGAACACCTAATGTGTACATGCGATGCATTGGCCAGGAGGCGAATGAATCTTTTGGGGGTAGGATATCCGACACCGGAAGACTACAGGCTCCTATCTCCATATCTCATTGTTAGGGTCATGAAGCAGATCTTCAATGAGATTGGAGAGGAGTGATTGCTATCTAGGGGACCACAAAGATCCCATTGGGTCGAAGTGTCCGAGATAACTCTCGGACCTGAAATAAGATAAGATAAGTAGAAACCATCGTCTATGGATGAGTGCGACACCAGGGGCACTGCCAAAGCGCTGCCATCCACATAGAAAACTGGAACTTGGGTTATTTATGGCATGGCATGGCACAGGGTTATTATGTTGGCTTATTTAAATAAAATATCCAGACGGGCCTAAACTCGTAAAAAGTAGCAACCCTATCTTTGGAGCTAGGGTTGCTTTTTTCGACTTTTACGTGAACTAATCCCCTGCATAATAGATTTATTATATATAGTGATTTTTAATTATTTTATCGAATTTGTAAATACTTGAAATCTTCTACTGAATGACGGTAAGTTTTTTATTATCTCAAACGTATCTTATTTCAGTATTTTTAAAGCAGAACTTTAGGTCTACATGAAGAAATAATCAAAAGTTGTCAAGAAACTTAGTCAAGAAACGGACGTTTCCCCAAAGAGCAGGGTGTATAAATTTACACCTTAAAAATTATTTGCAATATTTGATTAAAACTGTTATATAATTTTTCTCCGTGAATGGGCTTGGTAAGAATAAACAATTAGTCGTGTTGAATTTCGGCATAAGTGACCTAAGTTTCAGATTCCTTACGCGGAGGGCAACATGTTAGCGGTGTCCCCGATGTCGTAAACGTCCATAGATGACGGCAACTGCCTACTATTAAGCTGTCGGCCCATGATGTAAAAAATAATTAAAGTATAACGATCAAGACTTGTTGTTCGTTGTACAATAGGTGTGATTCGCAGTCAATTTGTTCGCGTCAACGCGCTTCTATTTAGGAGATCGTTTATTCTGTGAGAAACTCGTTGTTGTTGGATTGCTCATATTGTTTGAGATTATTGAATAATGTTTTAACTCAGCGATTCATTCGCTAAATTTAACATTTGGTTCATTTAACTTGCTTTTAAAAATATTTTATATCGAAAACCCATCATTTTGAAGTTAATCACAGCTGTAAAGCTTTTATGAATCATTATTTATTATTAGTAGTAGAGAATCACTGCGGGCCTAGTACCTAGGCCCCGGACCTAGGGTTTACTGTTGACTGTCGTAGAATTTCAGTTTCTTTTCATTTTTTAAACAAATGAGGCACAAAAAAAGTTGGAGCAGGTAAATTTGATTATTACAAGAGATCCAACCGTTTTGTCTAATACTAAGAGGATAAATTTTTATATATTTTATTTTATTTTATACTAGCAGCCCGTCCCAGCTTCGCACGGGTATTTAACAAAAAATTAAAAATTAAACCCTTCTATTTTTTTTCGGTCTCGGGGAAAAACCTCTCTTGACGGGTTATCCCGGCCCGGGGGGACCGAGGGATATAAGGGACTCCGGAAAAGATGTTTGACCCACTAAAAAACCCTGCTGTTCTCCTATCGTCTACGCCCGGGCCCACGGATATATGGCCTGCCGATCTCGTGGCCCGGGCCGGCGCCGGCCCACGCTTTGTCTTAAAGCGGGCCCCTTCTAAAGTGCTGGCGCCAGGGGGTCAGGGTTTCGTCCCCCCGGCGCTCTCTTGTAACAACTCTAGGAGTTGAGGGGGGCTGTGGAACAGCACGCGGCCTTCTTCCTCGCGGCAATAGTGCGGGCGGCGGATCCTCCCCCGAGGGGCCGCCCGCGGCCGTTTTCTACGTCGGCCGGAGATCGTTGCCCGCCCTCCGGCGCCGACGACGCGGCCTACGTTGGCGGGAGGGGAGTGCGGTGGCGGACTCCCGCTCCCGTTCCGCCGCCTCCCTTGCAGACACTACTGCCTCGCAAAAGGAGGCGACGGCCGTCCATCCAGGATCGCCCCCGACCATGGACAGAACCAGGGCCGGGAGTGACAGGTCCGCGGCCAATTCCGGACGGGACTCGCATCCCCGTCGCGTGCTAGTCAGGCGTGGGTACGACTACCAGACGACACTCCAGAAAAATCAGAGTCGCCTGACGTCGTAGCCGGCCCAGCAAGACCAACCGACAGCGAGGATGCAATTCCCGCCCCGGGAACACTCTGTACAGGCGCAGTCGAAATAGGCATGGTTTCGACTACCAAATCAGGTCCCAGGGTAGAACCCGGGACCCCAATCAGTATTCGCAATCATCCCACCGGGGACCACGCCACGAACAGAGAGCTAAGTTGGAAAGGATGTAAGAGGTAGACGGAAAGAAAGGTAGGACTCTGTCGCCTCGAACGGAGAGGGGAGTGAAGCGACGGATGCTCGGGGACCTCGGGTACGCACACCCGTGCACTCCTCGGACAGAGGAGCGCCCCTGAGGGCAAACCCTTCTATTTGCGTCAGGTTACTAAAAAAATAAAATTACAAAGAAAGTTTGAATATTATTATTTCTATGAGCTTTTATTTTAATGATTTTTTTTGTTATTATTACTTTTTATTTATTTTTCGTTATTTTTTAATAAGTATTCTAATTTTTGTAAAAACCCCAGTGACGCACGCCTACATTGCATAAGGTGCTGCCTAGCTAGCCGAACAGGGTGAGCGGCTACCACGCAACATTTTTCTAATACTTACATTTTTAAACTCGTGATATCTTTCGAATGGAATATCCGAATTGAATAATTCAAAAAGTTATATAAAGTTATTGAAACAGTTTTGAATATGAAGTAATTTATTTTCATAAGGATTAATACCAAGATCCAAATAAAGAGTCTTTTCTAGGGGCGGCATTTCAATTAAATTTTTAAAATAAAAGAACACTTATTGTGGCATAACTATAATAGTTAGACATATGCTGTCGCGACACTTTTTGTAAATAATGATGTGTTCTGCAAAGTTGTAGTACATTATTTTATTCTATCATCAATAGTTTTCGCAACGCACGCAATTTAAATAATATTTTAGGTAATTTTTTTACACTTTGGGTTACATTATTGGAGTTTTAGTAAGGATCCCTAATTTTTTTGAAAATATAATATAGCCTATGTCACCCGGGGATAGTGTAGCTTCCCAACAATGAAAGAATTTTTTAAATCGGGTCAGTAGTTTCGGAGCCTATTCAAAGCAAACAAACAAACAATCAAATCTTTCCTCTTTATAATAGTAGTATAGATATTTCATATAATAAAGGAAGCGTTCTCGCTTCCTTTGTTCTAATAAAAATAATATAAATAAGATAAAACAAAATAGTTTTATGTATCTGCTTTTTAGCGACTGCCTTATTATTTTTGTTATACATATTCACATGATCAGCGAAAGAAGATATTAAGCCATGATTACACCGTTCAGCCCTGGTATTTGTTGCACTGTCTCCGGATAAGTGGCTGGATGAGAAAAGCGGAGGATCGGGTGTTATGGCGTGATCTTGGGGAGAACTATGTGCAGCAGTAGGCGATGTAAGACTGTTGATTGATTGATTGAGGGGGGAGTAAGAATACTTACCTCTGCAGCCAGGGTCGATCTGTCATAAAAAGCGATAAACCAACCCTAGCTACGTGGTAGGGCTCCAGGCCCCGTCTGGATGGCAACCACCAGTGTATAAGTATGCCACCATAATGACCTTGTGTTGTGTTTCAGCATTAGTGGCCCAGATTCCTGTACCTATACGGGACAACAGCGTGTTCGCAGTGCTTCTAGCGTCGCAACCATATACAGGTGCGGCGGCAGTAACTGCTTTCTACTAAATGGGCCACCAGCTTGTCTGCTGTTCTTCAGTAATAAAAAAAATACGTACAGACACCCACCACCATCTTCACGACGGTATAAATCCACGGTCCACTAATATACATAATTATTCAAGGTGTATATATTAGAGTGGGTCAAAAAATCGACTAAAGAAGGTCAAAAGAAATTAATCTTCAAATAATCAAACTTCAAACTTTAATATCTTTTAAACGATGAGGTTTACAAAAAACTAAAAAAGATCTTTTTTGTAGAGCATTCAATTTCCTATAAGTATACGAAATCGATATTTTTGATGCACAGCTAGCAGAGAGATATGTTTTTTTTTTCTAATACTGAGGAAAATATGGAAAACTGTAAGACGGAGCACCTTCCAATAAAATTAAGAGCTCATATTTGGATGGAGTGATGTCAAGTAACCTATTTTCTGAGTACAAAGTAAAAAAAACAGTCGACTTTTTTGACCCACCCAACTATATATACCAGTGAGACGGACAAACTATTAAATGGTTCCTTACTATTTATAAAATGTATATTCAACTCATTACGGTACAAAGATGTTATCTACAAGACAAGAGTTAAATAGTTGTGATTATTCCTTACCGCGTGGAATCCAAACATTCTATTCTGGGTAATTACTCTACCAATGATCTGGAGATCTTAGCATTATTCTCATTAATATCTGACTGATTTGATACAATTCACCTTTGTCATGTGTTTTTTTTTATGTTAATAAGAAGTATATTTTGGTCTTGTATTTTTGGTAATGATGATTGAGTCCGATTTAAAAGCTTTTATCTTTATTTTATAAACATTTTATTCTGATTGCATTCAAAAATTTTTAAAAAGTAAATAGCTTTATAAGCGCAATAGTCCTATGACTACTGAATTACCTGTTAGCTCAGTGGTATGATACTCAGAAATTAATCCTGAGGTCCCAGGTTCAAATCCCACGGTAGTATGTGCGGCTTAGGCAGTTTTTTTCACCTAATTATAGCATTGTTATAAATAGGTTATAATAGGTGAGGAAAAAACGGTAGAGGAAAACATCGGGAGGAAACCTGCATATTTAAATCACTGGTATGTGTAACCTGCCATTCCTCATTGGATAAGCGTGGCAGGTAAGTATACCTGCCACGCTTTCCCAGTAGGGAAGTCCGAGCTCAGCGGTGAGACGCTATGGGCTCTTATCTGTCCTCTGACTGCCCTGCCTCAAATTTCTCAGCTTCTACATCTACTAAACTAGCTCCAGAGGAATTCAGCATAGGGATAAGCATTCTCAATCAGAAAAGAAAATATTGTAGAATCTCGGAATGAAGAAGAGTAGAAGAAGCTTTTTAATATTTATTTGGCGACGTGTGTAAGTTCGATTCACACGAAGGAAAAATAAGGAGCAAATTGTTTGCTCTAATTAGGGTGTCTGTATCCGTTAATTGTGTTGGATAAAAACCTCTGTGACTCAGATTATCACTTAGTGCACTTTCTTACGTAAATAAATACATAATATACATAAACACCCAGAAGCGAGACTGGAATCTAACTAATAACCTTCACAAGGGCACTGAAGGGCGTAATCCTTACGCCACGAAGGTCGCATCAAACCTTACTGATCTGCTTAATAATTCTAAATCTCAATATGTAAATAAAAATATGATAAATTTAAGATTTAGGTTTATATATTTTTATCCGTGCAGGGGCGGAGAAAGAATACTAACCTCTGCGGCTGAGGTCGGCCTGTCATAATAGGCGACAAAATAACCCACCCTAGCTACGTGTTAGGACCCCAAACCCGTCTGCATGGCGACCACCTTTGATGTGTTCTGGCATTAGTGACCCAAGTTCCTGTACCCTTATGGGTGTTCGTGATGCCACTAGCGTAGCAAACACCCATAAGCGACGGTAACTGCTAAATTCTAAGAGGGCTGTTAGCGTATTTGCTATTCTAAAGCAAGAAAAAAAATACAATATCCAAAAACCCGTTACAAACATTGCAGAATAGAGTTAATATAATGCGCAATAAATTAGTTTTCGACTTTTTTCTAAAAATTGTTAATAATAAAATACGAACAACGCCATAATTAAATACGATCATCTTTAGATAAGGAACGGAAATTCAAACAAATCAAGTCAACAGTGCTTAATATTATCATATATTAAAATAATTTCTACTGTTATCGTAAACTTACAAAAGTGTAAATTAAAATATATCATGATATAACACAGCTAGACTTTATTTTTCAATGCTGTATATTGTATCAAGTTATTACTAGACCAGTATTTCTATCTGGCAACAGGTTATATCGTGGAAACTATTAGTTGTTTGTTATCTTTTTATACAAAAAAGGTCAAATTTGTTATGAAAATCAAATAAAAAATCATTTATTATAATAGCCAGAGTCACAAACAATGATATATCAAATGCTACTTGTGTATAACTTGTATAAATAATCATATATTCTATAATATTGTCATTGTCAAACCAATATCTGATATGTGCAAAAAGTTAAACTGTATGGAATAAAACAACACTCTCATGTAAAATTTTATAAAAAATAAAATTTATTTTGTGTGATTTATATTAATGTAATGATTAGACTCACAATTATATATCAAAGGTTTGGGTAGCAAACCAGTCATAATAGCCAAAATGTTGAAATCTCAAAAAAGTGCTTATGTACTTTTCATATACATACCTACAGGTAGCAAATATTGGGCTGACAACGATGATTTATTTTTTTGTATTCAGTAAGTATGTAAACAGAGAAAGAGTAACCTTATAGTAGGAAAATAATTTTGACTAATGTAAATAAATACCAAGCATACGAATATTTTTCGCGGAAATCGAACCGATACGATTTTAGAAAGCCTTTTAATCCTAAGATCGTAGTAGTCATTCACGTAACCATTGAATGTCGTCTGTCGTCGATCTGGATTTTTTGTTTCCAGTTGGAAACGTCGTCAATTCCACGATACTGGATCGTACAGTAGAATATTGTGGGACTATCGTGCAATGCATTCGCAACATCCGTTTCCAGGGGTGCTTTAAAAGACCGTGAAAGCATGATAATGCTGCCAGGCTTTAATACCCCTAAAATCTGATACTATCAGACCACTAAACATTTACTTATTAAGGCTAACTGTACGAAAATGGGATTTCGTACGAAGCCACGAATAGATCTCTTCTACTACTAGCTCTTCTTCTTCTTTCTACCCTTACTACACTTTATATGGGATCAACACTACGTGTTCTTTTCTTTCTTTTTCTTTTTCAACCGTCATCTTAACATTCAAACTATTTTAGCCACATCGTGTTATCCGTGCAGGGGCGGAGAAAGAATACTAACCTCTGTGGCCGGGGTCGGCCTATCGTAAAAGGCGACAAAACAACCCACCCTAGCTACGTGGTAGGGCCTCAAGCCCGTCTGGATGGCGACCACATTTGATCTTAAGTATGCCGCCATAATAACCTTGTGTTGTGTTCCGGCATTAGTGACCCAAGTTCCTGTACCCTTATGGGACAGCAGCGTGTTCGCGATGCCACTGGCGTTGCAAACACCTATAGGCGACGGTAACTGCTAAATTCTAAGCGGGCTGTCAGCTTGTCTGCTGTCCTACGCAATAAAAAAAAATCGTTTTTTACGCAATTTTTCCATCTTTTCTTTGCTATATTCTTTCTTTTATATTCTTCCACTTTCGTATCGAAGAAAGAAAGAAAGAAATACTTTATTTGACGAAATAGCGACGCCCTTACATTGTTACATGTTTATTAATACATACATAAAAATAGTCTAAGCAACATATACTAAAAAAGTCTAAGCAACATGTACTAATTTAAATTTTAGGATAGTTTTTCACATTATAACGTTGTATTTTATTTTTAAATTAATATTTTAGGGTCCTATGATGTAAAAATAACAGGTGTTGTCTTTATAAGGTCTTTTAATAACATCATTTTATCCCATTGTTCCTGAGTCCATGTTCTGCGTTCTCTACACCATTCATTTCGACGAGCGCGATTGCCGTGACGTATCGGTGGGCACCTAATTGAGTGTCGAGCTCGTAGGCCGTACTCATGCAGTCGATTTCGCACAGTTTAGGGACTTACATCAACACCACTTGAATTTTGTAGCCTCAAACTTATCTCTCGAGCGGTTAACATCGGCTGCGTCTTGCAGTCAGTTGTATGTACCAGTCTTGCCGAGTGGTTGAATTCCTCTTACGGCCTGGATGATGTTCAGCGGGTTCCCTTGTATTATTGTAGCGCTGCCAAAGACGACAAATAACACTTCTATGAATCCCAAAATGCTGAGACACCTGAGATTGATTACTTCCCGCTTGCAACATGCCTACAGACAGCTCTTTGCATTTCATTTGCCGTCAAATGTTGTCGTTCCATGACGTAAATAATATCTAACAATTCAATTTTGTCGCTAACTTTATTTAAATGACTGGTAAAATTATAAAATCAAGACTAAACGTAGCAATAAAAACGCACTTAAATTCAAACAAATTTCCTTTCATTTAATTTTATGAAAAAAACAAAACATATCGAATTTTTTTTACAACCAGCCAGTATGTCAACAATAACAAAAAAAGTTTACATACCTACGCACTTTGAGTGAGTAAAGACTTAGAAATTAATTAGTGTAAATGGTAAATTTGTAATATCATGTATGTTGCTTAGACTTTTTCGATGTGTATGGCATTAGGAATTTGTACGCCTCTTTTTCAGCAAACAAGGTTTGCACTCAGCATGTTGTTGTGTCGGAGTTATATCCGACACAATGCTGATTTTCAGTGCAAACCTTTCGCATTGTTCTTATCGCATTGTCCTTTTCACGTGGTGTTCTTCACTTCGCATTATAGGGCCATACTACGCCATTCTGTTACTATTTAGGGTTAATCACTGGCGTTACTTTAAAATTTACCGTTATATATGTACATATATTTCTTCTACTAGCTCATATGCAACGAATATAAGGTTCTATTAGGCAATTTTTTTCATATTGGTCAGACGGCAGTCGTCTATATCTATTACCTATTTATATGCACAAGATTAAGGGAGGGTGACATAAAAAGGCGAGCAGGAGTATAAATTGTATTTCAGAAAATTCAGTAAGTCTCAGTATCCAAGCAAATTTTATTTGCATCAGGAATTAAATGAACTGCATGGTACTCGCATTGAGAAAAAAGTTTATAACCTTTAAGAATATATAAATTCTTGAACAGAATATCATTATTAAAAAGTTAATACCGATTGTATAAAGCCAGTAGCCAAAATTCAAATGTTTGGCACTGCATGCAACAGTATTACTTTTTCAAAGAAGTTGACTTTGTTATTTTTATCGTTTAAGGCTCAATACAATGCCAATTTTAAGCGTATAATATATGCAGTTTATTTTATTGAAACCCTAATAAGGATATTTAGTGATATAAAGTTGGGCGATTTAAAGTTATGACTGGAAATGAGTAAAAATAGAGATACATTAAACACTTTTAGATAATAAGTCATAGTCATTATCATCTCAGCGTTAAATCCCGGTTATAACCCAAACTTTCGCTTCGGTGCCCGGGATCTGCTTTCCCTTTTTCTGTTCCACTCCGCACGGTCGTTGATCAGTACATTGGCATACATCTCACCCTTTTCGACGTGAAAAAAGAGTTGGCTGTTAAAAAATTAACAGTAGGTCAATAGTTTGTTGTAGGTTAATAGCTAGTAATTATTATTAAAAAGTGACGACTTCTAATCTACTGTCATTAGCCCAACGTAATAGTAACAATATTCAAGAAGTCACTGGTCCTGCCCAACAGGTATTGCAAAAGGAAAGCATTTATTCCTTACAATGGTATTCTAATAAGTGCACCCACCAGCAAAAATTCCTAACGCGCTACTGCTTTCAGCCCTTTTACTACTGCTACCACTTAACACTAAGGCTTATAGCCTAACATGTGCTTTCACTAAACCAGAAATCAATGAAAAAATAGAACTTATATCTTGGCCTATGAGACCATCATTTTTATATTGCATTCATATTGGAGGACTACTTTTATAATTTTTCTTTGCGACCTGAAACTCATATGTCTGTTAATGGCACCATGATTTAAAACATTTTATAATATATGATTATAAAAAACCCATATTGCTTTAGGACAGAAGAGTGGTTGACGGGCCACTTGTTATTAAGCAGTTACTATCACTTGTTGGTTACATCGGCTGTTTGCGAGTTCAGAGGCACCGCTAACACTCTGCCATCCGCGTATTTGTACTGGAGAACTGGAACTGGAAACTTATACCGAAAAACAACACAAGGTTATTATGGTGGTGTATTTAAAAAACAGTGGTGGTTGCCATCGAGACGGGCTTGGAACCCTACGCTAAGAGTAGCGTGAGTAGCTAGGATTGTTTAGTGACATACCGACCCCGGCCGTAGAGGTCAGTATTCTTACTCCATCCCTGCACGGATAAAATAAATAAAAAAATCAGCTCCCAAGGACATATTTCACACTGCTTCCCCTTAAATGCAGCTTTACTTATCTTTTTAACCCGTTGATTGGTTTCGTGGGTCGTCGCAAGATAATTTTACTTTAAATAAACCGCTTCAATGGAAAGCTTTTAAGGCAACTAAGTGTGCATTGTATTATTTCGAGTTTGCAGATGAAAGATATAAGTTGCCAAAAGGTCAGGTGATGTAATTAAGAAAAAAAAACAATAAAGAAAGTCTTTCCATGATATTTATTTATTTATTTAATTATTTATACATGACATACAAATTTTAAATATAAAAGATACATATCACAGCAGTTCATGTACAACAACTAATTTGACTTAGAGAAAATCACACTGGCCCCTGAACTAGTGAATACTGTATCTCAGTGGGCCAGTATTTTTAACATAAGTACTAATATATAATAATTACCATTATATTAATAATTAAATAATATATAGTAGTTAAATGAGATCTTCTTCTCAGTCGAATACTCTTGACAGAGCAGTCGTGGTCACGCAAGACGCCCGGCAGCGCTTCACCACCGCGCGCCATTTGTCCCTAGCTGAAGCCTGTCTTGCGCAGTCGTTTAGGGATGTGTGTGTCATAGACTTAATTTGGTCCTTCCATCGCAACGGCGAACGCCCTCGCGATCTACTGCCATTTACCCGGCCCTGCACAACCAGCCGCTCCACGGAGTCCCCCCCGCGTCGCGTCACATGTCCAAAGAACTGGAGTATTCGGGATTGCACCACCGATGACAGTCTCTCGCCGATGTTAAGCTCCTTCAAGATGGAGACATTGGTGCGGTGCTGTGTCCAGGAGACATTAAGCAGTCTCCTCCAACACCACATTTCCAAGGCGTCAATACGCTGCCGCTCCCTCTCCTTCACCGTCCATGTCTCGGCCCCGTACAGGAAAACCG
The DNA here is from genome assembly GCA_963693495.1 of Malacosoma neustria. Taxonomy (NCBI): domain Eukaryota; kingdom Metazoa; phylum Arthropoda; class Insecta; order Lepidoptera; family Lasiocampidae; genus Malacosoma; species Malacosoma neustria. The sequence continues at coordinate 7,487,790 of OY856391.1, read as the reverse complement.
GGAACACAAGCGCTCTTACGAGACGGGTCTTGGTGGTCTTGGTTATGCTTCGGTCTCGCCATACCTTCGAAAGTCTGTCCATGGCACTGCGCGCGATGACCATGCGCCGAGATTAGCAGAGATTAGCACTAAATGAGATATAGTAGTAAAAATAAATGGTTTATATTTATAATAATATAATATTTTTATGTTATTTGTGGCTCCACTACTTTACGCTCTGATTTGATTAGTGTCATACTAGAAATATATTACTTATTATTACTACATAAGTGAGATTTATTACTTAAATTAACAGAATTTATTTATTTTTCTAAACATTGGCTGAGCGAAAATGTTAGATTAAACTACGTTATAAAAAATGTAATTCAGATGTAAAAATTTGGAAAGAAAGTGCATATATGTGTACTATGAAGTTGGGTGAAATGATAATTATTTCCAGGTTTAGTAATAATAATAATATAATATCATAATTACATTGAAATCCACGACACCTTGGTGCAGGCAACATTACCATGTTGCTTTAGTAGGAACCTGTGTCACATATGGCAAGAGACTACGTTAGACTCCCACCATCGGGATGTCCGTAACTCCTACGGTTACTATATCCCGCGTAGTCCTGGTCCCTTTTGTGCTCATGATAGAATGGGTTCACGGCTATTCATACTATCTTCCCATTCACTCAGAAACTTGATGATAGAAATACAACGAGGTTTTTTAATAAGTAAACCTGAAAAGTATCCAGAAATTCCATCGCAGTTGGGAAAACAAGTGAAATAAAAAAAGAGTAGTAATGAGCTAAGAAATGAAAAGGATTATTTATCCTTGATTGAGGGAGTAGACTGAGTCAGTTCTGTAAAAATTACATTATTTAGCTCCAGATGCACTATTTTCTAGGTATTCATACCTATATAAGAAAAAAGAATTTCCCAGAACGACTCCAACAAATAAGGAATAACGATCTCATTTTTCAGAGAGAAAGCTCTTCAAGCCTTCGAAAGTCTAATTAAATTTCATTGTTTGCTCCAAAGAGCACTAAACAGAAAAAGTGATAATATTTTCGGATGGGAAATCCAATTTCCCTCAAAATTCAAAATTATTATTTTATCATTATATCATATTGTTAAAAATCTACTTTTACAGTTATACTCAAGTATTACAGAGTTTTATTAAACAGACAAAAAGTTGGTTTAATATTTTAGTAGTTACAATGTCTCTAACAGACGCTGCAAATGCCCATACGAGTATCTAGGTATAGGAATCAAAAAAATATGTCATGGAATTTGGTGAGCGACTGTTAGCTTTTAAACCGGAAAGCTCTTAAAAATCGAACCATTCGATTGGAGTTTGTGATACCACGTAGATACAGCTTAAATATAATATCATTTTTGCACATAGAATTAAAAAAAAACAATAACGCGTAAACAATATTACTTTCGATCGGTCTTCGCTTCGTCCGAGTGAAATGTCGCCTATTGCCAAACGCGTGCGCAGCGGTGCAACGACCGGCAACCTGATCTATGTGATGACAGAGTACCTGTTAGCGGACCGATCACATGGTGCAAATACAAGCGAAAAGCGGTTTGCATATCTAATATTTTATGATAAAGAAGTATAATCCAAATAAACACAACATCCCTGCTATTAATATTAAACGACATACGTATGATTTTTTTTTTAGTTTTAATTCCTACTTCAAGAGCCTGCGAACGAACAGTTAATTTTTTTTATAGGTGTGCATAATTGTAGCTTTAAAAATGTTTATCATTTTTACACGTATTTTTAATTCTACGATAATATTAATAAAATATTTGACAATCGAAAAAATTTTTATATTTTCAGTAGTGTTGTCAGTTTTTTTTATTTATTTGTATCTAGGCTACACCAAAAACACTAGCCATAGAATTAAGTAATAGAATACTCACAAAGGTCAAAATGACTTAAGATAGTAAATTTGTCAGTGCATGAAACATTGGTATTATTCTGGCACATTCAATTAGAAAATGCTGCAATTGGATTATCGGCAAAGTTCTAAATATACACTTACTTACACGTGTAAGTGAGTAAGACACGTATCATTTAATGGTCCCAGCTGAATATCAGCGCAGGTGAATATTACCAGCAAATGCTGAGCTGGGACCAATTTCGGATAAAATATTACTTATAATTACATAAATTATTTAAAAAAAAAAATTAAGTCCTAAACAAATAAATTTTATTTAATTCTATATAATTATATTAATCAAGGGTTTACATATTTAGTATGAAAGAATTTTTTTTAATATTCTTCAAATATGTAAATTTATTTTATATCATTATGCAGGTATTTTAGTTATTTGATGCCAACCTTACAGTAAGTCAATAGTATTATTTTCAGTTTTTGAATTGAACGACTTATTCGAAATTTCAAAAATTATCCAGACTTAAGTGAGATGAAAAACAGCTATCTCGTGGGTCTTCTTCCCATTATTCAGGGGCAGGTAGTGGCCTCGAGGCGTAGCCTCATTACCCCAGCTTCAACTCAGGGGTGACTACCCCCGGTGGTGTGGTGTTGGCCTCCGGAGCACGCGCATTTATGTGAGTGGTGGGGCATCACAGTGGCCGATGATAGCCCTTCTTCGACCTGGATGGTCATCTTCTTTGTCCCAGCCTTTGGCCACAGGAGCGAGACATCGACGGCGGTCCAACGAACGCCTCATCGGGTGAGGTACCGCCGGAGCAATAGCATCAACGGTGGTCCAACGGGGCCTCATCGGGCGGGGATGGCTGCCGGACCACAGCATCGACGGCTACCGGATGACGGTCATCTTCAGGCTAGAAGACCATCGCGGTGTCATTGTGGCGCCTCAGCGACGGTGTGTGGTGTCGTGGCTGGCGGCCGGCCAACAGACGTCCGCTTCGGCTGGAGGCAGCAGAGCGTCTGAAAGCGAAAGGAGTGCCTGTTAAGAACTTGCATCTTATTCGTGTAATGCACAGTACAGTCCCTAGTTGGCGTCACAGACAAGTTCAGTATTGTAGTGGGTTTATACCAGGGATCGGCTCTTAGCCCTTATCTATTATTTTTATTAACATCAGGATTACAGTAGTGCCTCCTCCTGTATCCTCCTTAGTATATGCTCTTTGCCGATAACATTGTGCTGGTTGGAGAAAATGCTCATGAGATTCAGAGCAAATTGGCTAAACGTCAGGAGAGATTGGAGGGTGTTGGGTTGTAGTAGAAACGAAACTGAACATCTACTTTGCGACTTTGGTGGAATTTTCGTCTTACCACCCCGATTACCATATGAGACATCTCAGAAACAATTTGCGATCTACAAGTGCCGTTTAGACTTTGAGGTAAAATTTATAATCTGTGATCAGAATGTTGGGGCACAAAGGGGAATGATGAAAGGAGTGCATTGCATGCAGAAGAGATGCGAATGTTGAGATTGATGAGTGGAGTTACAAAAATGGATGAAATTAGAAATAAGTATGTTAAAGGAAGTTTGAAAGTAGCGCCAGTGATTAAGAAGCTGAAAAGTAATACATAAGCCAGGTATGGCTATATAATGCCAAGAGAGGGGCGTCATGTATCAAGGAGGATGCTAGAAATGAGAGTGGATGGATAAAAGAGGAGAGGTAAACCTAAGATGAATTGTGTAAGAGATGACATCTTAAAATAAATGTGTGAATGTTCAGACTACGTGGAAGGAGAGAACATGTTGTGCCGAGCCCACATAGTTTGGAATAAGGGCAGGAAGAAGAAGAACTTGAAAAAATATATTTGACCTCTGTCTTCATGATGAACATAGTAATATTTCATTTTACAACCTTTACAGCTCAATTATTTGAAAACCTACTTTAATAATATATCAATAATGTATAGCATTGTTTCTTATAACTAGGATTTTTATTTATTTCACTTCTCTAACTCAAAATTAGTTGGAATAAATCTTAGCATCTAAGAGTCGAATATTTCCTTACAAAATTCACATAAGTCAAAATCCTCCATAAGTCTACTAACTATCCTCTATAAGTTCTACTGTATAACACTCCGGGTATAGATAACATCTTATAACTTATACCAAACATGAACCAGTAACGTTGTATAGTGCAAAACAACGTGAACAGAACAAAAATAGTCTCAATTGCATCGGAACAGTTGCGAGTGAAATCCGAACCGGAAAATATTTGCATTATATTAAGCTAGCTGACCGTTATTCTACCATATAAATAAAAAAAATTAATTTAAATATGTTCAACCCTATTTCATCCCCTTTAAGTTTCATTTTATTTTTTGTTTTCATTTTTGACGAAACGTAGTATATGTCCTTCTTTCTCCAAGGTCCAATTTATACCGAAATTCATAAAAATTAGTTCAGCCGTTTGGGAGTGAAAACGTAACAGACAAACAGAGTTACTTTCAAATTTATAATATTAGTATGGATGGTTTTTAACATGCTTGGCATAGCAATTTTGGCTTTTAAAACATTTCGTTTGAATAATATAATGTACCAAATTTAATTAATATGCCAAATCCATGTAATTTTTTTTAAATTACTATCTATCGATCTAGATCTTAGAACTATTCCATTTTTAAATTTAAAAAATAATTCAATGAAGCCCGTTATATTATAGTCTCATGTAAAATATATTTGTGTTCAATCGTAAATTTCATAATACAAAAACATATATGTCTGGTTCGATAGAATTTTATACCTTCTTTATCTAGATGTATAACTAGTTTTTCCATTAGTTATCGCTATTATCTAGATTGCGACTCGACCTTACGGTTATAAAAGAATAAAATCAGTAAAAATTTAAGTAAAAGATTTCGATCTAATATTAGTTCCAATCTAATTTATATATTAGACAAAAAAGGTTTACGGTGATAAAATAGCGTTTTTTGTCGTTTAATTTTATTAGGAAAAAAATTATACAAAAGTGGATATAGAATTTTATGAAACTAAAATAAAATCTTATATTCTTACATAGATAGATAGATAGATAGATAATTCTTTATTGTTCACCACACAATTTTACAGAAAAAAAGACATAAAAAGAAGTAGGTAATAGTACAACATAGTGAGCAAACGGCGGTCTTATCACTAAATAGCGATTTCTTCCAGACAACCTATCAGAAATATTTAAAGTAGTAGTACAAGGCGGTGCACAATAGACATAGAAATCAAGATAGTAAATATTATACAAAAAAAAAAACTAAATTAATCTAACATACAATAGCAATACAATGAAGCATACACATGACGATGCAGTTTATGACTTTAGGTAATGGTCATTAACCAAGTTTTTAAAAATGGCAAGTGATTTTGCTTTTCTAATATCCAGAGGGAGGGAGTTCCAAATTTGGACAGCCTGTACTGCAAAGGAATTAGAAAAGAATGTCGAAGAGTGTACAGGGGTCTGTAAGAGCAAGTTTTCATTAGAGCGCAGAGAGCGGGAGTGAGTTGTATAAAGAAATTTAAAACAATCCTTAAGGTAAGGAGGTGAAGAAGGAATAAACAATATTCTATAGAGTAAATAGAGAATGTGAGCATAGTACACATTTACATATAATTTACATGTACAAGCTTAAATGTGCCCATTGAACAGCAAATAGTATATTTAAATTTATTTTTATATACTATAAATTAGTATTTTTTAGAAATATGTCTTTGTTGTGTTGTTCCTTCTTACTTTATTACGGAAAATGTATCTTAAATCAAAGATACAAAAACACCTTTTAAAATATATTAAAATGTCGAAGTTACTATTTCATTAGTAAGCAATTTTTGTCGATAAAATTTATCAGACCACATCTACTGACTAATGAAGTGCTTGTATAATATTTTCATATAGTATATTAAACTTTTTTCTGTACAGGGGCGGAGTACGAATACAGACGCCTGCAGCCGGGCCGACCTGTCGTAAGAGGCGCCAAAACAACCCTAGCTAGATAGGGCTGCAAGTCTGACTGAATGGCCACCACTCATGTTATGTAGCACTAGTAAATCAGCTTCCAGTATACTTACGTAGACTAAAACGTGTTAGCGGTGCCTCTGGCGTAAACATCTATAGCCGACGGTAACTGTTTGCTAGTAAGTGGCCCACCAGCATATCTGTCAGCAGTAAAGAAAAAATCAATTCAAATAAATTTCTGTATTGATGATGTTTGTCTCTTATAAAAAAGGAAGAACAGCTTCTTCTATGGAGTGACATATAAAAACAACTTCTAGGTAATCAGAATCCTGGAGAGTAACAATTAAAACAAAATCGTTTTGTTTATTTATTATAATTATTTAATGATTAATTAAAGTTACTAGTACTCTACTTTAAAATAGTCATTTAAATATTTCTAGCATAATTAAAATAATAAAAAATATTTTTTTATTGCTGTAGGACAGAAGATAAGCTGACAGGCCTACTTAGAATGCAGTTACCGTCGCCTATGGATGTTTGCAACGCCAGTGACATCACGAACACACTACGGTCCCATAAGGGTACAGGAACTTGTGTCACTAATGCCGGAACATAACACAAAGTTATTATGGCGGAATACTTAACGCTTTGGCGTTAAGTATTCCGGCTATATGGCGACCACCTTTGGGTGGTCGCCATATAGCCGGACTTGGAGCTCTATCATCTAACTAGGGTGGGTTGTTTTGTCGCCTTTTACGACAGGCCGACCCCGGCCGCAGAGGTCAGTGTTTTTTCTACGACCCTGCACGAATAAAATATGTTTTATTATATTGTATAACATGTCCTATCATAATATCACTATGTTTTTTTATCATTCAAATATACCATAATTTAATACTTAATAAAAAAATACGTGAAAGATGCTAGTTAATGTGAGAATCAAACCTGTGACCTCTGAGTAGGGCTTCTAGTTTGATATTGCTTAGCTGACACATATCATTGCTTATGGTTAGAATATTGGGGGAAATGTTGTGAATAATGTGTTTTTAAATATTTGTGATATTTTAATTATTACCGCAATTCGTTACAAATATATTACAGTAGTAGAATCCGTGGTAACCTCATCAAGTAAGCTCATTACAGACTATGTAACCACTGTTAATTAGATTTCGCGTCGGTGGCACACGAGCTGCAATCTAAACGCAAAACTCCAAAATCAAATGCCTTATAACTAGAACACAGGCCCTTCATAGAACAATTTAATCATCGATCTAAAATTCACGGCGCGACAGGTGTTACTGCAACGGTTGAAAATTAATAGTCCACCATCGTGTCTTCGAACTTCGGCGATAATAACAACTGTTCTGACCTGGGTGTATGTATGTTCTCTAGATGAAAATATTACTGTACGACTTAGCAATTGATAACGTATGATAGAATAGTGTTTTTTATTGCTGAAATGAGACAAACGGCCCATCTGATAGTAGATGATCATCATCGACTATAAACGTTTGCATCACCAAAAGTACTGCCAGCATCGAACTTGGTTTACTAGTGCCGGACAACTACACTAGATCATTTTAACGGCATGGTTTGAAACTAGGCGTGATTGCCATCCAGTCTGGCTTGGAATTCTACCACCTAGCTACTTGTTTGGTCATCTCTTACGACAGGCCGCCATCGCCCACAGGGGTCAGTATCCTTACTCTGTCCCTGCATGGAAAATAGAAATTATGAAAGTATTATTAATTTACAATTAATTATCAGCATAAAATGATTATGGGTAAAATGTACTATAAACTAACATTGTATCGTTAATATATAATATTAGGAGTTGAAGAATTTTTTTTTAAATTGAATTAATGGATTCTGTTTTAAAATAAGCAATGTTACAATATAAAAACAAATTAAAAACATTTCACAATAGATCGACATACTTTCAAAAGTCTACACGTGTAAATGAATAAAAATAAGAACAATAAAAAACAAGACAAATAAAAAATATTGGTCTTGTTTTAATTTTGATTTGAAAACTAGTTTCTTGAATATTTTATAATATCTTTGACCGTATTAATTTTAAAGTTTTTTTTTTTTTATTGCTGTAGAACAGCAGACAGGCTGACGGCCCGCTTAGAATTTAGCAGTTACCGTCGCCTATGGGTGTTTGCAACGCCAGTGGCATCGCGAACACGCTGCTGTCCCATAAGGGTACAGGAACTTGGGTCACTAATGCCGGAACACAACACAAGGTTATTATGGCGGCATACTTAAGACCGAAGGTGGTCGCCATCCAGACGGGCTTGAGGCCCTACCACGTATCTAGGGTGAGTTGTTTTGTCGGCTTTTACGACAGGCCGGCCCCGGCCGCAGAGGTTAGTATTCTTTCTCCGCCCCTGCACGGATAAAAACGGTTTTAGTATTGTTAAGCGATGCCCTATTAGCACTCGTAAAACATATAGGTGCTGTCGATTTTCGATAAATCTGCTGCTCACCTGGTTTACGTCGTAATGGCAACGATCCTTAAAATCTCAATAATAAACCAAGTTGAAGAACTAGCAATCGATTTTTGTGATAATCGATTAACATTTATTGATCTATATCCATTATATAATTATGGCTTATGGCCTATAATTTATTGAATATACTAAGTCTACTAAGTCGTGTGAAGTCAAAACAACTATAGATCGACTTGGTCCAGGATATTTGCGGACCAGTTTATGCGTTGGCCCAGGCAGTAGGCGATAGAACAATGGGATTTTTTTAGTCGGTAGTCAGATGTCGACCATCTTTCCTGGACATACTCCCCGGGTTAAAGCCGGTCGCCAATCATCGGAGTTTTTCCTTGAAAAATAGATACGTCTGCATTGAGCTTTAGCATTACATTTAATTAGCATTATATTTATTGATATATTATTGGGAGAAATTTACGAAATAGTATCTGCACTTAAAATGGCTATGTAGTCAGTTAAAAATAAGATTAAGGATAACTAAGGAGCCGTACTTTTTTTTTAATTCTTTTTTCTTATTCTCTGATATAATAAAAAACGTGGTTTCTCTTCTCTTTCTTCTCTTTCTCTAGTGAATGATAACAGTCGCTTCTATAGAAACAAACGCTTTCGTGTTTCTTTGCTAAAAATCTCAAGCAAATACGAGTATGTATTCCAAAGTTTCATCCTGTACAATGCGATTCAAATGAGAATAGGAAAGTCAATGACCTCTATCTGTCAAATGTAACTAAAAAAGTATGGTTTGGAACGAAACCTTATTTGCCTATCAATAATGGTGAGTGGAATTGAAGTCATAAATACGGGTAACATACCTAATTTTATTTTATATAACAGTAAGTGGAATAAATATTAAAAACCTATGACGTAACAACATGGTGCAAAGTAGATCCCATTCTTATTTCAAACGCATTATATCTACCAAAAATGAACTCTTGGCCACAAATCGTAAGTGGAATGCAACTGAGACGAAATGTTTGTACGAAGAAAGTAAGTTGAATGATAATTATAACTAACTCATCATTCACATGATAAATAAATAAAATCGATTCAATAAAAACATTACAAGGCGGCGAACATGAAACGGGAGTGTAGTACAAAAAATAATCGATCTAAAATCGATATCAGGAACGCTTAATCGATTCAGCAAAACAATTTAATCGAGAGACATGCGACTCGCGGATGCAGATGACTGGTTCTCACATTAAATGGGTATAGAATGTATACCAACCTGTATTTGCATGTTGTTAGACAAAGAGTTGTGTATACAGGGTGTGATAATACTTTAAACTAAATCATTTTAACCAACCATATTATTTTCTTAATTTTTATCTTTTTTTTCTCTTATATATAGTAAGTATTTCTCTCTTATATATTAGAGTCCAAAAATAATAATATTTCCTGTCTTATTCATCATCATCACTTTGATATCAAATATCAGTTGCCACCTAAACTTCGCTTTCAGTGCTTCGAGTTTGCTTTTCGAAATTTTTTTTCATTTCACAAATTTTTGGTATTTTTTTTTGTTTTACAAAGCCTAGTAATGTTTTAGTTCGCCTCCTTCAGTCAAAGGTAGATAGAGGTCACTCTGCTAGATATAAGTTGTCCCTTTTTTCTTAAAACACAGATGTTTAGTTTCGATAAAACATGGGCGTACTAAACATGGTATGTAAGATAATTTTATAACATGGTAGTCAGCGTACTCTTCCACTGATTTTCTGCCTTAATACTGAAGTATACTCAGTCTTCAGCATATAAAAACTTCATTAATACTGACAGAATAAAATAGTTATGCAAATTTTCATGTCACAAAGCTAAATTTATATAAAAGTATTGAACGATTGTGGCTAAATTTTGTCCGTGTTAGAGGGGAGTAAGAAAACTGATCCTAGCACCCAGGACGACTTGTCGTAAAAGGCGATATAGTAATGACAACCACTCACTTGTGTTGTATTCTGGCATAAGTGACCCAGGTTCCAGTTCCCCTATGCGGACGAAAGCTTGTTAGCAGTGTCACTGGCGTCACAAACATCCATAGGCGACGATAACTGCTTCGTATTAAGTGGGTTTGTCTGCTGTTCCATCTTAAAAGCAAAAAAAACCATAATACAAATATGGATTATTATTACTTTTCAATTTAAAACAAATAAAAACAACTTGAAAAGGTGTAAAATAATTGTGTAATTTAAGTGTTCCAGTTGCAAATACAATTTCTATAATTGTTGCTAACATAAAATAAAAGTACCCATATTCTTTCGAGTAAACATCCTGTATAACATCATAACGCGGGCGGGTCGTCGCGCCGGCACTCGGCCCAGCCACCGTGCGTTTAATTGACCACCAATATTTATTGTTGAGATGAACATATCACTGCCGGCGGGATGGGGACGTAAGTCAACCGCTTCTGTACGCTGTGATCCGCCATTTTGTATCAACTGCGCGATAACTGGGATTAGAAAATATGTGGAGATGGTATTTGGCCTTTTACGATATCAGGTCTTGTTAAAACAGCTGAGTTTTTTACAAAAAGATACATCGAAATTAGAACGGACTATTTGCATTAGCCTTGTATTGTCGTTTCTTCTTGTCATCCGTCTACCGGACTGAATGACGTCATACATAATGCTAGCCAAAAGTCTTCAATGCGTTTTGTTCAAAGATCACTGTCACTTCTTACTCCCTGTTACTATAATTATTTAGATGTTCTTTCTATTTATCGAAGTAGTTTCCAGAAAATTCTGAGTACAGGAGGTGCAGGGACGAAGTAAGAAAACTGACCCCTCCGGCCATAATTACATCGTAAATAGCGAAATAACCAACTTAGCTAGGTGGTAAGGCTCTAAGCCCTTCTGGATGATAACCACTTCTAGTCTAAATATGCCGCCATAATAACCTTGCATTGTGTTCCGTAAGTAACCAGGTCTGAATAACCCTATACAGACAGCAGCGTGTTAGCGGTGTCCGTGGCGTCGCAAACCTCTACAGGCGACGGTAACTGTTATTAAGTGGGCCATTAGATTGTCTGCCGTCAAATCCGTTTCGTCGTCCGTTTCGATCCGTGCAGGGGCGGAGAAAGAATACTAACCTCTGCGGCCGGGGTCGGCCTGTCGTAAAAGGTGACTAAACAACCCACCCTAGCTACGTGGTAGGGCCTCAAGCCTGGATGGCGACCACCTTTGGTCTTAAGTATGCCGCCATAATAACCTTGTGTTGTGTTCCGGCATTAGTGACCTAAGTTCCTGTACCTTTATGGGACGACAGCGTGTTCGTGATGCCACTAGTGTTGCAAACATCCATAGGCGATGGTAACTGCTAAATTCTAAGCGGGCTGGCAGCCTGTCTGCTGTCCTACAGCAATAAAAAAAATCACACTAGAAAAGAAAACATAAAGTGGTAAAGTACTTCGTCTAGAGCGAGACGCATTATTCTGTTTTTTTAAATTATGTTCTTTAAGAAATATTTAAAAATGTAAAGAACACGACTCTATTCCCCAACAAAGACAACATAGCAATTTAACGAAGCCTCTCGTCACGGCAATGTCTTCATTTATTCAGCACAACAAAAAGGCACACGCGACAGCATAAAACGGATTACAATATCAATTTAGGAAAGTGGAAGGAATGATTTATTGTTATGCCTCAAGTCGGGTTGCCGGTCTTGCTAATAACTTTGAGAATTGCTTAGTGTTATTTAATAGTATACAAAACATTTTAAACTAACTCATATTTAATATCAATATTATTCACCACCATTGCCATTCAAGAGGTCAATGTGCCAGAAATTTATATAGAACTGAAATTTACTGTTTTTATTTTAAATAGATAACTCTTTATTGCTTACATTTATAATTAAACTTATATCTAGGACAACACAATAAAAGTAGACAGTAAAATAAGTAATAACAAAATAATAATAATGTAAAACAATACATATAACCCCAAAAAAACAATATTTATAAATTAACTATAAGTATAGTTATTTAATGCAAAATAGTGACAGCGAAGTCAATTCCTGAAAGTAGCTAGTGATTTCGCTTGTCAGACATGTAGAAGCAGTGCGTTCCAGAGTTGGACAGCCTGCAGAGTAAATAATTTTTTTTATAAAAAGATGATGTGTGCACAGGTGTCATGAGCTTGAGATATGTAAGTGTGCAAATTAAAGAAAGTAGAAAGGAGAAAGAAACTAAAGCGTTCCTTAAGGTAATGAGGACAATTGGGAGAGAAATACGAAAATTAGCAATGATAATTTTCTATTCTTAAAGCTAATTATAAATCTAAATACCATCCATTTTCTTTCACATGTTTTTAACATAAATAAAAATATTTATTTTAAAGTAAATTTAATTATTATTTCACTTCATGCAAGGGCGGAATAGGAATACTGAATATGCGGCAGGGAGCGGTCTGTCGTAAAAAGGTACAAAACAACCCTAGTTATGTAGAAGCGCTCCAAGTCTGTCTGGATGAAAACGACCTCTCTGTCTCTAAATATACCGCCATAATAACCTTGTGTTGTGATCTGGTATAAGTGACCCATATTCCAGTTCTCTTACATAGACTTATTTGGAGCCCTACCACCTAGCTAGGGTTGTTTTGTCGCTTTTTACGACAAGCCGCTCCCGCCGCATGGTCACTATTCTTACTTCACCCCTGCAGGGAAAAAAGACTTAATTTTATTAAAATTAAATGAACTATGTAATTATTTTATCCATGCAGGGGCGAAGAAAGAATAGAAAGAAGAAGAAGAAAGACAGAAAATAATTTTATTTAGGTCAGTTAAACTAAACTAATATAAACGAGGTGTTAATAAAATTAAACTTAAAAACAAATGAATACTAACCTCTGCGGCCGGGATCAGCCTGTCGTAAAAGGCGGCAAAACAACTCACCCTAACTACGTGGTAGGGTCTCAAGCCCGTCTAGATGGCGACCACCTTTGGTCTTAAGTACCTATGCCGCCATAATAACATTGTGTTGTGCTCCAGCATTAGTGACCCAAATTCCTGTACCCTTATGGGACAACAGCGTGTTGGCGATGACACTGGCGTTGTAAACACCCATAGGCGACGGTAATTGCTAAATTCTAAGCGGGCCGTCAGCCTGTCTGCTGTCCTACAGAAAAAAAAAAGTTTGGAATAGCTGTTACTTTATGTTTTATTTTACGTTAATTGTTAAACTTATGCAACGTGCAGTTGAAAACACCGAAGTAGCATAAAATTTGCGTCAAAACCTGCCTATAATATAGCACTTACAAGGATAATTCGTCGTGATCGTAGAATAACGTCGGATTTGAAAAAAATCCAAAATTCACTTTTTACCATATTTGGATACTACATTGTCTAAATATTATTGCTACATTAAAAAAAAATTGCATGTATTTTAGATTTCAAATTAAGCAGTCGGTAAAGTGACGGATATGATAGAATCTCATAGTAAAATGACGCTTGTGTATTTTTAAAATGGCTGTCCTGTAAAGTTTAATATATGTCAGATCCGTCACTATTCTACGACTACGACGAATTCATCCAATGTCGTTTCGTAAATGTACAGTTGTACACAAATAGATGAAATTTTTAAGTTTAATTGACAGTGCGTAAAATAAAAATAATCAAGTTAATATAATTTTCTTGCCGCATTAGTGCTAAGAAAATTAGCTGCAAAGCTGACATAAGCATTAAGAGATGATATTAAAATAAAATAAGAACGTAATCCAGCCGTGTCTGCTTCATTACAAAGCATGTAATGTGGCCAATAACTGACAGCTTCACCCCACGACCAACCGATCCACCCATTATAACAACGTTTTATTATGAATAACCCAATATTAAAACTTACCTAGGGCTGCCACTCGTATTATTTGTATTTAGCCTGGTGGCATTCTTTCATTCATATTTGAAGAATTGTTTATCTCGTATCGGAGGTCGACAATTTCCCGCATGTCTTTAATTCTTGAAATTTTCTTTTTTGGATGGAAAAGGCACAGTTATGATACTGAATTTAGTTCTGGCAGAAGCGATTTCTGTCTGATTTCAAATTCCAAAAGAAAAACCCAACGATATCCTTCATTTGCTACCTGGAAGCAAAAATAGTAAATCCATCTGTTACTTTCACGACTCCTTAGGAAAAGAATAGAGTCTTCGATGCTAAAATAGCCGGTTCTGTCATAATTGGCTCTCAGATATGTCTAGAGCAATATCTAGCATAAAATGTTGATTAAAATTTGGAACTCAATGTAGGCGCCGCTGCGTTCCAAAATTTAGGTAGATTTTTCAATCAATTCAATGATAACATTGAAATAAGATAGAAAGTTGTATTCAGAGCTTCGTTTTTAGCGCTGGCAGAATGCTGTTTGTGGTCTTGTTTTCCATGATATCCAACAAATAATACTTAAAACAGAAAAAAAAACAAGCGATAAAATAAACTGAATTTCAAGTTTAAGATCTAAATTCCTAATCAATAAATACATTTAATTTTAAACGTCCAGAAATCCTGAGATGACTAGCAATTTGTAATTGAAATAAAGCAATTATATTCAATAAATACATTTTGTATTAAATTTAATTTAGCGTATTTATTATTGAATAAATTAGAATTTAAAAAAATATAAGGTACGTGACAACCCTGATAAATTACGTTCATGAATCTTTACGATATTGTCTTATAATTGCAATTTATATCCAAAATACTTTAATAGACACTTTTTCTTACATTACTGGGCTTAATTATTGTTGTTCTCTAAACGATGATTAAAGTAATAACAGGTTTATTAATAGTAATTTCACGTATACCGTTATGTGGTCCCGATATCTTAATTCAGAGTCTAGTTCACTATATTTTTACTATAATATTGGCTAGAGAATTGTTTTACGTATTAGCGATTTCTACGCGAAACCAATTGCTTATGATCATAGTGGTAGATGTGAGAGTTGATTAGGTTATCGTTATACCCTTCCTCAAAGATTGCTCAACATTAATAGGTACCAAATTTTCAGCTTTTATAATAGCTAGTGTTGCATCTCTTAATCTCCCCTAAGTGTGGGATACAGTTGGCTAATGATGAATGGTGAAGGTAAAGAAAAATTAAATATCTCTGTTATTTGAACTCCCTTTGACTTCCTACAGGCAGCAACCGAAGCCACCATTTAAGTTTCATTCCGGGAATGTCATACAGTAGCCGTAGCTTTTTAACCACATTTTTTTATTTGATGTTCCATATTTTGATATTTCTTTGTTTAAGAAAGAAAAGCATTACAGAGGATTAAAAGGATTACTGTATGAACAGAAAACCTTTATGATTTATCTGAAGATTTTTCGTAGTCGCAGGTCGAAAATATTAGAAAAAATGTGGTTTGACACGATTCCCAATTGTTGTAATTCAAATAGACCCTAGAGCTAATAAAGACAGCCGTTGATGCCTAAAACCAAGTATATTCAGTATCGTCTATAACCTGGTTTAATTCACTATTAAATTTATGTCACTATTATATAAAAGTAGTATTCACTTCAAAATGTTCTTCTTCCTGCTTTATCTCAAATGTCGTTATCTTAACAATCACACCTTTTTTCGACATATCATCTTTTATGCAATCTTTTATTTGGTCTACCGCCCTCCCTTTGAATCCATCAACTTTCATTTCTAGCATTTTCTTGTCACATTCCATAATTCTCTTTGTATTGATGCTATGCTAATCCAATACTTTTCAGCTTCTTCATTACTGGTGCTACCTAATTCAAAACACATGTGATAAATATTAGTCATTTTCCAAATGGGTCTATTCTCAAATTTGCTTTAACGTAGCTACAAATGTATACCTATGTGACTGTCCATTTAACGGAGTTATATGTGAGTTAACTTTCATGATAGCTGCAGGTTGATAATTTTTTATATTACTCTTCATTATATGTGTACCTATGTTGAATGTAGACTTCATTCAGAAACAGATAATTGTCAAAAATAAAATATACCAAATAATAGGAACTGCCTATAGCGTGCCACTGCTTGACTAGGGTCTCTAGGGACCACCATGCCACCATGCCAGTCACCATATACTTGTATTAAATTTAAACTACCAAATATCTTTGCATACATCTAAGGAGTATCGTAGACGATATTTTTAATATTCTTATAACGTAATAGCAATTTCGATGCGAGGAAGGGAATGTCTCAAAGTAATAATTATATCTAATATATGTAGCTCACGGAGGTTATTCGCGCTGCCACAGAGGCAGGGAGCAATCGCCTCGGGGTTTGCGCCACTCTTTATAATTTGATCACATTTGTACCGCGGACAATGCAGGCCCAAAGCGTCCCGAGACGACAGATGCACAGAAAAACTTATGGAGCTTTGTTAGTTTTTTTTAATGTTGAATGATAGCATACAAGCTGACGGCTCACTTACAAGTAAGTAGTTACCGTCGCTTATGGATGTTAGCGACACAACGTCAAATGCAAAATGACCGCCAGTCTCAAAGAGATTTAATAACACCCTTTAAAAATAGCCTCACAACTATCACACTCTAAAGGTTTAGAAATATTTCCCAGCTGTTTGATTCTATCGTGGGTTTGAAATATAGCTTGTGGTTGGTCAAATTAAATGTATGATTATTTTAAATTTAAAGTCTTTTTTTTAGACTTTAAGCTTATTCTGAGTACCAGTACCAGGTTGTGAAGTATAATATTACGTTAAAAACAAATTTGTTATCTGTTATATTTTTGAAGTTATGCTTCTTTTGGCGCGTTAGGGGAAAATGATTAGAGTAAATTTTTATGATGCGCACGAACACCGTTACAAAAAATACGAACTATCAACATTTTAATATAATATCGCCGTAATCCAAAATGAACTACAATGAATAATACATTTAAATAGAGTATAAATTGTAATGTAATAAATTTCAAGACGTTTTCCGTTGCCTAGCAACAGAGACGGCAGCCATATTGGTTCAATAAATTCAACAAAATATTGAAGTAAATTTATATAATATATATCGTGGTGACTGATATTTATTACGCCAAAGAAGTATAACTTTTTACGTGCGTACATAAGTACACACTAATTTTTTTGTTGTTGTTAAAATACAATTTTGTTTTTCAGGATTTTTTTACTATTCTAGTAGGTGACGATACTTGTAAATGTAGCATCTGTACAATACTTAGAGCGCTAAACGTTTGTAAGTAGAAATTTCACACTTATAAAGTATATACATACATACTTACATATAATCACGCCTCTTTCCCGTAGGGGTAGGCAGAGACCACTTTCTTTCCACTTGCTACGATCCTTACATACTTGTTTCGCTTCGTCCACTTTCATTATTCCCTTCATACATGCCCTTCGGTTTAGGGTACTCTTGACCTGGCCTTTTTTCAAGACGTCCCTGATCTGGTCTCGAAACGTCCGCCTAGGTCTACTCCTTCCAACACTTCCAATTACACTCGCCTTATACACTTTTTTCGTCAATCGTTCTTCATTCATTCTCTCAACATGGCCAAACCATCTCAGCATACCTTTCTCAATTTTTGTCACTACATCTTCTTTCAGACCACAACGTTTCCTTATCTCACTATTTCTTATCCTGTCACTCAGTTTAACTCCTAATATACTTCTTAACGCTCTCATCTCAACGGCATTTATTCTGCTTTCATGTTTCTTCTGCCATACCCAACTTTCACTTCCGTACATGAGTGTCGGAACCAACACCCCAAAAATAAAGTATATACTAAATGTAGAATCAAGTATGAGGAGCATCTACTCCTTAAGTATAAGAAGTACCTCATACTCGAGGATTTGAGTCCCACTAGAGACAAAATATTTTTTTGTCTAGGTTAAGAATGATATATGTATAAGTCATAGAGCTTTCCACTTAGTTCAGGGCGTTGTACATTTTTCGTGGCCTTTATAAGACTTTTTACGTTCAATAATATGTCCATAGTTTTTCGTGATCTCATTCACGACTCGTTCCCGTAGCCCGAGGCCTAGCACAATGGCGGCTACTCCCGCCATGCGCTTGCGCCGCCAACATAATAAACATTTGTATTCAGCGCGAGCGCCAAGCACCCCCAGGTGGCCGCATTGTTTCAACTTTAAGATAATCTTAGCAAGTTTTGGTGGTATCTTTTTTAAATATGATAATAGTACAAAAATAATTATAAAACAAATTAATAAATTGTTCAAATTCATATTAAGTTATACGCTAGTGTATTCTGATACGATATTCAGCTTCATTTTCAACTCCACCATGACGTGGGACTTGACCAATGTCTCTATCAATAGCTAACTTAGGCACTAGATATTGAAGACAGATAAATGAAAAGGGTAAAGGAACTGCTATGTGACCTACACTGAAAATAAAACGTAAACGGTGTTATATTTTGTTTATCTAAGTATTCACGTGGGTATTTATTTTATCTAGGCCAGTGGTCGCAGACCTTATCCTCCTAAGCAGCCAAATAAAGATAGTACACAATTGAAATTTATTCAAAGAGGCATCTTTTTAAATATGATTTTCTTTAGTAGGAGACATTATTACGAAAATAATTATAGATATAATTAATATTTCATGCCTGGATTAAATATTTCGCGGAGAAGTTATAGCCAAGAAATCAAAGAGCCGCATACGGCTCGCGAGCCGCGGTTTATCGACCACTGGGCTAGGTAAAAAACAAGTGAGATTGGGTTACTCATGGTTGTTTTATCCTGGTTATATTTCACGCGGGTCCACTAATTATACACTCTTCCGGACACACATCTATTTACACTTAACTTACACTTGATTATAATTAAAATCATTCATATTGTTCAGCAACGGAGGTCTTCAGGGTATTCTACGTGGTAGGGCCCCAAGCCCGTCTCGACGGCGACCACATTTGGTCTATAAATATGCCGCCATAATAACCTTGTGTTGTGTTCCAACATTGGTGACCAAGTTCCTGTTCCCTTATGGGACATCAGCGTGTTCGCGATGCCACTGGCGTTGCAAACACCCATAAGCGACGGAAACTGCTAAATTATAAGCGGGCCGTCAGCCTATCTGCTGTCCCACAGCAATAAAAAATGCATTTCAAATGAATTGTTTATATACTCGTTAATTTACGATTTTTATAAGGTTTTTAAAAACGTATGTGTTCGCATTGAGATCGCAGAGAGCAGAGGATGAATAACCCTTGCTATCATCCGTTGTTCCGCGCCGCTTGTCAACGCTATTATTGACGTTTCTTCGTTTAGTTATTTCACAATATTCAATAATAAATAAGGAGGAACCAACTATCACCAAGCAACTGTTCGACGTTACGTATTCTTTTTCGAAAGTTGGCTGCACTTGTTTGACAGGGGGAGCGGACATAAGGTAAGAAGTAAAGAGACAAGATATAGCACCGTCACCTAGACCCAGCCAACCAGCGTAAACAATGAAAGTGATGGAATGGCCCACACTGCTCACACCTTCCTTTTACTATTCGAAAGTAAAGCTACAATGACCTCATAAGCATCTTAAACTACAAGAAAAAATGTAATAAGCATTTTTTAATCACAAATGCCAAGAAATAAAGTCTTTTATATTAATCGTAATTAATCATAAATTACAATATCTATCGCGTGAGAAATCTTTCGCTCACAATATTAATTGTTATTTTATTAAAATTCTCCATTAATACACGAGCCTATAAATCGTGTGGAAGCAATGCGGTATCAATATATAGACATCGAACGTTTATAAATCATTTTTACATATGAAATGAGGCGGTGATGAATTAATTGACATACTACTCGCATCTACTTCGAACAAATGCTTTTTTCTTAGGTGCATCTGAAACTTCAGTTACGTAAGCTGTATAGTATAGGATATATGTAACTAAACTCGTAAGCACGTAGATGCTTAAATTTTGTTAACATTGATGCTGATCCATGATAGTTGATGAAATAGGTCGTAACTCAGTAGAATTTCCGCATCACACGGTCATGTAGACACTCGACGCCTGAGGCTGGCGAACGATCATATACCAACATATTGCAAAATCACGGGCAGCTACCTCAGGATAAGTTGCTTGTAAAACGGCCTCGAAGACGTGGTACATCAGGGTTCCATGCACGTGCCTTCTTGGTAAGAAAAAATCAGGAGTGTCAAAGCTACAGTTATGTAAGCCAGTTCTTAAAAGTATTCTTTATTTGATTTACCGGAATTTTTTGCGCTATGTTTCGTATTTGAGATCTAAGTTAACCTCACCTGCAAGCTGGTGCATGTTACTAAAGGGAGTGGCCCCTTATTCCTTTGGTTGGTAGGTGATTTCTTAATGGTGGCTATCTCGACGTAAGAAGAGTATCATAAATAGACACCTTTCTTTCTTACTGGCAAATATTTGTCTCAAAAATTTACAGTTTTCGACCTGTGAGCAAGATCTTACAGTCTGTGACAGAATAATTATAAACCTTGGATTGGATGGACACCGACGCGAAGACAATAGTTTTGCCACAGAGTCACGTGGTCAACTATCTCCGGTATTCAAAGTGGCTTTGGATAGAACTGAAATGGAGCTGATAAATGCAAAAAATTACAGACATTTAGTTAATGTCGGACCTTTCTCAAAAAAATCCGATAAGCTGAGAACACTAAATTTCTCCGAGGACCTTATGATGATAATGGCATTTTAAATTCGGTTGCTGAACCTGCTCATTAAGTACGAACAAAAGGGCGATCATCTGAATAAATTTGCCAAATTATTGTTATTTTGGAATCTGCGCCCGGAGGCGACTGCAACGAAATTACGTTCGCGGGCCCTACTACGTACACATAATTCGATTCTAGATTTTATCTCAAGTCGCACCGTCAACCTCAACGTGTCAACCTCCGTGTCGTGTCGTCAACCTCCCATTCCATGGTAAAATGGTTCTTATGTCTTATGAGAGCTATAAATATCTGCCAATATAGACCTTTATCAATATCTTGACAGTCGTAACTAAGAATTGTTAGTTTTTTTTATAAAAAAAGTACACATTCCCAGTTTTAAAATTACGTAACATCTATCGTAATATCATAAATTACAATACCCTACAAAACATGTATATAGATGTATTAATTATATGTAAGGGTATATACAAATAGTGGGAAGATTAGATCCTTAGATGGCTACAGAATTTCACAGGATATATATATAGAACTATTTATAGGTCGTGGATACAAATTCTTGTTTTCCAATTTAGTTTGAAGGTTTAAAGGAATCTTAGTATTATATTGTAATATAACACACGTAGTCTTAAAATAAATTAGTATTATCTATTTATTTCTTTGCATTATTTAATAAAACGCTTTTATATCATAATGTATGTTTCTATTCAACAAATACTAAACAAAATAAATTCGAACGCATTTCACACTAATACAATCGAGTACAGATAGTAGCATATTTGTAAATTACACATTTCCATTGTAATGGTTTGGTACGCGTGCGTGATTTAAAATACAGGTGCTTGCACCGACCGCGATCAAGCGGGTCCTCGACAAATAATTGCGAATAATGCCCAGCCGTGGAACAGGATCTTTAAAGGAGACAATACATTTGATCGCATTAATCAAAGGTTTCACGCTAGTTCTTTTGAAAAGCTTCCACTTTTACCAATAATTAAATTAAGATCTATCGATGCTAAAAATGAGTCAGGTTGACTATTAAACAATGTTTAATCTAAGCTATGTAACAAATTTACCTGTTTGAGAAATATTATTCACTTAACCACGGTCTTGACTAGTTTTGATTACAGAAAATTGTATTCGAAAGCGACCTTTTCTTCATTTTAAACGCTCTGAGAATGAATTCCTTGATACAAAATGACAATAGTAACATATTACCAAGTTCTACGCTACTTTTGCTTATACGCGGTCTCCACTCTAGAACACATTTTCTCCGACCCCCATCAGTCCTGCGATAGACGTGAATTACCCATTGCCACTTCAGCTTGCATATTTTGCGAGCTATATCGGTTACTTCGGTTCTATACCTCCGGTATAATAATTGTCTCCGATTATTTTGAAAGAAAGATGTTATATAACATTGTATAACATATAATATTATATAAAGTAGGTTATATATTAGTTCGTAAACAATTATTGACTTTATCTTCTTACTTCTACTTCTTGTGTATTCATATTACGATAATTAAATAAGTAAGTTAAGAAAATTTATTTCCATTTGTTGAAGATGTTGCACGTTGGCAAGCTGATAAATACAATTGATCTGTGGTAGAATCCAAAACTTGCATTTTTAAATAGGGGACTACTGTTGAAACAGGGCAGGTCACGCCTTTTTTTTGCAAACGAACCTATCGGTGACTTTTTTTGATAAATAAGGCATACTGAAGGCTGTGAGATATGTCTAAATTTGGATTCCACAGGAGCAACAACCGTCAGACCCCAATCCATAATATCCCTCCCAAAATCGTAAAAGTAAAAAATATAATAATGCATTTTCATTAACTGCCTCTGAACTAACAAAAGTATTTTTAAAGGTTAAGTAAAATCCTTTTAATCAAATCTGTAAAATAAAATTCACTCAAAATTTGCAATAAATATTTTAATAATGATACAGCAAATGTAAAAGAGCTTTTATGTCGCAAACTAAGTGTATAAACGCAACTTGTTTTTATAAAACTTTGTAAACAGTTAAAGCCATTACAATAAAGTAGGGGTTTAAAATTGAACATAACGACGATTGTTCTCGTAAAAAATAAACTGACATTATTAAAACTTTTCATTTATAAAATTTCATTTATAATTTTTATTATTACATTGGATATAATCGAAATATGTCATCAAGAAACATTCGTACCTACTGATTTCTATATTTAAATTATTATTTAAAAAGGTCAAGTTAGATTTATCTTAACGCAAAAATTTATTTAATTCAGTGTCATTATAATTAAATTTACAAATTAGAATTGTCTATTGAGTACAGCGATTTCCAAAATTAAAGTAATTAATGTTTCCAATACGTGTTCATAGTCCTAGCAGGTTAGGCCTATGACTAAGGCGACAGAAAAGATTTAGTATTAATATTGAAAACGGCCTGAAAATATTAACCTAGACTAATGTCCAAACAAGATAATTTTGAGTTATGGCACTAATTTTACTCTCTGATTATTTTAGGTTAGATTATCATTAAAAATGGGGATTTTTTGTTGCTGTGTAAGAATTAATAGGGTCACTTTTTTATAGCTGTAGGACAGCAGACAAGCGGACGGCCCGCTTAGAATTTAGCAGTTACCGTCGCCTATGGGTGTTTGTAACGGCAGTGGCATCGCGAACGCGCTGCTGTCCCATAAGGGTACAAGAACTTGGGTCATTAAGAAAGATATACAAAGTGAAGAAATGACATCAACTATTGTACAACATGTTAATGAGTACTTAAATAACCTAATGTACTACTTCATACTTCTAAGAGCAAAATTTCACACGTATCTGGCATAATAATGATATTTTGCACATGCTTGTTATCAAAACAAATGTGTTTATAAAAAAGCCTAGCATATTTGAGAACAATGAAATCTTATATTAAATCCAGCTACTAAATACGTAGTGCGTTGACCGGAAATATGTATTTTAATAGTAAAAAAAAAATGTAGAATGGACCATAATAATAGTCTCTGAACAATAGCCGTACTATTCGATCGAGTGTCTAGACAGTTAAAATGTAGCCTAAAGCAAACTTCAATTATATGACCAATAGGTACTTAATAACATACAAAGAACATTGCATTGAAATTGCTTAGAATGTTTTAACTATCAACAGGTGTTAGACGACCGCCGTAGCGTAACAGCTAACGCGCTTCGGTACGCTTGCCATTACAGAAGAAAAGTACCTAGTCAGGTCATAAATTCTGTCACATGTTTAATGTAAAATAATTGTAACAAGTTCATTAATTATGTAACCATTCATATACCAAAATGAACTTAACAAAACATAGATTCTTATGACATTAAAGTTTATTCAAAATGACCTCCGTGATTTTGAATACAAGCCTTCAATCTGCGTGGCCAGTTGTCTATCGCAGCACGAACGAGGTCCATGTCAATATCGGCGGCTGCCTTAATCAAGGATGTCTTGAGTGACTCCAAATTGGGATGAGGCTTTGAGCACGCCTTTTCCTCCAAGTGTTGCCATATCTTGTAATCTAACGGATTCAAATCTGGACTGGAGGAGGGCCAGTCTTCGTGCCGGATGAAGTCGATTTCACGCGCCGCCAGCCAGTCTTGTGTGCTCTTCGCTCTATGAGCTGGCGCCGAATCTTGTTGGAATACCCAGTGCCTGTTATTGAACATGGTATGAGAAACAGGTTCCACAAGGTTCGTCAGGACTGTATTTTGATACACAACAGCATTCGTTTTTACACCTTTCTCACAAAAATGTACCTCTGTTAAGCCCCAATAAGAAACTCCCAACCATACCATGAGCAAGGATGGAAAATGACCTCGTTGGACACGCGGAATACGGTTGCTCGCTTCTTCACTACTGTGTGCGTACACCTTATCATTTTGTTTGTTGTAGCTCTCTTCTACGGTAAACATTTTTTCATCCGAAAAAAGAATTTCCCGATATTTTTTTCCCGCGTACCGCTTCAACAAAGCGCGGCATCTCTTCAGTCTCAGGTCCATTAGACGAGCATTCAAACGATGTCCTGTTTTTCTTCGATATGCCCGAAGCCCTAAGTCTTCATTTAACACCCTTTTCACCGTGGTTCTGCTTAACCCCATCTGAAGGGCCACCAGTTTCTGCTTACGTTTGGGATTTCTTTGAATTCGTGCCTTCACAGCTTTTATCACTGCTGGAGTCCTAACAGACCGAGGGCGACCACTTCTTGACCTGTCATCTACACTAGAGTCTTCATTGTATCGTTTGATGGTACGATAAACGAATCTTTTGGTAATATTCAAATTTTTCAGTATGTTAAAAATTTGAATTGGCGCGTAACCGCAACGATACAACGCAATAACTGCAACACGGTCTTCTTTAAGCGTCCACTCCATATTTAAAAATGAGTAAAATTCTAAAAGTTATACATTTTTATTTTCATGAACAATTCGAAATTCTAATTCAATAAACTTTTTTGTGGCCAGCATTCTAAAAGAAAAGTTTTTACTGTGTGACAATACTTATGACCTGACTAGGTATATATGTATTAAATTAGTTGTCTAGTACCCATAACGCAAGTGCTATGCTACTTACTTTGGAACTAGATGGCGCTATTTATATTGTCCCAGAATATTTATTAAAAACAAGATGTCCCAACCTTTGTTATTATGGAACTTTATGTTATGGAGAAATGCACTTGCAAGTAGTATATATACTACTTGCAATGACGACTTTAGTAAAAGCTTTCATGCAAAAAAGTCTAATTCAGTATGAATATATCTAATATTCTTTACAATAGAGTAGTTTATTAGCTAGTTATAGATAGTATATATTGGCACTGTATGGATAGAATTGGTCAGAAAAAGCAAAAATATAGATTTTGTTTAACACTGTTGTCTAAAAGGCTTTACTTAATTAATTAAAAAGGTTTAGCTGATTTAAATATGATTAACCATATACCTATAAATATAAAATATATTTGAAACCATAGTAGTAAATAATTCACCAACGTAAATTGAGATGAAACGACTAGGGGGCAGGTGCGCGTGGATCGCCCATATTTTTGTTACAGCTGTATGAAACTCAAATATAAACAGTCATACTTACCAGCCATATTTTGTGTATTAACTATCTGCCCGAAAATCCCATTCAAATCAGTCCAACCGTTTCAGTGATTAATTAGGCCCATATATAAAAAAATTTAGTACTAATTATAATGATATTGTTGATTTATATACATTTATATTGGCAACACTAATTGTAACCTCTTCCTCTTCCAATCAAGATGGCGAAAGGATAGTTGCGTTTTACTTGTGTGATAATGTTAAGATTAAAGAATAAAAGCATAAAACCATGAACGGGCCTAATTATTTTAACATGGTAGCAGAACAGTGGTTTAATGGTAGCAGAACAATGGTTTAAAGAATAAATGTGATAGAAAAAAGAAGAAAAAAAATGGCGTCAAAAAATAGTGATAATATAAATATTCCAATTTTCGATGGCACAGATTACAGTAATTGGAAAATACGGATAATTAAGTTTCTACAGTTCAAAAAGTGCAAGGATGTAGTAATGAGAGCGAAAATTGAAACCGACAAAGATGAATGGGACGATAGAGATATACAAGCAACAAACTATATTTACAGTGCTATAACAAACAAGCAGTTGGAATATATAAGTGAATTAAATACAGCATACGAAATAATACAGAAATTTGATGAGATGTACCTAAAGAAATCAACGGCGTTGCAAATAGTATGTCGACATAACCTCGAAAGTGTCAAATTGAAAAATTATTCTGAAGTGTCTTTATTTTTCGATGACTTTGAAAAAGCTGTAAATGAGTTGAAACAAGCCGGTGCAACGGTATCAGAAACAGAAAAACTAAACTACATGTTAAAAGCACTACCAGTGAGTTACAACTACATAGGTGATTTAATAGATGTCTTACCAGAGGGTGAAAGGACAGTGGACTATTTAAAAAGCAAAATAAAATTGAAAAGTACAGGAAATATGAGTGAAATGTCAGAAGACACATCAAATGTTTTTAAAGCAGATACTAACCGATCATATAATTGTTTTGGTTGTGGTAAACCTGGTCACCTAAGAAGAGATTGTAAGGCAGAAAATGTAAACCGTGGTCGAGGACATGGTCTTTCAAATTATAGAGGAAATAGTATACAAAATTATAGAGGAAATAGTATACAAAATTATAGAGGAAATAGTTTACCAAGTTATAGAGAACATAGTTTGCCAAGACGAGGACGTGGTTCATACAATAACAGAGGACAAGGTTCAAGAAATTACTACCATAATAATCAAGGGAGTCAAGGTAACGGTTATCATATTAGTATTGCAAACAATACATACACAACGCAAGAGAATGATAAGCCAAAGGGTCAAATAAATTGGTTACTAGATAGTGGATGTACTGACCACATTATTAACACTGATAAATACTTCAATACTTATGAGATATTGGACAAACCTATTAAAGTCAAAATTGCTGACGGAACAATATTAGAAGCTACAAAAATTGGTAATATAAAAGCTTATTTCTTAGTCTATGGACAAAAATCTGAAGTCACACTGAAAAATGTTTTCTTTGTAAAAGAAATGAAAGCAAATTTATTAAGTTATTCGAAAATTACTGATAATTGTTCAATTGTCTCAAAAGGGAAATTTGCAAAAATTTACAATGAATATAGAAAGATTATAGCAATTGCAATTAAGGATGAAAGACTGTATAAGATGAAAAGTTACATGTGTGAAGAAATATTGGAAGCAAATATTAGTAAAACAAATATGACTGTAAAGGAAAAACTACATCGTACTCTGGGCCATATTAACTTTAAAAAATTGGATTTAATGTATAAAAATGAATCATTAGAAGGATTACCTAAAGAGATTGAATATGAATATTTAAAGTGTGCAATATGTATTGAAAATAAAATGCATAATTTACCATTTGCTAATAATCGAAGAAAAGCAAAAGAGATATTAGAGATTGTTCATACAGATTTAAATGGGCCACATCAGACTACAGGATATAATGGAGAAAAATTTTTTTTGAGTTTTATTGATGACTACAGCAAATTAGTCAAAGTTTATTGTATCAGATCAAAGGATGAGGTATATGATTACTTGGTGCAGTATGTTAATGAAGTACAGAACTTGACAGGAAAAATGATAAAGGAACTGCGATGTGACAATGGGAAGGAATATATGAATGCAAGAGTTTTTCAGTTTGCAAAAGAGAAAGGAATAGTGATAAAACCCTGTCCAGCATATGTTCATCAATTAAATGGAACAGCAGAGAGATATAATCGTACGTTGATGGATATGGGTAGATGTCTTTTATCAGAAGCAAAGGTAGAAAGAAGATTTTGGCCTGAGGCAACTAAAACAGCTGCATATCTTAAAAACAGAACCTTAACTAATACTATTGAGAGGAAAACCCCGTATGAAATATTTTTTAAAAGGAAGCCATCTATGCAAAATCTAAAATTATATGGAAGTAGAGTTTTTGTAAGAATTCCTGAAGAACGAAGAAGGTCTAAATGGGATAAGAAAGCAGAAGCTGGAATTTTGCTTGGTTATACTGATATTGGATACAGAGTATTAATTAACAACAGAGTTATTATTGCTAGAAATTGTGATATAATTGAGGAAGATGTTAAATTATGTGGTTTTAAAGATGAGGAAGAAAATAGTGAATATAAAATAAAAGATAAGGAAAAGGAAGATAAAAGTATCCAAGAGGAAAGAAATATGTTAAAATACTCAGAAAATGATAAAGAGAATGTAGGAGAAAGTGAAGATGAGAATCTAAATAGAAGATTAAGAAAACAAATCAAACCTCCACTTCGTTTTGATGAAGAATTTGGTTATTATTGCATATACTGTAACTACTGTGATGCGTCAGCTCCAATTGATTTTTAGGAGGCGATTACATGTGATGAGGCAATGAAATGGAAAGGAGCAATGAATAGTGAGATGGAAAGTTTAATAAAAAATAATACCTGGACTCTAGTTGACAGACCCTCCAAGGAAAAAAAGGTAATTGATGTGAAATGGGTGTATAAAAGGAAGAGTGAAAATGAATACAAAGCAAGGTTAGTAGTAAGAGGTTTTCAGCAAACTAATTGTATTGATGATACTTACTCACCTGTTGCTAAAATGCCTACACTTAAGCTACTATTATCTTATTGTTGTCAAAATAATTTAGCTATTCATCAAATGGATGTTGAAACAGCATTTCTAAATGGTAGAGTATTATCTGAAGTTTATGTAAAGCAACCAATCGGTTATGAAAATGGAACTGATAAAGTTTATAAATTAAATAAATCATTGTATGGTCTAAAAGAAAGCCCCAGGGCATGGTATGAATGTTTTAATGATTTTTTGATTAATTTTGGTTTTCGCAGGAGTAAATATGACTATTGTTTATATGTTAGAAAAGAGAACAGCTTAATTGTTTATATTCTTTTATTTGTGGATGATTTATTAATTTGTTGTGAAAATGTAGAAGTTATTGGTGATATAAAAACTAAATTGTCTGAAAGGTTTAAAATGAAAGATATTGGTATTGAGATTGAATATATGTATAATCAAAACAATGTCTTAACTTTGAGTCAGAAATCTTATATTGAGTCTTTAGCTAAAAGGTATAATATTGAGAATGCAAAAATGTATAAGACTCCTATGGAAATAAATTTAAAATTGGAACAATCTGATATTAATGAGGATGTAAAATATAGAAATTTGATTGGTGCTCTTTTGTATATTAGTTCAGGTACTAGACCTGATATATCTTACAGTGTAAATTACTTAAGTAGATTTCAAAACTGTTATAATGAGACACATTTTAAGTATGCATTGAGAGTTTTAAAGTATTTGTATTTGACAAAAGATCTTAAATTAACATATTGTAATAATAGTAACGCTGATATTCTAGATTGTTTTGTGGATGCTGATTGGGCAGGAGATATTTTAGATAGGAAATCTACTACAGGATTTGTCATTAGATTGTTTGGAAATATTATTTACTGGAAATCAAAGAAACAAAGTAGTGTAACAAAGTCCTCAACATTTGCTGAATATGTAGCTTTATCAGAAGCAGTAACAGAGTTAAATTTTCTTATGTGTCTAATGGATGATGTATTCAATAAAGTTTGTAAACCAGTTAAAATTTATGAAGATAATTCAGGAGCCGTAGCTATTTCTAAATATGGAAACTTTACTAAGAATTCTAAGCATATTGAAGTTCACTATCATTTTATACATGAAAATGTTAAGCTAGGAAATATTGAAGTTGTAAAAATAGAGTCAGAAAATAATATTGCAGATATATTTACAAAAGCTTTGGGAAATGTTAAATTCATAAAATTTAGAGAAATGTTAAATTTGAAATAAAATAATGATTGTTGTAACAGTGTTTTACAATATAAATGTAAGGAGGCGTGTTGATTTATATACATTTATATTGGCAACACTAATTGTAACCTCTTCCTCTTCCAATCAAGATGGCGAAAGGATAGTTGCGTTTTACTTGTGTGATAATGTTAAGATTAAAGAATAAAAGCATAAAACCATGAACGGGCCTAATTATTTTAACAGATATATACTTTTATTGCTATAGGACAGCAAACAGGCTGACGGTCCACTTAGAATTTAGCAGTTACCGTGGCCTATGGGTGTTTGCAACGCCAGTGACATCGAGAACACCTGTTTCATATGGGTACAGGAACTTGGATCACCAAAGCCGGAACACAACACAAAGTTGTTATAGCGGCAAACTTAAGACCAAAGGTGGTCGCCCTGCAGACGGGCTTCAGGCCCTACCACGTAGCTAGGGTTGTTTTGTCGCCTTTTACGATAGGCCGACACTGGCCGCAGAGGTTAGTATTATTTCTCCGCCCCTGCACGGATAAAAATATAATGTTGATAAGCAATATGCTGACCTGAGCTTGGATATCCTTTAAAGTATTCACCACACCAAACTTATTACTTAAAAACCAAGGTGAAGGATAGACATCGAATAAACGTCGTGATAATTCAGGATGGAACTAATGTTCCATCCTGTACAGCGCTTAACAACAAACTCTAGCCTCTTGATCATAATGATCTAAATGATGATGAAAATTTCTTCTGGTAAACACTTAACTAAATATAGTCATAAGCAAATCATCATGTTGACTTCATAAGGGATACTGGATATACATAGCTGTTGTTATACGGTACGCGAGGCCAACCTTGCCTAAACCAGGCAAGGCATACTAGCCTGGATAGAAATATGCTTTTAATTCTTGTCAATCCTTGCTAAGTGAGCACATACGGTAAAAATAAGCTAGACTAGGGGTGGACTGTTCCGATACTGAGTGAATTTTAAAACTCTATTGTTTATCAGCTGTTCAACTTCCATCGTAACGTACATCGTTAGTACTCCCTTACGGCGTACGCATTATCTATCGAGTATACATACTTATTAGGTATGACACTTGGATTACTTAGTATTGGTTTTGAATTACGAAAATAATTTAACATAAACTTTCTCCCCTTTTTAATTTAGTGAGGTCATTTACACACGAGTCACTAAATAAATGTTCTGTACTTAATGATCACTTCACATAAAATCGCAACTGCTACTATGGATATACTGACACAATGGGATCAGCTCCATACCCCGAGGCGCGAAGTTGAGTTATGCAGTAGCTTTACCCGCGTACAATCAGCTATCTCGCGATCTGCCATCATCCTGACGTATTTTACAACCAGCAAACACTCTGTGGTTAATGATCGTTGATTTATATTTATATTGAATTTCTTGTACAATGTTGGTTTTATTTTCTTATGGTTGTATAATTAACAATTTCTGATATAATTTAGCAAAAAATTTCAAATGAAAATATCCCTAGATGGAAATATATTAAAACAATACCTTGCATACAATTATTATTGACGGATAAGTACCAAATAGGGTTTTTATCCACCACCACTACGCCACTATGCCACTGACGTTGCAAACACCCATAGGCGATGGTAATTGCTAAATTCTAAGTGATCCGTCAGCCTGTCAAGCCGTCAGCAAAAAAAAAACTATTTAATAGCCATTTTTTACACAGCCACGTCCTCAACTATATAGGTATATCTTAAAAATATGTAACGTAAATAATTAAAATAATTTAATTTATTTTTATAATTAACATTAACTTAGAAAGTTAATCACTTCTGTGACTGATTTCCTTTCCCAGCAATGCTAAAATAATTGTAAAGCTGTTTGTGACTAACAATAA
The DNA here is from genome assembly GCA_963693495.1 of Malacosoma neustria. Classification (NCBI taxonomy): domain Eukaryota; kingdom Metazoa; phylum Arthropoda; class Insecta; order Lepidoptera; family Lasiocampidae; genus Malacosoma; species Malacosoma neustria. Next base: position 7,455,483 of record OY856391.1, on the reverse strand, counting down.
TAACAAAGAAATCAGATTATTCTAGAAGCAGCCGAATTTCTAGAGCAGCGGAGTTTTTTCTATTCTGAAAAGTAATGTACGAATTTAAATCACCTACTAATTTAATTAGTTTAAATATACTGCTAATGCAATTGCCATTATAATCGAATATTTATCGAATATAGAATAAGAATAATGGGCGCAGTTTCCTTGTTGTCCGCGAGCTGTCAAATAGCTGCGCTTGTGCAACTCGATTGATTTGCATAGGAAAGCGTTTATTATTATGAAAACCGATAGGAAATTACTGCAACAACCGGCTGTAATTGTTGATCGTCTGTTGGATTAAGCGTAAACTAGTTATAGCATAGTTTTAAGTCACAGCTGTTATAAGATTGTTTCTATTTGAATACGGACGGGCTTTTGATTTTTCGTCGCTTCAAAGTTGGTGCATCAAAGACAAAACTGATTTTCATTTTATTTTAAGACTAGTGATTTTTATTTTTCCCTGTGCAGGGGTGGAGTAAGAATACTAAACCCTGCGGCTGGTCGTAAAAAACGATAAAACAACCCCAGCTACGTGGTAGGGCCTTGTCTAGATGGCGACCACCCTTGGTCTAAAGTATGCCGCCATAATAACCTAGTGTTGTGTTCCAGTATTAGTGACCCAGGTCCCTGTACCCTTATGGGACAGCAGCGTGTTCGCGGTGCCCTTAGCGTTGCAAACATTAATAGGCGACGGTAACTGCTAAATTCTAAGCAGACCGTCAGCCTGTCTGCTGTTCCTCCGCAATAAAAAAAAATTCCACAAACTTATTTAAATAAAAAAATCCTCATGTCTTCTAAACAAATATGGCTGATTAGCTCGTGATTGTAACTATGAGAGGATTTGACAAAGGAGCCTGTACGTATGGGAAAGCAGCGCGTTCGCAGTGCTGTAGTATCGCGAACATTTATAGGCGACAGACAGTAACTGCTTACATAATAGTATAGTGGGTCGTCAGTCTGACTGCCGTTCCTCAGCAATAAAAAAAACCCAATTAATATTCCATCAATGATTGCCTTTTGTTTTTAACAAACGCATCACCCTTTTTCGGACACTTACCATGGCGACCTTTATGGAGTAACGGCTAACACACGTCGCTACGCTTGTGTAGGGCACGGGTCCGATTCCGTGTCTGGGTGTTTATGTATAATATTTATTTATTTACAAAAGAATAGTATACATGTAGCTTATTAGTTGTCTAGTATACTTAACACAAGTGCTATGCTACTTTGAGACTAGGTGGCGTTGTGTGAATTATCCCACTAAAAAAACACTGTGTGCTTACTTACTGTCTGTACCTTCCGCGCTTCAAATTCTTCTTCAAGTATTCAGAAGAGTAGACAAACATTTTAGAAATTGTGAAAAACAAACGGTCGGCCACATAAGCCGGTTAAAGTAAGCGACAAGTAAATACTATCAAAACAATACGATCATAAATATTCGCTACTGTGCAAGTAGATCCTGTCTCATAAAACATGGCAGTTAATGGTGTACAAATTTATTAAAATGTTGGCACAGCCTCACAGCACTGCGAGGAGATAAGTAATGGATTGTGATTTATGGCATTCTGTATGAATATGTTATTGGAATTGTTTCTAAAGGACGAGGCTATTCGTATCTGTTGTTTTATTTAGTGCATTTTAAATATAGCTTTGCGCTACTTAGCACTATCTTATTTTCACTAGCAGCTTATTTATAAATTCTAATAACATAAAATTTTATTTTATGAACCTATTTTCGGTGGTGGAAAAGTGCTCTAATACATTTTGTTCGAGACATTCATTAAAAATATACTTGCTTCCTACGCCGTTCGTATACAGAAAATGGCGGCCGCCACAACGCAGTGTATCGCCAGTAATGGAGACATAGGCATCATCCTTCAAGAGAATCAGTATTACCGGCCAGAGTCAATTTATACTACCAGCGTCTTCCTAAGTTAGGTGGACGATCGTGCAAAGGATGCACCGCCGCCCTGTTATATAAACAAAACCTAAAATCTACGAATCTTAATAAGAACTTGAATTATACAGTTAAAAGTAGACAAATCGTATACTCCTGCTAGATTACAAAGGAAGGGTAGGGTAGACACATCTATTTACTTCTATCGTCGTTTCGTTCTGGAGGGGGATGTATCATTCTTGAACATAAACACGCAGGAGGTTATTACCTTGAAAATCACCTAAATATTAAATCAGGAACATGTTTCGGGGCCTTAAAGTGTAAATATTGAATAAAACTCAGATAACTCAATACGATAAATGTGATGTTAAAATGTTATTCTCAACAATAGGTGCGCTTGTTATTTTAAATCAAATTTTATCTGTTAATTAAGTTGATACCGGTTGAAAAGCTTTGCACGCAAATAATTCATTTGTATGCAAATCTGTTTCAGACCAGTTTATAAGATACACGTTTAGTAGGTAACACTAAGAGAGCAACTACATAGTAGGGATAAGGCATTAATTTCGTCCTGATAATCTGATTAACATATTGCTTATCAGTATGTTTTTTTTATAAAATTGAAACTGGATTACCAGTAACCTCAATCGCAGATCTAAGTCTTATGTTGGAGTATCGCAGGATCTACAGGTCTAGTCGAAGTCAAGGTCAGACTAAGGTGCACCTCCTGATCAAAAGACAGAGAAACATAGGCATGTTGCATGAGGAAATCCATGCTAGCATGCGTCATGCAGTGAGATATAGCTTTTCCACCTCAAAATAAAAAAGGAGTATTCAGGTTCCAAGTCTAAATTACTTTTCGTTATAATTATATATTAAGAGTAATTAATACACATCCATGTTAAATATTTCTTATACAATTATTTCTTGAAATTTGTGTTACTATAAACTACATGCAAGCTTCACATTAAATGAAGCTAACTTAGATAACATTCATTACATGAGATTGTCTAGATAATGCGAGTTTTTGCCAGATAAGTTTATTGCAAAATATAATAAGCTTTGATGGTACAATAACAATTTTGTTAAATATAATATAAAATACATATAATAAATATTTGATACCTATATTTACGCAATAATTTATATGAAGCTAATTATTCCTAGTATGTCATTCATATTATCTTGATATAGTAATATATTTTCTTCATTATTATGAAACAGCAGATAGTCTAACGTGCCAGTTAATGTTTAGCAGCTATCGTCGCTTATGGATGTTTGGAACACCAGGTGCACGTAGAGAAACCGCCTTATATAATTGTAAAAATATGTAAGTAAAAAACTTAGAGCACAAACTTCTAAAGAGTCATTCATGAACGAGCAAGCCACCACTACCACCATCGAGGGCACGCAAGCTTTAGCCAAATGAATGATCTAATAGCGGGCACCTAAGTGACTGTGTTACTGAGCTATAAATAAGCTAATAAGCAGAAAGATATAGCTCTTAAAATTGAAGGAGCTATTTTTTGACGTAACTCTTATACATATTATTATAATAACTATTATACGTAGTATATATTTGACGTACGTTTTTTTTTAATTCCAACAACTACGCGAAACCCTGTAGCATTGAGATTCTGTACAAAGAATACTGTCAGAATAAGTACATACAAACTATTTGTAATTCCGTTACAACGTAAAATATAATTTTTTTCCTCTTTTATTGTCTAAACAACGAGTAAATAATACTCGGAAAACCAAGAAAGTCATAGACGATAAAAACATAGACTTATGTGCTAATCTTAAGCTATGTGCATGCATAATAAGTGCGATTACCCAAGACGGGTGCTTAGGCCAACAGGCTGATGTGCCAATCTTTTTCTATAAATGCTTAGCTTATATGGAAACAAGCTTGACTGTAATGAAAATAGTGTTGACGGTAAAATTTTATTTATTACTATTGGGAATTAAATTTATCAGTATGAGCATTAATAATTTTTAGTTTATTAAGAACCTAGCTGATCTCGCGCACTCCGCGGGCGATTAACAGGCAAAATTAAATCGAAAAAAAAATGAGAAAGGGTAAAAAAAATTTTTTTTCAATAAAAAGTATCCTATGTTACTTTTTTTATTGCTGTGGGACATCAGACAGGCTGACGGCCCGCTTAGAATTTAGCAGTTACCGTCACGCTGCTGTCCCATAAGGGTACGTGAATTTGGGTCACTAATATCGGAACACAACACAAGGTTATTATGGCGGCATACTTAAGACCAAAGGTGATCGCCTTCCAGACGGCTTTTGTGGCCCTACCACGTAGCTAGGTTGGGTTATTTGGTCGCCTTTTACGACAGGCCGACCCCAGCCGCAGAGGTATTCTTTTTCCACCCCTGCACGGATATAGAAGCGATCAATCATGTGGAATCATGCAAATGTTTTCACCTTTTCTCCGTGCGGGGGAAGGGTAAGAATATTGACTCCTGTGGTAAGAGTCGGCCTATCGTAAAAGGCGACAAAATAACCCTAGCTAGGTTATAGGGCCCTAAGCCCGTTTGGATGTCAACCATCCCTGATACATAAGTATACCACTATAATAATATTATGTTCTCGCATTAGTGAACCAGATTCATGACCCATATGCAGACCCCAGTAAGTGCTTGCTAATAAATGAGCCATCAGTATTATTGCTGTTCCTTAGCAAAAAAAATCATCCGTAGACAGATATATCAAAAATATTTAATTATAAATTCCCATGAAAACCGCCTACATGTAAACACAGCAGGAAATTTAGTACGCAATCCACTATTAAGGGAGTCAACGCACCCATCTATCGGTATGTGCCGCGTAATAATAACAACGGCTACTGTTCGCCAACGTAACTGGCTAAGCGACAAGTTGCAATCCTTGATACATATAGAGCTGATAATACCTCCATCAATATATAGAGCTGATAGTACCTCCGTTAATGTACAGAATTGATAATACCATTACATGAAAAAATTAACGATCTACCGATTCCCGTCTCACGCCAGTGTTTATCTATAATAAGTATTTATTTACCAAAAACAGTAAAAATATACAAGTATAGTATATCAGTTATTTAGTACCGCTACACAAGTGCTATGCCACTTAATTTGGGACTAGATGACGTTTTGTGACTTGTCCTATGAATGGAATTATTAATTTCAGACATAGTAGATGGCCACAGTTACGTAAGCTGGATAGTTACGGAGTCTGGCTACTGTTAATCAAGAAAACCGGTACGATGTATAATATTAGAAAATCGCAACGCGCATTTATATAGAGATGCTAAAATCCCCATTTATCATAACTGTATAGGAAATTTATTCGCTATCTAAAACACATTTTGCATTTTGATAAGAAATATCAAATAATTAGCAATATATTATTTATGAAATCGATATTTTAATACATTATATTAATAATTTTCTATCTATATTTTCTTTCTAAAACAACATGGTTCCTGTTTTAATACTTGTAAGATTTGATGAATTCAATTATTTATATTACAATACTTTATATACAGGAGAACTTCATTAAATCGAAAAACTGTCTAACTCGAAAAATGTTGTGTTCTCTTCCCTTTAACCCCCTAAATCTCCGTTGCTCGAAATCCATAATTTAACTACCTCTATAAGTTAAAATTATTAGTGAGCCCTATTGTGTAAATTATTTTCTTATACCTCAAAAAATAAATTGGACCTCTGTATCTCGAACATATATGATAACAATGTTTAATTTTACAACCTTGACAACTAGATTATTTGAAAACCGACTTGAATATACCGATAATGCACAGCATTGTTTCTTATTAGTATGATTTTTATTTATTTCACCTCTCTATTAGTAGTAATCCTAATTTAAAATGAATAATGATATAACATTTGTAAACAAAACACGTATATTACAAACAACATGACTGATTTTGCGATACGATTATGCCGCGTTTAGTCGACTACACATTGCGAGCATTGATTTATTGTTTCAAATAACCGCGACTTGCATTTTCCATCAAAACAAGTGATGGAACGCTACTACACTAACTATATGCAATATTTTTTTTATTATTGCTGTAGGATAGCAGACAGGCTGACGGCCCGCTTAGAATTTATCAGTTACCGTCGCCGTCGCCTATGGGTGTTTGCAAAGCCAGTGGCATTGCGAACACGCTGCTGTCCCATAAGGGTACAGGAACTTGGGTCACTAATGCCGGAACACAACACAAGGTTATTATGGTGGCATACTTAAGACTAAAGATGATCCCCATCCAGACGGGCTTGAGGCCCTACCACGTAGCTAGGGTGGGTTGTTTTGTCGGTTTTTACGACAGGCTAACCCCGGCCGCAAAGATTAGTATTCTTTCTCCGCCCCTGCACGGATAAAAATATACAGATAAGATAATGCACCCAATATTTTGAGAGTAAATAAATGATTTGAACGAAGTTCCTTCGTATGGGAACCACACCAAGTATCTGATGGACATTCATCTTTCTCCACCATACATTTTTCAAATTCAAACGTCACGGCTAAACTACTACATATAACAGCGGAATTGAAGCAATTGATTATTCTTTATCCATTCATTGTATTTACATACATCGATTTTTTATTGTTATGAAACAACGGACAGGCTGACGGCCCATTTAACATTATAAGTTGAGTTGAGAGGTTGTCTGGAAGAAATCGCTCACAGCGATAAGACCGCCGATTGTACTTTATTTGTCTGTATTTTCTTGTTGTAAAGTTGATCTTAATGAGTGCAACAAAGTATATTATTATGGGTTGCCTGGAAGAAATCGCTTAAAGCGATAAGGCCGCCCATTGTCTCCAATATTTACAATATTCTCTTTAACTTGTATTATAATCATTAGGTTAAGTTGGTGACAATAAAGTATTATCTATCTATCTATCTATTATTATTATTAATAAGTAAGCAATTACCATCGCTTATGGACAACGCGATTAACTGGCCAGGGACACCGCTTACACGCTGTCGATAATGGGCGTCATGTTTAGAAACTAGGGGTGTTTCCCAGACGGGCTAGGAGTCCTACCATATAGCTGGAGCTTTTTTGTCGCATTTTACGTGAGATCGCCTGGCTGCAAAGGTACATACTCCGCCCCTGAATGGAGAAAACTACAATATGTTATTACTATTTTTGTTATAATACTCCAAAACTCAAATAATAATTAAAAAATATAGAATAATCATTATAATATTTATGAAAATTACAAAGGAATGAAGAAAAGGGATAACGAAATAATAGTATTTATGTATCTGTGTTACTTTGGAAATCAGTATGAACTTGTCATTTATATTACAATAAATAATAATAATCTTGCGTCAATGCATAATATTATAATATTCTTGGGCACAATGCGGGTAAATGCGAGTAATTGTATAGAATATAATAAATTATGTTATAACTGGATCCTGTTTATTTGTGAGTTGTCGTGCTAATCCTGTAGTAATCACAGTATACGTGTACATTGTAACATATTATATAGAGTTGATAATTTTTCTTATAAACGGTTTATCTCATAATTTTTGAAGTGAAAACTTCTTTAGCGGCGTTGTGCACTTTTTTTTGTGGGTAAAAAATGTTATACATGCGTCAGGTCACGTGTCCTGATCGAAAATTCGTAAGATTCGTAAGACGGAGTTTTGCTCGAGTAATACCAAGCTCATTAATAATGACTTGAGGTTTGTTTTATAATGTAACTGTTAAATGATTGTATTGCATTTCTTATATATATATATATATATATATATATATATCTATTCAAATTGCTACTTTATTACAATGAAATACAGTTGAGATTTTTTGAAGTGAAAATTTCTTTAGGCGCGTTAAGCACTTTTTGGGTGAACAATTTTTGGTTTGTAAAGAAGTGTTAATGACCTATTTAAACTTTAATGCTTGATCATAAACAATTTTTTATAAACCGAAGATAATAATCTAATAGCTCCAATAGCTCCACGATATAATTCACAAGTTATTTAGTTTTCAATTCTAAATCTAAATATCTAAAATATATAACTTAAAATTTTTGCAAATAAGCCATTTATAGTCAGTCATAATATAAACATTTTTGATGCTGTAGAATTGTAGATGAAAATTGTAAATAACTAAGTAAGTTAAGTGAAATTGTTGTATTTATTTAGTTTGCTTATACAAATAGACTAACTTAAAAAAAAAATTGATAGAATATTAGAAAGGCGTTTAATATATTAAATGAATTTTATTAGTAAGATTTAAAATTACATAGCACAAATTTTGGTACAGACACATACGACAAAAAGAATGACAGATCTATCTGTCAAAATAAAAACTATGAATGAATGAATGAATGAATGAATATACTTTATTGCACAACACACAAAAAAAAATATACAATAAAGGACAAAACAAACAAAAGATTGTACAAACGGCGTCCTTATCGCTGGAAGCGATTTCTTCCAGGCAACCTTAGGATGGATTAGAGTTTGAGAGGGCTGAAAGTGGGGTAGTGTTGCATATTCATTCAAAACGAATACATAAATACATACATACATACATAAATACAGTGCATAAATAATATATAAAAGCAAATATATACATACATAAATACAGTGCATAAATAATATATAATCTATGTTTTATTTTTAAACATTAGGAATGCGTTCACTTCTAACATTTTAGAAGAATTACATCAGCAAAATAAGAATATACTGTATGTTATAATTATAATTTTTATTCTTCAATAATAACATCCATAAAAAGTGAATACAAATCACACAAATAAGCTCACATCAATTTTCTAGCTACAAACTTGATCAATTAAACCTCTTTTGAACATGATTAACTCCATCCACTCTCGCGCAATTAAATAACTGTAAACTTCTTCCTTTCGCAACAGTGTAGGTATTGACAACTCTTTTTATGTAATTCATTGCAATTAGATTGTTAAGGGACAAGTATAAGTAGGTTATATTGTTTGATTTGCACTGGGGTCTTTTCTCAAAGAGCTAACGTCAAACTCAATATTCAGTGTACCAAGATAAACTTTTATATTAATAACAAACATATTGGAGGTGAAGAACACTGCTTGATATGCTATTACATATACATCTATATAGCTATTGCCATCTATTCCCGTAACACTGCCTGTTCCAGAGTAAAGAGCACCAGCCTGCATGAACACTTCTACGGCATCGCCCTGCAACATGCACAATCACCTGATCACCAAAGACTCTGGTTAGCGACTCCCAGAGATATCTTCGTACACTCATCAGACCAGTGTGACAAAGAGCCAAGAACCCCAAGGCCGCACATGACCATCTAGGTTGAAAAGATTAGCCCTTGACGAGCCGCCTTCATGCCCCACCGCTTACATAGGTAACTGTGACCCTTCTGTTCACTCCACGTCACCAGAGGATAGTCACTGTTTTCATTAATAAAGAATACCATTTGATAAATAATATTTGTTAAAATAAATTAATACTATTTTTTTTATTTATCAGTTACCGTCGCCTATAGGTATTTGCAATGCCAGTGGCATCAGGAACACGCTGCTGTCCCATAAGGGTACAGGAACTTGGATCACTAATGCCGGAACACAACACAAGATTATTATGGCGACATACTTAAGACCAAAGATGGTCGCCATCCAGACGGGCTTCAGGCCCTACCACGTAGCTAGGGTGGGTTGTTTTGTCGCCTTTTACAACAGGCCGACCCCGGCCACAGAAGTTAGTATACTTTCTCTGCTCCTGCAGGGATACTATGATAAATTGTAATGAACATTACATTTTTTATTATTCTAGACAAAGTAAAGACAAAGTAAATAAAATTAAAAGTGATAAAAGCATTATATGAATGAATTTTCAATGAATAGTTTACAAATTTGAATCGAAAGAATCGAAATAGATTTATTAAAATACGTTGCCATAAGTATTCTAGTATTCTAATTTATATTCCATTTATTGCAATGTATCAAAAATACTTCAAGTGACCACACATCAAGATCAAATGAATTCTTAATATATATAATCCAAATGATAGCTGAAGGTGACCATAGGACTGTTGCACACATCTGTGCAGCTCCCATTATCTAAATACGCTTCCTTTGTACGAGACTGAATTACGCATAATCGATTAAGAGGAAATAATTAAGTGGATATGTGCTCCTTTAAGGAAGGATATTTTTTTTTGTATAAAGTTTTGCGATGTGTTTCATTATTAACATTCAGCAACTAGTTAAGCATGTTTAGTGTCTTGGAGGGCGGTCTGTCCAGTGACATTTGCCCTTTATTGCAAGTGGTGAAGCTTATGAAGGTAGGTCTATCATACAAGTTATAAGTCATTAGGTGACTTTCTTTTCAGCCTTTTGAACGCTGTATTGATATTCATCAGTCCCGATGCTAATACATTTGGATGGTGGTTTAGTCTAATTCTGTAGGATCTCATCATGTGTTTTATTTCTTCTTGAACTGCCCTAACTCCAAGGTCATGATGTAATTGTTGGTTGGTAATAAACCAAGGTGAATCTGTGATTATCCTAAGCATCTTTGATTGAAACCGCTGTAGGATTTCTATATTTGAGTTGGACGCAGTCCCCCACAGTTGAACTCCGTAAGTCCAAATTGGTTTGAGTATGCACTTGTATAGTAGTAGCTTATTTTCTAGTGACAATTGTGACTTCTTATTGAACAACCAGTACATTTTCCTTAGCTGTATTCCCAGGGCTTTTCGTTTTGTGAAGATATGATTTCTCCAGGTAAGACGACGGTCTAAATAAACTCCAAGGTATTTGGCAACATTTGATTGAGCTATTTGAACTCCATTAAGCGATACGGGGGGGACATGTTTCTCGTCTCATGGTAAAAGTTACCTGTATTGACTTTGTTTCGTTAGCTTTTATTCGCCAAGCACTTAACCATTCTGTGATAGTGTCTAGGTATCTAGGAAGCATATACCGATCATCTAAAGCATTTGAAGCTTTCAATTCATTTCTGCGTGTCTATTTTCATCGGTAGCTTGTCGTCATGATTCATTTTCTCAAGAAATCGAAATATCCATTTATGGCAAGAGATGTGAGATAGTCATGAGAGCGGGAGTCTGACGTGTTAGGTTTGATATCAATGTTTAGATCACCAGTTACGAGTATAACTACGGTTTTAAAATTAGAAAGAGTACAAAAGGTTGTATTAAGTAGTGATAAGAAAGAATATATTATCTATGGAAAGAGATAGATAAATACCAATAATAGTAATATCAGAATCTACATTTAAAATTAAGCAGCTGCTAAACTCTTAAAAACATTTAAACAGGATTTTGTATAAATTACCACTCCATCACTTTTATTATTATGATTATCAGTTTTAAAAAAAATTTAGTTCAGTATATTGGGCACAATAAAAATGTAATTCAGTAGTATAATATTCAAGTCAAAAAACAGTTACGGGTTCAATTCCAAAGCATGCATCTCTTAAGCAGTTATTCTCGCGTAGTTTTTATAGTTTGTGTTATTTTAAAACGTAATAATATTTATCATATTCATGTATAGATGATGAATGATATACTTAGTAATAAATAAAATAGAAATGTATCACATAAGTAAAGTTAACGTATTAAAATTATATTTAAAATTTCAATTTAGTGCTTTCGTGTGTGACAGTCGAGCTTTTCAGGGCCAGTTGAAAACCAGCGTCACCCATCTGCTGGTCTTAGTCCTATTTGTCACCATCACTAGATTGTTTGTCTTTGCATAATATAAATCTGTGTGAGATGAATTGATAAATGATTTTGAACATTTAGTTATTATGTATATAGTACTGTGTGACAAATAATAAATAATAGAAATGTTTCTTTCTTTCTATTAAAAAAAGATCGGACTTGTTCACAAGATAGATAGGCTAGTGTCGGCCCAGGCACAAAGTGATTACACACAGTAGCCTTTCCTGGAGTACTACAATGGCATATTCCCACACCCCAGGGTTTAAAAAATTATACATAAATCTATTAGAAAAAAATTATAATAATATATTCGTACAATATTGTGCACTGAAAAACACGGTCGATATTTATTTAACCAGTAAAAGCTACCTATACCTTTCAACTCTGATGGAAAAAAGATTAAAGCTACACAAAAGACATTTTAAATGGCATTTTCGCATCTTTCAGTGTCCAAAGATTCGCATTAGCTCCATACACATGCAAATGGCAGCCATTGCTCACTAAATCGATTTCATTCGGTCATAGCTCTGTTCATTCGGTCATCAATCACTGAGCAAGATTGAGCGGCTATCTTCATTCGAGTATTTAGAATTCATCATTTGCTTTTATAAAATTGTCATTATCGACAAAAAGAGGCTACCATATTTTTCTTTTTCAGATTTTTAAGTTGAATGTCTTAATTTATTATTATTATTTCAATTTGGGATACAAATCGTGTTACCGCAATACTTAGGCATGTGGTAGCTAAATAGTATCACACACGGAGACTAACTTACAGGTCCTGGGGTCGAATTTCACAATAGCATGACCTGCCTAGGCTATTTGTTCATCTAATATGCGTATCATAATATAATTGCCTTGTACTTACAGTGATAGAAAACATTATGAAGAAACCTCAACGGCGAGATCACGTACATGTGTAACCAGCCTTATACGAGCGTGATGGATGTACTGTCCGTTCCCTCTAGGGGAGCGCCTGAGCCTAGCAGTGGAACATGCCTAGCAGCCTAGTAGCCTAGCAGTGCAATAGTTAATATAACTGCAATACTCGTACAACCCAAACTAAATGAATATTTTTTTTTCGCTACAGTTCTGGTACGAGAACAGGCAAATGGCTGACTACAAATAAACACCGTTTTCTATAGACATTAACAGCAAAGAGTCCCAATCCCTCAGAGGGAAACCGAAAGGTTTTATTTATTGATTGTGAATTAGCAGAAGAAGTAACCCATTTCTCACCTTCTACGACTTCCTAAGTAAAGTAAGCCTTATTTATAATATATATTATTTATGATTAGAACCAAAAAACCAACAAAGCTGTAAATTTTTATATTATATAGATGGTATTTATTTATACCTATTCACACTAAACGAATAAATTTCAAAACAACAATTCAAGTAATCTAAACATAATTATGTAAATCCATTCAAAGTTTGGTCTGTTTTAGAAATTTTCCCACGTGTATTCATAGAATACAAAATGTAATTATGCTAATCATCAGTTGTAATGAATAGTGGATTTAATATGATGTATTTTAATTATATTTAAATTCATTAAAGGATAATTTAAACAAAGTGTACAGAATAGTTTTAAGATTAATTAGTTAGCTTTCTATTCATAATGGGCACTTGTTTGTAAATGATTTGTTATATAAACAATCGGAAGGAATTTGAGAGGTTTAGTGGCTAGACCATGGACGGTCGTGTCTTTTTTTATTACTACAGGACAGCAGAGGCTGACAATATGGGTACAATAGCAGTTACCGTAATATCCATCCACGTAACGGCTCTGGAACCTGGTCACTTATACCGGAACACAAGGTTATTATGTGGGTATATTTAGAAATAAGGGGTAGTTGCCATCCAAATGAGCTTGGAGCCCTACCACCCAGTGTCTGTGGGTTCATTCATCGCGGAAGACGAAGTATTAGTGTGATGCAAAATGTTTCTTCTGGACTGCGATACAGGTTTCCGTGCTTAAGAACTTTAAAAAATAGTCAATAACAAATGGCTAAGAGAAATAAGTACTAGATCATAATTATAATTATATTCTATGACTAGCTGACCCGGCAAACGTTGCTCTGCCATATAAATAATAAAATGTCAAAAAATTAAAAAAAAATTTGGGGGTGGGTCACCCCTAACATTTAGGGGGATGAAAAATAGATGTTGGCCGATTCTCAGATCTACTCAATATGCTCACAAAATTTCATGAGAATCGGTCAAGCCGTTTCGGAGGAGTATGGCAACGAAAACTGTGACACGAGAATTTTATATATTAGATCTATCATCCTTTACGACTCCATTATCATATATAAATAAAACTATTAAACACATACAAACATCATATGCAATTTATAAGCCAAGCATTAACAACAGAAAAATTAGTAGTCCGAAAACAACATTAATTGTAGCGTAATTTGAATATTTACCATAAGGATTTAGATTTTAGTATTCTAGATTTTATAGTAGAACGTGTTTTATTATAATTAATTACTTTTGATATATTCATACTTTTTCGGGGAAAAACTCCTTTCCGAATTCCTCCGATTTCTCCGCGGTCGGTATGTGGAACTCCGTAAGATTACCCACTGGAAACCCCAATATTCTCCTAACATCTTTATACCTGATGTTTGATGATGATTATGATGCCTGAACCTACAGACCAGTCTATCCTGTAGCTTACGCCGCGCTTTATCACATGTCAGGGTTTTCTTTCACATTATGCGCCAGGCGCTAAGAATTTTGACCCAGCCCTTTCGTGTGTTTATCCGAGATTAAGGGGAGCACGTGGAAAAGCCGTGTCATCATTCTCGTGAAGTATGTGCGGGCGATGGAGCCTCCCTCGAGGGAGCCCGCGTACACTGTCTACGGCGGCCATTACAATAAATATATTTTAACTCATGATCATTTTGATATAATAAATTATATACATAATGTTTTATTAACTTAAATCATTTTAAATTCTTTTATAATTCTTCTTTCAATGTTGACTTTCTAAGTACAATATTTAAAAAAGAAATGACATATAACGCATCTCATCTATTCTAGTAATCGACTGATAAAACACATTATACTATCATATCGATAAATAAACGATATAAAACTCAAGCAGATGAATACCGGTATTCAATTGTGTATTTAAATTCAATCGATTAAGCGAAGCGTTAAGATGGAATCGATGTTTGGTAATTTTATCGATAGCAGATTAGATTTCACTGGTTAGTGTCGAAATCACATGAATTTTGTATACAATGTGGGTTTTGTTTCTCATTGACTGTTAATGGCGTAATTTTTATAGTAGTTTATTTTTTTTCAAACGGGCAGATAGGTGACAGCGGTTAATGCAAGGATATTTTCTACGTTAATGTTAATTATTTCTAGTAACTTTTATTTTGTTTATAAATAAATTCCAAAATTCATTAATTCATTTCACAATTTTTTAGATTATTTTGAATAAATATCTAACCTTTATATATCCACCCACCCATCTCATCTATCCATGAAAACATTATTTTACAGTTAGCTCTATTAGCAAAATATTTAGTTTTATTTCATCTTGCACTTATGCTATTATGCTATAATGCCTTTTTAAGCATTCTAGTAAAAAATATATATTTAGTGATTTCTGAGTTGATCCAAAAAAAACAAATAAATATGTATGCTCATTTTCATCATTCTTTTTAAGGGCTTTTGATTTGTCAAAATTATCTTATAGTGGCCACTACTACTTTCTTCTTCTTGTAAGCAATAGTTCCAATACTTTGGTCACGGTAAGTATATTAAATAACAAATGTGAAAGCTAAAATTCCTTCTAAACTCAAATAGTAAATGACTAATAATAATGTCGTCAATCTAGTTGCGTCCAAACCGAAACCCTGTTTTCTGATTAATATTTTATGAAGTGTTGCATAAGTCATCTATCTGACTCTGAGCTAGTTTGTTAAAAAAAATTCGCTTTACAATATTATAAGAACATTACAAGAAAGTATTTTATCCGTGCAGGGGCGGAAAAAGAATACAGACCTTTGTAATAGGCGACAAAACAACCCTAGCTACGTGGTAGGGCCCAAAGCCCGTCTGCATGGCGTCACCACCTTTGGTCTTAAGTATTTCGCATAATAACCTTGTGTTATGCTCCGAATTAGTGACCCAAGTTCCTTTACCCTTATGGTACAGCAGTGTGTTCGCGATGCCACTGGCATTGCAAACACCCATAGGCGACAGTAACTGCTATTCTAAGCGGGCCGTCAGCCTGTCTGTTCTACAGCAATAAAAAAAGTAATCATTGTTGAAAATATATGTTCCAATAAATCATATAGTATAGTAATCATATCATACCTTATATTAAATCCTATGTGACTCGTGTCTTTGCGCCATCACAATAGTATCTTGTAAATATATAACTGAAAAAAATTCTAGTCAAAAAGTAATAAAGTCGATAATCGATAACAATCGATTACTAAACCGAATAGTTGTTAGTGTGAATCTAACTGTATGTATATAATAGCACAACTCGATCTTTTGTTCGGTTTTGATTGAAAATCGAATACATAAATCGTAAATTCAAATCGTTTCTTTACATATAATATAATAAGAATCGATTCTGAATGCTATTGTCGGCAATAGGGTTTGACAACACAATAAATCTAGCCATTGACAAGACAATTGTGTTCAAAGGCTATTTAATGTTTTCCAAGGAGCTGTAAAGTAAATGTATGAATGAACGCACTCTATAACATCCGAACTAATTCATTCTAAGCTTTGTTAAAAAATCTTGATTTTTTAGGTTAGCTTGTTGAATATTGTCATATGCTTATGAGTATCCAGGGGTGTCGCAGAGTAATGACCAAAAGTCGATCCTACGACAAGGCTCTAGGTGGCAACTGGGGATTTTATTGAGTATAACGCCGCGCTAGGCTAGGCGCTAGGCTATCCCTTAATAGCCAGCTGAGTAGTCGCAGTAGCAGGGTAGAGAACCCCACATACCCACTTCAGTTCCTCTCAAAGTTCGGACGCTGGACTATTTAGGTGTAATTTTGGCTGGCCAAAGAAAATAATGAAGAATTTTTTTTTAGTTTTTTAAAAGATGGTACAGGTTAGTGACAATGTTGCCGTACCGGCCACGTACCGGTACGTGGTAGGCAAGTTAAGTTTTACTTAAAGACCAACCATGGTCTCGGGAAACTCCAACAATGGTATGCAATCTTTAGGCGTCGCGAGAATCATAAGATCGCGAGGAAACTTGCATACCAAGTTGAGTAACTTACCAATCCGACTTGGACGAGTGTGGTGGGTCCATCCTGGAGGTCCAATGCCAGCAGTAAAATCAGGGTACTATTACAATGTAAGCACTTCTTTACGCTTCGCTCAAAATAACCGATGGCCTTAATGGTTTAACTTATGTGTTTAACATTGGAGGGTACAATTTTTTTTACTGCTGAGGAATTGCATACAGGCTGACGGCCCCCTTAATAATAGTAAGCAGTTACCGTCGTCTATGGATGTTTGAGACACTAGGAGCACTGCGAATACCCTGCTATCCCATAGGGGTACAGAAACGACATGTAACCCAGGTTACATGTCGGAACACAAAATAATTATTTTATCTAACATCGGGAATTATATATTTGTTTTTCTAAAATAATTCACACTAATATTATAAATATGAAAGTAACTATGTCTGTCTGTTATGTTTTCACGCCTAAAACACTGAACCAATTTTAATGAATTTCGATATAGAGATATTATGTTCCTTAGAGAAGGGCAGAGGTTATTTAATTTATAGAGTAGAACTACGTTTTCTGGGTCAGGTAGTCTTAATGTGTACGTTAAGCCGTCATTATATATACAACGGAATATATATATATATATATATATATATATATATATATATATATATATATATATATATATATATATATACAGGGTGACTTTGCCTCACCCGTCCAAATTCACACAGAAGAATCTTTAGTAAAAGTTATGAGAAACATGTATTTTAGTTTAGTATCACATAGTACAAAAATGTTGAGTAATCAGCATCACAAAGTTATCACAAGAACTCGCAATTTATACTTGACACCTACAGTCGACAAGTGTCAATGACCTCTCCATCGGTACAAAAATTTCAGTTAAAGGGCGCGTTTGTAATAAGTAAAAAATTACGTAAATCTTTAGTGATATGTACAATAATTAGTAAAAAATCAATTAGAGGTTAACTTACCATTACTGCTTTACAAGTATTTTAATAAATGTTCAAAATGCAGTCCGTTTGTCTCTAAGCAAAGTCTAGCTCGTTTTTGAACATTTTCCTTTACCTTTCTAAGCACTAGAGTGTCATTACGCACATCTTCAAATGCTCGCACAATTTTAGTTTTTAAGTTTGCGAGGCTTTGGACCTCTTCCACATACACGTGTCTTTTAATTTCAAAATTAAATGTGTTAAATCCGGTGATCGAGGCGATCATGGGACGGGAACACCACGACCAACCCAACGATTACCGTATTCCGTATTTTTGCACTGTCGACGTCGCGAGTGAACGAACGCTAAACACAATGCACCAACGCGACAGCACGCGGCCGACTGATTATTAATTAATTATTTACGGCAGCGGCGGCAGCCGTATTTCGCACGCCGTAATTCCCCGCACACACACACCGCTACGCTGCAACCGACATAGGGCTGCCAAACTAAAAAATAAATCAGGGTATTTATTTATAAATGTACATAGTAAAAAACATAACTTCACTAGCTTCAATGATTTGTTACAGTAGAAACCGAATGTTGACGAAACTACACTGTACACTCATTTTAAAGCCTATAATAAAGATTCATCTTTTTATGGTGGGCTAAAAGTCCCACCTGAAACGTTTAGAAAAAGTATTTTTAAATAATTTTGACAACGTCTTAATGAATCGGCCTGGTAGCACCATTTTCTTTTTTTTTTGGTCTCAGGGAAAAACCTCTCTTGACGGGTTCCCCGGCTCGGGGTGACCGAGGGATATGTGGGACTCCGGGAAAGATGTACCCACTAAAAAACTTGGGTCACTAATGCCGGAACACAACACAAGGTTATTATGGCGGCATACTTAAGACCAAAGGTGGTCGCCATCCAGATGGGCTTGAGACCCTACCACGTAGCTAGGGTGGGTTGTTTTGTCGCCTTTTACGACAGGCCGCCCCCGGCCACAGAGGTTAGTATTCTTTCCGCGCCCCTGCACGGATAAAACTTAAACATTTGATTGAATAATAAAAAATATGGTTGAATCGCAACATTCGTTTTATTACAATAATCATCATAGGTACAACCCTAGCGCATTCTTACGAAGACGTGTTGACACGTGTCCCGCACAGCGGGCAACACAGTCTCAACTCTTTGTACGCGTACTTAAGGTACATTTCTTCTTGTTTACAATACCGAGGAGGAGTTAGATAATAAAGGTCAATGTACGAACCTTGGAACATATGATTATTTGCACGATTGAATGAGCAACCAAGTTACTAAAAATTTTCCTTGGGATGAAATATTTTATTTTGAAAATTTTACATACAATTTTTTTTGCAAAAATGGGTTCCATAAATGATACTTAGTGCGTAAAAAAATTTTGGACGGGTGAGGTAAAGTCACCCTGTATATATATATATATATATATATATATATATATATATATATATATATATATATATATATATATATATATATATATATATATATATATATATATATATATATATATATATATATATATATATATATATATATATACAACGGAACCTCTATATAACGACACTAATCAGACTGAGCGTTTCTCAGTCGCTATAGAGAGTGTTCGTAAAGTGGAGAGTAATAAAATATATTATTTTACTCTATTCTTTCTTGTCTATTCTATAATAATATATATGAATGCATGTGTAAACACAAAGATTATTATTCATACATATAACAACACTTATTGCGTATAGTCTGTTATCTTTGCCTGATGGTTTTTGCTGCTCCCATATTTTAATTTTAATTTCTTATGTATTTTAGTAACTTGAGATACTGCTAGATTAACTTGATTATATAAAAATTATTTTTCTAATAGTTTCGCTGCATCAAGTGCTCGTTTGATGCTTTGTGGAAGAACAGAATTGTCTGTTTCATCTTCTTCATCCACTTATTGTTCCTTAGTGTTCTCACAGTCATATTATTCTTGTTAAATAGAGTGAGCATGACACTATGTAAATTGTATTATTGTATAGAAACCAAGGTAAACCAACCAAAATCAAATAATGTCGACGTTTTAAGGAGTTTATCATTAAATCGAATGACATTATAAAGAGTTTACACAGTATTTATTACAATTATTTTACAATAACTTCCCACTTGCTTCAATATCGCAAGTAATAGTGAAATATTTTGGTATCGAAATCAATTGTATAATATGGAATACATTAAAATACAACGCTTTTTATTCATGAGAGATGACTTTGAAATGATTAAGAGAAACAGCAGTGTATATTTTCATATCGCAGATATTATTCGGTTACCATATTTTTATAGCTATAGGATATTACTCGTATTTTTCATAATAGTAAAACTGAGAGAGGAAAGCGAATAGGATATATCATGGGGATTTTTTAATGCTGTAGGGCCGCCGACAGGTTGACGGCATTTAAATTTAGCAGTTACAATCGCCTATTGGTGTTTGCAATTGCCAGTGGAATCTCAAATACGCTGCTGTCTCATAAGGATACACGAACTTGAGTTACTAATATCCCGTTGTAAAAACTAAGCCACAACTATTACAACATGTAACCCCATATATGAATAATTAATATTTGATAAGGGCAGGGGGAAGAAGAAGACTTAGACCAAAGGTGGTCGCCATCCATGGGTTTAGGACCCTACCACGTAGTCAAGGTGGGTTGTTTTGTCGCCATTTACAACAAGCCGACCCCAGCCGCAGAGGTATTCTTTCTCCGCCCCTGCACGGATATGTGCAGGAATGGCAATGAAATTGGGAATAAAAATGACCTTACATAATGCTAAAATTAAACAACTTAACTTTATGATCTACCCAATATGTGAAGTATTATCGAAGTAAATGTCTTCGGTAGATGATGATACCAGCTAGAGCACCTGTTGGGTTCATACGTTTTTGCACGTCGAAACGTCTGCATGCTTGTGTTTAATTCTGCTGCACTTTCACTGTTCCAAAGTAATTGATTCTATGAATTTTTATATTGTGCACTAAATTCTATAATTTTCTATAATTTACTTGTGTGTGCACCTTTTAATTGCCGTGAAAATCTTTGTTATTGCCAACTTCTAATGTTTGCAGAATTCTTTTATCACTAACTACTAATGTTACCCAATCCAATGAAATTAAATTAAGTATTTAAATCAATCTATTTCATCAATTTCTTGTGAAATTGAAGTATCACGGGAAACAAGAAGATGATTTTGCGAGAAAAGATATGAATGAAGTGATTGTTCATTATGATATAAAGACAGGAAAAATAATGCCTAAAAGATAAAAAAAAGATGCCGGGAAGAGTTAATACTGTAAAAATCGTTTTCGATAGCACGCTACCGGAAATCGAACTCGAAAATTCGATCGAAAATCGTCAAAATGCAGTTTAAAAAACAACAACAAATAGTGATGGTATTAATTCCGATTCCAATATTCCAAACTGATGATAGTATCGATCGAGTCGTGGAATATTTTCTAAGTACAAACCAAGCTTCTCACCTGCGACCAGAATAATCGATGAAATACTTATATAGTGCAACAATTTAGTTGCCAATTGGTAAAAATTTAATATATGTTTGCCATTTTTTTTTTATTAAATAAAGTCAACTTTTTTTTAAAGTAAATATATTGTATATAAGACTAATCTACACTAATATAATGAAGAGGAAAGATTTGTATTTTTATATATTTGTAGCAAATAAACTCAAAAACTACTTGACTGATTTCAAAAATTCTTTCACCATTAGAATGCTATATTATTCCTAAGTACCTAAGTAACATAAGCTATATTTATTGCTAGAAATAAATAGGGCTTACGAAACTTCACTAAAGTCACCCAACGTATTCCCGTATTAATTTTATAAACGTGAATGTAACTGTATCTGTTTTCGTGTGTGTCTGTTACGTCCTAAACTGTCGAACCAATTTTGACGAATTTTGGTATAGACTATATATATTGGACCTTGGAGAAGGACATAAACTAATTTTTGTCGCGACAATGTTTTTTGTTGGCAGAATGTTTGCCGGGTCAACTAGTATTAATATGAAAATACTGCAAAAAGACAAAAAAGCTGTCATAGTGTATAGCTAATGTGCATTATTTGCCTTGTGATACATCAGTAGATTGTAATGCATCTTGAATTAATCTCACAATATGTAAATATTTTAAAAAATCTACCTTAATGACAGTATTAAAAATTACAGTAACTCGTTTCATTCGAGGTAATTAAAAGTCAAAGACTAATTCTATACATTGCTCCAAGTTTATCTTAGGAACGGGAAGCATGCACAAAAAGATTCGATTTACAAAATTATAACACTAATGATTAAAAATATTATATTTCACGCCAGTATTTCAATAAGATTAAACAATTTTTTTTTAAATGATTACATTATTTAAAAGTTAAAATAAAATATAGTTAATACAAATTTGATATATCGAATAATAAAGACGGATTAAGAAAATCCAATGATTTGTATGACTCATTAAGTTTTTATGTGCGGTAATAAAAAGGAAAGGCTTTGAGTAAAAATAATGAAATTAAAACTTTTTTGAGAAATATAATTAATGTACACATCTCAAAGGTTCAGTCTTTCTTTGTCCCAGGCGCCACGGGATTAGCCTACCAGCTAATCAGGACAGACACTACGTGAACGGAGAAGAGGGGAGTTTTTAGTGAATAGTTTCAAGGAATCTCACATACCCTCCTACTCTCTTGCAGTCGGGAGAAATTAGAATGGAGTTTTCCCCGAAAAAAAAAATATACCTCGTTTCTTTTAAGGATCGATATCCTATACAATATATTCTTTGTTTTGAATATTTTTATTAATCGTTTCGTTTATTCGTGTTCGAAACACGTCACTTCACTAGCAATGCAGCATTGCACCTGGCTAGCGCAACGTCTCGAACGCGTAGCGGTGCTTACAGAAGAACCCCACATACTGTAATTGGTCCGCTGCTGATTTTTATCATCAATTATTGAGTTTTCACTCCAATTAATATTATCTCTTTTCCGGTGGAAGTTCGGTTTAAGATCAATGTAATCAGTATTTTCTCAATATGGTTACAAATCTATTTAATGGAAGCCTAATACGTTTATTGAATATACTCCTTTAAAACGCGCTATACTAGCTTAACCAGTATTTATTAATATAAAATGCAATTTTCATTCACTTAAAAACAATAGATTACTTGAAATTATGGATATTTACCAAGGACCGATAATAAAACGTCAATTTGATAAGTTTGTTATATAACCCTAGTTATGATATGCAGTTCGTTAAAAAAATAAAGACCGCTTTAATAGATTTCACGTGCATCGTCTCTTTGGTGTTGATAAATAAATTAGAAATTTTACAGAAAGGGGCCCAAGTAAAGCAGCAGCCGCGCAAATTGCCCCCTTCCGCCTCGACGCGGGAGTTATCTCAATTGTTCTATACATCTCTTCGTAACTAAAATGTGAAAAATAAATAGTATATTAAAAGAATAAACTTATTGAAATTTTTAATTCTCAATGAGTTAAGTTAATTAAATATTTTTTTTACTGTAAGAAAACAAGCTAGAGTTTGAAAACGATTATTAATCAATTTATTTACTTACTTTAAGTATAAAGCACGTTTTTGTATTCTTTATTTAACACTCAGTTATAATATTAAAAAATATTGATAATATTTCTTAATTATTTTTATTGTTGAGGAATAGCGGACAGGCTAACGGCCCACTAAATAGTAAGCAGTAACCGTCGCTTATAGTTGTTTGCGACGTTAGAGGCACCACAAACACGCTGCTGTCCCATAGTAGTACAGAAACCTGGGTCTCTAATGCCGGAACACAACAAGGTTATTATGGCGGCATACTTATATGGTAGACCAAGGGTAGTTGCCATCAAGATTGGCTTTTGTCGCCTTTTACAACAAGCCGGCCCCGGCTACAGGGGTTAGTATTTTACTCCGCTCCTGCACGAAAAAAAATACAATGTAATAGAAACTGGAGTTGTGAATGCATATATTTATTTCTGCACTTGTACCATAAAACAAGAAGATTATAGAATACTACTTTATAGATAGGGAGTAATTAATTTCACTCATCTGACGTATTTTGAAATGTTCTTCTGTAAAGACCGTGTCAGATACTAATCATTTGCTTTATCGGTGATTTTCCCCGTACTATACATTATATGCTTACATAAGCAACTTCATAAAATCTAAACTTTCTCGTAATTAACTGTTGTAAGTAGTTCGCGGTTATTTCGCGATGGATTCAGTACTGTAATTAATACATAAACTTTATTAATTTCTTAAATTCATTGTTGCAACAATCAATTCTAGTTTCAAAGGATTTAGAAGAAAGGATGATATTTTCTTTTATTGCTGTGTGTGGAACAGTAAACAGACTGACAGCCCACTTAATATTAGCTGCGACGCCAAGGGTGCCGCTAACACGCATCCATCTGCGTAGGGAAACTGGAGCCTGTTTAAATATGCCGGAACATTATACAGGGTTATTATGGTGGTAAATACAGACCAGGGATGGTTGCCATTCAGACGGGCTTGGAACCGTACCACCTAGCTAGGGTTGTTTTGTCGCTTTTTCTAACATACCGCTCCTGGCCGTAGAGATCAATATTTTTACTCCGCCCTTGTACGAAGATAACCTGTAAATAGAGTATTTAACATTAAAACATTTAGCTGAAGAATCGTTTATAGATACTCAAGTAAGTCGTAAATATGATTTGCTGTAATAATAAACAATAGCAGATAGTTCAAATTATTAATACTCAGAAGAAAAATGAAAATCATCATTACACAGTAGCACAAAACTATTTATTCTTATAAATAACAAAAACAATGAAAACGCATAATCAAAATTCATGATTTCACTTGAAAATTTAATTTGTAAATTATTAAAATCAAGAAGTAATTTTCGTAATATATATCATGTGATGTATGTGAAATATTTACATAAAATTTATGCAAGCAATTGATCAAATATTATCCTATATCTTTAAACGAGCAATTCTTGTATATATGTCGCAGGCAATTTGTATGATTCCGCCGTTTACAAACGGCGTCGTCTTTTTAAAAACGCTCGCCGTTATGTAAAATGCCGAAGGCAAAATGTAAATTGCCGTGTCACTTTATAATATACCACAACATAACATCGACAATTCAAACGCCGTTTTTATAATGCCGCGGCAAATTGAAGTATTTAGTTTAATTTCTTACCACGCGCGCCACTGTTGATCAAAACAATAACAATGGCGTCATGTAGTGGTTTTGTGTCTCAAAAAATAACTGAAAACAGTGCAAATATTTCGTGTGGAGAAGACATTTTAGAAAATACTTCTGATTTTAAAGGTTTATATTATAGTGAATTAAAAAAATTATACAATTCTCAAACGGAAGCTGTAAAAAAGCCTTGCACAAATAGTAAGATTTTTGAGGTTATCCGGCACCTAAAAAATGCTAAGGTGGCCACAGAATCTGGTTCCCGGAGGAATCCTGCAGAGTACTGGTCAAAAAAATACGAGGTCAAAAGCATCAGTGAATTGGACTACCTTATTTTAAAAAGAGATAGCCCTGACAGTCCAACCGTTCGTGTAATACCGTTGGAAGAATATTACCATGTATTGTTAGAGATTCATAGAGGTTGCGGACATGGTGGTCGAGACAGAATTCAGTATCAAATGAAGGATAGATTTATTATTGTGAGAAAAGCGATCGATTTATTCGTATCGTTATGTCCTGTTTATGAACCCAAACGTAACATACCAAAGAAAGGTATCGTAGTTAAACCGATTATATCTCGAGATTTTAATGAGCGGGGTCAAGTCGATCTGATTGACTTACAGTCAGCAGCAGATGGTGAGCTTAAATGGCTTCTTAACTACCGGGATCATAGCACAGCATAGCATAGTATTCAAAAAAAGCAACTGAAGTTGCCACCGAATTGCTTAAAATATTTTTAAAATTTGGAGCACCATATATACTGCAGAGTGATAACGGCAAAGAATTCACCGCCAACATCATTGAGGAAATGGTTAAAATGTGGACTGAATGCAAAATAATACGTGGTACTCCCCGACATCCGCAGACCCAGGGTAGTGTTGAGCGAAGTAACCAAGTTGTTGAAAACATACTTCGTGCTTGGATGCGAGATAATTATTCTACAAAATGGGCCATGGGCTGCTTCTTTGTTCAGTATAGTAAAAATACATCTTTCCATAGAATTATAGGAAGATCGCCATTTCGTGCACTTTTTGGTTGCGAACCAAAAGCTGGTCTACAAAGTTCAACCATTCCTCATGGAGTTCTAAAGCATATCACAACTGAAGAAATCTAATATCCATAAGAGAAGCTGTTTCCAAAGAATCTTTATTTGGCGGGCAGGGATTCAGCAAATGTTTGTGCAAACGGGCTAAAAAGCAGTGCCAAAATAACCGATGCGCATGTTTTATATGATTTTACTTAAGACCTGTTTGTTTTTATTTGTGTCATATTATCCTTAAAAGTTTTATTATTGTCATGAGTATATTGTTTGTATTTTAACAATTATAACAATTGAAGGAGTTATCATTTTGCCTTCGGCATTTTACATAACGGCGAACGTTTTTAAAATGACGACGCCGTTTGTAAACGGCGGAATCATACAAATTGCCTGCGATATATATATACCTAGTCAGGTCATAAATTCTGTCACATGTTTAATGTAAAATAATTGTAACAAGTTTATTCATTATGTAACCATTCATATACCAAAATGAACTTAACAAAACATAGATTCTTATGACATTAAAGTTTATTCAAAATGACCTCCGTGATTTTGAATACAAGCCTTCAATCTGCGCGGCCAGTCGTCTATCGCAGCACGAACGAGGTCCATGTCAATATCGGCGGCTGCCTTAATCAAGGATGTCTTGAGTGACTCCAAATTGGGATGAGGCTTTGAACACGCCTTTTCCTCCAAGTGTTGCCATATCTTGTAATCTAACGGATTCAAATCTGGACTGGAGGAGGGCCAGTCTTCGTGCCGGATGAAGTCGATTTCACGCGCCGCCAGCCAGTCTTGTGTGCTCTTCGCTCTATGAGCTGGCGCCGAATCTTGTTGGAATACCCAGTGCTTGTTATTGAACATGGTATGAGAAACAGGTTCCACAAGGTTCGTCAGGACTGTATTTTGATACACAACAGCATTCGTTTTTACACCTTTCTCACAAAAATGTACCTCTGTTAAGCCCCAATAAGAAACTCCCAACCATACCATGAGCGAGGATGGAAAATGACCTCGTTGGACACGCGGAATACGGTTGCTCGCTTCTTCACTACTGTGTGCGTACACCTTATCATTTTGTTTGTTGTAGCTCTCTTCTACGGTAAAAATTTTTTCATCCGAAAAAAGAATTTCCCGATATTTTTTTCCCGCGTACCGCTTCAACAAAGTGCGGCATCTCTTCAGTCTCAGGTCCATTAGACGAGCATTCAAACGATGTCCTGTTTTTCTTCGATATGCCCGAAGCCCTAAGTCTTCATTTAACACCCTTTTCACCGTGGTTCTGCTTAACCCCATCTGAAGGGCCAACAGTTTCTGCTTACGTTTGGGATTTCTTTGAATTCGTGCCTTCACAGCTTTTATCACTGCTGGAGTTCTAACAGACCGAGGGCGACCACTTCTTGACCTGTCATCTACACTAGAGTCTTCATTGTATCGTTTGATGGTACGATAAACGAATCTTTTGGTAATATTCAAATTTTTCAGTATGTTAAAAATTTGAATTGGCGCGTAACCGCAACGATGCAACGCAATAACTGCAACACGGTCTTCTTTAAGCGTCCACTCCATATTTAAAAATGAGTAAAATTCTAAAAGTTATACATTTTTATTTTCATGAACAATTCGAAATTCGAATTCAATAAACTTTTTTGTGGCCAGCATTCTAAAAGAAAAGTTTTTACTGTGTGACAATACTTATGACCTGACTAGGTACTTATATAATTGGAATCTCGGAATCGGCTCCAACAATTTTCATGAAATTTAGTATACGGGGGTTTCGGGTGCGATAAATCGATCTAGCTAGGAATCATTTCTAGAAAATGTCATTTTATTCGCTTTTTTTATTGCAAGAAAAATAACAAAAATGACTCTACCTGACATCTATCGGCGAATAATAATACTATTGTTTTTAAATTGCTTTAACGACACAACACTAAAGCTATTCCAGCAGATGGCGCTGTTAAGTAACAAGAAGTTAATGAGTGTTTGCTTTGAGGTTAAACTAAGAAAATCAATTATTAATTTCCAAAAAACACAATTAAAAAAAAAATACCGAGCAAAGCTCGGTTATCCGTATATTATTATATAATATGAGATAAAGCAATAACAAACTATAAAATCAATAAATGTTTCCTAAGCCACGTATAGGGCTTATACGTACAGGGCAAGGGCGGAGAAAGAATACTGACCTCTGCGGCCGGGGTCGGCCTGTCGTAAAAGGCGACAAAACAACCCATCCTAGTAACGTGGTAGGGCTGAGGCCTGCCTGGAGTACGACCACCTTTGGTCTTAACTATGCCATCATACTCATAATAACCTTTTGTTGTGTTCCGACATTAGTAACCCAAGTTCCTGTACACTTATATGGGAGAGCAGCGTGTTCGCGATGCCCCTGGCATTACAAACACCCATAGACGACGGTAACTGCTAAATTCTAAGCGGGCCGTCAGCCTGTCTGCTGTCCTACATCAATAAAAAAAGCCAATCACTACACGACACGTGACAAAGCATGTTCCGGCAATGAGGTAAATTTCATTAATGTATACTGTACAATGTTTGAGCATGGAAACGGAGCGGTGTTCACAATAAATTAAGTATTATCTGCAATAATAACTCGGGCCCGATTGAGCCGAACAATACGTGTACCGGACGAGTGGGTGGCGGATACTATCGATACTATTACCGAATTTATATAGAGTTGATACACGGACATCAGCGTGTTTGCGGTGCCACTAGCGTCGCAAATATCTATAGGTGACGGTAGCTGCTTATTACTAAGTGGGTCGTCAGCCTATCTGCCGTTCCTTAGCAATAAATAAATAGCTTAATTTCCTTAAATTATTTTTAATTACTTTCGTACAGCAGGCAGACTGACTGTCTACTTAACAGTAAACAGTTATCGTTGTCAATGCTTATTTGCGACAAAAGGACGACGCGATACTAATACCTGCGGCCGGGGACGGCCTTTCATAAAATTCAACAAAACAACCTAGCTAGGTGGTGGTATCTTAAGATGCCGCCATAATACCCTTATATTGTGTTACGAAAAAGTGATCCAGGCTCCAATCTCCCTCTCGTGGCTCTGCCTTACCTGTGCCTCTGGCGTTGCAAATATCCATAGACGACGGTAACTGCTTACTATTAAGTGGACCATCAGCCAGTCTGTTCAGTTCAGTTGTTCTGCAGCAATAAAAAAATGTATGTGTGTGTGTAATTACATACACACGGTAGAAGTGAAACTTTAGAAAAGGAGCACTGTATTAATTAAACTTCTATAAATAAAATAAATAAATATACTGGCACAATTAAACTTGCATACTTATATTCTCATTCTCATTTAGATTAATTCTTATTTATGAATACGTTTGTCTCTTTTTCGTTTCGCTTTTTCGTTTCATATAATTTTCAAATCACAACCACGCTAAAGAAATTTCACTTCAAAAATTTACAGATTATATAAATTTGTTCTCCATGGGGATGTAGAACTACAAGACATGAGCGTACAATACCGTTTACGTATGGAAACCACTGATACATTCATGGTTTCATGGTCGCTTGTTAACACTTATTTTTCAGGTATTATCAACTCTATATAATTCATCAAAGACCCTTTTCTGATTTAATTGTGCTCAGCGTTAATTGGCCATTGTCCACCGATATTGCTCTGCCCTGGACTGAACCTTGCCTAACTAAAGCTCATTGTTTTATTACAACCCCTTTTATAAATTGATGATACTACAAAAGGTTCGTCTGGTTCAATTAAGCTGTTCCTTAATTATACGGCTTGTTTAATATTTAAACTAGTTATAAATATTTTCAAGTAAATCAAAATGATTTTAGTGTAACTTCAACATTAAGAGTATATTTTGCTTTGGAATATTTATTCTATGGAAGGCTAGCTATAATCTATTTCGTAGCTTAATTATTATAGATGGGGAAAGAAGTAGTTCAATTATTGCATGAATAATTATATAATACTTGGACAATTGATTCAGAGCCATCTAGTCCTAATATGAACAGCAGAGCTCTTGCTTTGCGGGTACTAAACAACTAATATGCTTGTACGATGACGGTGCAGACCGAGATTGCACTGACTTCAATAAATTCGACCGCGATCTTAAAGGAGTAAAAAGTACAAAAAGTACCATATACCGTTACATGTACCTGCACAGTTATTTATAAAAACAAAAGAACGAGTTCAGAGACTAAAATAGAATTGAACCAGATATAACATGAGCTTCGTAGATAACTGCGTGCAAATGAAATAATAAAGTTAAATTGTAGGGTATTAAATTTGTTTATTAAACCCTTTTTAGACCGTGATATCATTTCAAAATTTCGTAAACGTAGGTGCTAAAAACATCCCGTAAAATAAATAATCAAAATGAATATGATGTATGAA
Source organism: Malacosoma neustria (assembly GCA_963693495.1). Lineage (NCBI taxonomy): Eukaryota > Metazoa > Arthropoda > Insecta > Lepidoptera > Lasiocampidae > Malacosoma > Malacosoma neustria. The sequence continues at coordinate 7,424,916 of OY856391.1, read as the reverse complement.
AATAAATAATTATATAACAGGATATTTAAATTGAAACTCTACTTTGACGATGTTTTTTAAATGTTTGAGGTTACCGGTTACATTTCTGAAGGGAAAAATGCAGGACAACATTTTCACATCATTATATCTAAAACCGTACAGCCAATTAACTTAAAATTTTGCATAGTTACTCATTTCGCGATGTATTGCGTTCACTAACAACGGATTTTACTGAAATCCTACCCAAAAGATTTTTTTTAATTTTTATGACAGAATAGTGGCATTGCCACGTTGTTAGTTCCTTATACTAGTAGAAGTAGTTGCATATACTTGGTGGTTCACCAAATGATCCCAGATATTTTTCTTGTGTATACCATATGAAAATGTGCTTAAGTGGTCAGGTTAGCTAAATGGTCAGTCACATCTGGACACTAGAAGTCTTGGGTGTGATTCTTAAGATTTAGGCATTTTTCGCGTAATGTGCCGCCAATATACCACGTACCGACCTCGAAAATAATCATCATGAGTCAATCTGGCTTGGACACCAGTGGCATTTTTTTTTTATTTCTTAGGAACAGCAGAGAAGTTGTTACGCGATTTCTTATTGCATATAATATGAAACAGGTTAATAAAAATGCCATGTGTAAATATTTGTCTGTACTAGCAATTTACCAAGAAACGTTACAGTATAAAAAAAAAAACAATCGGATTTGTTGTGGGTAGAATGAAATAATTAGTCAAGTGATGACGTTCGCCATGGGTACACACAAACAAAGTAAATCTTTAGTTTTATTTAATTTACTCTATAACGACGTGATCGATTGTTTAGATATTTTTATTGTGTATAGTAAGTAGTCTTTGCTAAGACATTTATTTATAATACAAATAACACAAATTATTTGATTGTTGTAATATAATATTAGAGCGAGCGAGAGGATTGGTATCTTCATTAACAAGGCCAAAACAAAAGTTATGGTGGTCGCGGCTGACCGGAAAAAGATCGAGGCTTTTGAGATGTGGTGTTAGAGGAGGTTGCTACGCATACCGTGGACAGCAAAAAGGACCAACACATCCATTCTTGACCAGCTGAATGTCAGAACCAGATTGTCCACGACCTGCTACAAGCGAGTACTCGGCTATTTTGGCCATATCGCTCGAAAGGAGTCAGACAACCTCGAAAAACTGATAGTGCTAGGCAAAATAGAAGGGAAAAGGCCCAGAGGACGGTCACCAACCCGATGGTCGGATCAAATTAAGGCTATCTCGGGGCTCACTTTGCCTGCAGATCTGAAACAGGCCGAGGACAGAGTGGTGTGGAGGCAGTTCGTCAGCGTCTCCGTAACGGCTTATCAAGACGGGCACGACCTTCAGGAATGAAGAACACGACGAAGAAGAAGAAGAATATAATCATCATCATCTCAGCGATGAATCCCGGTTGCAGCCCAAACTCTCGCTTCGGCGCCCGGGGTCCGCTTTCCGACTTTTTCTTCTCCACTTCGCACGGTCTTCAGCATCCCTGGTAGTGAGACCATTGGCAATCACCCTTTACGACGTCAAGCCAGCACTTTTTGGGTCTACCCCTCCTGCCGGGGCCCGGCGGAAGCGGCATGGCCAGACATTTGTTTCCCACGTAAGCATCCGGTTGCCGTAAAACGTGGCCGTACCATCGGAGCCGACACTCCTGCAATTTATCCGCAATGTCACGGACATGAAGGCTGCCGCGAATGCGGGAGTTCCTAACGCGGTCCTTCCGCGTCACTCCACACATCCACCGCAGCATATTCATCTCCGTGACACGCAGTCCTTGCTTGTGTAGCTCTAACACCGGCCACGCTTCACAGCCGTATAAAAGGACAGGCCTAATGATGGTCTTATAAACCTGTCCCTTCAACTTTACCGGCATCTTGGGGTCACAAATGACACCAGTTACCTCACGCCATTTGGCCCACGCGGCAGCAATGCGTGCCTTGACGTCGCAATCGATGTCACCGGATGCATGAAACACAGATCCCAGGTATTTCACAAGGTCCGTGCGCTCGATCGTGCTGCCGTCTATGCGTACGGGTGTGGGATATGTGGAGTTACAGGCCAAGTACTCGGTCTTCGCCACATTGAGCTTCAGACCACCGTTCTCAAGCGACTCCTTCCACACCTTCACACGTTGCACCTGCCTACCCCTGTCCGAATCTGCCAGCGCGATATCATCAGCATACCTGAGCAGCCACGGGGGCTGCTCATGTGAGTTTCTGATGCTGTCTGACAATACGTCTAATACCACGCTAAACAGAAGAAGAATATAATATTGCAGATAAAGCTATCTATATCCATTTCAGTGGACATTCGGTCACAATAATTGTCCAACGTTCATATTCACAATAAGATTTCGTACTGAATTACACGTATCTTTTTATTTATATTTAGTATTTGATCTATCCAAAGCACAAGATGTGAATACTTTACTTAATTTATTAGAAAACGGAAAATATTGAACTTGGACGAAGAATGTGACGATGAAATTTTACAGGCAATACCAGAAAAAACAAATTTCAAGTGGGTAGCAATCATCATCATCATCATCTTTGCGTTGTATCCCGGTTGCAGCCCAAACTCTCGCTTCGGCGCCCGGGTTCCGTTTTCCGACTTTTTCTTCTCCACTTCGCACGGTCTTCAACATTCCTGGTAGTGAGCCCATTGGCACGCATATCACCCCATACGACATCAAGCCAGCACTTTTTGGGTCTACCCCTCCTGCCGGGGCCTGGCGGAGGCGGCATGGCCAGACATTTGTTACCCACGTAAGCATCCGGTTGCCGTAAAACGTGGCCGTGAGTAGTTCAAGTGGGTAACAATATAATGAAGCAATAATAGCTGATTACTCTGAAGAGGAGTAAGATATAGTAGTAGAAGATATAGAGTAGGAAGCCGGATTAAGTAATAAGCCTAAAAATGACATAATTTGGAGAAAACAGCTTAAGTCACCACAATTAATTTGGTCAGCTTCACCGTCTTCTGAAATAGATTCACCCCTCTCTTCCATCGATTATTATCCTACTAATATTATAAACGCGAAAGTTTGTAAGAATATATTATGTTTGTTACTCTTTCGCGCAAAAACTACTAAATGGATTTTGATGAAACTTTACATACTTACATATCAGGATAACACATAGGCTATAATTTATAAAGATATTGTGTGAATTGTCCAAAATATAACGATAAGTGTCAAATAAGTAGGAAAAAATTCTGCCATCTGCGAGCTATTCTGGCGTGCGCTCCAAACACCGTTAGAGTTATATGTATATAATGTATAATAGAAATGTTTATCTTAAATAGTCGTTCAAAAAAGCCCGCTACATATTCCTATCTTTATGTATAAGCCATTATCGCCAAGATAGTGCAATTTCAAATAAATAGAGATATAGTGAACCTTGAAGAAAGATATAGCCTTCTTTTATTATTGTTTTTTTATTATTTATATGGCAGAACAACGTTTGCCAAGCCAGCTAGTTCTATATATGTAAGCGAATCCATAATAAATATTCGCTTACTTTTGAAGAATTTATAATTTCATGTGCACTGTTAATTAAAATTTACCCTTTCATTTAAATTCATATAAATTTATAATATTGTATAGATGACTGATGATTTACCTTGAACAATTTACTTTAAGTAATTGATAAATATACTTAAACTTAACACACGTAGCGCCATCTGTCCCAAAGTGAGCATATCACTTGTGTAATATACTGTTATTTTATAAATAAATACATATTACGTAAAAACATCCAGATGCAGGACCAAAATTGAACTCGTGACCTCTGCAAGCGTTCTGTTGTGCGTAATCCGTTACCCTACGGAGATTGTCAAATGAATTTGAATTTGAGATGCAATAAGACTTTACTTTTCGTAACTAAAGACAACGTGGCCTAATTTAAATTTAAGACTGTGCATGAGAAATAAATGAACCGTCGCCATTGTTTTACTTTTTTTAATTCTAATTAGTTTGAAAACCTGAAAGGGGTTTATTAAAGGCACTTAATAACACTGCCTCTTATCAATGAGAAACACGCAACAAAATATAAAGCCTAACTTTATCAGCTGGTTGACGTCGCTGACCGATGGATCTGTTCGGAAGAGGGAGATTCAAAATAATTGGATGATCTCTATTGCTTGTTCATATATTTTTAACTAAAGTACTACTTACTACTACTTAAATTGTTGTCGAATTATTTTCTAAATTTAATCAATTTAATATTTTAGCGCCTTTTTCGATGATATTTTTTTTAGTAATTACTTCATAAAATAATCAACACACATAGTCATCTATATCATGAACGCAAGTTATATTTCTGTAATATTTCCATATTATTAATATATAATACAATAATTAATAAATATGTGTTTAATTTTTTTAATAGTGAATAAGATTTAATGTTTCAGCGGTATGATTTTTACTATAATATTCGAGTAATTTTGTTTTTTCGTTTTAAAGGTAAGATTATGTTTTTTTTTTATTGCTGTAGGCTGACGGTCCGCTTAGAATTTAGCAGTTACCGTTGTTTAAGGCTGTTTGCAACGCCAGTGGCATCGCGACACGCTGCTGTCTCATAAGGGTACAGCAATTGGGGTCACTAATGTCGGAACACAACACAAGGTTATTATGGCGGCATACTTAAAATTAAAGGTGATCGCCATCCAGACGGGCTTGAGGCCTACCACGTAGCTAGGGTGGGTTTTTTGTCGCCTTTTACCACAGGCCGACCCCGGCCGCAGAGGTTAGTATTCTTTCTCTGCCCTTGCATGGATAATATACTCACATACACGGTTATATATTATATTAAAAATAATAACATATGTTATTATTTCGAATATTTTTGAAATCGAAAATCTAACAAGTTACTAGATTTAAAACCTGTATACAAATTATATCGTTTTTAGTATAAGAATATTCTTAAGGAAACTACAATAATTTCGATGTCTGTTGTGTAAATCCAAGGTTTTTTGAGGAAATAAAATTATTCACTCAAAATTGTAAAACTCAAATTCTTTCTTAAGTAATAATACAATTATATAAAGATTAAAACTTAGACTACACCGTGACACAACAGCTGACGCATGCTGGATGGTTGTGGAAATCACGGGTTCGATTCCCGTCCCGAGTCTGGGTCGGGACGACTGGTATATTAGTTGTCTAGTACATAACACAAGCGCCAGCAGTTTAATTTGAGATTAGATTTATTATAAATAATACTCTTTTTATGTCACCAAAACAAGCAATGTATTGTATCCAACAAACAATGCCTTGAAGCCATGCCACCGCACAAGAATATGTCAGGGCAGGAGCGTAACCAGTTAGGCAAATTATCTGCGAGGAATCACTGGTTCCACCTGCCGGTGGGACGCCTTCATATGTTTATTTATATTGTGATGGAATTATATACGGTTGCATTGTCAGGCTTAGGAATTATATTCACTGTATACTTTGACATTTTGCTAAATTTAAATTCACCTTGATCGACAGATAATCTTTTTGTTTTTAACTCATTCTTTAATTATTTAAGTGCGCATTTGTCGTAAAAGCATGTAAGATGGCTACGTGATTACAATTAAGATTAGGGCCGTCCAATCATTTTCCTAGGGAATCGAAAAAAGAGACGAAAGGAATGATCCTTTTATTAGTTTTCTGTGAGCAAAGGAAAGGCATCAATCGGTTTCTTTTTTCGTGATAAGGATTTAGTGCTAAATCTTGTAGCCAAGTTAAGCTTTTGTGCTTCTCTTTACAAGCAAAAAGAGTTAAGGAACAGCAACGTTTCAAGTTGTAACGTCTCATCAACATTTCATGCAAAACGTACATTTTTTTTTATTGCTATAGAACAGCAGACAGGCTGACGGCCCGCTTAGGATTTAGCAGTTACCGTCGCCTATAGGTGTATGCAACGCCAGTGGCATCGCGAACACGCTGCTGTCCCATAAGGGTACAGGAACTTGGGTCACTAATGCCGGAACACAACACAAGGTTGGTATGGCGGCATACTTAAGACCAAAGGTGGTCGCCATCCAGACGGGCTTGAGGCCCTACCACGTAGGAAGGAACATACAACATATTTAGCAATAAAATATAAAGCAATATATACTACATTCTTCATCATCAAAAAATATATCCTACGTTTCACTTCAGGCATCCCCCAAGGGGTCATACATCGATAGTCTCAATCTAAACTAGATTTTTCAGCGTAAAAACTTGGAAGTTACATGCTCATTGAACCTGAAAAATTGTCTTAGAGTAACACACGACCCGCACCCGAATCCAAAAAATATATGCTGCATATCAAGAGCAACCACTAAGCAATTACTTTATTATTAAGGTTACAATAAAATTTGATCATAGACTTTATGGGATCATTTCTTTAGTAAGCTTTTCCCTAGTCCCGAATAAGAGAATCCAATAATAAGAGTAAATAGGAGTATTTTTGTGCAAAAATAGTATTTTAATATCATATTTGATTCGATTTCTTCGTCCGAATGGATTCTAGAACTTTATTTGATAACGTATCAAATAACACTCTATTAGCGCAGGGCTACATTATTTATTGAATGGTTGCACGACTGTGTTAGGTTTTAACTTGTACAGGATTTGTTTTAAATGAGAGCACCTAAAAGACCGTATATTATTCAACGAAATATAAATGAAAAATATTATTTAACGAAAGGTTATGATGATCAACATGCATATTCATACCAACTCTAAACTAATTAGTTGCTTATTCTATGTTACTCACGAACGTATGAATATTTGTTTTTTTTTAACTATACCATTACAACGGTTGTGGAATAAAGATCATTATGCTTTTAATTAGGATTCACGCTGAGCGGCTGATTGAAAAATCTCGTCCACACGCGTGTTGCTAGCCTAATACTCTGTTCACGTGACGTGCAATTCCGTACACAATTTGTTTGGGGTCACGAAATTGATTTGCGTTATAAACGATGCTTTTGAATTTTCGATTAATTTTACATACTTTTAACATGATCTGAGATGTTGTTGGCTTTGTATTAGCCATGGTTTACTTCTTTTGCTAATTAATAATACACAAATTGTTGGATTGTGAAGTTTAAACAGATTCCCTTCCAGTGCAAACTTTTATAACTATTTGCTCCGAAAAAGAAAGTGTCTTGGTGGATCAGTCTATATAGACAATTTACGCCGAAGTTTATCCCTGGAATAAAAATATATCTCTTAATTACAAGCTTCGGAATACCAGCATCATGAACTGTTACTGCTGAGTTTTTTTTTTCGAAGATTGGGTTAGATATATCGGTATCTCCGTATTCAGATTTCCTCACAATGTGTTCCTTTATCGTCGGTGTGTACCAATTATGTAATAATAACACTAGGCGAGAAAAACTGCTAACGTGGTGTATGCTGTCGTGGAATTCTAACCTAGAGACCTCTAGGTTAGTCTACAACAAGGCAAACTAGAACAATTCGTTAATGGTACATTATTGCTGCTTATCTATGATATATATTTTTTGTGTCATGAAAAATAAATTTGACTTAATTTCACTTTTATAGAAATGAAAACGTACCGTAAGAGCCTCGTTCATTATTAAACAAGGTACATCAACTGTGTTATAAGGTTGGTACCCCAAGTCCCAAATATAGCCCTTAAAAGGGATTTAGGAGCTAAACTTTTTTTACAAACTTAAACACTCACGTCTAACAAAATGCGTGTCGTTTAAGTTGCAAACAACACATAAATAATCCGTTGTGTGGTTTTTAAAATATTGTTATATTTAAATTATGGTTCCGGATTATTTGTTATTGTCTCGTTATTAATTGGATTTTCGTTTGTACCATAAATTAATAGTTTGTATTTGTTTGCTATGAAATAAAAAAAATTGTTGATTAAAATTTTGTCATATTTTACATGTTTTAAATATATGCAGCATTATCTTTTCATCAGCTAGCATACAATCCCATACTTTTCGTAAAAAATATAAGTGGATTCACTACTTTATTTTATTTTCTTATTTACACAGGTAGCAAAAAACGTTCTCGATTCAGCTTTCTTTCCTGGTTATGGGGTTCACCAGGCAGTCGCATTTATTCCCTTAACTAAAGACCTGTTTTGTAAAAAAAGGTACAAATAATTAATTGCTTAATAATTTTGGATGAGTCATCATCATCATCTTTACGTTAATTCTCGGTTGCAACTCAAATTGTACTTAGGCACTTCACTCGATCTTTATTCCCCTGATAGTGAATCCATTGACATGCATATCAACTCTTACGACGTCAAGATTTTTTGGGTCTACGCTTACGGCCGTGGCCCGGTGGAGGCGGTATGGCCAGACAATAATAATTGTTCCCTGCATAGCAAGGTTTAACACATTGTAATATATCTGCTTATAATATACTAGCAGCCCGTCCCAGCTTCGCACGGGTATTTAACAAAAAATTAAAAATTAAACCTTCTATTTTTTTCGGTCTCGGGGAAAAACCTTGACGGGTTTACCCACTAAAAACCCCGCTGTTCTCCTATCGCCTACGCTCGGGCCCACGGATATATGGCCTGCCGATCTCGTGGCCCGGGACGGCGCCGGCCCACGCTTTGTCTTAATGCGGGCCCCTTCTAAAGTGCTGGCGCCAGGGGGTCAGGGTTTCGTCCCCCCGGCACTCTCTTGTAACAACTCTAGGAGTTGAGGGGGGCTGCGGAACAGCACGCGGCTTTCTCCCTCGCGGCAATAGTGCGGGCGGCGAATCCTCCCCCGAGGGGCCGCCCGCGGCCGCTTTCTACGGCGGCCTGAGATCGTTGCCCGCCCTCCGGCGCCGACGACGTGGCCTACGTTGGCGGGAGGGGAGTGCAGTGGCGGACTCCCGCTCCCGTTCCGCCGCCTCCCTTGCAGACACTACTGCCTCGCAAAAGGAGGCGACGGCCGTCCATCCAGGATCGCCCCCGACCATGGACAGAACCAGGGCCGGGAGCGACAGGTCCGCGGCCAATTCCGGACGGGACTCACATCCCCGTCGCGTGCTAGTCAGGCGTGGGTACGACTACCAGACGATACTCCAGAAAAAGCAGAGTCGCCTGACGTCGTAGCCGGCCCAGCAAGACCAACCGACAGCGAGGATGCAATTCCCGCCCCAGGAACGCTCTCTGTGCAGGCGTAGTCGAAATAGGCATGGTTTCGACTACCAAATCAGGTCCCAGGGTAGAACCCGGGATCCCAATCAGTATTCGCAACCATCCCACCGGGGACCACGCCACGAACAGAGAGCTAAGTTGGAAAGGATGTAGGAGATAGACGGGAAGAAAGGTAGGACTCTGTCGCCTCGGACGGAGAGGAGAGAGTAGCGACGGATGCTCGGGCACCTCGGGTGCACACCGTGCACCGTGCACACGCACACCCGTGCACTCCTCGGACAGAGGAGCGCCTCTGAGGGCAAACCTTTCTATTTGTGTCAGGTTACTAAAAAAATAAAATTATAAAGAAAGTTTGAATACTATTATTTCTATGATTTTATTTTAATGATCTTTTTGTTATTATTTTTTATTTATTTTCCGTTATTTTTAATAAGTATTCTAATTTTTGTAAAAACCCCAGTGACGCACGCCTACATTGCTTATGGTGCTGCCTAGCTAGCCGAACAGAGTGAGCGACTACGCAACATTTTTCTAATACTTACATTTTTAAACTCGTGATATCTTTCGAATGGAATATCCGAATTGAATAATTCAAAAAGTTATATAAAGGTATTGAAACATTTTTGAATATGAAGTGATTTATTTTGATAAGGATTAATACCAAGATCCAAATAAAGAGCCTTTTCTAGGGGCGGCATTTCAATTAAATTTTTAAAATAAAAGAACACTTATTGTGGCATAACTATAATAGTTAGACATATGCTGTCGCGACACTTTTTGTAAATAATGATGTGTTCTGCAAAGTTGTAGTACATTATTTTATTCTATCATCAATAGTTTTCGCAACGCACGCGATTTAAATAATATTTTAGGTAATTTTTTTACACTTTGGGTTACATTATTGGAGTTTTAGTAAGGATCCCTTTTTTGAAAATATAATATAGCCTATGTCACCCGGGGATAGTGTAGCTTCCCAACAATGAAAGAATTTTTTAAATTGGGTCAGTAGTTTCGGAGCCTATTCAAAGCAAACAAACAAAAAAACAAACAAACAAACAAACAAACAATCAAATCTTTCCTCTTTATAATAGTAGTATAGATTTAACGCCCTTCTGCAACACTGTCTTATCATCTATTGAGCTCATAAGAAAATAAATATAAAAGTTTAATAACTATGCTTTTATAAATTAATATTTTCTTTGTATTTTTGTCAATAATTTAATTATGTTAATTAATTTATATTGAATATCATCCATCTCTTCCTATTCGAAAATATACAACTGACCTTAAACTCCCCAGCACCGGAAGAAAAACAAAAAAACTGTTCCCTTCATTTACTGTACGTGAACACGCAAAAGAAGTGATCTAGTTGTCATATTTTACGACTCTCCAACCACTATATATTACGACATATCTGGTATAACTCAAATATTGTTTTATAAAATCAGCGGTAGCTGATGAAGGAAGAGGTACATGAAAAATGAGGTATCATTTTTAGCTTTAAAGCCTTGTGGTTTGTTTAATATTGATAATTAAAAATAATTGATGCTAAGTTGCACCAATCAATAATTATTTGGCTGAATCAAAAGCTAAATACAGTTTTTAGTTACACAAAGATTTTTTGACCCCGAAATTCTCGCATGACTACCTAGCCAAGTTTTATTTGTATTGTTGATGACCTACGTGGCGTAAGCACTAACATACTTCGGTATGTTTGCAGAGGTCATGGGTTCGATTCCCGTCTCACGTCTAGGTGTTTAATATGTACTTATTTATTTTGTTTGTACAATATGCATTTATTTACGAAATAAAAGTACCTATATAAGTAGTATATCAGTTGTCTATTACCCATAACACACGTGCTGTGCTACTTACTTTGGGACTAAATGGCGCTGTGTTAATTATCCCAGTATAATTATTTATTTATTTCAATGACTGCTAAGGAACGCATTTACAAAGACTTGTTTTATTTTATACGTAATTACATCATCAATCCAACACTTGCTGTACCTTTCCCTATGATTTGTTTAACATACGCAATTAAAATTTCATAGTTACTACTTTTTAATTATACACTCCGTATAAAGTATGGTAAGCATTAATTTCGTTGTATTTAACTTTACAACATGAATAAGTAACCTTGTAATCTCGAACTTTTTTTTCTTCTGGAGGAAAAAGGCCCTTAGACACTGAATGCCGCGTGGGGCCACAGCGGGTATGTGTGGGACTCACACGCACAAAATAATTCCCTTTGAAATCCAACGTGCCGGAAAATGGTGAGAGCCTGGCCAACGTTTCCCCACAGTGGACGCTCTCAGAACCGCGTAGTCTCCACTGCTCAAAAGCGTTACCACGTCGGGTCACTTGCATGACTTTTTCTATCTTGGAAAATATCACTTCTTGTTTAGTATTTCACATCTACTATGTTTTTTTCTATACAATAGAAGTATTCAGGTCCAGTGCACTCGGAATGCATCAAACCGCCAAAATTGGAAGCGCATCGCCAAGAAGGCGATCTTTGGTATGATGATGGACCTCGCAAATTCCACTCCGAGTGCCGCTACACAATCACGACCACCCACGCAACCCTGCATCGACTCCTTGTTTTCAAAGTTTGGATTACTCCAGCCTTTTTGTTACGTCAATATGGCGTATAGTCATAGGTACAGCCAGTAGCGTAACAGTAATGTTACGCCACTGGCTCGAGATAAAGCTGGTCATGTATACAGTTGAGAAATTAAATTACTCAACGAGCTCTATACTTCTCTTTTTCTCCGTGCAGGCATTGAATAATAATACTGACCCCTGCAAGTCTGTCGTGAAAGATGACAAAACAACCCTACCTATGTTGTAAGGCTTTGTAGCCTTGTGTCCGTCTGGATAACAACCACCCCTGGTATCTGTATGTGCCGCCATATGTTGTCTTCTGGGATAAATGATCCAGGTTCCAGTACCTTTATGTGGTGAGCAGCGAGTTAGCGGTATCCCTGGCGTCGCAAACATTCTTAAGGGCAACATTTTACTATCAAGTGGGTCGTTAGCACGTTTACTTTCTAATTCTAAAAACGTATTTTTATAAACCAATTAAGTCATAAAAACAATAAAAATATAACATAATAAAATCCACTTATCGGCTATAGTAACATAGGTACTTAATGGATATAACTGTGAAGATATTATAATTCCCATTGGAAACTACAAAAAACACAAAACGAACGCACACTCACAGTATCTTTGTGATGTGGACAAAGTGGAGGATTAAAGGCGTGTATACAATGACTATGTCGTATTCTCAACTTTTTATAATATTATAATTTTGTATGTTAATAAATAAAGTTACCAACACATCACGTATATCTCATTTATTGTATCGTTTCAATGAACAAGCTTATTTCACGAATTATCAGCACAGGACAGAATACTCGTATTTGTAATTAGTTTAGGTATGTTGTTTGTCATTATGTATGCGTCAGTCAATTCTTATTAAAAACCTTTTTTTTTATTTTATAACCTATTCTCCTGATACTTAAAAAATGTTCCTAACCTAATACCTTAGCACTATTTAATATATCTTACCTATTTTACATGTTTACTTATTTTATTTATTATTCAATTTAAGGGCGCTCATGTACACTAATCTTTGGCCACAAAATACTACAAGATACAGATCTCAGGTTCATGTATATACTTCATTTAATTCGTCCTATTGATACGACCGGACCCTCCCGATAGGTGGTCACCGTCGCCTATGATTTTTTGCATTACCACATTTACATTTTTACATAACCAAAACAGCCGGCCATGAACAAATTCTATAATGCCTTTTTAAAACTTCATATCGTATTGAGATGTGAAAACCTTAGCCGGAAGGATGTTCATTACAAATCCGGAGACATATTTTAGTATATTTATTTATTTTTCTTATTTGTTAAAAGTAATGCTCAATCAATATATGTTTATCGTATTTTATTTCTGTCAATTATTATTTTGGCTATTTCGACACAGAATTCCATAAATACGGTTTAATATTTATTCGCTAATAATTCATTAATATTAGTTTATTTAATTCCTATACCTGTTTTGTATAAAAACATATATATATGCGTTTTCATTTTATAAAGTTTGTATTTAAAAACTGGTAAAGTTGCTAAATCTTGCAGAAGATGTGTTTAAATAATCTTCGTAATATGCAGGTCCGGCTTATGTCACTTGGGCTACAGAATACCTGCATCTTCTCTCCCTATTAGTAGTGGAATATCATTTACTAGGTATTATCTATCTATTACGGCTCATTAAATGTTATCTATTATCTATACATAATAAATAAAATTGGAGTGTCTGTTTGTAATATTAAAATTACCGTTTTTTACTAAGTGCATTTAGATGTATACACGGTACATATACCAAAACATTTTTTACAATTTTTGTCTGTCTGCCTGTCTGTATGTCTGTTTGTTCCGGCTAATCTCTGAAATGGCTGGACAGATTTTGACGGGATTCTCACTGGCAGATAGCTGACGTAACAAGGAGTAACATAGGCTACTATGATTTTAGGAAAAAATAGTTTTAGTTAAAAATTATCAGTTTCGAAAAAAATTTGTTCTCCAATTTAAGTTCACCTCTGATTTATATCATCAATCATATGAAATAGAGTTTGGCTTAGACTGGACTTTGTAGGTTTAACGCACGTATTCCGGAGGCGCATGGCGTAACAGTTACATTCGATAACACTAACTGTTTGCATATTTCATTTATTTAAATTTTAGGGTTTATAAGGTATGTAATCCAAAACAAACCATAAAATATATCCAAAAAATGCTGCTCAAAGTCACTATTCCACGCGGACGTAGGCGCGGGCACAGCTAGTACGTTATATACGTACTTAGAGGTGGACAGATAAATCATTTTTAAAACTCAAGCTTACTCTTGGGTATCACTTGTTCAATTTCCACAATGATTTGCACCTCTTCAGTAGTTTATCTTGTCTAATACACATTGTGACATTTATTACAAGTTTGTCAAGTACTAGACAAGAAATTTTGAAAGAAAATGTAGCAAAGAAACCTACAATAAGATTAGAGAAGATAAGAATATATTTGTACTATCTAGTTTACTGTATTTCTTTTATATCTGTTTTTCAGTAGACAGGCTGACAACTCACATAATAGTAATCAATAACTGCCTAAGGATTTTTGCAACGCCAACACGCTATCACGCTGCCTGTAGGGGAACTGGGAACTGGAACCTGGGTCATTTCGGCTGGAATACAATACAAGGTTATTATGGTGGCATATTAATCTACCATCCAGATGAGATGAACTCTATCACGTATCTAGGGTTGTTCAGTCGCCTTTTATGAAAGGCTGCTCTCTGTCGCAGAGAGCTCATTCTTACTCCGCCTCTGTACTGCGAAAAGCTCTAATAGAAGAAGAAAGAAAGAAAGATATTTTATGGACATTACACTTATAGACATTTGACTGATTGTAAAAAGATCTGTTTTTAGCCAGCTAGCCTGAATATTGTTCTTATTTGGCACACCAAATAAGATCACTATATTATTGCTAATAAAATAAAAATACAAATTATGTTTACTATTGATATCTGAAATTATAAACAAAATAAGATCATATGGGTCAAACTTAAGTCTATAAACATGCGTAATGTCGTATGCAATACTTGCGTGCATTAGTTCATTACTTTACTACCTTGTAAATTATCAAAGTGAAAGTGACTATAAAGGGCACAAAAGGGCGCTCATGTACACTAAGCCTTGGCCACAAAATAATGCAAGATACAGAAAGCAGGCTTATGTATATACTTCATTTAATTCGTTCTATCGGTACGACCCTCCCGATAGTAGGTGGTCACCGTCGCCTATGATTATTGGCAATACGAGAAACATAACCAATACAGCCGGCCACGAACAAATTCTATAATGCCTTTTTTATAACTTGTATCTCCTCGTATTGAGATGTGAAAACCTTAACCTGAAGGAAGTTCATAACAAATCCGAAGATATTACTCCTTTTTTTAAATTAACAGGGCGCAAAAAAATACGCACCAAGGGAGGCCCTAGCTCAGCTAGAAACGCTATGAGCTACTTTTTTTGTAAAATATTTGAAACGGATTGAACAATGAAACCATATTACCAAATATGTTTAATTGTTTTCATACACACAAGGAAGTTTACACGCTCAGCAGCAACATAATGTGCGTTGTTCGGAGAGATAATATAAAGTGTTCCTTCCGCCCTCTAGTATTTTGTGCGATAAAGCATAAAGCGAAGAAACACGACTGGTAATATTAGCGAATAATCCTCAAACAGGTAAAACTATACTCAGCCACCGAGATAAAGAAAATATCAAGACTATTATAGCCCGTCGCACGGGCATCGCTCAACGGCGCGTTTTGTGGGGAATGGCTGAATATTGCAAAAATCACTTACATACGCCATTTTATATTAGTTATTGTGCATATATTGTCATTGAATAATCTTAATAGTTTTGACTAGTCAATTTCTTAAGGGCTGGAGTGTGTTCACAAGATTACCGTACAATAGAAGACGGTAAGGAGTTAATCCTGCGCATATGGACGCAATATTAGATCTCAATGTGCTTTCCACTTCTAAAGACCAGAAAAAATTGAAAACAGTAAACAAACAAGGATAAGAAAAAAAGAGGATAGTATAAATATTGTATCTACTTGCATATTTTTCGATATACAAAAGAGAAGAGATAAAATCGAAAAGACACGTTTTTTATAATTAATCAAACAAAAAACATACATACGTAGCTAAAAGCGTGTTAAAAATATATTAGTTCTCGTGATGACAGGCAAATATATTTAATAAAATATCATATCATATATTTATACGTTAATGTTTCAAGTGTGTTTATCGAATCATTTATTATTGGAAAAAATGTAGAGGAAATATTGTAATGCAGTAAAAATAAGTATTTTGTCATTAAAACTACTTTTTATTGCTGTATCATTGGTATCATTATTGCGTAGTAACATTTTATTATTTTCGAGGTAGTCAATAAATAAAAAAGAGCATATCTTGAAGCAACTTATGAATTCTAGGGTCTACTTTGTTCGTAGAATTTGTTTCTCCAAGCTGCAAGGAGTCTACAACCCATCGCAATAAGAAACTACTACGCATTGAGTGCTGAAAGACTACAATTCGCTGCATCATGTTACATCCACTCCGCTTTAGTACGAATACTTCTAAGTGGTAGCTTCTGATAAGAATTGTGAGGTCTACTCTATCGGACAACTCTATATTTTTATTATGTTTTAATACACTTGTACGTTAAAATATTCTTATTATTGTGTTTCTACTAGTAAAAATTCGCAGTCAAGTTCACATATTTCTCTCAATCTCAGAAGATGTTGAAAAGTTTAGGTCCACTTGTGATCCCGGATGTTTTTAAGCTGAGATTTCATCCCGCGCTTGACCGATTATCTTCTAGTCACTTTACCCTATATATTCGAGTTTAAAGTTGTATTTATTAATAATAACGTTATTTTTACTAACTTTATTCGTGTGTTTTTTAAGCATTTTTGAGTTTTTACCAGCTAATTCAATAATTATATAATTTATATTAAATAAATGTTCTGTGACGAGTTACAAATATATCCAGTCTCAAAGTAACCAGCAGAGCGTTTGTGTTATAAGTACTAGGCAATTGATATACCTTTTCATTTGTAAATAAATACATATTACACACAAATATCCTTCGGGACGGAAGTGAAACCTGTGACCCCGCAAACGTGGTAACGTGCGAAATCCATTGCGCCACGAAGATTGTATATAAAATTATTTAAGTACTTGTTATCTACATTTCTTTTATATTAGCTCTCTTTAATTCTAATACAATTCACTGTTTTTTAACTTAAACAATGACTGGGGATTATCCTTTCTAACCTTACCGGTAATATTCATACGTATAATGTGTATACATCTCGGCGAGCTGTCAAGTGTGCGAGCTCACGGTATTAACACTGAAGTTAGTTACCTTTGCGAAGCCGCGCCTTTGACAAACGGCTAATGTGCGTAATGCACCGTTGTCGGAGATACCATAATAAAATATTTCTATTTTATAATGTTCTTAATTTTAAGGATTAAAAGTTTTTACTAAAAAGTTATTCTATTTAACTTTGATCACATAACACATAATTGAAATTTATATATTCATACATAATTAATAGGATTTTTTATTGCTGTAGGACAGCAGACAGGCTGACGGCCCACTTAGAATTTAGCAGTTACCGTCACCTATAGGTGTGAACACGCTGCTGTCCCATAAGGCTACAGGAACTCGGCTTACTAATGCCGGAACACAACACAAAGTTATTATGGCGGCATACTTGGCTTTTTACGACAGGCCGACTTCGTCCGCAGAGGTCAGTATTCTTTCTCCGCCCCTGCACGGATAAAAAAACCACTTTAAGAAGGCTGTACAATGTAAGAGAAGACATATTTCTTATTAAACATATAAAAAGCTATTTTCTTACACTTTTAACATTAAAAGAAGTATTAAACATAGTTAAGAAAAAAAAACAATTACACATTGTCAATCACGGAATGATTAATAAAGGTAGTTCGTAAACATCTTGTAGTTTCATTACCATGAATTTACAAGTAAGTACAAGCCAAGTTTACCAGTCAATGGACCCATCAAAATAACGGAAGAAGCTTGAAGGGCTCGGACGTAAGGTCATTCCAGAATTGAGAATCAGCAGTCGCCGATACATTTAACTCAATTTAGTCCATCTATATTTCCGTGTTGATAGCTAGAAGAAAGTTTTACACAAAAATACTGATGTATTGTCTCATTGCCAAGGGAGCTATAAATTGAAAGATGCACGAAAGCGAGCTATTCGTATACGCTTTCTTTCTTACTTACATGGCTTACGTTTGTAATTCAGTAACGAAATCCCAGAAACATTTCATACAATGTTAGTCCGCGTTAATGTAGAGGGCTTTGAGAGTCTCGTTCGTTGCAATGAAAATTCATTTACGAACCTACCAACATTTTACGTGTACGTTACCATACTTTTGTGGAAAATTCAAAAGATTGTTAATTTAACAATCTCATAGTTTTTACGAAACATTTATACAAAAGAATCGAATTGAATAAAATATATAATTGATTTGAACATAAACAATTATTATAAGACTGAACTACAGATATTATAAAAACTATATCAAGTTAATTGAAATCTTGGTGAGTTACAAATATTTTTGAACGACCTCTAGATCGACTACTACGTAATCTCTAAATCCAATATCACTGTTCGCTATCGCTGAGCCTTCATCCCCATTTCCTAGAGTCCCTTCTCTCTTGTACGAGACGGTTCTCATGAACGATAATGTTGCGTATTCTCCATATTTGGAATAAACTTCCGGCTTTTCAAAAAAGGTACTATATAATTTCTTATAGGCCGGCAGCACATTGGCAATGCAGAGGCACTAGAGAGTGTAGCTAACATCCAGAGGCGACGGTGATCACCTGCTATCGAGTGGGCCGTTTGTCTGTCTACTATAGTCCGTCTATAAAAATACAAAACTCTATGCCAGAGTCTCCTCTATTACTCAGCTTTTTCTTAATATCTCCTTAAAAAAGTGAAGACTACTAGGTCTTGAACGTTTTATAAGTACCTATATATAGCATTTTACATATAATACATTGCGGACAACAAATTACACTAACAAATATGAAAGTACTACATAAAAGTGATCGTTGCTGGACAGCAAGTAGTATGTAATAAGTTTCGAAAAAAACCAACCAACTTTTTCATTGGACATCTTGTATAAATCATACATAACGGTATAAACGAAAATTACCGAAATATTACATTACAATGCATATATCAGTTTGCATTCCACGATTAGGTCACAAATAAAATTACCTTTAAAGTATATAAAGACTAAAGTTAAAATATAAAAAAGTTATAATCACTTACAATTGAGTCTATAATTATAATATTATTATTATGAGGGCTAGCCATCATGGGTTCATTCATTTTAGATTCCTATCTAAAATCACATGCGTGATTTTTATCCATTTCTAACGTTTTTCCAAATACTATAGCGTTTTCTGCATGTAGGGGTGGAGTAAAAATTCTGAACCCTGCGGCCGAGCGGCCTGTTGTGAAAGGTGACAAAATAATTCTAGGTCAGGAAGGGCTCCAAGCCCGACTGGCAACTGCCTTGGTCTTTAAATGTGCCATCATAATAAACTTATGATGGTTCCGGCATAAGTGTCAGCCTGTTTGCTGGTTCATAGCAATAAAAAAAAATCACGTGACTCTTTAGACCGATAAACTAAGTCAAAAACATATTTCAACTATAACCACCAGGATGCACTACAGTTACTAACAGCTAAAGTTATTTTTGACTCCTGAAATTGGTGAGGCTTCACAATACAACATTAACATTACATGAACGATCAACAAACGCAATAAATCTACATTACCTCTACAAATACAGTCAATAAAAACATATTTTGAATTATAAAGAGCTGATATTAAGTCTTTACAGAAATGCCGTATTCATTAATTTCGATGAATGTCGGCATTCAATTAAGTAAAGAGCATCATTAAAGACTGATTCAATTCTTCAGGCCCCTCATTAATTAGTCAATTAAAATGTGCTTATTTGTGTTACCCAGTTAAGGATTCTAGTAAATGTATTACAAGGCCCTTTTAGACGCATTGGTCTTTAATTGTGTTAAATAGATAAGTTATTTTGGAAAATTTTAAGTATGTATAAACTTTATCTACCGTTGAAATTATATTTCTTTGGATTTTGTAATAAGTGCGTGTTTATTTTGATCATTCGTTACAGGTAAGCAGACGATGAAATTATTATAACTAGATAAGATAATTTAAGTCAGTAGACTTACAAATTATTAATTTTATTTTATAAAAAATAGTCTGGTTATTTTTCCTCGAGATCTTTTATCTGAAAAAACTATCACGTATTGTTTTGTAGCTGAAAAGAAAGAAACGGCTCGTGAATTATTTAAAAAAAAACATGTCTTTATTATTATTGTTAATAATATAAAAAAATTACAGGGTGCTGGAATCCCTATGAATATGATATCATACTGTGTCTTATTTCATCACTGAAGTCGTTAGTCATGGCCTCTTAACAATACACACGGTCCCAGGGTAGTAGGTAGTACTTGGTTGCGACTTTCGCGTTAATACTTCTTATCGACTGCCATTTCTTGAGGAAGAAGGCACTTGAAAGAATGTAGAAAAAATTATTGAATTTAGTTTTGATAAAAATAATTGCCGTCTAACCTATAGACCTGAAAAGAAAACTGACGGCCTTCTTTTCTATAGAACGATCTTTACACGTTTATAAACGTGTAAAATAAATAATGTACTATTCAAATTTTAGGGTTACCTAAGAACGTGATGGAGCAACCCTATGCTTATTATTTTTACCAAAAACCGTCGCTGTACATCCTCTCTCGCTGCAAGCATTACAATAAAAAGCTGTTTTTTCGAAGTGGAAATACATTACGCACACCCTGTCACCTGGTAAAGTGGAGCAAAGTAGTGTCCCTCCGTGTATTCCACTCGTGGACCTTAATTTCTTGTTTGGGAGGAGCAAGTCGTTGGTATACACTGAAACTACCACAGTGTTTCTTCTTACGTCTTGAGCACTGACCGTGACCTCAACTGGCACCGGCCGTTCAAAGCCGTTGGAACTTGAGGCCCGGCATCTTCACTCTACGTAGAGTGCGTTGAGCGCGCAGAATAGCAGCAGTCATGTATGTACTACGGCGGCCTGGGGTCGGTCGCAAACTTCCGGTGACGAGTGACCCAGGCTGAGCAATCGGGGAGCTTAGAACGCTTCTACTCTCTCTACGGACGAATAAAATCCAGGTCACCTATGATACAGCATAAGGTATAGCATTGGGGCGCCGAATTCGTAGCGAATAATTCCAAACCCGCAAACATTAAACTCAGTTTACGCAATTATAAAGAGAACAAAACAGTCTCGTCAAATCACCAGTTATAGAATCAGAACATTATAAACACGAGGTTATATACAAGAAAATAGCATCTATTTCATTTCCCACGGTTTCTAAAAGCGGATAACGATTTCGCTGAGACTAGTTGTAAGAATGCCCATAACAGTAACTGGATAGCATAGGCGAGTGTTGATTAACATGTTTTTGTTTAATGTATTCAGTCACTTATGTACTTTATATTTCAAAACCTTTATATTTGTTTTGCTTACAAACATTTCATTCTAGCTATATCTAAGTTTACACGCTGGAAGTTGAAATTTTAATACTACTACTGTACTTGCGCTTTTTTATCGATGCATTTCTATGACTTTTATTTGTATTATGCAAAGGGATATCAGAATGGAGGGAATCATCAGTTTCAACTCCTTTCTTTGTTTACTGTTAGAAGAAGTTACTCACTCTGTAAAGATTTTCACTCTGAAAAACGTTAGTAAGAATTGTCTCATATAATGACTATAAAAGTATACTTTTTATAAATTAAACCTTAATTTTACAAGTATACCACAAATTTGTATAATGAAATGACAAAGGTAGCTTAACTAGACATACAATATTTCAGCAACTCTGAAACAGCACATTGGTACGCCCGCTTGGGTCAAATATCCTGAATTTACATATTTATGTATGTATTTATTTGCAATATGACACAATTGCTCTGCTGTTTGCCTTAAGACTAGGTGATGCTAAGGGGATTGCCCCAGGATACTTATTTATTCTATCGAAATGGAATTTTTGATCTCCACATGAGTTGCAGAAGCCTAAATATTTAATCATACAAGTGTTTGCATCATAATAATCTATACATATATATAGTTTTCACCATATTATGACTTGAAATTTTCAAGAAAATTTTAAAAGAACTTTACATATTGCACCTCCTTCTATTAGCACCATATTGTCAACATAGATAAGGTATTGTCACATTCTACAAATAGTAAAGCTGGATGTTACCAATAAATAGTCTTCGATAGATGACACGGACCTATAAAACAGGTTAGCTCTTAGACAATGGCATCTAGCGTCGTATAAAAATATCAGTCTCCTGCACCTTATATGCACCACAATGGTGGATGTGTTTACGGGACAATGCGATAGAACGTAAAGTTGTAAGCTCTCAATAAATAATTATGTGCACGAGAGTGGGTTTCCATATATACTTATTAAAAAAATTGTTTCTGTGACATTTTGTTTAATGTCAAAACTTCATTTGAATACATAACAAATTAGTAATAAATAAAAAATATATTCTGCACGTGAAGTAATTATATTTGTGAGAGACTAAGTTCAGTTACCTATTTTAGGTAGATATATTAAGTGTGGTTCAGACCATTATGACTAAGTACTCTCTCTGTTCGCAGGTTGTTGTATTAGGAGACAAATGAATTATTCGTGCTAACGCACAGTAGAGCAACAAGGGATTCGTTTCATTTAGTGGCGAACAACATTTGTGATTCGGCCGCTTATCTGTTAACTTCAAATAGTGCAATGCCGATGGGCTGCGCATGCGCAGAATTGGTGGCTGCGTCGTAGCGACACTATTCGCTGCGGACCGATAATTTTAGCATTATGATTAGTTGTCCTTACGTTCTTACGGTTGGAACTTCTGTAACTACAATAAAACACTTGTAGATGAAAAGTACGTAACGTATTAACCTTTATTTTATAGAATGTTTTATACACTGTTCATCACATTTTCATTTTTAAAATACACTTTTTGAAACACTAGGTAAAAACGTGTATCGCATAGCCTTATAAAGACATACAATTTGCAAATACCTAATAACAATAAACTATTTGCAGATGAAACATTATGTCCTCGGTAATAGCGCACCCACATACTAACATTATTATTCTTCTTCCTGTCCATATCCCAGCTATGTGGGGTCGGCACCACATGTCGTCTCCGTCCACTTTCCTCTCTTAGGCGTCATCTCAACATTCACACCCTTTTTTGCTATAACAACTTTTATACAATTCATCCGCCTTTTCTTTGATCTACCTGTCCTTTTGTATCCATCCACATAATTTTTAGCATTTTCCTTGTTACATTACATTTTTCTCTTCATATTAACATTATTATATTAATAATATACCACATTTATTGCGCTTACGTTCTACGTCGCGGGCATTCTTGTGCGGTGAAACGCGAAAATCACTATTTATTGTCTATGTGATGAGCTATAAATTACGAATGTACAGACAGCACACCATTGTAACGTATTATATTTTTATTGCTTCTTTGAATCTATAAGACGATATGCGAGTAATATAATTAATGATATTGATGGATTGGTAATTTTTCCTTTAGTACATTTTAATAAGGTGCACATAGGAACGTAATAGCCAAACGGTATGAAACACAGTGGTACACCTCTTACGCCTCAAGCGGCCAGAGGTACAACACCTCTTACACAATTTTTTTCGCTTATAATTAATAATAAAAATTATTGCCATCTAACGACAGTGAAGGAAAAGCTCGTAAGAATACCTGCATACCGAAATCACATGTATGTATTTCCCGCCAATCCGCCATAGACAAGCGTGCCGGGTATATTGTACGTTCCGTATAAGAGGGGACTTGAGTCCAGAAATGGGTTGTTATGGGCAATAGCCCACAACAATAGTTATGTATAAATTATTCAATAATACCTGAGTATATAGTCACAGGGTGAAGTGTCGTTTGATTTTTCCTTTCAGGGTTAGAGATTAAGTCAAAACTGGATCTACTTCAAGCCTACTTCGTTATTCTCTTGATGCTGAAAAAAGCGTCGAGAGCTTAAAGTAATATTACCCTTCACAAAAATGAAACCTAGACTCAATTAGATGTGACAAAGCCAGCTCGACTTAAGATTACGAGCTAGCGAGTTGATTGTTGTAAATTCTTGCGACTCTATCTTAGCTCTTTTCCCCTTACCTAAAACTTCGTAAATAAAGTCATGCATCTGATTCTTCTTCGTTGTATAGCAGATGCAACAATTGTCTGGTGAGGTTAGATGCGACAATATTGTTAAGACCCCGTACACTACACTATCAACCACGATATACATATATAATAAAAATAAACACAACGCAACGGTTCTTAAAC
Organism: Malacosoma neustria; assembly: GCA_963693495.1. Lineage (NCBI taxonomy): Eukaryota > Metazoa > Arthropoda > Insecta > Lepidoptera > Lasiocampidae > Malacosoma > Malacosoma neustria. The sequence continues at coordinate 7,400,653 of OY856391.1, read as the reverse complement.
CCAAATCAGACTATTTATCTATAAGATGTATTTATCTATAAAAGAAAAGTTTATCAGTTGTCCAGTATCCATAACACAAACACTCTACCGCTTACTTTGTGAGAGTCTATTTAAATTTATCATCATAATACAATAGAAAATATATCCCCTGAACAAAAGATTTATATTTTGCTATAAATATAGAAAATAGAACGAACAAATAGCGGTCTTATTGCTGGAATCGGACAGATAACCTTTAGACGGATAAAATATAAGGATTTTCTTTCACATACTTGCATTATATTGAAGAGAAAAACATAGTAATAGATTTACAAAATATTGAAAAGAATATCTTGTTAATTGTAGAAATTCTAGATCTGATTAGATAAAGTATGTGTATTTATAATTATACGAGCAACAAAAGAAACTAATTACGAATAGGCCCATAAAATACCACAGCTTATTGCCAATTATTTAATTTTATCCATAAAATTAATACTAAATACGAGACAAGGACAAGATTTTTATAGTCTTTCATTAAGTTGGTTGTTTATACTTTAACAATTGTTAAGATGTACATAGTTCAGGAGGTGTACGATTTTAATTAATTTTTGAAGTTATTTGTAGAATAAAACCAGATATGTTCCATAAACTATGTCGCTATTAGAATCACTTTAGTGTAATCGATAAATTGGAATAAATTTGTAAAATAGAATTACAGTTTTACTGTATCTGAGTACTGAGTAAACTTGTATTTTGATTAAAATTCTTTCGTTAAAAGTAGTTTTTATACAACTTAAGTAATAATTTAGAGGTTTGGTGTCAATCCTAATTATTAATTGTGGAGTGTTGACAACGCGGAATTTTGAGTCAGAAGATCGAATTGCGTCGTCTTATGTTTTATTTTAGAATTTTGAATAAAATTTCAAAAACTAGGCGGCCGTGACTATATGGAGTAAACATAATGAAGCAAAAAGTGTTAATAATCAGTGTGAAATTTAAACAATAAAATATAATAAAAACGTAATTTAAAATATTTGTTGTACATCCTGAGGGGTTGCTACGCTTATATATGAATAAAAATAATTCAGCGTGAGAGTGTGCTCTTGTCAATAACTTTTTATAACTATACTACTGTCCTTGTTTAAGACACAAACTAAATAAGTCTATTTCGATCGTCAGCTCTTATACTATTTAAATCGCCATAAAACTAAAAATAAACCTTTAGAGCATTGTTTAAGTGCATTCCAGCTTTATGGAAGAAGATTAAAAATGATTTCACCACCATTTGAAAAGGCCCATTTTCATTCAATAATCTTATTAAATGTTTGATATGTATTGAACTTAAATAGATGAAAATTTAAACCCCAAGTAGACCTGTAAGAACTGTGATTGCGTTTGGTTAATAAAGTGTATATGTACCTGCCACGATTGCCCACGGCGGATTGGCGGGTTACAAATACCGGTGAACTCGATATGCAAGTTTCCTCACGATGTTTTCCTTCATTATCGGCACATAGCAATTATATAATATTCGATTTAGGCGAAACTGCACAAACGGTAAATGCCACCGCAGGATTCAAACCCGGGACTTCTAGACTGGACTCCATGTGTAAGCGTTTCTACATATGTAGGAAACAAATGTCTAGGCATGCTACCTCCGCCGGTAAGAGTGTTAGAACCAAAAAGTGCTGGCTTGACGTAGTAAAGGCATAAGCCTTTAAGGTGCTGTTGGTACGAATTGATATTCGTACCAACAGACTCACTTCCAAGGATGCTGAAGATTGTGTGAAGTGGAGTAGAAAAAATTGGAAAGCGGACCTCGAGCACCGAAGCGGAAGTTTGGGTTGCAACCGGGACTTAACGCTAGGATGATGATTTTGATGTTTGTAAGTGGTCTTTATTAATGATGTTATCTATTAATGACGGTAAAAGAGTACTCCTGACATGGTTTTTGTATTTTGTACTCGTTTAACTCAAATAAGTACAATGACGGATTATACGGTTATAATTTCTTTAATAGATTATATTTAAGAAAATATATGACAATTAACACATATTATTTAAAAAACCAATAATAGTAAAAGATATAATAGAATAAATAAAACCCCAACATTATCACTCCGGAGCTCGACAATATTTTAATATTGTCGAGCCACAATAATAAATCTGGTTTTTGGTTTTATTCATAGTAGCAAACTATTACTGTCGGAGATCAATATAGAATACGTGAGTTCTATTCCTGCGCTGACATTCTCTGTTTAGGCAGTTTGACTCCCTAAATTAAATTAATAAAACTCTGTTTATTATAACATAGTGAAATAAAAGGTTGCCTGGAGGAGATTGCTTTTAGCAATAAGTATTCCCATTGCACTTTAACATCATTTTAAGTTAAATTGTATGGTGTAATTATAATGGTGTACAATGAAGAATTTTCTAATGTAATTTATTCTAACTATACTTGCACACCGAGATCACTAGTACCTTCCCTCTATGGGAGGTCAGAACCCAGCAGTACACTAAGGGATGTTTTTTTTAAATTTAGTTTTACTTATAACTGCTACCTGTGCAAAGAAAGAAAATCGAACAGTTCATTTCCTTTATTCATTATAATCTAGCAAAAATAATTCACATGTCAAATTTTCTTTATAAAAAACCTATAGAGTAGCCATTTTTTATAGCAGAGACCACACGGTCACAACTATTTAAATTATCTTCTAATAATAACGAATGTAGAAAAAATTATTATTATTACTCATACCTAATTTACTAGGAGTCGGTTCACGCTAGACGCTGTAGACGCGTGCACGTTGCCTCGGGCGACATGGTCCGACTACCGCCCTTTAAGAACAATTTGTTATTCGAAATGAAATAAGGAGTAGAAAAATAAAGCAACAAATTTTAATTGAAATTTAATAATTTCATAAAAAGGACTTAAAATAAAAAGAATTATAGGTATATAAGAAAATCGGTGTCGTTCCTTAGCAGGAAATTACCAGAATGAGTGAATTTAACTGAAAAATTGTGAATAAGTAAATTTGTTTAAAATAATTTATGTATTTTTAATATTTTTACAGGTTTAAAATTAATGTTATCAAACTACTAGGGGTTCAATAAAAAGTGATAATGATTATAACGCAATCGATATACTTAATATAAATCGATGTAGGCTCTGTATAGGCGGCCCGGGCCACGAGATCAGCAGGCCATATATCCGTGGGCCCGGGCGTAGGCGATAGGAGAACAGCGGGGTTTTTTAGTGGGTAGTCAGAAAAATCCCGGAGTCCCACATATCCCTCGGTCCCCCCGGGCCGGGGGAACCCGTCAAGAGAGGTTTTTCCCCGAGAACAAAAAAAAAAAAAAAAGGCTCTGTATAGGGCCTTGCATCCCATTTTTTTTATAATGTATTTCCTGGTAGTTATTCTAATTACTCTTGTGGTGTCATCTGTTTAAGTTTATATGTTTATATTTAATTGTGTTAACAAATATGATACATTTAAATAATTTATATAAAACAGCGTTCATGATTAAAGTGATAACTCTTGCGACTCGATATGTGCCACGCACACGGAACTCATTCCTAAAGAAAATAACCGTGCTCTGCTCTTCCGTTGATGTATTTTTTAACTTTTAGATCTCTAAACGCGCGTTAGTGAATCGCGCGTTTCAAAGCGCCCAATGTGTACCCGCTGTCTAGCAGGAATATAAATATATTAGAATATATTTTTGTCTGTTACGCCTTAAGTATGTGATGGACCAATGACCAATATGCGACACACAGAATACTCGAGGCGATTGGGGGTTTTAGCGTATGTACTGCCATGGTCACTCTGTATGTATTTTGATCCAAAAAACCTAACCTAAATCCGTAAAAATTGTTATAAGTATGAGCAATGAGATGACAGTACTAAAGTATTGTTTTTTAGTATTTTATACATGACATGTAGGTCGTACCATAAATCACACATAACCACCGTCACGATTCGCACCGAGTAACGCAATCTTAAACGTTTCCCGCTCTCAAAAACCCTTAAGCATATCATTACTTGTGCAAAATTCTCAGGCACGAAGTCGAAATTTTAATTAAACATTAAATACAAAAGCATGTTTCGGCCCTTTATCTTTTCGAGAACAATGACTGTAACAATCACAATCAGGCTCTCGTGAGCTTACGGGACCTGGGAAGCCAAAAAAGTTGTTTTTAAGTTCAAATTTAATTATATTGTTAGGGTTCCGTATAATATTTATGTGTTGTAACAATTAGTAAAATTGAAAAATTGATTTCGAACGTTGGATTTATGAGCTGAAAAAACTTTCTGTTGTCCCCTGTTAATACGCTTTTTCAAAGAAAGATATTTAACAGCCAGGAGACGTGTCATAGGATTAGAACTATCTCATGACTTTATCCAGAATGGGTGAAAAACGGATTACTTCTGTTTCTGGGAATGAAGAGCACGGTTTGTCTGTAGGGTTCTGGGGTTTACGCTGGTGCGGCCCCTGAAACAGGAAATTTAGCCACATCTTTTCAACGAGCTCTATATACTATATTAAATTTACACGTACCAAAATTTACACAGAGATGCTACAACTCACTTGATCAACGATGGACTATATTGAATAAAAAAAATAAATACATTGTTAAATCAAAGTTCAAGTCAAACCTAGATTATTTTGTCATCTAGTTAGCTTCTTTTGTTCCCTAATAGCTATACGTATTTTGGATTTTATTAAAATAGAAATAACTGACATAAAAAGCTCCATATCCCGCTAAGCAACTTGAAATTCGTATGCCAGTCCTGTCACTGTGTACATCTTGGCTTCGTAGATCACTAGCAAGGTGCTTTGTTCCTAGTACTTTCGTCTTTACACTACGGTAGTGGTTGGCAACCTTGTCATTCAAAAGAGCCAAATATAGATAATACATGATTGAAAATAATTATAAAGAACCATAGCCGAGAAGCAAAAGAGCAGTCAAGCAGTAAGGAGTCAAAGAAAGTCTGGTTTAGATATATTTTTTGATATTAGTAGCGCGCTATGGAGTGGGTTATGTTGGGTGTTTCTCTTATGAACGAAATCCGAAACGTAGAAATCCGTAAGAGATCCAAAGTAACCGATACAGCTCGCAAAATATGCAATCTGAAGTGGCAATGGGTCGGTCACTTTTGTCTGGATGGGAAAAACCAGGGACCGGGATGTGTGGCGCAAACTTGGGGAGACCTACGTCCAACAGTGGACTAGGATTGGCTGATGAGTTCTGTAAATCGTTTTTTAATTTGATGGATCCCTAAAAATAAAGAAAACACGACCCAAATTGTTCTTTTTCGGCATACAGATCCGATAATGGGCGAAATTTGCCGAAAGCAAAGAATTTTTCGGGTCAATTTGATTTATACACGTTTTGATACAGTTACGTATGTGGTAGGTTTTTGTGGTCCAGTATTTGGAACACTGAAATAAAACTGGATATGGTTCTAGTTATAACAAGATTAGCTTGATAAATATGATTTGTGAGTTATTATGATTTCTCTCGCCGTTGCTTAAAGGGCTTCATTTCATTTTCTACATTCATTTATAAATCTACCCCTTTTATAAATTATATACGTGATAGGGCCCTTGATGGCGACCACCTTTGGTTTTAAGTATGCCGCTGTAATAACTTTGTGTTGTGTTTCGGCATTAGTGACCGAAGTTCCTGTACCCTTATAGGACGGCAGCGTGTTCGCGATGCCACTGGCGTTGCAAACACCCATAGGCGACGGTAACTGCTACATTCTAAGCGAGCCATCAGCCTGATCGCGGTCCTAAAGCAATTAAAAAATCGCAATAACTTAGGAATATAATTTCCCACAAAGTGGTAGACACAGGTAACCCCGATTGCGTTCTTGTGTTATAGTGGATATGTCCGTCTGAATTTCCATCACTAAAAGAAAAACCGAAATTCCTTCCTATCTGTCTAATGAAGAGCAAAATGATTATTATTCGCCTTTCACAACTCCTTAAGTATAATGATAAGGTGTCACTAATCATTTATAAAGTTCATTTAAGTTTAAGATGGAAATTGTAGCAGCGGTGACTTAAGATTTATAGAGTACGACTAATATTCCGACCCTTAGTAGAAGTTAAAAATAAGGCTTCCTTTATTTGCCTACCTACAGTGGCATAAAAGGTACATAGAGTTTTTGAGTTTTCTTATTTATTAGTAGCATGAATATGCTGCGGTGGATGTGTGGAGTTACGTGGGAAGGACCGCGTTAGGAACTCTCGCATTCGCGGCAGCCTTCATGTCTGTGACATTGCAGATAAATTGCAAGAGTGTCGGCTCCGTTGGTATGGCCACGTTTTATGGCAACCGGATGATTACGTGGGAAACAAATGTCTGGCCATACCGCCTTCGCCGGGTCCTGGCAGGAAGGGTAGACTCAAAAAGTGCTGGCTTGACGTTGTAAAGAGTGATATGCGTGCCAATGAGCTCACTACCAGGGATGCTAAAGACCGTGCGAAATGGAGTAGAAAAAGCCGGAAAGCGCACCCCGGGCACTGAAACGAAAGTTTAGGTTGCGATCGGGATACTACGCATAGATGATGATGATTATGATGTCGGCTCCAATGGTACGGCCATGTTTTACGGCAAACGGATGCTTACGTGGGAAACAAATGTCTGGCCATGTCGCCTCTGCCGGGCCCCAGCAGGAGGGGTAGACCCGAAAAATGCTGGCTTGACGTCGTAAAGGGTGATATGCGTGAGAATGGACTCACTACCAGGGATGATGAAGACCATACAAAGTGGAGTAGAAAAAGTCGAAAAGCGGACCCCGGGCACCAAAACGGAAGTTAGGTTGCAACTAGGAAACAACGCTGGGATGATGATGATGAGTAGCAAAAGACGTACAGGTTTCCCTTACCGGCTGACGGCTCAGACAGCAGTGGCCCCTTTATATAATAGCCGTTCCCGCCCGCTTCGCTAGGCAAGTAACAGAAAAAAAAAATCAAAAAAAATAAAAAAGGTTCAATAGAATCCAGCTTAAAACCATGTACGTCATCTACTTCAAGATTTCCACATCGAATTGTCGCAGTCTCATCTCGATATGCTCAGTAGTTTTGAAGTTTTGATGCGTGAAAAGAACCATATTTTCCTTCTTTAGATAATCTATATAGATATTTAAGCGCTTATTTTCACGAAAGAGTGAAGTGTCATAGAAGCATCTCATGTTGTATATGAAAAAAGAATGTTGTTGTGAAGTAAAGGAGCGTCGGGCCGGTCAGTACTTGGATGTGTGAGGAAAATAGCGTGACGGTGGATTTTTGTTCTTTTTTATTCTTTTTTATATGTTTTATATTAACTTGACCTGTATGTAATGCAATTTTTCGGAATTCGACTCGATTTTTACTTATTTTGAACAATATGTGGCGAAGGCGAACCTACATGCATATTTTAAAAGATGGCGCGGGCTGCGCGCTCGCCGATACGACCGGTCACCTGTTGCCGGGCGCGCCGCGCGCGCCAGTACACGCAAACTCCCGCGCCGTATGCATGTCGCTGTGCTAACTACATTACTTTCATAAATTATCAAGTAATATTTTTACCAGCATTGATTGTGTTAATTTTGTCAAGCCATTATACCTAGTCAGGTCATAAATTCTGTCACATGTTTAATGTAAAATAATTGTAACAAGTTTATTAATTATGTAACCATTCATATACCAAAATGAACTTAACAAAACATAGATTCTTATGACATTAAAGTTTATTCAAAATGACCTCCGTGATTTTGAATACAAGCCTTCAATCTGCGCGGCCAGTTGTCTATCGCAGCACGAACGAGGTCCATGTCAATATCGGCGGCTGCCTTAATCAAGGATGTCTTGAGTGACTCCAAATTGGGATGAGGCTTTGAGCACGCCTTTTCCTCCAAGTGTTGCCATATCTTGTAATCTAACGGATTCAAATCTGGACTGGAGGAGGGCCAGTCTTCGTGCCGGATGAAGTCGATTTCACGCGCCGCCAGCCAGTCTTGTGTGCTCTTCGCTCTATGAGCTGGCGCCGAATCTTGTTGGAATACCCAGTGCCTGTTATTGAACATGGTATGAGAAACAGGTTCCACAAGGTTCGTCAGGACTGTATTTTGATACACAACAGCATTCGTTTTTACACCTTTCTCACAAAAATGTACCTCTGTTAAGCCCCAATAAGAAACTCCCAACCATACCATGAGCGAGGATGGAAAATGACCTCGTTGGATACGCGGAATACGGTTGCTCGCTTCTTCACTACTGTGTGCGTACACCTTATCATTTTGTTTGTTGTAGCTCTCTTCTACGGTAAACATTTTTTCATCCGAAAAAAGAATTTCCCGATATTTTTTTCCCGCGTACCGCTTCAACAAAGCGCGGCATCTCTTCAGTCTCAGGTCCATTAGACGAGCATTCAAACGATGTTCTGTTTTTCTTCGATATGCCCGAAGCCCTAAGTCTTCATTTAACACCCTTTTCACCGTGGTTCTGCTTAACCCCATCTGAAGGGCCAACAGTTTCTGCTTACGTTTGGGATTTCTTTGAATTCGTGCCTTCACAGCTTTTATCACTGCTGGAGTCCTAACAGACCGAGGGCGACCACTTCTTGACCTGTCATCTACACTAGAGTCTTCATTGTATCGTTTGATGGTACGATAAAACGAATCTTTTGGTAATATTAAAATTTTTCAGTATGTTAAAAATTTGAATTGGCGCGTAACCGCAACGATGCAACGCAATAACTGCAACACGGTCTTCTTTAAGCGTCCACTCTATATTTAAAAATGAGTAAAATTCTAAAAGTTATACATTTTTATTTTCATGAACAATTCGAAATTCTAATTCAATAAACTTTTTTGTGGCCAGCATTCTAAAAGAAAAGTTTTTACTGTGTGACAATACTTATGACCTGACTAGGTATATATTAATACACGCATTCCTACATTGGTGACCCCTAAGAAGAACAAACAATGCCCAACGAAACGGAATTAAGTCGAGTAGGAGTGCGGGTACCACCATTTTACGCCGATAAACCAGCGCTATGGTTTTTACAATTAGAAAGCCAATTTGTATTATCAAATATAACGGCGGATTCAACGAAGTTCCACTACGCCTTATCACAACTGGATTCGGCTACAGCAGAAATCGTTGAGGATGTAATTACGGCTCCAGCAGCGACAAATAAGTACGAGCGATTAAAGACTGAGCTTACAAAGCGATTATCAGTTTCGAGGGAGAGAAGAATAAACCAGCTGCTAACAAATGAGGAGTTGGGGGACCGGAAGCCGTCACAATTTCTCCGTCACTTGAGAAGTCTGGCGGGATCCGGCGTCCCCGAAGATTTTATGCGATCGATATGGACCAGCAGGCTACCAACGGCTACCCAGACCATCATCGCGTCCCAGGCGAAGCTCCCATTGGACGAAGTAGCGGAATTGGCTGACCGGATTCACGAGGTTGTACCATCACGCCCGCAAATTGCAACCGCTTCAGCATCATCATCATCATCATCATCACCAGCAACACATGCTCTGCGCCAGGAGATTGCAGCGTTGACCCAGCAGGTACAGGCGTTGACGTCAAAGTTCGACCGGCTATCACGAGAGCACAGCCGATCGAGAACACCCAGCCGGCAGCGAGGACGAGGACGTTCATCAGCACGAAGGTCGAACTCAAATTATAAGAAGTTCCCGACATGCTGGTACCATCACAAATTCGGAGCCCAGGCCACTCGTTGCGCACCACCGTGTGATTTCTCGGGAAACGGCAAGGGCAATCTGTGATGGCGGCCGACGACTGCCCGAGTTCCGGTCGCCTGTTTGTTACCGACCAGCGTTCAAAAATACAATTTTTAGTGGACACCGGCAGTGATTTATGTGTGTTTCCTAAGAATAAGTTAAAAAACCATTATGTAAAATCCGATTTAGTTTTATGTGCAGCAAATGGTACTAGCATTAACACATATGGTTTCGCTAATTTTATTTTAAACTTAGGCTTGCGCCGTGACTATGCCTGGCGATTTATTATTGCAGATGTAACGAGGGCGATAATAGGAGCTGATTTTTTGTCTCACTACGGGCTCATTGTTGACGTGCGGAATCAACGCCTCATCGACGGGACGACATCGCTTGCGACCCCGGCTTTGCTTGCGCGGAAATCGGAAGACGTCACTTCGGTAAAGGTAATGTCTGGTGATTCTACATACCACACCATTCTCGAACAATACCCCGAAATAACACGTCCACCCGGTATACACCGCACACCTACACATAGTACTGTACACCACATACGTACTACACCTGGCCCGCCTGTATCCAGTGCACCTCGTCGTCTCGCGCCGGATAAATTGAAAATAGCCAAGGCGGAGTTCGACGCCATGCTGAAGAGTGGCATCTGTCGCCCCTCGGAATCCTCTTGGTCTTCCCCCCTCCACCTAGCACAGAAGAAAAACGACGGCTGGCGTCCTTGTGGCGATTACCGGATGCTTAATGCCCGCACTATTCCGGATAAGTATCCAATCCGCCACGTACAAGATTTTGCGCACAGCCTATCAGGATGCACCATATTTTCTACCATCGACCTGGTTAAGGCGTATAACCAGATCCCCCTGAACCCTGAAGACATAGCGAAGACTGCCATCACAACACCGTTTGGCCTCTACGAATTCCCTTACATGACGTTTGGGCTTCGTAATGCCGGACAGACGTTCCAGCGCTTCGTCGACGAAATGCTCAGGGGACTGGATTTTGTATACGCATATCTAGACGACTTTTTGGTATTTTCACAAGATCGAGAGACGCATGAGCGACACTTACATCAGCTGTTCCAAAGGCTCAAAGATTTTGGGATGGTAATTAACACCAGTAAGTGCATCTTTGGCGTGCCCGAGGTTACCTTCCTCGGGTACCGTATAACAGCCGAAGGAACCGCTCCATTACCATCCAAGGTCGAGGCTATACAGAACTTCCCTGTACCGAAAACAGTCAAGGAACTGCGTCGCTTTCTGGGGATGCTCAACTTTTACCGCAGGTTTATCCCAGACGCGGCTAAGCAACAAGCACCCCTAAACGCAATACTGGCTGGCTCCGTAAAGGGATCTCATCCTGTTACCTTTTCCCAGCAGGAGACGGAAGCGTTCCAGGCATGCAAAGACGGTCTCTGTCGGGCGGCCATGCTCGCCCACCCAGATTGCCACGCAAAGCTGGCCTTAGTAACGGACGCCTCGGATACGGCCATCGGTGCAGTACTCCAGCAGATGAGGAACAACGAGTGGCAGCCGCTGGCCTTCTTCTCGCGGAAGCTAAGCCCCACGCAGGTAAAGTATTCTCCTTATGATCGCGAGCTTCTGGCAATCTACGAGAGCGTGAAATACTTCCGGCATATGGTGGAGGCACGAAATTTTACGATCTATACAGATCATAAGCCCCTCACCTTCGCCTTCCACTCTCGTAAAGAGAACTGCTCCCCACGACAGTTTCGACATCTGGATCTAATAGCCCAGTTCACCACGGACATCAGGCACATATCCGGTAAGAATAATATCGTGGCGGATACTCTCTCTCGTGTCGAGGCGATCTCTCAACCTGTAACCGCCGAGAGAATCGCTGCTGCTCAACAAGGCGACTTAGAGCTTGAAGAGCTGCTAAAAACAGGTTCTTCACTCCAGCTGGACAAGGTACCGATTCCCGGTTCACAGAGTCAAATATACTGTGACGTGGGTGCCTCCAATCAGAGACCATTTGTCCCCAGAGAGCTACGCAAGCCAGTCTTCGACACTCTTCACTCCCTGAGCCACCCAGGTGCTAACGCCACGGCTAAATTAGTTGCAGAGCGTTACGTCTGGCCGGGAGTCAAGAAAGACTGTCGAGAATGGGTACGCGCCTGCCTGGATTGCCAACGCTCCAAAGTCACCCGCCATGTCTTTGCCCCTCTAGGCAACTTTAAGATGCCCCGGGCGAGACTGGCCTTCGTCCACATAGACCTGATAGGCCCCTTACCATTATGCCAAGGGTTTCGCTATTGCCTTACAGCCGTCGATAGATACACACGATGGCCAGAAGCAATTCCCTTGACCGATATGACGGCTGAAACAGTTGCGCAGGCCCTACTCAGTGGATGGATAGCCCGCTTTGGCTGTCCAGTTGATATTGTGACCGACAGAGGACGCCAATTTGAATCAGCCCTTTTCCAACAGCTATCCAGCATTGCAGGTTTTCAACACCGTAGAACGACTGCATACCATCCAGCGTGCAACGGACTCGTGGAAAGGTTCCACAGGCAACTCAAGGCTGCCATAACCTGCCACGGGAACAGTAGTTGGGTGGAAGCACTTCCACTCGTCCTACTAGGGATACGCAGCGCCTATAAAGAAGATGTCCAGGCTTCCACGGCCGAACTCCTTTACGGCCAACCCTTACGCCTTCCTGGTGATTTTTTTCAGCACTCCATCTGACGAGACCATTGACGTGACCGACTATCTGTCACGGCTTCGAAGGTTCGCGAAAGACTTGCGTCCAGCACCAGCTTCACGGCACAGTGGTAAGCGCAAGACCTTCATTTTTAAAGACCTGTCCACATCGTCCCACATATTTCTTCGAGACGACACTATAGGTGGGTCTCTAAAACCAGCCTACACAGGTCCCTACGAGGTTATTGCAAGAGGTGACAAGGTGTATAAAATAATACTGAACGGTAAGCAGGTCACAGTATCAGTAGACCGTATCAAGCCGGCCTTCATACTGCACGACCCAGACACCCCACATACACACCATACACCACCAAACAATAACACTCTCAAACACACTCAACACTCAAATACACACAGGGATCACCAGGCATCACCAAGCACCAAGGATGACGCTGTCAAAAAGACGCGGTCGGGACGTCGTATTAGATTCCCCGACTATTATCGCCCTTGACGGTCTCTGGAAGGGGGTGATGTGGCGAAGGCGAACCTACATGCATATTTTAAAAGATGGCGCGGGCTGCGCGCTCGCCGATACGACCGGTCACCTGTTGCCGGGCGCGCCGCGCGCGCCAGTACACGCAAACTCCCGCGCCGTATGCATGTCGCTGTGCTAACTACATTACTTTCATAAATTATCAAGTAATATTTTTACCAGCATTGATTGTGTTAATTTTGTCAAGCCATTATATATATTAATACACGCATTCCTACAAATAAATTCGAAATTCTGCCAAAACGCCATCTAGAGCATAATTAATAATATTGCCAGAAGATGGCGTTATATTAATAAAAATATTTACCGATTGGATATTTACAACAAATAAATTATATTATCACGCTTTTATTTTATAGTTAATGAAACTAAAAAGTTAAAAATAAATTATAGTTTAAAAAAAACTAAAAAACACACTTTTATAAAAAATCTAACTAAAAGGTAAAAAATAATTTTCAATAAATTTAAATTAAGGACAGTGGGATTAACAAAAAATTAATTTTATTGTAAATAAGCTTGGGGTGTTTTTTAAGATATTTTCAAAATAACAATTGACAACAAATATCCCACAATTTTTTACAATAAAATTAAGTTTTTTGTTAATCCCACTATTCTTAATTTAAATTTATTGAAAATTATTTTTTAACTTTAAGTTTGATTTTTTATCAAAGCGTGTTTTTTAGTTTTTTAAACTATAATTTATTTCATGGGAAGAAATACAATAAAATATCTGATCCATTTTTCAACAGGGAAAACGGATAGTATTTTTTCTTTACTTGTTAGTAAGGAGAATGCATAGCCTTGGTAATAAAATGTTATGGCACCATACTTATTTTTAATCGGACCACAAGGAAATAATAATATTATCTATTAATTCGATCATATCCAGTAGACTCGAGGGGTATGATTTACTACATCCATAATTTAAAATAAAAATTAACCTCACATTCACACTGCTAGGTATTAAACAGTGCTTGAGTTGGCATATGGTTATTTTTTTATTGCTGTAGGACAGCAGACAGGCTGACGGCCCGCTTAGAATTTAGCGGTTACGTAAGGGTACAGGAACTTGGGTCATTAATTCCGAAACACAACACAAGGTTATTATGGCGGCATACTTAAGTGGTCGCCATCCAGACGGGCTTGAGGCCCTACCACGTAGCTGGAGTGGGTTGTTTTGTCGCCTTTTACGACACGCTGACTCCGGCCGCAGAGTTTAGTATTCTTTCTTTGCCCCTGCACGTTTATTTTACCGGATTGAAAACCAAACGACAGTGCTCTCGAGAAAAACAAACTAATCAAAATTATAATAACAGCTCAATGACCCATTGATTGGCTTTGGTATCTTAGAGGAATGGACAGTGTACCCGACATGTTATTCACGATATCACTGTCAGTATTTAACAATAATCAGTTAAGAAATAAAGCTTAAACGGTGCACCGTGGAATTTACCCAGGATCTTTTTAGCTTGGTCTCCGACTGTACTTGGCTATGTACAAGTCTAATTTATTCTCTACTAAAGACTATTATAAACTTACTTTTGCCGCCATAATAACCTTGTGTTGTATTCCGGAATTCGTGACCCAGGTTCCTGTACCCGTATGGGACAGTAGCGTGTTCGCGGTATCTCTGGCGTCGCAAACATCAATAGGCAATGGGTAACTGCTTATTATTATTAAGTGGGCTCTCAGCATATCTGCTGTTCCTCAAACATAAAAAAACTAAACATCTAAAATTTAAGTAGACGCATCAAGTAATGAATGCAATAGCTTAACAAATAAATTCAAAGCGTAAAAATGTACACAATTTGAGTTGAAAACAATTTCCTTCATATCCGGAAGAAGGCAGGGCGAAACGCCTCAGGATATAAGGTGCTAAAGAATTTCACGCTTTTTCATATTTGATTTTTAATTGACAGGCTTGTTAGCATGATCTTATTGTTTTTAACAAAATATTCCATGCTTAGTTTACTGACTTTTTTATTCCTATGGAATGAAAGACAGCTTGACGGCCCATTTAATATTAAATAGGTATCATCACGTATGAACACTGCCGTACGCGTAGAGCGAATGGAACCTTGTCACTTATACCAGAACATAACACAGGGTTATTCTGGCAGAATACTCAGAAACTATGGGTGGTGGTAACATCCAGACGGGCTTAGAGCCTTACCTCTTTACGACAGACCGCCTTCGACCGCAAAGGTCAGTATTCTTCCCTACATGGAGAAAAAAAAGATTTTGTAATGTTTCATACATAAAAAGGTTCTGCAAAATTCATCAATCTTAAGATATTTCACACTAAATTCCAACCAGTTAAAAACTACTTATACTCAATAATACTAAGTAAAGAATTTAAGAACAAGTTTTTAGTTCGTAATTAATGTTGTAAGCAATAATTACATTTCAATCAAATAATTATTAAGTTGCAACTGTAATAATAGTTTAATAATTAATAATAAAATGTTGACGACGTGGCGTAACAGTTGTCATACGTCGGAACGCTTTTCAGGTCACCGATTTGATTTCTATGCCAAGTCTGAGTATTTATGTATAATGTTTATTTATTACAAAAGAATGTACATAAGTATCATAGTAGAAGCTCATGGTCGCTCAGAGGGCAATGGAGAGGGCTATGCTCGGAGCTTCCCTGCGAGATCTAATCAGAAATGAGGAGATTCGCAGGAGAACCAAAGTCACCGACATAGCCCGGATGATTGCAAAACTGAAGTGGCAGTGGGTTGGGCACATAGCTCAAAGGACAGATGGCCGTTGGGGCATTAAAGTCCTCGAATGGTGACCGCGTACTGGAAGACGCATAGGCCCCCCACAAGATGGAGTGATGATCTGGTCAAGATCGCCCGAATAGGTTGGATTAGGGCAGCTCAGGACTGCCCTCAGGGGCGCTCCTCTGTCCGAGGAGTGCACGGGTGTGCGTACCCGAGGTGCCCGAGCATTCGTTGCCTCACTCCTCTTCCCGTCTGAGGCAACGGAGTCCTACATTTCCTCCCGTCTACCTCCCACATCCTTTCCCCAATTCCCTCATCTTGGGTCGGGTCGGCTGTGTGTCGGTGTGGCTGGGGGTGTTTGATGTCGCTCTATGCCCTGGATTGGCGTTCGACACTCACGGCCGTTCTCTCACTGCAACCACTTCCGACCGAAGATGTTACGCCTTGCCCTAGACTTTGTGGTTGGGTCTGGGGTGGCGTGTCACAGCCACCTGCGTTACGGCCTACGCAGCGGAGCCGTACGTCGGGATGATGGGATCCTGCGAGGCTGAGCCGGTGTAGATGGGCAACCTGTCATCGGCAACACGCCCGTTTGGCCCGGATTTCTGACCAGACGGCTGCCTTGTAGCTTAGCCAGCTGCAGGGAAATGGTCATGGGTGGTAGTGTCAAACACACCCGGCTAGGGAAGGTCGTCAGGTAGGAGGTCATGGTGATGAGGCAAGAGTTTCGTGGCCTAACCATCTGCGTCTCTCATGCCTCGGATACCGCACCCACCGCCTCCGACTACCCCTATATCCCGTTGGTAGCCCTGGCGGCCCTTGCGTAGAGCTCTGCTCCGCCTGGGTCGTCCCCACTTGCGGACTCCATGGAGGGTGGGGAGCCAATGGGATGAAACCTATAATTACATGAGCATGGATTATTCGGTTGAACTTAATAATAATAAGGAAGGAAGTAGCAGACAGGAGGAAGAAGATAGGGAGAGAGACAATAGTAGTGGAAAGAGCAGACCTCTGAGGAGGTCTCTAAGAACAAGGAGGAAAGAGGTAGATAAGGAGTCTGATTCCTCCATCTCGTGTGCTGATCTTCCTCCGATTTCCGCCAGAAGGATGTCCTACGAGGATGGATCCGAGGAGATCAGGATCAGCAACGAGACGGGGGACAAAAGGTTTAAGGTGAAGGATGGGGCCGAGACTGCTGCGAGAGCGGTGGTTTCAGACCCCGATACAAGGGCAACAAGTACCCTCAGAGCGCGTAGGGGCAAAGGGGGGAAAGTAGTTATTTCCAGGCGTTCCAGCGCCGCCCCCGGCCCTGACAGTGAGTCGGACTTCAATGTCGGGGAATCTGTGAAAATTATGGGGGAGCGGATGCTGGAGCGCATATACAACAAGTCGGGGAGTTTTTATGTGCCCACAGCAGACATAGAATTTGAGTCGACCGAGGAGACCCCAGAAAATCTGGAGTCCATGGACCTCGTTCGGCTCAGGGCCGCTGCGGGCCATGAAGTGTCCCAAATTCAGCTTGTTGCCACTCGATCGGGCAACCTGAAAGGGACCTTCATCAGGCAGCTGAAGGCGTCGGCCGCCAGGATCACAGACATCGTGGAGATCCTGGCGGAAAAATCAGAAAGCGGAGAAAACCGTCGTCTCCGGATTGACAACGACCGCCTCAGACGCGAGCTCGCGGCTGTCAAGGGCGAGCTCAAGGCGCAGAGGCAGGCCTACGCGGAGGCGACGGCCAATAGGCGCTCCTCCCCCCCTCCTGCCGTCTCCCCGGCCGCAGTACCAACATCCATCGCGACCGGGTTTGACATTGACGACCTGAAGAGGTCGGTCTTAGAGACGGTAGGGAGGTTGATCGAGGCCCGTTTTGAGGGCCTCGAGGAGCGTCTGTTGCCGGCGATCAGGAGAAGGCCCCCCCTCGCTGCGGACGCCAGACGAGAGAATGGGGTCTCGGCGTCCCAGAATCTGCTAGGGGCGATCAGGCCTCCGACGCCGCCTGCTGGGGGCGCTACTGGGGCGGCGACTGGGGGACCGCCTGGTCCCTTGGCGGGCGTGGCGAAGGGGAAGCGCCTGGCAACCCCGGCCCAGGAACCCCGGATGGGTGCAGCCCAGGAGCCTGGGAGACTGGGCATGAAGAAGAAGAAGAAGAAGAAGAAAAAGAAGGCGGCCCAGACTCCCGGGCCCTTTACCGAACCGGAGGTTTCCCGTGCTCCAGCGTCCCTACATCCCAGGACGCTAGGGGCCCGGAGACATGTGGCGGCGCGTGGTGTTGGACCACCAGGAACGCAACCTCCTGTCCGGCCCACCATACCGCCGCCACCACCTCCCATGTATGGAGCAGCGGGCCCGTCGTACGTACCGTCGCCGTGGCCCGCCTTCCACCCGCCAACTTATCATGCGGGGTGGAATCGGGAAGACTTCCCCCAGCTGCCACCCAGGAGGGGGCAGACGGCCATAGAGCCCCAGCCTCCCCTGCGACCCCTCGGGGAGGCATGGACGGTGGTGGCCCGCAAAAAGGGGAAGAAAAAGAAGGGCAACAGTGCCACGGCGCCTCCGGCCCCCTCTGCTTCTCCCCCCAAAACCCAGCAGGGGGGGAAAAAGAAAAAGGTAAGGGTAGATCCCCCTAAGGTGGCAGTAATCCAACTCTCGCTGCCACCGGCCGCCTCAGAGAGGGGGATTTCTCTCCCACAATTGGCCCTGATAGCGGAGACCCAGGTGGAAATTAAGGACCTGGGTTTCCAAAGGGGCCTTAGGAGTCGCCGAGCTGCCGATGGCAGCATCTTATATGAGGTTGAGGGGGAGGGCAAGGAGGAGAAGGCGGACCTCCTTGCCTCCCGTATGAAGGTGGTCCTTGGGGACAGAGGGCTCGTGTCGAGGCCAGCCAAAAGAACTGGCCTCTACATACACGGGCTATCTGTCTCCGTCACGGAGGAGCGCCTTCTGTCGGCGCTGGCGGAGGCAGCACAGGTCCCTGCTGATTCCCTCAAGGTTTCGGAGATCAGGCAGGGACCAGGGGGCTTGGGCTCATCAATTGCCCAGTGCCCCATCGAGGGAGCTCTTCGGCTCACTCGTACCGGGGAGTTCAGCATCAGCTGGGGGGCGGCCCAAGTGAGGCTCCTCGAGCCGCTCCCCAGGCGGTGCTATAAGTGTTTCTCGATGGGGCACACCAAAGCGATGTGCCCCTCGCAAGTGGATAGGTCGGACCTATGTTTCCGGTGTGGGAAGCCGGGACATGGGTCCAACAAATGCAACGAGCCCCCGCGGTGCGCCGTCTGCGCCGATGCGGGCAAAACGGCGACCCACGTGATGGGGGGCAAAGAATGCCGCCCCCCCAACGTTAAGGGTATCTGGCGCTCCCTGCCACGACAGGGAGCGTCAGAACCGACGGTTATGGAGGTTGTGGATGCCCCTGTCAATGGATAGCGTAGGGGGCATGCGCATCCTCCAGGGGAACGTTAACCACTCCGCGGGGGCGCAGGACCTCTTCCTGCAGTCCCTCGCGGAGTGGGGTGGTGATGTTGGAGTTATTGCAGAGCCCTACCTCGTCCCGGTCCGTGACAATTGGATCGGTGACTGGGACGGCACGGTGGCAGTGACCGCCCGGGCAGGTGAAAGCCTTCCTCTCCAACTCCTGGAGAATGGGTCGGGATATGCGGCGGCAGGTTGGGGTGATTTCGCCATTATTGGCGTGTACTTCTCCCCCAACCGCCCCCTGGTGGAGTTCGAGTCATTTCTCGACTCCGTCGGGGCCGCCGTCGGCCGGATGCCGCCGAGGAAGACCTTGGTCCTCGGTGACTTCAATGCCAAATCCCGAGCCTGGGGCGGTCCTACCACCAATGCAAGAGGTAGGGCCGTAGAAGAGTGGGCGCTGCGGAGTGGCCTCGTCCTCCTGAACAGGGGGGCGGTTCCCACTTGCGTGCGACCACAGGGCAGTTCAATTGTGGATCTCTCGTTCGCCACTCCTGTGGTCGCATGCAGGGTGGTGGACTGGCATGTCGAGGAGGAGGTAGAGACGCTATCTGACCATCTGTACATCAGATTCAGCGTCTCCCCCCTCCGCAGCATTCCGCAGCCGCAAAGAGGTGAAAATTTCCCTCGCTGGGCACTCGGCCGTCTCGACAAAGAGATGGCTGAGGTCCAGGCGATTGCCGAGCGCTGGGTTTATAACGCATACCCAGCGCCCGCGGGGGAAACAGCAGAGGAGGCGGCCGGTCGCCTTCGCACGGCCCTCACAAGGGTCTGCGAGGCGGCTATGCCACGGGTCCGGCGGCGTCCGGCTCGGAGGCAGGTGTACTGGTGGTCAGCCGAAATAGCGGAGCTGCGCAACGCTGCGCAGCGCGCCCGCAGGGCCGTCCACCGGTACCGACACCGGAATCCGCAGCCGGACGAGGAAGAACTCCGGAGGATTAAGGGGGAGCAAAATGCTGCCAAGAAAGCCCTTCAGCGGGCAATTAGCCAAGCGAAGGCCCGGGCTTACGAGGAGCTCCTCGAGGGCCTTGACAGGGATCCTTGGGGGCGTCCGTACAAGTCAGCGCGCAAGAAGATGCGTGCTGCGGGCGCCCCGGTAACGGCGACCCTATCGGAGGAGGCCCTCAATCGCATAATTGAGGGGCTCTTCCCGAGCCCGGGAGCATTCACTCCCCCGTCTATGGCCGTCCCTCTGCTTAGAGTGGAGAACGTTGATCCTCCCCCCACAACAGAGGAAGAAATAGAAGATGCCCTGCGACACCTTCAGGGCACCAAAAAGGCACCTGGACCCGACGGGATTCCGGGCAGAGTGCTCCTCCAAGCCGCCACTCACCTTAGCGGCTGGCTTCGGGAGCTGTTCGATAAGTGCTTCAGCACCGGACAGTTCCCGGCCCAGTGGAGGGAGGGCAGGCTTTGCCTGATTCCCAAAGAGGGCCGTTCCCCAGATGATCCCTCCGGCTACCGCCCGATCGTCCTATTGGACGAGACGGCGAAGACCTTTGAGAGGGTAGTTGCGAGCCGTCTCGTCCAGCACCTGGACACGGCAGAGCCGGGACTCTCCGCCGCCCAGTACGGATTCAGGGCGGGGCGCTCCACGTTGGATGCGCTAACCGCTCTGAAGGGCATATCACAACAGGCGGAGAGTCAGGGAGAAGTGGTCCTGGCGGTATCGCTTGATATAGCGAACGCCTTTAACAGCCTCCCGTTCGAGACGATACTGGAGGCGCTCCGGTTCCATGGAGTGCCTCTGTATCTGCGGAGGCTGTTGGAGGCATATCTCCGGGACCGTTTCATAGTCTGGGAGGATGGCTACGGTCGGGTCCGAAGGAGGCGCGTTGCGTGCGGCGTTCCGCAGGGGTCGGTACTGGGACCACTTCTGTGGAATATCGGGTATGACTGGGTCCTACGATGCCCAGTCCCGCCCGATACGAGGGTGTTGTGTTATGCGGATGACACCCTCGTCGCAACTCGGGGTGAGTCTTACGAAGATGCAGTCCGGAGATCCACCATCAGCACCTCGCTGGTGGTGGACCGAATTGAGTCGTGCGGTCTGAGGGTCTCCGTAGAAAAGACGGAGGCCCTCTTTTTGCATGGACGACGCAGGAGAAGACCACCCCGAGAAGCACGCATCGTGCTCCGGGGCGCAGCGGTCGAAGTGAAGCCCCAGATGAAATACCTGGGGCTCACACTAGACCCTAGGTGGAGCTTCGGGCCACATCTTGCCCAATTGTGCCCGAGGCTGGTCTCGGCCGCTGCCGCCCTGGGCAGACTCCTGCCCAATGTGGGGGGGCCGGGCACAGCCGTGAGAAGATTGTACACTGGCGTCGTGCGGAGCATGGCAATGTATGGTGCGCCTGTCTGGGCAGACCACCTCACGTCTCGTAGCAGGGCCCTCTTGAGAAGGTCTCAGAGGGTCATAGACGTGAGGGCCATTCGGGCGTACCGTACAGTGTCCTGGCGGGCGGCTGCACTCCTGGCAGCCGACCCGCCCTGGGAGCTGCAGGCGGTTGTCCTCTCAGAGACGTACCGCCTGCGCCACGACGCCAGGGAGAGGGGACTCCGGCTGTGCCCGGAAGAGTCGCGACGGGTCAGGGATCTCGCCCAGGAGGCCTTGACCCAGTCTTGGTTAAGGATCCTGGGGCCTCCCGAGCCGGGCCGGGTTACTGTTGAGGCAATCCGCCCCTACTTGTCGGAATGGGTCTCGCGATCAAGCGGGACCCTGACATACAGACTGGTGCGGGTGCTGACCGGCCATGGCTGTTTCGGCAAGTACCTGCACCAGATTGCGGGGCGGGAGCCGAACCCGGCCTGTTGGGAATGCGGCGCGCCAGTAGACACCGTAGAACATACGGTGTCCGAGTGCGCCGCTTGGGGGCCCCAGCGGTTTAATTTGCAGGGTGTGGTGGGAGGTGACCTCTCGCTGCGGGCAATCGTAGGTCAAATGCTCCGCAGCGAGAGGAACTGGAACGCGGTGGTCTCCTTCGCTGAAAGTGTCATGCGGCAGAAGGAGGCCATCGAGCGTGCGAGGGAGGAGGACGCGGCGGCTCCACCGATTCGTCGGCATAGGACGAATCGGGGAAGGAGACGCTATGCGCACCTCATCCCACCCTGAGAAGGGGTTGCCGGTCGCTCTCTTGTAAGAGCGGCCAGCCGGGAGTTCCGGGGGAAGCTCCCGGCGAAGGCAATGAGACGGAGGGTGCCCTACCCCGACTGGACACTCTGTGTCTGGTCACCGGCAGGTCTAGTGTGACCGCCGGCAGCGGGAACTGTCACTCGGGGTACCCTCATTGGAGACGTCTGGCTGGGGGCCTAGCAGAGTAATGCCAAAAGGCGATCCTGCGAAGCCCCCTCTAAGGCCAAGAGTGGCGACCGGGGTTTTTAGTGGGTAGGACCGGCGGCCTTGGCCCCCGGTCCGCCCGAGGGGAGTAGGCAGCCCCCTCGGGAGGTAATCCCACATACCCCACCGGCCTTCCCCCGGAGGCTGGTGGAAACTGTAACAGTTTTCCTCGGTATAAAAAAAAAAAAAAAAAAAAAAAAAAAAGGGCAGCTCAGGACTGATTGTCGTGGAAATCTTTGGGGGAGGCCTTTGTCCAGCAGTGGGCGTCTTCCGGCTGAAATGATGATGATGATGATGATAATATACATAAGTATATAAGTGCACAAGTGCTCTGTTAATTGCTTTGGAGCTAGATCGCGTGAATTCTCCCAGTATGAATGTAGAGACACATATTTAAATATTATTATTTATATCATTATAAATATAATATTTATTATATTCTTATTATATCCTTCTCCAAGGTCCAATCTATACCAAAATTAATCAACATTGGTTCAATAATGTCCAAAATGTATAATATTAGTATTGACTAAATAATGATGCTTATAATGCTGTAAATGTATACTTTATATGTACTTGAAAGCATTGAATGTCATCATTAGCTTGACCTTGTCCAATGCTTTGGAGACGGCACATAGTGTTTTGCTTCTATTTTAGTCTGGAAACTATAACATCGATTACTTTAATTTATGCAATTAATATTTAATTATATAAAAAATTCACCAAGTAGTTTCATCAGAATCTTTTACTTCGTAACCTGATATACACTTTTGGGGTTTTTTATGGGTCCTTTTAAGAAACAGGTTAGGCCTTAAATTGAGTACTGCTCATAATTATGGGTAACCTGTCTGCCAGCTTAATTCCCTTGATTCCATCCAAACTCGCGCAGTTCGCCTTGTCAACAATCCCAATCTCCCAGACGTCGATACGCTTGACCTTCAAAGAGACCGTCTCTTTGCGTTTTCTAACGTCTTTAAAAAGGTGAGTGTTGTGAGGAATTGTTTTAAGTGGTATTGCACTCGAAAGCTTAGTGATCAATAGTTTAGTTATAAAAGTGATCAAAAAACATACTGCAATAACTCGCACAACGCGATTTATTCTCAAAATAAGCAGCAGAGACGGAAAAGTCCAACCTATGACCTCCTTAGATGTTCTGTCTACTTTCTCAAATTGCTACGTAGTTATTGATGAAGGAAAACATCGTGAGGGTTTACAAACCATCAAACCAGCACACGAGATAAGCAGTATATGTAACCCGCCAATCCGCCTTGGGCAAGCATTTTTTTTATTGCTGTAGGACAGCAGACAGGCTGACGGACCGCTTAAAATTTAGCAGTTACCGTCGCCTATGGGTGTTTGCAACGCCAGTGGCATTGCGAACATGCTGCTGTACCATAAGGGTACAGGAACTTGGGTCACTAATGCCGGAGCACAATGCAAGGTTATTATGGCGGCATACTTAAGACCAAAGGTGGTCGCCATCCAGACGGGCTTGAGGCGTACCACGTAGCTAGGGTGGATTGTTTTGTCACCTTTTACGACAGGCCAACCCCGGCCGTAGAGGTTAGTATTCTTTCTCCGCCCTGCATGGATAAAAAGCATGGCGAATATATTTCATTTCATCTAGACACAAGCCCAGCACTGTGATATGCTATGACGATAGAATATGTACAACATTTAAAACATGCATTTTCTATTTAATAAATATGTCAAGGAAAAATAAGCCATAACCACCCCTCACAATTTAAAGCGTCCCTGAATACCGCGATTGTAGCAAGTGCACCGGAGAATGGCAATTGGCGCAATTTCCGCCCGCGTACCACAATCAAGCTTCTATCAAAGAATTTCCGCAGCAATACGTGCAATGATTTGCCATTGTGATTGACAGGTGAGATGAAAATGGATTGATCATGTCATAGCTAATTGCACATAAAAAGATTTATACAATAAATGTCTTGTATTTGTTTGGTGTTTTTAGTTTAGTTAACACTGAATAAAAGCTGTGAAGACACGTCTTCGTTTCTTTACTAAAAACGTTATAGTCCACATTAAAGTGTCTCTTGGTGAAGTGAATATATCGAGGAGTGAAAAGCTAATAGATTTAAGCGATATTTTGGGCGACGTTAAGTTATATGCATATTCGGAATTAGTTATTTTAGACATCAGCATCGAGTTCCAAAATAAGCAGCAACGCGCCTGTGTTACGAATACTAGACGACTGACATACTATTTTAGTTTCCATAACAAATAGTTAGTTAAAAAATTAATATTATAAATATAAATTAAATTTATGAAATTACTCGTTTGTTATTTGTATCATTCATGAGAGCATAAATCTAGGAAAAGTAATTTTGTATAAATTTATATCACTTTGAGTTTGTTAATCATGACATTTATTGGTACTAACAAATAATTAAATCTAGTACTTGGTAATTTAGCGCTGGAGAATTGATTTATTATGTTTTATTATACTCAAACATTTAGTTAATAGCATTCGTATTACGGTCGGGTAGTCGATTTTTTTATTGCTGTAGGACAGCAGACCGGCTGACGGCCCACTTAAAATTTAGCAGTCACTATTGACAATAGGTGTTTGCAATACCAGTGGCATTGTGAACACGCTGCTGTCCCATAAGGGTACAGGAATTTGGGTCACAAATGCCGGAACACAACACAAAGTTAATATGACGGCATACTTAAGATCAAAGGTGGTCGCCATCCAGATGGGCTCGGAGCCCTAACATGTAGCTAGGGTAGATTGTTTTGTCGCCTCACGACTGGCTGAGTTGTAATGGACTTATTAGTTCAATTCCGAAGTGGGACAAAATATTAAAATGCAAACGGTTTGTTCCGATGTCTATTTAAAAAAAACAATACATTGGTTTCCACTCAGTGGAAGATACAAAGAAAAAGGTTTTGCTATTTACTCGTATTTAGTAGAATTCGGGCTACGCGAACGGCGGGCCACTTTATCCGTGGGCCCAGGCGGTAGGCGATACGAGAACAGTGGGATTTTTAGTGGGTGGTCGGATGTTGGCCATCCTTCCCGGAGACCCACAACGATCCCGATCCCTCAGGTCAGAGGTAATCGTGAAGTGCATGTGAACGTTCATGCTGCGTACTCTCAGGATCTGGAATGAGCTTCCGGCTGAGGTTTTCTTAGCGCGGTACGATATAGGGTTGTTCAAAAAAGGCGTTATAAAATTTTTCCGAGGCCGGCAGCGCGTTGGTATTGCCTCTGGTGCTGCAAACCTCCATAGGCGATGGTGACCACCTGCCACGGTGGGCCGTCTGCCTGTCTGCTGAACTCTAGCTATAAAAAAAGTGCAGTTTTTCCTCGAAAAAAGGAACTCGTTGAGGCTTCTTTATACAATACATATATAAGGATGGTTTCAAACTAATCCCTTGTGGGGTACATAGGTAGAACTTACATAATCATATAGTTTGTATACAGTAATGGACTGACAGCCATGGATGCCGAATGCCGTTCGAAGTTGAGAAAAAGTCGGAAATTTAGGTTGCCACCGGAATTTAACGCTAAGACGAGGAAATTAATATTGAATTACGTGTTATTGATAACACGTAATTCACACATCTGTTAGATTATCAGCATTATGTTACAGATGGTCTATGAATTGGCAGACTCAGTGGCTATTCAAGTAGTTTGGTTTGGTTTTGTGAGTTCGATTCTTACAGAAAACAAGTGATGCGATGCAAATATTATACTCGAGTCTGGGTGTATATGTTTCTCCATTGCATGTTTGTGATAAGTGTTGAGATACAGGTATTTGTATTGTGCAAGGAATTGTCTTTAAAATGAATAATAATCCTGTCCTCCCCTCCAATTAAACTTAAAAGCTGCTGCTATGAGGTTCTCTTTAACCCGCGTTTTCATCAATAATCAGTTGCTTCGTTGCGAAAGTTTCATCCGCCAAGTTTCATATCTACATATATTTATCGGTAACTGTAAATGTATTTATTGCATAAAATAACAGTAAAACCTGACCCTTTGTGGGAAAATCCACTCCATATCACATTTCTAATCAATCGAAAATATCAATTTCCTATCCAGAGACAATATTAATTAATATACGGTTAATTATCAATTAAATTTAATGATATCATTTTAGATGACTTTTGAGAGACCGTCATTAATATGTTATTTTTGATGTTCGTATAAAGTAAAGTAAATTAAAGTAGATCCTTCTATTTTGAACGTATTCTCCCAGTTTTAGCTAAAGCTTTCACTTTGGAGAATAAGCACTCATTTTTGTGTAGGTCTCCTCTTTTTTGGAAAATAGAATAGAATAGTTGCTAAATTCGATATTACCGACTGTAATTCCTATTAGATATAGGAGACTATAAAAGGGGATTTTTTCTGATGATGATGATATGCTAGGTAGTAGCGCTCTAAGCGTGTCTGATTGGCTAGTACCCCTAGCTTCTAAATATGCCGAAATAATAATCTTGTCTTGTGTTACGGCATACTTGCCTAGGTTCCAATTCCCCTACGCGTACAACAGCATGTGTGAGCTGGTATTGCAAACACCCATAAGAGTCGGTAACTGCTTACTTATTAAGTAGGTCGTTATCCTATCTGCTGTGCGAAAGCAAAAAAAAGTAATAATAAATCTGTTGTCTACAATTCTGTAGAAAGTGATAGTGTGGGCTACACTACTATTCTTGCGAGCTTGGCTCTGGAAACAAAAATAGTAAGTACACTACTATTCTTTGTTTCTAAAACCACGCCACCTGTTTTTTTTTTTTTGTAAGTTTAACAACTAGAACAAAAACAATAGCCATTGAAAAAATTTGAATCTACCCTCATTCCAAGTCGAAAATTGTATTTATATTGGCATAGGTTATTTACCTTATGAGAATTCAAATAAATAACTATAACAATGCCTACAAGAACGCAAACTTATGACAATGGATTTTTTCACGTTTCTTTCATCTAAATCAATTTTTACTTAATGCGTTATAGCACTTATAGACGTGGCATTAATATTTTATTACGAACATTAGTCCTTGTAAGAAAAATGTTTAAAAAATATGTTACTAATATGAATATTTTGTTAACTTATTTACTTTGAAAGAAGAAAGAAAGAAAATTAGTTTATTTTAGATACACTTATGCTGTATACTTAATAAATAAAACCAGATCACAAAGACTGTGGACCTTTTACCTTTTAACTTCTACCCAAACCGTATATATGGCATTAAACCAACCAATACAATATAGCCACCGCTTAAGTGGCCCTCTACATTTCTTTACCTATTCTAGTATCTTTTCATTTTTTTCAATTTCCAGTTTTATTTAAAACAAATTATGTCATATGCGGCTATATTTTAACGTGGCTTAAAACATACGTAACATATATTATATTTACTTGTAATGAGTGCGCAGGCGGATACTCAATACAATATTGCAACACAATATAATTATTTTTAGCATAAGTTAAATACCACGCCATATTTCTCTGTATTGATCAAGAGTTCGTGAATAATATATACAATAAAAACAAGAAACATTAAAGTACACTCAGTACAGAGCGTATATGTTTCATTTGTTCGTTATCTACCATAATTGACAACCTCAACAGCAGCCGCGCGACCTCCACATTCAACAACTAACCTACATGCAACTAGCATTTAAAAAATCAATCACCGACATTTCTTCTAAAATGACTTAACCAGACTTCAATTTATTTATTAGGGTCTGATGCTTATCAACTCTATGACTGAGATGCGTTGTATGCAAATAAACGCAATGGAAGAAAGTTACGAGAGAGACGCGCCTCGTAAATCCTTCCCTCTGTCGGTTCATTGTTACTTATTGACGGTTTGTTTGCGTATACTATATTAACCGTACTTTACTGAGTTGTGAACGCTGCTTGGTCTTCGAAATTAAAATAATGAAACTAACACTTTCCTAAATTTTCATCGCGATAATTTAAATGGAGTTTGTTTTGTATATTGCTGACATTTTGGATTATTTTTCAACCATTTTAATTTTCAAACAATTTCTTTCGCAATTCAATCGGTTATAAGTGACAAAAATTTACCAAAAGGACTCAAAATTTAAAAAGTCGGACATATAGAATTGGAAATCAGAGTTGTAAAAGTAAACAATTTGAAACCATCCCTAGGTTACAGGCAGCAAAGAAGGAGAAGCACCATTCAGTTATTCTTTGTAGGATTGAAGGGATAGAAAAAGCAAATTCTGCCTTTTAGGTTGTGCTTCTTTGAACCAAGAAATGAAAATAACCAAACAGCACCGACATAAAAAAAAGCATGAAACTTTGCTTTGATTTATTAATCAACAGCGTACCTTTAGTCCTGAAATGAAAAATTCGGTTCAATCGGGATAAAATACTTAGAAAAGATATACACATCTCTTCATTTACACACATGTTTAAAATGTTAATCATTATGTATTATTTTTACGTCCCCATCTCACACCGCACAGAAAATGCGGTTAAAGAAATCTACCTAACCTAGTCCTACAACAAAAACGATACTTTAAACCGTTAGTTGGTCGTGTGATGGTGTGAATCATGCCTCAAAGTAACATCGCGTATCGGTTAAAGCGATTATTTATGTGTACATGTACATGCAGCCTTTAAATTAACACCACCTGCCGATATTAACGTATTCGTGTAGTGTAAGCGAAGCGATGACGATTCTACGTTTAATAATTAAAAAATAGCATAAACGTTCATACGTTTATGCTAACCAGTAGGTAATAAAAAGTTTAATTAAAAAAGTATTGCCATTTGTTTGGTGTCCAAAAATAATAAGTTTTTATTTACAAAAGTAAGGTACTTCTCGATTTATCGTTTATAACATTGTAAAGTAAATATACGTATTTCTAAACTAATCAATGTGTTATTTATTCAATTGAAAATACCAAAAATAAACACAATTAATTTCCAGACTGCGAGTAATAGAAGAAGTAAACTCCTTTACAACGCTGTAGGATCGAGTTGAGGTAAAATATTGATTTCATTGAATCGTAATATATTGTACAAAAAATATTTTTCAAGACAAAATTAATGTAATGTAGTCTTGCTAAACTCCTAGCCTAAGAGTTAGGAGCTTTATCAAAAAGGATTTACGGCGGGGACTTGTAAATAGCTTCTAGCAATTGACGAAAACTAACTGACGATGGTGTCTTATGATATATACTAAAAATGCTAACTAAAGTCTGTAACGAAGTTACTAAATGTATTTAGCTATCGCTTCGCATAACTATAGAATAAATCCTTACTGACCACCCGATTGTATTGCTTCATATAATATTTTTCGAAAGATGATTTATACGTGAGGCCGGTCTAATTATTTGGGTCATACATTTTCGAGATCAACTTTTTTTTCGTCTCATACGATATTCGTGCTCTTATTGTTTTTATGAATTTGACCAAATAATTTACAAGTATGTCATTGTGATCTACATTCAGAGGTAATTTGCGATCATTTTATTTTCACTACAATCATAAAATGAGGCTTTTGGTATCTCGAGGTTCAATATTATTGCATATGTTTTACTACATACTCAAAAGTTTAAAAAAAGTAATATGAAAGATTTTTATTGTGGTAGTACAAGATAAGTGTACCATACTGATCACGTACCCAAAGGTCATGATACACAGAACAATGAGTTGAATGAGTGAGATATTAGAGAGTTTGGAAAAGAGTGGTTGGTGAGGAAATGTTTTTTATTGCTGACTAACAGAGACAAGCTGGCAATCCGCTTAATAGTAAGCAGTTACCGTCGCCTATGAATTTTTGCGACGCTAGGGTCACCTAGAACATGCTGCTGTCCCAAAGGGGTATAGGAACCTGCGTCGCAATCTAGTGGTTGCCATCCATACGAGTTTGCGGTCTTTTACTATTTGTGTATCCTCTTCTTAGTCAAATTCTTCATTGCTGAAGGTCGTGTCCTTGAAAATCGTTTTCACTTCGTCCGGTCCTCAGCTTCCTGAATAATGGTTGCTATTGGTAGTCCAGTGAGGGCGGTTACTTGGTCTCACCAGCGGCTAGGTAATAAGCCACGGGGTCACTTTCCTTCCACCTTGCCCGTCACGATCAGCATATCCAAGTTATCCGGCTGTCGTCGGGCAATGTGACCAAGTTGTGTATCTACAAAATTATATAGTGTTCAGAATTTTGCGACGTGTTGTTTAGTGTAACGGGCACCGTGTACGAGTTTCTATGTGGGTCGTAGTTTGAATCGAACCGGGAAGGAGTGAAATCGATGTAAATGCGAATATAATCTACGCAAGGAGTCTATGTGTATTCCATATAATAGTCCATAGACTAACCATTAGGTTATTTTCTCCATGCAAGGACAAAGTAAGAATACTGACCTCTAAAGCCGGGGACGGTCTGTAGTAAAAGGCGACAAAACAAACCTAGCTAGGTGGTAGAGCCCCTAAATATGCTGCCATAATACCTCGTGTTGTGTTCCAGCATGAGTGGCCCAGGTTTCAGTTACCCTACGAGGACGACAGCGTGTCAGATGTGCCCCTAGCGTCGCAAACATTTATAGGCGAAGGTAACTGCTTACTATGTGGACTGACAGCCTGTCTGCTGTTTCGCAGGAATAAAAAAAATTACTAATGAAAATTAGTAATAATAACTGGGTGGATACTAAAGTTTAACTGCCGTTTTCAACATATCTACCAAATTTTGAATGTTGCTTCCTTTGTAAACGAATAATACTAGGTTGTCTGGAAGAGATCGTGTCTAGCAATAAGGCTTCTCGTTGTGCAATATACTTAACTGTAGGATATCAAAGTACTTACTTAACTTTTATACAATGTCCAATAAAATGTTATCTATTTATCTAAAAGCTCATTTATTCTTCTTCTATTGTTGATTTATAAACAAATATATTTCCCATAAGTCTGGTTATCCATTATTAGTATGCGCACGCACCCCGATGCTATTATACCGCGGTTCACATCTCAATCTAAAAGGTTAACCGTGTGTCTGTTACTGTCAGAGATCGCGCCCCGCTGCGTTGCGTACGTATTCCTTAAACCTACAAATCACAAGCGGAAGCGGTAGATTGCAATCTTGCCAAAATTCCAATTTTATTTAATTTATACATTTTATTTTAGAAGTTGTTAGTGTCTCTCAAATTTCAATTTGAATGTGAATTGCTTACGAGTTGATATATAAATGTTAGTGATACTTTCGTTAGTTCCCCTGTCACATATGTACACACGTACACACACATACACTGCATAGAGGAACACTTGAGAATTATGTATGAGTTAATGTTTTAATTTAATAGTTTTTTAATACGTGTTTGTATTATGGTGCGCTAAACGAGAGTAATTTTTAGTGTAATAGCATTACAATCGTATCTATTATGATGTGGTTTGGGAAAAAAGGTATCAGAGATGGGCCAGATTTCTAACTAATAACTGTAAAAACAGTTCAACGTCATAAAAATGATGCGGAATAAATGATGACACAAACAAAACTTACCTTTTTTCTTCTGAGTTTAATTTATTTGTATGATTAATTTCTGCCGAAAGTCTAAACGCAATAGTGATTTAAATGCACATTAAGTTAAATCCTATTATTTTATGGTTAAAAACACATCATTCATACCCAACATTGAGTGTTTGTCATTAGTTATTAGGTGTTTATGAAATTGTTTTAAAATGATTGCTCTTGATGTCGTTTATGACAATTTGTGATTGTAATTGTTGATGATTTAATAAAACAATTAATATAATTTTAACCCGAGAGAAGAAGAGAATATTTGCTATTATTTTATAACTCACTATAAGCATATGCCTTGATCCTTCTCGTTATAATTTGTTCAACTAAATTGTGTGTAAAACTAGCGCTTAGAACGTAATGTTTAATAACTGATACCATGGGATGCTAAGATGTAATTGTCCGGGTTTTTTTAATCGTTAATAACAAATAGAATTAATAATGCTTCGCTGGATTGTTATAAATAGCCTCTTGTTCAAATGGAAATTTCTATTGTATAAATTTTTTTGTTGTTTTATATTTATACAATAAGCGATTATGAAAGAAGGATGGTTACAATAAATAAATCAATTCACATAGCGCCAACTAGTTCCAAAGTAATATATCACTTGTGTTATTGGTATTAGATAATATACTACATGTATATTTTTCTTTTGTAAATAAATACGTACTATATATACACACCCAGACGCGAACCCGTGACTTCCGAAAGCGTACCCATGTCCGTTAGCCGGTACGCTACGGAGGTGGTCAATAAAACCAATATTGTAATATAATTAATTTACGTATGTCATAAGATATACAAGTTTGAAAACTGATGACACGGCTGACTCATGGTGTCCACGTGGTTCTTAAGAAAAGAAAAAAGAAATATAAAATATTTATTTGGTGATTTACAGCTATAAATATTTAAACTTTAATTATACTAATCTGCAACAATTAGCACCAAACGAGGTCAACAGCTCAGTGAATTGCTGCATCAAAATAAATCGACACAGTACTGATTTTCAGTGTCAACTCTGACAGCGAGAATTAATTTATGAACCAAACAACATAGGCACATCGTAAAACTAAATACATATCATACACTGATGTGCATTAAACATAGATCCGAGAATAATCAGTGCACATACACACACCTATTTAATACATAATTTATTGCATAATTTCGTTTAATATAGTTATATAGTTTATTACAAAGTAAAAAAAATAACAAATAAATAAAAATTACAAAAATTTAATTTAAAAGGGACACATTAACATTTAAAAAGATTAAAATGTTCGTTTTAGAAGAAGTGGCCATTTCTTTGTTAGTTACTTAACAAAAGACACATACAAGACAAATATAAAATATGTACCTAAAATATCATACAAAACAATCCGATTCCAGCGATAGTGAAATTTAAACGAATAAAATTTCCTGAAGTCTCTAATCGGCAGAGGAATATCATTCCAGCACTTATTAGCATATTTAAAACACCCTCTAAATGCAGTCGTTCTATGTTTTGCTGAAACAATACATAGGTCGTGTAACATATCGCGCACTATATTACTGTGATCTACTTTGCCTTAAACTTAACTTTGTTGATAAATAATTTGGTTTTCTCTCAGTGATCACTCCAAACAACAGATAAATGTTAATTCCTTCGAGCCTCCATTTTTAAAATATTATTGTACAAAAACGGAGTAACATAACTTCGACGTGGAAATTGAAAACTAAATCGCGCACACGCATTTTGTATCTGCTGGATGCGATTTCGAGTTCTTGTAAGTAGACAAGGGCCATAGACAATGTCACAATAATTAAGCTCAGATAGAACCAAGCTTTCTACGAGTTGCTTTTATACCTCTTCATAATAGTAGTTTTAATTTTAATATTATATAACACCTTTAGTCTTTAACAGTTTCTCGTAACGTTATTTATGTAACTTTCAAAATGAAGCTCCAAGTCGATTTCAAGCCCCGAACTATAAGTGATATTCACTCTTTCAATTATTTCACCCTGTATTTTAAGGACAGGGTTAGCTTTCATAATTGTAGAAACCTGATGAAGACTTCTTAGTATGATATATTTAGACTTCACAGGATTCAATACTAGTGAATTAGACTCTGACCATAGAGAAATATTTGTTAGGTTTCTATTAATGCTCGTAACTACCCTTTCTGTTTCTTTTGGATTAAAATGGGTATAAAGCTGAATATCTTCTGCATACAAGTGGTATTTACAGTTTTTAAAACATTCAGCTATGTCACTAGTATAGAGGATGTAACAAAAGACCCAGTATCGAACCTTGAGGAACACTTCTAATAAGGTACAGTGGATTCGATGAAGTATATGCTACCATCGTACACAGTCTTTATTGAAACCATAATAAGCCAGCTTGGGTAAAAATACATTTATGTTGATGGAATCAAATGCACGAGAATAATCCAGCAAAACCAATATTGTACCCTGTGCTGAGTCACGGGCCTCAGTTATGTTTCCTATAACATCAGGTAACGTGGTAGCAGTACCATATTTTTTCTGAAACCAGATTGGAGGTCCGGCTAAACATTATTTGACTCCATGTACTTAATAACATGAAAATACACTAATCTCTCAAGAACCTTTGAAAGATAAGGTAGTATACTAATTTGCCGAAGATATATACAGGTGATAGGATAGTCTTTCTTAGGTACAGGGTGGACAATATATTTGAAGTAATCGAATAATTTATGATATGGGTATCTTCTTCTATCCTTATCATATATAGAATAATTTATGATAAGGATAGAACGTATAAATGAAGTTGGAAAAGATAAATTAATCATATCTAAACCAATATTATCTACTCTTATTACATCTTAACGGATTTATTATTTTAAGTATTTCATACGATGTGACTGGCTAACCTGTAACTCCTAA
This sequence comes from Malacosoma neustria, assembly GCA_963693495.1. Taxonomy (NCBI): domain Eukaryota; kingdom Metazoa; phylum Arthropoda; class Insecta; order Lepidoptera; family Lasiocampidae; genus Malacosoma; species Malacosoma neustria. Next base: position 7,365,748 of record OY856391.1, on the reverse strand, counting down.
CTGGAAACTAATAAAAAAGATTATAACCATTGATATCGAGTTTTTTAAAACAGTGAAATTAATTTTCTCATCAGTAATTGTAATCTTAAGTTTATAGAATTATTTTTTACTTTTTAGTTTATTTATCTACAAAAGTGTGTTTTTTTAACTATAATTTATTTTTTTATTTATATGGTAGAACAACGTTTGCCAGTTCAGCTAGTACTATATAAGCAATAAAAGGAAACGAAATATAATATATGATATAACAAGTCACGTCCACAGATCTATGATTGTCGCCGATATGATGCTGTGTGACGTTGGAGACTGTAATTCTGTCGAAACGAGATGGGAATCTGAAACGAAATGACTGGGATAATCATGTAGAACATTTACGTATTTGTAACTAGATTGGTTTCGATGAAAGATTTCATGCGTTCATGTTACAGTACACACGTTTGTAATACGTTGTTGTTTACCTCCAAATCTAGAACTTTGAAGCTCGGGGTCGATGATATTTCGGAGTAAAAATTAAGCTTATCATTTGCGTCCATAATAAATTTTTGTACTAGAATAATCTATAGAAAATATAAAATATACTAAAAACGATTTTAATGTATCTTCTGAACTCCATATATGATAGGAGACAGAGAGAGAGAGTTAGATGACATTCAACATCATTTGATGAGATTTAGCCTGTCTGCTTAACTCTAGCTATAAAAAATTAATTTATCGGTGGGACTCTTAATTACTAGGGCAAAGTACTCGCCTGAACCAACGTGCTTAATTATTATATTTATAACAAATAGAGGCGAGGAATAAATACAACAGATAATTTATTTTTAGCCAACATTAATATAATTAAATATGTTTGGTAAGTACAAAGAGCTGAAAACGTTATGGACAAACTGCAGAAAATTCTTCGGCTCAATAATATAATAGGAAAAATATAAGATTAGATTTAAAAATGAAATACGTCTCAATATAAAATAATACTGAAAAAATAATGGCGGAGTTTATTTCGCCGTTTCTTCTCTAGCCAACATTTTGTTTTTGAAACGGAAACTACCATAATTATGCATAATTACTTCCTAGTAATCAGTATGATATTAATTACTAGTAGGATTTAATCTATTATCTTTTTTTTTATTGCTGTAGGATAGCAGACAGGCTGACGGCCCGCTTAGAATTTAGCAATTACCCTCGCCTATGGGTGTTTGCAACGCCAGTGGCATCGCGAACACGTTTCTGTCCCATAAGGGTACAGGAACTTGGGGCACTTATGCCGGAACACAATACAAAGTTATTATGGCGGCATACTTAAGACCAAAGGTGGTCGCCATCCAGACGGACTTGGGGCCCTACCACGTAGCTAGGGTGGGTTGTTTTGTCGCCTTTTACGACAGGCCGACCCCGGCCGCAGAGGTTAGTATTCTTTCTCCGCCCCTGCAGAGATAAAAATATCAATTACATACTTCAATAGATATCTATTGAAGTATGTAATTTTCATTTCATTTTATCTACACTACTATTATAAAGAGGAAAGATTTGATTGTTTGTTTGTTTGTTTGCATAGAATAGGCTCTGAAATTACTGAACCGATTTAAAAAATTATTTCACTGTTGGGAAGCTACACTATCCCCGGGTGACATAGGCTATATTATATTTAAAAAAAATTAGGGATCCTTACTAAAACTCCAATAATGTAACCCAAGGTATAAAAAAATTACCAAAAATATTCTTTACATCGCGTGCACTGCGAAAACTATTGATGATAGAATAAAATAATGTACTACGACTTTGCAGAACACATAATTGTTTACAAAAAGTGTCACGACAGTATATATCTCACTATTATAGTTATGCCACATTAAGTGTTTTTTTACTAATGCCTCCGCTAAAATAGACTCTTTATTTGTATCTTGGTATTAATTCTTATCAAAATAAATTACTTCATAGTCAAGACTGCTTCAATACCTTTATATAACTGTTTTTGAATTATTCAATTCGGACATTTCATTCGAAAGATATCACGAGTTTAAAAATGTAAGTATTAGAAAAATGTTGCGTGGTACCATGCAATGTAGGCGTCAGTGGGGTTTTTAAAAAATTAGAAATAAATAAAAATTAAATACTTATTAAAAAATATAAATAAATAATAATAACAACAAAAATCATTAAAATAAAAGTTCATTAAAATAATAATATTCAAACGACGCAAATAGGGTTTATGTGTGTGTATTATAATTTTTAATTTTGTAATTTTTGTTAAATACCCGTGCGAAGCCGGGACGGGCCGCTAGTATTGAATAATTTTCTTGTTTTTGACTGTTATAGAGTAATGTTTTCATCTTTAACAACACCTTTAAAATAACCATCATGTTTTCATATTCTGAGATTATGCGGTAAAAACCCATGAGGTATATAAGCTAAACTGTAGGGCTATATTTAACGGAGTGGTAGCTATACAAAATAAGTTTATATGAAATTAAAAACTATAAAATCGGAAATGCTTCAGTCTTGTACAATACCATCCATTATGACAGTCGGAGACAAAATTCAGCAAAATGTTGTGTGCGAAATAGAATTATTGTCAGCCACGTATAATGGAAGGTGACGCTTTCTCATAGCTGTACAATATCGTGCAATACATGACAAAAATAGGGAAGCAATATATATATATAAATAATTTTGTTAATAAAACAAAAGATTTTTATTGCTGTGTAACAGTAGACAGGCTGACTTCTCACTTCATAGTAAGCGGTAACTGTCGCCTGTGGATATTCGCGACGCCAGGGGCGCCGCAAATGAAACCGGAACCTGGCTCACATATACCGGAACACAACGGAAGATTATTATGGCAACATGTTTAGAGCTGTGAAGTGGTTATCAATGCCCGCAGGTGTCTAATATTCTTACTCCGCCCATGGAGACATGTTTAAGATTTTATTAGCTAAATAAAAAAATCGTTAATGTTACATTGTGTATATGTTCTAATCATGATTACCATTATATTTTTATTATTACAAGTTTAGAATTATGTGTGAAATAAACCGTATTGCTGCACATTTTATTCAAAAAAGGATTATACACTAATATTTACTTGCGCAAAATATCAGGAGCTGGAATGGTTAAGATTCTATTTAATTTTACGCTCACAATCATTTTAATAGTGCTGGTTGATGTCGTAATAAGGCAAAAATATATGTTTTAATATGTTTCAGAAAATTCGCTGAATTTCTGGATTGTTACATGGGTTCATGTTAAATTGAATATGTTATGATGTACAACACTTGCTCCATTGATTAAATAAATAAATATACTGCCACAAGTCACACAATGCCATCTAGTGCCAAAGTAAATAGCATAGCACTTGTGTTATGGCTAATAGACAACTGATAAATGATATATATACTTTTTTTGTAAATAAATACATATTATACATAAACACTCAGACGCGAGACGGGAATCGAACCCATGACCTCCGCAAGCGTACCGAAGTGCGTTAGCCACTACGCCACGGAGGTCGTCAGATTGAATTGATTTGATTGATTGTTTATTTATTTTATAATATTAAAAATATATGTTTTTAATATAAACATACAATAGAAACTACCTAGTCAGGTCATAAGTATTGTCACACAGTAAAAACTTTTCTTTTAGAATGCTGGCCACAAAAAAGTTTATTGAATTCGAATCTCGAATTGTTCATGAAAATAAAAATGTATACTTTTAGAATTTTACTCATTTTTAAATATGGAGTGGACGCTTAAAGAAGACCGTGTTGCAGTTTTTGCGTTGCATCGTTGCGGTTACGCGCCAATTCAAATTTCTAACATACTGAAAAATTTGAATATAACCAAAAGATTCGTTTATCGTACCATCAAACGATACAATGAAGACTCTAGTGTAGATGACAAGTCAAGAAGTGGTCGCCCTCGGTCTGTTAGGACTCCAGCAGTGATAAAAGCTGTGAAGGCACGAATTCAAAGAAATCCCAAACGTAAGCAGAAACTGTTGGCCCTTCAGATGGGTTTAAGCAGAACCACGGTGAAAAGGGTGTTAAATGAAGACTTAGGGCTTCGGGCATATCGAAGAAAAACAGGACATCGTTTGAATGCTCGTCTAATGGACCTGAGACTGAAGAGATGCCGCGCTTTGTTGAAGCGGTACGTGGGAAAAAAATATCGGGTAATTCTTTTTTCGGATGAAAAAATGTTTACCGTAGAAGAGAGCTACAACAAACAAAATGATAAGGTGTACGCACACAGTAGTGAAGAAGCGAGCAGCCGTATTCCGCGTGTCCAACGAGGTCATTTTCCATCCTCGCTCATGGTATGGTTGGGAGTTTCTTATTGGGGCTTAACAGAGGTACATTTTTGTGAGAAAGGTGTAAAAACGAATGCTGTTGTGTATCAAAATACAGTCCTGACGAACCTTGTGGAACCTGTTTCTCATACCATGTTCAATAACAGGCACTGGGTATTTCAACAAGAATCGGCGCCAGCTCATAGAGCGAAGAGCACACAAGACTGGCTGGCGGCGCGTGAAATCGACTTGATCCGGCACGAAGACTGGCCCTCCTCCAGTCCAGATTTGAATCCGTTAGATTACAAGATATGGCAACACTTGGAGGAAAAGGCGTGCTCAAAGCCTCATCCCAATTTGGAGTCACTCAAGACATCCTTGATTAAGGCAGCCGCCGATATTGACATGGACCTCGTTCGTGCTGCGATAGACGACTGGCCGCGCAGATTGAAGGCTTGTATTCAAAATCACGGAGGTCATTTTGAATAAACTTTAATGTCATAAGAATCTATGTTTTGTTAAGTTCATTTTGGTATATGAATGGTTACATAATGAATAAACTTGTTACAATTATTTTACATTAAACATGTGACAGAATTTATGACCTGACTAGGTATATGTAATATTAAATGTATTTTATTTAAAATGAACACAAGTACCAGTATTTTTGCATTGAAGTATATTCGTAGAACCGAACGTCACGTGCCTACCAATCATGGGTATTATCGTTCCGTGACGTCATCAACAGCCATATTAGAGCAGGCAATAATGATTTGTTCAGGCACACTTGCATGATCTAGGAATGACAAAGTATATTCACTTCATTGGCATTTTTTTATTGTTGTAGTGCAGCAAACAAACTGACGGCTCACTTATTGGCTAGCAGTTACCGTCGCCTATGGGTGTGTGCAACTGACATGCTATCCGCTAGTGGTACCGGAACTTGGTTACTTATGCCAGAACAGAACACAAGGTTATTATGGGGTGCAACTGCAATTACTCTCTAACCCTGATTAAATGAAAAGCCTGCGTCAGAGTATCGTACTCTATTAATCAACTATCCGCGCAGGGGCGGAGAAAGAATACTAATCTCTACGGCCGAGGTCGGCCTGTCGTAAAAGGCGACAAAACAACCCACCCTAGCTACGTGGTAGGGCCTCAAAGCCCGTCTGGATGGCGACCACCTTTGGTCTTAAGTATGCCGCCATAATAACCTTGTGTTGTGTTCCGGCATTATTGACTTAGGTTCCTGTACTCTTATGGGACAGCAGCATATTCGCGAAGCCACTGGCGTTGCAAACACCCATAGACGACGGTAACTGCTAAATTCTAAGCGGGCCGTCTGCCTGTCTGCTATCCTACAGCAATAAAAAAAAATTAGCAGCTGATGTCCCCGAAAGAGGCAGTACAGGAAGGCTTATGGGTTCAAAGTTTTCCGCAGGTGCAATCTGTGATGTGTGTATAGTGAATATTACTATTTACATTACCTGTCTGTCAGGGTCACGAAAGGCTCGTGCGCGACTCGCAGGTATCGTGACAGTTATTCGCTTATGTATTCGTACATGACGCTAGAAAATTAAGTAAACCAAGTTTCATGCCGTATAGCGTTGTCCATGATAGGCACGCGTAACATATCTGAAAAAGCAGAAAAATCCGCTGCAGGAGTGAAACTCTGATCTAGCCTGGAGCCTTAATGCATCACGCTTCCAAGATGCAGGCAACTTACTCTAGTCCCGAAGTAGCCGCCTTGACTTAGTACAATGTTGCTTGAACTATGGTGAAAGCAATACATGGACAGGGTGGTAACCAACCTAGCCGCTCCCATTTCACCTTCTTCGATATCATACGACGACCATATGACGACTATAAAATCCTGAAGACCGGCTAGGAGCTCTCTGTTGTACATTTGCGAAGTATCTCCTACTTATTTTTTTTTATATTAGGTCTTTACCTATGAAATTGCCGTTTTGTATGAAAAAATTTAAACTAATTTTTTCATGTATTTTTTATTTGAATTAATCGAAGTAATCACCCATGTAATCAATGCATCTTTGCCAATGCAGTGGCAGTTTATTGATGCCCTTCTTAAAGAAATCAGCTGCACGGGAGGCAACAAATTCAAAGTCATTTTGTACTGCCTCTCGGGTAGTGAATTTTTTTCCCGCCAAGAAGTTGTCCAAATTCTGGAAAAAGTAGTAGTCTGTAGGCGAAAGGTCTGGTGAGTAGGGCGGATGACGGAGAACTTCCAACCCCAGTTCTTGCAACTTGGAGACCGTCTGCTGTGCAGTATGAGGTCGCGTGTTGTCGTGCAGGAGCAGCGGAGACGAGCGATTGACCAATGCTGGTTGGAGATGTGCCAGCTTCTCCATCATTGTGTTCAGTTCTTCACAGTACACATCTGCAGTAATGCTCACCCTGTTTGGTAAGAAGCTGTGATGAATCACACCGGCGCTAGACCACCAAACAGTGACCATCACTTTTCTAGGGGTAAGTTTTCGTTTAGGGCATTGTTTAGGTGCTGAACCAGGATCCAACCAACGTGCTGAGCGCTTACGGTTATCAAACAGAATCCATTTTTCATCAAAAGTAACAATTCGGTTCAAAATTCCTTCATTTGTGTGTCTGTTAAGCAGTGCAAGGCACGTCTCGACGCGTACTTCGCGTTGGCGATCATTGAGTTCGTGGGGCATCCATTTGTCAAGCTTTTTTACCTTGCCAATATGACGCAAATGGACCAATATTGTTTTGACGCTAACGTCGAAAGCTGCTGCTAATTCAGCCGTAGATTGTGTATCATCAGCTTCTACAATCGCCTTTAATTCGTCATTGTCGACCAAAGTCTTCGGACGACCGCGAGCTTCATTTTTCAGGTCGAAATTCCCAGAACGGAAGCGAGCAAACCAATAACAGGTGGTGCGTTTGTTTGTAGTATTAGCTCCGTAAACGTCGTTGATGTTGCGTGCCGCTTGTGTCGCGTTGCTGGTTGCTGCCACGACGGTACTCATATTCCATAATTACTCGAATTTTTAACGTTTCCATGATGACGAAAAAGATTGAAATGCGATGAAAATGTAACACTAATCAATAAACAAAAGACTACTTTTGGAAAAAGAATTCCATGTTTTTAAAATAAAATTAATTTGAAATTAGAATTCTTAGCCAAACAAAAATTATTTTGATTTGAAGTGGCCAGTACTGCAGAACGGCAATTTCATAGGTCAAAGACCTATTTATTATTAATGATTCTTTATAGATGCTATTTTTGGTAGAGCTCCAACCCCGTCTGAATATTACCCCTGGTTTCAAAATATGCCGTCATAATAATCTTGTGTTGTATTCCGGTTTAAATGACCAGGTTTCAGTACACCTCCAAAGACGGCAGCGTGTTAGCTGTGCTCCTGGCGTCGTAAACGTTCACAGGCGATGGTAACTGCTAATTATTAAGAGCGCCGTCAGCCTGTCTACTGTCCTATAGTAATAAAAAATATACAGTGGAATCTATTAATAAATGCGATGCTATTTTATACAGTATGAATATTTTATCTTTCGCGAGGATCGTTATTGGCGTTTTAATCTTCATGCCACCCTGTCAAATAGACTAAGATGGAGCGCTTGGAAAGATCTTATAATAAGAATGGATTATTTGTATGAGGGAAATACGAACAGCAACATAACTTATTGAATAGGTGACTTTAAGTTGCTAGTACATTATTGTAGTATGTGTAGGTTTGTAATTATTTATTGTCTATTGAAAAAAATACCCATAGGTATACAATTAATACATTGTTTAGCACTAAAGGTGATTTTTACGGACAACCCAGAATTGATGCACATCGTTTAGTTAATCGATATACATATGGAGTACTCGCTCGCGCCACAGTGGTGGCACCCCGACGTCATCTCTCGTCCTATGCGACACACGTACCTACCTCCCGAAGCAACCGTGCCCCGAGAGGATCTACGTCAGGCGGAAGGTCAGGGCGCCGTGGCGCTTTTCCAGCCATTCGGCCAGGACGGGCCTCACCGCTTCCACTCCACCAAGAGCACCTCGTCGCGCAGCTCCGCCCGCTTTAGCTCAACATATTTATAACGCTGCTTATAACATTGTTTAAGTAATATTTTATATTTTAATGTTATTATATAATCATTTTAGTATTTTAAATTATTGTATTATTAATTTCTTAATTTTAACGTAAAAAACAACATACCTGTTCTAATAATTATAAATATTATTTAGATTTTTAAGTACATTTTAAAGAGTGTAGTGAAGGTAATCTTAAATTAAATCACGCGTTCTAAAAACATTTAGACACATTTAGACTTAGCCTGACCGTCTAAAAAAGGTGATTTTTGGATTTTTTTTAAAAGAATGCTACTGCATGAAATATTTTAAAATTTTGAGGATATATAATTAATTAATCATCATCATCTTAGTGTTGAATCCCGGTTGCAGCTCAAATTCTCGCTCCGACTTTTTCTTCTCCACTTCGCACGATCTTCGGCATCTCTGGTGGTCAGTCCATTGGCATGCATATAAACCCATATGACGTTAAGCCAGCTCCTTTTGCGTCTACCCCTCCTGCCGGGACACGGCGGTGGCATCTGGCCAGACATCTGTTCCCCACATAAGTAGCCGGTTACCGTAAAACGTGGCCATAGCAGTGAAGGCGACAGTCCTGCAATTTATCCGCAATGGCACGGACATGCATAATTAATGAATATACACAAAAGAAAAATTTTAAAAAGTAAAAAATAAATTTATTTGCTGTTTCCCAAGTTATTGAAAAAAGTGCTCCACTGCTGCAGTGATTGCGGCCTTTACCATGGCTGAAGACAAAGAAATAAAAAGATTATTAATCTGTTATTGCCTATACAATGATCCACGATTGTTAAAAAAATTAGTTTTTAACAATATGGCAGACTTTAAAAGTGAGATGTTTTTTGGCCCGCCAAAATTACATTTTTCATATAATCGAGAAACTGGAAGGCCATTGTACAGAGAAACATATACAAAATAAGCAGAAAAAACTGTGTGACCTGACAGGTCCGACGCACGACTGGAGTTCACTACTTATGTATGATTGTCTAAACATACGCAAAGAGTTTATTTAACTGAAAAAAGATTAATACCATATGAAAGGGTAAATTAACAAATTAATGAAAATAATATACTTACATATATAAAAAAAATTTAAAACAGTTTTCAGTTCAACCTAATTACAACTCTGGCACCTAGTAATAAAGTCACAAATCTCCAAAACATTATCTAATACTTACGATCATTCGTCTTATAAAATGAGCAAAGTAATAAATTACTCTTGTCACTTGCAAATGAAAAGACATATGTCAAACAACATTTAATGTTAAATCAACCATAAGTTGTAAGAAATAAAGTAATTTTTGCCTTGAAAGATACATCGTTTTGTTTTGTTTAGTGTGTTCCGGTGCACGCGCACCAAAAACGTAACGAGGTCATTCATTAGTAGATTTTACTCTCACATTTTTCTCATACCGGGCGCCTTTTATATATGAAAATCGATTCTTAAGGAGTAAACTCCAAAAATCAAACCGATCGGATGATTTGTCTTTGAGTTACAACTGCAGCCAGTTTGAAAATGTATTTTTGAGAAAAACGCGTATAAAGATAAAATGATTGATTTTATTGTTTTGATAGATCAAAATCATACTTACGGCTAATCTGCTATTCCAGGTCCATATAATTCACCTTAACTTTCTTCATATTGCGCCTGCTGGGCTGTTGAAGCTTTTCTTCGTAAAAATATTATGATGAGTTGCGATGGCCCTAACAATAAATCTGATTGGCCCCGTAGCAAAGGTAACGTTCTATTACCTGAAAAGATAAACTTTAGAAGGCTATAACTCAAAAACTATTTGAAATATTTATTTAATTTTTTTTTCGAAATTTCAAACTAGGTGAGCGCTCAATTGTCCCTTTTTTGTGTTCCCTTAACGCTAAGATGATAATAAAATAAAATGGCCATAATATTAATTAAGAATAAAAAAAACACAACTCAATCGTTTGTCAAGATATACCCCGAATCTTAGATAAAAAACGTTGTAGAGAGACGTAACGTTCAAATAAATTTTTCATACAAATAATATTTGTCATATATATTAATTACTCTACTGAGCATTATATATTAAAATATTAAATAATTATAAATACCCTTAATGATTGAGAATAAATTTCCTAAGCGTCAAAAATGTAAAATACAACTTTTTGCTGTAAACTCTAAAGCAATCGTCAACTACATTAAACTACCTTAACACAATTTTCAATAGTACATGCAGACTTAAGGAAATGAAAACACTAATAAGGGTGCGTTTTGTTTATTAAGCCGAAATTAATTATATCACAGAATTACATGAACATTTTTAGTAGAAAGCCAATCCCGGATGTCGAGAACAAAACATTCTTGGCCAAGAAGGTAGAAGATAAATCTAGAATATGATGTAAATTAAAATTTTATAGCAGCCATTGCCGTCTGAACCCTCGACCATGAAGAAAAAATATATTTATGACCTGTGGCTGTTGTTAAGGAGGATAAATTAGCTTGAATGTGGCCTTAGTGAGACCCCTTACATCTTGAGCGTAAATAAGACACTATTTTATATTAAATTAATTTCAAGACATTGTATTTTCTGTTTGGAGTTAAATATAGAATTTCTGAAAAAAATCAGAATAAACGATGTTTAAGCGTCATCTATGACGTAATAAGGAAACTATTAGTAATAAGAGCCCGCATATACCAAAAGTCACAAACTAGTTAGACAAGTAAATCATAGATGGCAGTGTAAATTATATTGTCATCTGCAGATGTCAATAATATATTGAAAAATCGTTGAATATTTTATTTTTTTAAATATTAATGAATTGAAAATAGTCTAAACCTAAAAACACATTCTTTATCTGGACTATTGCGATTTTGATAAGATTATTTTTAAATAATAAATGATATAGTTTCTGCTACTCGTTGATAGGTGTCAGTAGTAACCTAAAAACTATAACTTTATAAACACTAGATGGCAGCATAAGTAGCATAAAATACAAAGTTTAAACTACATTTTTATTGTAATTTACTGAAAAAATTATGCTTAAAATAAATTCATACAAAAATCAAGTTAATTTATGTATACTTACCTTATAAAATATTTATGTATACATATTCTTTGGTTGAGTGTAATCTATTATTTATAAGAGTAAAACTATGAAAAACACAAGATAAATTTAAATATAATACATGTGTGGCCTTTCATAGTTTCGGTCAGGAATTTTTAAACATTTTTGGACAAGAGACCCATTTTCCAAAGTCAACTGATACCTTAGAGACTCAGACCCCTATAGCCAAATTACTTTAAAAATCATATCTGTAGTTTAATTCCTATTGATACAAAGTATTACTCCCTGCCTCCTAAAATACTAATAACTACTAAAATATAAGTAATTCTGTAACAAGTTGGTACACGTAACACAACTTAAACAGTATCTTGAAATTTTCAAATAAGAACTCATTTTAATTAATAAGGTCGCTACCGACGGGGATTGGACAGGCCGTAGATGTTCTTTAAAAGTAAATTTAGTCAAATCTATTTTTTTCAGGAATGTTACGGAAGTGTAAACCGATGAAAATAGGCCAGCAGAAACCCTGTGACAATATTCAGAAGTAAACCTTAATCTGAGAATATGCAATGAAAATTGTGATAAAATGTGATGATATATATGAGAACCAATCAAAATTATTTAGGTAATAGATAAAATTTAACATAATAACTTGCAACGAAGTATTCACGTCAACATTTAATAATGAACTGACAAAATACATAAGTGCCCTGCATTACTACAATATTATTAAATGATATGTATAGAAATAATTTTGGCTTGGACTCTATCGGGGTTTATAATAATGATAATAACTAATAGCAGGAGTAACACCTCACAATAAGTATTCTCCTACCAATGGTCGCCAACTTCGCCATCCAAAAGAGCTAAAAATAGATAATACAGAATTGAAATTTATTCAAAGAGCCATTTTTTTAACATATGCTTTGCTTTATTTCGTGATAGTGTTACGAAAATAATTATAGACAATTAGCGGCATTCCATGACTGGACTAAACGTTTTGCGGAAGAGCCGTAGCCGAGGAATCAAAGGCTTTGGAGAAAGAAGTTTAATTCGTACTACATATTTGATCAATTAATAAAGTTCCATTTGTAAGTAATAATTTATTTTAACAAATTCTGTTGTAACTCTGAGTGCGACACGAGAACATTCTTAATACACATTAGCGATATTAAGGCGACGACGTCACGCTTCAAGGGAAAGGAAACCGACGGTATCCGATATGTCTTTGATTACGGACCATGTGATTTGATTGAAATACCTTCCATCACGAGTCGGAATGTCTTTCAAGTACCCACGTGTTGAGGTACTAATTAATACATGTTTCTGTTCACGAGAATTTAATATACACGTGTGCTTTGCGTAGTCTTTAAAAGTTAAAATAAATTATATTTAATTTTAATATAAGAATGAATTCAAACTTTTTTTTTTTTCCTTTTTCCTAGCTAGAACATTTTCTGAAAGTTATATATGTATACAGGGTTATTGGTAATTCGACGTATTCCCGTTATTTGTCAAAAACTTTTCGTAAACTGCAGCATTTAGATTGCTCAGTAAAAATGTGATCCGATTAAATTGTCCTAAATAATAGGCGATGGGTCGATAGCCATTTTCCTAATCGTTGGATAGGGCGAGGAAGACCCATTCCGTGGCTTGCGAAGAGTCCGGACTTAACGCCGGTTGATTTCTATGTCTGAGGTCACATGAAATCCCTCGTTTACGACGTCTCGCCTGTGTCATCCGCGGAAGAACTCAAAACAAGAATTATAAACGCAGCAAATGCGATGCGGAATAATTTATCTGCTTCGCTAGTTAAGTCACAACTCAGAAAAGAATGCGACTTTGCGTACGCAATAGGGGAAGTCACTTCGAGCAAGAACTTAAATTAGGCTAAATTACAAATTGTTTTAATTGTTATTTATTAATAATTGTAACTACTACTAAACTATTACTGGTTCTAAATTTTATTTTAAATTTGTATTTATTGTTTTATTTACATTGGGTATTGTTTTTTTATTTAGATATTTTTCCGCCTGCTTCTTTTATGATCTGTTTTTTTCAGTTTTTTGAAATAAGTTCCTAGTCATTATACATTGTTGAAGAGCTAAGAATACGTTTATATTTTTAAAATAATCTACAAGCCAAATTTCATAACGGTTTTTTGTTTAAGGCATTTTAGTGGAAAAGAAATCTCACAAAATATTGAAATAATATCGTTTTCGTCTCACATTTTTGAATTTGTACCAATAGTTGCTGTTTTAATATTGATAAATAACCAGTGTTTAATAGTTTTTTTTTAATTAGAAGAAAAAATGATATTTAGATCTATGGTTTTTAATTTTAAATAAATTTTTGACGTTGCATTTTTCACTTATTTTAAAAAAAAGCTAAAAAAACATGTTACGAAAAATGGTTAAATTACCAAAAATGGTTCACTTTTGCATAATGCATATAGGGGATAAAATTATCGCAAATAGTCACCCCTATCACCTCTTAACGGGAATACGTCGAATTACCAATAACTCTGTATAACGATTGTGTTTTGCAAACTGAAGAAGCGGCAAGAAATAATAACACCTTATATTACCACATAGCTAGGGTTGTTTTCTCTCCTTTTATGACAGGCCGACCCTATGATAGTCTCCCATCCGAGATCTCAGCGCTGCGAAGCCCGTGCCGGACAAACCTGGAGAGTGTGGGGTGCCGCATGCTTGTCGCAGGAAAAGTTTACTCCTGTAATCATACTCATCAACTTCCTCGAGGTCTGATTACGTAATCTACAGTATACATGTTGCTGTAAGATTTTTTAATTGTCTTTACTAAAATAAAATAAAAATATATTACAAGAATGAACATTATTTATCATAGGCAGGTAAAATATGAAAAGCCAACAAGCTTCTTCAAACCCGAAAGTAACTGTATTCAAAAGATAAAAATTGTACTTTTCGCTAACATGAGTGGGCTCGAGGGTTCTTCAAGTATGGAGCAGTTTTATGAGACGGCACGAAGCACTCAGACGCAAAAAATTTGTATACCTGTCATTATGAATATTAACTTGCTGTATTGCGTCTTTATATAAAGTGGTTTCTTTGTGAAATATATTCGAAAGAGAATCCCACCAAGACCTTCAGGTCAAAGTCAACTTCAGCAGCAGTCACCCAGGTGAATAAGGGACGAGGCTCTGATGTCAAATGAATTTTGGACGATGGAGGCATTTTTAAATACAAATGTAGCCAGAATCCATTCCAAACTTTTTTCTTCATTTGAAAAAAAGAAAGAGAATAAGTCGCTCACATAGGCCTGCACACTTGGATAGACAGACGGCGTAGTATGTCAAATCGTAATGAGAATTTTTTATGAACCTGATATTTATTTACCACCTCATTAATATTACCCACATATAAAGAGTTAATTGATATCGCAACATTTTTTTATTTACATGATACTGTATCTCATTTTAGATTATTGCTATATATACGGCAAGCTATATTTCAATGTATAAAACAAAAATATCTTTTACATAAACTATGAGTTGACTTTATTGAAACTCCATGAAACAGACAAAGATCATAGACCAAACTGTCTTATAACATTGTCATGGGTATAATTATTTTTACCTTTTATTTTTATATAATTTAATATGCTTATAATTATATATGTCTGTCATAAGTCTGTGTCTAGAATAATAGTCGCTTTTTGCTTTCTTCTCGTTAGCGTAATTTTCGTAAAAGAAGGTAAAAGTTTATGCTTCACGTATTAATATATAAATTTAAATGCAATATACATATCGACGTTGTCAAACCAATATACGCTTTATGCAATAAGTTAAATGTTGAGATATTGAAGTAAAAACATTCTTTTATATCAAAATAACGTAATGATTAGAGTCACACGGCGGCTTTTATATATCAAAGTCTGGGTGGCAAACTAGTCAGAATAATCAAAATGTTCAAATCCTTAAAAAAACGTGTGCGTCTCGGGACGCGTGACAGAAGTGATAACTTAAATTAATCCAAGTTGAACTATTTAATATTGAAATTGCTTAACTTGAGAAAAGCTTAGGTTATTACTTTAATTTTATGTATATTAATATGATAATGTAAGGAAAGCTTATTTATTAATAAAACCAAAAATAATTCAAAAATAAGTTTACGAATTTCCAATTTTTCCAAAAACTGTTTCAAAATAATATTAAATTAAATTATTCCCTAATGTAAATTATTTATAAAGAATAAAAACTCAACTGTATTTCATTGTAATAAAGTCGCAAATCGAATAGATCTAGCGCTGTGGGTTAGAGTGAGAGAGGAGGAGCCTGCCTAACGCTGCCGTATGCGTAAGGGAAGCCAGACAGACTGGCGCCGTAACGCGTTACGTAACAAAACGGTTTACCCTCTCCATAAGAAGTTATCACTTCAGAAGTACACATAGCAGATATTGATTTGACAACGACGATATATAATACTGGAATAAAAAAATGATATATGGTAATTTACGCAAGAATTCTATGAAATATCGACAACAGTCAAATAATCTAGTAGGCCTAGAGTTCAATAAACTTTAAATTATTCAAAAGAGGTCAGAAAGGTCTCGTACTTGTCAATAAAAAAAATAACAAAATATTCAAAATGTAGAATGTTCGCAATTGTCATAAAAACAAAACCAATGTAGACGTCGCCATCGATTTTTCTCGTGATTATTTTGTTAAAATAATTGAACATTGATATAAATAATGATGTTTTCTGATGAAGAAGTAAAAGAACCCGAACGTTTTATAAGACCTGGTGACGAATTAATCAGGTATTTTATTTTATTAGTACCGTAGATTTGTTTTTGTTCAAACAAAACTGAGCCATGGCCTCATTGATTTTTGTTTTGTTTTACATTCTAAATATTCTTTAAATTTTGTTGTATAACAATTAAATTTTGTTTTAGCATACGTAGTGTACGTTTAAATGAAAAATTCAACAAAAAAGGTTTTCAAAATGAACCGATGCTGGCGACTTCTAGCAAAAACTTTGTGAGTATATTAATGTAGCCTAATATATTCGAGCTGTTTATTATATTCGAAATATTCAATGATAACAGCCCAAAACATGCAACAGATTAACGCCTCCTACTAAAAGAAACGGGCAGTATAACCACCAAGTTTATTCAAGGCAGATTAGCGGGTTACACACACCGATGATCTCGCTATGAAGGTTTCCCGGCGATGATTTCCTTCACCGTTTCGTACGTTGCATTTACGTTAATAATATGTGTGCATATTAATGCACATTAGATAATAAAAACTGCATAAGCAAAGAATGATGTCGTGGGGTCGAACCATATCATTATCTCTAGATTGTTTCTGACAGACACAAGGACTGTCATAGGCCAATCTTTAACAGCTTACTTCGAGGTCCAATAACATGCTTCTCTATAACGATTTTTTTATTTACTTCAGCTGGATACACCCCGTGCCACCTTCCGTGACTTCTTCTCCGATGGCCCAGAACAGCAACAAGCGAGCTTTGCATGGACGGAGGAAGATGGCAATATAGCCTCCTTCGTTTCTGAGTCAGGGTTCGGTACTATTGGACAAACGACTTTCGGGAAAGAATTAGATGCTGCAATCAAAAGCGAATTGAAGGTACTTTATTATATATATATATACCTAGTCAGGTCATAAGTATTGTCACACAGTAAAAACTTTTCTTTTAGAATGCTGGCCACAAAAAAGTTTATTGAATTAGAATTTCGAATTGTTCATGAAAATAAAAATGTATAACTTTTAGAATTTTACTCATTTTTAAATATGGAGTGGACGCTTAAAGAAGACCGTGTTGCAGTTATTGCATTGCATCGTTGCGGTTACGCGCCAATTCAAATTTTTAACATACTGAAAAATTTGAATATAACCAAAAGATACGATAAACGAGTACCATCAAACGATACAATGAAGACTCTAGTGTAGATGACAGGTCAAGAAGTGGTCGCCCTCGGTCTGTTAAGACTCCAGCAGTGATAAAAGCTGTGAAGGCACGAATTCAAAGAAATCCCAAACGTAAGCAGAAACTGTTGGCCCTTCAGATGGGGTTAAGAAGAACCACGGTGAAAAGGGTGTTAAATGAAGACTTAGGGCTTCGGGCATATCGAAGAAAAACAGGACATCGTTTGAATGCTCGTCTAATGGACCTGAGACTGAAGAGATGCCGCGCTTTGTTGAAGCGGTACGCGGGAAAAAAATATCGGGAAATTCTCTTTTCGGATGAAAAAATGTTTACCGTAGAAGAGAGCTACAACAAACAAAATGATAAGGTGTACGCACACAGTAGTGAAGAAGCGAGCAACCGTATTCCGCGTGTCCAACGAGGTCATTTTCCATCCTCGCTCATGGTATGGTTGGGAGTTTCTTATTGGGGCTTAACAGAGGTACATTTTTGTGAGAAAGGTGTAAAAACGAATGCTGTTGTGTATCAAAATACAGTCCTGACGAACCTTGTGGAACCTGTTTCTCATACCATGTTCAATAACAGGCACTGGGTATTCCAACAAGATTCGGCGCCAGCTCATAGAGCGAAGAGCACACAAGACTGGCTGGCGGCGCGTGAAATCGACTTCATCCGGCACGAAGACTAGCCCTCCTCCAGTCCAGATTTGAATCCGTTACATTACAAGATATGGCAACACTTGGAGGAAAAGGCGTGCTCAAAGCCTCATCCCAATTTGGAGTCACTCAAGACATCCTTGATTAAGGCAGCCGCCGATATTGACATGGACCTCGTTCGTGCTGCGATAGACAACTGGCCGCGCAGATTGAAGGCTTGTATTCAAAATCACGGAGGTCATTTTGAATAAACTTTAATGTCATAAGAATCTATGTTTTGTTAAGTTCATTTTGGTATATGAATGGTTACATAATTAATAAACTTGTTACAATTATTTTACATTAAACATGTGACAGAATTTATGACCTGACTAGATATATATATATATATATATATATATATATATATATATATATATATATATATATATATATATATATATATATATATATATATATATATATATATATATATATATATATATATATATATATATATATATATATATATATATATATATATATATATATATATATATTTTTTTTGTGACTTTTTTTATTGCTTAGGAACAGCAGACAGACTGACGGCACTAATAGTAAGCATTTAAGGTCGCCTATGGACGCTAGGGGTGCCGCAAACACGCTTCTGTCCCATAGGGGTACAGGAACCTGGGTAACTAATACTGAAATACAACACAAGGTTATTATAGCGGCATATTCATACACCAGGGGTGGTCGCCATTCAGATGGGTTTGTGGCCCTACCACGTACTTTGGGTCGCCTTTTACGATAAGCCGACCCCAGGTTAATATTCTTACTCTGCCCCTGCACTGAGGATTCACACAGCGCCATTTAGTCTCAAATTAAGTAGCATAGCACTTGTGTTATGGGTACTAGACAACTGATATACTACTTATACACTTTTACTTTGTAAATAAATACATAATAGACATAGACGCGAAACGGGAATCGAACCATGACCTCCGTAAACGTATCGAAGTACTTTATCTTTAGCAGGGAGGTCGTCATATAAAATTATTGATTGAAATTATTGAATTTTATAAACATTTAAATATTTTGCTCTTAGACCTCAAATGTACTATTATTCTCACATGCTTTACAACATACAATATTTTAAGTAATCCGTATCATATCCAGAAGTAGGTGATGTCCCTGATTATGTTATTATTTATTACATTATTATTGTTATTTATG
This sequence comes from Malacosoma neustria, assembly GCA_963693495.1. NCBI lineage: Eukaryota > Metazoa > Arthropoda > Insecta > Lepidoptera > Lasiocampidae > Malacosoma > Malacosoma neustria. Next base: position 7,346,516 of record OY856391.1, on the reverse strand, counting down.
ACGTCCCACTACTGGGTTTCTGGCCGCTTTCCACAATTATTTTTATCCGTGCAGAGGCGGAGAAAGAATACTAACCTCTGCGGCCGGGGTCGGCCTGTCGTAAAAGGCGACAAAACAACCCACCCTAGCTACGTGGTAGGACCTCAAGCCCGTCTGGATGGCGACCACCTTTGGTCTTAAGTATGCCGCCATAATAACCTTGTGTTGTAATCCGGCATTAATGACCCAAGTTCCTTGATCCTTATGCGACAGCAGCGTGTTCGCGGTGCCACTGGTGTTGCAAACATTCATAAGCGACGGTAACTGCTAAATTCTAAGCGGGCTATCAGCCTGTCTGCTGTCCTACAGCAATAAAAAAAATTACACACACCGGTGATTTCAGTATGTAAGTTTCCTCAAGATGTTTTAGTTTCCCGTCAATACCCGAAAAAAGAGAAAAATTGCTCCAGAAGTACCTGACGGGAATTAAATCCAGGATCTCTGAATTTAATTTCAAGTGTGACGCCACAAATCATTGCTTATTGATAACTTGAAATTTGTGATACATTTTAGGAAGCTGATACTTCTAGCTCAGTTCTGAAGCCGGCCAATCGTAACGGCTATACGTTCTCAAGGAAATCGTTTCCGGAATCCCAGCTAGTCTCGTCTACGTCCTCTGGCTTTTCGGGTGCAAGTGAGTATTCCATTATGTAGTAATATAATTCCATCAAGTACATGAATGTTAAGTACAATATTCCTAAAGTACTCAATCACTAAGTCGTAAATGGATTTTTTTTATTGCTGAGAAACAGCAGACGGGCTAACGGCCCACTTAATAATAAGCAGTTATCGTCACCTATAGATGTTTGCAACACTATGGACACCGGAAACACGCTTCTATCCCAAATGAGTACAAGAACTTAGGTTCTTGCCTAATGCCAGAACACAAAAGGTTATTATGACATACTTATACGCCAGGGATGATCGCCGTGCAGATGGGTTTGGGGCTCTACCAGGTAGCTAGGGTTGTTTTGACGACTTTTATTACAGGCCAACCCCAGCCGCAGTTAGTATTCCTATTCCGCCTTTGCACGAAGGAAAAATGGAGTTAAATGGACAGTGTAAGTCTATAAATCCAGTAACAATATTCACTTGCACGACACTGCACGTAGAGATGCATATATGAGTGATTTAAACATGACAGGCTTATCACTAAGGCATATGATAATTATATCGTACTCTTTCTTACTACAAATTGATGAAAGAGTGCGACATACGACATTGTGTATATGTATGTGCAAAATATTTGCCATAGAAAGGTATAGGTAGCAAGTGCGACTTGTTTTGATGCTCTAGAGTTGTGAAATTGCTTCTGGACTTTGGACGCATCTGGAGTCATATTGCGTGTTCACAGATAGGAATAATAGTTGATTTTTCTTTTGTGTTTGGAGGATCAATTAATGTGCTTGTTTAAAACAAAGACTATTTTTATTTAGATGACGTAGGTGGCAACAGCCTTTACACATTGGAATGCCTGTGGGAGCATCTGTTCCACCCGGTTTATTATTTTAACTAGAGAGAAGATTTCGACAAAAACTCTAAATACCGATTCGGCGGGATTTCTTTTGCAAAACACATATATTTTCAATTAATAGACTGAAATTAAAAATTGAAAATACTATTATAACATTATAATAACAGCTCGTATTGTCCCACAGCTGGGCTGCTGCCTCCCCCTAGAGGGAATAAACAGTACAGTAAAATGATGTAATTTGCAGATTTGAACGGTCCAAAAAAGGGTCCTGGCACGTGTAAAGTGGACAAAACTGACCCACGTTCCAGGTATCATTACGTCAAATACGTGAAAAGACAAGGAAAAACTATCAAGCTATGGGAATGTGGGATTTGTGAGTAATTTCACTTTTAAAATCACTTATTCGAGATTGTTGGAGTATTTTTTTTACAACTCACGATTGATTTTCGGATTTCACGACTGTAAAAATCAACCAAAAGAATAATAAAGAACATAGAGTCATAGGTTGCAAATTTCGAAGATACTTCTTCGAAATTTTCTTATAGAGTCAAACGACAGTAATTCCTGTGGGAACAAAATTTAGCTCATTTACTCAATTCCTAATACGTATTATACAGAAAATCAATTGTCATGGTAAGGCTACAACATGAAATATTTTACTGTAGTTTGATGTTGAGATAATAACAATTCTTAAAGAAACAAATTTCATATATTAAACCTAGTTTACCTTACAGTAAACTAACAATACCTGTTCACTCTTCATCCTTTTACAACCTTTCCTTCACTGTACAGGCTGTCCGACTATGGAACTCCTTGTCTATTGCAATCACACAAGCGAAATCACTACCAATTTTTAAAAAACTAGTCTGAAATTATTATCTGGATGAAGCCTTTAAAGACTGATTATAACTAATTCATTTGTGTTATATTTTATTCTACTTACGCTATTTACTTTTATGTTATATTTTGTATTTTATGTTATATTGTTTGTTATTATTATATCTTATTTGTAATATATTATTATATTACATATTACTTTTAGCGCGCCACCTATAGCAAAAGGATTTTTTGATTGTATTCCGACCATAAGGTTGTCTGGAAGAAATCGCTTCTTAGCGATAAGGCCGCCTATTGTGCACTAGTTATAAGTTTAATATTAAGTTACTTTGCATGTATATAATTTTTGCTGGACAATAAAGAATAATCTATCTATCTATCTTCAAAACAAAATCTACAGTCACAAGTGGAATAAGATGTTTAACTACTCATATAAAATTTAATAAATGTCTGACCTTCTCCCACCTCATAAAAACTGAATGTTGGCCTTCCTTCGATACCTGCAAGTCAGTAAAATCCGTGATCTGTTGGAAACCTTTTGCGACATCCCAGGATTGATCCAGGATGTATTAGGGCGTTATTATTCCTGACTGAGAAAGCCTCAGCAGTGTTTGAAAGTTTACAGTATATTTCAAATTCAATTAACAGATCTCATCTTCCAAAAAATTTGTTTGAAATGCAACCGATATTGAAGTCTAAAATTACGAATTCCTTAATATATTTTAATTTACGTTGAAGGTAATCGAGAATTTCAGCACCAATACACCTTATTGCGTCACTTGCCGACGCATACCGATGAAAGGAATTTCCACTGCGACGAATGTGGGAAGAGTTTTCGACAGCTGTCCACCCTTAGCCAGCATCGGGCCATACATTCGGCCGAGAGACCCTACTCCTGTGAGGTAAACAACACTTTTATTTATAATCATAAATTATATAGATAAATATTTTTCTAAGATTAATAACGCTTAAGTTTATTCATCTCACCGATTCCTTTGTTTAGGGCCTTTTTGCTCAAGAAAAAGAAGTGTTCCCAAATCACGGAGTACTAAAAGATCAAGGAATTTTTGCATTGTTACAATACTATATAATATACCTTGAACTCCATAGTAAAACTTTTAACGCGACAACGATAAAACGCTTGTGAAAATAATTATAATACATATGCTATGACAATCCACACTGTACCACCTAGTTCCAAAGTAAGCAGCAGAGTTATGGTTGTATACGACAGATTTTTTGTAATTTCGGGCGGCCCCTCGGGGGAGGATCCGCCGCCCGCACTTTTGCCGCGAGGGTGAGGGCTGCGTGCTGTTCCGCGGCCCCCCTCAACTCCTAGAGTTGTTAGGAGAGCGCCGGGGGGACGAAAGCCTGACCCCCTGGCGCCAACACTTTAGAAGGCGCCGGCCCGGGCCACGAGATCGGCAGGCCATATATCCGTGGGCCCGGGCGTAAGTGATAGGAGAACAGCGGGGTTTTTTAGTGGGTAGTCGGATGGCCAAACATCTTTCCCGGAGTCCCACATATCCCTCGGTCCCCCCGGGCCGGGGGAACCCGTCAAGAGAGGTTTTTCTCCGAGACCAAAAAAAAAAGATTTTTTGTAATTTAATGCAATTTGTACCTAAACACGCGACTCGACAAGCGTTCAGACGATTGAAAACCGTTGCGCTACAACGGTCGTTGAGGATAAAAGGAAGAACAGAATCAAACATAAAACTAACGACTTCGATCACAATTTCTGATAGCCCATAATATTGATGAATGAATGAAAGACCAATTTATTGTCCGATTACAAAAGTCAGTAAATATTATAGAAACTATCTGTTACCCAGGTGTGCTCCAAAACATTCAACCGCGTCTCCACTCTGATCTCCCACCGAAAGACCCATTCCGACGAGAAACCATATTGTTGCCATATCTGTAACAAAGGATTCCATCAAAAAGGTTCGCATTTTTTATTTTCTATAAACATTTGTAGATATTAGAATTGTTAGTTTTTATGAGAGCCATTCCAATCTCGTGTGACGATTGTTTTAATCTGTCATCAGGTGGGCCATTAAATTTGCCTATCTATTGGACTTCAACTATAAAAATACGCTCTAATCTGTATTGAAACAGTCGGTTTGAGTACTTGTGTATATGTGTGTGATCTTGTTATGCCTTATTACTTTTTGACAAATGAAATATTTACTTTCTTTCTTCAAAACCAACATTAGAAACGAATAAAATATTTGCGCATTTAAAATTCGTAAAAAGTAGTATTTATGATAAATATATATATCCATCGCTCTTAGCGGATTGATTTTAGGATCAAAAAATTAGTAAAACAAAACCTAATATTTTTCAGGCAATTTACGCAATCATTTGTTTACCCACACAAATGAACGGCCGTATCGCTGCAATATCTGCTTGAAGGGATTCAACCAGCAGTCGAATCTTGTATGTCACAAAACTAAGGTGATTCTTATGCGTTTTAATATATAAGTTATGTTTATGTAACCCATTGCGTCTTTCTCCTTTCCCTTATTTCTATACTCTTCTATCTGCCCATTTACAAAATACTTTGTTACAAAATACCTTAAGCAGCGGTAATCTCCTACCATCGGGTCAAGCGACTACTAATTTGATTAAGTTAAACTGAATACAAAATCATAATAAATACATTCACATGTATTCATAAAATATCAACATCAAAGTCCATCTTTAAAACGTTCTTTATTTGCTTATTAGGCTCATCCAGAAGAGAATTGTGTGATTCCTGCAAGATGTAGAAATACCCGCTCTATACCTTTATCGGTTGAGACACGACCAGATTCAACAAGGTAGTTTTTCTTATGTTGATCTCTCAGCATTATACATTCATAACATATATTAAATAACTATAATATTTAAAAGTAATTATGTGATGATCTAGTGGCTTTACTTTCGATTGGCTAGAAGTCCTTGGTTGAGGTATTTTTGAATTTCCTTCCACAATATTAAGAGGCAAATACACCTAAATAACAAATAAAGTACAGAGACCAAGTGACTATTTGCTGCCTAAAATGTCAAAACTTATATACGTAAAATAATGATTTGAACTTTGCATGCATTATTATTTGGATAATAAATAAATAAATAATGGTTATACATTATACACATGATGGATCACGGTAATCCCAAGAATATGTGCAGTAGGGAAGATGAAGTCTGAAAATGGATACCGAGCACAAATAGTTTACCTTGTTTTCCAATTACAGAGCATAATGCGACTCAGTGGCGCACAATGCCGAATTGTGCTTATGGTTAATTGGAACGTGAATAAGTTTTCAAATGCTCCACCAGAGTGCACTATCCATACTTATATTTATTTTTTAACGTAGTTTGAATTAAATTTATTTCCAAAAAACTACGACGAAACGAAAGCTTTAAAAATTTTTTCAACAATAAACAATATTACTAACGATAATATATAAATAAAATTTCGACCAGTGCCAATTAAAAAAAAAAACTTGTTAATTTTCTGTCACTGAGTTGTTATTCGATTGCCGAGTAATGCACTTTTGAGAGTGCTCGATTGTGCGAAGCGTTGCTGTAGTTGAAACATCAACGTTAAGCATTATGTCGCATAATGCACTCTAGTGCTGTAATTGGAAAACAAGGATAAGCTGCAAATAGAATTATATGCTAAGATGGTTATTGTGTTGCATGTTGTTATTAATAATTAGAGGCAATCTTTTTTCTCCGTACAGGGGCGGAGTTAGAAAACGAACCTCTGCGGTCAGGGTTGGCCTGTCGTAATAGGCGACAAAACAACAGTCCAAGCTAGCTACGGCCCAAGCCCGTCTGGATAAGAACCACCTTAATAATCTTGTGTTGTGTTCCGGCATTAGTGACACAGGTTCCTGTACCCTTATGGGACAGTAGCGTGTTCACGATGTCCCTAGTATCGCAAACATCCATAGGCGACAGTAACTGCTTACTATTAACTTGGCCGTGAGCCTGTTTGCTCAGCCATAAAAAAACCATGTGCTAATAATGAACACTAACCTCATTAATATTGACTGCTAAAGACCATTCTTATAAATGAGAGCACTTTTATAATAATATCGTTAAAATTACGTAGCTGTTAAATTTTGTATTTGCCTCTACCATGTTACATAATTTTCAGACCTCCGTCGGATCATTGCGAAGTGACATCTTCTGTAGGTCCCTACCTGCCTAATATAACTATGGCCTCATGGGTACCAAAAGAGCCCGATTGGCAAATACCAGACTCACAAATTTTCAACGTAAATCTGGATAATTTCCAAGGAGTTGCCATGAATAATGGTGTGATTGTGGATCCTATAAAGACATATCATATGGATGTTGCTATGGCTACAAAGCAGACTCCGTTTGCGTTGTTGAAACCTGAGACTGGCAACCCTGTACTGGTTAAAGTACTTGAAACGACTTTGCCAGGTGGAAAACAGGTGAGTGAGCATTTCTACCCTTTTTCCAGTTTGTGTAAATTTACTAAAAGCAATGAGTATTATTATTTAAATAAAAAACAACTCATTTTTCGTATACATTTTAATTACTATCCGTGCAGGGGTGGAGAAAGAATACTAACCTCTGCGGCTTGGGTCGGAAAATCGTGAAAGGCGAAAAAACAATCCACCCTAGCTACGTGGTAGGGCCTCAAGCCCGTCTGGATGGCGACCACCTTTGGTCTTAAGTATACCGCCATAGTAATTTTGTGTTGTGTTCCGGCATTAGTGACCCAAGTTCCTGTACCCTTATGGGACAGCAACGTGTTCGCGATGCCACTGGCGTTGCAAATACCTATTGACGATGGTAACTGCTAAATGCTAAGTGGGACGTCAGCCTTTCTGCTGTGCAAAAGCAATAAAAAAAAAGCTATTGTCATGTATTGTCCCGGATTTGCATAAGTTAAATAACGTATTGTACATTGTGTATTATTTTTTTTAAATGCCGCAAGGAAAATTTTTTCCGAATTTTATAAATTGACACAGAACTGCGCTCGCGCGCTTTCTGATGCAGACTGCCTGGTTGCAGTGAGAGTGTTGCGCCTGGGGGGCTTTGCGGGTGGTGAGTACCGCGAAGGCGGCTTGCCATGCGTGGCGCGCTCCGGCCATCTATCGGCCGTTATACTATATATTTTTTTCATTATTATCAAAAATATTTGAGCATATGTAACATATGGAATTCAGATGTTGGTACCCGCGACGGCGGAAGATCTCAGAATGGGAGGAAAAATTGTAGTAAACAATGACAATCAAGACTGTACTAGCCCAAGCTTTATTATACCTAATGAAAACACTGAGGCTGCCGTTCAAATAAGAGTGCCCGTAGTGGCTACGGTTGTACCCAAAATGAAGCCCGGGGGACGACTCCATCTTGCTGTGGAAGAGCCACACCACGCTTACCACACTGCTTTGACAACTGATGGTAAGTTATAATAGCATGTACTATCTGAAATAATAAAAGCCTTGTTAGTAATTTTGGAAATTATAATTACTCAGTGAAGTAGTATATAGTTGAAAGAGTGGCAAAGCGACCTAAACTAACATGGATAAATACTAAAAAGTGGGCGGTTGAATAGAAACATTTCAGAGTACGTGCCATTAATCTCGGTAGTGTCTTTAAAGGATTTTAAAATTTAGATATCTCTTATAAGTTAACGTTTGTTTGAAAACAATGTGAGAAAACGTCCCAAAAACTAAGTTATAAACAAGATAGATGCTAATACCATGACTGTGATGATAACATAGATATTTAAATTTGTTGTAGTGAACCCTTCGAATGCCGAGCCTTGTACCAGTCGCAATCCAAAGCCGGCGTCGTCAATGCCAAGGCTTAAGCCGCGTCCTTATGATATCTGTAATAATTATGGGGAAAACATATTAAAAAATGGTAAACTATTGTAATTTTTATTTTTAATAATAACATTTGCTGCCAACATTTTGAAGAGTTTTCCCAAAGATCACCAATATCTACTTGTGCGTCGTTGCAATATTTCCTGTGTGATTAATTATTTACAATATTAATAAAGTTCTTTTATAATCTAAAATTATGAAATCAATATTAATTGCTTTAAATATCCTAAGTATTACTTGCGGTATGATGTGCCCTGCTAGACATCGTATGAGGTGCTAGTACGGTTTATTTTCCAAATAAAGACGATAAGATGAAAGTCGCTCCTGTAGGATTTAGTCACATCTATTTTATGCGTACTGTTGTTACAGGATAGGAACCTCATGTCGTCTTATGACAGTACTCAAGAGTGAACTTCGATTTCCAAAGTGATAACTATAGTTATAATCTAATTAGTAGTTAATACAGTCTGTTAATAAGCTTCATAAGGATTAGTTTTTTCAGTTGTTTGAGTTCTGAATTGTTACAATACTGTTTATTCATCAGATTCGGGAATATCCTCATCATGTGTCTTGCCTCCTTCTCCCCCATCGCCTCCCTTAGAATTTATCTCATCGGATTTCTTTGAGTCAATGGAATTTATATCACTTGGTAAGTTTTTCGACATTTACGTTTATTCATCTGTTTTGACCATATACATTGTTAAGGCTATTTGTAATCAAGATTCTTTTAAAGGAGCGAACAGTATCGCCATTCTTGTCCAAAATAAATAAGTAAGTTAAACTTTTAGCACAGGATTCCTCATTATGTTTTCTTTTACTATTAGTGCATGCAGGAAAAGAGATGATTAAAATACTTATTGATTTTTGAAAATAGGAATACATCTGGGATATTCTTAATAGTGCGCGTGTAAACGGACCGCAATTATGTGACTGCAGAACAGTGATTGGTAGCAACTTTGCCAACACAAAAATACAACTTTACTAGTTTGGTTGGGCCATTAGATAAGTTGTTGTACAATAGATACTAATGCAATTTATCCCGGCTATATTTTTTATCTAGCTATACCACTGCAGCGTATGCAGTGAACATTATTTGATCACAACATTAACAATATTACAGCTTATTACTATAATAGTATTGCCAGTTTTATGGCAACGTAATATTTTATTTATTTCATAAATAACGTCAGTCTTCATAATATTAAGTAAGCAGGGATTATGCCTATAATATTGGTACACTGTTTGGCTTTGAAACAAATAATGTTAGAAAAGGTGGTATATGAGTATTCTACGTGAAAGTCTAACCTTTAAATATAAACCTTTAAATAAAGTAATGGCTGCAATTGGACCTGCCCGCTACAATCATTACCTACTATTACAGGTTCCCAAATTACTCCAGTAGAAAACACTCAACCGCCACCTTCGGACGATTCGGATATATTTATTGGACAGTTTGAGGTAACTTTTTTTTATTGCTGTGCAAAAGCAGACGGGCAGACAGGTGTGTGCGTGTGCGTGTGTGTGTGTGTGTTACCATCTGATAGTTTTGTTTTCATTCCGTCAGTGTCTTATATTCAACATACTTCTTTCTATCACTGTTTATACAGCTTTGGCTTTTCTACCTATTGACAATATGTTGGAGCTAAAGAGTAAGAAATGACGATAAAGTTCCCTCATGATCAAAACTAAACATGCACTTCAAATCTGTAAACATTAGTTTGAATAATCTAAATTATATTATTATTCCAGGAAATAATTCCGTTGTCGGATTCGGACTGAAGAAATATTTTATCTATTATAACTATTTTTAAAGCATGCCAAAAGAATTAAGGGTTTGATTTTAGTTTGTAAGCGAAAATTATTTGTTTTATATTAATAAAATGGTTTAAAATTTGATTTTATCGTGCGTTTTTAATTATATAAATGTTACAATTCTTCATCCTGATTGCAGCTGGGATAGTGGAGATAATTTACTTTGATGATTAGAGAGTCCTCTGGCACAAAGCACACTAACCAAGGGGCTGATGGTTTGATTTCCTTCCCAAGTTTTTGTACAATAAGCATTTAAAATAATAAGTAGTATATACCTTTTTTAGTATTCACAACACAAGCGTTCTGTTTGTTACTCTGGGAGTAGACGGCGGTGTATAAATTGTCACAATTTATTTTATTATTTACAGAATATACATTTATACTTATATCTTATGAATCTGTAACGCCCAAGTTATTTGTATTGCTTAGCGGGCATAAGTTCCAGCTCAGTTAAGCGATTGTCGTCGCCTATTGACGTTTTTTTTTTGACGTTAGCATCACTAGTATAGTTCCTAGCATAGTATTGGTATAACTACTAAATAAATCGGAAAGGGGAGAAAGTAAGCAAGCAGAATCAGTAAGGCTTAACACAGTCAGCTTGAACGTGACCTCTAGTAGAGCATGGTCCCCATCGGTAAAGTCAGCCCGACATTTTCTAGCCCAAGTACCTGTCTTCAGTGGGTCTGGCGCATAATATAAAATTCTATTTTTGATAAAAATATAAGCTGTTATATGAAACAACTTAGTAATCGTTCACTATCAGACTATTTATTGAAGTTCACCTTGCTTTGACGTATGCCTACTAAGTTTTGCCACAAATTCCTATCTTCTCGTTGTATATTCATCGCTCATGTAAATAGTCGAAAAAGTATAATATTGTTATCGAATAAATCGACACGTGAACGGAAATTAGCCCATTTCGCGTCGGAGGGTTATGCTGTTGTTTTTTTAGTTATTCGATAATAGATGGCGCTGCATGTTTTGGTACTTATAAATTTATAAATGTATATCGATAAATAAATAACTAAATATATTCGGACATTTCATACAACATCATCTAGTCCCAAACTAAATTGCATAGTACTTGTGTTATGGGTACTAGAGAACTGATATACTACACATATATTTTTTTTGTAAATAAATAGGTACATATTACACATAAACCCCAGACGTTGGACGGGAATCGAACCCGTGACCTTCGCAAGCGTACCGACGTGCGTTAGCCACTACGCCAGGAGGTCGTCGTTCACTGATCGCATCGGTTTTCAGGAATTCATCATTTTCCAAGCACTGAACCCGGTTACATTCCAAAAGTTCAGTAAAAATGTTAATATATTTTTAACGGTTGTAAAATTGTATTGACCCTTTCAGGAGCTTAATACAAACTCAAATATTTTTTTACGTTAAGACACGCTCTAATAGCAACCAGTTCATATTTATCATCACATATCAGTGACGGGCTTGCGCATCTGTTGAGTGGAATGTATACTCAACACATTTCTTCAAAGCAAATAGCCAGGTTCCACGCACTGTTATTGTTAGCAAGCATTTCGGATTTCTAATCGAGACTAAGGTTCGAGGTACATTCGTTTTTGTTCTAAATAGTTATAAATGTATCTAGCAATCATTATTCCTATAAGTATTGTCTGAGAAACAAAATGAGACACATATTATAATACACCGCCTTTCGGGTTGCCTGGAAGAGATCGCTTTAAGCGATAAGGCCGCCCATTGTCATACAGCATTATATTTTTGTATACATATTTTAAGTTAGTTTTAAGTATCTGTATGCAATAAAGAGTTTTCATTCATTCATTCATACACCAAAATATTTAACCATTTTGTTTTTCAGGGCAGGATAATGAACCTTATCTAAGGATCATTGTCAATGGCCTTAGGATTCCGGCCAAAGTTAAACGCAGGGCTCTATACTAGGTAAAGATACAATGTAACGAAAAATAATGCAATGGTTTTCTTAACACTTGATAGTTCTCAGACAAAAAAAAAACGGTTCTAGAACATTCGATATTCTTTATATATTCCAGGGTTAGCTGATCAGTAAACTGTTAGAACCAATACTCATAACTTATTTCACCTACGTTCTTCTCTTTTAATCAGAAGTCTTCCCAACGCGCTAAAATATTAGCCCAATATATTTCGAAGAGAATATTTCTTTTAAAAAGAAAACTCATTGCCATTTACGCTGTTAAATGCCAATGCAATATAAATATTTTAAATAACAGTTACTGAATTAAATCAATAGATGGCGTTACTAGACGCATTTGAAACAGTCTTAAATAAAATGAATTATTTTATATTTCAGTGACTAGTTTATATGATAATATATATATATATATATATATATATATATATATATATATATATATATATATATATATATAAACAAATTAAATCTATCATCTATTTTTAGTGACTCCGCAAAAAACTGCATTTGTATAGGTATAAACTGATGCTAAAAAACGAGAGAGTTGAGGACACTAGGATATTGAATCCTGATTGTTTTATATGCGCAGTTTTACATATGACTACACTATCTGCATCATAAGAATATCAGAGACAAAAACACTCCATAAAATATGGTAAGCCCAATTATTGCGTATGATTACAAACGAAATTAATTTAACATTTTAAATTATACGTTCAAACGTTCAATTTCATATCTATACAATTTCCACCATACAATGACCATTCAGCGCCAGTCAATTTGCTAATGACGTATAGGACAAAAACCGCAGAGAAACGAGCATGTAAGGAATCGCAATAACATTTAACGAATAGAATGCAACAATAAAACGAGAATTACTCTCGTTCAGTTTTTTACCAAAGGAAAACGCGTGGCCGGCACGTGACGGAAAATATTAAAACTAGTGTTAGATCTGACACGCGGCGTTTCCCACCAATAAATAGATTGTTGACAACCCTATTTCTGTCCTACTTACATACAATATTCAACATTATCTTATACGAAATAGCACATAAAATTATCTATCAACAAAATAGTACTACAATACTTTTCAATTTTTTTTAAACACGAGCTTATTTTAATAAAAATAAAGTTGAATTTTGTTTATAAATGGGAAGATTTGAAATTAGGGATGTACTCAACAGACTTATACCGCCCCCGACGGTTATCGAATAATGCGTCGGCACGTGTAGGGGTTGCAGTTTTTTATCGAATTTTTATTTCGGCGTGCGAACGCAGAAGTGGCGTCTGGTGCCGACTTGGCCACACAATGCCCAGTCGAAGGCATTGTTCGTGACGGGGAAATGTTTTATGATAAATATTTTTGACATTCGCAACAAGGGGTTAGGCAAAATTCAGTACCGATGCTAAGTTATTTGTCAGGAGTAAGTTTACATCACTTCGAATTTTCATAACCACACTTAGCCATGTCGTTACTTCTGGGTTCTTCAGAAATCATCACAAAACAAAAAATGAATTCCCATATTGTTGTAATTTAATATATATCTTGTAAATGGTCAAAACAAACCCCAATGACATCCGTCACACAGGCTCTTATGAGGCCTAGTGCGGTGAATATGGAATCACTTTGGTACGTCTTATACGCCTATAGGGCTGCATTGTTGTAACAAACGGTTTTTGTTTGTTACAACAAGGCTTTAAAGTTAATTAATAAATTTCGTCTAGAATGACGTGTTACCTCCGTCGATTTTGAAACTTATTATTCTAGTAGGTATTTTTAGGTAATGTGTGTCTTCCGTATTCCATCATTGGTACAATCACAAGTAACTGAGTAAATAATTACTAATTTTATATAAATTACATCTTAATACTCTTGATTCAACTGATAGCTTTGCAGCGAGCGAAGTTAAACCTTCTGATAAGTTTGAAAAACAAATAGACCTTTCCTACGTGAGATTGGATTTTGGACAGGAGAATCGTCGTCAAGCAGAAAACTAAGTTTTGTCAGAAAACTAACTAGTAGTTGGGCTTCAATCTAGATGGCAACCACTTCTGGTCTTTGATTATGTCGTTATAATATGCTTGTGTTTATTTTAGCATAGGTAACCCAAGTTATAGTTTCCCTATGCAGATGGCAGCGTATTGCCAATGCTCCTGCTGTCGCAAACATCCATAGGCGACGGTAACTGCTTAATAGTAAGTGGGCCGTTAGCTTGTCTGCAGTTTCAAAGCAATAAATAAAGATACAGTCGAACTTATTATACATTCTACACTTATCCTTTCATTATAAAATAGTAACAACTCATTCAACAAACTATCAATCACATAAAATCATTAAAACAAACACGGCTTACCCCAGGCGTCGATTGGACCCCACGGAAATATCATTTCATATTTTGATTATAATATCAATGTCGCCCACTCTTGTGGGGCCTTTTTTATATCTTTTGTCAGTTAATACACATATTAACCCATTAAAAGTCACGTGCCGATATAATATCATATTTCATGCGAATAATAAAACGATTGTATGGTACGAATGTTAGTTTTTTATGTAAGTTATTGCGTTATTGCTGGTAATACCATTGTATCGACATTGGCGTGAATTTTATCTTCTTACGAGTGTTTTTATTGCAGATACAGATGCATTCTGGATAGCTTCTGCTTCAAAGTACAGTAATATCAAAACTTCTGCACATTTTTACGGTACCTTCCATGACACTTACCGTTCTTGAACAATGAAATATATGATAATATGCGGAATAGCTTTAATTTACAATTCTAAATTCTGTGTATTATTATAGGTACCAATACACAGCCGCACAATGTACGGAGCTGGATGTGAGAGGATCATAATGACAAAATTTAGTGAAGTACACTTAAAATGAGAACATCGGCTTTTATATATACCATGGTACACCAGCTGGTATTTAATGTTCATTTGGACCCCAAGGTGTTGTTGAATCTCTTACATGGTAATATAAAAATTATTTGTCATGTATACAAATAATATACAAATTACATTGCATTGTAAAATTACAAACATAAAAACTAATAAGCTATCACCAATGTTAATAAATTTGAATAAATAAAAAAATGGACCTGGCTGTTGAAAGCATGAATGGTGAATTTTTATATACTATATGAGTAGAATATATCATCATCATCCTTGCGTTAAGTCCCGGTTGCAGCCTAAACTCTCGCTTCTGCGCCCGGGGTCTGCTTTCCGACTTTTTCTTCTCCACTTCGCACGGTCTTCAGCATCCCTGGTAGTGAGCCCATTGGCACACATATCATCCTTTACGACGTCAAGCCAGCACTTTTTAGGTCTACCCCTCCAGCCGGGGCCCGGCGGAGGCGGCATGGCCAGAAATTTGTTACCCACGTAAGCATCCGGTTGCCGTAAAACGTGGCCGTACCAACGGAGCCGACACTCTTGTAATTTATCCGCAATGTCATGAAGACTGCCGCAAATGCGGGAGTTCCTAACGCGGTCCTTCCGCGTTACTCCACACATCCACCGCAGCATATTCATCTCCGTGACACGCAGCTCTTGCTTGTGTCGCTCTAACACCGGCCACGCTTCACAGCCGTATAAAAGGACAGGCCTATTGATGGTCTTATAGACCTGTCCCTTAAACTTTACCGGCATCTTGGGGTCACAAATGACACCAGTTACCTCACGCCATTTGGCCCACGCGGCAGCAATGCGTGCCTTCACGTCGCAAGGAGGAGGAGTAGAATATATATCACAATTTAATACTAATCTGAAATTATTGTAATTTTGACGGCAGTCAGTATTAAAATTTTATATTTAACTTTAAACAATAAAACTATAAAAACCAAATTTTCTCTTACCTTATTTATGAATAAAATTGAATTGTAAATAACCATCTCATATTAAACATGATGAATCATTTTATTCAAAATATAATGTAGTGTGATATTTATAAAAATTAAATTACCGGTAATCGCTTCATTAACAAATAAACTTAGCTACAGTTATATATTTTTGCGTCTCTTTAGTCAACACAAACAAATGTTCCGGGAAGCCTTAACATAATTTTCAACAGTGAAGCCTGTTCTCTGAAATAATAATATTTGTTTAAAAACATACAACAATTTCTCACACAATAATCGAACACACTCATCTCATTATTTTACGTAAT
Source organism: Malacosoma neustria (assembly GCA_963693495.1). Lineage (NCBI taxonomy): Eukaryota > Metazoa > Arthropoda > Insecta > Lepidoptera > Lasiocampidae > Malacosoma > Malacosoma neustria. The sequence goes on along the minus strand of OY856391.1, from coordinate 7,330,379 downwards.
TAACGATGTCAGCCCGTCGGTTGCAGACTTGCGACTTTACGGCACGCGACCAGCACACGTGTCGGATTAGAGCGATTGGTCGCAGATCTGTGCGTTGCGTCTACACATTGTAACAACTCTATCTGCACGGATTTGTTGCAGACGAACGACTGTAATGAGGTATGACATTGCTTTTTATTATTTAATTGTGTATGATGACTTAATTTAGGATGTTTAAACGGGTGGATTTATTTATTACTTTTTTATAAATATTACGATGTAATTAGCTCAGTGGTTAATCACGTTATTTAGTACTGCCATAACTGTTAGCTCATCAAGTGGTGAGCCAATTACACGTTTGAAAAAATGCCATGCGACACAAGCTTTCTAGGTCTATGATAATTAAAATGGTTGAGTATTATTGTCAGACACTGAGATTGTATGTACAATATGTAATCCAGTCGATTGTATTTTCACAGTCTACATAAATTATTATTATATTATAATAATATATATTTTTTATAAACTTTTATAATGTTGGACCTCTAAAGCTAGCATTTTATTGCCTGAGGTCCACCGCGGAGTAAACAGGTCAAAATACATGCTTCTTTGTATGACTCTACTCGAGTTTGATTCTTCCTTAAGCTAAGGTTAAGTTTCTATTATTCTCATTGGCTATATCCGCATGGCAAATCATTCTTTCACTTGTAGTTGTAATAAACTGTATCTTAGATAAACATTTTATAATATCGATTTATAAGGTTATGAATTTTTAATAGTTTAGATACTATTTTATACAAATCAGAACTGGCAAGGGTTCATCTATCTATTCCTTTAATATTTGTTGCCTTAAATAAATCTCTATGAGTCCCTCGTAGTTATTACATTTCAATTACGAACCCCATCAACTATAACCACAAATAAAAAATAGAATTATTACAGGAATTGCAGGCGGTCTCAAATCGAATTATGTACAGAAAACGCATCGTAGCAGACCGCCGAATATAACACAATTATATAGAAATCCATTGGTTTGTTGGCTTGGAATATGGAACACGAATTAATGGAAGTGTCTTGAATACGTTTGTTTTTTCTCCGTCCAAGGGTTGATAAAGAATACTGACTCCTACGGCCGGGGTTGGCCTGTGCTAAAAGGCGACAAAACAACCCTAGTTAGGTGGTGGGGCTCTAAGCCCGTCTGATGACAATCAACCCTGGTTTCTACATATGCCGTCATAATAGGCTTGTGTTGATTTACCGGCATTAGTGACCCAGGTTCCAGTACCCCTATGCAGACAGCAGTGTGTTCGCGGTGACGCTAGCGTCGCAACAGTCTATAGCAGACGATAACTGCTTGCTATTATGTTGTTCCTTAAGATCTCGTTATGAAGAAAAGCAGGTTCATTTTTAATTAATAGGTATATTTATTAGTTCTATAAGGCATCATGATTTTGCGCGTATCTCGGGAATTCTACGTTCATCTTTTTTCCCTTCTATCATTTAGAATGATGGAAGTGACCATTTATAATTTATTTTGTATTTTTCATAATAATCTTTAATTTAAAATTATCATAAGATTTTTTTTGTTGAATTAATAATTTCTTTATCATAATTATTTATTTTTATATACTTATTCATAATAAATATTAATATCAAATATTACCAACTACTTTGAACTCTGGTTGTAATAAACCACACTGAAAAGACTGAAAAGACTATGATCTTTAGAGCACACTTAGCTAAGTAATTAAAGGCTCTAGCACAGGATTTTTGGGAGTCTGATGGCAGTTCTCTGTATAGAAACCAAATTTAGCTATGTCTACTTAATTTACTTTTTAATTCTTCGATCAGAAAAATATTGCATAAGAGTCCGAGAAAGTATTTCTACGACAATATAACAAAGAAATCTGTGTTCTTAATATTAGATTCACATATAACCAGGATAAAAGCCCGGAACAAAGAAAAAACGTGTGTGTGTGTGTGTGTGTGTGTGTGTGTGTGTGTGTGTGTGTGTACTTATGTACGCATGTAAGACGTTATATTTCTTTTATATAATAAACAAAAATAGCTAAAGATTCCATCCCGTATGCCACAACTCATTTTTTATGAAAAGAGTAATAAATTAATAAAATTAGAAGAATACATAGTTACAATTAACGTCAAATCTATAAATGCACTTAAACAGTTTTTTAAGATATAAGTCACTTTTATTACCTATTTTTACAATGGCCTATCATTTATATCCTTGAAGGGGCGGAGAAAGAATACTAACCTCTGCAGCCGGGGTCAGCCTGTCGTAAAAGGCTACAAAACAACCCACCGTGGTAGGACCTCAAGCCCGTCTGGATGGCAACCACCTTTGTGACACCATAATAACCTTGCGTTGTGTTCCAACATTAGTGACCCAAGTTATTTAATATATAAACTTAATAAAAACAAATTTAATAGTTAACTGCTAAATTCTAAGCGGGCCGTCAGCCTGTCTGCTGTTCTACAGCCGTAAAAAAAATTACTACTATATATAATTTAAAATCACATATACACATATATATTTATGAATAAATATAATTTTGTATCTCCACTGATATAAAACACGTTTTGTAGATATATAAATATTTGAGAAACAAATTTGTACGAGTTGTCACGTACTTCAGAGATAATTATTAGCTAACTTTATCGTGTCATTTTTGGCTGTAGGTGTGCGCGCGCGTTTTAAAAACTTTACTCTTGTAATTCTTTCCAAACGCAGCAAATGAAATATAACTTTAAAAACTTTGGAACACATCTAGGAAAAATGTGATCTGTGTAAGGTAGTGGGGCGGTGGAAGACAATGTGGAACTAGCAGTCGTAATCAGGTTAGGGTACAATTTGCCTCTCTGCCCATGCGTGGTATATGCCCATGTAATCCTCGAGCCGTCTGTTGCATTTGGTACGTTTTAAAATTTCCATTATTGTTTCGTAGTTTTCATTTTACTTTGTTACGAATATTGTGAAAATGATACTTTTGCCACAGTACAACTATAAAAACAGGTAAAAGTAAATATTCCTACATCAGGAAGTTTTTTATAAATTAATTTTATAAAACCTTTTCTTCTTGCTATTAAATTATTTTAATTTAGTTCATAATTATAATTATTAATAAGAAATAGACTAACTGTGAATAATAATTTAAAATATATTATACAATAATCAATGTTTATTATTAAATGATTACATTCAGTAAATTTTAGAGGTGATGACATGAAAAAAGCTTAAATATATATAGATTTAAAATTATAAATACAAGTAATATTGATCAGCCAAAAGATTATATAAATATTTACAAGTACTTCGTGACTTAACCTACGAAAGTATTGATTGAATGTTTCACCAGTGTAGAGTCCCTATTACCAAATTTATGTATCTCGCTTGCGGGGTGTAAATTTTTTTTACAATAATTAGATTTTAAAAGTAAACAGAATTATGAAAAATATCACGACCGGTTTTGTTATCACTTTTTCCCATTTGAATACAGTCCGTGAATGATATCTGCCTTTTTAGTAACACTGCAAATGGATCATACGACTGTCCCGAACTTTTAGCTAATATAGGATTCGGTACACAGCACATACATTTTAGAAAACGACAATTGCTAAGTGCCTTTGCACCTACCAATTACGGACAAAATAGCTTTTATATTCGTAGTGCAAATAAATTTAATCAATTAGATGCCCAGCTCAATATCGATTTGTTCAAAACAAAAGTTAACAGATTCAAAGCAATGATGGGTATATACATTTTCGATGCTGTAGAACAGAGGTTCCAGACATTTTTTTCTCATAGACCACTTTAAAAATTTAGCTGGTTCCGGTGGATCAACTGTAGCTACATTTCTACCATATTCCCAAAACTCGACAAAAAATGTGAAGATTAGATCGTACTATGGAAATTTTCGTTGCGGCCTATATATGTATTCCAACCACGAATAAAGTTTTCGAAAAAAGTGAGAATTGATTGATAATTTTTTTATTGCTGTAAGACAGCAGATGGGCTGACGGCCCGCTTAGAATTTAGCAGTTACCATCACCTATGGGTGTTTGCAACGCCAGTGGCATCGCGAACACACTGCTGTCCCATAAAGGTACAGGAACTTGAGTCATTAATGCCGGAACACAACACAAGGTTATTTTGGCGGCATACTTTAGACCAAAGGTGGTCGCCATCCAGACGGGCTTGAGACCCTACCACGTAGCTAGGGTAGGTTGTTTTGTCGCTTTTTACAAAAGGCTGACCCCGGCTGCAGAGATTAGTATTCCTTCTCCGCCCCTGCACGGTTTATTAATTAATTAATTATGCTGTGAGTGGATGTCAAAAATGTAGAGTTGGCCAATCATAAAATTGATTCCATCCAATTATTCCTACTCATCAATTCTCACTTATTTCATTTAGAAACCTCCTCATTCGGAATGGTAAAAATAAAAAGAACAATAACTTATTTTTTGTGTTGTATTTACTCAAATATGTAATTATTACACTATTAATTACTATTGTTATGATATTACATTGTAATATGATAACAGTCTTAATATAATTAAAATTAAACATTAACAGCGTAACGTCACTTCTACAATGACAATCACAAAATAGTCATAATTTTAATTGGGGGGGTACTTGATTGACAGCAAATAATTAATACTTGGGTTCAGTTTTGTTAGGAATAACCGCAAATCTCCCCGTTCCGTGATATTCAATCTGCTTATTTTTTTTTTGTTAAATGTTTTGTAACTAAAACTTTTTTCGACAAGATATGACGAGGAAAACACTATCAAAAGCTTTCTCGCGATCCTCCACAGTCCATGGTATTTTTCGGGTATTTCTGCCTGAAACCAAAATGTTTGATGTCCTCTTTTAAATTTCACCTTCAGCTTCTCATTAGTACTAAGCTCGAGTAGCTCCTCTTGTAATATCACATTCTCCACTTCCATTTAATCAAATGAATTTTTGATCCCTGGTAGTATTTCCATCGTCAGAATATATTAAAATCTGATTTTGAAGTCATCATGCAAGGCAATTGAATGTTGAACGTATGTCTGAATATCCTCATCAAGGCATTCTATCTGTGACAAATTTTAAAACTGGTAAAATTCGCGCCGACTAATATTTCTCTTCATAAATTTCAATTTTCCAAGAAAAGGTGAAATTACACCCTTTGTTTTTATTAAATTGAGGCTTTTCTCTTGTAATTATAAGTTAATGTTATTAAATTTTAGAACAAATCTGTCAAATACGCGATGTCTGCTTTCAAATTGATCAGGGTTTCTTTTAAATCTAGATCTTTACTTTCCAGAAACTCTAAAAATGATTAAAAAAAGTAAGTGAGTAAACTCTTGTTAAACATGCACCTTTCGACAACCAGCGTACTTCACTATGTAAGAGCAATCGTTGGAAGTCTTATCATTTTCATCGCACAATTGTGCAAATAAATGCAAATTCAACGCATTGCTTCATAGTTTTTTAATTTCATTAATCATGAATTGAAGCGATTGGTGCCTATCTCTCAAATTTTTCGCTACTAGGTGTTGTTAGTGGATGACACAGTGAAATGCAGTTACTTCAAGTATACTTCTTTTATGATCGCTTATAAACTCACGATATCATCCAACCATGGCACGAGCTTCATCGGTTGCCACCGAAATAACGTTTGAGAATGGAATCGATTATTATTCTTAAAAAAAATTACTTAGGATACACTTTTAGTGTCCGTCTATATATATATATATATATATATATGTATATATATATATATATATATATATATATATATATATATATATATATATATATATATATATATATATATATAATATACTAGCTGACCCGGCAAACGTTGTTCTGCCATATAAATAATAAAATGTCAAAAAATTAAAAAAAAAATTTGGGGGTGGGTCACCCCTAACATTTAGGGGGATGAAAAATAGATGTTGGCCGATTCTCATAGATACCGGATAAGCACAAAAAATTTCATCAAAATCGGTCAACCCGTTTCGGAGGAGTATGGCAACGAAAACTGTGACACGAGAATTTTACATATTAGATTTAGATGTTGGAAGTCTGGATGGTCCGAATAAATCAACCAAATTAGTTTCTCTGTAACTAAGAGCCTTAAATTATAATTCATATTAAAACTTACAACGCACATTTATATAAGAAGTACACGTGACCTGTAAATAAGAGAAACGACAATTAAAGTCAATTATTCGTCTCTCTTTCACAACTCTTTCTTTTATAATCATTTTAACCTTATTTTAACACAGTAAATCTTTTTAACGTAAATTATTTTATGTAGGCAAATATCATGTGTCATACTTCTATGACACATGACAGTGCGCAGAGCTAAGCGAAAATAAAAAAAATTAGAATGAATAATTCTGAAATTCGAACTAATATTAAAGGAATTATTTCAAATATATATATATATATATATATATATATATATATATATATATATATATATATATATATATATATATATATATATATATATATATATATATACCTAGTCAGGTCATAAGTATTGTCACACAGTAAAAACTTTTCTTTTAGAATGCTGGCCACTAAAAAGTTTATTGAATTCGAATCTCGAATTGTTCATGAAAATAAAAATGTATACTTTTAGAATTTTACTCATTTTTAAATATGGAGTGGACGTTTAAAGAAGACCGTGTTGCAGTTATTGCGTTGCATCGTTGCGGTTACGCGCCAATTCAAATTTTTAACATACTGAAAAATTTTAATATAACCAAAATATTCATTTATCGTACCATCAAACGATACAATGAAGACTCTAGTGTAGATGACAGGTCAAGAAGTGGTCGCCCTCGGTCTGTTAGGACTCCAGCAGTGATAAAAGCTGTGGCACGAATTCAAAGAAATCCCAAACGTAAGCAGAAACTGTTGGCCCTTCAGATGGGGTTAAGCAGAACCACGGTGAAAAGGGTGTTAAATGAAGACTTAGGGCTTCGGGCATATCGAAGAAAAACAGGACATCGTTTGAATGCTCGTCTAATGGACCTGAGACTGGAGAGATGCCGCGCTTTGTTGAAGCGGTACGCGGGAAAAAAATATCGGGAAATTCTTTTTTCGGATGAAAAAATGTTTACCGTAGAAGAGAGCTACAACAAACAAAATGATAAGGTGTACGCACACAGTAGTGAAGAAGCCAGCAACCGTATTCCGCGTGTCCAACGAGGTCATTTTCCATCCTCGCTCATGGTATGGTTGGGAGTTTCTTATTGAGGCTTAACAGAGGTACATTTTTGTGAGAAAGGTGTAAAAACGAATGCTGTTGTGTATCAAAATACAGTCCTGACGAACCTTGTGGAACCTGTTTCTCATACCATGTTCAATAACAGGCACTGGGTATTCCAACAAGATTCGGCGCCAGCTCATAGAGCGAAGAGCACACAAGACTGGCTGGCGGCGCGTGAAATCGACTTCATCCGGCACGAAGACTGGCCCTCCTCCAGTCCAGATTTGAATCCGTTAGATTACAAGATATGGCAACACTTGGAGGAAAAGGTGTGTTCAAAGCCTCATCCCAATTTGGAGTCACTCAAGACATCCTTGATTAAGGCAGCCGCCGATATTGACATGGACCTCGTTCGTGCTGCGATAGAGGACTGGCCGCGCAGATTGAAGGCTTGTATTCAAAATCACGGAGGTCATTTTGAATAAACTTTAATGTCATAAGAATCTATGTTTTGTTAAGTTCATTTTGGTATATAAATGGTTACATAATGAATAAACTTGTTACAATTATTTTACATTAAACATGTGACAGAATTTATGACCTGACTAGGTATATTAGCTGTTGTCAAAAATATTCCATCCAAACGATCTTTGAATTTGATTTCATTACAGCAGTAGTTATCCCCAAATGTGATAACTTGAAAGTTAACTAGAACCAGCTCGAGGGGACAATCAGACGGACAAACAAACGAGATCAAAATAAAAATCAAATTAGGCGGACGCAGTTATAGCATAAAAGGCCCCCGTGCGGCCCTTATTGCGTTAAGGGTGGTACGCAGACATACTAATTATAATAGCCTTTTATATTTGCGAGAGAGCTTTCGCCATTTCTTCCCTCCTCATCACGTCGTGAAATGGTATTACGATAAATATACTTTGACAATTGAGACAGTGCCATCTAGTCCACAAATAAGTAGCGCCATGGAGATCGGCAAATAGTCGTTCGATAGATTAGAATCAATATCCCACTTTTATCCCCCGGGGCTGGGATAGCTGATATCGCACCTCACAGTAGGTGACTCCTCCAGCTCGCTGCAACAGGTGTTATAAGAACCCCATCCGGAAAGTTGCTCAACTAATAGTCCGGTATCGCTGTTGGGTCATTGACACAGATTTTCTTTGTAAAAAAATTACCTTTTATTTAGTACACGATCTGCACATATGTCATTAATGCCATTTTAGTGTTCAAATTAGGTTGTTGAAACCATACATATCCTTTTTTCACTCTTCTTCGAACAATTGTTCCAGTTACATCATAACTCCGCAAAAACAGAGATACGTTTTTGAGTATTGTAAACCTCAACCTATAAGTTTATTTTTAAGTCGATGTCACATAAGATTTAGTATTTTGGAACAAACAGGCATAATAAAGTAGTTGTGGCTGCAGCGAATTTTTGGAACGAAGTTCTTTTATACGGTTTACAGTAAAGTGAACTGGCAGAAATCGTCACGTAACGAAAAAGAGTTAAACCCTCTCCAAGCGACAATCCCTTCTTTTCTCTTTCTTACTGTCTCTACTTTCTATGGTTGTATGTGTATGTGTGTGTGAGAGTGTGTGAGGCAAGATTTGACAGCAAGCATTATGTATGGTAAACAATATAACCTCAATTCTATAACATGTAAATAACATTTATATTATTATTTTTTGTTATAATTTTAATTTACACGGGACTTATTTTATATGTAACTTAAAATTCGATACTTTATATTTATTTTTAAATAAATTACTATATTCCCAAATAATCAAACAAATTTAGTCACTTGAATCCTTGCTTAATTTTTTTTATAAAAAAAGTGATAGAAAAATAACATAAATTATACAAATCAGAGAGAGAGAGAGAGATGAAAAAGGAGGACTGCACTTTTTGGTGAGATAAAAATATAGTAATAAAATCAATAAATATCTTAAATTTTAATACACGCTTTGAGTAAGAAAAATAATGCGAAGGAATTTTTGTTAAAGAGACGACTGATGGTCTAACCACAAAAAGAATACCGAACACTACTCTACCTTTACTGTCTATGGTGTTACTATAAAAATAATACATTGTTCAAAATTATGGAACTAATTATAGGGTGATAATTTAAAAGATATTCTTATTAATTAAAAATATATTAAATTTGTTAAACGATGAAAATATTACAATATGTACAAAATTGTCAAATACAAATCGAATACTCGAATCAATTTGTCTACAGTCCCAATAGAACAAATATTCAGGTAAAATGCGAAAACGCTACTCAAAGATTATTATTTCAGAATAGAAATATTATATATATGTTTTACTATATGAGTAGTAACTATTATTAACTACTGCTCCTATAAAACATGTCCTATGAAAATCAAGCTAGATTTAATCTAGATAGGGCACAAACACAAAATCAAGCTAGATAGGACATTTTCTAATTTAAAAGAGTCTGCTATGTTAAATATAAAAGACGCAACAAAGTTGACTTTAAACAGTTATGAATTCCATATTGGAGTATATAGATGTAATATTATACATAATATTTTTACCTGAGGAAAATCGCATCTTATCAGCGCTATTTTGAAACTCCAGAAGGTAGCCGAAGCTGGAATGTGGGATTCTCCGCCGTTCTAGTGCTACCACTCGACGGTCTAGCAGAAAATCTACCAAGAATCGTCGAGCCTTCATGGTATGTCGCAAAATTGATTTTTCACTACTCTGCAACAATACATAATATAAACCTATTCTCAATACAACAGAAATAGTTACAAATAAATTATTCTCACATATTTGAAATATGTTAATCTGCTCACTCTACAAATTTTATTCTATGACAAGATACGCCGTCTGTGGGGGAGTCGAATCAATTCAGCTTAGGTTTAGTAAATTTACTAGATTTAAAGTCTCTGCTAGCTTCTTGGGGCACGCTATGCAAATTTGAAATTATTTCTGACATGGAATGAAAAATGCCGCGTTTATATACTGTTTTAAGCAATAAAGGCTAATAAACGTATACTTTAAGAACGTTTTAAATATAAGAATTTTTCAGAATTAATGTAAAATTATACCTTCTCCACTTAACACATTCACTGCGTAATGAAGCATAAATAGATTTTAAATAATAAATATTCGTGATTTTTCACTGGTACTGTAATAGAAATGATGTACTCTCACTCCGTGTTAGATATGCTCCAAATAAACAACATACGCACTGGCTGAAAGTCCAGCAAAAACGATCTTACAGTGAATGTGTTAAACAATAGATTTATGATCCTGAAGTAAATTTTTAAGCGATAGTTAAGTAACTTTTAAGTTAGTTAGTTAAGTAATTTTTAACTTTATCCGTGCAGAGGCGGAGAAAGAATACTAACCTCTGCGGCCGGGGTCGTCCTGTCGTAAAAGGCAACAAAAGAACCCTAAACCCTAGCTACGTGGTAGGGCCCCAAGCCCGTCTGGATGGTGACCACATTTGTTATTAAGTATGCTGCCATAATAACCTTGTGTTGTGTTCCGGCATAAGTGACCCAAGTTCCTGTACTCTTATGGGACAGCAGTGTGTTCGCGATGCCACTGGCGTTGCAAACACCCATAAGCGACGGTAACTGCTAAATTCTAAGCGGGCCGTCAGCCTGTCTGCTGTCCTACAGCAATAAAAAAACTATTATACTATTGTCGATGTTTGTTACATTTGTCTTATAAAAAATATTAAATTATAAACACTTTTAGATATCTCACATTTTCTCTACAGAAAGTAATATATCAATATAGTATAGTAAACTCTCCTAATATTAATTCAGGTATTCACTAATTCAGGCTCTTCTTTTGTTGGTTTTTACAATTTCCATACGATTCCAAATAGCCGTATGTCGTCAGCTCATAGGGTTAGAAGACGTACGACATTAGGTTTATTGAGACAAGATCTCCGGTTTAGGAGTATATGTTTCTTTCGCCCATTGGTTCTGCGACGTAACTGACCCAACGCCACTATTCTCGTTTTTCATTATTCTTTCAATCATTTTAGCTCTACCATATTATGGATACTCTCATTTTAGATGTGATCTATAAAAAAAACACTTAATATAGCTTCCTCCATAGTCCTCTGGTTATTGAAATTTCAATCAGTCCCATTATACTCGTAAATGTTCACATCTTACATTCTGTCAGTCAATGTCTGCCTTAATATAACAATATTTCTTATACATTTAATTTAATCACTTGAAAAAAATGATCGCAGCGTTTTACATACCAAGTGCGTATATAATCCAAAAGCGTGGTTCCAACTGAATTTTCAATGAGCACGTCACGACAAGCTTTGCCGGGTGACATTTGCGTCTGCCGTTGTTTGGACAAAAGGGGTTTTTCGGATAAAACCGACAAAATAACCCGTGATTTCTTAGCCCCAATTCGAGAGACTCGTTCGGTCCTGATTGAATTAGTTTATTTGAATTTTGAACGGATTTAATAATTTTGAGAGATGCAAAGTTTAATAGAAATTAATTTTGAACGATTATATTATTTATGTTAATTTGAATTTCGTTAAACTGAAGTTTGAAATATAATTTTGATAGCTAAGATTATTAAATAATAATAAATAAATTCACATAGCACCCTAAAGGGCTAAATCAAAATAGCAGAGCGCTTGTATTATGGGTACCGAAGAAAAACTTACATAATTTTCTTTTATAAATTTAAAAAAAAAATTAAACTGCCGATAAAACTGAAAGTAAAAAATAATAAACCTTCTTTTTATTAAATTTAATAAATAAGTTCATAAACTAATGTAAGCATACCTGAACAGTTTTGAGTCAGCGCCAGTGCCCTCACGTGTATCCCCGTTCGGGTTGCTGTCTCGCTGACGTTAACTTCGTAAGCGCCCGATATTTTCTGCGAAGTGGCGGGTTAGTAAAAATCCGTTTTTTTTTTTCATCGGTTCATAAATACTCATACATACATAAACTCTCAGACTTGTAGTTGGAATAGAACTCGTAAACCCTGAATGCTTTCCAACGTACGAGAGCTGGTGCTTCATAAAGGCGATCAAATGTCATACACACAAATCGAATTAATTTACCACAGGGGATAGTATTGTACTTAAATCTTTTGTGACCCAATTTTTTAACATATAATAACTAGCTATTTAATTAGACCAAATATACAATTTCATACATATCGCACATTTGAGCAAAGTTACATATATTAGTTTAAATAGCCTCGTTAAATCATCAAAATTTTAACACAATACATCGAATGCAACATTTGAGCGCAACAATGGGCAATTCGCATACCTACTCTGAAAAATAAAAAACCATTTTGTGGCATAGAAAATGAGGTACGTCACGCACGAGTGGATCGCGTAAATGGAAACTTAACAACCGAGCTAAATAACCACAAATCAACGCTTCCTAACGCCCCGAGCGAGATTTAAATTTACGAATATGCCCATTGGATTTTACGTGTGCGGCTCCCTTGTTTGATTTACGACGATGACAATTTATCCTCTGATATAAAAAAGAACATGCAACATATATTTACCTCTCCGAAAATAGTACACACATACTGTTATGTTTCCGATATTTTATATTTATTGAATAATTATTGAAATAATTAAACTAAACTATTCCATAAGTTATTAGTTATTTAATAGTTTTTGGCCATTAATTTTAATTACTTTAAATCCATTAGCATGCTCAAAGCTATCTATTGACAATTACTATATAGGTATAGAGAAGCATTCGGAAAAATATTTTCTATGCACATACACAAACCTACATGCACAATACAAGTTGTACGTAATTATATTCTTTTTTTTTTGCTGTGGGACAGCGCACTATACAATATGTGTAGTTAGTAGTTACTGTCGCCTATGGATGTTCGCCACGCCAAGAGCTCCGCTAGCTCGCTGCCATCCGCGTAGGGGCTCTGGAAGCTGATCATTTATGCCGGAACACAACTCAAATTTATTATAGCGGCATATTTAGAAACCAGGGATGTTTGCCATCTAGATTGGCTTGGCTAAGAATTTTAATTTCAAATTAATTTTATTTTGTAAACATGGAATTCTTTTTCCAAAAGTAGTCATTTGTTTATTGATTAGTGTTACATTTTCATCGCATTTCAACCTTTTTCGTCATCATGTATACGTTAAAAATTCGAGTAATTATGGAATATGAGTACCGTCGTGGCAGCAACGCGGCACAAGCGGCACGCAACATCAACGACGTTTATGAAAAATGGATTCTGTTTGATAACCGCAAGCGCTCAGCAAGTTGGTTGGATCCTGGTTCAGCACTTAAACAATGCCTTAAACGAAAACTCACCCCTAGAAAAGTGATGGTCACTGTTTGGTGGTCAAGCGCCGGTGTGATTCATCACAGCTTCTTACCAAGCGGGGTGAGCATTACTGCAGATGTGTACTATGAAGAACTTAACACAATGATGGAGAAGCTGGCACATCTCCAACCAGCATTGGTCAATCGCTCGTCTCCGCTGCTCCTGCACGACAACGCGCGACCTCATACTGCACAGCAGACGGTCTCCAAGTTGTAAGAGCTGGGGTTGGAAGTTCTCCGTCATCCGCCCTACTCACCAGACCTTGCGCCTACAGACTACTACTTTTTCCAGAATTTAGATAACTTCTTGGCGAGAAAAAAATTCAATACCCGAGAGAGAGAGATATATATATATATATATATATATATATATATATATATATATATATATATATATATATATATATATATATATATATAATTTCAATAACAGTTAAACATTTAAATCCAATGAGTTTTAGACACATGGGTTCTAAGTCCATTCTCGAAATCAGTTAAATATTGAATGATTTTAAGGCATCGATCAGTTAAAAGCATAGCCAAGAATTGAATTTATTGAATAACTACAAACAAATAATGACATAAATATTGGTTTGGTATTGTTGTTGAGTATAAGCGTAGTCGTCTTTGTCTTGTATAATATCGTATCGTATGAAACAATGGTGAACATTACCGTCAAAATCAACATAACACGATAACGCAACACCGATTCCAAAAGACATAGGCGCAGGGCGATGACGTGTTATTATTTTAAAAATTCATACTACCCTCGCACACACAAATTTAAAATTACCGTTATACAAAATTAAACTTTAATGCAATGTACTAATGATTTTTGGGTTGTATTTGAAATTTGTTGACAAATAAAAGAGGCTAATGACGTCATTGTGCACTTGCAGCGGGGTTCGCGGTTTTGTGTGACGAATTCGCGGTTTTTAGAATTGGAATTCGAAGGGTTCATTATAGGTTGTCAGTTTTATAACCGTGACCATGTCTATTGTTGGAGTTCCCTTGAATAGGTATATTTATAATGAATAGTCTTTAAACTCTATCGCACTAATTCGTGTATTTTTTTTTCTAAAGCTCATCTGACGACATCCGTGGCGCAATGATGTCACGAGTAGGTGTTACAAACTAATTCTATTTCTTTAAAGGGAAGGAGTATAAGCAGTATATCAGTTGTCTTGTACCCATAACACAAATGTACTGCTCTCACAAAAAAGATGCATAAGAGCTATATTTAAATTGAAAATTACAGATAGTTTTAAATCATACTTCCAAAAATTTAAAGTACTAACTGCCATCTCTATACATACTTGCAGTCATACAATTTATGAGGATCAATAAACATCTGTTTAGATTTATTAAAAGCACTAGGAATAAAAATAACAATTTTTATGTAAATTTTTATGTAATTTATATTGTATTAACAACAATAATTTTTATGTTATAATTCATGAAATAATATTGTACACCCTAAGGGGTAAACTGTTGAAACAATTTAATATAAACCATCTTTGTATGTACACAGTTCTGACAATAAAGTATCTTGTACCTTTATGAAATTTATCTTTATATTTATTACGATTCCAAAAGATGGTGGTTCTGTATTATATAACATAACAAAATTGATGCATATTTTTGCTTACACATCTTGCGCAATACTTTCTTTCTTGAACAAAAAGTCAAAATATATTATATCCCTTTTTACTGTAATTACAACTGTTTTGTCTCTCAACGCCGATAGTAAGATCTCAGCGACGGGATGAGGAGATTCCGTTTTTCTGAATAGTTCAACTACATGACCACGTTTTATTGTACCTTTAAACGTGTTTGAATTTTTTATTTTTTTATAATTTTGCTTAAACATTTATCGTATTTTGGTTTTCTAACATATTCTAATGAGATATGACCATATTCTTCTATACTTGTCTCGTTCCGAGACGGAAGTGCCATCGCAGATCACAATAGATGGGCGCCTGCATCCGGCGCGCGCGCGCCACTTCCGCCCGATCTAATGTCGCGGATATATCCGAATGCAATTTAATGGGAATTTCGGAAAATATTGCGGTTAATGACTACTATTAAGGTAGTGCATTCGGTATATTATTATTGCCCGGATATGAACTGTTTAAATAGTTCACTGTTCGATGTAATTAAATACACTGCTATAAATGCATCAAATCGATTAGATATGAGTATAATTTCGGTATTAACTTATTATAATAGTATGAAGTAAATATTTATTGAGGTTCTTAACGCCAAATTAGGAAATGCACTGAATAATTAATTTACAATGTAATTTAGTTCAATAAATAAAAAATGTATAATTTCCGCCGCTTATTAACACAAATCGCAATTTTAAGAAAAGTAAGCTATAACATTGTCTCTTTTTCTTTTCTCCCTCTCTCTCTCTCTTTTGCAAGAAGTTGATTTGTATAAAACAATAATCGTAACTTTTATTTGTATTAATAATTTTTATAAAAGTTTAAAGTTAATGTATGTGGTATTGCTATTTTGACGACATCCATACCGCAACGGCTTTCACACGTCATAACGCCTGCGATACATGGGTTTTATTCCTGTCCCGAGAGATATTTATGTGTAATATGTATTTATTATGAAGAAAAAGTATATAATATTATCAGTTGTCTAGTGATCATAACAAAAAGCTGTTTACTTTGAAACTAGGTGGCGCACTTTGAACCGTCACAATATAGTTATTATTGAATTATATTTTTTGTAAACATTTTACCTCAAAGCATCTCTTTCTTATCAGCTTTTTATCCCGTTTGCATACATTTTTTTCAGTTTGAAGCCCAAAGAACCCTGTGAGCGTTCCTTTTGGACAAGACTTTTGCGACAATACCCTTATGTAACTGTTCCCTGTCTTGACTAAAAAAAACGTGTGCGTGTCGGGACGCCCGACAGAAGTGATAACTTATACTAATCTAAGTTGAACTATTTAATATTGAAATTGTTTAACTTGAGAAAATCTTAGGTTATTACTTAAATTTTATGTATATTAATATGATAATGTAAAGAAAGGTTATTTATTAATAAAATCAAAAATAATTAAAAAATAACTAAAGTTTACGAATTTCCAATTTTTCCAAAAACTGTTTCAAAATTATGTTAAATTAAATTATTCCCTAATGCAGATTCTTTATAAAGAAAAAAAACTCAACTGTGTATCATTGTAATAAAGTCGCGATTCGAATAGATCTAGCGCTGTGGGAGCTAGAGTGAGAGAGGAAGAGCCTGCTCTGCTGCCGTATGCGTGAGAGAAAGGGAAGCCAGACAGACTGGCGCCGTAACGCGTTACGTAACGAAGCGGTTTACCCTCCCATAAGAAGTTATCACTTAAAAACTCAAGAAAATAAACGGAATAGATAGCAATAACAACCTTTAATAAAATCCTTTAATATTTATTTTATCACCCCACTACACTAAACAAGTATTTATCCGCCGTATGTCATTACGTGTACAAACCATACACAGATAAAATTATATAATGAGATGAACTTGTCAAATGTGCTTACAGCCAGCGGCAGTTCATTAGGCAACAGTTTAAGACATTAAATAAACATACGAATTATTATTGAATAACTGAATAGTATTATGCAATGGAGTGCATTATTTGGTGATAAAGTATTTTTGTCATCCTAACTAATATTATCAATGCGAAAGTGAGTTTGTTTGTTACGCTTTTACGGCTAAACCACTGAACCAATTTTGATAAATTTCAGTATAGACATAGGTTGGACGTTGGAGAAGGACAAGCTACTTTTATTAATTGAAATGGCAGAACAACGTTTGCCGGGTCAACTAGTATTATATAAAAACAACCCCTAACGTCCTAGAGCTGAGCTCGGACCTCTCCTAAAACGAATGGTGGGTTACACATTCCGGTGACCTTGTTATGTAAGTTGCCTCGTGATATTTTTCTTTACCACTCGTATGTGGCAATTATGCTATAATATACATATTAAACGTGAAAAATGTCAAAGCTGTTTATATTGTAAGATTCGAACTTGGGACCTCTAGGTTGGTTTTTAAGTGGCCACCACTTAACTAATTAATTAGCAAAGTCAACAAATGACCTTCTAAGTGTTAAGATCTTATTGTTAGATGTGCAAATAAATATTTGTATTCGAAATTTGAAAATAACCTTGTATAAATATATTATATATAATTTATGATGATGATATATGATTTTATCCTTTCTAGCTGATACACCCTCTTGAATAGATAAGGCTCAGGATAAAAAAATTCATTGAGACGTCAAACTTTCGTAGGAAAACTAAAATATTTTCCTATATATTATTAAATATTTTCCTATACTTTTGGTAATTATTTCTACACTAAAATAAAGATATACTAACCAAGCACATTTTCATAGCACGTATCAAGCAAGTAGTTCTTTGTAATATGCGTTTAGGTATAATAACAATTTCTGTTTCATGGATACAAATAAATACTGCATAACACCCTCCATTCATCCCTCGTGGATTAAGGACGGTAATCAGAGAGGGTGCAAACTACCCCACGTAACTCCCCAACGCAACAAGAGGGCCAAGTGTTAAAAACACAATAAAATATAACATATTCCCACTATGATTTGCTATTAATATGTCTTAATTTAAACCTTATACTCAATAACATAAGGTTTGATATATCTGATTGGGATTACGTTGTTTAATTTGCAAAAATATAGTTATAATAATTCGCAACGCCTTCAAAGTGTCATATCATTTATGTCGATAAAGTGTTTTGAATCGCTATTTTAATAGACAGTTTATTATACGTTACCCCTAGGTATTCTATTAACTATGTTTGGTTAAGTCTATATTAAGTACAGTTTATAAAATGTTATATTACATAGTTTAGAATATATATAGTTTAGGATATGTTCTCGTTTAAACTGCTATTGAATTTATATGCATGTTTTTGCGACAGCCATATAACAGGTACTTGGAAGCTGACTATAATACACTCGGAGATAAAACTAGTTAAACGTAATATGTCTATATTATATTATAATATAAATATATTCCCTAATACGTAATTATTTATAAATATTATATTTTATATTGTTACAAGTTTTGTCAAAATTTGTGTACACAACCCTGCCTTTTTATTTTTGTCATTCTCCAACGTTAGGTTTGCTAAAACTCTTTTAGAGTAAAGTTCGCCTATGGAAATGTGCTTTATTTTATGTATGTAATATGTTGTGTATAAATAATTTAAAAAAAATGGCGGTCACGTATCCAAATCCTGCTATAGTATGCAGCGCGTAGGCTGCTTTTCTTGTTTATTATGAATCTTTAATCTAATCGAAAATACTTAATAATGTACTCCAAAATCCAAAATGTATTTTTTTAATTTCAGGTTCCATTTCGGTGCTCGGAGTCCACTTTGCGACCTTTTCTTCTCCACTTCACATGGTCTCCGGCATCCATGGTAGTATCATCTTTTGGCATATATATCATGACTTACAACGTCAAACCAGCACTTTGTGTTTTCCACTCTTGCTGGAGCCCAAAGGAGGCGTGGACATTTAATTTTGTTCCCTACACAGGTTGCTGGTTGTCGTAACCAACGAAGGCGTCTCTATTGCAATTTATCTGCAATATTACAGACAAAAAGGTATAACAATATAAATTGTTATACTATTATTACAGCTGGTTATATATTGGAATTTAGATTTTAATGACGAAATTAAATCCTATTTTTCCATCAAATCGCAACAATTTTATAGTAACTGCAACCAGTATAGTAATGCGGCTGGTTTATGTAACCTAATGTAGTATACTACGCACTAACTTTGCGTTCTTCAATATTAAAGCGATAACAAAAAATCTTACACAATGAAGTCCCGACATGCTTGAAATATATGACATACACCGTGATTATCATTTAAATTTCTGTGGCGCATTGGGTCCACATTTGAATGACAATGGAAAGGGTCTATGGCAATCCATTTCAACTTTACAATTTTATGTCCGCACTCGAGGGGAGGCTATGTAAGATCTTCACTTTGTTTGGGTATAGCTGGAGCGTAGTTAGTTTTATATATATATATATATATATATATATATATATATATATATATATATATATATATATATATATATATATATATATATATATATATATATATATATATATATATATATATATATATATCCTGTAAACGTCAAAGATATCATACACACTGATTAACGAAACATTTATCCATATTAAACATTAGCCATAATTCAAAACTTATTTGGAATTTAGAAAAGAAGGTTATTTAAATGCATTATATTAAAATAAATTAAACTATTTTAGTTTAATTTATTGTGTTATGGGTACTAGACAACTGATATACTACACATATACTTTTTTTTTTGTAAATACATACATAATTATACACAAACACCTAGGCGTAAGACGGGAATCGAACCCGTGATATCCGCGAGCATACCGAAGTCTGCCACTTCGCCACATCTACTTTGTGCCACGGAGAATGTCAATTATTATATCTTAATATACATACATATGTGTTGAAGATATTTAATCCAAATCAAAATATAAAGTTATTTATTATGTCTCTATAAGATATTTATCCCTATTTACAATTTTGTAAATTTAAATTTAAAGCAAAGACCTCCATCACGCTAAGAGGACACGTGTCGCCTCGGAAACGAACCCGCTATAGCGGACGAACGCCATCTATTACACGCACGTATCGTTTATAAATTTAAAGAGGGATTCAGTAAATTGTTTTAAAAGACCTCCACGGCGAAACGGTTCGCTTACTGTGCCCAATCTGAGTGTTTGTGTACAATATGTATTTATTTACAAAAGAATAAATAAGTAGGATATCAGTTGTCTAGTATCCTTAACACAAGCGCTCTGCTGCTTACTTTAGGACTAGATGACGCTGTGTGAATTACCGCAATATTTTTATTTATTTCAAATGGTGATGTTTATAATATTGTTTATAGACATTACAACATAGTTATTAAGCTATAACTTACATTATTCATATTATATTTATTACATCTTCAAAGTATTTCATTCCGGTAACATCACAAACTTACAATATGAAAGAGATTCGTTGTTACGTAGACTGAGCCAAACTTCTGCGATTCTAGTTTTTTCTTTGTCCTTCTTTTAAAGTATTTTCCAACATACCCAAAAAAATTATCTGATTACCTTGTTTTTCCTGTCTTTGAACTAGAAAAAGAAGATACTAGAAATACGTTTGTCACTATATAAGTTTGCCTAAGTAGCTTTTGAGTTCCCACGGGGTGCCCCACTCCCTAGTGCCCATGTATAGTATTCTCGAATGTACGTCTGTATGTCTCATTACTCCTTGTCTCTTGCGATTGACACGTCTTGACAGTGATGCAAAGATATACGAGACAGCGTAGGCAATCTTTAAATGCATAACGTACATTAGTATAAGGGCCAGCGTCAGGGGTTTTCTCGTCGGGGTTCAGACATATCGGCCAGCCACACAAAAGCTGCCTCTGTATGAATTATAGCAATAAAATCGACATAACCATGCGGCATTTCCCTAGAGATTAGTGTAACAATTTGTTTTCCTCCAGACATAAAAAGGTAGCCATACTTAGCTCTGCCCAAGGCCATGTGGCAAAAGAAGTTATAAGTATTAATAAAACTAATGAAACGTGAATTCTATTTCAGTAAGATACATACATACATATAATCACGCCTCTTTCCCGTAGGGGTAGGCAGAGACCACTTCTTTCCACTTGCTACGATCCTTACATACTTGTTTCGCTTCGTCCACTTTCATTATTCCCTTCATACATGCCATTCGGTTTAGGGTACTCTTGACCTGGCCTTTTTTCAAGACGTCCCTGATCTGGTCTCGAAACGTCCGCCTAGGTCTACCCCTTCCAACACTTCCATTCACACTCGCCTTATACACTTTTTTCGTCAATCGTTCTTCATTCATTCTCTCAACATGGCCAAACCATCTCAGCATACCTTTCTCAATTTTTGTCACTACATCTTCTTTTAGTAAGATACTAATCTAAATATATAATAATAAAAAAATATAAAAAGTACGTCAAGTTCTTTTCATTCGGTACAATAATACGACTGGGATGAATAGGAAAAACGCGCAATGGATTGAAAATCAGTGGAGCGAGCGACGCCCGGTGATGAGCATTGTGCTATGCGGTGTAAGGAATGTTCAGATTTAAAGATTTTACTCTTATTTAGTTTTTATTAAGGGATTAAATGTTTAATTGATTTTTTTACTTTCTACTTCCAATTTCTTAATCGACTGTTATATCCAGAAACACTGGATAGCAGTCGTCACGGGACAAATGTATTAATCATAATTTATTTACATAAATAAATAAATAGTACTTACGTACTAAAATAGTTTTTAAGTTATATTTTACACTAAAAAGACTATAGATGATGTCTGAAATAAATGAATTATTATTATTTAACAACCCCTATAACTACATTTAAATATTTATGTAAAACATAGAGCATTTATAAATCTAAAATTTACGGACACATACTCACACCAGGGCAAATAATTGCAGATTATATAAATATTTTGACCTCTTAGGGTCTTAAGACCTTGAAAATATTGAGGAAAACAACGTAGCTAATGAACAATGTCATTATTATAAAAAGGTTAACAAATATTCTACCAACAATTAAGTTAATACTTTTTGGGTGGACATTTGAACTATAAAGGCATCTTCTATCTGCCCTTATCCCGCAATAAGTGGGAGAATAACATGTTCTCTGATTCTACTCTCCTCTGTAAGCCGTCATCTCAACATTCACATCCTTTTTGATCATATCATCTTTAATCATGGGCTCACTACTAGGGATGCTGAAGATCGCGCGAAGCGGAGTAGAAAAAGTCGGAAAGCGGACCCCGGGCACTGAAACGAAAGTTTGGGTTGAAATCGGGACATAACGCTGGGATGATGATGATCTTTACGCAATCCATCTTTTCTTTCTCTCTTCTCCTCTATCATCTACTCTCATTTCTATAAATTTCCTTGTTATATAACATTCATCCCTTCGCATTTTATAGCCATACCATGCTAGTCTGTTATTTTTTAGGTGACAGACTTCCTATAAAATTTCATTGCTGAGCTCAGACCTCCCTCTAAAAGTAAACCCTGCCCAGGTTTACCCGGGTCAGCTAGTATTTTTTTTATTGCGGTAGGACACCAGACAGGCTGACGGCCCGCTAGAGTTTAGCAGTTACCGTCGCCTACGGGTGTTTGCAACGCTAGTGGCATCGCGAACACGCTGCTGACCTATAAAGGTAGTAATTTAATATAATATTATAAATCAAATCTTCTTGTCTAAGAAGATTGAGAAATGGGCTAAAATTATTACCAAATGGTACCCGAGGGATAATAAAAGAAGTAGAAGAAGGCAATTTGAAAGTTGGGAAGATGACTTTAAGAAGTTAGCTGGCCCAGAATAGCTACGTATTGCGAAAAACCGGACAAATTGGAAGGCCTTTGTCGAAAGACAAGCTGTTGTAGAAGACATGTAACCAATTGTCGAGAAAAAACTCGTTTTTATTTATAATACAAAAATAATACTACTGTTAAAAATAAAAAAAAAGCAATATTTGTTATTTATTTTTTATTTTATGTAAAAATTTCATAATAATAAATGATATATTTATGAAATCGGGGTAACTAAATATTATCTTTCTTTTTCTGTCTAGATTAGCATGAAGAGTAATATGATAGCTTTCCTTACTGCTTCCTAAGAGCCTTTTAAGACTGTTCCTAATCTGAGTTTTAGCCAAGAAGATATTTTTAAAATAAACTTATTAAAACAGTACACGCATAGAGTTTATAAGCCATGGAGCAGATGTGCAACCACACAACAATGCCCTAATGCGATTTGGATCACACTTCGTTAGGTCCGCCAGTAAGCCCCTTACTACGATCCTATTGAAATAATACAGATATTCTGATTGAATATTGCATTCAGTTTACCGAGTTGTATATAAAAATTAATTAAATACTCAAATACTTTCCAATAATAATTACTATAGAGAAGCTAAAATGTTGCCGTTTCCTTTATTTACCTATATATGTAATTACGACAAGTGGCAATCTGCCACTTATATGAAGAACAAATGTAGACCCAAAAAGTGCTGCCTTGACGTCCTAAAGGGTGATATGCGTGCCATTGAATTCCCTATCAAGGATTCTTAAGACTATGCAAAATGGACAAAAAGTTGGAAAGCGGAAGTATGGAGTTGTAACCGAGATTTAACGCTGCTACGCTTTTACAAAGTCACACATACTGCATATATAAGTACGCGAGTTCCATCATGGTGTTTCCTTCACCGTCGGAAAAGTGGGAACTATGTTATAACGTGCATATTAGAAGACGAATTTTTCCTATGCTATGCATGCCAGCAGTGGTTTGAAACCCACGATTGGTCTGAATGTGATACCATTCACCTCTAACGTACCTCTCTAACAATTATTTAGCTCAAATAAGCCCTTCCTTTTCCAATTACCAATCTCATCTATACTCATCAAGAGCTTTTCTGGAAAAATCGCCAAAAATAATAAGACCGCCACCTGTTCTTTATCATCTAGAGATATTTTTCCAATTACTTATATAAAGTTAGAAACTTCAAGTATATTAAAGCAGATTCTACTCTTTGATATGAAAACCTCCGTAGCGTAGCAGATAAGGCACGTCAAAATGCCTGCGGAGGTCACAGGTTTGATTCGCGTTTAGGTGTTTATATATAATATCTATTTATTTTCCAAAGTAAATTATATAAGTGTATCAGTTGGCTATTACTCATACCACAAGTGTTAAGCTACTTACCTTGGAGCTGTATGAATTATCCTATCATTTTTATTTACTGTTTTACTTATATTACATTATTATATGGAAGATACTTAACTCGGGAAGTACATATTTTAAACAAAATGTTAAATATTTCTAAAACTTTGAATAATTTTTGAACTAAATCACGTGTGCGTCTAGTTATAACATAAGAAGAGGTCTTTTAACGTACTTTTATTAATCTGGTTTTCATAAAACTACTTTTAAATTTATATTCTTCTTTCCTTCTTCTCCTTTCTTATCGCACATTATGTGAACACTTCGTGAACATGTTGTCTACTACATGTTGTCTACAGCCGTCATCTCAATACTCACACCCTTTTTCACCTTTTTCACCATTTTTCGTTCGTCTACCTCTCCTCCTGTCCAACACCTTAATCTATTCGACGTACTCAGCATCAAAAAATATATGGCGTTAAGATAGCTTACTATCAGCGTGCAGTTTGTGAATCTTTTGAATTCCAAAAAGTATAAACAAGACGCAAATTTCGATTGTAAAAGTATTTTTTTTTTCTCTAGTGATAATAACCTCTTAAGTACTTTTCAATTTAGCAACTGAACCTTTGTATACCAACTTCTGAACTGTATCTCGAGTGACCCACACATATATAATAAGCATATTGTTAAAAAAGTTTTATTCAGGTACAGATACTCGTAAATTGCGCCTCAAAAAAACCATACCACAATATTCCAATTTCATGATAGGTTCCCAAGGAACAAAACAATAGACTTAGAAAACTGCAAGCTATTACCCTAAAAACTATCTACGAATCCTAACAGCTGCCAAATCACTACAAAATCTGGAGCCCATCCAATCTTCAATGGGTTCTGCATAGCAATCTTGGAAATGCATTTTCTTGGGAGGCGTGGTTCTACCCAGCCAATGTGCAGTCAGGCGATATATAGATCAACCATTTTAAAAGATCTCTACCCCTCTCTTCATGCAAGGAAAATTTTCATCTTTCATTGTAAAGCAGTATAACCTCGGAGATCTATTTATGCTGGGCGTGTTATAGCTCCGCCCATCGGCGCGCTTGACTTATTTTCCCTGTATGTTAGAATAGGACATAAATACAAATTAGAGCGAGTAAATTGCGAATTTTCTCCAAGATAGTTTCACGTGTATATAAAATGACAATATATTATATAAGGTATGTCTAACAATGTTCTTTATGTAAATGAGCCAGTTATTTACGACTGACTGTAGACAAATTGATGTCACTTCAGAGAGATATGTTCAAAGTTAGGCTTGATATTTTTATTTGAGAAGCATATTTTTTAACAATGTTCGTATTTTAAATGCCTGATTGAAATGTATCAAAATGTTACATACATTCCTAATTTTTTCCGTATGCTTCGTCCAGAATTCAGATTATTTATATAAATATGTTAGAAAAATTCACACGGTGCCTCTTAGTTCTAAAGTAAACAGCAGAGAGTTTGTTTTATGAGTACTAGATAATAAATAATCTTATTCGTTTTTTACATACATATAACATTATACATAAACATCCACACTCTGGACGGAAATTGACCCCGTGACCGCCGTAGGCCGTAAGTTAGCGGTTGACCAAACGCCACAGAGGTCGTCAAGATTCTGGTAAAAACACTTCAATTACGAAAGGTGAATAATGTCGCCCTACTTTTGTTTATTATTATTATTTGCAATTACTAGGAACGCGTGCGAGGGTATATGTATATATTTTTATTTACAATAGCATAAAAGTAGCTAGTGAGTTGTCTAGTATCCATAACGGAAATGTTATGCTACTTTGGAACTAGATGGCGCTGTGTGAAATGTTCCAGAGTATTTTATTTATTTAAATTAGTTGCTTTAGGCGACTCCCTAGTACTTTAAGCCTTGTGCTTAAAGTTGGGACCAAACGGTAAAAACAATATTGACGGATAGTAAAAAAAACTAATTTAATTAAAAGATTATTTGAATATCATAGAAATATACTCGTTGTCCGAAATTTGGTCGGAGTCTTTAAAAACAAATATGAAAACTTAAACTACATATATCTAATTTAATCTTACTCCCTCTAAATGAAAAACCTTTGACAGATATTTTTTTAATATTACTTCTTTATGAGCATCAGTTTAATGAATGACCTCATCTACCCTTATCTTGGTAGACTCTCACACCTTTTGAATTTTGCTTTGAATTACATTCTGCAACTTTAGCATATCAGGCCTGCTAGATAGGCAAAATGCCGTTAGGTGGATTGCATGTCCCAAGCTAAAAGACGTTAAATTAAGAGTTCTGCTGGTCAATTTGAATTATGTCTTAAAGACAACAAATTTGACAGTACAGCTCATAAAAATAGCTATACATGTGATTTGGTGCAGGATTCAGTTCCCCAGAAAAATTAAATATTTGTGAGGTCTACTGACAGATCACACAGTACAATGAGCCCACATTATATGGGGTCAGCGTTACATCTTCTCTCCTTCCACTCTCGTCTATTAGCCGCCGTCTCAACATCATCACCTTTTTCGCCATATCATCTTTTACGCAATCCATTCATCTTTTCTATGATGTACCTCTCATTTTGTATCCATTCATTCCCTTTTTCAGATTATTTCTTGTTCCATAGCATTTTATTTTAGTATTATATAGCAATTCCATATCGTCTTTTTTTATTGCTGTAGTACAGCAAACAGGCCGACGGCCTGCTTAGAATTTAACAGTTACCGTCAGCAGTGACCGTTGGGTCACTAATACCGGAACAAAACACCAGGTTATTATGGCGGCATACTTAAGGCCAAAGGTGGACGCCATCCAGACGGGCTTGAGGCCCTACCACGTAGCTAGGGTGGGTTGTTTTGTCGCCTTTTACGACAGGCCAACCCAGGCCACAGAGGTTAGTATTCTTTCTCTGCCCGTGCACAAATAATAAGTGTTGGTAGGAACTGTAAAAACACATTGTGCTAAATTATAGTGATCTGTTACTTTTTAATTTATCAATCATTGCTATCTTCAAAATTCTCCTGATATATTTATTTCTAATTTCATCCGTTTTTAACCGACGTAAAAAAACGGAGGAGGTTCTCAAGTCAACGCGTATTTTTTTTCCTTTTTTTATGTATGACCACGCATAACTTTTTACAGAGTAGTCCGATTTAAATTTTTTTTATTATAACTGCACACATTAATTTCACTACCTATTGTTTTTTAAGATTTTTTTTTCTCTGAAGCTGTATTAGTGTAGTTGGTTAACAATAAAGAGTTTCATTCATTCATTCATTTCAGCAGTCTCATATTTCCCTTTAAATTATTTTAACAAAAGACCTGCGACGTTTTCAATGTTTTTCGTTTTAAAAAATGTCTCACTACAAGAGATCAGACGCAGGAAGATTAGAAGAAAAAGTAAATTCTGGTCAAAAATAATGTAACAGACTTAATAATTATGATAAATATAAACTTTACTATAATACTAGTTGAACTCCTGTTTTAGTATACTACATATATCATCCTTGAATCGGGTCCCCCTAATGCAAATCGTCCGACTTCCCTCGCGGTGCAGCATCCCTGCTTTATTGTCGTCGTAATATATTTTAAGTTGAACGTAAGTTTTACTTGAGACGGCTAGTTCCGTAGCAAAGTAAATGGCATTTGTATTGGTGGGTTCACTTGCCATTCTGGGTACAACTGTATGATCTGCAAATAGTTTGTTCCAGTCTGGTGATTCGTCAATTGTATGGACAAAAATTAGTTGTCAACCGGGATATACGCCATAAAAACATCTGCCGTGATAAATGTAGGCTGTTAAATTTAAATATATAAATTGGCAGACGTGGCAAAACAACTTTGAAATTTTATATTTTTGAGAATTTTGAAATGTTCTGCTGGATCTTTGGACAAAAAACGTCTGCCATAATGAATTTTCTATAATATTAATAATAAATTTTGAAATTAGACAAAGGCAGCCTTGGTAAAATTCTATAGAAATTGTAAAAAATTCGTACCTGGCGCAGCGGAGGCGCTCTAAAGGCAGCCGCTTTGGGCTTAGTGAGTTCCCATTCCATGAGTGGTTATTATAAGATAATACACGTATAATACACAAAATTCTGGTTTTAGTAAAATATACCCTGGTAGCTTTTCACGGGCTCTTAAGCTGAATATGAAGCCATAATTGAAAAATTCAGAAAAACTAAACTTACATACGAGTATTTTGCTGCAAACTAACACTTCACAAAATGAAACATTACTATAATAGATACAGTTATGCAACAATTAAATGTATAATGCATATATACAATAAACAATAATATTATAAGAATGTGCTCTAAATAAGCACAAAGGCTTCTATTACTCAAACTCCAAACCCATGACCCCTATATAATCCTCCTCCTCGCGTCGGTTTCCTCAGTGCTGAGGTTCGTGATCATCTCGACGGAGTACTTTGGTGCGTATTATTTGCCGCCATCTGCCCCTATCGGAAGCAGAGTGTAAAGCGTCGTGGACAGTAGTTTCAAGGGCAGTGCAAATCTGATCGGTCCATCGCATGGGGCTCCTTCCTCTTGGTCTTCTATAACCCATGACCCCTATATAATATCTAGCCCCTAAACCTCAAATATTTCGTAGCCAATTCTTGCGTTTTATATTACAAAGTAAAAATATTTTAAGAATAATTTCAAAATTCTTATTATAATACTTTTGCGGCACAATGTGTCTTAGTTTTTATGACTTGCGTAAAATACGGTTATTGCAAAAGTTGAAACCCTCCCCAGAGGGATCAACCCGTATGGAGATTTGAACCCTCTGAAATCGTATTGTTTTGGATATAGAAGAAAGTCGGTTTGCTATATAATTGAATATTGAATCTGATTAAAATAGTTTTCTCCATGCGAGGGCTGAGTAAGAATACTACCTTTGCGGCCAAGGTTGACCTGTTGTAAAAGGCAACAAAACAACCTTAGCTACGTGGTAGGACCCTAAGCCCGTCTGGATGGCAACCACGTTTGGTCTATTAGTATGCCGCCATAATAACCTTGTGTTGTGTTCATATGTGATGTTTCAGTACACTACGTCCGCGTAGTGGTACTGGATAACAGCGCGTTAGCGATGCCCCTGGCATTGCAAACCCCCATAGGCGTCGGTAACTGCTAAATTCTAAGTGTCAGCTTGTCTGCTGTCTTACAGCAAAAAAGTATTAATTATTAATAAGGTATATAATTCATAATTTCAAACTTATAATAAGCTTGCGGAAAGTTTTTTTATATCACATTCAGGAGAATGTATTTCGCCAGTATGTTCATAGTTTTTTTCCTGTGTATCCTCATTTTCCCTACAATTAGTGTTTAAAAACAGAACCCCTTGTTTCCTGGTGATCATTTTCCCATCCAATGGGCTACACGGTGTGTGAGCATTGCTTCCATCGCTTGAGCGCTTATTCTTTATAAATCACATAATGCCTTTGAAATGTGATAAATTTAAGGCCAGCTTAATTATAGGTCAAAAAATTAAATTCGCTTCTACCGCCATATTTCAAGCGGCGAATCCAATTACATATAAATATATTAGGATCTTTCACATAATGCGATCTAGCTCCAAAATAATTAGTGCAGCACTTGTGTTATGAGTAGTAGATAATTAACATACAGATATATGATATATATAGAGATGATATTAATATCTAGATAATTAAGATAATAATAATAATTATGTAGTCATAATATATACATTTTCTTTTGTAAATATATACATTTATTATATAAACCCTGATTGAATAATATTACAAAATACCTGAAAAATAAATATAATATTTACAATAAAAGCTATATAAATTATCTACGTAGGATGTACTCGTATATATGAATATATATTTAATTCGTTCTGACTGACTGCGTTACTGCTCTTCCATGATATTTTCTTGTGTACTTACAACAAGATGAATGCCACACATTGGTTATTAAAGTTGTCCGAGTTCTCAATAAAAGACGAATGGAAAGTTAATAAATAAATTTTTTTCTTATAAATATTAAATGAAAAACTTCTAAATTTTTTTAAGAGTACATAGTTATGATTTTCGCGTAGTTACGTGTTTTCTAAATCAATATTGATGCATCGGGTAATTTTCTACGATTATCGAATATTACTAAAAGTATCCCAAATATGTACAATTCAATATAAATCATCTATTTAGATGAATTGTATTGAATTGCATCTATAAAACGAGCATTTTATGAACATCCGTCCGAAAACTGAAGTAAATATTATACAGTAGAAATTGCCAACTGTACAGTGAACACTCAATTCCTTAAACGTGTAATTGACAAGGAATTTCATTAGTTAAAGTGAATAAGAACTCAGGTGTATACGGCCGACAAGTCCGCTACTGGTCCGATAATTTTGCATTTTACGCCTGTTAGGCCTATTCGCCCTTTGTCAGGCCGTTGACTTCCAGTTTTTACAACATCATTGAATTTTCACATCTAAAAATAACTTGTTAAATCTTTTTCGAAATATATCATTCCAGTTGCATCATAAATTTTCTTCTCAAAGACCAATGTACACCGTAAATATTGTCACAAAGCAAAAAAATTCAGTGGTTGTAATTTTTTTACCAACTCGGTAGGTGATTTTCCAAATTTTTAACAGGAATTACTATCCCCCATCATGAAAGAAACTAAATGATGCCCCTTTCTGGTTGCCTTAGAGCTACCAAAACAAGTAATAAATTTATGACTTTTGCGACTTCCTAGGCAAGCAATTTTACATCATTACTACCTATTCTTAAAACTTGAAGAACTCTGTGGCGTAATGGATAACGCACTTCGGTACGCTTGTGGAGGTCACGGGTTCGATTCCCCTCTCGCGTCTGGGTATTTATGTATAATATGTATTTATTTGCAAAAGAAGTATATAAGTAGTATATCAGTTATCTATTACCCATAACACAAGTGCTATGCTACTTAGTTTGGGACTAGATCGCGAACATGCTGCTGTTCCATAAGGGAACAGGAACTTGGGTCACTAATTCTCGAACACAACACAAAGTTACTATGGCATACTTAAGACTAAAGGTGGTCGTCATCCAGACGGGCTTGGAACCCTACCACGTAGCTAGGGTGGATTGTTTTGTCGCCTTTTACGACAGGCCGACCCTGGCTGCAGAGATCAGAGATCTTTCTCCACCCCTGCACGGATAATAAGTATTGGTAGGAACTGTAAAAACACGTAGTGCTAAATTACAATGAACACTTGTGTACACACCTTTCCACAAATATGATATCTAAACATGAAGATGCATAATTCAGTTGTCGAAATATCGAATGTTCGTGACGGTATACGTCAACATGCATAAATCCAATCAGTGCCGAAGAGAAATGCAGAACGGCTTTTGGCAATAGATGGTACCGACGATGTTATACTGTACACGACTATACACGTTTATATATTGCTATGCCCCGAATGCATTGATGCCACGATTGTACCTATAGTAGGGCTTGGAGTTGTAAAATTTTATAAACTGTTCAAACAAAATGGGGATGAAATGCGTCGCTTGAAGACTTAGATCTTCAGAGGGATATCCGGCAAGAGGTCGTGATAATATCATATAAAATCCCCCCCCCCCCCAGCTCAAGAAAGTTCTCCTCAAAATTGTGCTTGCGTTATTTTTTCTGTCCAAGACAGTACTGTACAGTTTCGGGTCGTTATACGCACTGACCTATGTCTAGGCTTTATAAACACACTTTAAGAGTCCCTACCCAACATTATATAAATTAAAAGTACGGATAGAATAATACGGATAGATAAAAAGAATTACTGATAGAAGCACAGTATTATCAAGTTTTAAGGATAGTAACGGAGATAAGTAGTACGTCACACATAGATTAAGAATTATAAGAAAACCAATAACGGTCGCGGTTGTCGGTTATATGGTGGGCGCGCAGCCTTTCGTTATGGCACTCAGTAAACGAGTGGCAAGCGATGCCGAGTGAGCTCTGCCGAACAGCAGTAGGTGGTATCCGCGCCTGACGGTATAATCTTGACCAATTGTGATGACGAGCGATATCAACCGATGCGCGTCATAGCTTATTGCTCAATAAGCATGTCGTATGCTCATCGAAACCAATCAGAGGAGAGGACGCATGTAACTCATTCAGCAAGTTCCTCCAGCGTCTCTCTCTGAACGAAGATACCCCTATATTACTATACAAAGTTTTTGAATTTTCTTCCGTTTGGTGAACAGTTTAGGGGATATAACATCCTCTTGTCTTAAACCACAATGACGACTAATTGGCTTCAGTTCGTCTAATGTCTATAACACAAACGCTCTGATGTTTAACACTTTGGGACTAGATGACGCTGTGTGAATAGTTAAAATGTATTTATTATTTGAAGTATCTCTGATGCCAACCCTAGCATAGAAGCAGTACCGTGGCGAAGTCATTAGCAGTAATGGTTGATCCACTCGGCGCCTGCAGGTTTAGTGCGGTTATCCGTACGTACTCATGTACTCCCTATTACATACGGTGCATACAGTATAGTAGTATATACCATATGTAGGCAAATAAATCAATATATTTATATTTCAGTAGAATGTTTGGATTCAGAGTTAAATATTATTACCAACTACCGATGTCAATTAGAGACTATATCAATGGGAAAAGTAAAATACCACCAATGGCATAGACACACTCCACAAGAGACAAAAAAAATAATCTATATCTGGCCTAGAACAAGATAAATTCGAAGAAAATTTTCACTAAAGAATTAACCTTAATAAAGTCATAAGGTACGACAAATGAGACCGCCTATACTGAAGTGATGGAATATTTTAAATGCCTTAATTACTTTAATGACTTTCATGTCTTATGTAGATACAGTTTCTTTTGTAATTTCATTTTCCTAATTTCTTTTCCGCCCTTTCCAAGCCTCCTCGATGTTCTTTCTCGTCAAGAAGTCGTAAAATCTAACAAGTATATTGCTGTTTATGCTAGTTACTACACACAGCGCATGGAGTTGTTCCGTTTTTCGGAATAGAGGGGATGAGGCGTTAGCCAGCAATTGCTATAGAAGAAATAAAATTTAATTCAAGGTTATTATAACAACAAATTTAGAGAGCAGGGGGCTTTGCCAACCAGACGTGCTTGGAACCCCATCACTTAGCTAGGGTTATTTTTTTTGCATTTTAGAACCAAGTTGTTTCCGACCGCAGAGGCCAGTATTTTTACTCCGCCCCCGCACGGAGAAAATATATTCGTATTGAACAAATTTGACGCATTTTTACAAATTTTAAATGTTAGTTTTTTTGATTTTGTTGTTTAGTTAGATGTTGATGTCGACTTTTTATACTTCTCAACAATGACTATCGTCTTTTAGTAGAACAAACAGAAGCTCAAAAGAAGCATAAATAAAAACACGCGCTTTATATCCACAACCACGTTAATGATTTGTACTAGCCAGTAAAATTTAGTAAATTATTTATAGATAAAATCTAATTAGTATACGAATAAAATCATAATTAAAATGTGTATGAAATAAAATAATACATAAAAAAGAAATTATTTTAATAAATTCAATACAAATTAATCGTCATCTAAAAACAATAATCCAAAAAGTCCATCCATCCAAAAGCATTTTGCGATCGAATAGTTCTGAAAGCATCTCATTATTTTCACAAACCAATATTTTAATGGCTTTGTACTTATATTAAATGCTTAAATTAAATGCTTATGCTCCCACTTCGACAGCGTC
Source organism: Malacosoma neustria (assembly GCA_963693495.1). Lineage (NCBI taxonomy): Eukaryota > Metazoa > Arthropoda > Insecta > Lepidoptera > Lasiocampidae > Malacosoma > Malacosoma neustria. Next base: position 7,296,224 of record OY856391.1, on the reverse strand, counting down.
CGACGAAGATATTGACGAATTCTACGGGATCCTAGAAAAAACGCTTGATGATATACCTGGCCGCCAAATAACTATCATCATCGGCGACTGGAATGCTAAGATTGGCAAAAGCGAGCCTGGCACACACTCGGCGGGCATTGTTGGGGGGCATGGCCTGGGCATCAGGAACGAGCGTGGACAGAGATTGGCGGAGTTCTGTTTAGGAAGAAAACTCGCCATCATGAACACTCTTTACCAGCATCACCCAAGACGCCTCTATACCTGGAGATCTCCTGGGGAGCGATACAGAAACCAGATCGATTATATTATGATAGATACCCGCTGGAGGTCATCTGTCAAAAATGTAAAAACATTCCCTGGTGCTGATTGTGGCTCTGACCATGTGCTGCTGGTGGCTGTATTTTCTCTGCGGTTAAAGGTGAACCATAAGTCGTCACGGCCTGTGACTAGATCCCTGAATCCTGCAGAGCAACTATGCTTCCGGAACCTGACCGAGGAAAGACTGGCTGAGGCCCCACTGACTGCTACCGCTGACGTCAACTCACAATGGAAACATCTTAAAGCGGTTATGAATGATTCCCTTAAGCAAGTTGTCCCAAAAGGCAATAAAGATCATAAGAGGGCGACATGGATCTCAGAGCACACATGGAATCTAATTCAGAGGAGGAAGGAGACCAAAATCAAAGGACTGCAGAACGCTGCCGTAATGAAGGAATACTCTGAACTATCCAGAGCTATAAAGAAAAGCTGTCGCCTTGATAAAAACCACTTTATCACCAACATTTGCAGTGAAGTGGAATCGCATGCAAATAATTTACAAACAGCAGACTTGTTTAAAAAAGTTCGTTTGTTGAGCAGGCAGTTCAAGCCCAAATCATGGGTCATAGAGGACCCCGACGGTAGACCACTGATGGAACTTGACAATATAGCAGAGAGATGGCGCTCATACTGTGAGCAGCTATACAAAAAGTCATCTTCGGTGGTTGACAGTCGCGCAGACTGGGCGGCCCTAGAGTTGGAGCCAGACATTTTACGGTCCGAAATAACAGCCGCACTACAAAAACTTAAGTGCAAAAAAGCGCCAGGACCTGATCAGGTAACAGCTGAAGTTCTCAAAGCTTTGGGTGACTCGGGGATCGACGCACTGCACAGTATTTGCAACAAGGTCTGGCAAGACGGCGTTTGGCCTGAGGAATGGACACAATCGACAATACTACCACTGCATAAGAAGGGGTCCACCAAGAGTTGCGAAAACTACCGCACCCTCGCCCTAATATCTCATGCCAGCAAAGTACTGCTTCATGTGATCAACGGCCGGATTCGGTATCACCTCGATTGGCAGATCTCACAGGAGCAGGCTGGTTTCGTCAAGGGGAAAGGTACCAGAGAGCAAATCCTGAACGTGCGACAACTGGTGGAGAAATGCTACGAGTTTGACACCCCAGTGGTAATGTGTTTTGTGGACTACAGCAAGGCTTTCGACTGCGTGGAATGGGATTGTTTGTGGAGGGTACTTGGTGAGCTTGGCGTACCTGGTCACCTAACAGCACTGATCCAGGCATTATATTATAACAGCCAGGGAATCGTGAGGGTCGACCAGGTGACTTCGGGTCCTTTTGGTTTTGAAAAGGGAGTTCGACAAGGCTGTATACTTTCGCCAATCCTGTTCAACGTATACGGCGAGTACATCGTACGGAAGACCTGCGACGGCTGGAGCGGTGGAATCAACATTGGCGGGCATAAGCTCACAAACTTACGCTATGCTGACGACACAACTCTGTTGGCAGCCAACGAGGCTGAAATGCATGAACTGCTTAGCAGGATGGAGAGCGTCAGCGCTGAGCTGGGTCTCGCTATAAACAGGTCTAAAACTAAGGTTATGGTTGTGGATCGGTCTGGCAGGTTGGAGCTTACCGGAACACTTCAATTGGAAATGGTCAACAAATTCAAATACCTGGGCTCCGAAATCTGCAACGATGGTTCTTGCGAGGGAGAGATTCGTCGTAGGATCGGCATGGCAAAAGGCGCCATGTCACAATTAGAGAAATTATGGAAGAGTAGAACCATCAGCATAAAAACCAAGACCAATCTTGTGCGATCACTGGTGTTTTCCATTTTCATTTATGGCGCTGAAACATGGACCTTAAAGAAAGCCGACCGAAAACGCATCGATGCCTTCGAAATGTGGTGCTGGAGAAGGATGTTGGGCATACCCTGGACGGCACACCGAACTAATGTGTCGATCCTGAAACGGCTGGGCATTGTGACTAGGCTCTCCACCATCTGCTTGCGAAGGGTCCTAGAATACTTCGGCCACATCGCCAGAAGGGATGAGGACAACCTGGAGAGACTGGTGGTAACAGGGAAGGTGGAGGGAAGAAGACCAAGAGGAAGGAGCCCCATGCGATGGACCGATCAGATTCGCACTGCCCTGGAAACTACTGTCCACGACGCTTTACACTCTGCTTCCGATAGGGGCAGATGGCGGCAAATAATACGCACCAAAGTACTCCGTCGAGATGATCACGACCCTCAGCACTGAGGAAACCGACGCGAGGAGGACTTATATTAAAATTGGCTTCATTACTCTGAAAACTTATTTCCGTGTCGGTAATTTTTAATAATAATGAAAATATTTTTTTATATTATATCCTATGTTTCTCGGGCTTGTCTATGGTATTGTATAGTGGTCAAGATGTCACTGTCAAGACACGAGTACCATGGGCGAGTGTGGGTGACATACATCGGCGAGGAAAATATGTTGACATGGCCGAACCAGTGACGTATTCATAGGCACACTACATATTTATTAAACAGGAATACTGCGGTGAAGTGACACAACCTCTGAAAGATGTATGGTATAAATGCGAATTTGAAGATCAAACTTATTGGCAAGCTTTGGAAGACAATGTTTAGCTTACGTACTTTGTCGAGCATTTGCCTCCAGAGAGTGCTGGTATACTTCGGCCATATTGCCCGAAAACCCTTCGATAACTTGGAGAAATTAATAGTTACGGGAAAAGTGGAGGGGAAAAGACCCCGAGGTCGCAGCCCGACAAGATGGTCCAACCAAGTGGCTAAAAAGCTGGGCACACAGATCACAGACGCCCTAAACCACGTCAAAGACAGAGAGCAGTGGAAGCGGTGCTGTCGTGATATCAGTCGGGAGTATCACGACACTTAGCAGTGAGCAAACGATTGGAAGATGAGGAGACAATGTTTAGCAGTGGGTTTCGATATAACAATGATGATGATGATAACAGTGATTAAAAAGTGGCTCTAATGATTGAGAAGCTGAAAAACAACAGAGTATGCGTAGAGAAGAATAACATGTAATAAAGAAAATGCTAGAAATAAGAGTGGATGGATACAAAAGAAGAGGTAAGTCAAAGAAAAGATGGATGGATTGCATAAAAGTTGATATGGCGCAAAAAGTTGTGAATGTTGTGATAACGACTATTAGAGGCTAATGGAAGGAGAAAACATGTTGTGCCAATGCCATATAATTTGCGAATATGGACAGGAAAACTAAATAATGATAGTAACAATACACAAAATGACGTTTGACGACCTCATTGGCGTAACCGTTAACACAAGTCGGAACACCTGCGGAGGCCCGTGCTCGATTTTCATATTGAGGCTTTTATGTTTATTTACAAAATAAAGTATAACAGTTATCCAGTATCCATAACACAAGCGCTCTGCTGCTCACTTTGAGATTAGATGCTATAATATGTGTCATCACAGTATATTTATTTACATTCATAGTATATTTTTATCCGTGCAGGGGCGGAGAAAGAATATTACGTGGTAGGGCCTCAAGCCCGTCTGGATGGCGACCACCTTTGATCTTAAGTATGCCGCCATAATAATCTTGTGTTGTGTTCCGGCATTAGTGACCCAAGTTCCTGTACGCTTATAGGGCAGCAGCGTGTTCGCGATGCCACTGGCGTTGCACCTATAGGTGACGGTAACTACTAAATCCTAAGCAGGCCGTTAGCATGTCTGCTGTCCTACAGCAATGAAAAATTATTTAAAAATCCTGAAATTTTCTTCCTCAAGTAGAGGGTCAGTTATTTATTTTTGATTGGATTCACTTTTAGTATTATTTTCTTCGTTTTGTTACCTCTCCGACATTACTTAATGTAAAACTAAAAATATATCAAGTACCTAGGTGACATCTTCGAACTCTTTTACGTGGCAAAGTTTCCAATGATCCTACAACGTTGACTTAGGCAGGTAAGCTCCTCCCAGCTTCACGTAAGTGAAAAACTAAAAGTTAATAATAAAGCCAACCGTGGTTGCATCCAATCTTTGTCACAACGTTTCTAACCACCAGCGCGTATGTTACTATGCATGTACAAGAGTCTTAGCTTAGTGTTATATATCTCATTATATTTACATTTAAATTTCAATCTATTGTATAATAAATAGGGTTGAATATGTAATGTTGTTATTAACCATGTATGGTACAATCGTCAGAAAGGTATGGTCCTGTGCTTGACAATAATGCATGGCTGAGTTAATGTTTGCTTTGTATCAAACTACAGCAGTTATGTCGACCGCTGTACGCTTGGGGCGTGAATGTATAATTTTGAATTCAGGGGAATAGGCAATTAAAGAGACTCATGCATTTTGTATTTAGACAATTTGATTTTCATTGGGTGGTATAAATGAATAATAAATAGAATAAATTGATATAATTGGACAATTGCACAGAAGTGTTAGTAATCTAGACGAATTATATACTTTTATTTTATAAGTAAATATTTTACATAAACACGCAGACATGGGTTAGGAATCGAACTTGTGACCTCCGCAGGTATTTCGACGTGCGTTAGCCGTTACGCCACGGATGAAGCTGTAAGAAGTTTAACCAATTTTATATTCAACATAATATTATAAATAAATTAATATATATCAGAAGCTCATCGTATAAAGACAATTCTTATCTAAACAAAAAAATAACAGTAACGTTTATTCATTATTAGCATTTAAATTTATTTGAAAAGGTTTACGAAAAATCTAGTATGGTCTTACATTTTTAACAATAATTAAAAGAAAATTTCCGATATATTTTAAAACTCAATAATTGCCAGATATTTTAAATAGTTTATTATATACAAATTAATATGAACCTAATTATTCACTATTACTTACAACACACAGTCACACCACCTTAAATATTAAACCAAGTCAGTTCTTGTCAAACAATCATCTGAGAACTTGATCACATTAAACATTGTAATTTTCTAATATAAGAGCATAGTACTCAAATATTTTGTTAAAATTTTACTATAAACAAATTTTGATGTGTGAGATCTTAATTATGTACATATTTTATGTACTGAATGTATCTTTATATTTATAAGTAAAACGTCAGCAAAACAAGCAAACGCTAGTAATTTCATTTTATATATCTCGACTTGTCTATAAAGTCTATATCGTCTTGTATGTTTGTACCAACATATACAGGAGAATGTGTATTTGAAGTACAATTTCGACATATCAGTAATTAATTGCACTCCGTCTAGGTTGTAGAGGTCATTCAACACGTTTCTATCCATACTGATGTCCGATATATGTATGTATTGAAACACTAATATTTAAACCTTAAATATTATGATTTTTTGTTTTGAAGACTTATCAAACCGGTGATTTCTTTGATCTACATGTGTAATAAAACTTGGATAGTACGCAAATTAAAAATTAAAAGCTATCATAATAAACATTATTTATTATTTTTAAAAACGAATATGTAAATATTGAGATAATATGCATTTAAGGGAATTGAACAAACAGAACAATATTTTTACAGAACTACAATTTTACGTGCTTCTTTAAGACAGTGGCTATGACTTCCCAAAAATCAGGTCCAATAAGAAAAGAACAGCTAACGATGGCTTCCTTTACTATTTGTAAATGAGCAAAAAGAGTACATTTATCGCCTTTTATGACACCCTATATTAGTAATAAGCTAAACCCTATATTAGTAATAAGTCTTATTCCTAGCCAAGATTAGACAACCTATTCTAGGTGATGCAGTATTCCACAGCCTTCGTCTCCCTACCGTTATTCCACATTATATGGAGTTGGAATAACCTGCACTCTCCATACACTCTCCTCTGTTAGCCGTCATCTCAACATTCACACGTTTTTTTGCCATCTTTTTATTTTAGAGTAACTGTGACAATCATAATTTGTCAATTCATATTTATTTATGTAAATGCATACTGGATTTCATCAAATTTAAAAAAAAACTGATTTAAATTAAATACATAGATTACTAAATAAACTAATTTGCAATAAATATAACAGACTTTTTGATAAATATAACAGGTATCTCGCTATTCAAAAACAATCCGAAACTCCTTCAAATACATGTACTTAATAACGGTAGCATAAAAGCCTCCATGCACTATACGAAGTCCACATGCCACACAATGAGCCGTCCTCTCGTGAGCGCACTACACCAAAACACATGTCCTGCGGTCAACGGATTTGACATAGACATCATAACACTCAAGAACAGTATTTTTATGATTGTACATAAACCAGGTTTGATACTGTTGCAATCTGATATTGGTTTAATCTGCTATTTGTCTCCGTGCAGGGGCGGAGTAAGAATATTAATCCCTGTAGCCGAGGTCAACCTGTCGTAAAAGGCGATAAAACAACCCTATGTACGTGGTAGCCCCAAGCCCGTCATAACAACCAACCTTAAGTCTTAAGTATGCCGCTATAATAACTTTGAGTGGTGTTCCGGCCAAACCAAAGTTCATTATGCGACGGTAACTGTCAGCCTGTCAGCCGTTCTTTAGCAATTAAAAAAAAATTTGATTATCTGTGAGTTTGACAGAACGCTTTCGTAAATAAATAATATTTCATAAATAAAAATGTAATTATTTATTAATTGGAATACAATAGGTGTTTTTTTATTGCTGTAGGACAAAAGACAGGCTGACGGCCCGCTTAGAATTTAGCAGTTACCGTCGCCTGTGGGTGTTTGCAACGCCAGTGGCATCGCGAGCACGCTGCTGTCGCATAAGGGTACAGGAACTTGGGTCACTAATGCCGGAACACAACACAAGGTTATTATGGCGGCATACTTAAGACCAAAGGTGGTCGCCATCCAGACGGGTTTGAGGCCCTACCACGTAGCTAGGGTGGGTTGTTTTGTCAGCTTTTACGACAGGCCGACCCCGGCCGCAGAGGTTAGTATTCTTTCTCACCCTCCCCTAGACTTTTAAGCTCCTGGAAAAAAATTTCCTGTCCTGTGATCACATTATTATAATGAGTGATTTTAATATATGCCTTTTGAAACGTGACCATCGTTCTCTAGCTTTTGAAAATATTGAGAGTTTTAGTAATTTAGCCATTCTTCCTCTATCAGCAACTTATCATTTCCCTAATTCTGTTCCAACAACTGAAAACAAAGTCAAATGAAAACATTATTTTTATTCAATATGTCAATCTAAAACTTTTAATTATTATTAAAATTTATTTATCAAATTCACAGTAATTACATTGGCATAATAAAAATGCACAAAAAACCATTAAGGTTTGTTTTTTTTTATTGCGTAGGACAGCAAACAGGCTGACAGCCCGCTTAGAATTTAGCAGTTACCGTCGCCTATAGGTGTTTGCAACGCCAGTGGCATCGCGAACACGCTGCTGTCCCATAAGGGTACAGGAACTTGGGTCACTAATGCCGGAACACAACACAAGGTTATTATGGCGGCATACTTAAGACCAAAGGTGGTCGCCATCCAGACGGGCTTGAGGCCCTACCACGTAGCTAGGGTGGGTTATTTTGTCGCCTTTTACGACAGGCCGACCCCGGCCACAGAGGTTAGTATTCTTTCTCCACCCCTGCACGGATAAAAATGTACAATGATATCGAAACTTTTTTTTTTGGTCTCGGGGAAAAATCCTCTCTTGATGGGTTCCTCCGGCCCGGGGCGACTGAGGGATATGTGGGACTCCGGGTAAGTTGTCGGCCATTCGACTACCCACTAAAAATCCCTGCTGTTCATCTATCGCCTACGCCCGGGCCCACGGATATGGCCTGCCGATCTTGTGGTCCGGGCCGACGCCGACTCACCCTTTGTCTCAAGGCGGGCCCCTTCTAAAGTGTTGGTGCCAGGGGGTAAGAGTTTCGTCCTCCCCGTCGCTCCTGTGTGTTAAGGTGTTGAGGGGGGCCGCGGAACAGCACGCGGCCCTCACCCTCGCGGTAATAGTGCGGGCGGCGGATCCTCCCCCGAGGGGCCGCCCGCGGTCGCTTTCTATGGCGGCCGCAGGTCGTTAGTTGCCCTCCGGCGCCGACGACGTGGCCTGCGTTAGCGAGAGGGGAGTGTGGTGGTGGACTTCCGCTCCCGCTCTGCCCCCTCCTTTGCGGGCATGACTGCTTCGCAAAAGGAGGCGACGGCCGTCCATCCAGAATCGCCCACGATTATTGACAGAACCAGGGCCGGGAGCGACAGGTCCGCACCGATTTGGGCGACGAGGGCGCGGCATGCCATCAAAACTTAAGTCTACGCACGTTCAAATAAATAATTAAAATTAGGTTATAAATTCTCTAAAAATATTTTTTAAGTGAGGTTTTATTATTTTTTTTGGGTTATATTATCTCTTTTATTTATTTTATTCTCTGAATAAACCTTCATTTACGTGTTCAGGTCTAAATATTCTTTGCTCTGTACACGTATGTTCTGAATCATTCGCAGCAAATACTCGGCATTTCCTACCTATATGTACCGCAATATTGCCCGGGCAGTTTCGAATATTGCTCTAAAATGTTAATAGTAGATGACCAAAGAACTAAATAGATTTCACAGAATACTTCTTATATAATTAAAAATAATATAGTGATAATAATAAAAATAGTTTTTTGTGTATAATCCATTTTAACGTTTAATTCCGCTTCGGGGGCCGCGGACCATTTTACGATTTTTCCTTCTCCACTTCTTTGGTAGTGGTTGGTTCTTGATAGTAGCTCGCATATCACCCTTCACGATGTCAATCCACCACTTTTTGGGCCTACCCTTTCTGCTGGGTCCTGGTGGAGGCGGCATGGCTAGACACTTGTTTCCAACGTAAGTAGTAGTAGTTTTGTATGTATAATAATAGTAGTAATTAGAACAATGAAATTAAATAAACCTGACTTTCTTAAATCATTCTAGCTAGGAATTTAGTACTTCGAGTTTGAAGTTTCGTAAACGCTTCTAGAGACTGAATATTCTTACAAGCCGACGGCACCATAAAACGTCGCATGATGTTATACTCCATTGAAATTTATATTTGAATAGGAAATTGACTTTTAATTTAAGCAAAGATCCAGTGTATTAAAAATATATATGTAATTCATTTCACTTTTGAATGAACAAAACATTCAGGACATGAAACAACAGACATGATTCGCACTACACAGAGAAAGCGATTAAAAACCAACTTATCACGTATATTATAATAATATTAAAGAACATGTGACAAAATAAGATAACAGTTCATTATTCCCCACTACTGGACTTAGACCTTCCTGCATGGAATAGAAGTCACGTTTATCGAAGATAGCTAGCGTGTTATGCACAGCGTAGATAAGGCGTATAGGTTGCATCACATCATTCACTTCTGCTAAAAAGTACATACGTTATAATCAAATTCGAGTTGGCTTTGAGTTGCTTCTCATGTGTTGATACTGACCGCCACACATTGGTCATGACCAATGTGTAAATCATTTAAGTTAAAAGCATTATTGAAAAGAAAAATCTGTTCAGCTATAAAAGACTGTTAGACACATAAAAATGTTAATTATCTCAAGCCTGAGCAATAATATTTGATATATATACGTAGGTATATTTTTATAACCATACCCTAGGTACCCCGTGCCGTCGGTACCCGATTTTCACGCTGCCGTGATCACCGTAGGGGCCGAACTTTACACGCATCACTCGCTTGTATTTGAAAATACTTTTTTTATAATACGAAAATATTTTGTTTTATTTCTTTTATAAATCTAAATAGAAGTCTCAAACGACTAATTTTCGGTGATAAAGCTTTGTCCTTAAAGGTACCACGCTACTACGTATTGGCACTAGAAAAATATTTATGGGCATTTTTGGAGCGATGTGAAAAATATTAGATGGGTGGATTGCAGTGTGACTACCACCTTGAATAAGTAAACTAGATGAACCTTTTAAATAAAAAATATTAATAATAATGATAATTTCTTCCCAAGTTATATATTTAGTTATATATTTAATGACGGCTTTCTTTTAAAACTACCGCTTTAGTGTCTGAAGCTCACTTTATTCTTTCTTCTAGTCCGTTTTGTATTCGTAGTCCTTGGAATCTCAGGTGGTAACACTATAAGTTTTTCTTTAGTTAATCTTTCTTATAAAATTCAGCGAACGTGATTTATAACTTAAGTTTCATAAATTGTAGCTGCAGCAACGTAGACCACTTTCCAGCAGCTTGTGATTGTGGTCAACATGGTTTGGAGGTGCAGGGGTTCCTGGTCTCCAATAGGTTTATTGTTGAGGCAGAGTTCTTCTTCGGAGGTCTTCTTAGGAGTAGTTTTCCAAATAAAAGTCACTTCCAGGATTCCATGATTTATTAACAAAGTGCGCTGTTTATATTTACAAAAAAGGTACGTGCATAGATGCTATGTTACAATGATATAATGCTAAATATGCTAAGCTAACACGATACAATATACAAGTATAAAATGTAACTGTTTGAGCGAGACGGAATATACCTGCGTATCGTGTCGCACACCGTAAATATAAAACGTTGTTTTGCTTCACCGGTGAAGTCGATAGTCCCCAAATTAATAGTACTCTTGCCATTCGTGGCCGCTATCAACTGTCCCCATGCAGCGTTCGAGCCGGGAGCGCACCTCACAGGAGACGCGCCCCGAGCACGCTGCCACGGCTGATCGACCCCGCTCCCACGGGGTCGGAATGCCTTTTCCGCCCGATGTCGCTGTCGTTAGTCGTCTGAGACGATGACAGCCTTAGCTGTAAAAAAAAAAACTGCGCTCGCCGCATTTGTCTCGTTCGCTTGTAAGCGTGAAGAGCAGATCGTGGTGCTGCTACAGTGGTATTAGTATTGAAGGGCTGCTGCGATTTGCTTCACGATATCTCGCCATCGCTCTATTCTATTTCTGGTGTTTTTACTGCACTCGTGCAAGGGATCGCCTACTGTGGATTTAATCTGGTCGGCCCATCGCATGGACGATCTACCGTGCGGTCTAGTGCCCTCCACTCCACCCTGTATGACAAAACTCTCAACTGAGTCGCCATAAAGCGGTTAAGACGTGTCCAAAATATTGAAGAATATGAGTCTGGACCGAGACAGGTAGACGCTGCTTGATACCAAGTTCTTGGAGTATAGAGGCATTTATCCGGAACTCAGTCCATGATTCTCCAAGTATTCTTCTCCAGAGCGTCTATTGTCTTTTTTTCCAGTTCCTGTACTCTTATGGGACAACAACGTGTTCGAGATGCCACTGACTGATGCCACGAGACGGTAACTGTTAAATTCTAAGCGGGCCGTCAGCCTGTCTGCTATCCTACAGCAATAAAAAAATACCTCTCTTCACTTTTTCTATGCATCCACCTCCACTCGAGATCTTCGCTCCAAGATAGATGTAAGGCTCAACTATAGCGCAGTCCGCAATTCGAGTGACTTCTGATGGGTGGATGTTGGCGTGGTCTGTAGACCACGAATCTGAATGTATTCATCATTTTGGTTTCTCTGCGGTTGGTTTTTAGCTTGTCTTAAGTCACGAAAAGAAGGTTGCTGCAAATATTAGGGCTTCTTGATTCAGTATTTATGCACTGCTCCCAACATTTGTCGGAACAATAACAACCCATAGCGTCCCACTGCTGAGCTTGGGCCTCCCCCTTGAAGGAACGGTCAATATACCCCGCGCTTCTCCGAGGTGAATTGATGGGTTTCACATACCGGTGATCACGGTATGCAGGTATCCTCACGATAATTTCCTTCACCGTCGGTACATGGCAATTATGCTATAATATGCAAATTAGGTCAGAAAAAATGCCTAAGCGATGCATGCCACTGTAGGATTCAAACTCGGGGTCTCCAGATTGGTTTCTAAATGTGATACAACTTAACTACGAGGCACCTAGCACAATATCTAGAATAAATTATTAATCTGATAATAATTAGTTCACGAATTCAATAAATATTCACACAAAAGCACAATGTGGAGCCATTCGTGAACTGTGAAATAGTCTGGGCGGATGCCAAGTAAAGCTGCAGGGAATGACTGCATTAAATTACTATATAATTGATTTATTATTTGTGAAACGCAAAAAACTATTTATTCTACATCCGATCCTAATGAATGCTACTAGTTGTAACCCAGCTACGAGCTACAAAGCGCACTACGAAAGTCGTAGTCAACTTGTATAGTTGTATAAGACGCGTACAATTTGTAAAATGTATCACTGTAATCAATTACAGATTTACACAGCTTTTTACAGACAATTATAGAACACATATTAATGGCGGTATATTTGTAATCTTTAAAGATAGCCGGTAGTCAGTCAGCGGATCAGCACGGCAATATAGACGCAATGAGATCACTATTAGGCATTACTAAATTGGAAAATGGACTGCATTCATAATATGTCATTGAATTAAACAAATAATTGTATTAATAAAATAATATGTTAAGTAGATTTTTATGATTGATATACACCGGATTCCAAATGTATTGCTTAAGATGTAACCAAGGAGAATTAGAAGATTAAATAAATAAAAATACGGTGACAAGTGACATAGTAATCTGCAGAGCATGTGTGTTATGTATAATAAATAACTGATATACTGCTTAATTTATTTTCTTTCATAAATAAATACATAATATATTTACACATATGCATCCAAACTAGAGACGGGAATCGAAGCCGTGAACCTCGTATGCGTTTTATATGTAATATCAGTAGCTCCCCGGAGGTTGTCGAATTTAGCAAGCTTTAATCTACGTCACAGTAAACTAACATTAGCTCGTAATAGGTAGTGCTCTGTTTCAAAAGGCAATTACACAATAGTATCGTTGCCAGTCAATATCGTATCGAATGTTGCCGACACATCGGCAGGCAAATCGCCTGCAGGCAATGGCGGGACATTTGCTACGCAATGATTTATGGCCATCTGTTATCGACACTACGCAGCTACCCTTCTCGTGTCGACAACTAGTGCAGACTAACAAAGTCGCGGAGTCGAACTAGATTTTGTGTTGTAGTGTTGAAAAATATAGACTTAAAAAAATACGCATGACATTTTCACTAGGTATAAAATTAATGTATATAAAAAAAATCTTCTTTGCTTGGTACTGCATTTGGTATACCAAGCAAAAGTATCTTAATTCATTATAAGGAGTACTACCCAGCACCCACTAGTCTGTAAGTATGCGGTCTTAATTACATAACCCAGATTTCAGTACCCCTATGCGCATAGGAGCGTGTTCACGGTGTCTCGGGCGTCGTTATAATCATCAAAACCACCAGGGGCCAACGTTGGTTTTCTATCAGGATTGGGGCGTGTCAATCTTATAAATTCTGCTTTTTTATTCCCAACTTTCTCAATACACGAATAGTATATTTTATTGCTGTAGGACAACAGACAGGCTGACGGCCTGCTTAGAATTTAGCAGTTACCGTCGCCTATAGGTATTTGCAACGCCAGTGGCATCACGAACACGCTGCTGGCCCATAACGGTACAGGAACTTGAGTCACTTATACTGGAACACAACACAAAGTTATTATGGCGGCATACTTAAGACCAAAGTTGGTTGAAATCCGGACGGGCTTGAGGCTCTACCACGTAGCTAGGGTGGATTGTTTTGTCGCCTTTTACAACAGGCCAACCCCGGCCATATAGGTCAGTATTCTTTCTCCACCCCTGCACGGATAAAATAATAGTATGTACCCTGGACGAACACTGACAAAAACTACGCGCATTAGTTTCGTAGTTGAAGTGAACTGAATTCTATGCATCGAAATTAAACCTTTATACAGCTGAGGTTAACCACTTGGAAGATAATTAATCTAATATACATGTGCAAACAGCTAAACACACTTAATTCGCTAATACAATTTAAAATAACATATACATTTGATACTTGACGATTTATAATAGATTTATAATTATACCCATTCCATGGTCGTAACCGAATTCCAGAAACGGACGACCAATAACTATGTCAAATGTACACATTTTTATTACATTCATTTCTCTTGCATTCATAAATGTTATTAAATGAAACCAACAACTATTTGATCCCGAAATAAATATAAAATAAATATTCTTCTCCGTACCATACTCATGCCATGACCAAATTCGCCAACCCAGTGGTGCGTGTACACTCCCGCCCGCGTACCCTGTGTAGGCTCGCGATTTTTTGTAAGATTTTTCAGTTGAATACGCCGGCGCCGAACTCAGTGCCACTGATTAATTGACTATTGATTGAATCTGATCTTCGAGTTACGAATAAGATTTTTAAGTTGTTTGTATAAATCAATAAAAGTTACATTTTTAAGGTTTTTGAAATTTGTTTTATATTTATATATTTTAATATCTATTATTTGGTGACAGATATATTATTTGTACATATTAAAACTTTAAAGTTCTGCACAGATATAAAAAGGTCTGCCTTATCAGTTTCCGAAGAAATCCTAATGTAGATCGACTAAGAACGTGCCCAAATGGCGCCGTTACAATTTTTTTTTTGGCTTAGAGGGTCTTATGGTAATCGAAATTTGCAGGAACATTTATTAAATTTATGTATAAATTAAAATTTTAAACGATAAGAAACAGTTCTGTACCCAATTATTACAAAAAAATATACACATTTTTTTGCATACGTTATTCGGTATCGGGAATAGAATTTCAACAACACAAATACACAACCACTTAGTCTTTGTGCTGCTGGGGCTCTTCGATTATAGCTGTAGGAGGCACTGACACGAACTACTATCGATTGCGCTAGTTAGTTTCTTGAAATACTGGAATAGAACAAAAATCGAGGAAAACGACGCAACGCGTGCGCAGCGTATGTTTTTAATGAAAGAATCGAGAGGCGGCAGCGTGGTCGTAGAATAGGGATGGCAACGCATTTTCTTAGATACGATTAGCTCGATACTAGGAAATATTCGCGGTAAATTGGTTGTGCTAAATACGTAACATACGTCAAATACATTGCTATCTCTTTTGATTAAAGACGGTCCACTTAAAATAAATAATACACTCAATTTTTTATTCGTCAAATACTTTGCTATCTCTCTCTTTTGAATTGCAGACGGCCAGTTTAAAGAAAAATGGAGATTTACAATATAATTGATGCGTCATTAATATGAACAATTAACATGCCTATTACAAAGCTGAGGGGACCGTGTTTTGTAATGACGTCGGCGATCTGTAAACCATACGTCACTGACATTTGCCGTTACGGAACATCGCATGTCCAAAATCTGTTTCGGATAGATTTCAACGTCATAAAGAGATGAAAGATGTAATGTATGATTTTATTTCTGGAACTATACAAAACTTTTAAGAATAACAAAATTGTTATGTCTTCTTAATATTATATATATATATGTTCTTCTTCTTCTACTAAATGTTGTAATAACATTATTAATACTTAAATCTGGTTTGGCCGGTGTATTGCAAAGCGATATATTTCATTAAACTTAAGTTAATCTTTAGCCTATCGTTTGATATCCTGAAATGAGTTTCACGACCCTAAAATGGGGAATAATATACAGCGAGCAAAAAATTCCCAAATTTGCAATTAATAAATAAATATTTTTTTAAATTCGAATCTAATAGTATTTGTAAAACATTTCTACACATATTTACATATGTAATATGTTAGGCTAAGAGAACTGTCTTTTACCAGCTAGATATAAAACTAAGTACAGGCACCGTATTTACAAATTAGAGAGAGGTTTCAGATACATCTCTATCATACTTTTACGCCCATAGATAATTTTATAATATCTTTTTGAAACAATCCGATACTTATTTTAGTCTAGGTATTATATATATATATATATATATATATATATATATATATATATATATATATATATATATATATATATATATATATATATATATATATATATATATATAACCTCCTTCAACTCACTGGTAAGGAACACTATTTTTATTTATAATTTATCTTATGTCTGTACAATACTCGTATATGTAGTTAGTATGAGTTTTACTTTCCTATTATATGTACTAGGGGTGTTCAATAAAAAGTGATAATGTGTATGACACAATAACACAATAATCTTTTTTAAATGTTATTTTATTTTTCGACGTACACTTTTCAGCTTTTGTATAAACTTTATATTTTTTTTCTAAAAGTAAAATTCCCTTTTAAAAAAAATATTTTTCCTGATCCCTAAAAAATCGTGTACCACGGCAATTACTGCATCATCATCTTCAAATTTATGGCCCCTAAGATGTTCCTTTAACCGCAGAAACTGGTAGAAATCACTAGGAGCTACGTCCAGTGAATATGGAGGATGTTTCATCAATTCGAAGCCAGCTTCTTGAATGGCAGCCATCGCAACTCTGGACGCCCTTGTGCCCAGGGGCGTTATCTTGGTGAAACAAAACAACTTTAGCAAGTTTGTCACACCGTTGCTTGCGTATTTCCTCACGCAACTTTATTATTTGTGCTACGTACAAAAATTCCTTAATAGTGGCTTATGTTGCTTTTATGTTAAGTCTTGATTTACCAACTCCGTTGTAAAATTTTTCAAGCAGAGATATTTTATTACCGCGCGAACTTCAATTTTATCCATTTTTAAGATCACGTTCCGACACAACGCATACAAATGATTTCTATTTTTAAAAAATGAATGAGAATTTATTGCTTTTTTAATTATTCTGGGATATGCCTGTCAGTATTTATATTTTTACTTTCCAAGGAGAATGTATCGCATTTTCTCTATTTATTGTAAAACTCTCGTATTTTATATTACCTTCTTTTATTTAATGGTATTTAATTTTGTATGTAACCGTTGTGCACAGTGACCGACCTATTCCAAGTACATATTGATTTTAAATAAGACGGTGATCTGAAAGAAATCACTATTTATGATGAAACCGCACTATTGCACATTTGTTAAGTTTTTTCTGTGATTTTTTCACGTAGGAACAGCAGACAGGCTAACGGCCCACTTAGTAGTAAACAGTTACCGTCACCTATAGAGGTTTGCGACGCTAGGGGCACCGCGAACACGCTGCTGTCCCATAGGTGTACAGGAACCTGAGTCACTAATGATCGAACACAACACAAGGTTATTATGGCGGCATGCTTAAGACCAAGGGTGGTAGCCATGTAGGCGGGCTTGGGGCCTTATCACGTAGCTGCGGTTGTTTTGTTGCCTTTTGCGGCAGGCCGAAGTCGGCGGCAGGGGTTAGTATTCTTACTCCGCCCCTGCACGGAGAGAATAATTGTTCAATAAAGAATATTTTATTTTATTCTACGTTAAAATTAATTATCGTTTCTATAAAATTTGTAGGTTACATAACATACTGAAAATTGTGTATATTTGTGAATTAATTAAACCGGCCAACGGGGCGTGTAGATTTACGGTGCTCACGAGCGCGTGCCCGTACACGCTTCACGAAATAGTATATGTGAACGTATATATACATATATATGTATTTTAAATTTAATTATAACATTTCAATTTATAAATGAGATTAAAATACATACAGAACTTATTACATTTATACCTATATCATATTATAATATCAAATAATATTTTTCAAGGCCTTTATTTGTTAGGGTTAAAACTAGATTTTATATATTTATCCGCATTTTTATGTACAATATTTTTGAATGCGGCTGGAAATTTGAAAATAGCAGCTGAGAAAATGACTGTTGATACGTCAAAGATAGTTAACAATCCTTAAATGTTGTATAAATGCTACATTTTTAATATAGATATACAAATATACAATAGTTATTGTAACTTTGCGAAATCATTATTATTTTCATTGTAACTGCAAGCTAAATAAATCTGTCCAATTATTATTCTGCGTGTACATTAACTTTAAAGAAAGTTTTTACTAATTTTAATTAATTTATTTTAAGTATCCATTTTTTATTCATTAAATTCAATGAATAACGTTTTTATTACTTATGACAAAATATATGTAAGAATTGACAACAGTTCGATAGACTGCTGATTCAATGACTAAGTAAGTGTCATGTTCAATCGTGTCTGTGTCTAGAACTGAAACAACTTTTCAAGACCCGAAGAAAATTATATTTTTAAGGTTAATGAATAATTTTTATTCCTGATTTTATCTATTTTTATCCATGCAGAAGCGGAGAAAGAATACTGACTGTGCGGCCGGGGTCCGTCTGTCTACGTGGTAGAGCCCCAAGCCCGTCTGGATGGCAACCACCTTTGGTCTTAAGTATGCCGCCATAGTCTCCTCCTCCTTGAGTTGTGTACCTCATTACTGAGGGTCGTGATTCCCCTTATGAGAACCCAGTTTCTCTTTTATAATGTTCCTCCACCTGCGCCTGTCCTTGGCGTGGTGGAGTGTATCATAGAGCTTGGTGTTCAGTGTTGAGCGGATTTGGTCAGACCATCTCACCGAGCTGCGACCCCTTTGCCTCCTGCCATCCACTTTCCATGCCGCCATAGTAACTTTGTATTATTTTCCAGCATTAGTGACCCAAGTTACTGTACCCTTATAGGACAGCAGCGTGTTCGCAATACCACTGGCGTTGCTGTCGTACTAAATAAATAAAAAATTTAGTATGACTGTCTATAACTCAATTCTCATCTGAAAATCACCACATTTTTTATTAAGGTAAAAAGTTCATGAAATTCTACTACTGTACTATACGTTATTAATGTGTAATTGTTTGAAGTCCTTTTGATGCTACTTCCGTAGTTTTTGAATTTCAGGAATAAATATAAAACCAAGTATTTCCTTTTTAAAATATTAAAATAAATAAATACATTATTTAATATATGTATAACTGATACTTAAGATATTATGAAAAATCTATATTTTCAGTAAAATCATTCTTAAATATATTTACAATTTCTAAGTTAAGTAACTTTTTTATTATTCAACCGCTATTCTATATCGAAGTTAGATCTTTATATCAAATTAAGGAGCAGGATAAGAGGGCTGTCCTTCGCAGGCCCTTGCATCCCAATTTACAAGGTATTCCGTTAAAAGGGAAGACCAATTTGCGACTGGGATCCAAATAAATTGTCTTACATTAGAGAATTTCATGGTTTCCGTTCAATTATTTTGTTTGTTGGTACGTATTAAAATAATGGCTTTGTTGTGATCGTTCGGTGAATATTTTCAACATTGTTTATGACTGTACCATGCCTGTTCACTATAAGCATGTTTTATCTTTACTGACATCTGCTACAAGGGCCAAGCGGAAAACAGTGCAGTTTTCAACGACCAGCATAATAGCTTGGTTATTTTTAGTACATATAGTACAACAAAAATGGTTGTTATTTTTATTATTTTATAGTATTGTAAGCTTAATTATTGTAATATTGATTAGTTACGTGGTACATAATTTGTTGTCCGTACTTTCTTTCTTTCTCCTTCTAATTGTATATAACAAAGAAAAGTTGATATGTTTATTAGAGGAGTGTAAGTAGTTCAAACTACTAAGGCTTGTGTAAATTTCACCTGCCAATTGATATTTGTTTTTTGAAGTGGAAATTTTTGATGCATACCTCACCGTATACCCTCAGGGTAGTGTTGTGTAAGCCTCTTGTACAATATGTGCCTATAATTGACAAGTACGTTGCTGATATACCAAATAGTGTGTCATTTTACCACCAAGAGGGGAGCAGTTACATCTTGTTAAAGGACGTACTGTTATTCTCTTACAAGTATTCGTTTAAATCCTCTTTAACTTTATAAATATATAACTTTAAATATATCAAAGTAATAACTTACTTTGAAACATAAATAAAAGGAGCCTGCCTATATCAGAACAAAAAATATCTTTCATTTAGTTTTTTTACACTCATTACTAGACCGTTTTTCTCTTTTTGCCCTTTTTCTGTTGAAAGAGATAAAAAATGAAGATGAACTGCGGAGGTGCAGAGTAAATACGGGGTTTCTCAGTGGTTCCTTGATAACAACTAAAATTTATCGATATTTTCAGGATTTTGTACAATATTTATTTACAAGTTAAATTACAATATTGAAAGAATATATAGAATTATTTATTAGATAGAGTGGAGCCCCAACTAGACCCAGCCAGTTATTTACACATATAGTTTGAGTGATAGTATTCTGGAACGCGTATTTGAGGTGAGAGACCTTGGGGTTCACTTGGACTTTAAATTGACATTTTGTTCCCATGTGAATCACATAGTTAATAAGGCTTTCCAAATTTTGGGATTTATTCTTAGAGTTGGAAAAGATTTTAAAATGCCCTCCACATTGACCTTACTGTATAATTCTTACGTGAGATCCATCTTGGAATATGCATCTACAGTGTGGAACCCACAGTACAATATATATAAAGACAGTATTGAATCCGTACAAAATAAATTTATAAAACACTTGAAATATAAATGTGATCGTATGAATCAACAATTGCCTGAAATTTATTCATTATCAGTGCGGAGGGCTATGAGAGACCAAGTATTTTTATTCAAGTTACTCAACAATCACATTGATTCCCCTTTCCTTATAAGTCAGGTATTCCTGAGGTGTCCCCGTTTAAATTCAAGGCAGGTGTCACTTTTTTCTTTACCTTCATTAAAGTCGAATCTAGCAAGAAACACTCTTTTACACAGATCTTGTTTTGATTATAATAAATCTTACACCAGTGTAGACATTTTTTGCTCTAACATTATAAATTGAAAATATTAGAATTATGTAAATGACTAAAGTATTAAGTATTATGTTTAGATCTCTCAATTATTTTTTAATGTATTTTGTAATTTTAATTTTATGACATCACTATTTATTATTCTATTGGATGATGCAGTTATGTGTATTACCTGTTCACGACGAACGTAAACAAACATAAAGGTATGTGCTAGACGACGGCAATACCGCATCGACGGCCGTATTAGCTATGCGGCGGCAATACCGAATCGACAACCAAACGTGTAAATATTTAGAATTAAGTGAATTATTGCTGTTTACATAATGTTGTAGAATAAACTATGTATTTTGTATGTGTTTTATTCGGGGACGTGTTAGACCTATGTACAATATTATGGGTGCGTAGGGGAATATTATGGCTGGCACGTCCCTTAGAAGATATAATGGATAGATTGTATTAGATTTAATTACTTTGTAATAGTTGTTCCCTCCCAGCAGTAAGTCCCGGACCGATCCCTGGCATTATTATGGGTCAGGTAAGGTCCGGGTAGTTCAACCGGGGCACACGCTCCCGCAAATATGCAAAATTGCAGGTAGGTGTGTGCTCCACGACAATGCGGGTGTAAATGAATAAGGCCCCCCTCGTCCGCGCGCCTTTTATATGACGGCGGTGCGGGGCGAGGTAGGGCAAACATTACGCGCGGCGAAAAGCCATTAATATAGTTCGGTGCTTACAGATACTATTGAGAGGATAGGCTGCTGGAAGGGAGCAATATAATGAAATACGGATGAATAATGTAAATAGCGATAAGTATAGTATATAAGGAAAATAAAGTTAAGGGGGTGAGGTCGGTCAGGCGCGGTAACAGAGTGGGGATAATTAGGATAAAAAGCGGGTCGAAATGGGGAAAAAGGGCACTGACACTCCGGCTCCAGCGCCCGCACTGCACGGACGTGTATACGCCCGCGCACGCTATCGAGCCCCCCACACCGCACCTCGCCGCACTCGCCGCATCGAACGGACAGCCGCCGCACCTGGGCCTATTGTTCAGTGAGCCAGTGTGACTCATTGCTCAGTTACGCACAGTGCCGGCGCGTTCCCACGCTACAGTGCATTGTTTCGCCGAACGGGTGGACACAATTACGTTGCGAGTTTAAATTGCAACCTAATTGCGATCTGCCTTAAAGGTTGCTTTGGTCATACAGTTTGTAAATCCACGCGAGTGGTCAGCCAAGGGATACCCAGCGGTGCTAACGCACTTGGCTGAGGCGTGCCCCGAGCGCCTGCCGTTCCCCTTCAGGGAAAGGCAAACTCGGACGGGTCTGGACCACCCGGCCTTGGGGGGACCCCTAGTCGGGCCCAGATATCGCCCAATCTCCACCTTACCCATCCCTCCTTCCATTCTTTGGGGCTGATTTTCCCCCAAAGCAGATAGGGACCCTTCGCACATTAAGATTGGCGAAGGTCTACACAGCTTAGGGCTCACGATAGGACGCACCCCCTGCCTACCCCGGCAGAGGGACTTTTTACACACTCGGACACATCCCCGGGCTGTCCCGCCTGAGGATGAACACGAGTAGGGACACCCCCTTCACCCCGACCCTGGCCGAATTCCTAAAATTCGTCCAGGGGACCAGCCCTGAAACGTTAAAAGGCCTGAACGGCCACATCGCGGCTTTCTACGGAAAGCACCTTCGGCCGCAACCGAAGCCCGCCTCCGCCGCACCCGCACCCCGCGTATCAGTTAATGCGCCCACCCCACCACTCGCGCCGCCAGCCCCCGCCGCAACCGCGCCCCGCAATCCAACGGGACCTGCCGCGTCACCTGCCGCGCCCCCCCCTCTGACCGCGCCCGCGCCCCGCAAGCCCGCCGCATCGCCAGCACCCGCTGCACCCGCGCCCCGCAAGCAACCGCGCGCCGCCGTTCCCTCCACCTCCCGCGGACCTGATCTCACCGCGTCTCTTCTCCCCGCCGACTCCGTCCTCAACGGAACGGCACACTCCCTCGCGGCTCTAATGAGCCCTTTCGCGTCAAATGCTCCGGCTTCCCCGGTAGAAAAGGGCCCCGAGGCCCAACTAACGCGCGCCACAAAGTCGGCATCTGGGTCTGAGAGCGACACGGACTCGTCCGAGTCGTCCTCGGACATGGAGGTCGACCCAAAAGTGGACTCGGAGGGCTTCCGAGTCCACACTAACAAAAGGAGGCGCAAGGCCCCCTCGTCAACCTCAGGCTCCGATGCTGCGCCGGCCAGCAAGGAGCCGCGTCAGGCGGAGCTGACGGCCCCGTTACCGCGTCGCGTACGCCCCCCTCCTCCCCTCATCATCAGAGATAAGCATCTCTGGAGGGATGTTCACGCGGCCCTCCCGCGTAACTCAATTCATCTCGTGGAAGCACGAGATATCTATCACGGTATCAGGGTGACCGTAAAGTCACCTGAAGACCACCGCGCCCTCACGCGTTACCTTCTAGAGCACCGTATAGGCTACTATACGTATGCTCTGGAAGACGAGAAGAGACTCCGCGTAGTCATCCGCGGACTCCCTAAGGAGGTCGAAACCTCCGAGATACTGGAGGATCTCCGCGCGCAAGGCCTCCCGATCCACGAGGTGCACCGAATGCACCGAGGAAACTCGCGGGAGCCATATAATATGGTACTCGCGGTCCTTGACCTCTCCAAAGAGGGCAAGGAAATTTTTAATGTCAAATCGGTGTGCGGGCTCTCGAAGCTTATCTTCGAGAACCCACATAACAAATCATCCCAAAGGCAGTGCCATCGCTGCCAATTATACGGGCACTCGGCACGCAACTGCCAGTCCCGGCCGAGGTGCGTCAAGTGCCTCGGTGACCACGGAACCTCGGAGTGCAACCGCACCCGAGAATCCTCCGACCCACCGGCCTGCGTCCTATGCGGGAAGACTGGGCATCCCGCGAACTACCGCGGGTGCTCGGCCGCCCCAAAAACCAAGCCCAAGGGCAAACCCATAAAGGGCAAACGCCCAGCCGCCGTCAAAGCGGCCGCCCCCAAACCGGTCTATGTGCCGGCACCTGCTCCGGCTTTCAACGCCTGGACAGGGTTCCCGGCTCTCCGGAACCCCCGGCAGCCCGTCGCAGGCTTCTCAGAGAAGCCTGCCCCTAAACCGGCCCCAGCTGCACCCGCCGCAGCACCGGTCATCACGTCCCCTTCCGTGGCGGAGGACATCGCGCTTGCGACCAAGTTCGCGACGTCCCTCCCATTTGACCTTCAAGAGGTACGCACCTTAGCGCAAAAGCTAAGGCAAGCGTCGTCGCTAAAGGACCAGCTAATCTTAGCCATGGAACATGGCGAGTTGCTGGAAATCCTGAGCCATAGGGCAACCCATTAATCACAAATGGATTGCACACGTAGGGAAAAACCCCGCTCTCTGACTCTGGCGACTTACAACGCCAACGGCCTACGTGGCCAACGAGAGTTGGTTCACGAGTTCCTGAAGGAAGAAAAAATAGATATTCTTCTCGTGCAGGAGACCCTTCTCAAGCCCAGTACTGGCGATCCTAGGATCGCCAACTACAACATCATCCGTAATGACAGGCGATCCGCCCCTGGGGGCGGCACGCTTATCTACTACAAGAGGTCGCTGCACTGCACCCCAGTAAATACGCCTCCGTTAGAAAATCTCGAAGTTTCTGCCTGCAGATTAGCGATGACAGGCCATCAGCCCATAGTCATCGTCTGCGCATATCTCTCCTGCAACCGCCCGCTACCTCAAGCAGAGCTTGCATCCCTCTTCAGTCTAGGCCCTTCGGTTATCATCGCGGGTGACCTAAACTGTAAACACACCAGCTGGAACTGTTCCACATCCAACACTAACGGAAGAGCTCTACTCCGTCACTCTGACGAATTGCTTTTCGGCATCCTAGCCCCCATTACGCCCACCCGGTACCCGTATAATCGGGCCACCGGAGGCACCCCTAACGTTCTCGATCTGGCGCTACTGAAGGGCGTTTCCCTCCAGTTCCGCTCAATCGAGTCCCTAGATGACATCGACTCGGATCACCGCCCGGTCGTCCTTAAACTAGGCCCTCCACCCGACCAGACGCCTCAGACCAAGTCAATCACCGACTGGTCCAGGGTCAGGGACTTACTCCAACATGGAGGATTCGATGACCCTGAGCAGGCTCCAGCCCCTATTAGGACCCTTCAGGACACGGAAGGGGCGATCGAAACCCTCACCGGCCACCTCCAAACCGTCGTTCGGGAGTCCACTCGGCAAGTTCCGTACGAGGACGGCCGATTGGCACTCCCGAGGGACGCGAGAGAGATGCTGAGGAGGAAGAGAGCCGCCGCCCGAGCCTACGACAGCTTCCCATCAGAAGAGAACCGAGTCGCCTTTCGTTCACTTCATCGGGAAGTGAAAGCCCGCATTCAGGAACTCAGGAACCAACGCTGGGAGAGCCTGCTCTCGGAGATCTCCCCAACGCACCAGGCATACTGGAGGTTGGCGAGGTCACTGAGAGCGGAATCCCTCTCGACCATGCCGCCTCTCGAAAAACCCGACAACACTGTCGCGTTTGACGACGACGAAAAGGCTGAGTGTCTCGCCGAGAGCCTCAAGGAGCAATGCTCCCCCAATACCGCGCACGTCGACCCGGCCCACCTGCGCGAGGTGGACGCCGAGGTCGAACGGAGATCCTCTCTTCCCGCGGAAGACTCACTCGAGCCTGTCACGGTAAAAGAGGTACAGGACCTAATAAAAGGCCTCAAGCCCCGGAAAGCTCCCGGGGCCGACGGCATCCCCAACAAGCTGCTCAAGCTACTCCCGATACATCTGTTGATGATTCTGGTAGGCATCTTCAATGCCGCCATAGATAACTGCTCCTTTCCCTCCGCCTGGAAGGAAGCCGACGTCATCGGCATCCGGAAACCAGGAAAGCCCGCTGCGAAACCTAGCAGCTACCGTCCGATCAGCTTGCTCAGCGCGCTGGGCAAGCTGTACGAACGCCTCCTCTTGAGCAGACTCAGAGACTTCGCTTATGAAAATAAGCTGATCCCCGACGAGCAGTTCGGCTTTCGAGCCCGACACTCGTGCCCCCAGCAAGTGCTCCGCATCACGGAGCACGTGCTCTCGAACTTCAATCGCGCCCCCAAACCCTGGAAGACGGGTGCTGTCTTCTTCGATGTGGCGAAAGCCTTCGACAAGGTCTGGCACAACGGCTTGATTTACAAGCTGTACAAACTGGGAGTGCCAGATAGACTCGTGCTCATCTTACGAGACTTTCTCCTTGATCGGAGCTTCCGCTTCAGAGTGGAGGGCACGCGCTCATCTCTCCAGCCCATCAGAGCCGGAGTCCCCCAGGGCTCGGCTCTGTCCCCCCTACTTTTCACGCTGTACACCAGCGACATGCCCCGTACCCCACAGGTACATCTCGCCTTATACGCAGATGATACCGCCCTCTTCACATCCGATATCAATCAATATCGGATCTGCAGTCGTCTCAACACGGCGGTTGAGACGCTGGGCAACTGGTTCCGCACTTGGCGGATCGAGTTGAATCCGGACAAGAGCGCAGCGATCATGTTCGCTCGCGGTCCCCGCACTCAAAATGAGAGTCGGCCGACTCGCACGAGTCGGCACTCTCTTTTCCCCATAAAGCTATTTGACCGCGTCATCCCCTGGGTTGATGAGGTCAAATATCTAGGAGTCACTCTAGATAGAGGCCTGTACTTCAGCAAACACATCAGGACGGTAAGGAACAGAGCACACTTTGTGCTCGGTCGCCTCTACCCAATGATATGCCGGAAGAGTAAGATGTCCCTTAGAAATAAGGTGACACTTTACAAAACCTGCATCCGACCGATCATGACGTACTCGAGCGTAGTCTTCGCCCATGCCGGCAAATGCTACATCAGTTCGATGCAGCGGCTGCAGAATAAGTTCTTGCGCATGGCAGTCCAAGCGCCACGTTACATGCGCAACGCGGACCTACACCGCGACCTGGAGCTCCTTCCCGTGAAGGAGTACATGGTATCCCTCTCGCGATCCTTCTTCGGTCTCGCTCCCCACCATCCCAATCCACTGGTGGTGGAGACAGTCAACTACACGCCCAACCGCCGAGCACCACCCGCGCGTCGCCGACCGCGAAACGTGCTCACGGATAGACGCGACCCCATCTCTAGGACGCTGAAGCGAATGCTCTCGCGGACGCAATCCCCCCCAGTCCGGCATGGACCAGCCCGACGCAATAGGTTTAGGGACGCCTTCCGCCCCCCATAGCCTGTAACCGTACACAATCACACATTACAGAAATACACGTAGAATAGATGTGTTGCGGGGGAGTTTCTTTCGCCGTTTCTTCTCCCCCAGCTATAAGCACTCCGAAACGGTAGTAGATTAGAATAGGATCGGCTTCACCGGTGGAGCCGATAGTCCCCAATCAATAGTATTCTTGCCATTCGTGGCTGCTATCAATTATCCCCATGCAGCGTTCGAGCCGGGAGCGCGCCTCACAGGAGACGCGCCCCGAGCACGCTGCCACGGCTGATCGACCCCGCTCCCACGGGGTCGGAATGCCTTTTCCGCCCGGTGTCGCTGTCGTTGGTCGTCTGAGACGATGACAGCCTTAGCTTTAAGAAAAAAAAAAAAAAAAAAAAGAAAAAGGGCACTTGTGGAGATTACCAGAACTGAACAGGGCGTACTCGGGTATACAGGCTGAACAGGGCGTACGCGGTTATACAGTCAGGACAGGTCGGTCATACAGGTCGGTAGCACTCGTAGGCAAAACAGGTCGTACTCGCCACCAGGAAAAAACCCCCCTCTGGGACCGCCGCCGGCCCGCATCCGCCTGCTGATCATGAAACGTCGTTTTATTGGCACCCTTCCCGCCTAAATTCAACCATACAGTCCACTGCTCTCCCATCGGCAACATCATTTGGTCCTTCGAGCCGGATTCAAGAACTGGAAAATGCCGATTACTAGGAGCCGCAGCGGGAAGGAAAGCCATATCAGCAAAGCCACGGAGAGCGCCACGGAGGAGACCAGCGGGGGGGCGTCCGAGTCAGGTACGGAGACGGCAACCACAGCAACCGAAACCATAAAATGCATACCGCCCTCCGTGTCCCAGACTCGGACAATGCCGCCGCCGGTCTTACGCGAGCTCTTCCGTCGGGAAGGCGTACAGGAACCGCCTACATCTGCGCCGGCAACTAGGGCACAGTCAAGAAAATCCTCGGCGTCCCGTAGACGTATCGCCGAGCTGGAAATTCGGGAAAAATTGGCTGCGCTAAAATTGAAGCAAATCGAGGCCGCGGTCGAGCTTGAACAAGCCCGGCTGGAAAGGATCCGAGTTGAATCCTCAGATGACGAAGAAATAGAGGAGGATGTGGAAGCACCCAAAAAGAGGGTAGATATGTGGTTCGAGAGAATACCGAAATCTCAAGAACACCCACAACCTTCTGCCGCCGAAGTAACCGTCAAGAATGAAGAAATTATTATGGAAGGACGAGGACAGGCTGCCCGTGTCGACAATATGGCACACGGACAACGGACCCACATGGAGGGCCCACCTGCGCGTTCTAGCGGCATGGATGTCGCTGCGTTGGCGGAAGCAATAACGGAGGTGGCAAGAAATGGATCAAGGCATGCGCGCTTCGCAAACGAGCTACCATACTTCAACGGACAGAGCGGCGAATGGCTCACCTTCCGGGCAGCATTCCAGGAGTCCCGGGGGTGGTTTTCGTCAATGGAAAACGTTGCACGCCTGCGTAGAAGCCTCAAAGGGACCGCCTTGGAGGCCGTAAATGCCCTGTTAATCGCACAAACAGGGCCCGACGAAATTATAAAAGCACTAGAGAGACGGTTCGGCAGACCGGACGCGCTCGTGCTGGAAGAAATGGGAAAAATCAAGGCACTACCAAGGATCACCGACAGCCCGCGGGATCTTTGTGTTTTCGCCAACAAAATAGCAAACATAGTGGCCACAGTCGACGTGTTGAAAAAACCGCAGTATCTACACAGCCCGGAGATGTTGCGATCTGCAGTAGAAAAGTTAACGCCGCTTTTGAAAAATAAGTGGTACGATTATGCCACGCTACGAAAAGAAGATGTGCCAGAATTGGAAAAATTCGCCACATTCATTAATGATGAAGCCGACAAGTGCATCGCCTACGCCCCAGTCGAAGAAAAAACAGAAAAATATCTCCCGAAGAAAAGGGCAGAATATATTAATGTACTCAATAAGAGTGAAAAGGACAGAAGATGCGAGAAGAAAAGTGGGTGTGCTATATGCAAATTAGCACACGCCCTACCTGACTGCAAACAGTTTCACAACAGTGATGTGAATAAGCGTTGGGAAATTGTGAAGAAAAGTGGTCTGTGTTTTTTATGCCTGAAAAACAAACACCGACGCACAGATTGCCGCGCCGCCCCGTGTAGCAAAGGAAGGTGCTCGCTACGCCACCACTGGCTCCTGCACCACGAGAAAACACTCTTCAAGAAAGCATCAACTGTCGAAGAACCCGAGAGGACCCCGACACCCTCAGGGGAAGTATTGGCGTCCGCGATGGCTCGCAGCGAAAACAACGGGACCCGCCGCGCATATCTAAAGGTGGCACCAGTGTGTGTGTCCGGCCCAAAAGGGCGACGCCACACCTATGCGTTGTTAGACGAAGGAAGCACAGTGACCATAATCGACGCCAAGTTAGCTGAGGAACTTGGACTCGAAGGTCGGCGGGACCCTATGAAGATGCAAGGGGTACAAGGAAGTGAGTCGTCACACGACTACAGTCGACGAGTCACAGCGATGATAAGGGGCTCTTACGAGAGGGAAGAACACACCTTAAGAGACGCCCGCACCGTGCAGAATATGAGCTTCTTCACGCAAACGATATCCCGGAGAGATGTGCAGGGCTGTGCATATCTCAAGGATATTGAGAATGAGTTAATTTACCAGGAAGCTACGCCGAAAATATTAATTGGTCAAGACAACTGGGAGTTGATAATCTCGAAGGAGGTACGAAGAGGACCACGCGACAAGCCAGTCGCCTCCCGTACCGAGCTGGGCTGGGTGCTACACGGTTGCCGCACCCCGTCTACAAAGCCGGTCGCCTTATGTTCCCACTTAAGTATAAGTGAGGAGGGCGATCCCCTGGAAAAACTCGGAAAGAAAATTGGATCGCGACGAACAATTGAAGAAAATGTACGAACAAAGAATGGAAAATTTAACGAAGTCAGGGTAGGCGGAGCGCACACCGAAGCCCCCTACCGGCGGGAGAACATGGTACCTCCCCCACTTCGCCGTAGTAAATCCCGACAAGGAAAAGATACGGGTGGCACACGTCGCCGCCGCCAAGTATCAGGGACGCAGTCTAAACAACATGCTGTTGTCGGGACCCGACCTTCTTCAGTCGCTGCCGGGAGTAATAATGAAGTATAAGCAACGCTGTCGCCATCGCCGCTGATAACACCGGCTAAACGCATCATGCAAGATACATGGAAATATAAAACAGAATGGGATGACGTTATACCGGATGAATTACAAACAAGATGGGCGAATTGGTTGAGTGAAGTTAAATCACTGTCGCAACTCCGTGTCCCACGATGTTACGAGCACAGACCCGCGCTGCAGAGGGAGTTACACACCTTTGTGGACGCCAGCGAAGAAGCCTACGCAGCAGCAGTATACATACGCATCAAGACGACGTGTGGTGCCGTAAGTGTCGCGCTGGCGGCGGCGAAAAGCCGCGTGACACCGACGAAACCTGTATCCATCCCACGGCTGGAACTGCAGGCAGCTGTGTTGGGCGCGCGACTAGCCAAGTCGGTGCAAGAGGGACACGACTGGGAGCTAACGCGCCGATACTTTTGGAGTGATTCGCGCACCGCCTTAGCGTGGATTCGGGCGGAGCCGCGCACTTTCAAGACGTTTGTGGCGCATCGTGTGGCGGAGATCGAAGATATAACGAAAAAGAATGAATGGCATTGGGTCCCCACTGCATCGAACACAGCGGATGATGCTACAAGGAAAACCCCCCGGGATTTCGGCCCTACGCACAGATGGTTCACCGGCCCGGCCTTTTTATACGAAGAGGAAGACAGGTGGCCGACAGAAGGGAGAACCGAGATCCTCAAGACAGGGGAGGAGAAAGAAATAGAAAATGTGTGTCAAATTGTGGGGATGCAACCGACATTAATCATCGACTTCACAAGATATTCTAAATTTGAAAAATTACTGCGAGTTATGGGCAGAGTGTTACAATTCATCGAAATATGTAAACAAAGAACACAAACAGTGGCGGCGGCGGCACGAAAAAGAAGTAAGAAAAACATTTTAAAAGATGAAGATTGGAAATTAACGCAGAAAAGATGGAAACAACGTAAAACAATTGAAAAAACGGGCACGAATGAAGATAAGAAGTACAAGATAATGGACGGAAATTTACTTATGCGCGCAGAGCGCCTACTAATATTATTAGCGCAAAAAGACATGTTTACAAGTGAAACTATGTCTAAGGACAGGGGCTTAAATAATTTAGCCCTGTTCAAAGATGAAAATGGAATCCTGCGATTGAAGAGCAGGATAAGTGAGGCCCAGGATATTAGTTTCGACATGGCGAACCCTATTATCCTACAGGGTAAGCACCCGTACACAACTTTGTACATACAACGTGTACATGAAAACCTTCACCACGGAGGAGTAGAAACGGTAGTCAACGAGCTTCGGCAGCGAATATGGATAACGAGGATACGACCCTCAGTCAAGGCAGTGTTGAAGAGGTGCCTTCGCTGCCGGCTTAGGAAGGCGAAGCCGGCCCAGCCATCCACTGGGAGCCTACCGCAGGCGCGCCTGGCTCACCATGCGCGCCCCTTCACCTTTACTGGGCTCGACTATTTCGGCCCGATGGAGGTAACCGTGGGAAGACATCGAGAGAAAAGGTATGTGGCGCTGTTTACGTGTATGACGTCACGGGCCATACACCTGGAGCTCGTGGCGTCCTTGAGCACGGACTCCGCTATAAACGCGCTTCGCAGATTTATTGCGAGGCGAGGCTGCCCCACAGAAATATGGAGTGACAACGCGACGTGTTTCCGTTCGGCCGACCGCGAGCTCGCGGAGGCCTGGCGGACCTTGGAGGAGGTGGCAACCAGCCGTCAGATCGCCTGGCGGTTCTTACCGCCGGCGGCCCCCTTCATGGCAGGCGCTTGGGAGCGCATGGTGCGCTCAGTGAAAGAAGCCCTGAGCGTGACACTCCACGAACAACACCCGAGTGACGAGACGCTCGTCACGCTACTCGCCGAAGTCGAAGCCACCGTCAACTCGCGGCCCCTAACCCATGTGGCCGTGGGTCCCGATGAGCCGCCCGCCATCACGCCGAACCTGGTGCTGCTGGGGCCAAATTGCTTCATGCCAGCCCCCGGCAGCTTCGAAACAAGCGACGCGACGGCACGCGCGCAATGGAGGCGCGCACAGTACCTGGCAGACGTCTTCTGGCGACGCTGGGTGCGGGAGTACCTGCCGCTGCTGCAACACCGGCGGGAGCCCTACGCTAGCGGGGACAGCCCTGCAGTCAACGATCTGGTCGTAATCTGCGACCCGAACCTACCACGCAACACATGGCCCCGAGGACGAGTGACGGCGGTCTACCCCGGGAAGGACGGCGAAGTTCGTGTCGTGGACGTGGTGACCAGCAACGGAAGAGTCCTGAGGCGCCCTACGAAGAAAGTCGTCGTGATACCCGTGAAGGAATCGCAGTGCGACGGCGGGAGAAATGTTCACGACGAACGTAAACAAACATAAAGGTATGTGCTAGACGACGGCAATACCGCATCGACGGCCGTATTAGCTATGCGGCGGCAATACCGAATCGACAACCAAACGTGTAAATATTTAGAATTAAGTGAATTATTGCTGTTTACATAATGTTGTAGAATAAACTATGTATTTTGTATGTGTTTTATTCGGGGACGTGTTAGACCTATGTACAATATTATGGGTGCGTAGGGGAATATTATGGCTGGCACGTCCCTTAGAAGATATAATGGATAGATTGTATTAGATTTAATTACTTTGTAATAGTTGTTCCCTCCCAGCAGTAAGTCCCGGACCGATCCCTGGCATTATTATGGGTCAGGTAAGGTCCGGGTAGTTCAACCGGGGCACACGCTCCCGCAAATATGCAAAATTGCAGGTAGGTGTGTGCTCCACGACAATGCGGGTGTAAATGAATAAGGCCCCCCTCGTCCGCGCGCCTTTTATATGACGGCGGTGCGGGGCGAGGTAGGGCAAACATTACGCGCGGCGAAAAGCCATTAATATAGTTCGGTGCTTACAGATACTATTGAGAGGATAGGCTGCTGGAAGGGAGCAATATAATGAAATACGGATGAATAATGTAAATAGCGATAAGTATAGTATATAAGGAAAATAAAGTTAAGGGGGTGAGGTCGGTCAGGCGCGGTAACAGAGTGGGGATAATTAGGATAAAAAGCGGGTCGAAATGGGGAAAAAGGGCACTTGTGGAGATTACCAGAACTGAACAGGGCGTACTCGGGTATACAGGCTGAACAGGGCGTACGCGGTTATACAGTCAGGACAGGTCGGTCATACAGGTCGGTAGCACTCGTAGGCAAAACAGGTCGTACTCGCCACCAGGAAAAAACCCCCCTCTGGGACCGCCGCCGGCCCGCATCCGCCTGCTGATCATGAAACGTCGTTTTATTGGCACCCTTCCCGCCTAAATTCAACCATACAGTCCACTGCTCTCCCATCGGCAACATTACCTATAAGTGGAAACTTTACTGATTTGTTAATTTTTATGTTTTCTTTATATTGTGATGTATTGTAATTGTTTGTTTCCCAAATAAATAAAAATAAAATAAAATAAAAACTAGGTAAAACCTGTGCAATGGAACCCCTGGCCCTCGACTCTCTAACTTAGAACTAATATTAATAAAGGCGTAAAAATTATTTAATTTTATTTTGTGTTTGTGAGCGAATTTATGCGGTGTGTGTAAGGACGTGTATTAGTTAGCCAAATACCTATGTTGTGTTTTTGTGCAAATGTTGGATTTTTATTCAACCACTGACAGCAGATTTTCTGTGTTGGCTTGACGGCGTAGGGGTTGATATGCATGCCAATGGACTGACAATCAGAAATGCTGAACATCATGCGAGGTGGAGATGAAAAAGTGGGAAAGTAGACCCTGGGAGCCGAAGCGAGAGTTTAGGCTGCAACCGGGTTATTTAATAAAATCGTCTTTAAATTGTTGTATCATTATTTGAATATGGAAGTTTCAAATGTTGTCTCAAAATACACGATAGTATAAACAATTCCCGTACTGTTAACACATCTGCGGTCACTAGTCAATAGCCACTAGTTAAAATTGTATTACATTTAAATATTATTGTTTCTAATTCCATGATTTATTAGTAATATTATAGAAAGTTTTTATGGCCAAAAATCAAAGGAAAGTTTATGGAAAAACAAGATTTAAAGAAATGCGAATTCTTGCAAAAACTATTTTTTTAGTATTTTGTACTTGCAATAAATTCCAAATATACAATACTAATTTAACAAATAATAAGAGTATATAGTAATAGTTTTGACTTATATAGTGTATCGGCTTTCGCACGTCAGAACCCTTGCGGCGATCATGGATTCAATTCCCGTCCCGAGCCTTGGTGTATAATAATATGTATTTATTTACAAAAAAGTATTAAAAAGTTCACATCTACTTGCTTTGCTAAATGACGCTGTATGGTTAGACTGAATTTATTTATTTATAGTATCATGAAATATGGTACTTTAGTTAGCTTTGATATTTATCGGTTCCCAAATATGTATTGTTTGGGCAGTTTACAATACGTGCATGGCCCTCCACCGGGTCTATATCGATATATGAACTGGACACAGACGTAATCATTCCTTTATCGGGGTCCGTTGAAGATAATTTTCTCCTTACAAATGGGTACTGGATTGTTTTCTAATCATTCATTTCAGGAACTGAAGTACGCTATCGAGTATTAACACAGGGCAAACATTCTGCTGGACTTTTTATGTCGATTCCCTTTCCCTAATCATCGAGTCACAAGAAAGGAGATGGAAATGATCTGCTTAAATATATTTTTATATACAGTAATCTGACCCCTTCATTTCCCTGAACCCCGAATTAATACCCAGAAAACGGATCACCATTGTTTTGCTGGATGGTAGTTGGTAGGCGA
This sequence comes from Malacosoma neustria, assembly GCA_963693495.1. Lineage (NCBI taxonomy): Eukaryota > Metazoa > Arthropoda > Insecta > Lepidoptera > Lasiocampidae > Malacosoma > Malacosoma neustria. The sequence continues at coordinate 7,261,136 of OY856391.1, read as the reverse complement.
GGTTTGGTTGGGTTTTAAAGATTTTGGGAGGCCACTTATTCCGGGTTCACTCTTACTTTTGAATTCAATATATAGAGTTAAAAAAAAACTATAGAGATAAATTGGATCTGAGAAAAGGATATAGGCTACATTTTTTAAATTTACATTGCAGAACAAACTTTACTGGATCAGCTAGTACTTTATCGATAAATATTGGAACAAGTACATCACTACGAACCGGCCGCAGACCGCACGGGCCGCTAAGCACGAAAAGTCGCTCCTGGGCAAATATATTAGAATATGCATTACGTACGTGACTCCGGTGAAATGAATAGCCCTGTCTACCTCTGTCCCACGCAATCCGCATACACATCGCCCCAAATCTATGTACCTGCTTTTTATAGGGCAGCCTTTATATAAGTTGAATTAATTTTCTAAATAGTGTTCAACGGTCAACTTTATTATGTTTATTTAGACAGCAAAATATTTTATTAAGATTTCTGGCATGTTATTCAGAGAGAAAGAATAGAATGCGGAGAAAGAAAAGCGGCCTGTCGTAAAAGGCGACAAAACAACCCACCCTAGCTACGTGGTAAGGCCTCAAGCCCGTCTGAATGGCGACGACCTTTGATCTTAAGTATGCCGCTATAATAACCTTGTGTTGTGTTCCGACATTAGTGACCCAAGTTCCTGTACCCATATGGGATAGCCGCGTGTTCGCGGTGCCCCTAGCGTCGCAAATATTTATAAGCGGCGGTAGCTGCTTACTATTTCGTAGACCACCAGCTTGTTTGTGGTTTTTCAGTAGTAAAAAATTTTAATTATTTATCATTCATCCCTTTTACAAGCTTTAACTAATTACGTGATCTAAGTAAGAATAAGTTAATGTGAACAACGTCAAACTGAACAATATGTTCCAAAACTAGCCAACAAGAAGCCATCAAAGAGCAGTTTGCAAATACTTGAGCAGTTGAGCCGCACTGCCTCGTCGTGGGAACCGAACCGTGATGTACGCTACGAGACAAACTTTGGCTTTCAAGGAAGTTTACTGACAGTATATACGACATAGAATATATTTTTGAAGAAATTGCCCTTTATAATTATTTCTAAAAGTAAGATTGATTAATTTGTTGAACTGAAATTTATTTGTAATGGTAATTTGTATATTGTATATTTAAGATAAATTCAATTCTAATCATCATCATCCCAGCGTTGTATCCCGGTTGCAACCTAAACTTCCGTTTCGGTGCCTGCGGTCCGCTTTCCAACTTTTTCTACTCCACTTCGCACGGTCTTCAGCATCCCTGGTAGTGAGCCCATTGGTACGCATATCAACCTTTACGATGTCAAGTCAGCACTTTTGGGTCTACCCTTCCTGCCGCGGCCCGGCGGAGGCGGCATGGCCAGACATTTTTTTCCCACGTAAGCATCTGGTTGCCGTAAAACGTGACTGTACCAATGAAGCCGACACTTCTGATATTTATCCGCAATTTCACGAACATGAAGACTGCCGCGAATGCGGGAGTTCCTAACGAGGTCCTTCCGCGTTACTCCACACATCCACCGCAGCTTCATCTCCGTGACAGTTCTTGCTTGTGTCGCTCTAACACCGGCCATACTTCACAGCCGTATAAAATAATATAAATAATAAATTAATTCAATTCTAATATATAGATTATTCCTAATTTATAGTAATTGGCAAAATAATTAAACTATACTCCTCAGACAATTTATTAGGAGGGTAATGTTTTACATATTTTAGAATCTACTTCTAGCACAAATTCAACCATGTATGATAAAATTTGGTAATTAAAAAGCTATCCACGTTGTCGTATTTACATTTACTTAAAAAAACATGATATTTTGTTTATATCTATGCATTCATATGCATTTACTGAAATAATGGACGTAAATGTATTTATTCGTAATGATGATAGGTTTAGATAATTTTCTGCATGTCTATTTATTATAATAATTTTATCATCAATAAATGAATGAAAATCATAGCTTTGATATTCAACAAAATCGGATAAGTAAAGATCGGCGAAGACGATGTTCGGAGTTAAATCGTTGTTACGTGTGGGGTTGTAGATTATTGAAAGGAACGGAACGTTGCGTCAATGAGTGAGCGAGAGGTATGAAAGTGTGATACGAAGGATAACGTAAGACGAGGAGTTGTGAAAGATGGTGTCTAAGAGAATGACGCGCTTCTTAAATTTTATTTCCAGTTAAATGAGGTCTAAATTAGTTTTTTTCCAAAGTATACGACTTGTGAATCAACTTTTTTAAATTAAATACTCCCGCGCTATAGCGCGTAATAATATATATATTATTATAGTTTTAAATTTGTAACTTCCCATTTTCCCCTTTATTTCTTTTACATATTTCAGTTTTTCTGCTAAATATAGGCTAGTTATTTGAAATTTGTTTAAAACAAGGTTTTTATATAAATAATTGTTTCATCATCTGTTTATTGAAACGTATGAACATAAAAACGAAGAACACAGTATTTTCATATTTTTCCAGTCGTCACTTATCACAGATTAAATTTTCACCTTCAGCTAACTGAAAAAATCCATTATTTCCGCCAGATGTCACCGAAATCAAATGTCGTTGGAACACGAGTGGCATGGACAGGCTTTTTACTATAAGTTATTAATCGCTTTGAGTTGTATTTTAACATCCTTACTAATATTATAAGTACGAATGTGAGTTTATTTGTTTATTTGTTACGCTTTCACGCCTAAACCGCTAAACCAATTTCGATATAGTCATAGGGTGCCTTCAAATTAGCCGCAAAGTGTCGCGCTGCAGCAGCGCGGCTGCAGCGCTGCAGCCGCTTGGTTCGAGTATCATAGTGTTGTATATACGATGGACTCAGACGAAGAAACACTGCTGTTAGTGTTATGATTTTTCTCGTCATATTTTTTTCCAAAAAATGCCTAAAGTGAAATCTAAATCAATTATAAATTTTGTAAATCAGAATTATGATTTATTAGCAACAGATGCAAAATAAAAATAGAATTTTTTGGTTACATATTCTGTCTGTTTGATGATTATTTCGTATATACAATTAATGCGATTATTTAAAAAAATATAAACAACATTCTTGTGATTATATTATAGTAGTATATTTTGGTTTTAAAAAAACCCTAAAGAAAACCGGTTTATTTTCAAAGTAATCAGTACATACCGGTGTTGAAAATCGTAATCGATTCACATCACTAGAAATGATGCGTGGCCGCAGCGCGGCTGCAGCGCGGCTGCAGCGCTGCAGTCGCGCGTTTTTGATTTATATGGATTTAGAAAATAGCGCGGCAGCAGCGCTGCAGCCGCGCTGCTGCGGCGCGACACTTTGCGGCTAATTTGAAGGCGCCCATAGATTGGACATTAAAAACAAAAGGTACTTTTCAAAATTCATTTAGGAGAACAACGTTTGCCGGGTCTACTAGTTAAGTATTTTTATGCTTAAATACTGGCGGCCAACTTAATGCTATGTTTGTTAATCTATGGAACTGCACCACCATATGGTCTGGGCTAGATATAATAGATAAAGCTACCCTATCCCTTTTCAATGAAGTTGTAATAGGAAAAAAGGACAAGCGATTAATGAATTCTCTTTTAGAACTCTATTTTGTTTCATCTTTTAATAACTTTATTTTCGCAAATAAATGCATATTATACATAAAAACTCGGACTTGGGATGAAAATTAAACCTGTGATCTCCTCAAGCATTTCGACGTGCATTAGTCGTTGTGCCACAGAAGTCGTGATGTATGAAGCATTTAAAGTAAAAAAATTTAAAGCAGTTAAAGTTGTCAACTATTAATTGACAACTTTAAATCAATCATAAAAAGGGAATATATCAAAAATACGGATTAAGATAAGATTAGCACAAAAATACTTAGCCTTAATAAACAAATAAATAGATATATTGGTATCCACACAACATCATCTAGTCCCAAAATCAATAGAATAGCGATTATGTTATGGTTGTAGTATGGTTACTATGTAACTAATATACTACATACATACTTTTCTTTTCTAAATAAATACATATTACGAGTATATATAAACACCCAGATTCGGGACGGGAATCGAACCCGTAACTTCCGCAAGCGCACCGACGTGCATTATCCGGTACGCCACGGAGACCGTCTAACGATAACAGTTGGAACTACTCCATGCCACTCTGGATCACCGCCATACCATTGAAACACAAAGTTTTTTTAATCCATCCACACAGACAGGCATTAATCAACGTCTATCAAGAACAGAAGTTCGGTGGAAAAAGCCCATCGATGTTAGGCCTATTTCACGGAATACTGATTCTATTGTCTCCTTTACAAGAGCTGATTGGTTTTAGTTAGGGAAAGCAGAGTACAAATGATTAATTTGCATATCTATATTAAAACCCTCTAAATATGATAAAAAAATATTATTGATAAAATCAGCTCATTAATAGTTTTAAATATAAATAAAAAGACAAGGAACATTTATATAGTGTTGCTATGATTATAACTCAACTTTTAGGGTTAGTAATAGAAATAATAGGATCTCGGCGCCGGCCCGGGCCACGGATCGGCAAGCCATATATCAGTGGGCCCGGGCGTAGGCGATAGGAGAACAGCGGGGTTTTTTAGTGGGTAGTCGGATAGCCAATCATCTTTCCCGGAGTCCCACATATCCTTCGGTCCCCCCGGGCCGGGGGAACCCGTCAAGAGAGGTTTTTCCCCGAGACCAAAAAAAAAGGATAAGCTTTTTTTATAGATAATAATACTCATAAGAATAAATAGCAGTATACTATGTGTAGTATATAAATACTACGTCGACGCAGCTACGCGGCTATGAGCTACGCCCTTACGTATTCTGTATTTTTCGGTCGAGCGCACCGACTTCGCGACTCGGCACGCCTCAGTGCGCCCGCGCATTCTCCCCATAGATCGCATTATAAGATTTGTTAAAGGATTGAGATTTTCTCGACAATAACTCGTCAGTTGCTTATTATATTATGTTAACGTTGTTTAACGCTTCGTCGAGATTCTTCGAAGAAGGCGGCGCTATTTGCATATTTTATATTACGAGCGGACGGGTTAATTTATGCAGTAAATAAATTGGAAGATCTTATTGACTTTCTTATTGCTTGATTTTCTAAGCTAACGAATAATTTATGGTTATTTTAAGGAAGCTAATTATGAAAATTAAGTGAATATAGGGAATTTTAAGCAGATAGGAGTAATACAATATAAAAACAGCATATCGTCCTTGGACATCTAAAGGGGGCGGATATTATACCTGTCACATTTGTTTCGAAGGAGATTGACAGGTTAAATGGCACATTAAGGTGTGCAGTTTTCACGATGTTTTCGTTCTCTGCTGGTGCATGACAATTATCTTATAATATATACATTAAATCCAGACATAAAACACTCAAAACTTCTGGGTGGAACTAGAAGTGTCACTACTTCCTACCAAATATCTGTACAACATCCAAGTATTATATTCATTTGGAATCATAGTAATAGTATTCTAATAACAGCAATAAGCTGAAATAATTTATAAAGCTGGGACAATTGCTACCATTTTTAAAATGTAATCCCGTATGTACAAGGAAGTCATTATAAACTAAATATAATTACTAATAAATTTACCTCATATATGTAGTTATTAAACTTAGTAAGACCTTCCAAACATGCCATTTCATAACGTAAACGTTCTAATAGAGAATACCAAAGGGCGGAGTGTGAACTCCAGATGACAGTTGAGGCGTGACTTTGACGCGGTTATACGCACAAAGCCACAGCTGAAGAGCACTGATCCACGCTGACACACGGCTGATACCTCGTGTGTGTGGTGAATCCTTAACTTGTAAACATATACAGAGTTGATAATACTCTTGATTCCTGTTCATGAGCGAAAACAACTTCATTTTTACAATACCATATTTATAGTCAAAGTGATTAATCCCTGTCGTATCCAATACTTGAACTTTAAAGCTCAAGGACCAGTCAATATTCAACAGTACAGTCATACAGAAAAACTAAGGTGCGCTTGATGCGTCGATCTGCTGAAATATTGACCAAGAAGGCACAAGAAAATATTTGGAATAAACGTGGTTAAATTTGATTTCAATGAGATGTCTCCTCCCTGACTGATGACTCCCATCATCTTGTCACAATAGAAGAGGTTTACCCTGGTTGCATATGAATGCATTCAAAGGATATTATGACTGTATTCAATGTGTGACCATTGAATATAATCATAAGGCAAAACTCTTATGTGTGTCTACACATAGGAGTCTGAGAGTCTTCTCAGTGACTTTTGTTTTCATTGTCTAAGAATACAGGAATAAATATGACCAAAAAAAAAATTACACATATATTTACATTTAATTTACGGCAGTAGCAAGCCTCTGTAAATGGCACTCTGACACTCGTACCCTCGTGAATAGAACTAAACTGTATTCTTTCTATATTATTCGTCAACTAAGAAATAAAGTGAGGCAAATCACATTTAAACAACTTTAAAAAATAAATAGCTCGATGCCTTTTGTCACTTTTACTTTAACTAGTGGAGTATTCAAACTTTGCTCACATAAGTTTTCCAAATGACGACCTCCGAGACGCAATCGTTCTCATTTTTCAAACACTTGCGCGTTTACGGGCTTGATTCTCGTCCCAAATCTGGGTGTTCATGTATAATATGTATTTATTTACAAAATACTATAAGTAACATATTAGTTAACTATTACATATAATACAAGCGCTTTACTACTTATTTTGGGACTATATGGCGCAGTGTGAATTTTCCCGAAATATTTGTATGTATAAAATCAATTGTACAAATAATTTGTTGTATTATCTCTATACATATACCGTAGAAATCAAATCGCATAAGAGCAGCGAGGCGGAGAAGGCGCGAACGTGACGACTTCCCCCGCAGGGCGCTCCTCTTGCCTCCGTCTTATATAATACCGATATAACTCGTAAGACTATTCTAACATAGTTTATATATAGAGTTGTTATTAGTTTTGTGGTTTAACTGTTACTTTGTAGTAGAGACTGGATTGAGGAAATAGGATCGATATTACTGAGACGTTTTAGTACGTAACATATTTTTGTCATATGGTAAATATTGAAATTATACCTGTATAAATAAAAAATTGTAGAAATTTTACATTTAAACAAGAGACAATCTTATTTCCACAAGATACTAATATAGGAGGAAGGGTGTTTATATACAAACATGCCATATTTCATCGAAGCACGGCGGAAGGCAGGCCTTTTAAAATTATTTTTAAATTACAAAAATCTGTTTTTGATTAATTTTAAATTCATCTTCTTTGTTATATTCACAGCAGCTACTGCTGCTACACTGCTACTTCACAGCAGTATTTTAAAAAGTCTTCGCTGATGTTACAGTCTATCATAGGCGATATAAACATATATGAAACTATATTTAGCGACAAAATATATTAAATATATATGCTTGAGGATGAAAAAAGTGTCAAGTCGTAATAATAATAACTTATAACGTTTACGATTTAGCTGCGCTTTATCATTGTTCAAGTCGAATTGGCTCAGGTTTCCTAACAATATTTTCCTTCAACGTCATACGTATTATATATATATATATATATATATATATATATATATATATATATATATATATATATATATATATATATATATATATATATATATATATATATATATATATATATATATATATATATATATATATGTTGGTCTCTGGCTATGCACCTACTGTAAGAAAAACAAGATGCATAAAAGTGAAACCTTTATATGTAACTGGGGTTAAACGTATAGCAAAATATAGAAACAAAATAAAAAATATCGTTTCCTGCAACAATTTCCACTTTACTATATTTACGACAGGAAACGATTCTTAACAGCCACGATGTTGTGTACGTGTTTTGTATGTGAAAAAATAATAGCTTTTCCACCATGAAGGGAATTGTGATGAAATCAACCGGCGGCGAATCAGAACCTCATTTCATCTTAAGCAGCCCCCCTGAGATGACCACATATAGTGAGGATTACAATTTTTTTTTATAATCGACCATATTGAATTCCTTGATTCTAATGGGTATTTCACGCTATCCTTTTATCCTTCTTACATGTCCTCTTTACATAGTGGACGCCATGTGGTGAGAATTTAGGCCCCCGAGGACTCCTTGTGGCATTGAAGAGGACAGAGATGAGAGGCGGTTATTTAATACCCTCCGGTGGCTCTGTCCATTGTTTCCTGTGTTGAAGGAATGGGAATTAGTAAGAAATATCCCTATCATATTCTGCCGCTTTCTTCGCAGCTATTTATGCTAATAATGTCTATAGCTAATTTAATATCAGTGTTGCCTTGTGATATTGAGTACTTTAATTTAATTACTTTACAAGCATCTTTTTTTCAAATTCGAAATATACATAGTATTTTGTTGCTGTTACGATTATAAGAAATGTATTTATTAATATGGTGCACCTACACCATACATAAAATTCAATTTTAACATGTGTGAACTTCTCATAAAGTTCATATATGTAAGCCAATTTTATATTCACACAATATTTGTTATCATAGTAGTTGTTTAAGATTAAATCTATAAAGTATAATCCTAACTAATATTATAAATGCGAAAGTAAGTGCGTATAGTCATAGATTGGACATTGGAGAAAGACATAGGCAACTTTTTTTTTAATTCATATGGCAAAACAACGTTTGCCAGGTCAACTAGTATCAAATAAGTTATAAATAATAACAATAGCAAGGACAATTAAAAATTTATATATTGATGAAAATGACAAAAATCCGTAAATTAATAATGTTTAGTTTAAATTAAAATCATTGTAACTGGTATTTGTGGTAGCAAGACAGTCAACAACATCAAGACTAACTAATAATGAAACGAAGACTTTTAGCAACATGTATTGATAATTTAACAACAAGGAATAAATCTAAAAAGTATACTAAAAAGTAAAAACATAAATTATTCTCCTACGTAGCGCAACAGCTTTTGCACGTCGTTTTCTATTTATGTACGATTTAAATTATAATTTAATTTACAAAAAATAAAAGTATAAAATTAATACATATGTTGATCAGTACACATAACGAGTGCTTTATGGCTTATATTGGAGCTAGATGGCGCTTTGTGAATGGCACTAGTATATTTCTCACTAAATTAGAAATTTTATAAAATCGCCGAAGTTCGAAGTATATTTGGCGTATTAACAATTTACTCGGTGACAGGATCTCGGTATATTCCTTCAGAAATATAATTTAATCCGTGCACACAATAGTCGCATTGGGAGGCACACCGCGTAACCATACGGACAAAGGCCCCACCTTCGGTATATGTATTGAAAATATAGGAAAATCTTTTTGAATCTGTCTATTGAGGAAATTTGAGAGAGTTCTGACACTAAATAGATTACTCGTGAATTACCCCAATCTGGGTATTTTGGGAACGGTCACCTACATTTCACCTGTATCAGAAATTTCCCTTACCCACACATGGATAACTCCAGTGAATTAAACAACATTAAGACGTAATATAGATAATATTAAACTTTAATATTTCCCCTGTAAAGGACGGACTGGAAGACTACAAATAAAAGCAAGCTGTTCCATAATTTTTCAAGTATGCCGTAAAAGGTGACAAATTGACTTTTTTTAATGCTGTAGGACAGCAGACAGGCTGACCGCCCGCTTAGAGTTTAGCAATTACCGTCGCCTATGGGTATTTGCAACGCCAGTGGTATCGCGAACACGCTGCTGTCCCATAAGGGTACAGGAACTTGGGTCACTAATACCGGAACACAACACAAGGTTATTATGGCAGCATACTTAAGACAAAAGGTGGTCGCCATCCAGACGGGCTTGAGGCCCGTAGCTAGTAGGGGTTGTTTTTTGCCTTTTACGACAGGCTGACCCCGGCCACAGAGGTTAGAATTCTTTCTCCGTCCCTGCACGGATGACTTTTGTATATTGGTTCATAAATAGCAAATTTGAAAACCTCTGTGGCATAACGGCTACCGCACTTCGGTACGCTTGTAGAGGTCACAGGTTGGATTGCCGTCTCGTGACATGGTTTTATGTATAATATGTATTTATTTACAAAAGAAAAGTATATAAGTACACGTAGTACTCGTATATCAGTTGTTTAGTACTCTGTCACAAGTGCAATGCTATTTGCTTTGGGACTAGATGGCGCTGTGTGAATTGTCACAATATATTATATGACAGTGAATATCTCTGTCAATCAATTTCACCACATACATTTTTTATTTTTTCCATTTCATTTTTCTTTACTCAGTTAGAGGAAATTTCTAGAAAGGGCGCTGACACATATATCTCGTAGAAATTTTGACATATATTTTATCTCGAAGAATACTTATAACTAAATAGTTTGCCCTAAGCCGCGTCATAACTTTAAAGGGGCAGACACAGGGTATATTTTTCTTTCCTACTTTTTTAACTTACCGCATACCTAATGAAAGATTGTTCGCCGCCCAGATTTATGTGGGAACACCGCTAAAGGAGTTCCTCTAACAAGACTCAACAAGATTTTTCAGGATCAGATGAGCTTGCAGGATGTAGGTGTTATAAAACGCAATTAAAAAGAAAGGATAGATAATCTGAAAATAGAAATCTAGTTTTCGTATTTTAGAAATAATGGCAGTACTTTTAAGTATAAACGAAACCTCACCAACGTTACATCTCGTATTTGCAACTCATGAAATAATTTTAAAAGTAAAAAGGCTCCATATTAATCATATCAGTATAATTTATCACGTAATCCTAAGTAGGTAATACAATTTTCAAGATATAAAGTCAAAGAGCACTCCAACCCCCTTCCCTCCACAACGTGTCGCAATAAACTTAATTACAGTAATACCAACCTCAATACGTGACGCTCACGTTGTGGGGTGGATATTTAAAACTTGTTTAATTCTAAATATTAAATTGCTATGAAATATATAATATGCTTTTTTGAGGCTTGTAAGTTGTTTCATCATATACTGCTTCAAGGTTGGTTTACAAAATATTTAACGATTTTTACGAAATCATCATCATCCTAGCGTTCTATCCCGGTTGCAATCTAACTTCCGTTTCAGTGCCCGGGATTTTCTAACGATTTTTACGAAATGAAATAAGATAATTTATTTTACATATTAAGGACTCTTTTTTTATTAAAAATGTAGACAAACTTTATAATCGAAAAACTCAGATATTATTTTATGGATATTTAAAGGAAATCACTTCATCACATTACACTATGAATACTGTCACAAATCCAACTTTTGCTTGATTTTCACATCGGCACGCATCGGGTTACTCACATAATGCTAGAGTAACCGTAAGCCAGCCACGTCTGCCTCAGGATCTAACGGGTTCTAAAGTGCCCTCTGTAATTATAAGAGACGATGAGCTGACGACCTACATAAAGTTGGGGCTGAATGGAAAAAACCAAACAAACCTCAGGACACCAATGATGAAGGAACGATGATTGACTGACGATACTTTTTAACGTCTTTATCACTAATACTACTAATTAATAAATAAATAGGTGTAAGGACAGATTTTTGATGATTTTTTTACAACGCCTAACAATCACATAATCAAACCCTAACAGGGGGAGTGATTTATTTGCCTTATAAACGATAGAATCTTAAATGGTCTTCCATTAGTTAGGACTAAGCGACCACCACTATATCACTCGTATTGAAATAAATCAGATTAAGGTCATACTAACTAGGAATAGACATTTTTTATTACTGAGGAAGAACAGATAGAATGACAGTCAATTTTACAGTTGCTTACAGCGTAAGCAGTTACAGTTGCGTGCACTTACAGTGCACCACAAACCCGCTGTTCTAAGGCCAGAACACAACACAAGGTTATAATAATGGCACATTTATAGACGGAGATTGGTTATTATCTAGACGGACTTAGCCCTATCACATAGCTAGGATTGTTACGTCACTTTTTACGACAGGCTGATCCGATTATACCAAAGGTGGTTGCGATTCAAACGTACAACACAACGGCAATCACGCAACGATGTAGGTAAATATGTATTTTAAAATTTTTCAAGTCTTCTAACTCACATAAACGTGCTCACATTACTCCGTAGGTAATTACGTGCTAATTACGGCATGCAGGCGGGCGTGCGTAATTCACGTACAGGTACGGGTTCTATCGCATCGCCTCACGAACTTCTCATTGAACGCGATTTTCATTCTAAATACTGAAATTTTTGTTTTTCAAATGTTTTGATTCCATTTTTTTAAATTAAATATTTACTTAAACAGTTAATTGACACTTACCGTCTATTTTCTATTGTATGCCCCGCATTAAGCGAATGATTTTTTAATCAAAAATGATCAATTTCTTTTTTTTTTGGCGTGTGATCGTGAAATATAAAGACATATTTTTTTAATGTTACAGGACAGCAGACAGGCCGACGGCCTGCTTAGAATTTAGCAGTTACCTTTGCCTATGGGTGTTTGCTTCGCCAGTGGCATCGCGAACACGCTGCTGTCCCACAAGGGTACAGGAACTTAGGTCACTAATGCCGGAACACAATACAAGTTTATTATGGCGGCATACTTAAGACCAAAGGTGGTCGCCATCTAGACGGACTTGAGGCCCTATACCACGTAGCTAGGGTGGGTTGTTTTGTCGCCTTTTACGACAGGCCAACCCTGGCCGTAGAGATTAGTATTAGAAAAGGAAAATCACTTGCCATTTTTAAAATCTTGGTTAATGACCATTACCTAAAGTCTTAAGCATTGTCGCGTGTATGCTTTATTGTATTGCTGTTACATTTTAGATTAATTTAATTCTTTTTTTTTATAATATTTATTGCTCTTGATTTTTGTGTCTGTTGTGCACCGCCTTGTACAATTACTTTAAATATTTCTGATAGGTTGTCTGGAAGAATCGCTATTTAGTGATAAGCCCACCGTTTGTTCACTATGTTGTACCATTACTTTTCTAGATTATATTTTTTTCTGTAAAATTATGTGGTGGACAATAAGGAATTATCTTTCTATCTATATTTCTTCATGCGTACCCCTATGGAACAGCAGCGTGTTCATGGTGACTCTAATAAGCAACGGTTACTGCCTAATAATTTTTATCCGTGCAGGGGCGGAGGAAGAATACTAACCTCTGTGGCCAGGGTTGGCCTGTCGTAAAAGGCGACAAAACAACCCACCCTAGCTACGTGATAGAGCCACAAGCCCGTCTGGATGGTGACCACCTTTGGCCTTAAGTATGCCGCCATAATAACCTTGTGTTGTGTTCCGGCATTAGTGACCAAAGTTCCTGTACCCTGTACCCTTATGGGACAGCAGCGTGTTCGCAATGCCACTGGCATTGCAAACACCTATAGGCGACGGTAACTCCTAAATTCTAAGCGGGCTGTCAGCCTGTCTGCTGTCCTACGCAATAAAAAAAAAAAAAAAATAATATTAAATGAAGAATCATAAGACAAATATGCTCGTAGATAATTAGTCCTCTCAGATTCTTCTTCCTGTGTTTATCCATTATCCCCAGAGTCAAGCACAACATATTATTTCCACTTGCCTCTTAGCCCTCATTTCAGTATCTATATACTAACCTAACCTTATCATTTCATGATATGGCAAAAAGGTAGCCCAAACAAGTATAAATTAAGAAATACGACAAACATTTGATGAAGAATATGATAGTTTATTTAAAACCCAACTTGTATCTCGTATAAGAAATAAACAGTTTTTAAAAATTGAAATCCTATCACTTTTTAAATTGCTAACATCGTTTACCTTGTGGGATGGCTCATCAATATATGCGCGCGGGCGAGCGGTTAAATCACGTCGGTCGCTCGTTCGTATGATCGACTCATCTAGAAGCTGATATGCACCACAAATTGCATGCACTAAACGAATTTCTGAGATGTCAAGCTGAAATTTTTCAGTTTAAATTTGTGTTTAATACCAGTGAAAGTTATACATTCAAGTGGTTTAAAAATTAAGTAGCGTATGTTTAGAAACGTATATGGTTGAGTAAAGTCAGTCCCATTGCTAGGCTGAGGTTTCTTAACTATAAGGAACAAATTACAAGAAATAAACTATATACATACAAGATACGTGGTTGCCGTGGTCTTAATGTGTTCGTGAATCTCACGATAACATACACTTAAGCAATTTTTCTAAATATCATAAGGAAATCTGCATACGGGGACCGTATATCTAATTCGCCTATCCGTCTTTGACAAGGGTGGTGGGCATACTGTCCGTTCTCTTTTGTAGGAGGCTAAAGCCCAGGAGTGGGATGTAATGTGTATACATCTTCATGATTTTCTCCTTTGGCCTCAGATTGATATTTTTTGATTTCGATATTCATACGTTGATGTAATTGGTCACTTAAAGTGTCTTACTTCCTAAATATCCGTATTTCTGAGATACAGAAAAAAACTAACTACGCGCTTTTTTCTTCGGTATTCTTTCGTTCATATGGAAATGAATAATAAATAAAATTTTAAAATAGCCATTGCTGACGAGAAAAAACAAGTAAACCTTGGAACGTACAGTTGAATTATCTTCCGTTATAGCTTCTGAACTATAGAATGGAAGATTTAAAAACCATAAAAACTACTCAAATAATTTAAATAAATGAACTTACTTAATTCTCTCCGTGCAGGGGCGGAGAGGGGCGGAGAGGAGCGGAGAAGGTGACAAAACAAGCCTAGCTACATGGTAGAGCACCAAGCCCGTCTGGATGGCACCCACCCTCGGTCTATAAGTATGTCACCATAATAACCTTGTGTTGTGTTCAAGTATTAGTGACCAAGGTTCCTGTACCCCAATTGGACGGTAATTGCTTAATATTAAGTGGGCCGTCAACCTGTTTGCTCTTCTTCAGCAATAAAAAAAACATTTATGTCATAAATCGTTTATATTCTTTGGTATGTTATTGTATCATTAGAAATTTTAACAAATTTCATTACATCCCTTTTATTTGAAGATAGTTTAACGTAAAATAATTCTTAAAGATTTGTGTGTAACATCATGGTTTATCCCTTCTAAATTAGGATGTGACGTAGCATCATCCATTACATGGCTCATTAGTTCATTTACTATCGATTAAGATAAGGGCTACTTTATACGTGAGACACGAACCGGTATTCAATATTTTTCTTCGTGCAAGTTTGGTAAGAATACTAACCCCTAAGATCAGAAATAGCCAGTCGTAAAAGAAGTTAAAACTACCCTAGCTAGGTGGTAGAGCCCCAAGCCCAAATGGATGGATGGCAACTACCCTTGGTCTCTAAGTATGCCGTCATAATAACCTTGAGCATTGAGTGTTCCAGTATCAGTGACTCAGATTCCAGTTTTCCTAAGCGGATGGCAGCGTCTTAACGATGTCTCCGGTGTCGCGCAAACACGTATAGACAGCAGTAACTTCTTACATTGAATAGGCCGTCAGATCGTCTGCTATTCCTCTGTAATAAATAAATAATAATGAAAATTAGTTACTTAATATATTAATCCTGAGTTATATTTTATTTTTGTGCATAATAAGAGAAAAGTCATTATTATAAAATCCTCTTTAATTAAGAAAGTCGCAAATCAGAGAAATCAACCTACTATTCTTAGTGACCAGACATTACCTAACCAGGTTTAAGACTATATTTATTAAGCAAGTGTTTAACCGGGTACCAGAACCCGGATCAGGTCGATACAAGCCATCCCTCACGTCTAATCGAGCGTGTTAACCGGCAGATTAATAAATGGAGCTGAAATTTTAACCTTTTTTCGGACGAGCTAATGTTGCTTAAACAATTAGTTGTTTTTTATATTCCACGCGAACCCGCCAAAGATTTATTGATGGATAAAATTTGTTGCTGCATTTTTTGTTGAAATTATGAAAAGAAATAACGTATAAATTTGTAGTCTGTAGGGAAAACCTGTGTTATCTTCAATAGATTTTTAACAAGTCGACTGGCCATGTTCTATGCTGGTTTTTTTTGAGTAGTATGTCTTATTCTGAGTTATATAAAATGAATGAATACACCCTGTAGAGTTTATGTACCTCAATAGACATTAATCAGTTGACAAATTATGCTTTCTTAATACAGTACGTTTGTAATTCAAAAATCTGATCGCAGTAGCTAATGTTTTATTAGTTTTATTTTTAAAAACTAAATATCTTTCATATTAAAGTATATTAGATACTTAAGACAAATATGTATATAGATTTTTTACTATCAAACTTAGAGAACGGGTGTTTTAAATAGATAAAATTGGAAAGTTAAATTATATTCTCGTATAATATATATATATATATATATATATATATATATATATATATATATATATATATATATATATATATATATATATATATATATATGACGCTTCAAGGAATTATACCATAAAAACTGATTCTATTAAAGACTGATAATCAAGATGTTCATAGAGTGTTGGTTATTATATTTTTTTATAATATCATCATTATACTTCATAGACATAGGTGTCGCTATTATCAAAAGAATGAAGCTGTTTTTGCTTTTTTTTAAATTGACCAGCATTAGTGACCAGGCTGAACTATATAGTATATGTAAGGCATAGTATATAAGGAATGCTGCGTAATATACTTCACTAAATCTCTTAGCACGCGACTGTCATAGATCACAAAAATCATTAAAAACTTGCGGCTTGCAATATGGAGGAGAATAAACCTGTGTCCTACCTATGATAATGTAACTTTGAAGGAGAAATGCTCAAGTGATCCGTGCAGAGGCGGAGAAAGAATACTGATCTCTGCGGCTGGCGTTAGCCAGTCGTAAAAGGCCACAAAACAACCAACAATAAAGTAACTAACAACAAACCGACAAACAACCACCTTAGCCACGTGGTAGGACCCTAAGCCCGTCTGGATGGCGACCACCTTTGGTCTTTAGTATGCCACCATAATAACTTTGTGTTGTTTTCCGGCATTAGTGACCCAAATTCCTGTACCCTTATGAGACAGCAGCGTAATCGTGATAACACTAGCGTTGCAAACACTCATACGAGACGGTAACTGCTAAATTCTAAGTGGGCCGTCAGGCTGTCTGCTGTTTTACAGCAATAAAAAACCACTGATAATGTGTTTGCTAGATCCGGATGTGGTGCGCATTGCTACCATATTGCCTACCAATTGACGTAAACGGCTACTAAATAAAAAAAAAATAAAAAAAGCGTGCTCGCTAAGGCACCTAGGACAGCCTAACTTTTTCCGTAATGTCAAGTGTCTCGATACGTACCAGTGAAACCAGATGATTTGAATGACCTTTATAGGAACATAGAATATAATTAATGTGGCTGGAAACGAGATATATTAATTCTCTTCGTTCTCTGATTGTTGCTTATTTTTCCAATTGCTTGATCTTGGTTGCATTCAAAGAGAATATAAGATTTTTTGAAAAATATTTTTATTATAAGTGGAACTTGGGTTGTAAGCGTAGGTTGCTTTAAGCGTCACCAGGATTGTCGGAGTGTTTCTTACTATCAACCTATACTAGTACTATAAATGTGAGAATAAATCTGTCTATAACGTTTTCACTCCTAAACCGCTGGACTAATTCTGATGAATTTCGGTAAAGAGATAGATTGGACCTTGGAGAACAATATAAGCTACTTTTTGTTGAATATAAAACTGGAAGGGGCTGAACGTAAAGGCTGAACGTAATTAAGTCCTGTTTTTTTATATTGCAGAACAATTTGCTGGATCAGCTAGTAATTTTATAAAATAATAGCCAAGAATTATTTCACTGTTTATTGAATTTTAAATATAATGTCATATAAGTATATATTTACAATACTCGGTTGTGCTCTCCTGAAATAACAAATATTTATGACTACGCAATAATAAATGTTTTGTCATTAAATCATTTATATATATTTTGAGTTAATAATGAGATTTTACATGAACGTTCCAATGAAAATAAGTACTTAAGAAGAATGTGATAGATAAAAATGTTATATTTATATAAAATATAATTGTCGGATGACTTTAATTTAAAAAGACAAACTGACTTGTAAATTATAATAAACAAAAATTCTAAGCAATGTTCTTTTGTATTACGTAGACTATATTAGCAGTATTGCAAATAAATGTAAAGTCATATTTAAGTATATATTTTTAAGCAACTTAATCGTTATCGTTACGTTCGGAAATTTAAAATTTTATTCAAAAACTAAAAGAACCATTTCATGTATTAATAAGTATTATAACGTAAAAATATTAATTGATATCCATATAATAAATTTTTATATAAATTTTAAATAAATAAAGTTACAAACATTCAAAAATGAATACTCATTAATAAAAATAAGAAAACTTCAATGATAAATATACAGGCAGGGATTATTTCATATAATTTAGTATAAGACAAATATATATATAAATTACTATAACTTCATAGTGATGTTAACTAATTTTGATTATTTACTTAAATATATTTATTAATAACTATGTTTTCTTTGGTATACATCCAATGATATTTCGTCTAATCTAGATTTATGAATGAAGCTGTCGTGAGGTAATTATTTTATAAATTTTAATAATATTTTGTAAAACAACAGAGGATAAGTAACGCATTAAAAACTTTTAATGTCAGGAAAAAATTTGAAGTGAACAATCAATGGTTCAATCTACATGATTTAAATATACATAAAAAACAAATAATATACACCATATACAAAAACTACATATAATTCCACAAAAATCTATTGGTATATAATTACAAAATAGGACGGCTAAATATTATTGCATATAAACATACATAAGCAATTACATAAAATTGGTGTTTTATGAGCAATTTCTTTTATACCGAAACTGAAAGTTACATGTGTTTTATTAATATTGGCGTATTACCTGTAATATTGCAAATTTGGCACAATATACTATGTTTTATTTAATATACTTCTATTATATAATAGTTGATAAATATATAATACTACGACATAATATAACCAAACATCTATATTACTTAAGTTAATATCATTAATAATCTATTATATTTAACAATAACAAGCCACACATATACATATAAATATTTCACATAATATATAAAATAGGACAATTAAATAAAAGAAACAAAAAAATGTTTTCTAATATTTTACTTTCATTATCACAACATATTACAGGAAATCTCAAAATAATATTCCAACTACGGAAAAATACATAATGTATTTTTACAAAAAAATGTATTTGAAACACATTGAGCAAACAGTTACAATAATTGAAGATATTATATAAAATATTTAGAAAAGGAAACAGGTTTTTTTGTCATTTTGAGACAGCAATTATAATTTTATATAATTAATGCAAAATTAACGTCGGAAGCTCAACATTAATTATTTGTAACTTTTACACTCCGCTTAATTTAATTCCCAAACGATCACACTTTGATAATTAATAAAGTATTATAGTACTAAATAGACTTTATGTATCAAGTTAAATCATATATATTTACCCGACTCTAATATTTAAATAAACAAGGTTATTGATAAAACATAAAGTGAACTTTAGTTCTAAATTAATAATATCGAAAGTTCATCGAATTTTAGTTAATGTAAATTTTAAATAACCAATTTATTGCATTAATATTTAAAATTACGCACCATAGACGGAAACTAAAGAGCCGACATCGTTATTAACTACATATTTTTGGGTTTAAACTTGATGAAGATGAATTGATATTTTAGACTTAAATCCATATTTAACCAACTTCTTTGCTTCTCTTTCCACGGACTTCATGCGGCCTGACGGTGTAAGCAAACGAAGATATACCAATGCAGGCTCCCAAACCAAATATTTGAAGGCTGTTTGAAAATGTTTTTTTCTTCAAATGCTTTTATTTTTATAACTGTTGCTTTTTATTTTTTATAAGAGATGCTTTTAAATTTTATCTAATTCATCCTTATAGTATTAGTGTTGTATCGATAACATTGTTTATTTAAATTCAAACGTGATCAAAGTAAGACCTCAAGGAACAAAATTACACTTGAATAACATAAGTTTGATATGTTTAATGTACTATATGTTATTTAGGCGAATTCATTGTCATAAGATGCATTAATAAACCACCTTCAACTACCTTTCTTAATATTAAAACTATTTACATAATAAATACGACACCGAAATATTGGTAACGTATGTTAAATATAACAATCGAGATTTTAGGCCTACATTTATGAATATCGTCAAAAATGCGTAACATAATACAAAGCTATCTTCTTCTTCCTGTCCTTATACCAATGTGGAGTCGGCACAACATGTTCTCTCGCCTTCCACTCTTCTTTATTAGTCATCTCAACATTCACACTTTTTTGCCATATCATCTTTTACACAATCCATCCATCTTTGGTCTACCCCTTCTGTATCCATCCACTTTCATTTCTAGCATTTTCCTTATTACATAATGTTCTTCTCTTCGCATTATATGGCCATACCAGGCTAGCCTATTACTATTCAGCTTCTCAATCACCGGCGCCACTTTCAAACTTCCCCTAATACACTAATATTATCCAATTTTGTAACTGCACTCATCCACCTCATTCAAATCTTTGCTGCATGCAATGAAATAACCTTTTATCCTTCCCCTTCGCAGTCCGGCATTCCGATATAAACAATAAAATAATACGAAGCTTTATTCATTAAATTTTTTAATAAATCTTTAAAGGAACTATGAATGTGTAGCAATTATGATAAATTGAATAAAAATATTATATCATAAAATACAAGTATCAAAACGTTTTAATAGACGTATTTAAATTTTGTTAAATGTTCATCTTCGTTGTATTTTAAAATATTTTCATTATTGTAGGAATATAATCTATTAAAAAATTTAATGATTTAGTTAATATTACTAATACGAATTCGTGTTTATTTTGTTTCACATTAACACAAAAGGGGGTAATTTTGAAACAATGATATTATTTTATAATGACAATATAACAATTATGTGAAAATTTTATACTGTCATTATATTAATGTTTAATTAAAATTGTAGATTTTAATTAATCCATAATTGTCGTTAGGTTAACATTTCACGAAGAACAAAAATATACAATAAAAACTTAATTTATAAATATAACAGCCCCTATTTTACTATTCAATAGTTATTTTTATTTTAGCTTATATATAATAAATAAAACGAGGTTACGGTTCATAAAAGCAGTCGAAATTAAATCGCTAATTTCCAAAATGGTCGTTAAATATTCTAATATCCAGTATTATATTTTAAAAATTCGATTAATATATTTGAAATATTTAAAATTTTAAGAGTATTATCAATTTATTGGAAGTTATCTAGGAAGACAATTCCTTTAAGCCGATGTAGACCAACTACGATGTACATACATAATTCATTACAGTATAGTAAAACTGTTTAATATCATAAAATAAGGCCAAAGAAGTTTAATATTGCCATAGCAACTTCATTATGTACAGTCGAGGCCATAAGTCCAGTAGCTTCACAAATCTATCGCATCAACAACTTATTATATACTATCTGACCCGGCAAACATTGTTCTGTCATATAAATTTAAAAAAAGTAACCTATGTCCGTCTCCAAGATCCAATCTATATCTATACCGAATTCCTCAAGCAATCAGCGGTTTAGGCGTGAAAAAGTAGCAAACAAACAAACTCATTTTCACATTTATCATATTAGTATGGATTACTTACGACCTTTTGCTAAAACAAACATTTTGCACACATACACGATTTCGTATATATCTTTCATCACTATCTAGTAAGAAAGAGTGTGATATAATAAGTAATAAGACTAATAAGTATTAGTAATAAGACTGTCATATTGAAATCATTCACATACGTATACTGGCAGTACCATGCAGGCGAATACGATCGTTGACATGCTACTGAATTTATGACCCTAGACTTACATAAGAAGGTTTTCAATCCGATATTCAGATTAAAAAACGCTTGGTTCTCTATTATAGAATAACCATTACGCTTATCCAAAGATAAGGAATTATTTTTAGAAGAGAGTGTAATTTATATTAGTTTAAACCAGTATAGTAAATGAATGGAATAAATTTCATGTTTATCCTTTTGGAATACTGTAGTAGAAATGTTTTTAATATCTTTTTTTATTTATAATAATTTTCGACAGGCTTCAATGAACTCTTCTATCCTTCACAACTCTTCAGTGGAAGCGATTGGCGCTTTGAGGAGTGGTGTTTTTGGACTTCTAGAACCGTCAGAGGTCCTCGTAGACTGGAAATCTTCGTTCGAAAGTGACGCTGGTAAAGGGGCTATTTTCAGCTGATGACCATTTAACTTAATCTCTGTGATAGAATGAGATCGTCCGTGATTTATTGGTTTTTCCTTATTACTATTAGTCATCGGGTCATGGGTTGGTGTTTTGGTTAGGGTTTGGGTGACCCGCGTCCTATTTGACTGTTCCCTTAAGGCCATCTGGTAGGCAACTTCAAACGCTTCCCCTAATGTTAAAATAACTTCAGTTGCTTGGTCCTGAAAAGGAAGAGAGAGCATTGACAATTAATGCGGTTTATTAATGTATATACAACAGAAATCTTGAAACGTTTTGTTTCCATAGAATCATGAAATTCTCAGATGATTCGCAAGCTGCTACTAAGCATAGATATACGATTCGGACGAACTAATTCGGATTACATTACTATGAGATGTTCAAGATCAATTTTATAGTTATTTGTCCTATAATTTATGGTTTAATACGTACATATATGTATATTGTATATCGATATATCGTAATATTACGTGGGCAATATTCGTACATATAATTATTTCTTTTCATTATTTTAAAGTTCTAAATGTATATATTTTTCTAAAACATCGCATAACTACATACTCTTTACGAACATTTATTTTTAGTTTAATATGACCGAATTATGTGATTAATAAATTATTTAGTCAAAGCACGTAGTGTTAATACGAATGTTACTCGTGACTGAATTAATAAAGTGTGGTCAAAATTGATAGAAAAATACGCCCCAAGTGACATTTTCAATGCTGATGAAGCGGGAATTTTCTGTAAGTTGACTCCAGATAAAACTCTGAAATTTACAGGGGAAAATTGTGAGGGAGGAAAGCTCTCCAAGGAACGTATTACGGTGCTTGTGGCTGCTAATATGGATGGCACAGAAAAAAAGCTGATGGTAATAGGCAAATCGGAAAATCCGAGCTGTTTTAAGAACATTAAAAAATTGCCAGTGACGTAGGAAGCTAATAAATCAGCTCGGATGACCAGTAAACTTTTTGAAGAAGTGCGAAAGCGGGATGCAGAATTAAAGAGACGAAAAATTTTACTTCTTGTTGATGACTGCCCACCCGTTTATATTAAACCTTGTTTTGAAGTATATATGTTTTCATATAGTTGGCGTTTCTTCGTCCAAATACGACTATTGTCTCACAGTCAATGGACCCGAGTGTGATTAAAAGCCTCAAGGGTCACTACAGAAGGAAATTATTGATGGAGATAATCGAATCTGAGGGTAAAACTTCTACTAATATGCTGCAAGCAGTCAATTTTTTATCTAAAGCCTGGGCATACAGCACTGTTTTCGACATGCTGGACTTTGTACCAATTCTACGAGTGATGAGTTGGAAACAGAACCTGAGTTTGATAGCGACTACAACCTTCCATGAGTGGGGTCAACATGGCAGTTCAACATGACAGGAAATTTTACGGAAAATCTTCAAACCTAAATCGAAATAA
Source organism: Malacosoma neustria (assembly GCA_963693495.1). Classification (NCBI taxonomy): domain Eukaryota; kingdom Metazoa; phylum Arthropoda; class Insecta; order Lepidoptera; family Lasiocampidae; genus Malacosoma; species Malacosoma neustria. Next base: position 7,237,378 of record OY856391.1, on the reverse strand, counting down.
ACGACTGCCTGCTAACAACGACCTCACTCACAGGCAAATAAATTTTGGTTTCAGTGAGAAAACTGAGGATCAAGAACAAGGAGATGAAGATGAGACGAATGAGCCTGAGCCTCCGCTGAGCATTAAAGAAGCTCTGGAAGCAACTAAATTATAGGGAAAGTACTTCCTTTATCACCAAGATGCCTCAATATCGCAAGATATGAATAAAATAAGTAAAAAATACAACAAAATTACTGGTGCAGCAAAAGATGTCAGAATAAAATAACAGATTATACGCAATAGCGCTCAAATAAGATTATTTTTATGTACAAAACTACTAACACTAGTCTGAAATAAACTTTTTTCTTTTTCTGATTTTTCTTCTCTCCATTTAACGACAATTCTCTATAATGCCATAAAATGCACAGTCCCTTCAGTGACGTTATATGGATTAACACTGTATTTATTTTCATTAATTTTCTATTAAATTTTAGATACATAAATAAACATTTAGTTTGCGATTCGCAAACGGGTCGTTAATATTTTCCCATATCCTTAATTAATAAAATAGACAGTAATTAATTTCAAAGTATTTCTTTTTATTGTTACGATTACGATTCCCTGTGTGCCTATGCTATCCATTATCATTACTGTTTCTTGACAGTTAATAAATTGCAATTGAAGATTGCATTGACCTAGATCTAATAATTGTATTGCACCTACAATCCAACTAAATATGTACTTCTAATTTTGCACACGATCGAATTAAAAAAATAATAGCATTTATAAAATACACTTTATTTCATGAAATTGGTTTTGGCTTCCCTACGAATATTATTTATTATTGTTTACTCAATTATATTTAGAGTTTGGTACAGTTCAATGAGATTTTTTTTACTATAATTTTACTATGTTTTTATCAGAATGAGCAATTATAACCCTGAAAACGAACAAAAATTAGATAAGAATAACCCAAAAATTACGACCCAACAACTTTTCCACAAAGGAATGTTCATAAATCGACCAAGATCAAGTTCTTTTACTGGAACAACTAATCAAGGGAACATTGAACTGGAAGATAAAACAGCTGAAGAATCTGAAGAACAACGGTTCACAGAAGTGCATTATGGCAAAAGGCAAAGATCCAGTCCAGAGGCAGTAATGCGCAACCAAAAACAGGCAAAATTGTATTACTGGCTTGCATCACCAGCAGTACCAACATCCAATAGCTTCAAAGAGCTTGAGGATATAGCGCAGGCAGACAAACCTGATATACAATTACCGAAGCCCGCAAGACCCCCCCCACTATTTATTGATGGAGTCAAGAATATACAACCTTTACTGAAACTATTAGAAGAAGTAGTAAAAGGAGAATATGAAATCAAAGTATTACGAGGCGACAGAGTTAAAATACAATCGAAATCAGCTGAATCATACTCCATTATTTATAAAGAACTAAAGGCTAAACATACAGAATTTTATAGTTACCAGCCAAAAGAAGATCGCAGTTTCAGAGTTGTGCTAAAAAATCTACACCCATCTACAGACAAAGAGGATATAAAAATAGCTATTGAGGAGCTTAACCATAAAGTAATAAATATCTGGAACATCCAAAACTCAAGAACAAAACAGGCGTTATCAATGTGGAACATCGAACTAGAGCCTCGTGAAAATAATAAAGACATATATAGCGTTAGACATTTACTACACTGTCGCATATCATTTGAAGCACCCAGACCAAGGCGAGTAATCCCTCAATGCACTAATTGCCAAGATTACAACCACACGCAAAAGTTCTGCAATAGAAAGCCTAGATGCGTCAAATGTGCAGGTTCGCATCACACTTCAGCTTGCTTACGGAAAGACAGATCAAAAGAAGTTAAATGTGTCCTTTGCGAGGGAAACCACCCAGCGAACTACAAAGGCTGCACAGTCTACAAGGAGCTTTTGAAAGTCCGATATCCCCCTCCAATCACCAAAGTCAGGAAAAACCCTGGATACACTAGAAAGGAACAAGAACCTACACATAAATCAACAAATAATGGAAAATCGTATGCCCAAGCCACAAAAGAAGTCCTTGAACAACCTATGACACAAAAAACGAACACAAAGGATGAAAATCAACAAACCAATGAACTTAAAACCATTATGGAAACACTTCTTGCCCTGATGAATCAAATGTTAATTATGACCCAAACGTTAACCGATTTAATTTCAAAAATGCCATCACATTCACAACATTAAAATTGTGTGTATGGAATGCTAATGGCTTGTCAAACCACTCGGAAGAGTTAAAAATATTCGTTAAAATACACCACATAGATGTTTTACTAATTTCAGAAACCCACTTCACATCCAAAAGCCACTTTAGACTACCAGGATACAACATGTATCATACTGACCATCCAGACAACAAAGCACACGGAGGATCGGCCGTTCTTATCAGGTCAAACATCAAGCACCATGTACTGCAACATTACTGTAAAAACTACATCCAGGCAACAAGCGTGGTGATAACAGACTGGACTAGTGACATTACAATATCGGCCCTCTATTGTCCACCTAGATTTACTATCAAGGAAACGGAGTTCAGTAACTTCTTTCAATCACTTGGAGTCATGTTTATTGCAGGAGGTGATTTCAATGCCAAGCATTCGTTTTGGGGTTCTAGGCTTGTCCTACCCAGAGGACGAGAGCTCTTTAAATGCATACAAAAAAGAAATATGAACGTGGTATCGCCTGGTCAACCGACTTACTGGCCAACAGACAAAAGAAAAACCCCAGATGTTATAGATTTTTGTGTCAGCAAAGGAATAGCAAAGAACATCATATCGTGCCAGAGTTGCTGGGATCTATCCTCAGACCACTCTCCAATCATAGTAGCACTACACACTACCCCCCAAGAATGCGTCAGAAAATGCGTTCTACATAACAAAAGAACTAACTGGTCCCTATTTCGTGAGCTCACAGACAAAGCATTCCAAGAATCAGTTAGTCTAAAATCGGAAGACGAAATAACAGAAGCGGTACTATATTTCAACAAGAGTGTGCAAGATGCAGCTTGGTCATCAACCCCACCACTACCATCTAGAAACCTGGATACCCACGTAGCGAAACACATATTCGATGAAATAATCAAGAAAAGGAGAATACGGAAACGCTGGCAAACAACCAGAGACCCTGTAGTGAAAAAACAACTCAATCATGCCAACAGACAGCTAAAGCGAACTCTGGAGAAAGATCGAAATGACGGGTTTCATAATTACCTCACCGGCCTGGATGCTACTGCTTCCTCAGATTATTCTTTATGGAAAGCCACCAGAAGACTAAAACGGCCCATCAATGTCTCTCCTCCTATAAGAAAGTCTGATGGTACCTGGGCACGGACGGACCATGAGAAAGCCGGTATCTTCTCAGAATATCTCTCAAACGTCTTCACTCCTCATCCATACGACGGCTCACCAGAAGATGCAGCAGAAATCACTAGCCATTTAAATAGTCCAAAAAAATACGCAGGAAATGACTCTTAAATTTACAAAAACAGAAGTTGTTCGAATTATAAAAAAATCGGACCCAAAAAAGGCTCCGGGATACGACCTTATTACGAACCGTATATTAAAAGAACTACCTGAATCTGGCATAACTTTCCTTACGTCACTATTTAATGCCATGACCAGACTGCAGTTCTTTCCCCTGGAGTGGAAGGTCGCACAAATAGTAATGCTGTTGAAGCCAGAGAAACAACCTGAGGAGGCAAAATCGTATAGGCCCATAAGTCTCTTACCTATTCCATCCAAAATATACGAATCGTTACTGCTACAACGAATCTTGCCTATACTCAAAGAGAAGGAGCTTATCCCTGATCACCAGTTTGGTTTTCGTAGCGGGCATGCCACTGTCGACCAAGTGCACAGACTAACAAAACATATCATGGAATCACTAGAGGATAAATCGTACTGCGCCAGTGCATTCTTGGATATATCCCAAGCATTTGACCGCGTGTGGCACGAGGGATTATTATTCAAATTGAAAAATGGGCTACCAGATCAACTTTATGGAATACTAAAATCATTTCTTCAGCAGCGCCATTTCATAGTACGACAGGGGGAGGCACTGTCTGATCTCTGCCCTATAAAAGCAGGAGTTCCACAGGGCAGTGTATTGGGTCCCATACTCTACTTACTCTTCACTGCAGACCTGCCGACATCTGAAGCCTTAATTACTGGAACCTTTGCCGATGATACCGCTATTCTAGCTACACATAGCGATCCAATAATAGCCTCACAAATACTTCAGAAAGGGCTAAATGACATATCCCACTGGCTCAAAAAGTGGCGGATAAAAGCAAATGAAACCAAATCAGTTAACGTAACATTCACCTTAAGAAGAGACTCTTGTCCTCCAGTCACACTTAACAACATTGCGGTTCCACAGGCAGATCATGTGAGATATCTTGGATTGCACTTGGACAAAAGACTTACCTGGCAAAAACATATCTTCACTAAAAGAAAGCAACTTGGTATCCAAACGCGAAAGCTATACTGGCTCATTGGACGAAAGTCTCAACTGTCCCTTGATAACAAAATACTCCTGTACAAAGCAATACTGAAGCCCATCTGGACGTATGGAATCCAACTGTGGGGTACTGCATCCCATTCAAACATTGAAATCATACAGAGGTTTCAAAATAAAGCACTCCGCATGATAACCAATGCCCCTTGGTTCGTACCCAACGAACTATTACACCATGATCTACGCCTGCCCACTGTGAAACAGGAAATTATACGTCATGTCAGAACATATAAGGAGCGCATCGAACGTCACTCTAATAATCTGGCCCGGCCACTCATGGCAAATCACAATAAAGCGCGACGATTAAAGCGTAAAATACCTCAAGATCTAATACAACCACAGTAAACACAGTTACTGTTTTAATAATGAGGATGTGACGCAGGCCACATACCGAGCGTGTCAGCAATAGCACCAACCAACATACTGCTGAATGTCCCATAAAGGAGACAGATTGTAGTAAAAAAGGAAGAAAAAAAAAAAAATGTTTTTATCATTAACATCATCTACTAGGAAAATAAGGAAAGTACACGTTAACAAAATATTAATTATTAATATTTGTCATTGTTATTTTATCCATTTTCTTTTTGCTAATAGTGCGCCTCGCTCATGGTCTTAATTTTATCTTATTCTAATTTGTTCCAGTTGCTTCCGAAGCTTTCACTTTGAAGTTCAGAATCATATCATCATAGGGCGAAATTACTTACACCTTTTTTAGCGCCGCTGCCCTTCCGAGAACAAAGAAACATAACACTCTTTCATTTTTGATTTTAAGAATAACTTACCATGGTAGCCACTCTGAAGACATGACAGTAATGACTTCGCGTGGCGTGGTCCTTAGTGATGTAGGCGAAGTGAGTCAAATCATCCGCATCCTGACACGCGCAATGTATATTACGAATTTCATGTTCGCAGACTAGCTCCTAAAAAGTTTTTATTCATTAATATAGTGTTTTTTATAGCTGCACCCACCCTAGCAGGTGGCCCCCGTCGCTATTAACAAACATTACCACGCTGGGAAAACTTCAGCCGGAAGCTCATTACAAACCCTGAGAGTGCGCAACTTGAACGTCCTTGAGAATCATTTATGTGGTTTCATTGCTGGAAAGCAACGTGATAGATGGTAAATCGTTAATGTAAGTTGTGGATTCGAATCCGGGACCTTTAGATTCGTCTGCGAGTATAATAGCTGAGCTACCAGGTACTTCAAATTTATTATTAGTTAAATAATAATATACCAACTGTAAGAATAAATAATTGCAGCAATCATGTTCAACGAAAAGAGAGAGAGAGCGAAACGTCATGATATTTTAAAAAAAAACATATTTTAAATAGATTTTAAAAAAATTTTTATTTCTCTATTCGTTATACTTATAACCGTTTTGTATTCCAACTTAGACGAAATATTTCGTCTATTCTTTGACGCCCAACCAAGTGCGAAGGGCAAACATCCCTCGAGACAAAGGGCCACTAAACAATACCGTCGATTTTACCCGCTTGATTTTTAATTACGGACCATTCTTCACACTTGATCGGATCACTACCCAATCTTGCCTTTGTTGTTTCTTATAAAAAAAGGATTGTTTTTGGAGCCCTTCTGGTAAATTTTGTTTTGTCTTCACGGTTAGTTTGATGGGATAATTACAATGTTTATCAGATGTTACTATTTTAAGGAATATTAAATATATTTTTGTCACAATATCTTTTTTTTTTTTTGGTCTCGGGGAAAAACCCTCTCTTGACGGGTTGCCCCGGCCCGGGGGGACCGAGGGATATGTGGGACTCCAGGAAAGATGTTCGTCCATCCGACTACCCATTAAAAAAATGCTGTTCTCCTATCGCCTACGTCCGGGCCTACGGAAATGTGGCCTGCCGATCTCGTGGCCCGGGCCGGCACCGGCCCGCCCTTTCTCAAGGCGGGCCTCTTCTAAAGTGTTGACGCCAGGGGGTCAGGGTTTTATCCCCCCGGCGCTCTCCTGTTGACTCAAGGAGTTGAAGAGGACCGCGGAACAGCACGCGGCCCTCTCCCTTGCGGCAATAGTGCGGGCGGCGGATCCTCCCCCGAGGGGCCGCCCGCGGCCGCTTTCTACGGCGGCCGGAGGTCGTTGCTTGACCTCCGGCGCCGACGACGTGGCCTACGTTGGCGGGAGTTGACTCCCGCTCCCGCCCCACCGCCCCCCTTGCGGACATTACTGCCTCGTAAAAGGAGGCGACGGCCGACCATCCGGGATCACCCCCAACCATGGACAGAACCAGGGCCGGGAGCGACAGGTCGGCGGCCAATTCCGGATGGGACTCGCACCCCCGTCGCGTGCCGGTCAGGCGTGGGTACGACTACCAAGCGACACTCCAGAAAAACCAGGGAGTCGCCCAACGCCGTAGCTGGCCTAGCATGACCAACTGACAGCGAGGATGTGATTCCCACCCCAGGAACACTCTCTGTGCAGGCGCAGTCGAAATAGGCATGGTTTCGACTACCAAATCAGGGCCCGGGGCAAAACCCGACACCCCAATCAGTATTCGCAACTATCCTACCGGGGACCACGCCACGAACAGAGAGCGAAGTTGGAAAGGATGTAGGAGGTAGACGGGAAGAAAGGTAGGACTCTGTCGCCTCGGACGGAGAGGGGAGTGAGGCGACGGATGCTCGGGCACCTCGGGTACGCACACCCGTGCACTCCTCGGACAAAGGAGCGCCCCTGAGGTGTCACAATATCTGTTTCAACATTCTATAAGCGAAAAATAATAAATAAAGTCCCGAAGTTATTTCGTCAAAATATTGAAAATTATATTTGTAATTCTTAGTAGTAAAAATAATTAAATTGCATCTCTGCACAAAAAAGTAACAATAATAATATCTACTACGGACGCACTCACGTCAAAACCATTCCGAGTGTATTCGAGTGCGCTGGACTAGTACGATCTCTATTAACTTTTGAAAATTAAGAATACATATACTGAAATAGAAAACCTGTGAAGATGTTCTGTAAATCTAATAAAATATATATTAATTTTTTTATGTAAATTTTCCAGTTATGTAATATATTATTTTTTATAATTGATTAATTTGAATTTTTAAAACTCGAATTTATTCAATTAAAAACATGTAAATTAACGCTGTTTTCACTTACCCTTGTAATAGTATTTAGGAACTTGACACCTCTGTAACTAATACTCAGTATAATATCGGGAGAGTCGCGTGGTTCTTTGGTTGACTTTTTTAGCTTCTGTATTGATTTCTTCGTTGACTCAGTCCCTTTAAGTTCTTTCACTACTGTCGAGCCCAAGTACTGTGGACAAACACTAGCTGTAGTTAAAACACGACTTTGATTGTAAGCACAAGAAGATTATAAGAATCTTCCATCATTAAATCCCAAAGTAAGGTTTATTTGTTGACTGGCCTAAAAAGGTTTCTTTTATTGCAAAGAAGCAGCAGACAGGCTGGCGGCCCACTTGACAGTAAGCAGTTAACGTCGCCTATGGATGTTTGCGGCGCTAGGAGTACCGCAAACACGCTACTGTCCTATAGGGGTACCTGGGAGGTAGGAACCTGGGTCACTAATGAACACAGCACAAAGTTATTATGGCCGCATATAAACCAAGGGTGGTTGCTATTGAGACGGGCTTGGGGCCCTACCACAGAGCAAGGGTTGTTATGTCACCTTTTACGACAGTCCGACCCCGGCCGCAGAGTTAGTATTCTTACTCCACCCCTGCACGTTTATAGATTCAAATCCCAGTAGTTGGACGTCAGACGTAAGCTCACTGCTAATGCCTGTGTTTCTTCTACTTAGCAGCATATGATTATTATAAATTTAGAGTATCATATATGAAATTTTAATATTGAATGCTCACATAACAATAAAACTGAAATTCATATTCGAAGAACAAAAGGAATTACTTACATTAGCTACGTATGTTACAGCCCCTGTAACCAAGACGAATGGCTGATGCTTCCACTGAGTCTTCAATGCTCCAGGTACCCCAACGAGCAACTCTGAAGGCGCCCGAATCTCCAGATCCGATGGCCTCGGAGGTTGGGGAGCAGGCCTGTTCTTCTTACTCCGTTTCAGAGTTTCCCCGCCAGGTGGCGCTAGGTTAGGAACAACGGGAGGTGGAACGGGTTTAAGGTTTTCTGATGGTGGTAGTTTTTCTTTGATTTCTTCTTTTAGTTGCTGTATATTGTTTTTCTGTGAACAAAAACTTTATGAAAGAACCTTTTATTTTTCTATGCGTAGTTTTATACCCAGGTTCACGATACTTCTAGACAAAACTTTAATTTTAAGTTTTATTTATTCAAACCCTAAAAAACAATATTTTAAGTCAAACTTTTGTTTTAGGTTATATTAATCGACCAAGCTTAGAACCTATAAACGCAGATATACCTAGTCAGGTCATAAGTATTGTCACACAGTAAAAACTTTTCTTTTAGAATGCTGGCCACAAAAAAGTTTATTGAATTCGAATTTCGAATTGTTCATGAAAATAAAAATGTATAACTTTTAGAATTTTACTCATTTTTAAATATGGAGTGGACGCTTAAAGAAGACCGTGTTGCAGTTATTGCGTTGCATCGTTGCGGTTACGCGCCAATTCAAATTTTTAACATACTGAAAAATTTGAATATTACCAAAAGATTCGTTTATCGTACCATCAAACGATACAATGAAGACTCTAGTGTAGATGACAGGTCAAGAAGTGGTCGCCCTCGGTCTGTTAGGACTCCAGCAGTGATAAAAGCTGTGAAGGCACGAATTCAAGAAATCCCAAACGTAAGCAGAAACTGTTGGCCCTTCAGATGGGGTTAAGCAGAACCACGGTGAAAAGGGTGTTAAATGAAGACTTAGGGCTTCGGGCATATCGAAGAAAAACAGGACATCGTTTGAATGCTCGTCTAATGGACCTGAGACTGAAGAGATGCCGCGCTTTGTTGAAGCGGTACGCGGGAAAAAAATATCGGGAAATTCTTTTTTCGGATGAAAAAATGTTTACCGTAGAAGAGAGCTACAACAAACAAAATGATAAGGTGTACGCACACAGTAGTGAAGAAGCGAGCAACCGTATTCCGCGTGTCCAACGAGGTCATTTTCCATCCTCGCTCATGGTATGGTTGGGAGTTTCTTATTGGGGCTTAACAGAGGTACATTTTTGTGAGAAAGGTGTAAAAACGAATGCTGTTGTGTATCAAAATACAGTCCTGACGAACCTTGTGGAACCTGTTTCTCATACCATGTTCAATAACAGGCACTGGGTATTCCAACAAGATTCGGCGCCAGCTCATAGAGCGAAGAGCACACAAGACTGGCTGGCGGCGCGTGAAATCGACTTCATCCGGCACGAAGACTGGCCCTCCTCCAGTCCAGATTTGAATCCGTTAGATTACAAGATATGGCAACACTTGGAGGAAAAGGCGTGCTCAAAGCCTCATCCCAATTTGGAGTCACTCAAGACATCCTTGATTAAGGCAGCCGCCGATATTGACATGGACCTCGTTCGTGCTGCGATAGACAACTGGCCGCGCAGATTGAAGGCTTGTATTCAAAATCACGGAGGTCATTTTGAATAAACTTTAATGTCATAAGAATCTATGTTTTGTTAAGTTCATTTTGGTATATGAATGGTTACATAATGAATAAACTTGTTACAATTATTTTACATTAAACATGTGACAGAATTTATGACCTGACTAGGTAGTTCTTATATCTGCATAAGACCATATCTGCATATATTATGCTAATTTATAAAATAAAAATGTTATGGTTAATAACATTTACATTATAGTTACATTGCAATGCTTTTGAATTCGACGTGAATGTAAAATCATAGCCTTTCAACAACCGCACTCCCGCCATTCGTGCTCATCCTGCCGGAATATCATTCATTCACTCATTCACTGATTGTATGCACATTTCCATCATACAAATGACACCCGCGTCAAATTAGATGTTTCACACTGTCAATTATTTTTGACTTTGCCTTTTACTAGTGGCTTAATTAAAATTTTACGCTCTCCTGTACACGTTTTTACATCGTTGTTGCACCTCTGAAGTGTGAATATTTTTTTGAGTGCCATTTCACTATTTTTTTTGCCAACGATTTGTTTGTACCCTTTTGAATTAATTAGTGTTTGTCCCATTCGCTTTTGTTTTTACATTCGATATTTGTATTCATAACAGAATTTCAAGTAAATTTGCGCGGTATCTTTTTGCAATATTTTTCCATTTGTCAACGTCAACTTTTATATTACGACTTGTGTTCTATTACTGCCTACTAGAACTTTATCTAATATTGTAGTATTTTAAAAGCATCTCTCTATTAAACAAGTATGTTTCGTGTAAAACTAATATCGCAGAGCAATGACTACTCGATCCTACGACACAAGGGTCCACACAGATCTCGGTTAACTGCATAAATATAACCGCTGTGGGGTTAGAATGGTGATGCTTTATCATGCCAGCTTTCTTGTAATAAAAAAAATATAATAATTCGATTTCCTGGGAAATATTAGAAAACGTTTAACAACTAATAAATTTGAATGTAATAATTGTGGTCCCTATCACTTACAGCCAAACAATTGATTACTCATGTCAGTACCCTTTGAATTTCCTTTTACTGTACAAGGAAAAGACTGTCATAGTAAAAACTAAAATCATATGCATGTATATCACACGGCTTTAAAGAATTTAAATACGAGAATGTATAATTTATTATGTATAGGAATTTATGGGAAATTCGTTGCATAATATACATTTGTGAAACATAGTTCAGCACTATTCCGCTTGGCGGCGCTGCACGTCGCAGTGGCTCGCTCACTTCACTCAGTGAATGAAAGCTCTGAATAGACCATGAATTGAGAACTAATTACCTATACGAGTTCAGCGACGTGTGAAATTAAAAAATCCACTGCGAAAGCTCGTATGCTTGTATATACGACTATATGTATGTCTTTGTACTATTAAACTACGTCAGATTTTAAGTCAAACGTAAAAGTTTATTTTTAATGGAAATTGTTATATGAAATACATATTTTTAGATCACGTCGCTCAGATTAATAATACAACTAATATTTATCCAATATGAAAAACTTTTCAAATTCATTTAACGGATTTATAGATGAATTATTTAATTTTGCTGCTATAGTAATCACAAAGGCGGAGTGGGTTAATTTTAAGTAAATATTATATCTGAAGTAACCATTTGGCTGCTTGGAAGCCGCTTTGGACAATCGTGGTGGGTATACTGCCCTTTAGCAGGACGTCCGAATCCAGCAGGATGTTATGGCTGGTAGTGAGTCCATTGGTACGAATTACACCTCCTACGACATCAAACCAGCCTACTAGTATTATGATTTAGAAGATCGTGTACTTATCCACGGATTTACAACGAGAGTTGCGCCATAATTTAAAAAAGTCTAAAAGTGGGTAATGATAACGAAGCTTAAGTTTGAGCTACAAACGGGATTTAATGCTAAGATGATGTTGAGAGACAACATTTTTTTTTTATTGCTATAGAACAGCAGACAGGCTGACGGCCCGCTTAGGATTTAGCAGTTACCGTCGCCTATAGGTGTATGCAACGCCAGTGGCATCGCGAACACGCTGCTGTCCCATAGGGGTACAGGAACTTGGGTCACTAATGCCGGAACACAACACAAGGTTATTATGGCGGCATACTTAAGACCAAAGGTGGTCGCCATCCAGACGGGCTTGAGGCCCTACCACGTAGCTAGGGTGGGTTGTTTTGTTGCCTTTTACGACAGGCCGACCCAGGCCACAGAGGTTAGTATTCTTTCTCCGCCCCTGCACGGATAAAAACAACATATAACAACATATACAATTACTTATCATATTACATTTTACTTATATATAACTTACATATATAAGTATTATATTCACATACAATCATTGTTTCAGTTAATATATATATATATATATATATATATATATATATATATATATATATATATATATATATATATATATATATATATATATATATATATATATCATATATATTTTTCTTTCCCTCCTTCTTTCATAAATATTTTATTTTAGTATTATTATTTATTTTTACTACTATATCTCATTTAACTACTATATATTATTGAATTATTAATATAATGGTAATTATTATATATTAGTACTGATGTTAGAAATACTGGCCCACTGAGATACAGTATTCCCTAGTTCAGGGGCCAGTGTGATTTTCTCTAGTCAAATAAGTTGTTTGTACATGAACTGTTGTGCTATGTATCTTTTATTTTTAAAATTTGTATCTCATGTATACATAAATAAATAACTATAGACCGAACATTTTTTTTTCTTCTAATATTCTTTTATATATAACATACTTTTCCTATACCAAACGACAAGACCGACCTGCCGATGAAATTTTTTAAAATCCTGTACATAAATTACCAGACTAATTCTCGTATGTAAACACCCTTATGAGCATCTTCAAACGATATTAAAACCACGTCAGCAAAATTACTTAAGATTAAAACGCTTAATCCCCATAAATTGCTCATCTTCATTTTAATTGCCATCACGCACGTGCGCTGGGGAGTAGCCAAGCAACACCCCACGCAGGTGTCATAATAACCAGTTAAAGTTGGTTAAAGATCAAAATCCGAGTATCAAGTGTGATCGGTCCAACCCTCTTTATACAGCATAAAGTGGTACTTTATGTTATTGTTATTTTAATGCTAATTTTGTTACATATTTTTCTTAAATAATATAACGTAAAAACAAATTATTTAGAGCTATCTTAAAATACTTAAATATATTAAATTAATAATACACCTAAATTGGCTCCATCTCAGCGATTTTTCTGGTTGTAGGCAACCAGCTGGTCTTCCGATGGTGCCACAGACGGAAGTCACCAACGTATTATTTAATCTAGGTGGAAGTACTTCAAGCCCATCTGGATAGCAAACATCTCTGGTTTCTAAATATACCTACCGCCATAATAACCTTTTGTGTTCTGGCATTAGTGACCTTAGGTACTATACGGACAGCAGCGTGTACACGGCGCTCCTAGCGTCGCAAACATCCTTATACGACGGTAACTGCTTTCTGTTAAGCGGGCTGTCAGCCTCTCTGTTCTTTCACAATAATAAAAAACTCTTGCAATAAATGTTTTCATTTATAATCAGAATTTAGTGCAGGGAAAAGTTTTAACTAATTAAATATTGGCTGTAATTCTTTAAGTATGAAAAATACATATATTGATCTTGAACTAACAAATAAGATTAAATTAATAATAAAATTAGAAATAAGTATATTACGGTAAGATTGAAAGTAAAGTGCCAGTGATTGAGAAGCTGAAAAGTAAGTAAAAGGTTAGCCTGATATGGCCATATAATGCGAAGAGAGAAGCGTCATGTAACAAGGAGGATGCTAGAAATGAGAGTGTATGGATACAAGAGGAGAGGTAGACCAAAGAAAAGATGGATGGATTGCGTAAAAGGTGATATGATAAAAAAGGGTGTGAATGTTGAGAGACAACTAACAGAGGAGAGAGTCACGCGCCCAAGCCCGTCTGGATGGCGACCACCTTTGGTCTTTAAGTATGCCGCTTTAATAACTTTGTGCTGTATTCCGGGGCGTTAGTAACCCAAGTTCCTGTATCCTTATGGGATAGCAGTGTCTTCGCGATGCCACTGGCATTGCAAACACCCATAGGCTACGGTAACTGCTAAATTCTAAGTGGGCCGTCAGCCTGTCTGCTGTCTTACAGCAATAAAAAAAATTATAAGAACCATGTACCGACCGACGGTGAAGGAAACCATCGTGAAAAAACCTGTATAGCGAAATTAACGGTATGTACTCGTATAACCCGGAAATCCACCTGGGACAAGCATGGCAGGTGTACTGCCCGTTCGCTCCAGGGGGAGACGCGAGCCTAGTGATCTATTTGCAAAAGAGACGTACATGAATCGTCTAGAAACCATAGCAAGTGGGTTTAAAATTTCAACTAAATTACTTCGGAACTAGATGGTAATGTAAGAATTGCCACAGTATATTTATTAACTAAAAACATAAAGCTAATGACCATAAACAAAATACAGAAAAAACACGTAACCATTCAAATTATAAATGTAGACCCTATTCGTGCATCAATACAACTTAAACCCAATTCAAAACAAATCAAAATGTCATAACCGACGCAATAAACTGTGAGCAATCAAAGCGATCGTAAAAAGGATATCCTCGCTGTAAACTGACGTGAGGGAGTTGCCATGATACACTGCCCTCTGTATCCCGGAAAGGGCCTGCATAATTGGATGCATGAGGTGTGACATTTATTGATATCAGAATGGCATTTTAAATACTATTGATATGGACACGAAATTTACTTGTGAAACATATTGCCATATTATATAATAGCTCTTTCTCTTTGTATTTGTGCATTAAAGAAATCATGTTGGATGCACAAATTATTGTAGAATATTAAATGTTTTGTTTTTATAAAGTTTGACTAGTACAATATGTATATTGTGCTTAGGATAGCGTGAACAACCTGAAAAATACAATACAATTAGGTTTATATATATTTCTACTATATATTTGTATCGATCGGAGTGCACTGTCTCGGGATGTCAGTGTGGGTTTCACCCTGGTCATGGGACCATGGGCCCTGTTTTTTACCCTAAGGACTGTCACGGAGAAATACAGGACAAAAAATACGCCTCTGCATTGCCTGTTTCTTGACTTGCAGGAGGCCCAAATGACGTGATGTAACTGGTGTCATTTGTGACCCCAAGATGCCGGTAAAGTTGAAGGGACAGGTCTATAAGACCATCATTAAGCCTGTTCTTTTATAGGGCTGTGAAGAATGGCCGGTGTTAGAGCGACACCAGCAAGAACTGTGTGTCCACGGAAATGAATATGCTGCGGTAGATGTATGGAGTAAAGCGGAAGGACCGCGTTAGGAACTCCCGCATTCGCGACAGTCTTCATGTCTGTGACATTGCGGATAAATTGGAAGAGTATCGGCTCCGCTGGTACGGCCATGTTTTACGGCAACCGGATGCTTACGTGGGAAACAAATGTCTGGCCATGCCGCCTCCACCGGACCCCGGCAGGAGGGGTAGATCCAAAAAGTGCTGGCTTGTTATCGAAAAGGGTGATATGCGTGCCAATGGGCTCACTACCAGGGATACTGAAGACCGTGCCAAGTGGAGTAAAAAAAGTCGGAAAGCGGACCCCGGGCACCAAAACGGAAGTTTAGGTGGCAACCGAGATACAACGCTGGGATAATGATGAATATCTGTAATTTTTTTAAGATAGCATTATATAATAATAATAATATTTTTGTGACAATTCACACAGCGTCATCTAGTCCCAAACTAAGTAGCACTTGTATTATGGGCCCTAGACAACTGATATACTACTTATATACTTATATGAAGTAATTTCGACTACCTATATATCTGATTAAAAGACATACACCATGTTTTCAGTGTTAAATAATAAGGACGATCTAATGTATTTATGGAGTTAAGAGCAACGAATACATTATATTATATTAAATACATTACATATAAATTTCATTATGATCTTTTTCTAGTTCATACGTAGGCAGCAATAGACAGACACGGTTTTTCTTCAAAAGATAAAGGGTGTGACGATAGTTGTTTCTTTAAAAGCTAAATTAATCTACATCTATATTATTTAATTTAATTTTTGCGTGGTTCAGTAAAAATAATGATCATTTAAGATAGGTATACAGTTCAGCTCACTTAGTGCCTACACACGGTCTGGTACAGTCGTAACTATTTGCATCAATGCAAATAGTTTGTTCTCGTCTGAATGTGCGTCTATCAATAGTTTGTTCATAAAAAAATATGCTATGAAGCCCGTCTCGATGGCAACTATTCCTGGTCTCTAAACATGCCGTCAGCCTTATGTTGTGTTCAGTGACCAGGTTGCAGTTCCCTACGCGGTAGCATTATGATCTAAATATAAATAAATGTAAAATTATTAATTTTGGTAAAAAGAAGAATTTAAGTAAATTCGAATACAAACTTTGTAATACACCACGTGAAACCGTGAATTTTATAAAAGACTTGGGAATTTTCTTGATAATAAACTACATTTGGACTTACATATAGATAATATTATTAGTAAATGCTTTAAAATGTACGGATTTTTTATGCGTTCTAGTGCAAATTTTACCCGACCATCAACATACATTTACCTTTATAAAGCCTTGATTCGTTCTCAATTAGATTACGCTGTCCCAATATGGAACCCCTTCTACCAAAAATATAATGATGTTTTAGAATCAGTCCAAAAGAAATTTCTTCGTTGTGTACAATACAAATGTTTTCATAACCGCCTATCGTATGATAATTTACTTAAAAAAATTAATTTGATTACACTTGAACATAGACGAATACATCTCTCGGCTATGTTATTGTACGACCTTTGTCAAAATATATATGATTGTATTCCCATTGTTAACAAATTATGTTATAGGATCCCTAGCAGGACGCATTGTCGTGGACCTTGTCGTCTTTTTATGACCACGCACACTCGAACTAATGCTGGTAAACGATGGCCACTTTATCGAATAGTAAATTCTTATAATTTCCTTTTTCACTCCATTGATATAGCAGCGACGAGTCCCAGTATTTATAAAAAATTGTGTTGAAGAGCCTCCAAGACAAATAACTGAACCTTTCATAGCTACGGCGCACTGAGTGTCTCACTCTGAATTAATGTGTAAATGTAATGTGTAATATATATTATTCTATTTCCATCTAAATAATTATTTTTTGTTGCTAGTTCTTAGTCATGTTATACTTTTTTTATGTGTAACCTGTGACAAATGTTGTTGGGTTTATATTAGTACTAACACATTAAATAAGACAATTTACTAATCCTCATATAAATACTGTTTGTTTGTCCAATAAATGAAAAAAAAAAATTATAGCGGTCATCGTGACGGTATAGGCAACGGTGACTGTTTACTATTAAGTAAGGGCTGTCAGCCTGTTTGTTGTTTCACAGCAAAAATAAAAATAATAAATCATAAATAATAATAAATGACGACCTCGTGGCGTTACGGATAACGGACTTCGGTACGCTTGCGGAGGTCACGGGTTCGATTCCCGTCTCGCGTCTGGGTGTTTATATATAATATATATATATATATATTTATTTACAAAAAAAAGTATATAAGTAGTATGTCAGTTGTCTAGTACCCATAACACAAGTGCTATGCTACTTAGTTTGGGACTAGATGGTGCTGAGTGAATTGTCAGAAAATATTTATAGTTATTTATTTAAATCGAAAGCTCTGCGATACAGGTGTTCAACTAGAGAATTGTTATAAAATAAAAATGATTGTAGTCGCTCGTCAAAATTAAAAACATGTCTACCTAAGCCAACGCACTTTTGAATTATCTAAATGTTATTTCTAACGATCTTCTTATGGATATTGATAGACAAACTACCAAGCTAACCGTCTTTGACAATATGGAAAATACAAATATTAGTATGTATAAACTGTCAACATCACTGGTGGCACGAAACGTTTGGAATACATAATATGAAACTATTATAGCATATTTGAAGTCTGATCGCATATATTTTATTCTAATAAAGATTTAACAGACAGGTGGATTAGTTTCGGAAGTTCTAGGAGCCTGGGAAATATCATTTACTCAATCTGAATCAATAGCAGTCCAGTTAATATCCGGATATCGTTTTTAATAGTCTAACAATTTTTTACACATTTAAGTGTTAACTAACTAAATATTATAACATTATAAACTACGAACTATACACAAATAACGCTTATTTATAGATTATGAAAATAGTGATTAACAATTTTGCCTTTGATGTAATGTTATGCCGCCATAACCTTGTATTGTGTTCCGGCATTAGTGACTCAGGTTCCAGTACTCCTATGCATACAGCAGTGGTCACAGTGCTTCTAGCATCACAAACCTCCATAGGTGACAGTCAAGTGGGCCGCCAGCCTATCTTCTATCCTCAGCAATAAAAAAATGTAAATTTGTAAGATGTTATTCCACCCAATCGGCCCCAATTGCATCTAAAACTTGCCTGGGAGAATCCTAAACAAATTTAACTTTCACCAAAACCGGTCTCCAACCATTTAGGAGTTCAATGGTTAATTTTTAAAGAATATGCAAAAACTAATTTTGACTTACGAGAGTATTGAGATCAGCATTAATATCATCGATGTGTGTAGCCGGTCCATTCTGTTCTCCCGAAACTGAAGCCAAGATCCTCTTCCGATGACCTGCTTTATGTATTTCCAAAACAGCCGTCAATTCTACCTCCCAAATTCTCTTAACTCTATCCATGTCCACGTATAAATGTTTTCTAAACGTATCGCTATATTGTTCTAAGTTAATATGCCTCAGCCATTCATCAACAGATTCGTTTTTGTTGATATTACTTAAATTATTATTGTTATTGCTTATTTCTGCTATCTTAAGAGGTAATTGTTTTGCTGATTCTAATATTTTTTGTCTATCGTTTTCTTCAATACCCATCTCTTTTAAGTCGTTGTCGTCTAAAATACCGTTCTGGAACAAAGACCAAACATATTTTACTTTAAAATGTTAAAAGTATAAGTCAAGACAATAACACGAATTGTACAAATTCAAGCCTAAAACCAATTATCGGTCGCTGAAGCTGCAGTAATTACATACTCGTAGTAACAAGTTAACAGTCGTTTCAGATCCGACTTGTGGCTAATAAAACCACCCAGCAAGCTAGATTCGTGGCAACTAAAGTCCGATTGTTTTCATATTTTAAATCAAACAAACTATGAAAGGCTTAAAATGTCTTGCTATATTTCATCAATTTGATACTCACAATAAAATCGATGTCATCGAAGCCGCTCTCTAAAAATAAACTTTCATAATCATGAAGTCCGATTCCAGCCAACCAGAGTCCTAAATTCGAGGCGACTGAGGGACTCAAACTGGACTCAGAACAACTCAACCCGAGTCTCGATGTGAACTCTTGCTCGAGCTCAGAAACGAACACAGATTCCCTGACTAGTTTGCTGCCAAACGAAGCCATTATCTCAGAGATTTTTGCCCACTCCTCCTGAGAAAGAAAATCCATGTCATTCAAATATAATTTTAGTAACTATGTTTTTATTTAATCAATTCACCCTATAATCTACCTAAAGTGATCTGAGGGTGATTAAAAAGGAGCATTGGTGCTGAAGAGTGCTTTAAGTATAGGAAAGTAAGCCACTCGACCTCATGCGTAGAATTGAAAACGTACTATACGTACGTAAATGTACTATGTATGACGTGATGATGATATAATATATTATAGTCAATTATAGTTGTTAAAAAAAATATATATATTTTTTATCCTTGATCGAAAGTATTATACAACAGTAACAATTTTAAACGTGAATAATTTTTAATGGCTAAATAGTGAAGTTTGTGCAAAGTATTAATTATTACTAAAGGTATATTGTATATTTGAGATGTAAAAGGTTCTATCAAGATTTTTATTTTCAGGCTCAAATATACTCGTACCTTACCTGCCTGCGCACTGTACTTAACAACTAATGAATCTGAAGTAAGGCTTTCCTTTGCAAATCGGGGGTTAATATGGCAATTGGTTCTACACAAATCTAATTTAGCCAAATTATATTGCATCACCACATGTATTGAAACAGTAATAAATGACAAAATGTATTAAGAAATTGTTGTTAAAGTTATCAGTATAATTTAAAATTCAAATTTTAACGCATTAGTATGTCATGGCAAAGCATTTCCATGAACGCCATTAGTTGAATTGATAAAACGGCATAACTGCGTTGTGTCGCAAAAAGATAATCTCCTTTCCTGCCTTTGTCACTTTAATTTCACGATGTGTCACCCACATTTACGTTCGTTAGTTTTAATTATATTCATTGTTTTACAACGAAAATTGACTGAGTGGTAAAATTAAGTATACAGCCAAGTAAGGGATTCCTTTTGTTATTTTACATACATTGATAGGGAGTAATAATAATAGCCTATAACATCCCATAGGGGCTCTCCCAAGATCCTTCTTGGGGAACGGGGAACAGACAATACTCGCCACGGTTGTCCAAGGCGTACTGGCGGGTTACACATACAGGTGCTCTCTGTATGCAGGTTTCATCACGATTTCCTCACGCGAAATGCCTGAGCGGTGCAAGAGATCGCGGGACTTGAACCAGGCACCTCCAGATTAGTTTTCTCTGTAGCCACTTGGCTACCACGTGCGTGAAACGAGTGATGAAGCCCTATTCTTATTTTTAGCTAAGCTACAAGGTAAGGGTTGAAACTTACATTGAATGATGATGGAATCAATTACGTTATTAAATTATTGAATAACTTTTGGTGAACAGTACGGTAGTAGAAGCGAGCCTAAAGAACTACAGACAGTTCTTCAGAACCTTTCCGTTATTCCGACGGTATTATAAATTTCCTTTTGCAATAAAAAAAAGTGTGAGTCTCGGGACGCCCGACAGAGGTGATAAACTAATCTCAGTTGAACTCTTTAATATTGAAATTGTTTAACTTGAGAAAAGCTTAGGTTATTACTTACATTTTATGTATATTAATATTATAATGTAAGGAAATGTTTAATAAAACCAAAAATAATTCAAAAATGACTAAATTACACGAATTCCTAATTTTTTCAAAAACTGTTTCAAAGTTATATAAAGTAAATGATTCCCTAATGCAGATTCTTTATAAAGTAAAAAAAAAACTCAACTGTATTTTATTGTAATAAAGTCGCAATTCGAATAGATCTAGCACTGTGGGTTAGAGTGAGAGAGGAGGACCCTGACTACCGCTGCCGTATGCTTGAGAGAAAGGGAAGCCAGACAGACTGACGCTGTAACGTGTTACGTAACGAAGCGGTTTACCCTCCCATAAGAAGTTATCACTTCCAAAATACCTCATTTATTTGCTAAGAAAGCTCAGTAATATTACACTCGGAGGATTAATATTACAATCTAGAGGTATCGGGTTCAAATCCCACGGTGGCATGCACCGTTAAGGCAGTGTTTATCACCAATGTGCATATTATAAGATAATTGTCCTGTACAGATAGTGAAGGAAAATATCGCAGAGAAACCTGCATACCGAGATCATCGGAGTGTGTAACCCGCCAATCCACCTTGGACAAGCGTGGCGGGTATACGTTCTCTCTTAAGAGAGCCCCAAGTCCAGAAGAGGCACATGGGAAGTGGGACCATTATTATTATTCGTTAGAAATGTTCCAATAAATACCTGCTCATCAAATGGACTGAGGATCGACAATGATTTCTCAGCACTCTGATTCGAACTGGTGGTGTTACTCCTCCGCCTGACTTCATCCTCCAGCCCATTGAAGTTCCTCTCGTGTGGTCCATTACTGCTTAAGTTAGCTGTATTGTTCACCGGCGACTCCGTTGGTGAAGCGTCGTATACAGATTTCAGCTTCCGTAACGTCTTGGGCCGTTCCGCTGGCATCGGCCGGAGACCGATACCGTCTAAAGTTGTGGTAGAGCCTTTGAATAGGCCTGCAGACAATAAAAAAATCCTTATTATTTTTTATATCTTTTACAATCTTCTGAGATTGAGATATCTTGGTAACCGTATGTATAGTAACTCTACAAATACACTAAAAGAGAATTTATTAATTCTAATTTTTTTTAAAATATTAGTCTCTCCGTGCAGGGGCTGAGTAAGAATACTAAACCTGCAGCCGGGGTCAGCCTGTCGTAAAAGGCTAAGTCAAAACTACTCTAGCAACGAGGTAGAGCCCCAAATTGGTCTGGATGGCAACCACTATAATTATGCCACGATAATAACCTTGTGTTGCGTTCTGGCATTAGTGACCCAGGTTCCTGTACCCCTATGGGACAGCAGCGTGTTCGCCGTACCCCTAGCGTCGCAAACATCCATAGACGACGGTAACTGCTTACTAATAAGTGAACTGTCAGTCTGTCTGCTCTTAAGAAAATAAATAATTATGCTTCTATTTTTCACCAAAACCAAGCTTCACAAATTTCAACGCGTTATTCCGGACATTGATGAAATTTCGGCTACTTCACAAAATCTGTTTACAACAACTGACAAATACAATAATTGTCGTTGAGAAATATTAAACTTGTATTGGTCTACCCGTAAAACAAATATTATTTGAAATTAAAATTATTATTGGCTTAAGATATTTATTTTACACTTAGCTACCTACTTTTAGCTTCTGCCGACGAAGACTTTTTCACGAAGTCTTGTGGTCTGATTATATATATATTGCATTATATATGTAGATGTCTACTGCGTTACATTTTAAATTGCAAAAAACTCAGATAATATAAATTCTAAGTGTACACCGTTTTTGTCTTGCAAGTACGGTTAATAAATTTTTCATACTTCATATAAAAATTTTAATGTATAAAATTACTGTACCTTAATTATAGATATAATCATATGTATATTTGCATTATATGGAGAACAAAGTATACCATGGCAGCTCGAGCTCTAACAGAGAGGTCAGGCATAAAAACTGCTGAATTGTCATGACTTAGGTACTTAAAGGATTTCGAAAACTGCGAATTTGGGTAGAAGCTTAAAGTAATGGGTAACCGAGATTCGACATTGTAAAATTTATTTTTAAACTTGTCTTTGATAAGTTCCAGGCAGTTCAGAGTTGAATATAACTGCAATGCGAATAATTATGTTAGGAGGGGAACAAATGTCTATCCATCTCGCCTTGCAATCGGGATTTTACGATGATGATGACACATTATGTTACGCTTGTATCAGAGCTTTTCATTGATGGAAAAGTTTAAATCTATTCAGTACATAATATGATATTATATATTATATATTATTATAATATTATATTATAATCTAGAAAAGTGGTCGGCAACCCCGGCTCTCGAGCCGCGTGCGGCTCTTTGGCTCCTCGGCTACGGCTCTTCCGCAAAATGTTTAGAACAATCAAACATATATTTTCTCTAAATGATAGATACATTCATATAATAGACAAAAAGTATAAAAATACAAACAAAAAAACAATACAAAACCTGTTAGACAGTGACGTCGCCAAGTCTGAGTGACAAGTATGCCAAGGTTTCTTTCATCGACTAGTTATCAAAACAAACCGGTACGTATTGAGATCTATGAACCGTGTTGTGGACCGTATAAATTCACTTTTTAAGATACAAAAGAGAAACTGATATGCATCTTTGGTAAGTCCAGTTATTTTTCCAGACAAATTGATAGTGTTTTAAAATGTTTCAATATGACACATAATTATTTAGTGGAGCAACAGCTATTGCGTCACGGGTTCGATTCCTGTTCCGAATCTGTTTATGTATTACACAAATAAATAAATTATACTGAGACAGTTTAAACAGTCATCTAGTCTTAAAGTAGCATAGCAGTTGTCTTATGGGTACTAGGTAACTAATACACTACACATATACTTTACTTTTATAAATTAATAAAACATATTATACACAAATACCCACACGCGAGACGGAAATCGAACCCATGACATCCACAAGCGTACCGAAGTGTGATAGCCGATACTAATACTACGTACTAATTATACACATATGAAACTATATAAGTAGTGTATCAGTTGTCTAGAATCTAACACAAGAACTGCTTTGTTTACTTTGGGACTAGTCCCAAAGCGTCATCTAGATCAATGTTGTGCAAATTAGGGGTCGCGACCCCTGTGGGGGTCGCCAGTAGATTATTGGAGGGTCGCTAATTTTCAATTTTTCCTGTCAACTTAGCAGCTCTTAATACATCATTTCCCCTGATTCCACCAAATACAGAGCATAGCTTTAGCCATGGATATTTTACTTTAGAGTCAATGTTGACGTCGATGGTACCGATTGACCAAGCTTTCTTCTTCTTCTTAAAGTCCTATGACCCCTAAGTGGGGCAGATGGACAGTACTCTGCCATCGCGTTTTATAGTGGGCTACGCGTTTTGTCTCAGAAGACATAAGTCCGATTTGTTTTAATTCGCTGCCACTGCCTCCAGGTATGCTTAGGTCGGCCACGCTCCCTCTTATCTTCCGGAGTCCATTCCAGCGCCTGCCTTGGGATGTGGTTTGGAGCTCTTCTAAGGGTCTGACCGATCCACTTCCACTTTCGGCGCTTGACTTGGTGACCGATTGGTGTTTCGTGTTATATCCCACAGCTGTTCAATCAATAATTTTTCAGGCCAAAAAATACCAAGTATCTGTCTTAGGCAGCAATTTTACCGATTTTTTGTTATATAAAAAGGATTTTCTTAAAATTATATATAAAATCAATATGTGTATAAATATAATGATGATTTTATTAAATGAAGTCGAAAGAAATTCGCGAAATATACATCGTATTTGTGGAAATTTATCTAGGGGTCGCCAAAATATTTATCTTTAGTGAAGGGTCGTAGTCGAAAAAAGTTTGCACACCACTGATCTAGAAATAGATGACGTGAATTGCTGCAGTATTTATTATTATTTATTAAGTAATTGATATTACTTGTTATTTTTTGACATCGAAACCCAATGAAGAATTCTGTTCCCGACACTTAGATTATTTGAGCAGGTACAGCTAGTATTAGAAAGATTACATCATATATTTATGTATATAAATGTAGTATGAACGTGCAAACTCTAACACTTAATCTATTAATTTTTCAAATCCTTAATTTAACTAAATGACATTTGATTTGACATTTGATTGCTTCTTATCAACGGCGAAAGAATCGGGAGTAAATGCATAATGAAGTCATCGGCATTTGCAAACCGTGAATCCGTCTTAGAGGTCGTACCAGGTATACTGTTAATTTACTCTACGACAAATCTCTAGACCAGCAGTGGGGCTTAATGGGCTATTATATATTATTATAGATGCTTTCTAAATATTTTTAACATATGTACACTTCAACAAAATAAAACGTTTCTAAATCATGTTTCCTGAATCTCTCTAACTATATTTTGAAACCACATTCCATGCTTTCGATAGTTTACAATGTAATTCAATAATTTACTGAAATACAGACTTGTATGCGCACGCGCAAGCGAACAATTCGGGCCAATTATATAGAGCGGCGCTAAACGGCTACTCATTCTTGATTTACGCAGACGCCTAAATATAAACACGATAAGAATCGTGGAGAATTTCATACGGAGGGGTCATTATATACCATATGTAACGGTATAATATACCCAATATTTAGACAGTTCTCTCCATACTAGGGCGGACGTGCTAGCGGGAACTGACAGTATACGCCACGCTTGTCCAAAGTGGATTGGTGGGTTACACATACCAGTGATTTTAGTATGCAGGTTTCCTCACAATGTATTCCTTCACCGTTGCCATATAGCAGTTATACTATAATATGCACACTAGGGTACAAAAAGTGTCTAAACGGTGCATGCCATCGTGAGATTTGAACCCGAGACCTCTAGATATGTCACCCAACTCTAGATTAGTAATTCCATTAAGCTACCAGGTAAAATATAGTTGCCACTTACTGACAAGGATATATATACAAATAGGGCAGGAAAACGTCGTAAAACCTGCATAGCTGTGAAGAAATTCGGTACGCCGAGGATATCCATCCACTCTCTGTAGATAGTATGCAAAATGGCAAGTCTGTAGGACCGGATGAAATACCTGTGAAAGTATGGAAGTTCTTGAAAGCAGATGGGTGGAAGTGGCTGAATTTGTTCTTTAATAAGCTGTTGCAAGACGAGGTGATCTCTGATGAATGGTGCAATAGTACGCTAGTGCTAATTTTTAAGAACAAGGGGGATGTATAGGTCTGTTACAATCATAGAGGAATAAAGCTCATGTCGCACAGCATGAAGATTTGGGAGAAAGTAATAGCTAAGCAACTACGAGAGGAGAGCGAAATAAGGGAGAACCAATTTGGCTTCATGCCCGGACGAGGGACTATGGATGCCATATTCGCACTTCGTCAACTGAGCGAGAAATACAGAAGTGCACATAAGAACCTGCACATGGTATTCGTTGACCTCGAAAAGGCTATTGGGTTGATCAGGTTCCTAGAAAGGTTTAGTGGTGGGCTATGAAAGCAAAAGCCTGTGAAGTACTTGCATCTTATTCGTGTGATATACGATAAGGCAAGTACACACGTCCGGTCCCTAGCTGGCGTCACAGACAAGTTCAATGTTGGGGTGGGTTTACACCAAGGATCGGCTCTTAGCCCTTAGTTGTTATATAATATGTTATTGTTATCATATGTTTCCCTTATAATATACATAAACCATATGTTAAAAATTATTTCCATATTGGACCATTCTTGAGATATATGACTACATATTTAATAAAAACAGGAATTTCTTTTACCATATGCGATGCGCAGGCGCAACGAAAGTGACAACATGCCTTAAACAAATGAACAATAGCCTATTGTGACCCTTTGTATGTAAGGATGGCACTTATCAAGACAATTATATAAATATAAGCTTAGGAATGGAGGAATCCCTAACTAGCTTACATGGTAATGGACCATTGTGTTGGTCACAGTAGAACCTAAGCAGATTTAAAAGTGCTATCTATATTTATCGACGTTGCAGTCGGGGTTTAATAATTCGTTAAGGTTCATAAGAAGGCTCTGATGGAGGTTATATATCCAATAGCGTGCAATATCTCTGTCGTTACAAATCAATTCGGCAATTATTTGTAGAGATTTTTTTTGATATTAACATTTAGATATTTCCACACTAGATAAGCCTATTGTGATATTTTGTATTAAATTATAAAATTTGTATATTAATCATAAAGGATTATATAAATACAAAAACTTCAACTGAATATAATATTAAATTCTATCTCTAATAAAAACAACAACTAACCGCTTATTGTAAGCCGCAGTCGACTATGCAACATAAAAGGCTATAAAAAGAAAGAAATGAAATATAAGAACACAAAGAAGTGGCATTGTTCACTGTTTGCGATGCATAGCATCTGTAAAAGTTTTACTGCTTTTTGATGATACAACACAGTCGTAAAATGTATTTAAGGAAAAAATTTGGTGCAATGTTTGAGATCTATGACATAGTGATCCGTTAAGCGTTCGTGGCATTTATACTGTAGCATAATAGTAATCTCTGCTAAAGACCATTTAGCTTTATAGATGAAAAAACCGCGAATATTGTGGCATTGATTTTAAGTTTCGCTTTATTAAAACTAATTAAACACGCTAAAGTTTAAAACTGTTAGAATATTTTACAGCGTATCTTGGATTCCGAAATGCAAGGTTCAAATGCAACAGAAATGAACGTTTGTAGAAAAAAGAAGACATGAGAAAAATACATGTAAATAGCGATTGTAGCGTGGATAGTAATGAAGAAGACCATTACATTTTTAATTGCAAACAATAATATATTTTGTTTGACAACTGTAAACAAATGTGTGATAATTAATATTGGACGAGATATAATAATTATATCAACTAATAACATGTAATAAATCAACGATTGCAATAAATACTGACATTAATTACAAAGTCCTCTTATTGTTTCATCATTTTAATGTCACGTAAAATGTACAATGCATCGATAAATCATGCCATATGATATAACGCAGTAGTTATTTACTGATGCAATAAAAGTAGAAACGCAAATAACGGAAACAATCTTATACCTACTAGAAACAACTATTGAAGATCGGACAAGACCATGGGAATCGGACCCACATATAATCCATTAAAGTCCATTTACTTGGCCTCCTAAAGCAATCGTATCATCAAATGTAATTTGCACAAAAAAATTTAAATTGTACCTTATTTCTGTTACACCAGTTTTTATTATAATTTTTTTTTTCAACAATGTTCAATGTTTAATTTCATTAACTTTCCTACTTCAATCCGATCAGATACATTAATTACAAACATTATTCTTTATTTTTCAAAGCTGTTTTATTCTAGTAGAGTTCAAATGTTTAGTTTAGTAGCAAACCTGTTAACATAACCTTGACTAACATATTCAAAATACCTGCATAGTATTTTGTTATTGTACCTCAGCCTGCTTTTACACAATATGACTTACAACTATTAACTCATTTACTTACAGTTTCCCATCAGTAATGACCAAAAACAACCCATAAGCATCATCATAAATCGTCATCTCTGTTTGTCACATTTATATATCACTTTTTCACTTTAATCACGTGAACTTATCTATCGAAATTAACAATAGACATCAGGATATATATGTTTCGGATAGTCAAATATATGCAAAAACATTTGAAACTAATAACAAAGATGTAGATGATGTCATGAACATTGTATATGCAATGTTGCCTGACCGGCGTGCCGTGGCCGACTGCCGAAGATACCTCAAGTATATTTGATAAGAATACACGTCACTTATCGACCACTTTATTAATCTGCATCAATTTATTTGTGGAGACAATTGCTGGTTTATTGATTACGACAGATGGGGTTCATGTGATAAAGCAATTGCACAGATTGAAGATTATTAATGATGATACTACTATTGATGATGTATTAAGAGAAACAAAAATATTACGTTTGAGTAGTAAATAAAAAAAATTTGGAGCTTACATTGAATTTCAAGTATTATAAGAACACGTATCAACTTGAGTTCTTGAAAACAATTCCTAGATTTATGTTTAGATTATATAGCTAAGATATTTTTAATGAATGTTTAGACTTTAAACCGTAAATTAAAAAGGATTAAATATCCTCCAATATCCGATAAGTTTATGTGATCTGGATGCATTGTTCTCGAGTATATTTATAGATAAAAATCTATCAACAGCTGTGATAGTCTCTTTCTTCTGTTTGATATATATGTAAAAAGTCAATGCAAAGTTCATAGGATCGAAAATGTGACTCAAAATAAATTGCAAATTTAGCCAGAAACCAAATAATTTTCCTCAAACAGTCATAAATTGTGATTCGAAACGCTTTGTAAATATGCTTTGAAATATCAATGAAATACGTTATCATTAGAAATATTCTGCAAATGTTATGGACGCTTATCGAACGATAATAAAACTTCATGTTTTTAAGGTTAGTGTGTGTAAAGATTTGTAGGCGTTTCTTGACTTCCTGTATGTTTATGAAGATATCGGTGGATAATTTGCAATTTGGATCCTGTGGACAACTACACTTAGTTGTAAAATAAACTGATGATAATGTAATGGATAAAGATGATGGGAATGTGAGAATGATGATGGAAAGTGTGAAAACAATGCCAGTTATTGAAAAATTAAAATGTAATTGACTAGCGTGGTATGGCCATATAATGGGAAGGGAAGAATACCATTTAACAAGGAAAATTAAGGTGGAAAAGAGGATATGGGTAAAAATGGTGTGAATGTGAGATAACGGCTAACAGAGGAGAATGAAGGGAGAGGACATGTTGTGCCGACGCATAAAATGCGGGATAAGGCAGGAAGAAGTTGATAACAAAACCTGAAGAATCCTAAATCCAAATTATTGTTGCTAATAATGAAACTTAAATACGACGCACAACAAGTTCATTCAATACCGCATATAAAGATATCTGCTTAAAGCCACATGTTGTTGATGTTTGGGTCCATGTGGTATCAAAGTCAAGATCAAAATTCAATCAAATTAAAATTAGTCTAAACATGATTATATAATGATTTATAAAAGTTATTAAGAATAAATTGTAACTATTTACGGATTGGTATATAGTTTAGTGGTATTACACCCGGAGACCAATCTAAACGTCCCGGACTCGAATTCTTTGGTGACTCTCACCGCTTAGGCAGTTTTTCTCGCCTAATATACATATTATGTCATAATTGTATGTACCGACGTTGAAGGAAAACATCGTTTGGAAACTTTGGTATGCCCAAGATCACCGGTATGTGTATACCGCCTAGCCGCCTTGGACAAGCGCGGCGGGTATACTATCTGTTCCATATGGGCTGTTACTATTATTTACAGATAAGATTAATATTTTCAGCTGTAATGTTATATATATTGTACAACTTTAACTGGTTACGACCTCCTAACTTAACGGCTAACGCTTGTGGACGTCACGGGTTCTTCCCGTCCAGCGTCTGGGTGTTTATGTATTTATTTACAAAAAAAGTATATATGTAGTATATAAGTTGTCTAGTACCCATAACACAAGTGCTATGTTTTGGGACTAGATGGCGAACGAAAGCGACTGCCTTTATAACTCCTTAGCTGCGCCAGGTACGCATTTTTTACAATTTCAAAAGAATTTTACAATGGCTGCCCTTATCGAATTTCAAGATATATTATTAATATTATAGGAAAATCATAATGGGAGACTTTTTCGCGCGTTTAAGGGCCCGGCAGAACATTTTGAAATTCCCAAAAATATAAAAATTGAAAAGACATTTTTATGGCATCTATCACGGTTGACAGCGAATGTCCGAGAGAATTTGTACCTGGCGCAGCTGAGGATCACTAAAGCCAGCCGCTTTGGGCTTAGTGAGTTCCCATTCCATGAATGGTAGGTATAAAAGACTACACAAAATCTGGGCTTGGTAAAATATACCCTGGTAGCTTTTCACAAGCTCTTGACCTATTTTACGCCCCATTGATTTGAAATTTATCATTGTTACTCATTACGCGATTTAGACTCTAACTAAGAACGGATTTCACCGAAATCCTGTCCAAAAATATAAATGGCAGAACAACGTTTCGCGGGTTAGTTGGCTAGTAATTAACAATGCGACGTTTTTATTACATCACTAATGCCACTCCTTTTGTATTCCGCTCACGCCACATTATATTTATCAAGAGTAGAAGTTCAATATAGCCTTATACACTTTTTTGTAAGGTAGCCTTACCAACCTTACAAAATATTTCAATAAAAACAACTGTAACTGTAGAAAATTTTCTAACAGAAAAATTCCAAACCAGTATATTCCTGGTTAAATAATTATACACCTTATGCTTAATATAAAAAAAAGTTTTTTGAATGTCTTTATAATTGTAACATTATCTTCGTCAGCCAATCATCGTTCATTCCTGGACGTTGAAATGCTACACTGTTGTTATTCAATAGTATTTGTGGCATCATTTTTTGTTATTCATTTCTAATTTTTTCTTGTTATTTTTCATATTTTAATTGTTACATTATATCGTTGGCGTTGTATAAAAGTTTCTTAACATCTCTTTATTTCTGATTTTAACGTTATTTATAAATAAAACTGGACTTGAATGTTTATCTGATAGTGATTTAAAGTGCTTTTTCCATTATCAGACAAACATTCGAGTTCCGAAATCGGAGAGCGCATATTATTAATTTAAAATAATAAACAAAAATACTTGCTTATCTACGACTCAGTCAAACAACGACTTTCGCTGGACGGACGGACGGACAGAAAAATAAGTAATAATATATGTTAACAACATGGAATGGCTTTTTATTAAAATCTACAAAATTAGGCTTGTCGTTTACAAATGTAATACTTATTTTTACGTATATTAATTTGCATAACCACATGATTATCTAGAAAATCTGTCGCACGTCGAAACGCATGATAGATAAAGGGTTTCAATACCGCCCCGGATCGCAGTGTTTAATTACAATATGTATTTATTTACAATATAAGTAAAATGTAGTTTTATTGCTGTCAGACAGCAGACAGGCTGACGGCGCACTTAGAATTTAGCAGTTACCGTTGCCTATGGGTGTTTGCAACACCAGTGGTATCGCGAACACGCTGCTATCCTATAAGGGAACAGGAACTTGGATCACTAATACCGGAACACAACACACGGTTACTATGGCGGCATACTTAAGACCAAAGGTGGTCGCCATCCAGACAGGCTTAGGCCTTCCATGTATGGTTGTTCTGTCGCCTTTTACTACAGGCCTGGCCCCGGCCGCAGAGATCGGTATTCTTTCTGCACGGATAAAAAGTATACATAACACTCTTGCTTACTTTAGAACTAGATAGCGCTGTGTGATTGTCGAGACAAGAGAACGTATAAAATCTTTATTTTATATTCGGAAAGTAATTTGTTAATATATATATATATATATATATATATATATATATATATATATATATATATATATATATATATATATATATATATATATATATATATATATATATATATATATATATTTTTTTTTTTTTTATCGCGTAGAACAGCAGACAGGCTAACGGCCCGCTTAGAATTTAGCAGTTACCATCGCCTATGGATGTTTGCAATACCAGTGGCATCGCGAACACGCTGCTGTCCCATAAGGGTACAGGAACTTGGGTCACTAATGCCGGAACACAACACAAGGTTATTATGGCGGCACACTCAAGACCAAAGGTGGTCGCCATCCAGACGGGCTTGAGGCCCTACCACGTAGCAAAACTAATATAATCTCACTACTATATCATATGAAGCGCAACCGTCGCTTTAAAATGCTTTCCTATTTTGAATTAAATATGTTTAGACGAGTGCCAGAGTGACAAAATATCAATTAAAAATCTGCCTTAATTTAAAAAGGTAGGAAAATAATGTATAAATGACCGTCACACCATCTCTGTAGAAGAAATCACCTAAAAGCGATAAGGCAGCTGAATGTTTAATTTCTGGAAACGTGGAGGAGGTAAAATAGTTTTACACCTAAATAATAGCACAACAAACATTATATGCAAGAACTGTAGGCGTAATAGCCATGTAAGACTGTCGCAAACAAGGTACAATACATGCTAAATGGTCTAAAGTAGTGTGAATTGACACAGATTATAAGACCTTAATTTTCCAAGGACCCTAGTTGTGCGCCGTAATGTAATTTATAATACAGATAACATACAAAATGAAAATGTTCTTAAACACCAATTTTCCGTAAATAAATGCTTATTACGTTTATATTATTTCTTTATATTTTTAAATTTAAAATAAACAGAGTTATTATACAAAAGTAATCACATCCAGTTTTATCTATTTATCAAGACTTCTGTTGCAAACATGTCACAAAGCAGTATATAAACCCTAATTAATTGATAAAACAAGTTCATTGATAAATTAATAGATAGTTTATCAGCACTTTGTAAAATGGCATAAAAATATAACGGCATCACTTATCAATAAACACCATTTTTTAAATAATTATTTGTAGAATCGACATCTTAACTCGACTCCTCATTTTTAAGGTTGAACCGATTCATTCACAATTCATACAGTGCGGCTGTGAAACGAGCACGAAGTGTCCGATATTAATTCAGAAATAATTTATATAAGTAAACTTAAAGAACATAATTTGCAGTATCGTATATTTGTTAAGTTTAAGTAGCTATAAGTCTATGTTTATTTGATTTTTCTGTGGTTTTTTTCACATGGGAACAGCAGACAGGCTGATGGCCCACTTAATAGTAAGTAGTTACCGTCGTTTATGGATATTTGCGACGGTAGGGGCACCGAGAACACGCTGCTATCCTATAGGAGTACAGGAATTCGAGTCACTATTATCGGAACACAACACAAGGTTATCATGGCGGCATACTTATAGACCAAGGGTGGTTGCCATCCAGAACTGGCTTGGGACCCTACCGCGTAGCTACAACCCTTGTAACGATAGGTCGATACTTGAACGATAATAATTCTTAAGAATTTTTTGTCTCTTCATCCATTAAAGATTCTCATGTATAATAATAAATAAGAGCGCAATAGATCTTGTACCTACAGGAAACCCCAGACAACTAGTTACACTATATACAACACGAATCGCAGAAATCATTACAATATCTGACTCATAGTGACAAATCATGAGTCATCGTTACTCACACGCGGTAAAGAGCCAAATATCTGATAACAGCTCTCGTATATTTTATACGAATTCGTCCTTCGTAACGGTTATGCCTCTCAGAGATAAGTATAAAATAGAAACATATCTTCCGAGATTTATTTAAATGTAATAAAAAGTCAAGCAATAATTTAACACATTGACTGCCAAATACTAGTACTCGAACACTAGTGGCCACCCCACTCGTATCCGAGTATTGGACGTAGCCGTAATAGAGTTATAGTTATCCAAGTGGGCGGCATCTGGCTGCAAGAGTATTCTAACTCCACCCCTGAACAGAGAAGAAGTATTAAAAACGTATAGTATTGTTTCATTAATTTTATTGGTGATAAATATACTTCTCATCAAAAAAATTTAAACACTACTGCAAGTATTATTCAGGCGAAATTTAAATTAAATGAAAAAGAAGATTGATATCACTAAAAATAATACGCCAATAAATATCTGGTAGTTCAGTCTACACAATGGTGTACCAGAATCCCAAATTTGAATTTGAATTTTCGAATTTTCATCAAATAAATAAATGTGGAGATTGTTTTCAATGTGTACTCCGTCGGAATTTCTGCACTTAATCACTTTTTTTACATAAATTATCATTTAACTGAATGATCATTTTTTAACTAAGCTGAACTGATTGTTAACTAAGCTTGGGGGATTGGTATGTTTACTCGCCAGGATACTGTCTAGGATCTGATAGACATCGAGTCACTTCTTAGCAAGATGACCGGTAGTTTGTGTCAGTTTCTCTAAGAAATTGCCACTTTAATTCTATTCAACTACAGCAGTGGCTCTGTGAGGTTCAAGGATTGATTGTAAGCGATTCTACCAGAATAAGAAGTTTGGCGGAGCGTGGCATGAAACCTCATAAACCAACTAATGGCCCGAAATTGACCACTGAAGAGCGCGCCTCAACTTTGCACTTGAGCACTTAAATTGGTCATACCTGCAATGGAGCAATGTTCTCTTTTCTGACGAGACTAAGATAGAGACTGTAAGGTAATGAGGGAAGAAAGAAGGTATATCGAAAAGAGGGAGAGCGTTTTGCGCAGTGCTGCTTTGAAGAAAGAGTCAGTTACGGTGGCGGTTCTTGGACGGTTTGGGGAGGCATAAGCGACGATAGAAAAACCGAACTTGCGTTTGTATCTAGACCTCGATTACCGTCATTAAATGGCTCACGTTACATCGAAGATTGTCTGAAGCCTCATATGATACCCTACGCACATTTTATTGGCGAAGACTTCATTTTTATGCAGGACAATGCCAGGGCTCATACCGCAGGCATTGTAAATGAATACTTGAGCGAAGTCAGTATTGCGGGATATGAATCCCATAGAACACCAGGATGTATTGAAGAGACGAGTCAGAGTGGAATAATATCCCACAACACAAGATTGTGACGCTTATCAGAAATAGATAAGCTAAGATAAGATAAGAAGGAGAAAAAGAAGCAGTGTACGAATAAGAGCCCGGAGAGAAAATACGAGATACTGAATAAACTTTTTTTAACATTTTTCTGTTTTACATCTTTATTTCTAACATTTAACAATTTCTTCTTAAAGGGTAAAAACATACCTGTTGAACAAAACGCAATAGCTAAAGAAATTTAATTTTAATTTGAAACATTAATATTCGTTAAATGATACCTTATAATCCACAATTAACTGGCATTAATTATATTTTTGGTTAAATGTAAAAAAAATTAAACTCATTCAAAACCAAACTTCAGGGGTGTTTCGACTTTTTTTGATGAGAAGTGTATAAATCACCCGTATTAAAGGGACTATAATATAAAATCACGGCAGCCATAACGGGTGGACAAAGGGGGTCGATGACACTGCGCTTGCGCAAACTCATTGTGGTGAAGACACGATTTTGCAAACTACAGTTTAAGATAGAACAATATTAAATATGGCAGGGTTAAATAAAGTTGCGTTTTACTTGAAGAAAACCTAATATGTACCAGCTAATTTCACGAGCATTTTTAACAGCAGCAATTCATTACAATAATATGCAAACTATAATATTATGCTTTTTATCGAATATGTTTAACGGTGTATTAAAACTTTCATAACCAGAACCTTGGTAGTAGTTTACTATACCTACGCAATTGCAAAAAGGAATACGGGAGTTTGTTCTATGAAAATCTCAGCTTCCGGCTCAGAAGTAAAAACTGAATTCAGGATGATATTATAGTCTCAAAGCAAAGCGCTTATGGACGCTATAGACAACTGATAATTACATATTTTTATTTTGTAAATAAATAACTAGATTAGAAAGAGAGAAAGAAAATAATTTATTTGAATTAAAAACAATATTACACTAGTACAAAAGATATTAGCAGATTGGGGCCGCAGGTATTCTGACGTGCGAAAGCCGATGCGTCATGGAGGTCGAATATAAAATATGAATGAATGAAAAACTCTTTATTGCATACAGATACTTAAAACTAACTTAAAATATGTATACAAAAAATATTTAAAAATATTTTCTATACTTGGAGTGTTATGGAAATGCACGAGGTGTCGATGCACCGTGGTACCGAAGCACCTGTTGACCTTGCGATGGCTGTTGGTATTATACCACTTTTATGAGCCCATAACTGTTGTTATTAGACCACAGAGTAATGTAAGCGATTTAGTCTGTGGCGTACATACGAGTACTCTCACCGGTGTTGGGCCAATTGATAACCGAGTGACAACTCTAACGAGAGACGCACACACACTTCGTACAGTACCCAAGCCTTCATTGCGTCGCGCCGCACGCGCATTCGTACTTTGTTTAGTTTATAAGTTATATAATCACGAACACGTATAATATACAGAAATGGGATACCTAATATACGGAGTTTCATTCGAGCCACTTACACCAAATCCCACAAGTTTATGGTGTACATTCACAGCATCGGTCTCGAGTTTTTATGTATAGTTGTCAAGATGTCACTGTCAAGACACAACCACGAGTATAAGTAACATAAAATATAGGCGTTCGAGAATGATATACGTGGACACTGACGGGCCAGTGAGGCCCCATGGGAACACTATTAAATAACGACTCATTTTGCTAAATTACAGATGATCTGCTTCATAGCAGATCGTATAATCATCCATACAATGGACTCGGATTCTTCCTTTATTCTGAAATATGTGAGGTCGACAAAACATTTCCTCATTTCTCACTTCTATAAGTCGTCTTCTTAACATTTCCACCTTGTTTACCTTATCACCTTTTACGAAATCCATGCATCTTTTCTTACATGTACCTACCTCTTTTTGTATTGGTACTTTAATTTCTAGCATTTTTCTTGATACATGGCGTTCTATTAAACTAGGATTTTAATGTGCAATTGTAAAATCCAACCAGGATTAACCACTGATAATAAATAAATAACAATAATTCACACAGCGTCATTTAAAAATGTAGCTCTATACATTCACTGTAAACTGATATGCCCTAAATAATGCAGTCCCTTTTAACGAACATCAGGGTGCCACCACTGTGGCGCGGGCGACGAGGAGGACACGGTGAACCACACTGTCGCCGTGTGCCCTGCGTGGCGCGAGGAGCGCCGCGCCCTCGTCGCCCAAATCGGCGTGGACCTGTCGCTCCCGGCCCTGGTTCTGTCCATGGTCGGGGGCGATCCTGGATGGACGGCCGTCGCCTCCTTCTGCGAGGCAGTCATGTCCGCAAAGGAGGCGGCGGAGCGGGAGCGGGAGTCAACCACCACACTCCCCTCCCGCCAACGTAGGCCACGCCGGCGGCGCCGGAGGGCCAGTAACGACCTCCGGCCGCCGTAAAAAGCGGCCGCGGGCGGCCCCTCGGGGGAGGACCCGCCGCCCGCACTATTACCGCGAGGGTGAGGGCTGCGTGCTGTTCCGCGGCCCCCCTCAACTCCTAGAGTTGTTAGGAGAGCGCCGGGGGGACGAAACCCTGACCCCCTGGCGCCAACACTTTAGAAGGGGCCCGCCTCAAGACAAAGGGCGGGCCGGCGTCGGCCCGGGCCACGAGATCGGCAGGCCATATATCCGTGGGCCCGGGCGTAGGCGATAGGAGAACAGCGGGGTTTTTTAGTGGGTAGTCGGAAAAATCCCGGAGTCCCACATATCCCTCGGTCCCCCCGGGCCGGGGGAACCCGTCAAGAGAGGTTTTCCCCGAGACCAAAAAAAAAAAAAAAAAAAGTCCCTTTTAACGAACTCTGAGAAACTAATGATGACCTCAGTGGCGCATCGGCGAATAGACTGAAGCGAAGGAGTGCATTCACTATGGAAGCCTACAAATGTTACGGGTTGATTCCCGACTCGAGTGTGTACTTATAACGTATTTTTTAAGACTATTTTTTAAACAATTACTAAGCTTCAGTAATAAATCATTTAACAAATATTTAAAATCGGACTAATAATATAAAATCAAATTGAAACTTTGATGCTATTTATACAAATGATTTAATTTGAAACTATAATTAGTAAAATTATTCTTTTAGCTTTATTATTTTTCTATTAAGAAAAACGTTTTTTAACCGACTTCAAAAAAGGAAGAGGTTCTCAATTCGACTTTTTTATGTTTGTTACCTCAGAACTTTGGACTGGGTGAACCGATTTTGATCATTCTTTTTTAATTTGAAAGCTGGTGCTTTCCGTATGGTCCCATTTCAATTTGGTCCAGTTCTGACAATTGCATCCATGAGAAAACCATATAAGTCTTAAATTTGCATTAAGTATGTGCGCGACAAATGGATGAATAACTCAATATCACGCCAACAGATTTCGATGATTCATTTTTATAGGAAAGGATGTACTTCCAGGGTAGTTTGATGAGAGTTTAGGTTCTGATTATGGGATCCATGACAAAGTAACGGAACTCTTCAATTCTTAGGAGCAAATTAACGATACTCGGCCGAATCTTAATAGGCTATGCGGATATTTGAGTCACCTACCGTAACGTCGTTATGGTCAAGTAATTGTCGTAGTCGAATATGATGATCAATGGAACTCCTTAACGGCTTACAGTAAGGGTGCGATCTGTGGCAGAATTTCTAACTGTCTTTAACCAAATTTTAATGCGCTTACGTTCGTTGCTGCATTGCAACATGACGCAAGCGTTTTAATTGCATTACTTAAGGTGTATTATGTCTGAAGCGGTGGTATAGTAGCCGAGTGGGTGGTAGAAACTTTTGCGTATTATTGATGAGCTTGAACCATATAAAAGACTGGTGCCAGCGAAGTGGCAAAGTAACCGACCTGCAACGCATGAGGTTGCGGGTTCGATCCCGGCGTTCTCTCTCTTCTACCATATGTCGCTACTTCACGATACTGTGTTCATTTGATAAGTTCGGTGCAGTTCTACCCATATTCAGACAAATTAGTTAGTGTACTTCAGATTCACTAAAAATCAAAATTAAACAAAAAATTAACAAAAAAAAACAGCCTTAAAAAACTATTCTAAAACAAATTAATTAAATAATTACGTATTCTTCTATAACTTAATATTCAACTTACTTTTTTCTACTCATCAATATGTAGGTCTCTGGGTATATTATATAAACACGTACACATACTCATAGAAACACACTGACACTCATATACAAACCCTCACATACAATACTCATACATACATATATTATTATATTTATTATACATTATTCAAAGACACACAAATATATAATATATGTAAATCCATAAATATTAAATATAAGTATATATCGACACGACTCAACTCAAAGGCCGTATAGCCTCAGCAGTCGTGTCGTATAAAAATGCCTCCACCGGCCGCCATAGAGAGTGGCGTTCGCGCGCTTGACAAAAAGCAACAGAAAACCGTTCGCTGCTCTAAAGTCGTAAAAGTTGGTTAATTTATGGTATAGTAGTGCAAATAATGTTAATAAGTGTTGTTGGACAGTGATCATATGTATGGGAATTGTTGTGAGGATCCTGTGTCCACGGCGTGAATTGTTGAAATAACCGCTCGAAATTAAATGTGAGGTGGGTACCGACAAACCTGTTTATTTCATCCCCCACATTTCTATTACCGCGAGGGAGAAGGCCATGTGCTGTTCCGCGGCCCCCCTCAACTCCTATAATGCAGGAGGGCGCCGGGGGGACAAAACCCTGATCCCCTGGCGCCAACACTTTAGAAGCGGCCCGCCTTGAGACAAAGGGCGGGCCGGCACCGGCCCGAGCCACGAGATCGGCAGGCCATATTATATATCCGTGGGCCCGGGCGTAGGCGATAGGAGAACAGCGGGGTTTTTTTCAAAGCTACAATATATTTGTTTAAACCGCAAGAAGGTAGGTAGGTACCCTACCCACTTCAAATCTAACTCAACACATACCTATGAATAACAAACAATGATCTAAATATTTTTTAAAGGTCTCCTTAGCAAAATGAAATATGAAAAATATTAGACTACTTAAAAGTCAATCAAATTATTACGATAATATAATGCAGTTACAATTATTGATATTTTTGGAGTCGGTGTCAGTCAAGGATCACTACACTATACCGAGCTATAATACGAGAATACTTTAAGAAATATTATTTCCTCGTCAAGTCGCGCGTGCGACACAAGCACATCTCACCTATACCTATGTATGTAGTTACAAACCTACCTTGGCTATACAGCATTGGAAGTTATTTTACAGTAGTATGAAACATAATTGACAAAACTAAGTGCCTTATTAAGTGTACCGCAACTTCCGGTAGTTTGTATGCATCTAAAACGGAAGTATGTATACCTGTCGCATCCGGCCATTTCTATAGGACAACTATTAGGCCCTTTTTACGAACATTTATCGTATTGACACGAATCGTTTGTACCATTCATCGTCATGACACGTTTTATATGTGCCTTTATTAAACTAACTGGTCGTGCTAAGCTTAAAGTTTTAATATACTCGTACTTATTCGTACTTTAATCAAACAATATAATAATAACAGCACACAACCCCATAGCTAGGCTTGAGCCTCCTTCTAAAGGGAACGGACAGTCTTCGTACACCAACGATTGTACAAGGTGAATTGGCGGCACATTCACCGGTGATCTCGGTATGCCGGTTTCCTCGCGATTTTTTCTTCACAATTTGATGTCGGTACATTTTAATTATATTAAAATAGGCACATCAGAAAAATTGCCTTAGCGTGAGATTTGTACCCAGGAGATCTAGAGGAGATTGGTCTCTGACTGTAATATCACTCAGCTACCATATCAAATAAACAATTAAAGGTATTTTTATGCAGATTCATGATGCTTTCATTCGCCTTGGGTACGTAGCAAATATGTTAATACACATTAGGTATGAAAATAGCTTAAACGATACATATCATCGAGAGATTGGATCCTGTTTTTAGGCTTGTCTCCGAGAATGATACCTTTGGCTACCACATATATTGAGTAGGCTGTTGCGATCAATTTTAATAAAAAGATATAAAAAATGAAATTAAATGAATTAATTATGAGTAGATCTGGTTCATTATATCGAATAGCTGGATTTTTAAAAAATAATATTATTTACATTAAAATTACAAAATATTAAATGGAATCCACGACCATTCAGTTCTCTTACGTAGCTAACGGATCGAGTCATCAGTTACTCATGTAAATAGAATATATTTAATTCGACATCTATAGTAATTGTGACCGATATGTTAGTTCTGGAAGCAATATTATAAATGCGTCCGTCGGCGCCGACTTGGTGCGATGCTAATTCGCATACCAGTCGCATATTTATTGGTTAGATTGAAGATAGTGATACAATAAGTACGTGACCATACTTGTAAGTTCTGGACACTGACAAGTTTGTTATTTCTGCACTAATTGAAAATATACGTAGATCGTG
This sequence comes from Malacosoma neustria, assembly GCA_963693495.1. Taxonomy (NCBI): domain Eukaryota; kingdom Metazoa; phylum Arthropoda; class Insecta; order Lepidoptera; family Lasiocampidae; genus Malacosoma; species Malacosoma neustria. Next base: position 7,195,206 of record OY856391.1, on the reverse strand, counting down.
TTGGAAATATTTGCAACAGACCTTTTTGCACCATGCAAACAATTTGTCTATCATCGAAATTTAACCCACAGACATCAAAGTACCAGACCTGATAACCAATCCGTCACATAAAATTTCCATGAATATGATGTACTAAACTCATTGAAAATTATGGTGGTCGCGTATCTCCAGCAGATAGGCGATCGACAGATAAATTCAATATGAATGTAATGCCATATACATTTTAGATGAAGATCTAAAACTTAGGACAACCGCCGGAGCGTAATGGCTAACGCACTTCGATATGCTTGAACAGATTACGGCTTCGATTCCCGTCTCGTATATATAATATGTACCTATTTGCAAAAGAAAAGTATATAATTAGTATATCAGCTGTCTAGTACCCAACACAAATGCTATGGCTTATAATTTGGGACTAGATGGCGCTGTGTAAATTGAATTGTGATAGGCTATGACAATATTTAACGGACTCAGGCTCTTAAACTTGGAAGGGTAGTATCAAGATTTAAGATAGCGATATGTGATAACTACCGTAAATTTATAACTTGAAGCAGATGCTTGCACACCTGCGCAAAAACGCACCTGCAATGTTTTTTTGAGTTTGAATGCAAAAAGTACATGACGGATAAAGAGTTCCTTTGCGGATAAACCCGCTGTCTTTATATACAGGAATAAATAATTCTCATTATTATGATTATTTTTAGGTATATTTCTGTTATCAATATAATTTATTTAGACGGCGTGTCCAAGTTGTGGTACAACCAAATGTTAAAAAACAATTTAGCAATTAAAAATAGCATCGAGTTTTAGGCGATGATGATGACTGTCAACCCTTCTTCAAAAGAAAATACCTACACCATAGCTTACTTCGCTTTCCATCAGTTTCAAACTGCTTCAAACTGCAACCGCTTCAAACTGGAGAGATAGCAAGGAGACAAAATAAAATAGATATACTGAGAACCGTCCCATCACTCTGTTAACTGTTACATAACGGTATCTAGCCCCAAAGTAAGTGGCAGAGTATTAATTAAGTAATTCGACGTATTTCCGTTAGGTGATAGGGGTTGGCCCCGGCAGGAGGGGTAGACCCAAAAAGTGCTGGCTTGACATCGTAAGGGGTGATATGCGTGCCAATGGACTCACTACCAGGGATGCTGAAGACCGTGCGAAGTGGAGAAGAAAAAGTCGGAAAGCGAACCCCGGGCGCCGAAGCGAGAGTTTGGGCCGCAACCGGAATTGAACGCTGAGATGACGATGATGAGTAGAGCTTATTTCCATCACATTAGGGCTTATTAATCAAAATGATGATAGTGATAAAAAGCTGTTTATTGACCACATGTTAAAAAGATGAATGGGACAAGAGCAGCTTTTATATTGATAAAATCGGTTTGTTCATTCCGACCGCTGGCACGTACAAAAACGCAGAGAATTTCTCAACAGGAAAATGGGATCAGTTAAACTTAAGTTTAATGTTAGTGATAGAGGTTCTGCTGTTAAGTAAAAAAATAAAAAAACTTAGTGATATTAATGTAGAAAGAAAGAGAATTTGACAAAAATACTCCCAGGTTTCCTTTGGAATACCATCGCCCATGTCAAAACGAAATCAAGTCAAAACTGTTCCATCTACTCGACAGACTGTTACAAAGCTAAATTTTAAGGAATTGAACTAATTCAAACAATTGCCGGCAGCGCCTTGACACAATGCCTCTGTAGTAGTCCGTTTGACTGTCTGCTGAACTTCTGATATAAAAAAAACTGGCTTGTAAGTTATACCAAGAAGTCGGAAAGAAAAAAGAACAGTAAATAGATGTGGCTATAATTATGTGATTTGTGCAGATTGCCGTCAAACCCTCACAAGTCCGAATGTAGAAGCCTGTCTTAGATACATTTTGCTTGCCCTGTAGACTAGCAGACATCTTAGGTGAATTGCGTCCCAACTTTTTCTCACAAATATAAAATTGATAGAAACATAAAACTATTAACCAATTGCTTCATGTAAATATTTAGTTTATTCTTCATGAAGATTGAACTCACAGTGACAGTATCAGACCTCCGTAGATGCTGATTACGTTAGGCTATCAAAATTCACTAGTCCCTTAGCCTTAGCTTTCTGTTTAAGATTACTGAACCCTAAACTATTAAAATATTCTCCTCACGTCCACTAACTCCGATTACAATGGAGATACAATGTGCTTCTGAAACAAATTACTGAACAACCTACTTTCAAACCTATTTTCAACAAAATAAAGTGGGAATTGCCAAAAATCAATGATAAAAATAACATTCGACGTTCATAACTTTTAAGTGTAGATTAATAAGTTTCCTTCCTATTTTATACATACTAAGAGTTAAAAAAATCGTGTTACTTAGTTTTTTGTTTCTCTGGATGATAGGCTATTCAAGATATACTCATACGATTGTTATTGAATCATTCTTGTTACACAAAGTATTAGATGAATATGAATGAATATACTTTATTGCACAACACACAAAATATATACAATATGGGACAAAACAAACAAAAGATTGTACAATATGCCTGTTTATAATATTAAGATGTTTGTTCACATATGTATACTAATAAAATTTCTACTACCAAATGGAACTTGTATGTATCATGTAATGTATAATAAGTTAATAACATGTTCTATCCGTGCAGGGGCGGAGGAAGAATACTGACCTCTACGGCCGGGTTCGGCCTGTCGTAAAAGACGACAAAACAACCCACCCTGGTTGCGTAGTAGGGCCTCAACCCCGTCTGGATGGCGACCACCTTTGGTCTTAAGTATGCCACCATAATAATCTTGTGTTGTGTTCCGGCATTGTTTTTTTTTTTTTTTTTTTTTTTTTACGGGGTGGGGAAATCCTCATGGACTACCTCCGCCTGGGGAAAGGCGGAGGGGTATGCCGGACTCCTACCGGCTAAAACCACCACCCCGGTGTCTCCTCACACGTGCGCGCGGGGCCGCGGGAATCCAGATTCTTCCGCAGCCCCACACTAGTGCTGGCCTGGTCTGTCCGGGCCTCGTCTCCTGCACGGGGTAGTGAGGTGTTTAACTACCCCGTGCATCTCCCCAGAGGCGCGCGCCGACACCCGCACGCGCCTCCGCCTCGGGTCCATCGAATAGGGGGCGGGGACTTCCCCAAGTCCCTCGCCCCTGGACCCATTCATGGGGGCCGGAAAAGGGCATTATCCGCCCTTCCCCTGCGCCCGGTGCGCCTTCTGCGGCCGGGGAAGGGAGTCGAGATCTCCCTCTCCCGTTCCGCAGTTTCCTTCTGCAACATCACGTCCTCGCAGAAGGACACCACTGCGTCCCACGACTCTGCGCTACCGACCATCCTCTGCACTACGGCCGGCAGCGACAGATCTCCTCCTACTTCATTTGTGAGGACACGGCGCTGCTCCTCCCAAGCTACACACTCGGCGAGTGTGTGTTGCGCCGTGTCCTCCCCGCCGTGGACGCAGTGATGGCACCGAGCGTCCGGCTCCCTGTCTATGCGGCACAGGTACTTGCCGAAGCAGCCGTGCCCCGACAGCACCTGCGTCACCCTAAACGACAGGGAGCCGTGCCTTCTCCCGAGCCAGTCGTCGAGTACTGGCCGGATCGCCTCGACGGTAGCGAGGCCGGCGGTAGGGCGCAGAAGCCTTTGCCGCCATTCCGCCACCAAGACCTGACGGAGCTCCTCTCGGCGCAGCGCGATCTGGCGCTGCGCCGGCCTCGAGCCCCGTGCCCGCTCTTCCTCGCGCCATCGATATAATGACGCGAGTACTTTCGCCTCTAGGTCCCAGGGCGGGGATCCGGCCAGGACGCAAGCCGCCTCGTAGGAAATCGTGCGATACCCGCGGACGACTCTGACGGCCATCACCCTCTGCGGCTTGCGCAGAATGGCGAGAGTGCTGGTCGTCATGTCCAACGCCCAAACAGGGGCCCCGTACAGGGCCATGGACCGCACGATTCCCACGTACAACCGCCTACAGGCGGCGCTCGGGCCCCCCAAGTTGGGAAACAACGTCGAAAGCGCGCCCGCTGCACCCATCAGCTTGGGCGCCAGCCGCCGGAAGTGGGGCCCAAATTCCCATCGGCTGTCGAGCACCAATCCCAGATACTTCATGGTGGACTCGACAGCTATCCGGGCCCCACTGACCACAATGTGTGATCCCGGCGCCGGCGCCCGTCGGGGGCCATGAAACACCATGGCCTCCGACTTGTTAAGGGCCACCTTCAGGCCCAGGCGCCGGATGCGGTTCACCACCTGTGACACCGCAGCCGTGGCTATCAACGTCGCCTCCCTGTGCGAGCTCCCCCGGGCAGTGACAAGCGTGTCGTCCGCGTAACACGTCAAGTCGGCGCCCGACGGGAGCTCGCCTCTCAGCACCCAGTCGTAGCCGATGTTCCACAGGAGCGGTCCCAAAACCGATCCCTGCGGAACACCGCACGACATGAGGTGCCGACCGGCACCGTCACGTCCCCGATAGGTGACGCATCTACCCTCCAGATAAGCCCCTACCATACGGCGGAGGTAGGGAGGCACGCGATGGTATTTTAGAGCCTCCCGAATACAACTCCAGGGTAGGGTGTTGAATGCGTTGGAGATGTCTAAAGACACCGCCAGAACCACCCCACCCCGGGACACCGTCTCCTCCGCCAGGGCCCTCACGCGCATGATGGCGTCTATGGTGGAGCGCCCCCGACGAGTGTTCCGGCATTGTTGACCCAAGTTCCTGTAACCTTATGGGACAACAGCGTGTTCGCAATGCCACTGGCGTTTCAAACACCCATAGGCGACGGTAAATCCTAATTTCTAAGCGGGTCGTCAGCCAGTCTGCTGTCTTACAGCGTTTAAAAAATTTACCTCTTTTTAGTTAAATATCATTAACTTAGTATATAAGTATAAATAGAAATTATTACATTTGATATTATGGTAGAATAAGAAACGGCTATGTCCCGGAATAGCAAAGCCACAAAAAAGCGCGTAGTATGTATTGTTACAAAATCCCAATAGAAGACAAACCTCTTTGGTAGAACAAAAACCAAAGTTACTAATGCTGTATGTTCCCTAAGTGCCTATTATATTAAGTTGTTTCAAAAAAATACAGAAGTAAATTATATAAGAACACTTCTAAAATTACACGCCAGAAAAATAATTTGCAAACCTTATAAAATAGCAGGCGAGACATAGTGTCCTTTATACGTATATTTTTGAGTCTCATATAGAGCATTCTAGAATAAATGCAGCAGTCGAATTTGTCACCCACCACAATGCATATCAAAAATACTGTACCTATACCTTATATGTATACATATTATTATACTCTTAAACAAATTCATAACCTGACAAATAGCGATGTACAAAAACATACATTATAACAAATGCATAAGATATATTTTGCTTTGCTTCTATAACTTAAGGATGTCCAAACAATAGGCATACAATTTTACACCTTTGGACATGTATATCTTGAGACAAACGGACCATTGTCATCTTTAAACCTGCCCCTGATTTTGTATGGAGTTTAATTTCATTCAACAGTTTGTTGAAGATTCATATCTTGAACCGCTTCGAGAAGATTTGGTAACAAAGTAGGTTACATTAAAATAAAAAAGTGTTACCAATATTTTAAAAAATGTTTTACTTTTGTATTACATATCTAATTTGAAAGAATATATCATATACGTAATCTAGATTTTAAATTAAGAATCCTTATTTAAACTAACAAAATGATACAACTATTTTACCAGGGGCAGGCCAATGTCCACCAGGTCTGCGGTATCAGCAATGATCATTCCGCGGGCAAGACTTAAGGATAAAAAATAAACGTCCGTTCCTTATTCACAGACAATAAAGGAAGTTTATATTTCTTTCAGAGTCGAGTCAGACGCTATTAACTCCGGTTACCTATACCTGTTTCATTAATTTTCTTGTAACCCTTTGCTCAGGAGACGGAAGTATTACGTATTGCATTGATTCAAATAGAAAGGTATAGCTTTCTGTCGCTCCTGAGTAGAGTACTTAGTGCTCAAAGGTAAGCTTCGGATGCAACCGGCAAAAAAGCTTGTATAAATAAGATTTGATCACTAAGTAGTAATTCAAATAAAACTATTTCAGGTATCTTCTCGGAATGGGAACACAGACAAACTTTTTAAAAAGTTTGAAAAATGAAATATTCGACAAAATATCAACTTTAAAGTAGAGACAAGCTTTTGAAAATGCAAATTTGGGAACGGTCACAGGATTGTTTTCAATATGTAAGGACTTCTTAAGGAGATTTTCCTTCTTAATGAATTCAAAGCCTTTTTTAACACTTCCCTGCACCAGGTGAAAACTTACATAATTTTATTTAAAATTCGACTATATACTTTTTCTTATTACAATTTTGTCGGACACATACGCCTAGCCGAGTACCAACTATTTGTATCATATATATCTGGTTCTCTGTGGGAGGACATGACCGTACCAAAGCACTTACGTAGCTACTGAGCCAGTAACGGTGGTCCTTCGGAGCTCTAGGTAGGGTACTGTTGCGGTTCGTTAAATATGGAGCCTTGTGCAGGGCTAAATTTCTAGTGTCTTTGTATGTCTTTAAGCCAATTTTAGAATAACGTCAATTATTTTATCCTGAACTTTTAAATATTGATGTAAAATATACTGATAAAGATGTTACATAATGTGGATTGATATATAAGTATAACACAACTTAACCCATAAAAAGATACTCAGAAAAAAATAACGTACCCATTTGTCCCTCGGTTGCCACGTAGTCCGGTATTGTTACTGTTATACACACTAGTCACTATCACTCTCTTAGCATAACTAAAAACACGATTTATACCTCACTTGAACTCATTTCTAACTATCCATAAAAACACGTTTACCTTAAAAGAAAAAAAAATATAAATTGATTCAATCTTAGTACCTATATAACATTATTAAATTGATAGTGGTTTGATAAATAATATTTAATAAAAATAAAACTTGGTTATATTATATCCAAAAAAAAACTGGTCAAGTGCAAATCGATTAGTTGAAGAAGGGTTCCGTACCATCGTAAGAAGTATAACGATTAGTACTTTAAATGGCGATTATTCCGAAAGAAGTATCTTAAATAAAAGTACACCATATGGAGAACGTTTCAACATTCTGCATATCATATTCTTATTTTTTTTTATTGCTGAGGAACAGAAGACAGGCTGACGGCTCACTTAATAGTAAGCAGTTACCGTCGCCTATGGATGTTTGCGACGCTAGGTGCACCGCGAACGCGATGCTGTCCCATAGGGGCACAGGAACCTGGGTCACTAATGTCAGCACAACACAAGGTTGTTACGGCGGAATACTTAAGACCAAGGGTGGCCGGTATCCAGACGGGCTTGGGGCCCTACCACGTAGCTAAGGTGGGTTGTTTTGTCGCCTTTTACGAGAAGCTGACCACAGGGGTTAGTATTCTTATTCCGTGCCTGCACGGAGAAAAAACCTTATCTAACAAACAGTCAAATGAACATAGGAGTATTATACAGTTATGGTCCCATTGTGTGGGATCCGAGCATGGGAACTTGAGAAGGACAGGAGAGTGAGAATTTAAAAAAAAGGAGATCGATACTGACTTTATGGAATAGTAAAAGGTGACAAATACGAATATTGTCATTTCACTTGATCATCAAAATCAAATTAAGTGCAACAATCCATTAATTTGAAAGTCTCTAAATTCAGGCCAGTTCCTAGTTTAAGAGTCAAAGATAACTCGAACTTTTTACTCAATTATACCCAGAAGCATATTTTAAGTTATATTCATTATTTATATATATATTTTTTTGAGGCTAATAAAGAAATATTGTTAATAATAATCGCTCTAGGGAAGTTGATATAGGACTAGCTCTTGGAAAAACCAGAGTCAGCTTCTTAAAATAATTTTCTTACGCCTTTTTATTCAAGAAAGGGACGAATAGCCGACAACGATGCAATAAAGCCTGTCAAAGCGAATTGAAATTAAATGATAATAATTATTATAAACATGATTTTCTTTATTTATCCCCAATAGCCAGTAAAGTACCAGTACAGAAATATATTAATAAGAATTAAAATAATACATAATTTAAACATAATTATAAATGAATCAAAATTAATTATCATAACGTAAACAACGTGTCCTATTTCAACATTAGGGTTAATAATAACAATACAGTTATAGCACTTATGTCACACTGTCCGTCGGAAGCTATTACGCACATTTGGTATGTATCAACATTTCTCGAGAAGTTGGTAAGCGAGAAGATAATAATTGCCCTCTGAGGTAATAACGATGGAATAAATTCTCATTTTAAGATATATATAAAATATGGTACACCGACGCAAACGCACTCGTTTAGTCACATGGCAAAAAGCACTCGTTTTCGTTTGCGCATGTGGCCATGCGTGACATTTTCTTTTGTCGAAATAATAACCACAACGATTTTTTCTACAGATTTGGAAATGTTTTAAAAGAGTTTCAAGCGGGAGCGATCGTTATATTATAATATAATACATTTTCAAATGGGTTTATTCAATTTCGACTGATTTTCATTAATGAAATTCTATTGTTTATTGCTATAACATTATTGCTATTTTTAAATGTCATTTAGAAACCCTTTCAATAATTTCACTTCAAATATTTATTCTTCATATATTTAATCAAATATTTACCGGAAAAATTATGAAATATACAAAAGAGCTGCAATGTCTATAAACATAGCTTATTCTACCATTCCGCCCGTCACAATATACAATAAATTAAAATATGAAAAATGACCGAATTTCAGGGTAAAATTATTTCGAATACAATAAAATGCTGTGATGACGAATTAATCACGCATCGATACTCCTTATAAGGCAAACCTTATATCCTATATTCATGTGTATATATGTACATGTTTTATGTCAGTCAGAAAATGTTTGAATTTATTGATAATGAATATAATTTCTCAAAACTGGTCAACTATAAAAATAAATTACTAATGAAATACGCGAAATTAATGTCACAATAATTCTAATTGCAGAATATTGCGTAATACTTAACACATTCACTGCCAAACATTTTGACAAGTGTGTGCCGATTGGACCGTTGCAAGTGTAGATAGGTCAGTTATGTATAGATATTTTTTTATTGCGTTCATAGTTTCAAAGGATAGTTAGTTCGATAGTTTTTGTCATCTTTCTCGCAGCCACCGAAAAAACTTGATTTCGTTTCCTACATTCCCTTTATAAAATTTCCATTATTCAGGCAATAATGTCAAAAACATAAGGGTCGTTAACCAGTAACCTCCATGACGTCGAATGAGGCAAACGCTCTGAAAATAATTAATATTATCGTGAGAAAGAGCACGTGATTACACTCAAAACATAGGAGTGGGTTTATTATATATAGCCGATACTTATAAGCTCAAGACGCAAAAATTGGTCAAACACTCATGATCTAAACTCACGTGCATACAGATCTAAACGAGAAATACTTATTCGAAATTTTCAGAGCGGAGTTCCAGGTTCGTTACTGAGTACTGCACGACTACATTTCTGTACATGTATTTCTGTGCCCTTCTCCAATACTTCCTTTTTCATAACAGAAAATCAAAAGAAAATAAATATGATACCTAAGCTATAGTATAAGTATGTATCAGTCCTAGTTCATCCGAAAAGAGGCACTAAAAGCTATTTAAGTACGAAATCTCTCTAATATATGTAAAAACAAAGTCATCGTCCGGGAGTTCACAGTACAAGAATAGAACACGTTCTAAATTTAAACCGGCCGTTAGTGAAGCGCCGCGGGAACTAGCGTTCTAAAATTAAATTTAAATTTTAAAATTTCGAATCCTGTCATTTTATCACGTTCAAGGTCGTATAACGTCTGTCAACGAACTCATTTTCAACAAAAAAGTTTTACTAACGAACATCTGGCAAATCTGAATACGTGTTTTAAAAGCAATAAATTATTGGAACTAGGACAATATTCAAAAATTATTTTAAAAATCTTTAGCACAGAAGCTATTTTTCAGTATACGTATCATTCGTTAACGACCTCCGTGACGTAAAGGCTACCGCACTTTGATACGTTTGCGAAGGTCATGTGTTCGATTCCCGTCCCACGTCTGGGTGTTTATGTATTATATGTATTTACGAAAGAAAAGTTCATGAGGAGTATATCAGTTGACTAGTACCCATAACACAAGTGCTATGCTACTTTGGGACTAGACGGCGCTGTGTGAATGGTCCCAATATATTTATTTAATTGTTAATAAGAGTTTCTGATATAATGGAAAGCTTAAAAAGCTAGTTTACACCCAAGCCTTTTATATAATTCGAGAAACTATTTTTGAGAAAATGAATGATTTAGATTTGATGATTTGAAAACATTATAGTGAAAACTGTAAAGCATAGGAATTAATAAATTACAATTAATTTTTGTCAGTTAGAAGATGTTATTTAAAGCCTAACCTTTAAATGGTAATGGTAAAGCTCTAAAGCTTAGCAAGCTCTAGCTTATCCAAGACATCGAGGATTGTATTCTATGCAGAATAAATTAGGAAATAGATAACACTTTTGTTATTTTTTGTAAGTCGTTATACAGTCGCAAAATAATTATGTTGTATATTCTCATTATACGAGCATAGTTAGTTTGGTAATTAGTGTGATTGTGAAAATACATATTTTATAGTATGATATCCATTATCCTCACAACTGAGTCTACTACACAGATAAAGCCACCTACGCAGTCCTTGATTGCGCGTCAAGGTTATTTCAGATGATACTCGTAAACACTTCTAAACTAATTTATGCCTATAAAAATGTTTTTAATACATAACACGTCGATGTACTTGACATCGGATTTAACTCGTAGAAAATCTTCTATTATCTCAAGAAAAATCGCTATAATTTCATCTGAACATTGCTTTATTACAAATAAATTTGATTTGAATGGATTTATTTTAAACTTTGAATGAATTCAAGGCACAATTTTTCTTAATTATACAATAGATAGTTTTTATAGCTTAGATCAGCAGACACGCAAATGGCCCACCCGATAGTAAGTTGCCACCGTCGCCTATAGACGCTTGTAACACAAGAGGAGACGAGACGAGAGAGGCTTTTAACAACCCGTATCGAAAAACCCGTATCGAAATAGCCCGCAGCTCCTTCAATAAGATGAAGCGTGTTCTCTGCAATCGCAACCTAAAGCTGTCTTTGCGCATCAAAATGCTCCGTTGCTACATCAAGAAGACTTCAAGAAACGTATAGAGGCGTTCGAAATGTGGGCATACAGAAGAATGCTTGCCATTAATTGGACTCAAAAAGTAACCAATGAGGAGGTTCTTCGACGAGTAAAACAGAAACGTGAACTTTTGCAAACCATCAAACACAGAAAAGTTGCTTACCTAGGACATGTATTGAGACATCATAGGAATTGCTACAGTTAATCATGACGAGGAAAATCGCGGGCAAGAGACGTGTCGATCGGAGAAAGAAATATTGGTTGCGTAACATTCGAGATTGGACGGGGATAGCGAGTGCAGCCGAACTATTTCGTCTCGCTAAAGACAGAGAGGAGTATGCCAAAGTGACCGCTAACCTTCGCTGGTCGAAGAGGCACCTCAAGAAGAAGAACACAAGAGGCATTGTCTACGCGCTGCCGGTCTTAAAGAGGAACTGGAACCTGGTTACTAGTGCCGGTAACAATGTAATATGGCGGGATATTTAAAGACCAGGGTTACCATCCAGACGGGTTTGGAGCCTTACCTTTGGAGGTAGTTAGGATTGTTTTGCGCCAAGAAAATGATGGACTCTGTTCTTTTAATGAACACTAAGGTAAATATGTATTATATGGTGACTTAGTGGCATCTCACTCGGATCAGCACTAATAGGAGCAAGACCCATTTTGACACGCACATAATAAAATTGCATCAAATACTTTCAAGTGTGTGTATTATTACATAATCGCCACCGTAATGCACAAGTATTTGGTTAGGATGGATAAACGTGTTGGAAGTACAGTCCATTCCTTCTTAACCCTTCGCAGTATAGTCTGTTATTTAAACGTTAGGTCACGCGATCTAGTCATGGAACTTAAAGAAGAATAAGGTCGCTCAACAGCGTTACAAAGACATCATAGATGTCGATAAAATATTCTTTTGAAGAATAGATAACTCATAGGTACCGTTCTCTGCCCAAAATCGAGAGAAAAAACTAAAAGTTATTATAGTTAAAACCGTTTATAGCGACATCGTATAGAACAGACCGGTTATATTGACCAACATCAAAGGTCGATCTCAAAGGTCGAGAGCTCACGCTTCTCAAAACGCTGACACACTCGTTCTATTATTTTTGTATTTATTTTTAAAAATTCCATATCAGCACATTAACTGGTACCCCGAATTAAGGTGAGGTCAATTTCAGCTCCTAGAACGGAATCCTACAACCTGCCGTGACTAGCAACCAACACACGTCGTATGCAATTCGGAGTCTATCTCGCTGCAGAGTCCTTCGTGCCACGTCTACAAGCTGTCTGATTACTATTATGGTAAGTGGTTGCCCTCTATAAGCATTGTGCGACTAATCTAAAAAAAGTTTTAATCCCAGCTCACCATAAAGGTGAAAAATCGTGACAAACGTAATAATTCAAACAGTCCAGAACACTCCCCATTTATGTCAATGATATTCAAATTTAGAACTGACGAAACGCGAGACTTGCGCTTGCGCACGGAACTACTCAATATCCCCTATCCTGTTGACAGACAGACAAATCGCTTTTCTAAATACTGCCTAAGATATCTTAACCGCTCAAAGGACATCTCATTTGGATTGAGCAGCTGTAACCATCTAGTTTTAGGAGATCTCTTTTGACAATACTTTAAATATATAAAGGGAAGGTCAAATAAGATGTTTTAGCTAAATTCGGTAAGAAAATGAACACCGCATGCTTCGTAAAATTTATAATATGTCGTTTACAGTTAATTTTAGTTTCTTAACTGACATTTCGTGCGTTTGAGTACTGTAACTGTATATAGAAATGTTAAAAAATACTTTTATTTTATTATTGTACGACTTTTCGTTGACATGTGCTATTCACGATTTCCCGTTTTTTTTTTTGGATAAACTTAAAATTTGTGACAGCTCTATATGCGAGTGCGGTTTAGGCGAAGGTTCAGTTGAACATATATTTTTTGATTTCCAAAAGATTTCTCTCTCCAAAAGATACTCCCTTATATGATTTCCTTCCCAACGACATCACCCATCCCTTCAATGTATTTTTTTTATTAACTATGGTAGATAGTCAGTATATAAATCTCCTAAGTAAATTTTTAAGTTTAAATGATATTAGCGTTTAGTTGTAAATAGAATATATAAAATAGTATGTATAATAAATATGTATTTTTTATAAATGTTCGTATAAAATTGTATAATTCCACTTTTAAATTAATATATAATATTTTTAACCGAAGAAAAAAGGATGAGGTTCTCAATTTGACGCGTATGTTTATTTTTTTTTTATTTTTTTTTTTTGTGTGACCACGCATAACTATTTACAGAGTAGTCCGATTTTATACTTTTAAACTAACATATTCTCTTGGTATGCAATTAGCTAGCAAAATTACTGTCTAAATTTATTCCTGATTTTTGTTTTATTAAACTATTTCGCTAACTTTTTTTCTTTTAACTCGGGATAAACTAAACCTTATCAGTGCCGCCGCATCGCAACTTTACGGGAAAGCAGACGCAGGTATGTGGGGATCTTCGTACTCTTTTACTGCGACCACGCACCTGAATAGCATATGATAGCCAGTGGTGATCACGGTATACCTACTAAAAAACCCAGCTGTCACCTGATCCTTTGTGTGGGGTAGCAGGATCGACTTTTGGTCATTACTCTGCGACACCCCCGGCTCGAACGTCTTAGAGATTTAAGTTAAAACCGTTCACCGTTCAACCGTCAACTAGAGATTTAAGAGTCGCCCGCAGTCACTCCTACTGAGGGAGAAGGTGTGCGAACCGGCGCTTGCCTCTATTCGCTCTTCGCCTGAGAATGGATGGCACTGTTTCCCGCTCCGCGGCTTCCTTCCAGCGAATAACCCGCTTACAGAAGGAGACCACCGCTTCCCAGCCGGCCTCGCTGTGGAGCATCTGAGCAATTAGGCCCCGTAGCGAGCGGCCCAACTACCGTCTCAAGGTCCCTTCTTTGGGGCCCCCATGCGGCGCAGTCCAACACCATATGTTCCAGGGTGTCAACAGGAGTGCCACATTCTCAGCAGACCGGGGTGAGCTCCGCTTTGTAATTTTTTTGCAGTTATTTATTTACCAAAGCAGCCATGCCCAGTTAACACCTGAACCAGCCAAGCTATTTCGCCACCTGTGTTTAACATAATGTAGCCTACTTTGACATTGGCAAATCACTGCCTAAAGCATTGGAGCCACTTTACAAGAAAAAAGTATGTTTTGACTGAACTTAATATGTGTACCTGTAAATTTAAAAATGCCAATAAAGAGAAGCTATGAGGTACACGATTGACTTCGACAAATGCAATCGGGGTGTCACGCTTATAGAAAAATATACATCATAGAAATATGATTAAGTTTTATCATTTAAAACTGAAACAAAAGTCAATGGAAATAAGATTACTATCACAGATATATTATGTCACAAACTTACCGTTATAAAAGCGTGTAAAAACTCGTTTAATATCAGTAAAAGATCCCTTTCAAACGACCCAAAACCCTGACCTTCGTGACACTAACACGGCTGATTTATATTACTGTAAACAAATGTATCGTTAACAGTTTTTGTGTACAAAACCAGATACGTCCCACATCCCATCACGTGTCCCGTGTCCCTAAATTTAATGTCCCATTTGGATATTTAAGTTTATTTTTGTTAGCAAGCTTGATTTAATGTTATGTACGGGGCATTCCCAGATTTTTTGCGCCGCTAGTGTTTATATTACTAACGGTTAAAAGTATAAGTTTAAATAACATTACCCATATTTAAAAGTAAGGTGTACCTGCCTATTTGGGTTCCAATCTTAATTAACTAACAACGCTCAAAAAGAACAAAACAAAATACTCTTAAACAGTTTTTGCACTTATTTGGAGGTTACTTTATATGCTCCTAATAAGTTGAAAGACAAAAGACTCATAAGGGTACACGGAACAAAGGATAGTGCGAAAAAACTTCTCATTAATTTGTGAAACACTGTCTTATGTGAACACAGTTATTCATCAGATAAATTAACTACTTTAGCTACTACAACATACACAAAATAAAAAAAATTTCACCTAAAGAAAACTTTCAACTGCCCAAAACATTACTGTCGAAATTAGTTTAAAAAGTATAAAAGATTTACAACCAATTTTTTTTAGTAAATTAGTATAAAAAGTACCGCACGAATAATGCTAATGAAGGTCAAGTCGTGGACTGTCCCGTTAAAGGGCCTCCAATTAAAAGGAGTTAACGGTGCGCTCGCGCATGAACTGGTCACTAAAATTAATCCCAACACAATTATATCTGTTATCGTTAAAACTCCCCAACGGGTTTAAAGCTGCTAGTTACTTATGTCAACGATTGTTTGAAACGGCTGTAACCGTACCATCAAGAATGAACAAATAAATACGCGCTCAAATCTGTAAAAATGTAGTATCAATTTAAACATAAAAACTTTATTTGTGTTATTCAAATTACATTTTTGAAAATAGTTCAAGTTTATGCAATATTCAAAGAAATTAAATATTTTTGTTTTGTTCTACCACCTGCCCTGCACATCAAAAGTAAATTAATACCTTTATACATCAGTGTAGCCACTTTTATTGAGGCATAAGCTGACAATATATGTCGAGTTTGTGATCTTTATGCCTCATGGTAGGAAAATATTATGTTTTTCCATCCAAAAAATTGCAGATTAGTATCAATACTTAATGATTTCAAAATTATATCATAAAATCTCAATTTGATGATCTTTTAAATCTTCTTATTCTTAAAAGCATTTTATTACTCAATTAGGAACTAAAGTCACTCCGTTAAGCGTTGATATGGGCTACATTTCTCAGCGCTCATTATCATCGATATCCTTCTGCGACATTTTCAACATCAAAAAAATTAAACAATAAACCGCAAGCCCTTCTTTTGTTCACTGTAAAAACAAAAGAGGTTGACGAAAGAGGACGCTTTACTATAGTAATGGAATATATAATTTCAAGCTTTTCGATTATAATTCAAATAATTCCATACAATCAATTTATGTTAACAAGGTCAATCATCAAAATTAAATAGACACGTGTGTCAGGTGCGTCTGCAATCTTAGTACTTCGAGTCGGCACGTCCACCGTTACGTCACATACCTACAAAGGTATTGTACTCTTCCATTTGCATATTAACCGTTTGCTTGGCAACTGTTTAACAATGGGCATTATGAATAAAGGATATGGCAGAATTTTTCAAGATATTGAGTACTTGATAACAGATTCTTTGAAAATATCCTTATAGTATCGGATTAACTTTTTATAATACGTACTATTGGTAGGCTCGGGACCTCCCTTTAAGAGATGTCATCTCGTTTGTCCAAAGTCTGACTTTATTTTACACTATGGTTATCTATGAGTGTATGATTCTTTGCAATATTTTATTTAATTCCAGCACATATCAATTACGTTAGGACCGTAAGAATCGAGCTTAAGACTGTAAATGTACCATTTACATTGTAATTCAAATATGATACTACTATATATGAAAGTTCACAGTCCGTAAAGCCGTGATCTTACAAAAGATTTTTTGGGAATGTCAGCCCAAAAGTTAATAGCACAAGCAGCTCCAAAAACAATGACACGGATGGGCAGCGATGCAAAACGTGTGCAATTTGTTTCGCCATGTTACAAAACAAAGCCGTATTTTATCCCGTACAAAGCCGAAAGTATATCCAAGTTTGGGATATCCTCAATTCGAATTAATTCAAAAATCGATTATAGCTTTAGTCACTTATAAGATAGTTACGATAGTTTTTTTGTTTAATGTGTCATTTTCTTACTTTCTTCCATGTGAAAATATTCAACAATCGATTATAGCTTTAGTCACTTTTATGATAGTTACGATAGTTTTTCTGTTTAATGTGTCATTTTTTTACTTTCTTCCATGTGAAAATATTCAACAGGGTACGCCAATCTCAGAAGTCAACGTTTTGAAGGTAACCGCGACTAAAACTTAGAAGATTCAATAAAAATGTCATAATTTGATGTCTACTCGAATTCTGTAAGAAGGAAATGCAAAAACAAATAATAATTTACCAATTACAAAATAAGATAATATGCGATTTACTGAACCACACAGTATATAATCGTATGGCCTAATAACTCAAATATCACAATTTGCTAAAACCCATGCTATATTTAAAACTGACTGACGAACTGACATCACCTTCGATCGACAGCGACAGCAGGACGCGTCACTTTCGTTAAAATACGACAAAATTCGATATCGGATATTTAATTTTCCGTCTTACCATAGAAAATTTGGAAGCACAGAAACTAGGTCTTATTGAAGGGTTGCCCTAGCAATGCCACACATGAATAAAAACATGGACTCTTGGATACAGCAAAAACAATCCGTATCGATATTATGACTATTAAATTGACAAACAAGAAAGCTATGTATCACTCAAGTTACTGTCTCAATAAAAGAGATACCAAAGACATTCCACTTCGAATAAATTAAGAGAAAAGATAGCGGAGTATCAAATCGATGTGGAAGCCAATTCCAATTTATCGAACTTGGGAAATGTTAGCTTTGTTTGAAACTTCTTGTAGCTTTTAATCAATCCCAAGCGTTATTTTTTTATATGTATTTTTGTCTACGAATTTCTCTAAAGGTGTTCTAATTCTGGTAACATTTTTTTATTAGCCATTTAACATGCTAACTTTCGTAAAAATTTATTAAGTTGTTCAAAGGTGTAATTGTGGTTTGACTATTATTCATATTTTATACAAATTGCGGAGCGAAACATGTTACTCGAATCCTAAAACATCATTATCATCAAATGTAACGCGCAAAAATTAAGAATAAAAAATAAATTGATAGGAATTTGCTGTGCGCTTAACTTCTGTATATTCTTTTGTGTTTGAAAGCATCCAATGACTTACGAATGCGGTACGCGGCGCCAGTGACGTGCCATTCGTCGAAGCAACAGGAAGCTACATGGAACAGTTGCTAACATTAGCTTATTAGCGTGCATTGGGCTTGTATTGTTATTTTAGTTTTGAAAGTAGGGCGATACAATTGGATGGTATCGACTGATTGTTTTTACTTTCTCGTACTCGGTTTTTAAGAAATTTCATTCAAAGGTTTCCTCACAACGCTTGACTTCATCAGTATGTATCAATTCTGTTTTAATATATACAATAGGTGAGAAAAAATGTCTAGGCGGTCCATGCCATAGTGGGATTTGAAACCAAGATGTGATATCACTTGCCACGTACCTTGTGGTTATGGTACTCAGTCCGGAATTGGCCGCGGACCTGTCGTTCCCGGCCCTGGTTCTGTCCATGGTCGGGGGCAATCCTGGATGGACGGCCGTCGCCTCCTTTTGCGAGGCAGTAGTCTCTTCAAAGGAGGCGGCGGAGCGGGAGCGGGAGTTCGCCACCATACTCCCCTCCCGCCAACGCAGGCCTCGTCGTCGGCGCCGGAGGGCGGGCAGCGACCTCCGGGAGCCGTAGAAAGCGGCCACGGGCGGCCTCTCGGGGGTGGAACCGCCGCCCGCACTATTACCGCGAGGGAGAGGGCCACGTGCTGTTCCGCGGCCCCCCTCAACTTCTAGAGTTGTTAGGAGAGCGCCGGGGGGACGAAATCCTCACCCCCTGGCGCCAACACTTTAGAAGGGGCCCGCCTTAAGACAAAGGGCGGGCCGGCGGCGGCCCGGGCCACGAGATCGGCAGGCCATATATCCGTAGGCCCGGGCGTAGGCGATAAGAGAACAGCGGGGTTTTTTAGTGGGTAGTCGGATGGTCGAACATCTTTCCCGGAATCCCACATATACATAGGTCCCCCCGGGCCGAGGGAACCCGTCAAGAGAGGTTTTTCCCCGAGACAAAAAAAAACTCAGTAACATTAACCTTGTAAATTTAGTTAGTTAATTAATATTTGTTTATTAAGAACTCGTTATTTTTACAAGAAATGTTTGGCCTTGGTCTAAATACCACGTAATTCTCAAAAGTTAACGACATCCATTAATGTAAAATTACGCTGTCAGCTCAGATGGCGCTTGGAATTTAACATTTGACACCAATAATCATAAATAATAACTGATCCGGACCTATAGGATTGGGGACATCCCATCTTGAGATGTCACAACAACAGTCTTGACATCGGTTTAGTCGTGTTAAGTCTTCATTTTCCATCAGGGTAAAACTTAAAACTCAGTCTTGGATATGAAACTTGGAAATACTTGGAAGCATTTAAAAATTTATATAATCAACACTAATATTATAAATGTGACAGTAACTCTGAATGTCTGTTACGTTTTCACGCCTAAACCGCTGAATCAATTTTGATGAATTTCGATATGAAGATGCCCCTGGATAAGGACTAGACTAGAGAAGGCTACTTTTTTATAAATTTATATGGCAGAACAACGTTTGTCGGGTCAGTTAGTCTATACAAATAAATAAAATTGGAGGGTCTGTTTGTAATATTAAAATAACCGCTTTTTACTAAGTGCATTCGGACGTATACACGGCGGCTCATATACAAAAACAAATTTTTTTACAATTTTTGCCTGTCTGTCTGTCTTTCTGTCTGTCTGTTTGTTCCGGCTAATCTCTGAAATGGCTGCACCGATTTTGACGGGACTTTCACTGGTAGATAGCTGATATAACAAGGAGTAACTTGGGCTATTTTTATTTAAAAAAAAAATAGTTTTTTGTTAAAAATGATGTTTCGAAAATTTTTCATCCAATTTAAGTTGACCTCAGATTTATATCATCAATCATATGAAATAGGGTTCAGCTTAGGCTGGACATGTAGGTTTTATTTCTAATAATAATAATAAGTTGACCTCACATATCCAAAAAATGCTGCCCAAAGTCACTATTCCACGTGGACGGAGTCGCGGGCACAGCTAGTATTAAATAAATTTAGTATAAAATGTACATAAGTACATACTTTATCTTTTCAAATATTACAATTCGGATTCTAAGCATCCGAACACAGTCACTACAACTAATCTATACAAATAAATAAAATTGGAGGGTCTGTTTGGAATATTAAAATAACCGCTTTTTACTAAGTGTATATGGATGTATACACGGTACATATACCAAAACAACATTTTTTACAATTTATTTCTGTCTGTCTATCTGTTTGTTCCGGCTAATCTCTGAAACGGCTGGAGATTTTGACGGGACTTTCACTGGCAGATAGCTGATGTAACAAGGAAAGGCCTAAATTAAGGCTACTTTTATTTTAGAAAAAAAAAAATAGATTTTGTTAAAAATGATACGTATTGGAAATTATAATCCAATTTAAGTTGACCTCAGATTTATATCATCAATCATATAAAATAGGGTTCTGCTTAGACTAGACTTTCTAGGTTCGAACGCAGTTTGTATATTTCATATATTTATATTTTAGGGTTTATAGGGTTTGTAATTCAAAATAAACCATAAGATATATTCAAAAAATGCTGCCCAAAGTCACTATTCCACGCGAACGGAGTCGCGGACACAGCTAGTTGTATAATAAATATACTATGCAAATTCATACAGCGCCATTAGTCGCAAAGTAAGAAGTGGGGCGCTTGTTGTGTTCTAGATCTAGACAACAGATATACTACTTCTAAATAGGAATGGCACCTGTAACCTCATATGTGTTGCAATGTGCGATAACCGTGTGTCACAGAGGTCGTAATAATAATAGAATATATATACTACTGTATCGAATAATACTGTATCTAAATAATTTAATACTCATCGTAATACCGTATAAGTATAAGTAATTATATATATTATATATAATTATTAATAATGATTAATATATAATTATATCATTTTTATTATGTAATTAAGTAACGTAATGGCTACTAACTCTGAGATGAGCTCAGCATCGATAACAACAAGCAGACTATTTATTGAATGAACGTGATATACAGCCTTCTAGTATATCACTTTCATTAAATAAATGCCAATATTATTTAAGTTTAGGGAGGTCAGGGTATTTTTTATTGTTTGAAATTTATTCGTATATTCGTTAAATAATGATTTACAAACTAACATTAGTTGTATCTCGAAATAAATCTAGAAAATATTTTTAACCCGCCCTAACGTAGAGAATGCTATAGTCTATTCGCGTTAAAAAAATAGTGTGTCATTGTTTTCCGGCTGACCTAGCCCTGGCCCCCGATCAATCAGGTCACAACACTAATAATTAGCAAAAGCAATTGTCTGATAGAGATCAGGCTACTTAATATTTATAATATTACTATAAAACTTATATCTCATTGCACGAGAAAAAGCACGAGTACATACAGATATTGTAACTGAATTCAGGAAAGAATATAAAAAACTATTAAAACCAATCTAAACACCATTAAAATCTCAAACATAAATGGCCAAAAAACCATAAGCTATAATAAACGTATAAAAATTGAAGTAGGAAGCATCAGATATTCCTCTCAATTGCGATTAATTGTCCTAATTAAGCAATTGTCACGATTACGTTGCTGAAATTAAAAATGGTCATAGTTTGATAATTTTTTTTATAAAAAAATAAACCTAAACATTAAATAATAAAGTCTAAAATGCTTCAACATAAATCAATTGCAAGTAAGGGAATAAAGGAAATTCTCAACTAGATAAAATGAAGGGCGACAGATGACGTGCATTAGGGTCTAATGAAGCTTTATACAGTAGTTTACTCGTAAGTGGGCGTAGAGTTAAAAATGTTGTAACTAAACTAATTAATTTACTTGTATTTAAAATAGCTTCTATAAAAGCTAATTAAAATATCTCCTTCAGCAATGGAATAATAAGTATATTTCCTCCTGATACCTCAATGGCGTACAATATAGAGTGGAAGGAGGGAACATATTGCGTCGACCCCACATAAGGATAAGGGCAGGAAACAACCGAAGAAGGTAAGAACCGCGACACTATCCATTATCGATTTCGTAGGGATCCCACAACCGATGATAACATTTTGACTCGTATTATGTTACATATTATGTAATACAATAAAAAAATCCCATGTAATAGATCCCTGTATAATACGAGATGGGATGCCATCTTTGACAATCCGTTTAGGTTATGTGTTTTGTCTAGTGAGCATGTATTATAAATAATGTACAAACATTTTTATAGACTCCATACATGGGTAAATGTAGCATTTATAAAATTGAAATTTTACTTTATGTAATTTTTTTAATTGCTGTAGGACAGCAGACAGGTTAACGGCCCACTTAGAATTTAGCAGTAGCCAGTGGTATCGCGAACACGCTGTTGTCCCATAAGGGTACAGGAACTTAAATCACTAATGCCGGAACACAACTCAAAGTTATTATGGCGGCATACTTAAGACCAAAGGTGGTCGCCATCCAGACGGGCTTGGGGTCCTACCACGTAGCTAGGGTGGGTTGTTTTGTTGCCTTTTACGACAGGCCGATCTCGGTCGCAGAGGTCAATATTCTTTATTCTTTCTCCGCTCCTACACGGATAAAAATGTAAAAATATAAACATATGGTCAATTTTGTTAAAGACAATTTTGTTTTTGCAATTATATAATTTACTGATAAACAACTAGTAGAGAACTATTTGCAGATGGCAGCTGGTAAGCTCCTAAAAGGTGAAATGAGGCAACATATTTATTATTCTATTCAGAGGATATATGTTACTTTACCCACCAATATTCTGCTGAATATTGTCTTATGATTCCATATTCATGGACCTACCTAAGATCAATGACTGGAATATTCATTCCAGTCATTGATCTTAGGTATTTCGAAGCATGCACATTAGAAGTGTGCAAGTCAATGTAATAAAAGTAAACAATCGGGTTTTTCCGAATTCCCAGACACCGTTTGTTCCGAACGAAGTGACTATTCCATTTTAAATTGATATTAGACTTGAAAAATATTACGAATCTTACAAACAACATAAATTGGTCATTCACGGAGTCTGGAATATCTTCTTCGTTAAAATAATCGATTTTTTTTGCGATTTGTTGTTTTTTGAGGGGAGATGGAATATATATTAGTTATTGTGAAAACAATTATATTAAGCCATAGATGATTCACCATCTCACGGCTAGAGCATTTTATCTATTTAAATACCCGTAGCAAGACCGATTTCATTCGTCACGTCTACCATTGTGACGCTTTCCCACGTCATTTTTAGATAATCACGAAGGTCGTGATCTGAATTGATATAATTTAGGAGCATTTAGAGGTCAAAGGACAAATATAATACAAATATGTTAAATTTTAATAGACGAGCATGTCCTACTGGATTGGTCTTATGCGTTGTATTTTTTTTTTGTATCCAAGACTTCGTCGATTAATAAATTAGCTTATTTTGGTTAGTATTAAAAATGAAGATACACAAATCAAATTTGCCAAAATGCTAAATTGTGTCACAAAAATGTATGTTGGAATGTATTTTTTTTACATTATACGAGTACGTAACAACAAAGCCTGTAGATAGCTATGTTAGACAGTAATGAAAAGTTACAATCCTAATATAAATGCGAAAGTGAGTTTGTTTGTTTGTTATGCTTTCACGCCTAAACCACTGTACCAATTTTGATGATTTTAGGTATAGTCATAGATTGGACCTTGGAGAAGGACATAGGCTACTTTTTTAAATTCATGTGGCAGAACAACGTTTGCCGGGTCAACTAGTAATACAAAAAGTAACAAACCATATTAGAAAAATTTAATAACAATAAAAAAAGAACATAACAATTGACATGCACTTTATTGTAATGTTTGTGTTTAACGAAGTATGACCAATTTAGTTTTGCAGTTGTTGTATGTTCATGATATTTAATCATTGTCTAGTTTTTGGCTGAATGTATTCGAAAAATAGTACGATCCATAATACAAAAGGCGTACAGATCTTTGCTTTGTTGCCAATACTTAGAAGTATTTTCTATCTCCTTATGATGTTAAAATGAAATACCTGTAAGAAAGAAATATGCGAAAAAATTCATCAAGTAATTTTCCAATTGCATTCACATATAAACTCTAATTCACAAATTGAAATGTACTATTTTATCATTCCGAGGACGAAAGTAAGAAAATATTCTTGCTTATTTTGCGGCAAGACCAATCAGTCACATTTCAGACCAATTGTCTTTTGTCTTAACTATCCTTCCGTTGATTTATCGTTATTTAGGCAACCTAGGAACTGTCAATCAACAACATAATTTAGACGATTCAATTTATAACATATTTTAAGATAAGACAAGATAATTTATATTTATTTGCTTTAACATGTTGTGTTACAAGTACATAATAGGTACAATAATCATAGATTTCTTTTAATTATAAATGGAGATTTTGCAATACCAAGTAGACATTGATATAAATATACATATGACATTTTAGATCATTAAACTTTTTATAACCTGTCGCAATCGTTCTTCCCAGTTGGTTGTATTAATATTGAACTTTTCCTAGCATGGTAAAAAAATATATTTCATGTGTTTTGTATAAAATAGGCTTCTTTTAATATCTTCTAGTTGACAATGATGAGCGTTTAAAATACTTAATATAATAACGATTTATGATACGCATTTCGATTCCCATGACAAATTTATCTAAAGTAGGATAAAAACTCAGTGAAGCGTAAATCCTCTTCGGTAACAAACTACCTGCGCAAGCGCATCCGCTGACGAAATTTTGATAAGAAGGTTGCTTCACTGCTTATTAGCAGATGTATAAATTAAATATTTAGAGACGAATTTTTATATTTATATTTTATTGCTCATAAAACAATAATCTTAACCACTTTTATTGGAATAGCTTGACAAATGAATTGGTTGTGTAAAATAAAATTTCATGTTGTAGTTTTATTATCCGTAGATATCATAACGATTGGGAAAAATAATATTTGAATCTCCTTTTTTTTAAAAGCGTTTCCCACGCCCTGGCATGTACAGTAAGTTGTCAATGGCCTACTTATATCGCAACTATTTGTTGGTAGCTATGACATTTCTTTTTTTCGTCCCTGAATGTATAGGAGATGTAGCAAAATTTGCTATTTGGATATGGGAAGTAAATATCACTCCCGATAAACGAATAGCAAACCGATTGATGACGTTGATTTGCTGACTTTGAACTAGAAAAGGTATAATGCAAATATAGCTTTTAGCGACTACCTATAAAGGTAAATGAGGTAGGTCTGTTCTTATATCAAGCCAAAACCACGTATTCAGAAATATTTGTTTTGAGAGACAAACAAATAACTACTGCTAAAAACACAAATAAAGGAAAAACAATCTCTCTCAGGTGTTTAAAATTTGAGTATTACACTAGTAGTAGTAGTAGTAGTCCGAGTAAGATTTATTTTTATAAATTTCTAGAATGTAGATACAACTAAAAAATTCATCATCATCATCATCATCCTAGCGTTACAACTAAAAAATTGTGTAAACATTTTGCAACAGAAGAAGGAAAAAGCATAAACAATATAGTGGGTTTGTCTGGCAGTATTGTTATTGAGAAACCAAAGTGCAGTCCCCTCGCAATCGGCCATGCGCATATCCCTATTACCTGCGGTTGCGCACATCCATTGGCAAAACGTTGATAACATTGCATTGCCTCATTCTATTCACGTAAACGTTGCATCATATTGGAAAGTTGGTGGAGAAAAAATAGGGCCCAACAGTTGGTTACGCATTGCTAACGGAACTAAATATACAATTGCAATTTATAGATGCTAGTATTCCTCAATCCATAATCAGAATATAACCATTATAAAGATGCAAACAAGCTTTCGAAAGAGAACAGCTAAAAGGAAAATTCAGGTCTCTCAGTGATGGAGGGAAATTTTATTATTGTAATCTAGAGCGAACTCTACCTTGAAATCCATTTTAACATTGTGAATAGAATTGTGCATAATGTGATAGTGTACCACGTTAGTTGAATTTTTAGACTGTCTTTTTCTAAGAAGAGGTAGACAGCATAATCATTTTTTATGTCCAACGTGGACAGGGGATTGTTGATGATTTAGGTAAGCAAGTTTCCGCACGAAGTTTTGTGTCATATTGATTGAACAGTAAATAATGCATTTTTTTCTTTTACATTTACGAATGTCTAGGAAATGATAAATAAAAACAACTCATAACTTTCACCTAATGCGCTTGGGCCGCCCCCTAAGAGGAACGGAGATTAAACATGCCATACTTATTTAAAGCAGATTATATTGTTACACATACTAGTGATCCAGGTACATACGAGAAGACCTACATAGATTTTCTCACGATATTTTCTTACGTGGGAAACAAATCCGCGATCTCTATGTTGGTATCCGCGTCAGACTCTACTCCTTTTTTTGGTCCAGACCGCACGGAAATCTTGACGCCTCAAATTACGCATTTAAGTAGTCTTAACTGTGACGTGTAAGGTGACGACAAGACTGCGCCGGCGTAGTCACTATGAATCACCGCTGTTTTCTAAGTAATAAGACATTATAAATTCTTAGAGAAGTCTCGTAACTACTAATACTCATAAAAATTCAAGTTTAACTTATAATATCACATTTGACTTAACCATCACACACCAATAAAAATTTATAATACTAAAAATATAATATGTATAAGCAATATTTTAGAATACATTGGACAAAAAGATAAGTATATTTATTGAATATCAGGAGAAAAAAGAAAAATATGCAAGTATATTCAAATCCACTCGCTGAGGAACGGCAGTTAGGCTGACGATCCACTTAACAGTAAGCAGTTACCGCCGCCTATAGACGTTAGCGACGACGGGAGCATCGCTAACACGCCGCCGTCCGCGTAGGGGAACTGGAACCTAGGTCACTTAAACCGGAATACAACACAAGGTTATTATCACGGTATTGGACCAGGGGCATTTGCCATCTATTCGTATTTGGAGCCACCGCCGAAAAATTCAATAAATCACGTTAAATGGCTATTAAGTGTCTATTCGGTTGCAGGAAATTACATCCTAAATTTTAATATAATTTCGAGTTATTTAAGGAAAATCAATGAACTACATTCTGAACTAGAATTCTATTAATCTGTGTCTAATGAAATATTTATACCAAAGTTAAACATGTAACCCACTTACAGATATATTTAAATCATATGCTCTGAGACAAACGAATCCTTTCCATATTAAGCAGCTGCACGCCTACAAGACAAGTCTAATCAAACAGGCTTATCTACGCCTTTATCTGGCTTCGGTCATTAACTGCCGATGGGTGTATGAATAGTTCGAATGTTTGTTTATGTTCGGCTACTTTTATATTCGTTTCTTGGATTTCAAAAAACACGATATTGTTTAAACATTTATGTTTAATAACATAAATTTTGTGGGTTATATAAAAATATTAACGAATGTGTAACCATAAAAGTTACAAAGAAATAGATTAATATTATACAAATTGAAATGTATTTTAAAACTATTCATTAAAATATATCAATCCAAATAACACAATATTCTTAATATAATATATGTATATTAAGTAGTAAATAATTTTAATATACAAAATAAATTTTGCATATGACCAACTCTAAACGAGGATATGGCTTGTCCATCACTTATCGAGAAAGTTATAGAAGGCAGTAATGGAACCGTTCGATATTCCTTTCGGCGTTACTGGCACACGAGCAAATAGGCGCGAAGAAATACAATTGATAAATACATACACCCAGAACAAAATATTTGTGTAGTACAAATCTTTTGACCTCCGTGAGGATCGGATCCACAAACACTGCCGTAATAAACCATTCGCACAGTCACTTTGCCATCCGTGTCGACAGGGAATTTAAGTAATAAATTTCATTACAATTACTTAAGGTAATATAGACAGTAAAAAGGTCATCAGTTTCCAAAATAAAAATTATATATAAATAATTTTTAACACAATATCAATTTGAACGTGGTAAATTCCAAGAATTCTCTTCATTGTCACCATTATGGAACGCCAATACATATTATTAAAATGCCAAAGCGAGACAGGTTCTGAAATAAAAAATGGCGCTACTGGCATGGTAATTACCCAGCTGTTAAAGACTAATGAACTTAAGAATTCTTTAAAAATATTATCTGTATGAGATTATGTTAAAAACCAAGAAGAAGAAAAATTTAAGACCGGGGTCAAATATTATTGTCACAGGAAGGAATCCGTTTTCTTTAATTCAATGGACAAAAGTGGAAGAAAGCCTATCTGGTAAAGATACTAAGATACTAAGTTATTAAAAGAATGTAAGAGCTGGGAAAAGGATTAACCCGGCCTTTACTCCTTTTTTTATAAATGCGAATTGCAGCACGTGCGTTCACACTTACAGTTGCCGGTGGATCACTTCACTTTTTAATGACAGCGACTTTCATTTGTTTTCTTAGCTAAGTGATCTTAAACTAAACCTGTATAGACAAATAAAGGAAACAAAGGTTTCAAATACTATCTAATGTTAATTTGATGTTTAACACGTTTCAACAAGTTTCCTGACATTTTTAAATCTTCATCTATAACTTGTGCCACAATAATTGCTTAAGTGCTTATGCACAATTGAAAAGCAATTAATAACCTGTTTTTGATATGTAAATTATTGGAGGTGTCATAAAATGTTTACGATATGATATATGGTAGTATTAACATATGGATCTTAATCATCTTTTGGTGTCGCGTAACATAAATGAAATAACGGAATCAAAAATTATATCTCAGAAAGACTGTCTTCAATATTTAACCACTTTTGGATGAACAATAACATGTTCTGGAGAATATGATAACGTAGAAAGTTTATAAACTCACTGAGAATTTTCGATTTGTCTTTAAAAAATATTTTCGTTGTAATTTAATCTTAAAATGTGAATACTAAGTAATTTGAGCACCAGGAATGAATAACTGAATTGAAATTAATGTTAAATATCTGATTAAATTCTAGACATAAACAATAATACATCACAACTATTAAAATATAAATGTAAAAGAACGCATTTAAAAATAAAAATAAATTCGTATAAGATACTTATAATACAGTGATACAACTATTCCACTTATAAATAAATAACACTCAAGAGATAGCCGATAACAGACATAGCGGAACAAAATATCTCAAGATTAATCGTTACCATCCGGCAGGAGTACTCGAAAGCCGGAAACTGTTATAATTTGATGAAAAAACCACCCCTAACAAGGACCATTAATTAGGGGGGAGTTGAACTTAAAAATGGGTCTGAGATATTTGTATTGATACAACGATTAGAGTAGATTGTGTCCACAGAAACTTTGCTTGAGGCAGGACCATATCGAAATTTTTGTTTTCTATTTGATAACATTATATACAAGTACCTTTGTCAGTTTATAGTTTTTTCAGCTTTTTTGAATTATAATATACTGTATATGTGTATATGTTGTATATATTACATAAAACTAATGGACTCTGTTGCTAGTTAGACCAAAAGATAATTTGGTTTTCATTCATAGTTAGAGATTAAGGCGGTAGTATAATAATTACAACATAATGTGCATTTGTTTCCAGCAACACACCTCGGGCTTTGAATTGTAAGATTGAGATGGAAAACGGGTGAAATAATAGTAAGAAAGTACCTAAAAGGTGCATACAATATAATAATAATAATCGAAATCGAGATCTGTGCTTTCCGAATTAACTGTGTGTGTGATACCACTTAAGAATCCTAAGTAATTGTAAATAATATCATCGATAAATATTTTCAACACAAGACAGCCAATAAAATAAAAATACAACGTCCAAAATTATCAATTTAAAAGTAAACTGACAAATCAAAAGAACGAAAATAGATTGAATAATATACATACAAAATCGTGACCTCATGTTGGAGACCACATGTGACTATCGTTCAGGTTAAACAAATGTTTGGTAAGAAAACATGGCGGACTGCTTAACACCACGAGCAACGAAATCAACGGTGGATCATTAACTACTCTTTACTTATATATAGGTAAAAATTGCAGAAAGCCTGCAATAAAAATGTGATAATTCAGTTTACTTTTTCAATCTAAGATTTGAATGAAATAAATTGCATTCAATATTTTGAAAATACAATTAGTGGCCTTAAGCAATGGTACAAACATTCCGATTTGTTGATTATTTGTTTATTGATTAATTGGCTTATTTATCCTTACTTTAATAATTGTGGTTCTACCAAAAACCTGTATTATCAAAATATGGTCTAATAGTTAGATAGCTAATAGTAACAGATGACTTTTGACTGAACCGCGAGCTCGATTGTTAGTCAGTTGGACGATTGACGGGACCCTTCGAAAAAGTTCACAAATATAAAATAATACCAGTAATTTTTATAATATGAAGTGAATTTATTGGATGGAATATGCTTAGCAATTTTTTGGACTTGCATTTCATTTAAACAAGTACAAATCTAAGATTGCCACATTCACAAACGAATTCATAATACATGAATATATTATTAGAAATCACTAATTCTGAAATTATCTACATAAAAAATTGGATTTTACTAAGTCTTGTATTAAAAACTTTTATAAAATACTCAGGAATAAACCATTTAAAAATTGTCAAAAACCTTATTATTTTTAAGAATTCTTAATGATTTTTTACCTAAATAGACTGTAGTACCATCATTCTTCGCCCACTCAATGCAAGTTACAGAGCTGATAATGACTTACGTAATAACAGGGGCGCGCGTCTTCGTTAATTAGGCTCAGTGAACGAGCTAAAAATGTCTTAAGGTTGCGATGCTAATTTGAGGTAGCAAACATGTTATGATATCATTAAAAACCCCATTTGCATTGTTTATGAACTCATTCATAGGTACAAGACCGAGCGTGTAAACAGATTGCTTTTAGATAAATTTCAAATTGTATTTTAATATAAAGAACGTAATAGATAGATATAGGTAATTTTTTTCACAAGTTTTGTGTAACACTCAGTAGCTCATTATATTCAAATTTAGCGTGAGTGCTTTGAAGTTGACGGTTTTAATTGCTTGTTACTAAGATAGTAATGTATAGATAGAGTTGTAGAGTTACTGGAGATGTAAAATCAAAATTGCATGAAACAATATTTGATAGAAAGTACTATTAAATTACCGCTAGTGACTTTTGTTTGGAAAATAGTGACGTAATATAGTAACAGTATACAGATTCAAGCATAGAAAAATAAATGGAGCAAAAATGGGAGAGACGAAAGAATTTCGTAAGACGATATGAATAAGATCGAAAAAGAAGATATATATAAAATATTATTAGGACGTTTTACAAGCGTTATATAAAAGTGGATATAGGTAGGTACGGATTTTTTTGCATATATATTTATATTTCAAAATATTTACATGCACATTTAACACAATTAGCTAAAAAACCAGTGGCAGTCGACCACTTACGTCTGACCAATGGGAAATGGGGCAAACGAGTCCTAAAGTGAAGGACGTAGGATCCCCCTAGCCTGGTGAAGCGATGCCAGAAAAACATTTTTTTATCGTGGAAAGTATCTAATTTACTTTTCTTTGGTGTATAAAATTGATCCATAAAGACTTCCCAACTACAAAGTCACACAAGAAAATAGATGGAACTCGTGTTATTTGATATTAGAGGAGTATAACACCATATATCCCAATCCGAAAACAAAAACCGGGTAATCTATTTCCTTTTCTAACAATAATATAGGTTTTTGTATTGGTATTTTTGAAAGTTTTGATCATATAATTTGAATTTATACTACAATATTTTTATTATAAACATCTACACTAACGAAAAAGTTTATGATGTTTTTATTGCTGAAAATATACTTCAGAATCGGATTAATACTTTTTATACCGTTTATCTTTCTTTTTATATCATTGAACAGATGGCTATCCATGAGTCGAATTTGATTCCAATCTAGTTTGGGTTTAATTCTTTTTGTTTTATTTAAGAAATGGTATGTTTATGCCATTAGGTATACTGTCCTCATTACCTATATCCAAATACTTGAAAGGAATGTGTCTAGAAAATTCGACGTTTTTCATATGTGATGGGATAAATCACATATTATCCGAGTGATTAATTTTGTTTCAATCTCTTTGGATCCCAGGGTTCTCTAATGTGTCTGCTTTATAGGACAACACTGCACGTACTTTGATACCACAGATCACCGCGCGTAATATTCATAACTGTCACGTTAATACGTTTACAAGTAGACAACAATTTTGGCTAAATTTGGTTCATACAAGAGCATCTAATGCCTAAACATAACTCTGAAAGGAAAACAAGAATCATACAGACGAGGGTGTGCGGGATAGAAGAGGTTAACTTGAACGTGAGGCTAATTTGATATAATACCCAAACATTCTATATAATTTTATTTAATTTAAACCTTAATTACACAAGTTTGTGGAAGGTTTAGTGTAGAAAACTGTATTATAAGACTATTCATAGCAAAAAAGTAGACAAGGCGAAAGTATAGCGCTGACAATAGGTAATTTGAATATGACGTACATTAAAATTACAATATACGGACAGGTATCCCATTAATTTTTTTTATTGCTGTAGGACAACAGACAGGCTGACGGCTCGCTTAGAATTTAGCAGTTACCGTCGCCTATGGGTGTTTGCAACGCCAGAATGAATAAAGATATGTCTTTCATTACCTTTTTAATTACCATTTTTAAAGCTTGAAAATAGTTAATTGTAAAGAGATATGCATGTATTATGACTTTAAAACGTAATTTATACGTCAAACTATTTTATTTTGTAAATTTATTAATGTAATACGTAAACTTACATTTCTAGCCTTTTACAACACATTTAGAAAAGGGACCTACTTTACCTCAGCTTCGGATCACACGCCCTAATTAACTACTACAAATAAGTCAAATTCTTTATAGTTAAATTATTATTCAATAAATTTTGAAGCATAATAATAAAATAAAAACCTATTTTTTCCTGTATTTACTAACATATACATAATTATGAATATTATGATCATATACTATAAACTATACGTACGTAATAGTAAATAAACGATAACATATACAATATATCCGATGTAAGTCAAATTAATATTACGTAAAGATAATAATGTTGTCAATACTATCATTGTAGGTATGCTAAGTAGCGTCCAATGTTAAATTTGTTAGCACGAAATCATTCATTCACAAAAGATTCAATGAATTATATATTCTAAAATAAAGATTTTAGAAAAATTACATGGAATGACTTCTTAATTTATAAAATTACTATTTGATATAATTTGAAGTAAAACTGATGAAGCTATCGGTTGTAAATACCGCTGTTTGAAACATTCTCACCATTATTCTTCTCTTTAAACAATAAGTATAGTACATAGAGATTTCGAACAAGATGTTTTTGTGAAGCATTAGGATTTTGAAACCAGAGCTCATAAATAATATTAAATTATCTTTAGCAAGATGTTTCATAAAACCTTTTAGTTTAAATAAATTAAGGAATCAATTTTATTTAATACGGTAGTAGATGTGATAGTGATTACAAAGTGAACACTAAAATCATACTTAGAAGCTGTCCTCTTTGATATGCTTTCCAATTTTATTCTAAAGGCAATCAAAGCATAAAAGTCATTCATTGGAAACATATATAGAATTTCATAAAGAATAAAAGTAAATGTTTATACTCGTATATTAGTAATTAATCTAACATTAAAATTCCTATCTAGAGATGATTACAACCAAACCACTATCACTCTTATCAAATTTATGAACTATATTAAATAATAAATTCTTACCCATATGTATATAATAATATTATCAAAGACTAGATTTATCCAATAGATCCAGCCACTTGTCCAATTCCACTAAATCACAAATAGGATCAATTTAAACGATCAATAAAGATTTATGTAATACTTTAAAACATACAACATCGATCGATGCGCGAGAGCAACTGACATGAGGAACCGCTGAGCCATGCGCCGGCGCAAGTATTATACCACCTAATTGGGAAGTATGTTGAACTTGAACAGCTGTGTATGGTCGTGGATATATTGAAGTTGGTCGGTTTGTTTCGTGTTTATTCACCGTGGAAATTATGTATTTTTAGTACATACAGCATACAGAGCAGGTAATGCAGGGTTAAGGTACAAAAACTGTTTCTTTACAAATTTTAACACCAACTAAGGAGATAATTGTAAAGTTTATGTAAGTACCTGCATCCTAATGCTTCAATAGATATTTTTTACTTAATTTCTTTAGACATCAACAACAATATGGGTACCAATTCAAAAAATAAATTTTGGAGTTAAATATATATAATAATAAATCCTTTTGATAACTTTGATCTCTCCGTCAAATATGTAAAATACTCATACGTATTTTCTTTTTTAGAACGGGATTTGTTATGTACTTTAATACAACAAGCAGCAAAAATTAAGTCTCAACGTCCAACTGCTGTACTTGGACCTCCCCTAGAGGGAGAAGATACCGC
The DNA here is from genome assembly GCA_963693495.1 of Malacosoma neustria. Taxonomy (NCBI): domain Eukaryota; kingdom Metazoa; phylum Arthropoda; class Insecta; order Lepidoptera; family Lasiocampidae; genus Malacosoma; species Malacosoma neustria. The sequence goes on along the minus strand of OY856391.1, from coordinate 7,160,565 downwards.
CACGCTTACCCAATGCAACTAGACGGATTACACATATTTGTGATCTCGTTATCCAGATTTCCTCAAGAGGTTTTCTTTCACCTTTGGCACATGACAATTATTTTACATTAGGCTAGAAAACCTTTAAATTGGCAACGATTTGTAGCCTCTCATGTTCACTTACCTCAGTAAAATATAACTGTCCTAAAATCTCCCAACGACTGTTTATGATTTTATAATTCCTAGTACTCCTAGAAGGATAAAAAGCGATAGTCCGAACTGCCCATTTCAAATGAAGTTTATATTGCGCAGTATTACGTGACCGAAGCGTATTTTATACATAAACCTCTTGGATTAAGCGTGGAACGAGTTTTTGAAGATTTATGATACTGCATTTTCAACGATCATAATCTGTACCGGTAACTATAATCTGAGTATTATGATTTCAACATTGCTTGTGGTATAGGATAGGTGACTATGACTCGTGACTTAAAAGATATAACATCTTGACTCTTATTTTCAGTTGCGTAAAGGTCAATTGGATTATTTTCGTTAAGTTATATCTAATAAATCTTTCTTTAATTTGGCTTTATCCCTATTACTTGAACGCATTTTATATTTTACTTCCACTTCCTTATGTCTTAAATGCTTTCCTTATCACCTTATAATCCTTTAAATGATCTAACAAGCATTATTCACTTATCTTTTAAACTGTACATCTATCTGACTTTTCCAGAAACTCTTGCGGCAGTATTGGATTCTATTGCCGTCCTGTTTATGTGTAAATAATATAAAAGATATTTAGTTACAAAAAGAAAGTATACATAAAGTAAAGAATAGTACCCATATGTGTTATGGGTACCAATACTAACCGCTTTTTTGCTTACTTTAGAACGAGATGGAGCTGTGTGAATTGTCCCCGTATATTTACGTATATTACCTAACTTTGTTCTCTTCATTACTTTCAAATTAATCTTCCTTTTGATAAAACGATCTGCGTCTTCTCCTATCCTACACTAATCTTATTCTTTTCATCATTTACAGGCGCAACTTTTAGCGATCTGCTTATATAATCGTTTCTTTACCAATCTATACAGTGTGTGTCTATACAGTATATATGAAAAATAACCACTGGAAGTACTTGAGTAGTTAAATAATCATAAATTGATTATCATGGGTCTCTTTGTCGCAAACTCCGGAATAAGAGACGTGATTAAGGTTGTGAAATCTTTCTCCAATCTGTCTTATCACAGTTTAGGATAAGCGGATTGATTAAATAATGATATAATGAATAGTTCTAAAAGATACTGCATTGAAATTACTCGCGTTTTGTCAGGTATTACTGATAAGACGCGAGTGTGAGACTTTTTTTTTACATAAGTAATACTTATATTAAATATCTAGTTTTTCTGCTAAACTTAAGCTTAATCGGGAATGAATTTATATATTATCACGTTTCCAGGACGTTGTTAGAGATGACAATTGGGTTTTAGATACTTCGGCAAAACCACTGTATGAAACTGGTTACGGGTCCAAATTACACCGCACTACGTGATAGGAGAAAGGGAACTAAGGACTGTAAGTTAGACAGACGGAGGGACTGGTTGGTGATAGAAAATTGCGATACCTAGCAATGAACAAAGAAATTTACACTGAATTTGATTTGGTTTGGTTCGATTCTCGTTGCAGAGTCACTATTGCACTACACCAGCCTCACGATTCTGAATACAATATTTTGACATGGCCAACAAGAGATAATTCGAGTATCTGAAGCTGATTGCGCTTGATGAGTTTTAACAAATCTAAAATAAAACAACAGTACTCTCGGAATAATTTGCATACAATCATTTATCGATATGTACAGTCACGGCCTTAAGTCCAGTAGCTAACAAATCTACCGCATCAAAATTAGACGCTCTTACGCCCTCTTTTTATAACAAACATTTTGGACATATACACAATCTCATATATTATATGAGATTGTGATCTCATATATTATTTTGTCATTATCTAGTCAGATGAGCGATATAATAATCATTTATGAATATAAATAAATTTAAATTAAAGAATTTTAATGTGTTATTTCTTATAAAAACAATTTAAAGTGTCATTATTTTTAATATTATTGTTAGTTTTTAAACTATTCTTTTAATATTATTTAATTATCCAGCTAATTAACAAAATTCAGTTACTGTATATGTTTGCATTGCAAGAAAAGTAGTAAATCATAGTTTTATGTTTATTGATGTTTTAAGTTTTGATATGTTATTTTTCTTTTTAATATTTAGTAAATATATTGTGTTAAGATCTCAACTTGGTAAATTGTCACGTCTTTACAGACGGCTCTCCACGTACCGTACGCACCGTATAGTTCCAAGCGGAAGAACAGCGACGGTTGTAGTTAACCGGCACAGTGCTCAGCTTGGATCCAAGTTTGGGACACACGTTATTAGTGCTATTATGTTTCAAATAAAACATTACTCTCTTTCTTTCATTTGCCTGTTAATATTGAAATCGCATATACATATATATAATACGTATTACCGTACAGGTGAATACGATCGTTAACGGCTATTAAATTTATGACTGTACCAAAACAGTTACAATAACCCGATTTTAAGTAATTGTTATGTCAACATATATGGCTTATTAAATGCCAAGGCAACAAACTAGTCCGGTTCGAATTTGTGGATAAGTCCATATACAGCCAATAGTAAGGGCGTTGACACCACTGTGGATCATTGTAAATTTATACGGGTACACGATATACATGTAAAGAATTATTTGAAAATTAGTCAGTGAAACTCAAAAAAAAATACATTAACACCACACGTATTATAATTTCATAGTCTGTGATGATAACAACGTATTTTGTAATTGTATTTGCTATGTAAGGAAAGAAAATATTGTGAAACATGCGCATCGAGATGATAGGGATACATAACCAGCCAGTGCGTTTTGGACAAATTTTGTAACGTTCCCTATAATTATAGCCCTAGCTGAGTGTTGGGACGTTATGAGCTGTTATTATAAAGGAATTCCAGGTTTTTCCTTTCAGATTAATGGGACATAAAATTTGATATAATAAAATAAAAAAGGCTACAACATCATATAGTAAGAACATAGGCTCCAGCAAACTTTAGACACAATCCAACTGCGAATTATCTTTAAAATGAAAATAAAGAACTCATATTTGCAACTTTGACACCTTTGCCTACTTCTCATGCTCACCATACATACACTACCCCCTTCGTTGATCTTTATCAATACAAACGCTGAATATAGATAGGAGTATTTAGCACAAACACTTGAAAGTGAGGTCGAAACCATTTTGGTACGCCACCAAACATATAGAATGAAACGATGCTTTGAATTAACAATTGGATTAAGATTATAAAGTTGATAAACCAGATGTAAATTTAATAGAAAAATAGTATCTGTGTATAAACTTGACACTTGTGAGGCGTAAGGTGTCTGCTGATGAGAATAACGTAGCCATCAGTTTCTAGGACGTTTTTTGAAATTGCAATTGCGTTTTGGACACTCCGATAAACCAGTGGATTTACCGGAGTACAGTATACAGTGATAACAGTATACAGTGAAACCGGTCTCGGACCCAAAGTACACCCACCTTACTACGTGATATAAGAGAGAGAAATAAGAACTATATATTAGAGAGATAGAGGGAGTGGTTGTTGAGAGATATTCGCACTGAACTTAATTCGGTTTGGTTCAGGTCTGCCTCAAGAGGAAGTTTTGTACTGGATCAGCTATACGTCACAATACAGAATATAACACAATGTTTTGGTACAGCCAATAAAAGAGCATTCGAGTATCTGAAGCCAATGGCGAACAGCACAGTATGGTGCTCAGATATCTCAAACGTCGACGGTCCCGATGTTACAGAGGGGCCATTCAAGTATTACGTAAGCACTATATTTGCTTTGCTTATTTTTGATGACATGGAGTTGGGGGGTTTAGATGGAGATTAATCTATCAAATCGAACATGCAAAACACAACAAGTTATGTTGTACACGTTATAATTCAAAGACCACTCGGTCTTTATCATGCTTCCGTCAAGTCATTAAGTCGTCACATCGAGAAGATCCATAAAATAATAAACACGCACATTGATATGAAAGTTAGGCCTATAAGAGTGGCTGTACGTCGTGCTAATGAACTGGTGTGCATTATTTACAATTTAGATCACCAAGATGCTGATTGGCTCGATGAGAACGACGTAGACATTCTGAAATCGGATGAAAGTGAGCAGACACACAACATTAAGCAGCAAACATCCAATGTCAGCGAAAACTTAGATTCACGGATTCGGGTGTGTATTGGCCTGAATACTGTTAATTGGATTAAATTAAATTTAAAAGAAATTTGTTTTGTTCGTCATATTACTTAAGATTATAATATTTGTACTCTATGTTGAATACCGTGTTAAGTTTGTATAAATAAGTATTATATGCGTTAAAGTCCTCTATCCTAAGCCTATTTTCTTATTTCTAGAATTAATTATTACTGCTGCTCATGAATCAATAAAAAACCAGAATACGACGCATCATAGGATTTGTGACCCACTAACAACTGACGTTGCATGACATACGCTTGGCAACGTCATGCCAGTACTTCAGGTGAAAAATTATATTTGTGCTTCTAAGAAATTTCGTGATGCTTATTGTTGACTAGCTGTGCCCGCGACTCTGTCCGCGTGGAATAGTGACTTTAGGCAGAATTTTTTGGATTTATCTTATGGTTTATTTTGTACTAACTGTGCCCGCGACTCCGTCCGCGTGGAATAGTGACTTTGGGCAGCATTTTTTGGATATATCTTATGGTTTATTTTGGATTACAAACCCTATAAACTCTAAAATATAAGTAAATGAAATATACAAACTGCGTTCGAACCTACAACGCCAGCCTAAGCTGAACCCTATTTTATATGATTGATGCTATAAATCTGAGGTCAACTTAAATTGGATTAATAAAAATCTGAAACTGATCACTTTTAACTAAAATAATTTTTTTTTTCTAAAATAAAAGTAGCCTAATTTACTCCTTGTTACATCATCTATCTGCCAGTGAAAGTCCTGTCAAAATCGGTCCAGCCGTTTCAGAGATTAGCCGGAAGAAACAAACAGACAGACAGACAGACGGACAGACAGAAAGACAGACAAAAATTGTAAAAAATGTTGTTTTGGTATATGTACCGTGTATACATCCAAATGCACTTAGTAAAAAGCGGTTATTTTAATATTACAAACAGACCCTCCAATTTTATTTATTTGTATAGATAATAGATGTATAGATTTCTGTGAAATGTGTTGAAATTATAACTTATGACCTGACTTTATTAGAAAATAATAATTGATATTGTGAAAATTTATTAATAGATGTATAAAATGTACTGTATATTCCATAATACTAAGGTTGTTTGCTTAGAAATTATTCTAAGGTTGCTTGTCTCATATTGTTTTCAGCAATAGAGTCACTGATTGTATCGCCTTATTAATATAGTTTATATCTTCCCCTTCCTGTCCTTTTCGCTCATTACGAATATAAGGAGTCGACACAACATGTGATCTCTTTCTATTCTCCTCTGTTAGCCGTCATCTCAACATTCACGCCTTTTCACCATATCATCTTTTGCGCAATCCACCCATATTTTTTGGTCTACCTCCTCCTTTTGTAACCTATCATCCACTGTTAGCCAAAAGTTATCTCTATCTATTTGTATGGATTAGGCATATGATACCGCCGCGGTAAGAATAGCAGCACTCAATACTAATAATAATACTAAAAGAGATCTAAAATTTACTGGAACCAGAGTCTCTAATGTCGGAACTCAACAGCAGGTTGTTACGGTGACATACTTGTAGACTAGGGGTGGTTGCCATCCAGACAGGCTTCGGGTCCTACCACTTAGCTAGTAAAATTTTGTTGCCTGTCAGTTTGCGTCAATTTTCTTACTCTGCCCCTACACGGAGAAAAATTATATTAAAAATATAAGAGATTGGAAAAGAAATTAAATAAAGACATAAGAATGTAGTGACAATGGATTAATGTATTTTTCCAGGTAACAAAGGCGAGCGGTTGTTCCTGACGGGGCTTAAGCAGGACCTTGTTTGTTGTTAAAAAAATGCCTCAAGATAGCAAACGCAGGTACTTTCGCATTGTGACAATGCCCAACAACGGGTCTCGAAATAAGGTGATTTATATTGCTAACAACAATGATTTTACTAAAATATTATTGGCTAACAAACTTAGTTTCATATCCAAATCTGGAACATAACCTTTGAAATTATAGACATAATTCGTTACAAACTTTTAACCTTTTTAAGAACTCAATTTCCATTTTAATATATTTGTACGTAATCGGCCTTATTCATTAAATAAATGTCGCCACTAAACAGCCATAAGGACAAAGGGATATTAAGCAAACTAATAACAAATATTCAACTATACTGTAAACAATATAAGGTTAAAATTTCCATTTAACAAAATTAATATCACTACAATACGCGACAAAGAAAAATAAACCGAATAACAAAGTCATAAAGTTTATTTTGCCTTAATTGTTTGTGTCAAAATCTTATATTGTTTGTATCCAAAAGGCAGACAGGAGCCGGCAGCAGGCGACAGTGATGTGACTCGTTGCGATAGGTCGGATCATAGACAGTACACAAGTAACGTTCATGTACGTACTTTATTTTAAAACCTACACCCGGATACTTAGAAATTATTGAAAAGGGTACAACAAGAAATATTTTTTGAATGAATAGAGTAGTAGTATAATGAATAGAATATAATAGTACAAGTCACCTAAATACTGTTTGAGTAAATTGGACTGATTCGCATAAATTAATCCAAAGATCGTCATTTACGACTTCCGAAATGGGAGCTGGTGTGATTCAACGACCATTGCGCAACGGCTTTCGCGTCCGGATGCTTGCTGGGGTCATGTGTCCGATTCTCGTTCAGAAACTGTTTATCAATAAATTTTTTTATTGCTGAGATAGAGCAGACAGGCTGAAGGCCAACTTAATAGTACAATGTAAGCAGGTACTGGCACTTATGAATGTATAAGACACTAGAAACACCGCGAACACGCTGCTATCCGAATAAGGGTACTGGAACCTGGGTCACTAATACCAGAATAAAACACAAGGTTTTTATGACTGCATACTTATAGACCAGGTTGGTTGTCAAATACATATGCTCTACCAGCTAGTTAGGGTTATTTTGTCGCCTTTTACGACCGATTCACCCCGGGGCCCCGAGAAAATGTATTTATTAACCTAGTGTTCTGCTACTTACTTTGTTTTTAGTTGGCGCTATGACTTGTTCCAGTACCTATAGTTATCATTTTTTTATAGAGTAGTGAGGCAGAAAGCAGTTTTGAAACTAAACATTAATTTCTTAACTTGTGTCTTTTGTGGGGACAATGTGACTCGTTGCGCTAGGTCGGGTTGTTTATTTTCGAAGTGGCTGTGAGCTACTGGACATTGAAACGTCAGTTTTGAGTTATAGATAGGCTCGTTATAGAGCTAATAATGCAACATTGACGTAGTATTTGTTGTTGTTTTATAATATACGTATTATTTATAATATACGTTCTGACGAACGTAAGATTATAAGGTGTCAGAATAGTTTATGATAAATAACGGTAATATATTACTATATTAATATTTATTACATCAATTTATAACATTTTACCAGTCGTAATAAATTTATCTATACGCTGTTTTCAATTTCTTATTAACTTCAAACCAATGTATTTGTCGATGAAAATCATAAGGATTTGCTTCTACGCGATTTCGTATATGGTCTGCATTTACAGAATACCTACGCTGTCTCGTGAGTCCATGTATAATTGTCAAGATGTTACTGTCAAGACACGAGAGCTACGGGCGAGTGTGGGCGATATAATGGTATACACTATACAGCGAGTATATACGTGAACATTGCCGAGCCATCCACTTCGCACGATCGGCATCCCTTATAGTGAGTCAAGCTAACTCTTTTAGGGTTTTCCTCTCCTGACGGGGCCAGGCAGAGGCGCAATAGCCAGACATTTGTTCCCCAAGTAAGTAGCCGAATGCCGTAAACCATGGCCATGACAGTGTATTTTGAAAATTCTTTTCTATACGTGCAGGGGCGGAGAAAGAATACTAACCTCTGCGCCCGGGGTCGGCCTGTCGTAAAAGGCGACATAACAACCCACCCTAGCTACGTGGTAGGGCCTCAAAGCCCGTCTGGATGGCGACCACATTTGGTCTTAAGTATGCCGCCATAATAACCTTGTGTTATGTTCCGGCATTAATGACCCAAGTTCCTGTACTCTTATGGGACAGCAGTATGTTGGCGTTGCAAACACCCATAGGCAACGGTAACTGCTAAATTCTAAGCGGGCTGTCAGCCTGTCTGCTGTCCTACAGCAATAAAAAAATAATCTCTTCTTGGTTGAATTCTTCATTACTAAAGGTCGGGTCCTTGAAAATCAACCGTGGCCTGTCTGGTAAGCTGTCTCCACTTTGTCCGGTCCTCAGCTTCTCGAATAGCGGTTGCTATTGGGAGTCCAGTGAGGTTAGTTGCCTGGTCACACCAGTAGCTAAGTAATCAGCCACGAGGTCGCTTTCCTTCCACCTTGCCCGTCACGATCACCTTATCCAAGTTGGATAACAGCTGGAAAGCTGTCGTCGGGCAATGTGATGAAAGTACCCAAGAATCTTCCGATTACAGATTGATGAGAGCCTGACTTTAATGCGAAGCTGATCCAGAATAGATTTATTTGTTCTTTTGGCCATCTAAGGTATACGGAGCATTCGTCCCCAACTCCACATTTTGAGTGCATCTATTTTTTTGCGCTCTGATGCCCTAATTGTCCATGATTCTGCCACATAGAGATACATTTAAAAGACCAAAGTTCGCACTAATTTCATTTTGGTCATGTTGGAGACCTTTCGATTTTGTCATGTGCCTTGGTCATTGCAGCTTTGGCCATTTGTGCTCTCCTTTTGATTTCTGATATACTTCCTCCTTGGTAAATCAATAGGGCTCCGAGGTAAACAAACTCGCTAACAAATTCTAAGTCCGAGACTTCTCCAGTTCTACAGAGTCGGCCGGATCTGTCCACAATCATGACTTTCGTTTTGGATTTATTAATAGAGAGTCCCACTAATCTACTCTCATACTCTACTAAACAATTTGGCAAGTTCCTTCTCCGATGATACGAAAAGTGTGGTGTCGTCCATGTGGATATAGATATGTATCTCAGGTTACTAATTTTCATGCCACCGACCGAGATGCCCCTCTCCCAGTCTTCTAAGGTTTTCCTCGTGATATATACACCATATATGTTAAAAAGAATGGGAGAGAGAATGCATCCCAGTTTTACTCCCTTTCCTGGCTTGAGGGGTCTTGAGATGACGTTATTCACCCTTACCATAGACTCGCCATATTGATATAAGTTAGCGATCAGCGACACGAGGTATTGAGGTACACCCATTTCATGCAGGATGTTCCACAAGTAATCCCATCGAACACAATCAAATGCTTTCGTATAGTCTATGAAGCACATGAAGACAAGCGTGCCAATGGGCTCACTACCAGGGATGCTGAAGACCGTGCGAAGTGGAGAAGAAAAAGTCGGAAAGCGGGCCCCGGGCGCCGAAGCGAGAGTTTGGGCTGCAACCGGGAATTAACGCAGAGATGATGATGAAGCACATGAGTATTGGCATGTTGAATTCGCGACCCTTCTCGATTATTTGCCTTACATTTACAATTTGTTCTCTTGTGCCTCGACCTCTCACAAAACCCGCTTGTTCACTAGGTATCTGCCACTGAATAAAGCATTGTAGCTTACCGTTAATTACATGAAACACTATTTTGCTCGCATGTGATATAAATGCACTGTACGGTAGATGCTCCATGTCCTCGTCGACCCCTTCTTCTGTAGTGGAACTAGCAAGGACTCTTTCCAATCGGTGACCCATCTGCCTGTTCTCCAAACTTGGTTATATAGATCAAGTAGTATATTAATTCCCAGTTGCTGCAGTTCCTCAGCGAAAATAAGGTCTCTACCTGCTGATTTATTCATTGTGAGTTTAAGCAGTGCGCTTCCAATTTCGGATTCTATAATGTCCGGTTCCAAGCATTGTTCAGTTTCGTAGGAGTCATATCCAGTTTGTACTGCAGGATCGACGTACAAGTTTTCGCAGTACGATCTTCACCTCTCCATAACCTCACCTATCTCACTTATCAGCTTGCTCTCGTCATTTTCTATGGCCCATGTCTTTGGCTTGTACTCTCGTAATACTTTTGATCTTCAAAAATAAGTCTCGGGTTTGAAATGTTTGTGCGTGATCTTCAATATCTTGACAGATGGAATTCAGAGTCATTATAGTCCTTACGGCATAGCAGTTGAAAATTAATACCACTGCCAAATATGAGGACCTTCTTGACATTAAGAGGAAGTTGACTGTCACGGTAGTGACTGTCTGGCTGTCACGTGCTACGTATTCTAACAATAGTATTTGCGAGACCTCCTATTTCATACAAACACTTCGTTCTGTTAGCCTTCGAGGCAGATCGGTGCCTGATTTATACCAATGATTATTGCCACAAGGTAAATCTGAGACCTTATCACAATACGTTCAACATAACATAACAAAACTTCAAGGCTCAATCATGATTTTAAATTAAAAAGTATTGAATATCACGTCTGAACTTTCAATTTACAATAAGGCGTGACAAGATTTCATTAAAAGAACATATAATTTCACTCTTAAACTTACACGTAGTAATCGTTATACGAACATTTTGATGTCGCGTGTAATGTTACAACATCCTTCTTGCTATAACATAAGTATTTACTCGTATATGATTTTACTTGATTGTAAAATTTGTCTTTCATAAAGTGTTTTTTCATTATATCTGAATAAAAATCGTAATCATCAACATTTTTAACAAACTTTTATTCGAACGGGGATTGAACTCACAGATGTACGACCATAATCGCAGTACGAGTATTTGCAATAGCCTTGTCAGCATTCACTCAGTATGTTATATGTATGTTCCAAAACAAAACATATATTGAAACTAAAAGCAACGATTCCCAAGACCACAAACATGTTACAAAAACCCGTTTATTTAATAATTAGAGTTTCTACAAAGTAAATAGCTGCTCTCGATAAGATACAAGACTGTTCGGACAATTCTAGGGTCCAATTAAGTTTTAATATTTATCTCTGTGCAGAAGCGGGATATGAACATTGATCGCAGGGGCAGCCTGCCATAAGGCGACAAAACAACCCTAGCTAGGTGGTAGGGCCCAAGTCCGACTGGGTGGCAATCACCCTTGGTCCCTAAATATGATGCCATAATAACCTTGTTTTGTGTTCCGGCATAAATGACCAGGTTTTAGTTCCCCAATGCGGACAGCAGCGTGTTAGCGGTGCCCCTAGCGCATCTAACATTTATAGGCGACGGTAACTGCTTACCGATAAGTGGCCATCAGCCTGTCTGCTGTTCTACAGCAATAACTTCATCTGTGCAGGAGCGCAGAAAGAATACTAACCTCTGTGGCCGGCCTGTCGTAAAAGGCGACAAAACAACCCACCCTAGCTACGTATTAGGGCCTGAAGCCGGTCTGGATGGCGACCACCTTTGGTCTTAAGTATGCCGCCATAATAACCTTGTATTGTGTTCCGGCATTAGTGATCCAAGTTCCTGTACCCTTATGGGACAGCAGCGTATTCGCGATGCCACTGGGGTTGCAAACACCCATAGGCGACGGTAACTGCTAAATTTCAAGCGGTCGGTCAGCCTGTCTGCTGTCCTACAGCAATAAAAAAAATCGTGGCATTTTATTCACAAATTTTAATTTTTAAAAATAAAAAAATACTATTTGATGCCATATTTGAGAACATAAGATTCTACAGAAAGGGAAGAAAGAGGTCTAGTCGGATTTTAATTAGAAGTAAGTAGTATAAAATATACTCAAAATGTTTTAAGTATTTTAAATATAATCTAACTTGCATTAAACGTTTCTTTTCACATTAAAAGAATATTCTTATACCAAAGAACATAATTTTGAAGTTATATCATTTCGCATTATGCTATCAAAAATTTCACTAGAGAAAACAAAAATGTTGACTTTAGTAAGCGCCCATAGGGCCCTTCTTTGTTATTGACACACTTGCAACAGTGTGGTCCAGCGTTTGATTGCTTGCGGTTACAACAGCGAAATTGTTTGGTTTATGGCTTTTTGTTTGTGGTTGAAAACTGTTGCTTTGTAGAAACTCTAATAATTGCTAGGATTTATTTAATTTGAGTTACTATACGATCTTTGTTGTTGTTGTCATCGGTTCAAGAATACTATTTTTCTTTAATAAGAATAATGAGAGGAATACTACGTCTCATTCTTGGAACGTTGTGTTACGGCAAATAAATTATTACTGTTTATGCTGTCATACATAAATAATAATAATAAATAAATAAATACATTGGGACATTCCATACAACATTATCTAGACCCAAACTAAGATGCGTAGCATTTGCGTTATGAGTATTAGTCAACTGTTAACTACATAATATATACTTTTCTTTTGTAAACAAATACATATTATACATAAACACCAAAGCACTGGACGGGAATCGACCCCGTGACTTCCGCAACCGTACCGACGTGCTTTGGCCGTTACGCCAGGAGGTCATCAAACAGTTTATGCTGATAGTTTGACAAACTCCATGACGTAATGGAAAATGCACGTCGGTATGTTTGCGGAAGTCACGGTTTCGATTCCCGTCCCGCGTCTGGTTGTATAAGTATGATTGTCATTTTATGTATTTATTTAGAAAAGAAAAGTATTTATGTAGTATATTAGTTGTTTAGTACCCATAACACAAGTGCTATATACTACTTAATTTGAGACTAGATGGCGTTGTGTGAAATGTCCCAAAATATTTATTATTTTTATTTATTTATAAACAAAGAGACCGGTCGGTCGGACCCAAAGAAACTGTTGAGGCTTTCCTGGAGGCATAGTGCGTCCCAGATAAATAAATATACTGGCACAATTCACACAACGCAAAGTTCCAAAGTAAGTAGCATAGTATATATATACTTTATATGTATGTATATAGTAACTATATATAATTTGCTTTTGTAAATAAATACAGACGGGAATCAAATCCGTGACCTCCGCAAGCATACCGAAGTTGTAGTAACCGCTACGCAACGTAGGTCTCCACGGAGATGTTGCTGAAGCATGGATAGATGGTTTCACTACCATCATTCCTACTTGCGCAAGTGCATACTAGTTCCAACATAAACCTGGAAGTGTTCGCTGACAGATGGGATTCGCAATTGTCGCGTTATTCGATTCAGTGGCACATGCTTAGTATTAACTACGGCTAACAATATCTGTAACATTTAAAAAGTTCACCCACTTGCGACACAATTCAAATTAAGAACGCACTCCGACCTTCAGTATGTTTGCGTAAATTGTAAGTCACAAATCCCTTATGCGAATACAACCAAGCGCTGAAAGGGTAAAAGATTAAAAAGGATAAAAGATGGCGTCCTGTCGACGCGGCCACAAAATATTGATGGTATTGAAGTTAAAATCAGTTCATATGTTCACTTGCACTCGGCAAGCTGTCTATTCCGGGTTAAGCAAGAAGCATAGTGCGAAATTTAAAATTTAGGTACATAACTATATCACAAAATATTTTTTTTTATTCGCTATTACTTTGGATATTAGACCCACTAATAGACTTGTGGACAGACTTATGAACTTATGACACTCAAATACTTCACCGCGTATTACCAATGTAGATGTTAAAAAATTGTAACACGTGAATATTTGCTGTAAGTGACTTCAAATAATACGATCTCTAGTAAGACAGAGAAAAGTATGAATCTTTATTTCTGTCATGTCTAGTATTTTGTAACGCGACGCATGCGCATGTCTCCTTGCACTTTTTGCGCGATTATAAGGATATTGCGTGCGCACGAGCTTGTTGCGCGACGGAACATGGCACAGCGAGGTAGATTCATAGAGAAGATAATTCTTAATTAAAAAAAAAATTGCCTACTTTATGCAATTTAAAGTTGTTGAATTTATATGAAAACTTTATATTGTAGATTAGTGTTACCTTCGGAGAAGAGGTAAGTAATAACTAATGTCCAAAACGGTTGATGATATTATGACAAGACTTCTATTATGTGTAATAATGTAAAATGACATGATGAGTAAAGAACTGAACATACGTTTATTGAGTTAAATGATTATATAATACGCATCAGGGTCCAAAACCATAACTGCACAACACAACCACTCCGCAGCCCTGTGTCGAAATTCATGCAAACAAATCATCTCACACTATTATCATAATAAAGTTGTTATAAACGCCGATAAAAATTACTCACAGGAAAGATCAAGATTTTTCGAAAAAGTAATAAAGATTTAACTGCATTTATAAAAGAAATTAAAGCCAGTAAACCAAACATCCGACCGATGAAACCGCGGGCTAAAACCGCAGATTTCCTCATTTTAATAGCACTTGAGTTTGTTCATATTCAACAAAATTAGCGGTCAGACCGCAAACACGATCGCATTGCATTGGCTTCTAGCTATTTTTATTAAAACTAATTTTACCTTACAGTTTTCATTTATTAAAAATACTAGCCGTTCTCGTTCGCTCCGCAGGGGGAAATACAGGTAAAACTAAATCAATAGAAATCCAATAATTGCAGTCCCATCCCGATATGTTCAGTAGTTTTGAAGTGATGGTGCGTCAAAGGACGTCATGTAAGTATTGCTTAGGGAGCTTTATCGTCTAACGTGCATATAATGCCATTTACTGATTGGTCAAGGAAAATAAACCTACATAATATCGAGATCACTAGTATGGGTAACCCGCTAACTCGTCTTGAATAAGCGTGAGAGGTATAGGGGATAGCCCTGTCTCTAGTGGATGGCCCGAGTTCAGCAAAGGGACGTTATGTTGTAATATTCTTATATCATGTCAATGTCGTTATATCAAGCTATATGCAAGCTGGCTTCATCACAAATGCAGTTCTGATTCAAATAAAATTTTAATTAGAGCAATATACCTAATGAGATCTAATAAGACGACACATCTTTCATCTGTCAATTCTGTAATTTGTTATTATTACTCTTTATCTACCATATTTGGAATATAGGCGTGATTCCACCTAATTCATAATGTGCTCATCACGCCGATCTCATTATCTCGAAGCGTGAATAACTAGGTGCGTGATTTCTAACACTTCACATTGTAGGTCAAAGCTTTGTACTAATAGGCATATTCGAGATAATTGTATTATGATTCGTGTGAAAAATTCTGACTCTTCAAACGATGCGATATTGTTATCTGATAAATTGAATAATTTTCATCATCTCAGAGCGTTCAAAAATCTCACTGGATCAAAAAACAAGCTAAAGTAAAAGAGAAGATTACAAGAGAACTGTTATATGATTGAATCCGTAAGAGAACGAAAATAACCGACATTGCTCTCAAAACATGCAAGCTGAAGACGTCACGTCTGTCGCAAGACCAATAAGTACTGGGACAAAACAGTCCTGAAATGGAACCTCGTTATGATAAACGTATAATGGGAAGGCACGGGACCGGGAGATGTAGCGCAAATTTGAGGAAGTCTTCGTTCTCCTGACAACCACTATCGACTGGTTAGATCGTTGTCTGCTCCAAATCAAGCAAGGTAAATTAGGAAATGATCTTTTTAGTATGTCTAGAGCGTCTTTAGAATCAGAGCCAGATTGGAGCCGTTGGTTAAATAAATGTTTTTGAAATATACAAGTTATGGGAAATTAACTAAAAACAGTATTCATAATGACTCAGTACCTGAGTATCTTTACAATCACAATTTCTTTAGGCAAGTTTAGCTGATATTAACATGTATTTAATAATTACAGTTTTAATTAAAATCTCGCAACTAAAAAAAGAGGAAATATAATCATACAATATATTAAGCAATAGAAAGTTGGGTAATACAAAAACTTATTATAAATTTATTACCATTAGCGTTGCTTGGAGATTGATTGGTGTATAAAAAGTCGATTGCCTTCAACCACAAAAGAGCACAGAAATCGAGCACCACAGAATGGTTGCACGGCAACACTCACAACCGCTCATTGACATCTCATGTAGGACTAGTTTGCAAATGTCCCGCTAACATCTACCGCAAATTTATGTTTATATTAAAAGAAATTGAGCAAGGAAATGTTATTACTACCAGTTAGTTCAGTCACCTCCTCGATTAATTTGAGTGTAACAGTTTTTAGAGGCCATTCTTGAAGAGAACAAGAATATCTCTTCTTAAGGCGGCGCTATCCGTCCGTCTAGCGACCAGCCGCGGGCAGTATCATTTACCAAAGCAGAAAGATAAAATGCACATTAAAAAACAACTCAGCTATTATCACTAAAAGTTGAAACACTATGACAAATTTTATAATATAAATAGCTGTTATACACATACCTGTATAAGAAATCGATACATTTTGTGTGATAATACAACACGTTTTAGTGCGTGTCGACCGGTTTATTTTTTGGTATTGGTGTAATCTTGTAATATTATTATTTATTAATGAGTGTCCATACAAAACGTAACTATAAAATTAGATTTGTGTATAAACTTGTTTTCTGTTCTTAACTATTTTACGGTAACATACGAACGGTTAGACGATTTTATTATATTATTAACGCATACCGGCGAAGTTATTAGTTTGAATGGCGGTAAATTATTATTTCGAAATAGAGCGTATTAGAACTGATTAGAGCATAGAGAGAAATTAGAGCTGACACGTGGCACAAACAGGTGATTTTTAAGGAGTGCGTGAATGAATAAATTTGAAAATATTGTAGCAAAAAATTACTAAAGAAATCTCATGATAATTTAATAAATATTAAACAAAATGAAAATATTTACACAAGAATTTAATCTGGCATCAAAGTAATTAAAGAACTAATCAGATATTAACATTTTAAAAACAATTCCGGTATTGTTACACCGACAATTGAATTGCATATAATAAATCAGACCAAAAATGAAATGCTTCTTCGCAATAATCTATCGTATATAAAAGAGTAATATTTTGTAATCCAATCTACTACATATTAATATTGGTTTTAAGTTTTAAGTGCACATAATGTATATATTTATCTATATATCTATTACATAGTCATACTATTTCATTTAGTTATAAATCAACGTTACAGTTTTTAAGACGTATTTTAGTTTAGTAGAAATATATGTATTTATATTCCATATATGATATACCGAGTTCAATGCTCAAGGGCCCCAAGCCCGTCTGGATGGCGACAACCCTTGGTCTACAAGTATGCCGCCACAATAACCTTGTGTTGTGTTCAGGCATTAGGGACCCGGGTATCTATACCTCTATAAACAGTAGCGTGTTCGCGGCTCCCCTAGCGTCGCGTACATAGACGACGGGAACTGCTTACTATTAAGTGGACCCTCAGCCTGTCTGCTGATCCTCAGCAATAAATAAAGGCCATCAGCAGTTTTAATTTTCTACACTTTTCAATTAAAAATCTCTATTACTAGCTATAATGATACATAATAAACATTGTTTATTACATGCTACATAAAAATACTGGAGAAAGATGTCTAACAAAGTGTTTTATTGACTTTTACCTCTTGTTTTTAAATATTTGACTTACAGCGCACCACCAATATGAATACTCTTTTAAATGTAATCCGACCTTATAGTTTGGAAGATATCGCTTTTTAGCGATAAGACTGTCTATTGTGCATTTTTAGTTTTTTTAGTGTAAGTTACTTTATATTAACTTATCTTTATAATCAACTAAATAAACGCATACCCTTGGATAACTTAAACTACTACAATTTTAGAAATAGACTGAGCGATTGGCTGCAGCACCTTACTTATAACGAGACTGAAGACTTATTGCATACCATTAAGTAACTATTTTGTATTTTGTATAACAAGCACGCACACACACACTCAAGCTCACCTATGAGGAAGTTAACACCTAAAATACAGGGACTTAATTCTACCTAAATTAGGTGTTACATTATTATTTTGCACGACGGCTTTTATTTTTTATTGTATTTTGTGTTCTGTAACCTACCTAATTTTATTACATATAATGTACTTATATTACAATTAAAAAATTTGCAGTTTTTTTATTTAAAAAAGCGGTATACAGACAGTTAAAGAACAATCAAATACAAGTGTTGAGGACGGAACACGGAACCGAAATGCGAAAAACTGTTAAAAGCTTTATACCTTAAGGCAATAATCAACTATTCCGTAAAATAGTCGCCTTAAACTTTTATTTTATTGTTTATCGTTAAATTTATATGCTACAAAGTGCCTTTATCTAGCAAATTTTACTTTTAGTTGCATTCAAAGCTGCTAGTATTGTCAAAGCCTCTTCGTGACAACCGCTTTTCTTATGGAATAAGTCACAAAAATATGGTATTGGACTCTTGTTTTTTTACGGCAACTACCGTCTATTATCAAATCATTTTATTATCGCTAGCAGAAATTATTCATTTATGGCCTTTTACAACGCACTAGGAGGAAATGAGGTAGTCGAATTCTAGTTGGCCGCGATCAACCTATCATAAATAAGCTATAAAGTAACTAAACTACAGCAGTCATTTATCCGTGCAGGGGCGGAGAAAGAATACTAACCTCTGGCCGGGGTCGGCCTGTCGTAAAAGGCGACCAAACAACCCATCCTAGCTACGTGGTAGGGTCTCAAACCCGTCTGGATGGCGACCACTTTTGGTCTTAAGTATGCCGCCATAATAACCTAATGTTGTGTTCCGGCAATAGTGACCCAAGTTCCTGTACCCTTATGGGACAGCAGCGTGTTCGCGATGCCACTGGCGTTGCAAACACCCATAGGCGACGGCAACTGCTAAATTCTAAGTGGACCGTCAGCCTGTCTGCTGTCCTACAGCAATAAAAAAAAGTCATAACAATTCGGTCTTAAAACTGAAATCTTATACCAGAATTTGATAGGCGAGCTAATATGGATTTGGCATAGTCCCGTGACGTCTAATAATAAACTGATTTATTTAAAACAATATAAAAATGTATTAAAGCGAAAGAAAGCCGTATATCATATGGGAGCGTACCGATACCCATGACCTATTTTTGACCCCCCTCCCGCCCATTTGGTAACCATCCGTAGCATATGAGAAGACCGCCCCACCGTCCCTCTCTAGTTTTCACGTAGTAATCCATAAATACGGTTTTCTTTTTTTTTTCAAACTTTAAAATATATCTAACGCTGCTTTGAATGTTTGAATATTGCTCGAAAAAGCGTGATATTTCCTTTAAATGATATTGACTACGTGACGAAAACCTAAACCCCACCCCCTCCCTGTGACCAAGCGTGGTATTTTGAAGACCTCCTCCCCCCTCTTGAACGGGTCACGTATATGTTCCCTATATATGGTACAAGTCATATGCACGCACAGTTTTTTTAACCTAATATGTATACGTCATAAATGTGATTAGTCCTTAAGTTGTTTACGGGGATAGTATTATGGGTGTCGACTTGCATGCTACTTATGTTTACAAACGCATACTCTACACTTTCCAGTGCCTAACAATCAGTGCAGCTGAATATAGCTACAAAGGAATTTAACAGTTGTGCTCGATGCGGAATTGAATGTTTACGAAGTGTTTTCGTCTTTGATGATAATTGGGATTCGTTTGGAAGACTCAATCAGGTTACTATTAGATTTAGAATAAATTAAGATATGACTTGTAAAAATATTTTTTATTTGGTACACACAGAGCAGACTACAATGTACGGTATAATTTATTCTGCCTATAATTGCTTGATATTAAATTATGGACATCTAAAACTAATTTTACTATTAATAAAGATCGAATCTTTATATAGGTATATCTTAATGTTGCATGAACTACGTTTATTTAAGTAGCATTACTGCGATCACTTCAGTGACCTTAGTAAGAAATTGTCAGGCGTCAGACTGTTATGAGTTATGACCTTTCAATCCAAGAAGTTCTACTCGTTCTTCTCTTCTAAACGGCCACCTTTTACGTCTGATGCAAGTTATGAGATAATCTTATTGAGATTTGACTGGCTCAATACGCAAGCGGTTTATGGGTTCAATCCCGATGAAGGCACAATATTTATATGATGTTTTGATATTTGTTCTCGTCTAGATGTATGTTTTCATCAATTTTCTGGTTCGAAATATGAGCTGTAATACAGATTTTCATCTAGTAATGGGAACTATTGGAATAAAAGAATTCTGTTTTTGTTTCCAGTCCGGATAACTGATAAAAATGAAACTAAAGCAAAGTAATCTACAAACAAATTTGCATAAAATGTGACATAACAAAACTCGTAAAACATCGAAAATATAGGGTAAAAATAAAAATTATTGAGGGAGAATTTTGTTCGGTAACAATGCATGTTTGTTTGCCGACAGCGCGGTAGCGCGGACGTTCACATATTTGCACCACAAATAAGCCGGGGAAATATGGAAAATATAGGGTAGCAAAAACTGCCACAAATACGCAAAGCAAATAGCCGCCACAGTTTGACGAATATTTTCCAAATTTACATTCGTTTCGTACTAGGGTTTCACGTGATTCGATTTTCCATTTAACACAAATTATTTTGATTTGATATGGCCAGTACTACAGAACAGCAATTTCATAGGTAAAGACCTATTAATAAATATATATATATATATATATATATATATATATATATATATATATATATATATATATATATATATATATATATATATATATATATATATATATATATATATATATATATATATATATATATATATATATATATATATATATATATATATATATATATATATAAATAAACCGTGTAAAATCACTGTACGTTTCTAAATTCCTTTGAGCACAACACACAAATATCTGAGTGTTAAGTCTCGGTTACAACTGAAACTTTCGTTTCGATGCCCGGAATCCGACTTTTTCTTCTCCACTTCGCAAGATCTTCAAAACAGCACTTTTTGCGTCTCCTGTGCTGAAACCCGGCGGGGGCAGCATGGCCAGACATTTGTCCCCCACATAAGTAGCCGGTTGCCGTAAAACGTGGCCATAACAGCGAAGGCGATGCTCTTGTAATTTATCTGCAATGTCACGGACGTGATGGCTGCCGCGAATGCGAGTTCCTAAGCGATACTTTCGCGTCACTCCACACATCCACCGCATCATATACAATACACTATGGTTCATGATATTCTGGACATATCACTTACCTGCAAACGGCACGTCGCAGACATACTCCTCGACGCAGTTGTCCGTGTTCCCACTCCTGTCCGTCGCACCACTAGCCACCGACACTGCTGACGCTGCTCGTAACAAACTGACTTCGGTCTCAGTCTGACTGTCCCGGAGTACTGATCTTCTTTTGTATTCCTGTTGAACAATTTTAAATTACTTACTACTAATGGCCTGGCAATTTTTTTTATACCTGAAGTTTAGCAGACAGGCAAACAGCCCACCCGCTAGTAGGTGCTCACCGTTGCCTATAGACGTCTGCAACACCAGAGGCATTGTCAACGCACTGCCAGCCTCAAAGAAATTCTATAATGCCCTTTTTTAAAATCCCCATATCGTGAAGATTGGGATTATTTATATAACTGTATATGAAAGAAGCTTGGGTAAATGAGAGAAACCTGAGTAAATAGAAGAGACATGTATTAGCAAGAGAGAAGATTTTTGTTCCGAATTTAAAATGACCTTACTCATAACAACCTACAACACTGCGAGAAGTTTGTGCGGGACTTACGGCACTGGTCAACTGAACAAAACTGAAAGATTGGATTTCCCAGGTTATCGGTCCCACGAACAGTGGGTACAATAGTTTCTTCCGTGTAGAGTAAGAATACTAACCCTGCGGCCGGGGCGACCTTTTTTTTTAATGCTGTAGGACAGCAGACAGGCTGACGGCCCGCTTAGAATTTAGCAGTTACCGTCGCCTATGGGTGTTTGCAACGCCAGTGGCATCGCGAACACGCTGCTGTCTCATAAGGGTACAGGAACTTGGGTCACTAATGCCAGAACAAAACACCAGGTTATTATGGCGGCATACTTAAGGCCAAAGGTGGTCGCCATCCAGACGGGCTTGAGGCCCTACCACGTAGCTAGGGTGGGTTGTTTTGTCGCCTTTTACGACAGGCCGACCTCGGCCACAGAGGTTAGTATTCTTTCTCCGCCCCTGCACGGATAAGAAACCTTTACCTGTCGTAAAAGGCGACAACTCATCCCACCCTAGCTACGTAGTAGAGCCCCAAGGCCGTCTGGACGGCAACCACCCTTGTTCTTAAGTATGCCGCCATAATAACCTTAATTCCTGTGCCCCTATAGGACAGTAGCGTGTTCGCGTCACAAACATCCATAGGCGACGGTAACTGCTTACTGTTAAGTGGGCCGTCAACCTATCTGCTGTTCCTCAGCAATAAAAAAGAGTATCCCACGTACGTACATAATAATAATGTTATTCAAGGGTCGCTTTGTCTATTGTATTAACTCACTAAATACGTTTTTATCTATAATGGGCGCATTTTTACATATTCTACAAAATGGAAAAACACTAATTTCTATCTGCCCAATTTTAGCCGTTACGTCTTTGGCTAATCAACATAACCACTAACTAATTCCATCTAAAATGCTGTTTTCCCAAAACAATGAAATGTCACATAATGATTTCTTGCAATAAGCCGACGATATATATATGTATATATATATATATATATATATATATATATATATATATATATATATATATATATATATATATATATATATATATATATATATATATATAGTATGTATTATAGTATAACATTATGTGGGTGCATGAAAATAAGGGAAGCAAATATAAACGTATTTGTCACAGAAATTTAAGCAGGAAGTTACATAAAAAAGGTTTAAAAATACTAATCGTCGTTATAATTCTAGAAACTAGTTATAAACAACCAAATTATTCGTATGAATGCTTACAGTAAATGCTCTAACAAAAAATATTCCAAATACTTACCAAAACGCACTAATACTTACGTTTCAGGAACAAACTCATAGAAGGATAATATGGCGTAACGGATAACGCACGTCGGTACGCTTGTGGAGGTCACGGATTCGATTCCCGTCTAGCGTCTGGTTGTTTATATATGTGTTCATTGACAAAAGAAAAATATATATGTAGTATATCAGTTGTATAATACGTTGTGTGAAATGTCACAATATATTTATTTTATTAGTTACTAATGTAAAAAAATAACTAAATCTGCTGTGGTAATCGATCATACATTCAAAAGCTTCAATAGCTTTCATCATCGAAAACTTTCATTAGATACTAAAAGACGGCTCATGTGAGATTTTAATATTTTAACAATGAAACAAATTATACGTTACTTTTACGATTAGCAATGTTTCACATCAACATCGATATTGAAGTGCTTTTAAAAAAATTGTTGATTTAAAAATATGTAGAGATTTAAGACCAAATCAATAGAAAATAATAACGACCCATAATATTCATTTGCTGGTCTAGGGTCTCCACCTAGAGGCAACATACCCGCGTCGTGTGTTCAATGCGGATTACTCACACCGGTCAACTGGTTATGAAGATTTTCTTACGATATACTCCTACCGTAGGTACGTGGCACCTATTCTACAATAAATAAATAAACATTCTTGTGACAATTCACACAGCGCCATCTAGTCCCAAACGAAGTGGCATAGCACTTGTGTGATGGGTACTAGACAACTGATATACTACTTATTTACTTTTTGTAAATAAATACATTTACAGTAATAATTTTTGTAAATTATACATAAACACCCAGACGCGAGACGGGAATCGAACCCGTGACGTCCACAAGCGAAACCGAAGTGCGTAATCCGTTACGCCACAGAGCTCGTCGATTTAAAGATTTTTTGACTTATGGAGGATTTCGATTTAACCGAATTTTGTAAGGAAATATTCGACTTGTAGATGTTTAGATTTATTCTAACTAATTTTTCAGCTAGGTGAAATAAATAAAAATCTTAGTTATAAGAAACAATACTTTACAACACGTAATTGACAATTGTAAAGTTAAAATCAAACATTGGTATTGTCGATATATAGCGGTCCAATTTATTTTTTTGACTTTTAAAAAATAAGTACTGAATTTGCTTATAGGGACTCACTAATTATTTCGTCTTAAAGAGGTTTTAGATTTCGAGTAAAGGAGGTTTAGGGAGTTGAAGGGAGGGAGCCACAACTTTTTTTTGAGTTTGGGAGTTTTTCGACATATCGAGGTTCGACTAATAGAGGCTCTTTTATATTAATAAATTTTGGAAGGAGTATGTAGCTATAGAACTACTAGAACAGGTTTCTTCCTTATTAAAAAACCTATGTCGTTGTAGAAATTGTTTCAAATGCTCTAGGGCTGATATTTATAGAGCGCACTTGGACTTTGCTCAGATTTTGCTTACGCTAAACTTAAGTGAGTTTTTGCCTTTTCTTTTGCTAAGAATTTACTGAGTGCATACTAAGCAAGAGCTCAGGAAACCTCATAACGTTTCTATTCATATCCTGTAATAACCAAAATCCAACAACTTGTGTTCCTGTGAGATGTCAAATCAAGTCTTACCTATGTTCTTTTTAGTTTATATATTTTAAACATTGCATTAACCAAGCAATCAATACTCTGCCTTTCCTCTCTGTAAGAGTTTTCGTGCTCAAATATAAACCTTATCTTATATCAGCATTTAGTTCTCTATGGCTTAATTTACGCCTTACCGCAAAATAAAGGCAATTCCAGCTAATATTCTCATTGAAATAACTTTTCGTCCGGCGCCGTATAGGTGAAAACAATCTTGTTAATGGAATTCTACTTAGTATTCTAAGTATCATAGCTATTTCTACGAAGTATTCTAAGTATTATAGCTATTTCTACGTAGTATGTTAAGTATCAAAGACTTTATTTAATATAGACTATTTATTGCTTGGCTTTAAATAAAAAAGCTAACTACTAGCTTATTTAAAAACGTGATAGCAACATATAATGAATGCAAATTAAAAACAAAAGTGCACATAAAATATTTATTGCTTTAAAACTAAATAAAATCACGAATACAAATAAAATCAAAATAATACTTAGCTTAAAAATAATAAAATACTCTTTTTCATAATACTCAGTCTACTTCATCTTTTGTGCCAATTATTAGACAAAAAAGAGCTCCATAAATTTCATTACAAGTATAAAACAGACTTAAAACTTCTGTAAAATATAATTTAGATAAAATATAATTTAATTTTTTATTCTTTTTTAAATAAAAACAATATTGTGAATCTTA
This sequence comes from Malacosoma neustria, assembly GCA_963693495.1. Lineage (NCBI taxonomy): Eukaryota > Metazoa > Arthropoda > Insecta > Lepidoptera > Lasiocampidae > Malacosoma > Malacosoma neustria. The sequence goes on along the minus strand of OY856391.1, from coordinate 7,135,155 downwards.
TTTGAATGGAATTCTCAAAGCATTTTCTTTCTTTATTATTCATTATAGATACTAAATCCACGCTTTTTACGATTCCACCCTTTTTGCTTTACGACGCGTAGAAAGAACATAAGGTGATAGCGAGAAGTAAACAAAGACTTGTATAATAAATATGAGAAAATGTTGACGCATTTTGTTCACGGTTGTCCTATAGACTATAGATGTGATGTTATATTGAAGTGGCATAGACGAGATAGATTCTACAAACGGATTACTTCTTTTGCTTATAGGCGGAAAATTTGAATTTTTCCTTTTGCAAAAAATAAAAGTAACTAGATAGTTAGTGAAGGAAAGTGAGCCAATAAAATTTACCCACTAACAATACTGCAAAGTTAGCGAAAGAAAACTTGGAAGAACGCGTGGTCCATTATTAATGTTGTAGGCAATGTATAATAATTTTTCTTAAATGTCAGATTATACAATTGTTTATCACTTATTTTCATAATCTTTAATTGTAAATGTTAAAAAAAGTTGTGAAATTGTAAGAAGTATTAAGAGTTGTACCTATTCATGTAATCTTAAAGTAATAAGTGTTACTGTTACTAAATAAATGTGAAAGTATAACAATGCCATAGAAATTACCATATTCGCGTATCTAGTCTTTTCTATTCCTCCTCGGACTCGCCTTATATATCTTCTAAACATCTTTTACATGATCTAACTTCAAAATAAAGGATGACGAAAAAATATTGGGACTCCTATCATACTTATTCTTTAAATGTACTTCAGAAAAATTAGAATAGAAACCAAAAAAGTGTCAGTGGACCTATTCGTAACACACACAATGGAAAAATTTATGCATAATTTGTTATTATAGATTAAAAATAAAACATATTTAACTTTAACGCTACTAAGGATACTGTCATGTTGGTAAAAAAATAAACATTTTTTTTCTCCATACAAGTAAGCCCGCACATACAGTTGAGCGCAATCACGTTACAACTATTTCATTGTAAATAGCAGTCATAGACACGAGTAGTCGGGTCAACACAATTATTGACATTAGCATGTTTTAGACTATGCCTTAAACAGAGGGAGACGTTACCCACTTATATGACAATTGGTGGTTGGACGCTAGTATTTTCTTATCGCTTGTAATGAGGTGGCTGTTTCGTATATTTGAGGTAAACATGATTGCAATTCAACTATACAATACGTACTGACCTTAAAAAAACTATAAAATCGCTTTTTAAAATACATGACCCTTAATTTTTAACTTCTTGAAATGCATATCAGGAATGTTAACCTTGAGAATTTAAATATATTACACTTGTAATCCACTAAGGGCCTACGCAGACCGGGACGGCATGGCAAGGGATTTTGCCGTCAGTCAGCGCACATTAGCCGCTTAGATACCGCGGCATTCCAGCGCCTTGCCACGGCATGCCACGGCGCGACAAAGCACGCCTCGGCAGCTCCTGCTGCCCGATACACTTTTAGTCTTCAGTTGCGTTTGATCAAGTCAAAACGAGCGCCGGAGGCCTTGGCATGCCGTTGCCTACCCGCAGTACGCCACGACATCCCGCCGCGGGAGCCTGTGGCGCGTCTTTCAATGCCATGCAATGAAATCCCTTTCGATGCCACGGCATCATTTTAAAGCATAGCAATTTATGTAGTATTTCTATATCGATACGTTTGAATGTCCATTAGTAAAAAATTAAATCCCTTGCCATGCCGTCCCGGTCTGCGTAGGCCCTAAGGCTAAGCGAATACAAAAGTAATATTAAATAGTACATTACGCATCCAGGGAAGAAAGTAGCTCATTTCAACCGGCGACAATTTGTCACCCTCGTCTTCGGCTCGGGTAACAAAGGCGCGTTGGAATCAGCTACTTTCCTCCCGTGGTGCGTATACTATTTTTCATCATTTCGAGGTCAAAAGTTCAAAAACGACGTTTTTGATTGACAGTTGCTAGATTACCTAAATACAGAGAAATCAACAGGAGGGAAGTTAAGACGAAAAATGTATTTCTAATTGACATAAATTTTTATTGATCTAAAATGTGTCGCTTCCTTCCCGCAAAATAGGCAAGAAAATTTAACTTTAGGCCTCGGAATGATGAAAACATGTTTTTTTAGCAGGTTTGAAACAATTAAAAAGTCGCAATAATAATATTAATAATATGAAAAAAATATAATAAATCAAGTATTTTATAAAACGACATTAATATTTAACAGTAACTTGGATGTAAAATAATGAAAAAATAGCACCTTACAATACATACCTTATAATACATTTCTAGCGAATATAACGTGGTAAAATAATTATATTTACAACTAATGCACTTAAATACTAAAGCACCGGAAGCGAGAATATTACAGACTAGGGTGCTAAACATTGATAACATCAACTATTCGCTATGTCACACTGCGATTTTTTTCTAATTCTTATTTCTTCAACTACCTCCATAATTAGCTGAAATATTTTAAAACAAAATAAATAAAGATAAAAAAAAGATACAATCATGCATGCTCATGCATAAAAACTTTCTTGTGCTTTTCGTTATTAATATAAATAAATAGATTGTTAGCAAAATATTCCAATACCGTTGAAAACATTTAATCAATATTAATAATAAAGGGTCTCAAATCAAGGAATTGATTTCATAATGGATTAAATATATAAATCAAAATATTTTAAAATGTAAATCAACATTTTCGTCAATTTAAGTTCACCACGGTTCGAATACACACTAAATACATGCATTCAGAAATATTATTGACAATTATTTCATACATAAATACTTAAAATTAAAACAAAAATTTTAGCCATTTTGATATTAACGACTTAACCACTAGTTTAAGAACATGCTTGCCTATGAAAATAATCAATGCAGGATCATAAAAGAAAAACCACTTTGTTTTATATATAGATTGGCAAGATTGCAAAATAAAATAGTAAATAGATACAAATTTAGTAACTTCACTTAACTTCAATACGCATATATTTACTTTAAAAAAAGACAATAAACACACAGCGAAGCAAAATAGCAAGGCGATCTTTTTAATGATATAATAATTTAATTGTACTAAACTTTTTATGAGGGTAGGAAGATGTTGTGTTGGGAATATACATATAGATGTATAGGTATACTACGCAAACCGTTCAGGGGGAGTGAGGTCTTCAAAACACCACGCTTGATCACAGAGACCCCATTCTCCCTTAGGCTTAGGTTTTCGGTACGTGGTCAATATCCTCTAAAGAAAATCTCGCGTTTTTCTACTTGCGTTTCTTTTGCTATATATTATTAGTATTCATACACTTTGACGTTACGCGGCAAGCACAGTGTTAATAAAGACAAATATGGGGCAAATTAGTATTTTTTGTTTACTTTTTCTGACTAAAATTATTGAAAACTGCATTTATGATTGTGTGACACGAAAAGTAGAGATTCTTGTCATATACTACGGATGGTCAAAAAATTTATAAAAACATCTCTTTAGATGTTTTCACGAATAGTAAATATAAGCGTGCTATGGTTTTTATTCATACAAAAAAGCGTACAATTATAATTTATCAAATCCTGCATTGAGAATTTTAATAATAAACCAATATTATAACAAATATTCATTATTCAGGACTGACCTGACTCAAAGGTCTTATCCTCTCGTGTATACTGTTCTCGGCTTGTTTAGCTGAAGGTGGTGGATGGTCAGGAGTCGGTGGTTGATTGTAGTGCGTGGGTGACAACGGGACGTATGCTTTTTTCGCATCGCAATATCGCTCACAATCGCTTGGACTTAACTGGTCATCAAGACTCTCTGACGATTTATTTTGAGCTCTATGATTTCGAAGTGTGCCGTCCATTTCATACACGTTCCTTCTGAGTTTGCGTCTTGGATTCTGCTCTTTTATTACAACGTTCTCATACATAGCAGTTATGGCTACGGGTTGGGAACGCTGTTTCAAACTAGAACGTGGGTAGGGTATGGGAGCGACACGTGAATTGTGGTTTTCTTCGTATTCCGAATACGATAGTTTACTGTCCACGTAGTGATCGACCGACCGACCGTGTTTGAGGTAGTTTTTAGTACCCTGCAACAAGGAAATTAATACATTAATATATATCATGGATACATTGTTACATAAGATATTTAATATACAATGGATGATTATTTACACAATGCCGTCTAGTCCCTGAAGTAAGTACAGCACACACAAATGATCTATATATAGGAACTGATATATTGCTTATATACTGTTCTTTGGTTATACTCGGGGTGTTCAATTAAAAGTGATAATGAGTATGACGCAATTATCTTTTATTAAATGTTATTTTATTTTTCGACGTAGCCACCTTTCAGGTTTATACACTTTTTATATCTTTTTCCTAAATCTAAAATTCCTTTTTTTTTAATCTTCCTGATCCCTTAAAATTGTGTACCGAGGCGTCATCATCTTCAATTTTATAGCCCCTGAGATGTTCCTTTAATCGCGGAAATAGGTAGAAATCACTAGGAGCTAGGTCCGGTGAATATGCAGGATGTTCAATCAATTCAAAGCCAGCTTCTTGAATGGCAGCCACCGCAACTCAGGACTTATGCTCGGCGGCGTTATCTTGGTGAAACAAAACAGCTTTAGCGAGTTTGCCATGCAACTTTATTTGTCCTGCGTACAAAGTCCCCGTAATAGTGGCTCCATGATTAAGGTATATCATTCCATCCCTTGGAGATGACGGTCTCTTCCAAGTCATAAACTGTTTTTTCGTTTCCGGATCATAATGGTGAAGCCATGTTTCGTCTATAGTTATGAATCGAGCCAAAAATCATTCGATCTTGTTGTAACAAACCCAATCAGCTTTGTGAAATTCTCAGGCTCGTTTGTTCCTGCGCGTCAGAAAGCATTCTGGGCACCCAGCGCGCTGACAAATTTTTCATGCCCAAATGGTTGTGTATAATATTATGGAAAATCTTCATTTCTTCTACTATAAAACAAACGTAAAACGACGATCCACCAAGAAAATGTTTTCAACTTTTGTAATCATTTGTTCAGTCACTACAGATATAGGGCGTTCAGTGTGGGGGACGTCGTTAATGGAAGTTCTTCCTGCTTGAACTCAACACACCAACGCGCAACCTCAGAATATGGAGAAGCATGAACCCCTAATGTTGCTCTAAGTCTTGATTTACCAGCTCCGTAGTAAAATTTTTCAAGCAGAGATATTTTATTACCGCGCGAACTTCAATTTTATCCATTTTTAAGAACACGTTCCGAGACGACGCAAACAAATGACTTCTATTTAAAAAAAAAAGAGAATTGATTGCTTTTTTATTATTATGATATTTAATGTCTGGGCTATGCCAGCTGGTATGATTTTTTCTTTCCAAGGAGAATGTATCGCATTATCACTATTTATTGAACACCCCTCGTATATACACATCGGAAATCGTCTACAATAAGAATAACTACAAGATATTTAGAAGCTCCAAACAAAAAAATCAAATAAGCCACATAACTCTGCAAGTAATTGACGACATAAAAAATATTGTAATGACTTAAAAACATAAAAACACTATTATTATAAATGTACAAATTAGAAAAGATACAAAATACATCCAATGATTAATAAATAATACATAACAAATATCTAGCTTAAATTAATATTAATGATTAAATGAAGGAAATGTATAAAAAGCATTAATGGATACACGGTTAGTAATCACAGGACAAAGCTGGGCCATACACTACATCGTTTTCCTTCAGTCCTATGTGAGCTTTAATATACCCAACAGATATATAATTTTATCAAATTATGCAGTGTTATTTTAATTTTAATGCATATTATAAATCTTTTATAGTCCCCAACATTTTTTTTAATTCCAGACAATAAACTTGTTTCTGTGATGTAAATTAAATAAATTATTCAGCGGTCGATAATGTCGTAAGGTATCAGACGAAATGGAATGATTCGACGACCTCCGTGGCACATGTGCGGTAGCTCACCTCGGTACGCTTGCGGAGGTCACGGATTCGATTCTGGGTATTTATACTTTGGGTCTGGGTATTTATGTGTAATATGTACTTATTTACAAAAGAAAAGCATAAATATAGTTTATCAGTTGTCTAGTACCCATAAGACAAGTGCTACGCTACTTACTTTGGGACTAGATGGCGCTGTGTGAATTATTCTAGTATATTTATTTATTATTAGTTTAATTATAGTGATAGAGGATTTATATAAAAGCTTTAATTATAATCATTCAATGTTTGCAATGAAGATGTTTACTAGATTTTTAGCGTTATTTACTGCCAACTTTTTTATTATGTGATTAAATCTTAAGGTATCTTTTTTATTGTTAGGAACATCAGACAGGCTGGTAGTCCACTTAATAGTGAGCAGTTACCATCGCCTATGGTTGTTTGCGAGGGGGCACCGCAAACACGTTACTGTCCCATAGGGATACAGGAACTTGTCTAATACCGGGACACAACACAAAGTTATTATGGCGGTATACTTATAAACCAAGGGTGGTTGCCATCCAGACGGGCTTGGGGCCCTACCACCTGGCTTGGGTTGTTTAGTCGCCTTTTACGACAGGCCGACCCCGGCCGCAGAGGTCAGTATTTTTACTCCGCCTCTGCAAAATCTATCTGTTAAATATTATAGCATTGCTCACATAGGACTTAGGTTTAGCCTCTATTTAAAATACCTGTAGATCGTCCAAATCGTCTTGGCTTCTTGCGTGTGGCCTAAGCTCATAGCTGTACCCGGAGGAGGGGGAGTTTGCGTGGGTGGGGGACACTGACAGGTTCCGCCGCGGGGGCTTCTTGGGAGGAGTGGGCTGCAATGCAACGCTTGTCTAAGCCTCAACGTATAAAGTATGATCATGTCAGGAGCCGGTCATACATAAAATATATAACGCTTGAGTTGACACTGGCTAACTGATCATTGTTGTTGGCCTATGACAGAAAGCCATGGCCTGGGTAAAATAAACACAGAGTATTTTTGCGCAAATAATGCACTGATACTCAAAACATAACAGTCAGCAATAAATGTCTGCTTGAACACCTTAAACCATTATTTATACGCTAAGGCTGTAGACTACGTGGAATATTAATATGTGCTCATATAAAATTTAGATTGCACTGTATAGATAATTATTTCACAAATACAAAGTAAACTCAAATTTTATAATAATTTAATCTAATATTAAACGTTCGTACGCTATTTATAAAAAAGACGCGCTATTCGTTCACCTTTGTATAAAATTAAATTCGTATTACAGTTAGCCAACACTCCTCTGTCTTGACATTCTAGTATTAAAATATTAAAAAAAATATCCTCCAGTGCATTATTCTTTTGTCTCCTTCTCAGTATTCTGTCTTTTTAAAATGCAATACACCATAAAATGCTAAAATGCGTGTTTTCTTCTATTAGCGAAGATATATCAACATTATATTAAGAGACCGTAAGAAAAATAACCCACTCTTAACAATAAATTTACATAATAGATAAATAAATACTAAAAACAAGTTAAGAAATATTTAACTTAAACATTTTCATTTTATTCGAAATTATATATGTACTCGGAAAATAGCACTATCGAAATTTTCAGACATATCCCGTTACTCATTAATAACCATAGATCGTTAAATTGATTTCTATTTCGGTCTCATCTCGTTGTCATCGCGAGAACGAGATAACCGCCCGCAATTGAATAATAAGGAATTTGAATGGCTGCGAGGATAAGCGCTGGAATTGTATGGCCCAAGTTATAAACTTACATTTATTAAAAGAAATATAATTTCAAAAGGCGTGAATTTTATGTATAAAATGGATTCAAGTTTGATAACAGTTTCGCTTGAACAAGCAAAGACGTGATCTAGGGAAGAACGCGTTCATCTAAGATTGCGGAATGTGGAAACAGCTTACCTCTTAAATCATACCACAATTTTGTAGTTAAGATGAGGAAACTAATGCATTTGTGCATGAATTATGTGCTTATTAGTATTTGCTAGCAATTGGCAAAATTTTAAATTCAAGCAAATTTGAACGTTTTTAATTAAAAACAATCATCAAAACTTTGAAATATTAACCCCACCCTAAGTAACAGAAAAAAACTATCTGTTTTTCAAAAACTTTATGAATGAGATGGGAGATCCTTGGCAGAAAGCACGGCCATTAAGGATCCAATATTTAACAATTATTACATTTCATTGCTCTAACAAATTTAATTCAAATAATTTGTTGTCTTACTCTTTCATCTATCATAGGCGGACAAAGTATAAATCGGATTTAGCAACTCGCTATGCTGATAAAGTGTATCTCATGCTACTACGCGTAGCCTAACATGTTCCCTGAACACAAGTTCTTGTCGAAGTTTATGTCAGGAAGTGATTTAATTTTGAAGGCCAATAAAAATATTAAAGATAGTTATTAAATATAATTATGATCTTCTTTCGTTAATAAACAGTACAGAACAAACGATTTTCAAAAATATAAACACCTTGTATTGCCTTTGTAATTTAAATAAAATGAATAATTTTCACATAACAGTGGTAATGGTATGCCTTGGGACATATATTTAGGCCCAAGTGGTCCAAGTAATTCAATATAGAGCAGTAGATGAGAAGCAAATTGGATGCAGCCGGTCAATGAATGGACAATTTTCTACGTCTGCCTACTTACCACGCTACAAATGGTGTATTTAATACAGCCTATTTTCATACGTAATTCATATCTTTCAAAGAAGCCCATCCTATAATGTAGACAACCTAGTCAACCTACTGATATTATGTGGAAAAAAAAATCCAATAAGAACTGTACTGTCAATACAACTAACAGGTACTAACAGACACATGCTTCTAACGCGTATCTTAATTTTTAGTTACTGAATGTCTAAATTTATTAACTGTATGAAACTAATTTGGAATGAGTATCCGACTGTTTTCTCATCATATTACGATATGGGGTTTTCCAAAAAAGGTGTTATAAAATTTATTGGAGACCGGCAGACCATGGGGCAATGCCACTGGTATTACAAACTTCCATAAGTGACGGTGAATACCTGCTTATTGGATAAACCGTCTCACCTGTCGGCTTAACTCCAATTATAAAAAATAATATTTTTATAGTAGGTATCCAAACGTCTGTCTTATTTTTTAGACCAATAGCGATCTATCACTTACAATGTCGACCTATATTCTAATGTATCAGTTAAAAAGTTTGGTAAACTATTAGCCAACATAGTAACGAGGCACCTGTTACATGATGTGCTCAATGTGTTGTTCTAACGCTTTTGTTTATGATATAAACAATGTTCAATTTAATAAAAAATTTGTAAATATTTTTCTAAGATATAAGTATTCTAACTAGAATCTTACTGCCGGAAACAACGTATCCTGCATGTAGTGTAACCTATTTAGTCTATGGTATGCATTTATAACACGCCTATTTTTTGTGTATCTAGTAGTTATCAAGATAAATGAAAGCCACGGTCAAGTGTGGGCGACATACAGATCACACCGCGAGATTTATACATGATCATTGTAAAGTCAATGAGGCACCCCCATAAGAACATTATATCACAGTCAATTTTGGTCAAATTACAATATTGATAGAAATTATTTTGTAATTGAAACTTAAAAATGTATTCACACGCATTTTATCACACGTATTCTAAACGCAATTTTAAATCAACTCGAGATTTTAAATACATTCTACACTAATAGCTGCCTCGTCTAATGGGCATAACATATTAAAAAGAGAGTTATTTAAAATCCAATTTAAATTAATATCTCCATTTCGAATTACATTTCTTTCAAACTCAATCTACAAAATTATAACGTGTATATAATACAAATAAAGAATCTTCAGAGACGTACAGGAAAAACACAAAGTACATCAAAGGGCTGGGTTATAAATTAGATGCGCGCACGCAGCCGTCATGCTTGTGACGCGACATCAATATGGCGCCAACGACTTTGTTAAAGCAAACACACATTTTCTCGTTGATTTACTCACACATTTTTAGCGTAAATTATCAAGCCACAATTGGCTGACGTTTGTATTGTCTGTGACCACATCCTAAAAAAGGTATAAATAATATTGCATGTCACCGCATATTTTGTAAGATATTCCCAGGCGAATTATTTTAAGACTGTTAAAATAAAATAATTGTTATTGTATTTTACCTATTTTATTTTAACTGAACAAGCTTTTTTAAATAAATTTCTAATTAAGTACATTATCCTTACGTTGCCGTACTGAGGACTAATTTCTAAAAAATTACAAGAATTTATTTAAATTTTATACATGAAGAGAGACTATTCCATTATTTATGTTCGAACTTACATACGGTATACCTTGTATATGTGAATATTTGTCATCAATAATGCCTAATTATATTGACGACTACATGATTACCAACACATCTGACAGCTTTAATTCGATCCCACGTGCACAAAATGTTAGTATAATCTTTAAATAATTTATTTTACCCTTGGACAAGTTTACACTAAGCTTAAAAATGTTTTCGTCATGAATACTTAAGTTTAATGCAAGTATAGATCGATAGATAGAGGACTATTTATTGTATATTTTAAAACTACTTAACATTTAAGGAAAAATTATATTAAAACAAATATATATTGAGTTTTACAAGAGCGTATAAACTTGAAAAGTCTTTAACGAGATACGTTGTCTTAACGCTATCAATGTGTGGAAGCTTGTAGCAGATTGACCCTGACCGATTGGGCTTTTTATTGTAAAAGATCGTCCTTGGCGTTCTAACTGATATATTTCTAATAAATCTGCGTAGATTTTTAAGTTAATGCCTTTTCAGAATAACATAAAGTATAATACAAGCGAATAAATTTACATAACTTTTCCTTTACGAATTCCTTATCGGCAGATTTCCATTATACTGAAAGATTATCCAATATTTCATCTATTAACATTATATTTAGAATATACTTATAATTCAGTTTGACAGTAAAAAAGTAAACAAAACCTCTACATACACAAATAAGGCCTTACTGTTTTTAGTAAGATTTCAGTAAAAGAAAAACTGGAGCAAAATGTTCAATGCTTTAATTTTGGATCTTCTATCCAGTTCCCGGAGACTTTAAACCTATTTTAATCTATAAAAATCAACCACTGTTTTATAGCGAATTCTCAAAGTAATGACATATTACAAAATTTATGGCTAACGAAAATATTCCATTTGTTTATTGCACGGGCCAGAGTAAAGTTATTTTATGATAAACAAAAGCTCAACGTGACCGAGTAACCCACATTTTAACCGATATAATCTATTTTATTATAAATAATAAACTGTTAGAAAATTTTAAATAATGAACTATTATAAAAAAGGCTTAGAACCGTTAATGTATTGAAGTGAAACTTCTTTGGGCGCATGAGGGTAAATTTTTTACGGATGAAACGCAAATTAGCGTCACGAAGATGTGAAACGTTTTTTCTAATACTTACATTTTTAAATTCGTGATATCTTTCGAATGGAATGTCCGAATTGAATAATTCAAAAATTTATTTAAAGTTATTGAAGCAGTCTTGAATATGAAGTAATTTATTTTAATAAGGATTAATACCAAGATACGAACAAAGAGCCTTTTCTAGCGGCGGCATTACAATTAAATTTTTAAAATAAAAGAACAGTTATTGTAGCATAACTATAATAGTTAGATATCAGAGCTGTAGTTCTACGTCTTGAGATTTTTTAAAAAGTAACACGAATGGGCACCGATGTAAACACCGGTTTGACTCTGGCGACAAATCAAAGCAAAAAAATCTTGAATCATTATTTGATGATTAATGACAATATTTGAATTTCTTATAATAAGCCGTTAAACATTCCATGTACAAGTATCCAGCTCCAAAAAGCCGTTATTTGGAATACCTGCCGGTTACTTTTATCCATACATTAGTTTTCTTTAGTCATTTGGTTTAAAGACCCGCGGCTAAAGGAAAAAAAATATCTCGTAAGAGAAAAAAATTAAAACAATATTCAATGTAACAAACATCCTCTTAAGATTTTCTATTATAGTTTAACGAATAATCAAAAAGATAATTTCATCGAACTATGAAGGTAAAAATGATAAACTATGATTTTTGAATAAATTATAATTACAAGCAAATTACAACGAGCACAACACGTTAAATATTACGGCTATACAGTATACACATATGCGCAAACGCAACACATGTTTGTGGCGCAATCGACGCCAAATGTTAAAACGGTTTATGTTTTTATTAATTATGACGCATTATAATAAACCATCGCAAATGTGGAAACGAATAAAATATTTCATTCATAAACGGTCTAAGAAAGGATATTAGTTATCTATCTATATAAAATCCTCATTTTTCTACATTGTTGGTAATAATTTTTGGTAATAATTTAGTTCTAAAGAGGTTTTAATGGCTAAATTATGTTACTGGCACTTAACAAAGAGTGCTAGGTCCACTTCTGTGGAACATCGCATTTGATTGGGTAATTCGAGGTACGGTCCCGCCCGGCGTCGTTGTAATAATCCATTAAGCCGACGACATGCTGGTAACAGCGCGCGGCGGGATTACCATCAGGCGTGCTTGAGGGGCACGGCTGGAGTTGCGCAAGTTGTACACCGGATTCGGCGACTGGGCCTAGAGGTGGCCCTGCACAAGTCCGAGGCTATAGTATTTTATAGCCGACGACGCGGGCCCCCTCAGGGCCTGCATTTCACTGTGGGAGGCGTCCGCATCGGCGTCGGGGCAACGCTCAAGTATCTAGGCCTTGTCCTCGACCGCCGATGGAACTTCTCGGCACACTTTGAGCGGCTGACTCCTCGACTCACGGGAGCGACCGCAAACTATACAATGGAACTGTACGGTCAATGGCCCTTTACGGGGCCCCCCGTTTGGGCGGAGTACCTGACGGCCAAAAGCACTGCGTTGCTGCGAAAACCTCAGCGCACATCAGAGGATACCGTACGGTGTCCTACGAGGCAACCTCCCTCCACGCCGGATCCATGCCGTAGGATCTTAAAGCTCAGCTCTTGGCGTCGCTGTATCTGTGGCGCCAAAAGCCGTCGCCCGGGGTTCTTGCTCCGGAAAATCTCACGGCAGTTTGGAAGAAAGGATTTGCGCAACCCAGTAGGGGAGATAGGGGAGGATTGGGCAGTCGGGAGACATGGGCACCCCCTTGTTTTTTCAATCCTATCATAGAATTTATTATTTCCCTAGTTTGGTACTTTTGTTTACCCACTAGCAAAGCTGTTCATCCACAGACTATCTGTCATTTCGGTCAGTTGTCGAACACACACACACATTTTAAGATTAGCCACAAGTCAATGTAAATATTTTGCTGTCGTTTCGAAGTAAATAAACGAAGAACCAGAGAGTGGTATGCGCTTTTTATATTTTTATCCATTGTTAATTATGCTAACGTGTAAAATAATCTGTAAACTAAGCTAAAATATCTAACAAAAAAGAAATACAGGAATATTACGTTGAAAAACTATGCAGGGGGAGCAATGGTCACTTGTTGTTGAGGGAGGTTTGGGCATGCCCAATGCTCCCATCTATGTGTAGTGGTATACAGATAACGTACAATACAGTTTATTGTACGTTACCTGATTTTGTTATACAATACAGCTTTAACAGATTGGATGGTAAGCAGCCCTGGTAAAACTGTAACAATTAATGATGTCCCCAAATTAGCCTATACCTGAAGCTTTCAAGCTAAAAATATTCAAAAAGCATTTGAAAAATCTGGCATATGGCCTTTCAGTTCAATTATATTCTCAGAAGAAAATTTCCTCTGTTCTTCTGTCACCGATTGCCATTTGCCCGATACTAAGGGAGCGGTATTGTCAGAAAATGACCCTACAAATCAACCAACTTTAAGTCAAGTCCTTGCGGAACATCCTGGAGGAGATGAACAAAGTCAAGCAGATATTCGCTAAAGACCAAATATCAGCTGAAGTCGATGAAGTTGTAACTCCTGAATCAATGAGACTATACCCAAAGGCTGGCATAGAAAACTTACCAGTAATGCAAAGAAGAAAGGAAAAACAAGGATATTGACAGACACACCCGAAAAACAACTGATAGAATTAGCAGAACAAGAAAAACAAAAGAAAAATAAGGCAAAAAAAGATAGGCAGGAAAAAAGTTCTTAGAAACATAGACAAGAAAAAGATTCATAAACTAAGAGCGAAGAAAAGGCCAATAAGCAGTAGTGATAGTGAGGTAGAAAATATTTTCCTTGCTGACAGTTATTTTGTTGAAGAAACGTCAAAAGAAGAGTTTGATGAAGATGGTGTGATTGTGATAGATAGAAACTTTCGAATCAACGATTATGTGCTCATGAAATTTGGTGCAAAAAAGTCTGTTGTGCATTATGTCGGCCGAATCGAAGAAATTAGTCACACCATGGCTACAATAAAGTTTATGCGACTGAGCAAGATGCGAAATACATTTCTGTTTCCTCAAGCAGATGACATAGCCAGCGTCCCACTAGATTACTTAAAAACTAAATTGCCTGAATCAAAGGCAAGCAATAATACCAAACGTGGTAACTCTAAGCATATATTCAATAAACCTTTATGGGTCATACCAAATCTTAGGTAAGTAAAAATATTATATACCATATTATAGATTATTATTTTATTACTTTTGTGATTTAGATACTATTTGAAACTATTTAAATGTTTATGTTTGGTTTACATTATGGATATTGAGTATTTTATACGTCATGCCCATACCTCCCACAGGGGTGCCTGAGCCTCCCTACCAAGGGGAGCTTTGGGCACAATTGACATATTTCTGAAATCCTTTTGTAATTTTGAGACTGATTATAATTTGTGGACAGTTCTTTATGAAACTTCTAGCCAAATGTATCATAAACTAAAACTTGGCAATAAATGTTGATTATATTAAACATGTGCTTTTTTATTAATTATCATGTGAAAAAGTGCCCATCCCTCCCCTATCTCCCCTACGAGACAAAACACCATCGCAGCGTTGCGGCCCGCCCGCAAGACTGGTTTGACAGGCGTCACTCTTGTCGTTTTATATGATACAAATACTCTCAGGCTACTTCAGGCGATACCGGTGTCGCATCGCTCAAAAGGAGCAAACGACAGAGTGCCACCACTGTGACACCGGTGACGAGGACACGGCACTTCACACCCTCGAAGTGTGCCCCAATGCCTTTCGCATGGGCATCGGAGCGCCGAGTCCTCGTCGCCACCTTGGTCTTGACTCCCGGCCATCATCCTAGCAATGGTCGGAGGCCAAGCTGCTTGGAACGCTGTCGCCTCCTTCTGCGAGGCAGTCATATCCGCGAAGGCGGCGGCGGAGAGGGAGCACGCTAAGCTTCCCTCCCGGTCACGCAGGACCACTCGTCACCAGAAGTTGGCGACAGACCTCTGCCACCGTTGTGATCGATCGCAGACGCGGCCCTCTGGGAAAGGGCCGCACCCTGCACACACATGGCCGAGTGAGGGGCGCGCGCCGGTGTCCCGCGCGTTCAGCTCACACCTGCGTGAAGAAGAATTTGCCGGGGCTCGTCACCTCCTTGGATTTGAAGAAGCCCGCTATAGCAGGCCTTTCGGGACCGCGGTCTGACTAACCCGTCGCGTCCCGCGGCCTCGGCACTTAAGGCGTGTAAAGGAACACCGTAGTAGTTTTAGTGGATATACCAGCGACGTGCGTCCTTCAGCCTAGAGAAGGGGACGAAGAAGAGGCGCATTGCACGGGGAGTCCCACACTACCCCGGCGCCCATTCCCACGCAGCGAGGTATGCGTCATGCATTTCCACCTCCCAAAAAAAAAGAAAAGTATGAATGTTTTTTTTCTTAATTCGAAACTTTTGTTTTAAAAATAATAATTCCTTTTTCAGTTTGTAATTTTTTACTTACTTTTCGCGGGTTTGCGGTTAAAGGGTATCAGGTAAATAAAACTAACTTTTCGTTATTTTAGTACATTAATTTATGTTTGTCGCATAATCCCGCCTTATTGTGACTTATAACAGATATCTTTGTATCTATTGTAATGATAGAAAAAGCAATAAGAGCTAGTAAAATTATAGTGCTGCAGGAAGAGCGGTATAGCTAACGTGACCATACGTCCCGCTTTGGGCGGGATTGTCCCGCTTTCAGGCTGTCCATCCCGCTGTCCCCAACGAGAACAAAAATGTCCCGCTTTTACGAATAAACCTTTATACCTACTTTACTACTTGCCTACATTAATATCGCGAAAGACGGCAGCGCAACGTAGACGCGGGTTGACAGTCAGGAACAAGTGAAAGCGAGCGACTGACATGCGAGAACGTGATAGGCGAAAAATTATAGTTCATTTATCTGTTGTGCATATGTTTTTTAGAAACTTACCGAATACTTACTTATCCCAACTCTTACACTTATTACAAAATACATACTAAAGTAAGTCTAATTTTGCTGTAGTAAAGTAGTTTATTATTGCGAAATTATTTATATACATATATATTATTTTTAGGACAAGTTGGTGTAAGAAGTAAGATGTCATTTTTTAAACCATAATTTTTATTTTGCACTTAAATATACATCTTACACTGATGTATCCTATATATGTATTTATTTATATACGAAATTCCGTAGGCGTCCCGCTTTGACACGAAAAAAATGGTCACGTTAGGTATAGCCAATCTTACGTCTCACAGCGGTTAAACGTTAGTCGTTCAACTGTCGAAAGATTCTGGACATGACACCAAGAGACAAGTTCCATTAGTGAAGGCCCTTTTCTGGGAGAAAACGTTGCACACAACTACGCGAGACGACCGCTTTTTAGTGACTCAGGCGCTGAGGAACCCCGCAAATGCAGTTATATAGACCTCAAAATAATCCTTGAAGAGGTACGAGGGGCACAAATTAACCTATGGTCTATGAGAAAGAGGCTTTTAGCGGCGAATATACGCAGTGGACGACACTTCTTTGTCTATTTTGCTATTATTATATTAAATACTATCCCAAATACTTTCATCATCTTCAAAGTCGTTAAAATCGGTTATGTCCAAAGCTTGCAGTGGTCATTGGGGTTCACTGTTGAGTAGTGTCACAGCGTGAAAATTGTTTGTGTCGATGCTTGTAACAATTGCATTAATTTTCTTGATCACAAGAGAATGAAGAGGCGCAAAAGATGTCATAAATTTATCGTGACCTAATTATAATTTGTGACCTAATTATAATCCGGGTTGCCTGGAAGAGATCGCTCTGTAGCGATAAGGCCGCCCATTGTAAGTCAAGTACATATTGATTGTGTAAATAAGTTTAATTGTGTTTATATAATTGGTTTACAATAAAGTGTTATCTATCTATCTATCTATCTATAATTTCTGGCCAGGTGGTCTCGGGTTACCCTTAGACTTTCCTAGGGAGTTGTGAAAGGCGTCTAACGGAAGACTACTCTTTTTTTTACCGGAGCGATATCCGTCTGATCCCCAAGTCAGATAAGAAAACTGCGTTTTGTTCGTTGTTAGACAGGTGTAGCAGCAGGTGAGATTAACTTTAAAAAGCGTCTCAAAAGTTTTTTATAATAAGCCAGACTTTGAACGGCTGGCCTCTAAACTCACGGCGGCGGTCAGCACACGTCTTCTTCATAACATAAGGGAAAAAAGTCAATGTGCCGTAAAATTCGAAGAGAACGTACGGTCAATGGCCCTTTACCGTACGATTTCATTCGAGCAATCTCTACGGATCAGTTCGACTCCTAGCATCGCTCTATCAGTGGAGTCAGTAGACCGTTGCCAGAGGCTCTTGTCCCGCGTTTTGCAAAATCAAGGTAAAGCGGACGAAGCTCTGGTACGTTCTCACGACCTTAACAAATCGGCGTACGACAACGTCACGTCCTGCGGTTCTAACGCGCAAAAGATAAATGTACGCATTCTAACTAAGAAAGGGAGCGCAGCTCATTGCACTGGTCCTACTGCCCGTTCCCAACGGCGGTGTACTACACGTATCTAGCTATCAAGGCGGTGTGCGTAGTGCATTTCTGTTGAATAAATAAATTGATAAGATAGTTCTTAAGAGTCTTCGTAAACGTTTATGTTGCAAACTGTCTTTGTAAATGTAAACTAAAGTTAAGTTTTTCTGCCGCTTGAGGTGCTCTTGTCTTGTCCTCTCGCTAATGGCATGTACTTGTGAAAGTTGTGTGCAAATATATACCTTGTTTTATGAGAAATCTAATTGAAGTTTTATTGAAATATTGCCTAAATCTAACAATTTCTATATCGAAAATGAAGGGTGCCAGGTCTTGGTATCATAACTAATTATTTGATCATACATAATATTATAATAATCATACATGGTGTCATCATTAGCTTGGCCTTGTCCCAATCATTTGCGGTCGGCACAAATGTCTATTTTTTCCATTTTAATTTATCCTGGCATTCTTCACCTGTCACTTCACAAACCCTCATATCATGCATCACACATTCTTTACATTGCTTTCTAGACCTATCTCTGCCCTTTCAGGTTCAACATTCTTCTAGTAATGTAGCAGGCATCTCTTCTCATTACATACTAGTACCATATCAACATTTTAACATAACGATATCAAACATCATTTAGTTATTTTTAAAATGTTGACATCAATGTGAATTCAATGGTACATAAGTCAAATAAAAATAGCTCAATCAATGTTTGCATTTCCTTACTTTTCGTCAGTTAGTGAATTAATAAGATTTATCGCTGGAAGGCAGCACAAAACAGCTGTTCTGGCCGGTAGCCAGGCGTCTGTGTTTATGCTATTTCCGTAGACTCGAATACTCGGCGTTTTGTTAATGACTAAAAATTATATTTGCGAGAACGTGTAATATGTATTACGTTTAATTTAAAGCTAATAATTAAAAAAATCTGAAACTGAGTATAGCTGACAGAACCGGGGGAAAAATTGTTTTATGGTTGTCATCAACAAAAGCAACTTTATGGAACCATTTACTAAAAAATTCTTTAATAAATTTTGTTTACAATTATTTATTTGTTAAGGGTTAATATTTCCCGAGAAATTCGAGGTTTGATAATATTCATTTGGTAGCGTATAAACAGGATTCCAGCCAGCAAAGTGAAATTTCTTTTTCTCCGTGCTGTTGCGGGGTAAGAATACTGACCCCTGCGATCGGGGGTGGCGGTAGGTCTCCTAGCCCTTCTGTATGGCAACTACCCTAGGTCTCTAAGCATGCCACCATAATAACCTTGTGTTGTGTTCTGGCATAAGTGACCCAGGTCCAATATGCGGTCGGCAGCGTGTTAGCGGTGTCCCGGGGGTCGCAAACATTCATAGGCGACAGTAATTGCTTACAATTAAGTGGGCCGTCTGCCTGCAGTTTCTCGGCAATAAAAAATAAAAAAAGGACGAGGATCCTAAAAAACAAATAGCAAAACTCAACAGCAGCTACAAACGGTATAGCGGTAAAATAATGCAAATATTTAGGCTCATTTGCGCACAAGATGCATTTTGAAGGTCGATGTTGACCTATATTTTATGTGTTAAGTTGAATTTAACTTAGTATTAGTCATGGGAGGTGAACATGAAAACTGCTTGATTAATGTCGTAATTGATATATGACCCATTGAATTCACAAAAGGGATGCCGAAGATCAGTGAAAGCGGAGAATAAGTCAGAGGCTCGAAATATTTATTTATATTATTTACCGGTAACATGATAATAATGACATGCAAATTGTAAGCATAAAATTACCGTAAGTACTGAATGCACGAACAAAGTACCATACGCTCTCAGCCCTATAATATTAGCATTCCTGCAAATATTTCAAGATAAGCGAATATTTTTTTTTATATAACTCGGCATGTTTATTTATGTCTGGTGTTACGAAACTAAGAATTAGGTTAAGATAACCTTGACACGTCGTTTTATATTGCTAGCACAATGCCTCGTTAGACATTTGCGTCTAATAGAATTCATATTTTAGTTTATTTATCACCCATTGAATTATGGTACTTGATAATAACTCAATAATACTTCTATAGTGCGACATGATTACCGGTTACCGGATTTATTTCAACTAGGGCCCCAAGCCCGTCTCGATGGCGACCACCTTCGGTCTTAAGTATGCCGCTATAATAACTTTGTGTTGTGTTCCGGCATTGGTGACCCGAGTTCCTGTACCCTTATGAGAGAACAGTGTGTTCGCGATGCCACTGGCGTTGCAAACACCCCTAAGCGACGGTACCTGCTATTTAGCATTTACCGGTAAATAGAATTTTCTAAGTGGGCCAACAGCCTGTTTGCTGTCCTACAGCAATAAAAAAAAGATGATTTATTCATCAAACTTTAATGATTTAATTAGATTGGGAATTGATTTCTCTTAAATATACAACACTAGTTTACCCGGCAAACGTTGTTCTGCCACATGAATTTAAAAAAGTAGCCTATGTCCTTCTCCAAGGTCCAATCTATGACTGTATCGAAATTAATTAACATTGGTTCAGTGGTTTCGGCGTGAAAAAGAAACAAACTCACTTTCGCATTTATATTAGTTAGGATATACAAGACATATGCAATAAATTTAGAATATAGTAAATATTATTTTAAAAATATAATTAATATTTGACAATAGTAGGTTTGAACCCGGGGAAATGTGTTTAACCATATCCCACGCCCGCTTCATAACTTACTTAATGCAAATAAGTAAAAAATGGGGTTATTGAATTTTACGAAATTAATTATTTTGATAACTTACAAATTTTCACAAAAATTTTCGTAACACACTCACTCACAACACACACTATCACATACACTTTCCAATTTCTAAACACAATACAGTGGATCGACCGTACATCGCCTGCAAAGTGACCGCGGTAACTGAGCGCCTAAAATTCTTCGCGTCAACAACGTGCGCATGATTCGAGATCGCGCGACTAACAATGCCTGTAATTTTTATTAAAAATAATCTTATGATGCAAGCGTTTAATCTAGATACACGTGTGATAAAAACGACATGTAGGAACATCTGGTGATGGGGCTTCGATGGCACAGGGTAACAATTGCCACTGTTGCAATATTTTTACATAAACTTTTAAAAACTATTAATTACACTACTACGGCAACCTTGTCATTCAAAAAGTCAAAGATTAATACAAAATTGAAATTTATTCACAAAGCCCTTTTTTGTGCTATGAGTGGGTTCACGGAGATCGTCCACAGCCCATACAAGATTCGAACCATAGTCGAGTAGGTCATGAACTTAGAACTACCCGACGAAATGTATTATAGTGGCATTATTAATCAGGTGGTTGAGTCTAATATTTCAAAATTCAAACCATGCATATCATAAATTCCCATATTTCGATAAACTATGCTATTTTGGAGTACACACGTCGGTAAATTTATCGCTAGCGCAAGTGCTTAAAAAATAGTTAAATGTCCTAAGATAATATTTAATCATAAAGAACATAAATCATTGTGTTGCAACACAATATAAATGACAAACGAATCTAATTGTTGTTAATTGCAATTATTTTCCCACACTCATTTTGTACTAACTGGTGACAGAGGACGCTGCAACATAAATTTCCCATTTAACAATGTCTTAAGAAACGAACTGTGGAGTGGGTTATTTTTCTTTTGTCTTAAGTTGTAAGTTATATCTTATTCGGGCAAAAAGCAAGTACAACAATAACCTAGATTTATTATAAGACAATATTTAAAAAACATGGTATATCTTATCAAAACTTATTAACTCTCGTCGACAATAAAATCTCAACGTGCATAAATTGTTTGGTAGACTGGTATGACGAATTGTGCAAGAGGTCTTGAAGATTTTCAGCGTTCAACCTACCTCACTTACCCTAAATAAGGTTACCCTAATAAGTTATCACTATCCAAATAGTTGCATGCTATATATTACGTGTCTGCCATAAGGTAGAACATTTTGTTGATATGAAAATCAAATATCTCTCCAGCTTATTTGGTACAAGTCAGATAAATACCAGGTTTAAATTTTTGTACTCACCGATACTTTGTTGTATTCGTGGTGGTGCAGGTGCATAGGAGCGCAGCTGGAGGCCGCACTAGACAGGCTGTGCGCGTCGCCGTCGGAAGGTTCGAGCGCGTCCCAGCGCCGCCGAACCCCGCTGCGAACACGCCCCGACCCCCCCGAAACCCGCTCAAGCCAAGCACGGTCAAGCGACACATCCGCGCCCCCCCTCGGAACACCACTGTCCCCTTCGCTCCCTTCACCTCCCGACGACCAACTCTCAGACCCCTCCACACTAATCCCGCTTTCAAATTTGGCTGAGGAACCCTCCTTATCATCTTCGATACTACTTTCTTCAACAATCTCAACTATTCCAAGTTTAGAATTACTCCCAAATCGGAAAGAATCGCTGTGAACCCATGGTCTTTTAGTAGTGCTCACATCGGATTTCACAGTTTCGGCGTCTGAGGATTCGTCGTCGGAGTGCAATGTCCCATTTGAATTTTCGTCCGAAGATTCTTCCAGACAAGTTTTAAAGGAAACATCAGACTGCACTGTTGTGTTAGAATTGCAGGTCTGCAATGACCAATGACCGGAGTGTTCCGAGGAGCTAGATTTTCTTATAGGCAAATGAATAGTATCAGAAGCAGAAGATGAATTGGTGGAAGTCGATGTTGAATTCAAAGAAATAACTTCAGTGATATCTTTTATAGAGTACGGCCGATTACCAGTAGACGAAAGAGTTGAAGACTGAGAAGTGAAGTTGGTACATTCGTTACTAGTAATGTTCGTATTTCTCGAAACTATATCGTCAACACTAATTACAGCATATGGCTCCTCCAGATCTTTAGGCACTGACATATTTTTTGGCATTTGTTTTTTCTGAACCGTTGAAGCTGGGGATATATCTAAAGTAATATCAGGTGTGGAAATACTCTTTTTAATGGCTGAAAATTTAACAACAAAATCATGTGGTGTTTCTCGTCGTTTCGAATGAAACGTACAAGCGCCAGAATCACAAAAACAGCGAAACGAAGTAGATATCATTTCAGATCTATTTCTCAGCCATTCAATATCGATAGAAACAATATCTTGTTTTTCTTGCGGACTAATTTCCAAAAGATCCTCGGCGCTATTATAGGTTTTCAATGGTTTAGGTTTACAAAAACATATAGCTGTTTCATAGACGCTATCCCTGTTATTTATGAAATCCCCAGAACTCAGTGTATCCGAACAAAAATTGTCTCTATTAAATATAGTAATAAACTCGCTGACTGTGGGAGCTTTATAAACACAATGCCCTGTACCACGTATATGATAATGTGCTAACGTTTCTTTTAAAAAATCACTGTTCCATTGAGGCAAATCTTTTACTTTCAATGAATTTCTATCAACTTCTATATTAGTAAAAGTTTTGTGCCTAAATAAAACTTTTTTATTTTTAGTATTTTGCTTTTTATGTGGAAGAGTACCAGTTAAAGGAACATATATCGGTTTATCTTCGATATCATCACTGCAGTCCACATTTTCTATAGCACTAGCTTCTGTAGCATCTGATGTATCTGACATATTTGATTGGCTTCTAAAAGATTCTGATCTAAGAGAATTGGAATGCACAGATAATAATTTGCTACGTCGAAAAGATTTTGATTTTTCTGATAGCAATATATCTTCCAAATTAGTCTCGTCTATCAAAGAATCCGAAGATAAAGTAGAAGTCCGACTCAAACTTCTTAAAGAATTTTTATCTATTGCATTATCAACATTATTATTCAAAGGTAAAATTGTTCGTTTGGGCGTTTCTGGTTTTTGGTTTTCTATTATTTTTATTACATTTTCGTACAATATGTGGTTTTTGGAATCAGTATTATTCACCCTTGGTGGAATATGGGTTCTTATAGCAGGTTTCGGAACAGCTTTATTATCTATAACAATGTTTTCATAGATTGTGCTATCAAAATCATTTTTGGCAGCTACTGCGGTTGGCCGAGGAGGCGGTATAGGTATGGAAATATTGATAGGTTTCGAAGATAGTTCATAAGATTCATAACATTCGTTAACTAAATTTTCTGACTCAGTAGAAACATATGAAGTCACTGACAGTCTATCTCGTGGCTCAAATATATTGACATTTGCATAATTAATAGCTTCATTTAATTTATTTGTCTTTTGTTCATTGTCGATTTCAGTAATAACAACTGAATCCGCTACGGATTCTCGTGAGTCACTGAGTTCATTATTTTCAGATATGTTAGGCAAAGAAGTTTTAAAACCAGGACAACTTCTGTTACTTCGATTAACAACAGAGTCTCTATTTAAAGTGCCTAATCTGTCTAAAGATATAGTATCAAATTCGTCATTACAATTTACTTCCCCGGATTCTTCCTTTTTGGAAAGTCTTTTGAAAAATTTACTATTCCCTATCAATAAAGTATTCGTGCTATTTTTGTTTTCTAATCGCTTTGAATTAACATCGCCTTCCTGCCCCAAGCTTGAACCATTCATCGAGGAAATGTTAGGAGCTGAATTAAATTTTGCTTTAAGACCTAAACACTTGGAAGCAAGCTTTTTCACAAAACTAGGGGGGTTCATTTTAGTTAATGAAGATGAAGATGGAAAAATTAAGCTGTTTTGTTTGTTAATATTTTTCTGGGTCTCTGGGGCTATCCTGTAAAACATATAAAGCAACAAAACATAAATAAATTATAATAATAAAAACATACTATTAATTAAAAATTAATGACAGGTTATAAACTTAAACTACCACCACCAAAAGCATATTATAAACAAAATAATAAAATAGCTTTATCGCCATTCAAACAATAATTGTTTCAAATGATAAAGTTTTTTATTTAAAACGCTAAATGCACTTCCTCCATCTGCTTCAGTATTTTCAGTAACTGGTTTCTCAGCTGAATTCTTAAAAGGCACAAATTCACTATCAGAAATTGGACTTTCATATTTAACCTCATTATCCAAACATTTGTTAACAGGTAAGTTTTCATACAATTGTTCGTTTTCGATTTTGGGACAACTGTGATACAAATTTTGACTTCCCAGGTTCATGCGGTAAATTTCTTCAATTTTGGCTCTTTTTTCATTTATTTCTGGATCTTCATGACAGTAACAAGTGTTTCCTTTCATTTTCTTCTTATTGAAAGGTGAATCATTTCTTGTAAGAGCCCCAAGGTTTAATTCGTAAATATAATCGTAAGATTCAAATAAACATCCTGGATCACCTTTAAAATGAACACTATTCACTTTGGCACCATATGTAAAACCTCGTGGTATCGACAGTCTTTTTTTATGTTGTAACATGTCCACATAGACATTATCAGCACTTTCATATTCGTTGTTATTTATTTTTAAATTTAAATCGCTGTTCCTCCTATCAGTAGCTGAATCAGATAATATTTTCTTAGGGGCTAAGTAGTTTTTCATATTTTGATTTCTCATATCTCCGCCCATATCTATGTAGATCGGTGCTACTCGATCGGTGGTCGGAATTTCATTCTCACCAGAAGCATCGACAAATTCTTCCTCTTTCATGCGCGCTTTTGCATCATCTGGTAAATTTTCATAATGCTCATTTCTTTTTTTTGTACATTTTATATAAGGTTCGTCATAGGTTTCTAAAGATTTTATAGAGTCCCTAGTTTCGATCTGTCTTTTTAAAGTTGAAATATTAACATAATGATTTTCGTTACTATCTATTTCGTCTGGTAAATCATGCATGACATTATTAACGATCTTAGTAGGTCCTTTAGGTATGTGTATAACTTTTAAAGAATCGTCTCCTAAGCTCCTAGATAGTGTATTACATTTGCGTAAGCCTTTGATTTCAGAAATAACGTTATCATGATTTCTTAACATGATATTTTCTTCCTTTTTAGGTACATTTATTACTCTTGGTATCTTGTTTTTAACTGAAAAACTATTTAACCTATTTTCATGATCTCTGTCTGTATCATCTTTGGGTAGTGGTGTTTCATTTAAATGTTTAGTAGTACATAAAGCAGTTTTGTTAGGACTATCAGGATGTATTATTTCGTTAGTAGAAGCATCGTTATATGCATTGAGCAAAACATAATCGCAATCTTCAGATATTTCATCTTCCCTGTAAATATAAATATATATATTTGGAACATAGGCATTCGGCACCTTCAAGCTTATAGCAATATTGACTTTATAGAACACCATTGTGTGTTGTCATTTTTGTTGATATACGAGTAAATTAATAATTCATGAGAAATATGAAAAAGTGAAAGTATTACTTGCAACCGGGATAAAACGCTTGGAAAAGGTTGATAAATAAAAAATTATACGAACTTCAAACGCTATTGACTTATAGAAAGAGTTTCTAGAACAGAAATGTAATTTTCATATTTCAGAATCAAGATAGTCTTTTAATTTCACAAGAACGTGACGAAGACAGCAATCAGGGTTCAAAAGCGGCACAAGTCGTGTGTCGTAATGAGATGACGCCACTCCAATTAAAACGGAATGTTTTGTGCCTCCGGTCGTCTAACGCGGTGGATCCCTTTTGTTAAACACCTGATTCCTTTACCACAAGACCCTAACGTTAAAAAAAACTGTATAAACGGATGTTTACCGGACCCGTCTGGTAAAGGACGATTTCACAAATCAAAGAACATTTTTAAGGACGTTTATCTTTTAATATTTAATGATCATTTTTATATAACGATGTTCTTATTGCGAACATTTTATAAATTGTATACACACATCCTGTTTTAAATAGGTACAATAGTAATCACGTATGCAAACACATCATAAAAGATACGAAGGCCCTTGTTTTTATTGAAGTAGAAAATAGTAAGTTTATATCAATTTCAGTTGGTTTATCATGTTTTATAAAAATAGTTCGTTATGTGGATTTATTTTTCAAACAGAGAAGAATAAATACAAACAAAATGCAACGTAAAATGGCAAACCAAACATAAAATGACGTAACAATGAAGCCCCAAATACCAAGTTATACAGCAGTGTAGATATTTTACAAACTGACACCATTTTAGTACAAATACCAAGTTCCATTTGACTTACTAGAAAATCATTACCGTAACTAAGTCACCAAAATTATGGTATATTAATTTTAATAAAAAAATAACTTATTCTTATTACTAAAGCAATAGTACTAACGTAACTACGAAATACAATAATATTAAACTGTACAGAAACTTTGGATGTTAAAACTAACAACGAACATACATTTGTTCGGTGATTTTAAATATTTTGTGAATTAAAACAACAAAGCTTCTGTTCAGTTGAGATTAAATATCATAGCCTATAATTTAAATCACTCTGGTTTCATCACATAACCAAAGATTAATGGTCATATTGCTATTCTTATATGACGTAGATTTCTGCTTGATACCAACTTCTCAGGGAAATAATCTGTCACATCGTCAAACACAGAATGATAGGCAAACTGGTAATGTACATACGAGTTACTTCGCGGTATTTTCTCTTCCCAGCAGTACGTGGTGTACATTAAATGCAATTCGCTTTATCTCATGTAACCAAAAGCAGTAGTCAGTAAAACTAATTTTTAAATGGTTTTCTTCGAACTTTTTAGTCTCGTTATAATAAATTACCCTGTTTATTTTTAATTAATCAATAATTATAATATAATTCAATTATTAAGTATTTAAATAAACTTACGGTGCGGTGGGGCTGTAATCTGCGACGGGGAAGGGCGGCAGACATTCGTCACTTTCATAACCAGCACGGTGTTTTTGGTTCTCTAAGAAATCTATAAAAAGAAAAAAATCATATATAAACCTGTAATAATATCTATCACTATCAAAAATGGGAGAATTGTATTTTCTGATCCCTACGTTAACCATCTGTAAATTAAATAAACCTATCCGTCGATTTACATTGAATATAGGTCCCCGACAAAATCGTGTCTTTAAGTAAATCTAAAGTAAAACTTAAAAACCTACCTATTGAATTCACTCTAGATTAGGTTGCTCCTAATAAAATAAAGAATTCGTCAATAAAATAAATATGCAAATTCCAGCCGCTACACTTTTTCTAATAAAAGCTTATTTTTTTCTTATTGCTCTTATTGTAGCTTTATTTAAAGGAACAATTTAGTAACATTCATTACTCGTTCACTATTACGTAAACGATGCAATATTTTAATTGTTGTTTCTAAAGATTTTTTTTAAATTTGTTAATTTACAAACTGTGTGAACCGTAATCGTGTAAAACAGATACCGTGTAGATCGAGGATAAGTGTATTGTTTGTTATTTGCAGCATTGCTAGTGATTTTTTAAGCTTTTTGAGTCATTTGAGTTTTTTACGGTGGCCTATTAGCAAGACAGGGCGGCGCAATTATTGTTGCCCAATATACTCGACCTAAAAAGCAATGTAATAAAACATACCCTCAATAACACTTCGAACTTTTCCCGTAGCTTTCGAATGATCCATTAACAAATCGAAGACAGACTTGTTCATACTATTTCTTATATTCGGATCGGCGCCTCGATGTAGGAGAACTTTTGCGACGGTGTCGCGACCGTATCGCGCCGCCTCGTGCAGCGCCGTACCTTCGTGCGTCCTAACATTTGGATACACCCCCGCTTCTATTAACACTTCTACTACCATCCTGTTGGCAAAAACAAGAAGAATTTTATAAGATACTACTTAGCTGTGCCCGCGACTCCGTCCGCGTGGAATAGTCACTTTGGGCAGAATTTTTTGGATATATCTTATAGTTTATTTTGGATTACAAACCCTATAAACCCTAAAATATAAATGAAATATGCACAGTCAGTATTATCGAATGCAACTGTTACGCCATGCGCCTCCGGAATACGTACGTTCGAACCTACAAAGTCCAGCCTAAGCTAAACCCTATTTCATATGATTGATGACATAAATCTGAGGTTAACTTAAATTGGAAATTCAACCTATAATGTCCAGCCTAAGCTGAACCCTATTTCATATGATTGTTGATATAAATCTGAGGTCAACTTAAATTGGAATATAAAATTTTCGAAACTTATCATTTTTAACAAAAACTATTTTTTTTTTCTAAAATAAAAATAGATTTCAGAGATTAGCCGGAACAAATAGACCAGACAGACAAAAATTGTAAAATAGACAAAAATACTAAAATTGTAAAAATTACAAAATAAATCTCTTTTTAATTAATATTACAAATTTCAATCTCAATTAATAAAACCGCTCAATTCCTAAACTATTGGCGATCATGTTTTAATTATTTTTGTGAAGAATTAAAGGAATCGTTTATTTTTATATTTTTGGATGTTAGAATGAACGTATAAAGCATTAATAGCGTAGTATTTTAGCACGTTAGCGCGTAAATCCGATTGCTTAGAAAGTGCTTATAGCTATGTGTATGTACTCTATATGTTCGAAGTCTTAAACTATTGGCGATCACGTTTTAATTTTTTTTGTGAAGAATTAATACATTTTAAGCTTTAATTCAAGGTCAAAATATTAAAAAAAAGTGTCTAAGTTACTCAAAAATCGATTTGAAATTTTCACTTCCGGTTTACTATACGTAAAAAAATTCAAATTTAGAATTCGACAAAAAATTAAAAACTTCAACTTTTTAAGTATACGAAACAATACTATTTAATTATTTTTACAAATTAGTTGATACAAATAATAAGCATCCAAAAATTCATGACTTCATTCTTAGTAAATTTATAAAAGCTCATAACTCAACAAAAAAACATCATGCGAAAAAAAATTATATGTACACATCCACGTCTACTAGAAGTGTAATTGCCCAGAGTATTAACAAAATTCACGATCTCATTTTGTTTTGGTTGTCCGTTTGACGTGAAATGCCCCACATATTACAAACATACCCTCCAGTTTTATTTATTTATATAGATGTATAGATTGTAATTTTTTTTATTGTTGAGGAACAGCAGACAAGCTGACGGCGTATTTAATAGTAAGCAGTTACCGTAGCCTATGGATATTTGCGACGCTAGGGGCACCGTGAACACGTTGCTGTTCCATAGGTGTACAGAAATCTAAATCCCTAATTAGGGAACACAACACAAGGCTATTTTGGCAGCATACTTATAGACCAGGAGTGGCCACCCAGACCCGTTTGGAGCCCTACCACCTAACTAGAGTCGATTTTTACGACAGGCCGACCCCGGCCGCAAGGGTTAGTATTCATATTCCGCCCCTGTACGGAGTAAATGTAAAACGGTCTATAGTCAATGAAAAATTTACTATTTCTTGTTATAGTTATTCATTTGGACTTTGACTGCTTTGTTTTCAGTAAAACTTAGGATAATGGCTTTTGCACGTTAAATGCCTGGTAGGGTCACGTGATTATTATTTATGGTCTTAGTATTCATAACACAAGCGATCTGCTGCCTAATTTGAGAAAGGCGTATGCCAGCGTCGACAACGGTCGGAGGGTATCGTAAAAGGCGACAAAATAATCCAAGGCGACTTAATGCCAACCACGCTGGTCTCCAAATATGCTGCCATAATAACCTCGTGTAATGTTCCGGCATAAGTAACCCAGGATCCAGTTACCCTACGCGGACTACAGCCTGTAAGCGGTGTCCCTGGTGTGATAAACATCCATTACGGTAACTGCCTATTATGAAGTGGGCCGTCAGCCTGTTTCCTGTTCCACAATAATAATAAAACAACCACTATAGGGCCCAGATCTTATGGTATTTTGCTCGTAAATTCTGTACAGTAGTTTTAATTTATGCATATAATCCTCATTTATCACCATATTATTATGAATAACTAATAGCACAATATTTCCAGGAAAATATCGGATTGTCCTCAAGCAGGATTATCAAAAAATCTACATATAAAAGACGCAACTTAAAATTAAAATCACGAATCGGTAAAGACAGTTACATCATTGCAGTTATAAAAAGGAAGTTAAACATATTTCGTCAATCGACATGGTGTATTTCGGCCGTAAGCAAGTCACGTATGAACGGTTGGCGAATCGATGAATTAATATTCATCAAAAGTAATCAAGACAGATTTTACAACTGTTCATTTTAAGCATGAAACATTAACTTGTATAGTAATTTATTTATTTACCAACTTGATACATATTATTATATCGTGGGTGTTACAATAATATATAGAGCGTTACAGGCAGGAACTGCATGTCACGGAAAGTTGGGTTACTCGCTAATAATCGGCATGCTAATTTTACAAAATTAACCACTTTGCACCAAACTAGCCACCGCCTATATTTTGGAAACCGGTTTATATTTAGTAGCAAATAAACTTAGTACATTGAACAAAATGAAATTTTATATAAAGAGAAAAAAATGATCAATTTTATTGTCAATAATAAATTATAAATTAAATAAGGATAGTTTTACTGATAAAATTACGAAATTGAAAATCTACAATATTAAAAAGAATAATGATAATAAATAAAACATTACATCATTATATCATATTTATCAATAATAATGACGTTCAGATTTATTTGTATAAACATCAAATACTATAATGTAATCAGCCAATTATATTATCCACTGCTAGACTTAGCCCCCCCCCCCCTCAAGTTTGCGCCACAAGTCCTGGTCCCTTGCTTTTTCCATTTAGCCCCGACCGGGAACCTTGCGAATTGAAATAAGTCGAGTCACTTGGTTGTAGCAATGCAATTTGTAATCAGGTCAACGTTGCACTCGCTAAACAAATTTAAAATGACATGACTGTAAAATAAAGGAATAACTACATTACCATCACGCTCGTATAAATAACTATACTGTGATAATTCACATACCGCCATCTAGCCCCCAAGTAAGCAACAGAGCACTTGTGTTATGGGTACTGCACAACCGATATACTTATATACTTTTCTTGTTTAAATAAATACATGTAACTCATCACGAAGAACAGACCCAGACTCGGAACGTCAATTGTACCCGTGACCTCGTTAGGCCACAGAAGTGCTCAGTATATAACTATAACCAATAAACTAGCTGTGTCTTGAATTCCTATAAGGAAACGTACCAACACACTACATGGTGTGTGGTTTACCTTGGGTAATGATCTAATTCCATATTATGTATTCCAGTCTTTTTTTATTTTACTTGTAACCCAATATATGAAAAAAAAGGTTTAAAATATCGTTATAAATTTAAATACGTATTTCTACAATAGCTTTCACATCAGTATTAACATATCAGACGTAAAATTTCGTCCTCACATCAAATCTGATGTTCTGACAAGCCTCAATTTACTAAATATTATAATGAGAACGCAACCTATGAATATAAGAGGGCACAAGATAAAAGAGGTTAGCGTTTAATTAAAAATTTCTTGAATTACATTATATTATTATAGTTCAGTTTTACATTTTGCCATTGAAAATGACATGATTATAATAATTATTGTCTCTAAATAAATTATTGAACTTAGGTTACTCCAGTATTTTAAGTCACAGCGTCGCAAATCGAGACACGACAAGTAAAATTAACTTCAATTCGTTTTTTTACAGCTGAAAGTACAACAAGTAGGTAGCTGAAAGTACCACCCGAGCAGTAATAACCGTCGTCTCCCAAACCTTTAAGAAATTATATAGTACCTTGGAAAACGTCATATTAGAGGGAAACACCTCAAGTGGAAGATCATTTCAAATCTGAGACATAAATTCAATGAACGTTTTAGAATACAAATATAAAAAAATGTGCAAGTGGAAAAAGAATTAAAGAAATGTCCGATACACAACAATGAAGTGCTCGAATGAGGATTGTCAAAATTAAAACTTCTTTGGAACGCTCATGCATACATTAGTGTAATAGTGTAAAAAACTAATATTGTGTGGTTTTATAAAACCACGATGCAAGTGAACCTTTTTTCGGTTTGTAGGCAATCGTCGGATGTTTTCGCACTATTCTTGGTTTTTCCCTTGTTGACCGGTTTATTTACTAACTCACTAGCTGTATCGTTATCCATTAAGATAAAGTGAATAATAAAAAACATTTTAGATTAATATACAGATCAAAACACAGAAATACCGCGGAACACTTGCACGAATAATTGAGTATATAAACACGGTCAGCTGATGTGAGCTTTGGGCGCCGCCATATTGGCCTTGGCTGCCATGCACCGGGGTAATGCGAGATGCGATAGACGGACGAAAAATTTTGGGGCGATAGAATAAAAGTTTCACTTTAAAAAATAAACACTAAGAGATGGACATAAAATCTCAAAATAAACTTAATGTCGTTTTTTTTCTATTCTGGCAAAAAATTATGACCTACACAGCCAAAGATATTGGGAAGACAAACGCTTATACCTTGTGACACCGAACGTCGACTGACAGAAAGCGGCCGTCGCCTGTCGCGTGTTGCCAATTTAACCCTTCGTCCTATATACGCGCAAAATTTATACACTGATACATTAGAACGATGAACTAATAAATTCGGATGCGGTATATAATTTTCATTTTACATAATCTACCGCGTTTTGCGTAATTATAAAATCAGCAGATTCATATAGGGTAGAATGTAAGACATTTGAACTTTTGGTACGGAAAATAAATAAAAATATTTCAATTAATACAACATCATACAGTTATTGAACATAAATATTTATAACAAAATCTTGGCAATTGCAAATATTTTGGCTAATGTTTACAGTGAGAGAATATGTAAAGATTAGACAAAAAAAATGGAGTGGAGGCGAAGGAAAAAGATGTGACGCAGAAATGTGTGGTATAGAATATTTATAAAGGCTTGAAGCCATGGTGTGAGACCCTGGCAATGGTGGCTGGCTAAGCTGTATGTGGCTTGGATTATTTTGACGATTGTCTGCGCTTTTGAGTCGTCTTCTATCATATATACCAGTTTTGCAGAAAGAAATAACCGATTAAATTCTTGGTTATTGGGAGAAGGAAGGATTTTATTAATTTATTTATTAAATTATTTCATCTTAATAGATATAATATGTAGCTCATTTAATATACACACTCTCCTATTTTAGCACTAGTGTGAAGAGTTTATTAGGGTAGTCATCTGAATGCTGACTGACAATTGCTGGGTTCGAATCTCAGCCAGCGAACGACCGACGATATCCTACTCCCAGTACAAGCCTTTGAGCTTATCTGGTCTGCAAGTTTTAATAAATATTACATATTTACCAAAACTACATTTCGTAAACTTCTAGTATCTTAAACTTAGTATTTCTAAGGACGCTGAAGAATATAAATAAAGCAGACAATGTGCCGCATCCATAAAACGCGAAAGACACCTTCGACGTTTCGATTGTCCGTGAATTCAGAAGCAGAGAAGCTATCGGTGCGTTATAACGAACGGATGAATATGAAGCGATTGCCGAGCGTCTGTACACACCTTGATATTACCATAAATTAATCGACAACGAACAAATATTTAGTAGGATCGTTATAGTTTACATATATATACTGTTTTAATTTTTACGAAATATAAACAATATGTACGCTATGTCAACTTTCCGTTAAAAAAAAATAGAAGTTGAAACTTTAAAAATATACATTGTTTTAAGGCAATGGTCTAGCAACCTTGTCATCCAAAAGAGATGTACCTACGCTATGTCAGCCAAATATTCCCAATTGAAATTTATTCAAAGAGCCATTTTTTTAAATATATGCTTCGCTTTACTAGGAGACATTATTACGGAAATAATTACGCAAATAATATTCTATGTCTGGACTTCTGTATCTTAGAAAAGGATATAGGCTACTGTTTTAATTTATATGGCGGAACAAAGTTTGTCGGGTCAGCTAATTACCTATATATTATAAAAGCGCTCTTTATTCTGAGTCTTCTTCATGACTTCGAAAAAAGATATCGAGTAAATAAATGTTTGCTAGCTACAAGTAAATATATAAAATATACAAATATGAAGACTTCTTTCTTCTTCTGTCATTACCTCACATTATGAGCACAACATGTTCTCTCCCTCCTTCCACTCTACTCTATTAGTCGTCATCTTGACATGGTGTGAATGTTTTTCACCATATCATCGTTTACACAATGGTTTATTTAAAACTAGTTGACCCTAACATTTCGCGGAAGAGCTGTAGCCGAGAACTGAGAGCCGCATACGATTCGTGAGCCACGGTTTTCCGACCAATTTTTAAGGAATTACTTATCAATAAGATTTTATCTAGCGGGCTGATTAAAAAAACCAAAACAGATTTTACGCGTGACCTGTTGAATGAATTCTTATAGGCATCTCATCCTAAACGTAAATATTTTCTACTGCGATAAGAACTATTAGCCCTACAACACTAGCGCATCTCGGTAACGCGCGATTATGTCGGAAACTTCCTTAACACTTTACGGACGGGTTCCGTAGAATTACGTATTACCGTTGTGGCTTACCGTTCTAAGAGGACGTACCATGTAAATCGAAATTGTTTAGTATGCCGCATTAGGGTTTTATTTAAGTATTTCTAAATAATTTTGCAACCATGAAAATGCTAAGCAGCAAACATTTTTTTTTTTTTGCGGAAGGTGAGCAATGTATATGGATAACTTGAAAATGATGTTGAGTTTGAGAACCTGATGTAAAAAGTGAAATTTCAAGTGATGAGAGATTTATTAATTCCCGTTATAAAATATTATAGATTTAATAAAATTTCTACACTTGAAATCAATACATTACCCTAAAAATGGCCGGAAGCTACGAAGACAGAGCAGATTCGAACCATCATACCACCATATCAAGTATCAAGAATCGGCGAGACGATCGTCGTGTGAACTAGATTATTGTAGATCCCAGTACAATACATTGCTTCAACGCCTTTGTTAGACTTAAAAGGCACGTGAAAATGGCTAAAATTTGGTTTAAACGGAACCGACTCCAATTTCCGACTATGTGAAGAGAGATAACGAACAGTGCCTTTATTGTTAAAAAAAAACTCCGAAGACGATGAAAACCAGGACTTTTTATAGCTGTAAAACAGCTTCCGTCACCCATAGATGTCTGCGACACTAGGGGCGACGCTAACACGCTGCCTTCCGCGTATGGGAACCGGAACCTGGGTAACTTTATGCCTGAACACAACCCTGTTATTATGGCGGCATACTTACAGCCAAGGGTAGTTGTTTTGTCCGTTTTTACCACAGACCGATAAATATTCTCCTCCACTGCACGGAGAAGAACATAGCACAGAGAAGATTAAATGCAGAATTGACTTCTAGGATGATGATAAGGGTTCAATAAAAAAAATAACACGAATGATACTCACACGTGATTGTTTCTACTCGCAAGGTGGAGGGGCGTCGAGGGAAACACTTTACCATAACACTCTGGAACTCTGTATGGATCGATGAGGAAGGGGCTATGACTTAACAAATACTTCACCGTTTCCAACCTAAAATAGACAATACAAAATAAAGTATTGTGTAAAAAAAAAGTGTGTGTGTGTGTGCAGTTTCACACACGGCAGAAGTGAAACTTAAGTAACATACGAGAGACATTGCATACTTGTATTATATCTGATTCTTTCGCAAGCTAAATCCTATTTATGAATATGTTTGTCTCTTCTTGGTGACGCTTTTTCCTTTCACCGAATTTCCAAATCACAACAGTGCCAAAGAAGTTTCACTTCAAAAACACGGTATGTTCAGAAGTTGTGAAGTGGCACTGACGGTCGTAATTATGGGTTCAATCACACACACACACACACACACAAAATCACACAAGATATATGATCTGTAACAGTTTATTCTAGTCGATGTATACCAATTGCATGTTTGTAAAAAATCACATTTTGCCAACAATACCGTTAAACTTGTGACCTATTTGCCTTTTTATATAAGGAGGAAGACGGATGTATTGATTATTGAGTTTGACCTGAATTAGTATCTACCAAAAGCTCCGAAGGGTGTTCCAAAAGTAAAGATTACGAACATTAAACACTGTCATTTTAGTTTAAAAAAAATAATAATTTATTTCCCTACATTGTATTTTAACAATTTTGATCATCTATAAACCTCTCAGTATCGGCAATCACTTAGCTATCGACTATTTCGTATCGCTATCACTGAATGTTACTTCAGTATTTTCAAACTGAGTGTAAATATTAAAAAAATTGTTTAGTTATATTGCAAAATGGTAAGAGAATGTTTGTTACTATCACAATAAATACATGATAGTGGTGTCACATAAAAACAAAAAGGATCCTAGTTTGATCTCCCAAGAGAAATAATACCCGGACGACCGAGCTTTGTTCGGTATTTTTTTTTATAAATTGTGTTTTTTGGAAATGAACAATTGCTTTTCTTAGTCTAACCTCAAAGCAAACACTCATTGACTTCGTGTTACTTAACAACGCCATCTGCTGGAATAACTTTAGTGTTGTTGTGTCGTTAAAGCAATTTAAAACAAATAGTATTATTATTCGCCGATAGATGTCATTATTCAGTTTAAATTGGGACTGCTCAAACGCCACCTTTTGACATTTTCTAGAAATGATTCCTAGCTAGATCAATTTATCGCCCCCGAAACCCCCCGTATACTAAATTTCATGAAAATTGTTGGAGCCGATTCCGAGATTCCAATTATATATACCTAGTCAGGTCATAAGTATTGTCACACAGTAAAAACTTTTCTTTTAGAATGCTGGCCACAAAAAAGTTTATTGAATTCGAATCTCGAATTGTTCATGAAAATAAAAATGTATACTTTTAGAATTTTACTCATTTTTTAAATATGGAGTGGACGCTTAAAGAAGACCGTGTTGCAGTTATTGCGTTGCATCGTTGCGGTTACGCGCCAATTCAAATTTTTAACATACTGAAAAATTTGAATATAACCAAAAGATTCATTTATCGTACCATCAAACGATACAATGAAGACTCTAGTGTAGATGACAGGTCAAGAAGTGGTCGCCCTCGGTCTGTTAGGACTCCAGCAGTGATAAAAGCTGTGAAGGCACGAATTCAAAGAAATCCCAAACGTAAGCAGAAACTGTTGGCCCTTCAGATGGGGTTAAGCAGAACCACGGTGAAAAGGGTGTTAAATGAAGACTTAGGGCTTCGGGCATATCGAAGAAAAACAGGACATCGTTTGAATGCTCGTCTAATGGACCTGAGACTGAAGAGATGCCGCGCTTTGTTGAAGCGGTACGCGGGAAAAAAATATCGGGAAATTCTTTTTTCGGATGAAAAAATGTTTACCGTAGAAGAGAGCTACAACAAACAAAATGATAAGGTGTACGCACACAGTAGTGAAGAAGCGAGCAACCGTATTCCGCGTGTCCAACGAGGTCATTTTCCATCCTCGCTCATGGTATGGTTGGGAGTTTCTTATTGGGGCTTAACAGAGGTACATTTTTGTGAGAAAGGTGTAAAAACGAATGCTGTTGTGTATCAAAATACAGTCCTGACGAACCTTGTGGAACCTGTTTCTCATACCATGTTCAATAACAGGCACTGGGTATTCCAACAAGATTCGGCGCCAGCTCATAGAGCGAAGAGCACACAAGACTGGCTGGCGGCGCGTGAAATCGACTTCATCCGGCACGAAGACTGGCCCTCCTCCAGTCCAGATTTGAATCCGTTAGATTACAAGATATGGCAACACTTGGAGGAAAAGGCGTGCTCAAAGCCTCATCCCAATTTGGAGTCACTCAAGACATCCTTGATTAAGGTAGCCGCCGATATTGACATGGACCTCGTTCGTGCTGCGATAGAGGACTGGCCGCGCAGATTGAAGGCTTGTATTCAAAATCACGGAGGTCATTTTGAATAAACTTTAATGTCATAAGAATCTATGTTTTGTTAAGTTCATTTTGGTATATAAATGGTTACATAATGAATAAACTTGTTACAATTATTTTACATTAAACATGTGACAGAATTTATGACCTGACTAGGTATATACCTAGTCAGGTCATAAGTATTGTCACACAGTAAAAACTTTTCTTTTAGAATGCTGGCCACAAAAAAGTTTATTGAATTCGAATTGTTCATGAAAATAAAAATGAATTAGAATTTTACTCATTTTTAAATATGGAGTGGACGCTTAAAGAAGACCGTGTTGCAGTTATTGCGTTACATCGTTGCGGTTACGCGCCAATTCAAATTTTTAACATACTGAAAAATTTTAATATAACCAAAAGATTCGTTTATCGTACCATCAAACGATACAATGAAGACTCTAGTGTAGATGACAGGTCAAGAAGTGGTCGCCCTCGGTCTGTTAGGACTCCAGCAGTGATAAAAGCTGTGAAGGCACGAATTCAAAGAAATCCCAAACGTAAGCAGAAACTGTTGGCCCTTCAGATGGGGTTAAGCAGAACCACGGTGAAAAGGGTGTTAAATGAAGACTTAGGGCTTCGGGCATATCGAAGAAAAACAGGACATCGTTTGAATGCTCGTCTAATGGACCTGAGACTGAAGAGATGCCGCGCTTTGTTGAAGCGGTACGCGGGAAAAAAATATCGGGAAATTCTTTTTTCGGATGAAAAAATGTTTACCGTAGAAGAGAGCTACAACAAACAAAATGTAAGGTGTACGCACACAGTAGTGAAGAAGCGAACAACCGTATTCCGCGTGTCCAACGAGGTCATTTTCCATCCTCGCTCATGGTATGGTTGGGAGTTTCTTATTGGGGCTTAACAGAGGTACATTTTTGTGAGAAAGGTGTAAAAACGAATGCTGTTGTGTATCAAAATACAGTCCTGACGAACCTTGTGGAACCTGTTTCTCATACCATGTTCAATAACAGGCACTGGGTATTCCAACAAGATTCGGCGCCAGCTCATAGAGCGAAGAGCACACAAGACTGGCTGGCGGCGCGTGAAATCGACTTCATCCGGCACGAAGACTGGCCCTCCTCCAGTCCAGATTTGAATCCGTTAGATTACAAGATATGGCAACACTTGGAGGAAAAGGCGTGCTCAAAGCCTCATCCCAATTTGGAGTCACTCAAGACATCCTTGATTAAGGCAGCCGCCGATATTGACATGGACCTCGTTCGTGCTGCGATAGACGACTGGCCGCGCAGATTGAAGGCCTGTATTCAAAATCACGGAGGTCATTTTGAATAAACTTTAATGTCATAAGAATCTATGTTTTGTTAAGTTCATTTTGGTATATGAATGGTTACATAATGAATAAACTTGTTACAATTATTTTACATTAAACATGTGACAGAATTTATGACCTGACTAGGTATATATACAAGAATTGCTCGTTTAAAGATATAAGATAAATCGTATATAAATATTAAAAAACACTTGTCACGTACTAACAATGAAGAAAAACATCGTAAATTTTCAAAAAGAAGTTAGAGTACTGTCTCCTCCCTCTGGGAGCGGAGTGAATTAAAGAGAACTTTATATCTGAAACAAATATCAAAACGCTGTTAAATTACCTGTCATATTGTGCGGCCAAGTCTAGAGCACTCTCATTCTTACTATTCTTCAGTTTAACATCCGCCCCCATAGCCATGAGTTGTGCAACGATGTCAACATAGCCGAACTGCGCCGCCACTAACAATGCAGTTTCTTGATCTTTAGTCTGTTTACAAATAGAATAAATAATAAAATAATTAACACTAAAATATTTAAAACCTATTTAAAAAAAATGTCGAAACATAAGTCAATGAACCATATATGGCGATGTTGAATGTGACTAACGGAACGCTCAAGTATTACGTAACGAATTAGGGGGGAGGGGTCTTGTAAAACGTTACGATGCGTTACAGCGGGGGGGGGGGGGGGATTTGAACTACGCGTTACGTAACATTCAAATACAAATGGAATAACCACTAGAAAGGAGATGACTCCTTTCGAGTCAGACAATGTCGAGAAATCGATAGTGCTGGGCAAAATAGAGGGGAAAAGACCCAGAGGACGGTCACCAACCCGATGGTCGGATCAAATAAAGTCAATCACGGGGCTCACTTTGCCTTAGATAATAACTGCTATAGTCTCGTTCTTTATTAAGCAATAATACTATTCAGCAAGTGAGGATGAAATGGGCTCCATCATTGGCCATTCCCAACCAGCTAGTCGGAAGACCACATGAAGAAGGTAACCTGTGTCCTCGCCGGATATAAGTTTCAATAAGTTTGGAGAGACTATTATATTCCTATAGCTCCACCTGCTCTAAATAAACCTCGAGTTATTTACGACACTGATAACTCAACACTGACAAGAACTCTTAAAATGAAAGAAGTGGACACAATGGAAGTATACCTGTTTGTCAATCTCAACTGGTGGATTCCGGTGAGCTAAAAGCAACCGGACAATCTCCGAGTCTCCTTTGAACGCGGCCAGAAAGAGTGGCGTCGCGCCTTTCACGTCCACTATGCATGGCGACGCGTCCACGGACAATAGCAGTTTGACGATGTCCCTGGCAAAGACGATACCGAAATTATTAAGCGTGTTCCTATTAACAAGTAGAACGTATCATGTCTTCATCGCTTAAGTACGCGGCAGATAGTAATGGCTACAATGATAACTTGTATTATAAGATCAGAGCAAGTATGTCCTATTGTACTGTATGCATATATTGATATATATATATATATATATATATATATATATATATATATATATATATATATATATATATATATATATATATATATATATATATATATATATATATATATATATATATATATATATATATAATCTTGAGTCACGATGTATGTTGCCAATAAACTCCAAACTACTGAACCGATTTCAATCAAATTTCACATGTACCCGTATTTTGGTCTAACTTACTGGATAGGATAGTTATCATCTCAACTATTCGCTTATATCGTGAATGTAAACGAATAAAATGTATCAATTAATTGTTTCTTAAGCAAGTCTTAGTGTTTATTTACTGTTTAGTTTTATGAAATTCTCATAGATGGCGGTGTACATTGATTCATCAATAAAATTCTTCAATATTGTTTGACATCTAGGTTGCAGATACACCCAATAGATGGCGCTGTTCGATTTTACCGGAAGGGTTTTATTTCCTCAGTTGCGATTAGAGAAATAAAATATGGCGGTACGAAGTTCGCCGGGTCAGCTAGTATTGTATATATCCGTCATTTTTTTCTTACAAACGTTTCACCCCGTTTGCACACGAAACACATACTCCGGGGCCCAAAGGACAACACTAAGTAGCCTCCAAAACCTGATGCAATACTTCTCTTCGCTTTCCGTAAACTAGATAAAAAAAAAACATCGAGCTTATATCGCACATCCCTATAATAAGAACTTTTCCCAGATAATGCATAAGCATCTGCATAGTGCGCAGGCAGTGAATACTGAGGAGTCTTAAAATTAAATATTACCAGTTTTTTTTTTTTTGGCACAGATAGATAAAATAATATTAATAGCCCATAACGTCCCAGTGTTGGGTTCCGGCCTCCCCCTAAAGGAAAAGTACCATCATTTATCCAATGCGGATAGGTGGGTTACATATTTTGGTATACCGCATGCCGAATGCCTCGAGATGTTTTCTTCGCGGACGGTACGTAACAATCATGTTATAATAATATGCACATTTGACGAGAACTGCCTAAGCATTGATTGCCAAGCCGGGAACCTCTAATTTGGTCTCCCAGTGTGTTAACCAATTATTTACCACGTACATTACGGACGGCCAAAATGAAAACTCCTCCAATATAACTACTTACTACTTTTGCATAGAGTTGCCACTTCCACGAGCCTTTCTTCCTTTCATTTACATGATAATCCACACAGGCAGGTCAATGCCCAGGAATCATAAATGTATGAAGTATAAACTGTATGATGAATCATATATTAACAACACCTACTTTTATTAGCCATAAATGTGTGCATTTTACGATCAAAACATACTTAATGCTTACACCAGGGATTCCAAGTGGTCGACATCGACCCCTTGGGCTGACATTGGTTTACCAGAGTTCGACATATACAAAAACTGATTTTGGCAGTCAACGAGGTCTAAAAATCGACCCTTATTAATTAAAATAAGTTCTCATTTGAAACTTTCAAGTTGTTTTACGTGTATCAACTTGTTAAAAGAATGACTAATATTTTAGGAGGAAGTATCATTGTTGTATGTTTAATAACTCATCAATTCTTAATTGTTTAAATTGATAAGTATTTGTATAGTAATTTGGCTATGGGGGTCTAAGTTATCAGTGCATTTGGAAAAGGGGTCCCTTACCCAAAATAGTTTGGGAATCCCTGGCTTACATTTAGATTTCTTCATTTCCAAACTAAGACATAGTTGGGTAAATCAGTAAAAAAAATTGAATTAAATATAAATAGTACTGGTGTTATTAAGTGTAACTAGAATAACGTTTCGATTAAATGACTATTACGTGTTCGTATCAACATTATCAGAAAAGAAGTATATCTTTAATCAAAACTAATACAAAAAAATCATGTTGTAATCTATGACATACGTAACATAACTTATAAAGAAATAAAGCGTTATAAAGAAATAAAAAATAGAAATATCACTTATAACTTACTTATGTCCATTCAAACAAGCGTGGTGTAATGGCGTATAGCCATTGATATCTTGGACATTCACGCCAGCGCCTCTTCTTAAACTGAAACAACGTTAAAATATATTATAAATAATATTAATTGAATGGTCATCAAAAATAAAACAAAAAAATATACGCAGTCGGTAGGATTCGAACCTACGCTCCCAGAGGGAATCTGATTTCTAGTCAGACGCCTTAACCGCTCGGCCACGACTGCCTCCTCTCACTTTGCGAAATACACGATAGTAAAATATACCTAATTCATAACGGAAAACCTGTCAACTGATCAAAACAATAACCATAGGTAAGTAAAGTAAGCCTTTATCACACTTAATTTTAATTTTGAACCTTAAGTGCATAATTATAATAACCTATTTAGGATTATAATAACAACGCAAGCGTCCCACGGCTGGGCTCAGGCCTCCCACTAGATGGAACGAACAGTATGGGTATACGGGTATACGGACGGGTGTCCCACTTGTCCAATGCGGATTGGCAAGTTACACATACAGGTGATCTAGGTATTTTGGTTTAATCACGATATTCTTCTTCACCGTCAGTACGTGATCATGCTATGACATGCACCGTGGTCCGTGACCAACCCGGGACCCCTAGATTTGTTTACGAGTGTAATGCCACTGAGCTATCAGATAGGTACCTCAGTCGTAATTACGATTAATATACAAAATAAACATTATGAGTGTATAAAATCACACAATATTATATATTATTTTATACGAAATTAATAGGACATGGTATAAGTTTTAAATATATTGTTACAATGACTAAAATAGAAAAATCATGTATAATTATAATGTGTAAATTACAGTAGATATTACCAAGTCTCCAAAATACAGACCATGCCTAGTTTGGAGGCGCTAAGTTAATCAATTGTAAAAAGCACTTGAATAAAAATGATATTTGATTTGATTTATTGAATCACACAATAGAGAACATACTGTCTTCACATTGTAAAACAACGATTTCTACATTAAGTGAAGTGTTACAACTACGATCAGAATGTTTTAAATTGAACTC
This sequence comes from Malacosoma neustria, assembly GCA_963693495.1. Taxonomy (NCBI): domain Eukaryota; kingdom Metazoa; phylum Arthropoda; class Insecta; order Lepidoptera; family Lasiocampidae; genus Malacosoma; species Malacosoma neustria. Next base: position 7,090,668 of record OY856391.1, on the reverse strand, counting down.
TACAATTTATGCAGCCTTGACACAGAAGTTGAACGAACTTCATACCTAACCATCTTATGACTTTTTTATATATTACATTTAAAAAAACGTTATTGGTCTAAATGGACAATGACGCGAATGCAAACTGTACAATTTTGCGTAACAACAACAACTACACATATTTGAACAACAATTGTGTCTTACAACTGTATTTTTAAACGTGGTAACGGATGCAATAAAGAAAATTGAATAGGCAACATAAAAATTTTACTTTATGAAATACGTGACATTATTTTGAGGACATTAAGTAATTAAGACGTTATTTTAATTAATTTACTTGAACATATATTTTCTACGGAACTCATCATATCATTAAAAACTTTACCACAATTTAGGCGCGTGATCATTGACATAATTTTTTAGGTTTTATTCTTTATTTTAAGTTTTATCGATCGCTGTTTAATTATCATCATCATCTTAGCACATATTTAAGTAGTCAATACAGTTTTTGACGAGTTTCGAGGCTGTTAAGTCTGAATCCAGCGCCAAAAGTGCTGCTTGACTGTCAGAATGTATAATCACTTGACTGATATAGTCTTTTTGCATATTCACTTCCGCACATTCTAAAATGTGCGTAAAATGGAGGCATATTTTCCCAGACTCAGACTGGTCTTGAAGCTTGATCACTCTCCAAACACCCCACAGCCTACATCATGTCCAATTTTGGAGCCATCGATATAACATAAGAGGCTACCGCTCTTTCAAGAGATTTTCTTGAACATCCAGTCCTCTCTGGAAGGAAATTCCACATTGTAGTTTTTAGGTCCTGCAAACTGTGGACACATTATCTAATGGCATGCCTAAGATGGAGTGTGTAACTATTGAGTCTTTTAAGGTCCTCAGCGTTTGTGCAAGCCAATTTTTCTCCTCCTGTGTGTTTAACCTGTGCATGCAGGTCATCGCCTCATGCTGTATAAACAGCGAAAGAGGCGGTAGGCTGAGCAATGCATTAAGAGCCGCTCCCGGAGTAGTTTTCATGGCTCCCGTTACCACCATGCATGCCAATCGTTGCAGACTGTTTAGCCTATCAAAAGTTGTCCTTTAGTTGGCTTTTTTACACCACATATAACAACAAAGGCCTAGTAGCAATCTTAATTTAAAATCATCCGTGCAGGGGCGGAGAAAGAATACTAACCTCTGCGGCCGGGGTCGGCCTGTCGTAAAACGCGACAAAACAACCCACCCTAGCTACGTGGTAGGGCCTCAAGCCCGTCTGGATGGCCACCACCTTTGGTCTTAAGTATGCCGCCATAATAACCTTGTGTTGTGTTCCGGCATTAGTGACCCAAGTTCCTGTACCCTTAAGGAACAGCAGCGTTGCAAATACCTATAGGCAACGGTAACTGCTAAACTCTAAGCGAGCCGTCAGCTTGTCTGCTGTCCTACAGCATTAAAAAAAACAGCGTACGCAATTGTCGGCCTAACAATGGCAATGTAAAGCCAGAGAAGTTTTGGATGTGATCCCCACCTTCTCCCAACCAGACGACGGCCGATTCCTAACGCCTTTTGTTCTGCCTTTTCCATGTGTCGTACAGTATTTTACAAGCTACTCAACATTTTGATGATGTACGTGCCAAAAGGATTCAACGCATCGAAGTAAATACCTCTAAGTAGGTCTGGTCAAACTACAGAGATTTTTTGTGGACCAGTGTTATTAATCGAAATATAAGGATTTTCGTATAGAAAACGCAAATATAAATAAATATACGGGGACAATTCACACAGCACTATGTAGTCCGAAACTAAGTAGCATAGAACTTGTGTTATGGGTACTAGATAACTAATATACTACATTACTTTCCTGCTGCAAATAAATACATATTATACATATAAATCTAAAAGTGAGATGTAGATCGAACCGGTGACCTCCGCAAGCGTACCGAATTGCATTATCAGTTACGTCACGGAGCTCGTAATTATGTCATAAATGCTATAGGTCAACTGTCTGGTCTGTTTCACATCCAATGTTAAGGTCAATACAAATGTTATGTATGATAAGAAAACCATGAATTAAATTTACACAAATTACCATTCATAATAATATCTATAATAAAACAATAAGGTATATTTTTGACAAGCAAACTATTATGTAAATCACAAACGGTTTTTCCTCGAATCGGAAGTCACATGAATACCGCCAAAGGCAACGTGGGCTCGTTTTTCTGAGAACTAAAAAGCCTGTATGATTAAGCTCAAAAAAAACCCAGTTGAGGTGTATACATTGATATAAAATTATCAATTCTTAGTTATGTAATATATAAAATAATCAATCATAACATATATTTATCGGACATGGTATTTATAAACGAATATTACAAACAGAAACATAGTCCTTAAGAAACTATTCTCACGATATTGACGTATTTTATCAAGATATGTACTATAATAAATATCTAGAGAGTGTTGGGTGAGCAAAAAATTAGAGCTAAAGTAACCGCAAGAGTGTCCTGTTGACGCATACGAGTACAGCACCCATTAAAACCTCCGCGGTGTAACTGCTAACGCACATTTTTACATTATATTCTTTTACAAAAGAAAGGTCAAACTCAAAATCTATATAAATAAAATGATAGAGGTCTGCAGTTGTGCGCGCATCGCGGCAGAACACCTGCATAGATTTCAATTAAAGTTTTACTTCTAAGACACTTGGGCCCTTATCTTAAAAAAATTATCGCGATATCTTTCTTTTTTATCGTTTAATATAAAGTTTTAAGAAACAGGTTCTCTTCCCGCGTAGAAGTGGGGTAAACGGTGTAGCGCGCATGCGTACGCAAACTTCTCATATTTTTTTCGATTCACTTTTTTCTGTTATTCGACCAGCGAAGCGGGCGGGATCGGCTATTATGTAGTAATATCAGTTGTCTTATACCCATAATACAAGCGCTCTGCTGCTTACTTTGGGACTAGATGGCGCTTGGTGAATTGTCCCTGTATATTGATACATTTGAAGCTCATTAGTTTCACGTGACTCATTCAGATGGCAGCATTAACATGTAGCTATTGACAGCGCCGACAATATTATCTATACGCTACTGACTTATTAATGAAATGATGAAAATAATTTTATGTAATTATTAATTTAAATAATATATATTTTGCATAGCAAAATTGTTTTTTTTTTTCTTATTGCTAGCAAAGCAGACAGGCTGACGGCCCATTTAAAATTTAGCAGTTACCGTCGCCTATGGGTGTTTTCAATGCCATGGGGATCGCTAACACGCTGCTATCCACGTAGTGGGGCCAGAACTTAGTCACTTATGCCAACAATTAGTATTTAACAACATAACACAAGGTTATCATGGCGGCATACTTAAGACCAAAGGTGGTCGCCATCCAGACGAGGTTGAGGCCCTACCACGTAGCTAGGGCGGGTTGTTTTGTCGCCTTTTGCAACAGGCCTACCCCGGCCGCAGAGGTCAGTATTCTTTCTCCTCCCCTGCACGGATATGAAGATATATTGATGAAGCATGCTCGCATTAATATTTTCTCCAAACATCCTGCCGACACAATATTTCATGCAAGTAAAATTTTATTTGATACGACATAATTAGACACATATTTTTGCCGTATACGTGTCAGATTGATGTCTTTACATAAGAATTTATAACCTGAAATACATCTTACCTATCAGGTAAGAATACATCCTCAGTGAGCTTCTTAGTTTTAACCCAAGTCCTGTAAAAGCTATAGCGTATGTCAGTGAACCTTGTATTGGCAATATCTTTACCACAACACTGTACGAAGTTGTCGCCAATCTTTTTCGCCCATCCCTTTTCTAGAGACATCTTTCCATTCTTATGCAACTGCCCTTTTTAAAATATCTCGTCTTTGATAGGAATAACATAGATGGATTTGCTTATGTTATGTTAGGTGCTTTTTTGCCTTTAACTATTTATTTTTATTGCTCTGGGACAGCAGATAGGTTAATCGCTTAATAGTAAGCAGTTACCGTCGTCTGTGAATGTTAGCGAAGCCAGGGGCCCCATCCGCGTAAGGGAACTAGAAGCCTGGTCACTATTAAAGAACTGATTTAAAATTGAACACAAACATATCTTCGACAGTAAAATACAAATGTGTTTTATAAAAAAATTATTGTAAAAATATTTATAAATCACTATAACACTGTAGAACAATGATATTATGAATCGAAATAATTAGAAATGTCAAACAACTAAATGTAAATTTTCACTTTTAATACACTATTACTTTACTTGTAATAATAACTAGTATTTAAATTACAATTTTCCTTAAAACTCACTAACTGACTAGAACATTCGAAACCACATGCCTTTCTGACTCATAGGAAACAAAGTGGTATTTGGGAACATAACAGTTTTATAAACAAATATTAGAAAGGCATGTGAAGGCTTTGAACGTGTTAAATAAACTCGTGAACTGAAATTAGTGGAGCGCCGATAAGATTATTATCGATAAGATATACCAATTCGTCCAAGGAAATTCAAAATAATAGGCGTAACATGTATTATTTTAATCAATAATGACATCACTGGTAAGTAGTAAATAAATCATTTGATTAAAGAATAGATTGTCTTAGTCTTATTTTCGCCTAAAGGAGCATTGATTGCACAGAGCCAATAAACTTAGTTTGGTTTGCCGATAGGTTAAATTCGGAAACGATCATTCCGGTATTTTCTCTGATTTGAGGGCTTTTGGATTCGGTTCCTGATCTAATACAAACATGATTCGTGTAGTTTCAGAATATACTTAATATGTAGTGTGATCATTATAAAATGTCCTATAATCCGGGTTGCCTGGAAGAAGTGTAGCGATAAGGTCGCTTATTGTAAGTCTAAGTTAATAATGATACTGTAAATAATTTCACACTATTTGGTAAATTGTTTGGATTACTATTGTAATCAGTTTTATAAGTAATGCTTTATTAAGTATTATCCACGTATGTGCACTGAATATTATTATTGATGGTTTCCTCTCTATTTTTCAGTTTTTTAACAGATTAATTGATAGCCACAAGCTTAAGCCAAGTGACTACCGTGGGTTTAATAAGTAGAAGTAGGGTATTTATTTTCACTTCCAGACGATAAAAAGATCAGGGTACCTACCACCATCTCTTAAAGCAGTATTAAAATAGTCTTACTTTGCCTTTTCGTACCATGACCCCCTAAAAAATAACATTGAAACAATATTGTTTTCTTAGCAGTTTTGTGACGTCACCTTTAAATCGTTCATTCAATTCGTACCACGACGTGCTTTTTGACACAAGCAATATTGTTTTTATGTCAAATTTAGCAATAGTAAAAAAGTTACTCAGACGAGACGGATATAATATTATTTTGTTTATTATAATATAAACAAATATTTTAGTGATATATAAAGTAAGTAAAATTAATTTATTTACGTGAATTTGTCGAATGAATTGTGTATCTGGCGTTTTTAGCACCTTTATGAGTATTAATTTCTTATTCTTTCATATATATTATTATTTATATATTATATTATTTATATATTAATCTTTCTGATTCTAGATGGCCAATGTCCCTGAAATTTTCGTATTCTTGGAAAGTGTTCAATAACTTTCAGTAGAAGATAACTATTTACAATAAAATTGAGCATAGGTAAAAATTAAAACTTTCTTTACAAATAAAGATAAATAAAAAAATTATAACTTCTTCAAAGAAAAAACACACATAAAATTCTAAGTTTTTATTTATTAAAATAGTAACAAACATAACAAATCATAAAATTTGTTGATGAGATCCTTATGTTATGCACATTTAAGACAGTTTACAGTCTCCAGATACAGAATCATACTTTTTTCAGATTTGTGATGCAGACATGCAAATAATGAGTGTAGATGCAAGTTATGGTGGTGCAAGTCATGACTCTTTTATATGGGCTACTCATCCTCTAAGAGCTCATTTGGAAGAACTAAGCAACAGAGAAGATACTTGGTTTCTTGGTATGCATTATTGCTTTTGATTAATGTTAAATATTTTAAATATTTAACATTAAATAAATATAATTTGTACTTTTTAGTTCATAATAATTTAAATTAATTTATTATTAGGGGATTCCGGGTATCTTTTACTGTGCAACAGTTAAACAACGAAGAGGTGATTCGAGAAGTCCAATTACAGCCACAAGACAATGCGAGTGAACAGCCGCACAGCAGTAACGTCGCTCTGCAGCAGGATGTGGCTACTCAGAATCGTCTGGTTCAGCGCTGTAGGAGAGGCAACACATAAGAACCTAGAAAAACAAAAAAAAATTATAAATGCTAAGATTATTTTATTGTAAACTCTGTCTGATAGTTGGAATTGTGTATCTTTAAAATGTATGGTTTTATGTTCTTATGACTGTGTATTCACAGTACATCTTTGAAAACCTAATGTATATACCCATAAGAATATACATAAGTTTAGTGAAAATAGTAACCTTCATAAATTAAATTAAAAAGTAATGAAAACAGGTTTCATAAAATAAGTTACTTTTGCAAGTCACTGTATATGTATGTACAATACACTGCCAATTAATTTGCATAGCTCCTCACAACATAAATTTAAAACTTTTATTACAAATTAATTATACCTAAAGGCTTACTGTAGTATTAAATATTTCTTGACTGACAAGGCTTCTTGGCAGTGATATGAATTGCTCAATTTGTATACTAATGTAAAAACTGAATGAAGTTAAAAAAGGCTGACTGAGTTTCTTGTGGCTTCTTCTCAGTTGTGTTGCCCTTTTGGAAGCCATGGTAAATTAAATTAGTATAGATAAAAATGAATTTAATTAAACTATTTTTCAACTGTTGTTTTTTTTTTTATGACATAGTTTTTACCTTATAGATGTTGTAAAATAAAGATTATTCCATGAATTTAAAAATGAAATCATACACTGGTTAGCACTTCTTAAAACCTCAAACTGCTAATCAAAAGACTATGATTTCTTTTTTACCTGTGTGTACATCTCAATCCTCATTGCTGTTTTTTGAAATTCTTTCAATATATCAACTCCTTTCTTTATGGCAATGGCAGTCTTTAAAGCAACCTCGGCATGCATTTGAGAGGAGCGAACAAGGGCACGTCTTGCAACCTCCTGCGACATCGGTAGTAATATCTCTATTACTATGTAAAAATTCCCAGAGTATCTCTAGCTGACGCAGGGAAACTTGGTGAATTCTTCGACTGTAAAACTAATAACAAATCACAATCAGTAATACGTAACTGTTTCAAACTAACTTCTACAAAGCATTTACAACAAATATTTATTGTAATGAATAGCAGTATTATCCTTACCTTGATTCCATGTCGCCTTAGTCAGATCGTAACTGCATCCAAGATAAAAATTAGTTCAATCACTTATTTATCCACTTGAAAACTATTATGATTCAAAATTTCGTACGCGCTACACAGCTGATAAAGTAAACAATGTAATATGTCAAAATTTGTTCCGTTATTTATTGCACGTCATACCGTCGCAGCTTATTATATATTTTAACAGTAAAATATTTCAACATAAACATGCATTTTATAGAAATTCCTCTAATATTATATACAAACTTAGAAATTCTTACTTAAACACATTTTTTAAAGTTAATTATTATATATTTGGCTAATTAATACTTAATTTAGCTTCAAAATAGTAGACTTTGTAGTACAATTCGGAACACGCTTGTGGATAGAGATAACGCTATACAAGCTCATATAGCGTTGTTTCTTTTCTACTAAAGTAAGGAATAGACAATTTGTTCGTTCTTTCCAGTCACCAAGCATTCTTATAATAATATTGCTACTATATGTTCATGGTACGAAAATGAGTAATGTTAATTTAAGGTTGAAACAAAACTCTCTGGATATAAGATTGTTTTGTAAAAGATGGTGGTAGGGCCGCAGGAAAATTATATGTCTTTAGTAAAAAATTTTTTTGTAAATTAGAAAAAAGGATTATTTTATTAGTTAAGATAAGTTGTTTGTGACAATACTAAATTGAAATGCAACCCGAAGAAAGGTTTTTTTTATTGCTGTAGGAAAGCAGACAGGCTGACGGCCCGCTTAGAATTTAGCAGTTATCATCGCCTATGGGTGTTTGCAACGCCATGCCAGTGGCATCGCAAACACGCTGCTGTTCCATAATGGCACAGGAACTTAGGTGCTAATGCCGGAACAAAAGTTATTATGGCGGCATAATTAAGACCAAAGTTGGTCGCCATCCAGACGGGTTTGAGGCCCTACTACGTAGCCAGGGTGGGTTGTTTTGTCGCCTTTTATGATAGGCCAACCCCGGCCACAGAGGCTAGTATTCTTTCTCCGCACCTGCACGAATAAATAATTGGAATTTCTGTTAAATAATTCCTAACATTGTCACCAAGACAATGTGTTTTTTCTGTTGCTGAAAGAACGTAAAAACAATAATCAAATAAACACACATGTTGAATAGGCAAAACGTTGTATTAACTATGAATTACAGCAGTGAAAACTTAAAGCAATATTATTATCAAAGTGAATATTTCAATCCATCGCAAATGTCTACTAGTAGATGGCTTCGAGTATATAACAGCCATTCTACGTTCTCTGTAGTGACTTCGTTTTAGTTATTTTGTCACAAATGAATTAAGTTTGTCATATTTTATTTTCCATTTCATTTTTCACATAATATTATTTGTAAATTAAGCGAATTGATATAAATAGATCAACTAGCAAAAAGAAAGAGATAGCACGTCAACGGTAAAAACGAAGGTGATAGGTACAAAGACCGACCTCGTGCGCTAAAATGTATGTACTACTTACTACTCTTCTACAAACTGAATTGATTTTTAATATCATAATAACAAAGACGACACAAGTATATTGAACAGGATAATGAACACACGTCAAGGGTATGCAAAGATTTATAAAAGGAAAAAAAACATAAACAGGCATTGAAACTCATGATATGACTTTCATAATTCCAAGACTAAAACCCTGTAGAACTATAGTGGGATCAGTTGGACAGGCAGGTGCAGGAGCGTACATCTCATGATGACTTGTGAAAAAAAACTGCAAAGCGAATGTCAGAAGATAACCAAGACAATATTGGAAAAATAAGTAGCTAGATTAAGGTAATCAAGAAAAATGTGTATGGCGTAAAATTGCTAATAAATGATTATGAAGTTTCATTCAAACTTTTACAAAATATATTTTACTGGGTAGCCGAATATTTGTGAGGTACTTGTATATTAATTAGAACAAATACTGATATAAAAACATTTACTGGTATGGATTTTGTTATTTTACAGTAAGGATGTTGTTTAAAGCATCAATCGTACAGTAACTCTAAATAAAGACATCGGGTTAAAAGATATAAAACCAAATCGTAAGTAGCATATTGAACAGTAATTAAAGTTCGCAATTAACCTTCGTATCTTTATAAAATTGATTACCTACAAGTGAAGAGTACTTATCATGTGAGCAATATTGCTTTTATTTACCAGGGAAGTTCATAAATAACAATCGAACAACGATATTAAATGTAACTTAATTTTTTTTACTGCTGTAGGACAGCAGACAGGCTGACGGCCCGCTTAAAATTTAGCAGATACCGTCGCCTAGGCTGTTTGCAACGCCAATGGCATCGCGAACACGCTGCTGCTGCATAAGGGTATAGGAACTTGTGTCACTAATGCCGGAACACAACACAAGGTTGTAAAAATAAAAATAGTAAAATTTCACAGTTTGACGTAAATTATCATATTACATCTTGATTAAACTATAATATATATTATTGTGACCACATATATTTTCTTCTGACCACAAAAACAAAATATTTCCATAGAATATAATTATCAGTGCTTAGGAGGTTAAGGAGTAGCCCTATCTCGCGACATAGAGCAACGCTGGGGTGGTTTTAGTACCCACACAGACGCACAGACAAACCTCCCTGGTATACCTATACCAGGGAGGTTCGTCTGTGCGGGCTTTACTACCCCACCGCGAGCTCCTAAACGGTAGGGTAGGCATCAAGTATTACCAACTCGTAACAAAAAATAATTACTAACTCACAAATCGTACATTAAGAGCTATTTGAGTTAAGCACACGTAGCAAGACAAAAAATTTGGTGAATTACTTTTTTAAAGTTTAGTTAAAATGCAAATATATTTATTGTAACCGGCATCCCTTGCAATACCACATAATTTAAAGAATTGGTTGCATGTAATAAAATGTACAACACTGTTTTTATTGCTACATTATATATATTTTCTTGAGCGAGACGCTCATGAGTATCTTCTAAAAAAATTTACAATCTGATCAATGGTTTAGGAACTCCTAAACTCATAGATTCTTCTAGCAAAGAGGACAAAAAAAACTGAAAATTCTCCCTCCCTGAAAAGAACTATATAAACTAACAAAATAAGTACAATAGTCCCACGAGTCCCTAGGAATACTTACCTAGAGATAACTACTAGTAGCCATATTCTTGTTGTCTAGATGACATTGTCATTACAAATAAGTAATGTTCTAATAATGACATTATAAGGCGAAGATTTTGAATACAAAAATAATTATATCATTATTACGCATAACGCATTTTAATAACTATATGATTTATTCATTTAATACAGTATAATTAACGTGTTATGTATTCAATTAACAGCACTCTCTAAATAAAATAATGCAAAACAGCTAGTGTAGAAATTCCTACTGACCACAAGCGAGCACAATGTCTCAGTGAGTCATCTCAAACGACCCAAGTTTGAGACGTAATTTAACAAAATGCCAGCTTAAACAGGAAAATCGGGATTCCATCCTATTAATGTTATACTTCGAAAGCAGCTCTAGTCTGTACACAGCGCAAAGGTCAGACCTATGCGAATATTATGAAATCTATGAACATCTATATATATATACAGTGTAAACTCTATAATTCTATATAACGACACTTAACGGCCTGAGCATTTTTCGGTGTTATAGAGAGTGGTCGTTAAATAAAGAAAAACAAAATATATTATTTTACTATTCTATAATAATACGTATGTATTTACTAATACAACACACATTTTATACACCAACATTATTATTATAATATAAGTCTATTATCTTCGTCTAATGATTTTCGCTGGATCAACTTGATTATATAGAAAGTATTTTTCTAAAACTGTCCCTGCATCAAGTGCTTGTTTGATGCTTGGTGGAGGGACAGGGTCGTCTGTTTAATCTTCTTCATCCACTTGTTGTTCCGCAGTGTTTATAACACTAATTGTTGTCGTTAGATAGTGAGTGTGACACCATATAGTCTATTTTTTGTAAACCAACCAGTCAAGCAATTTCGACGTTTTAAGGAGTTGGTCGTTAAATCGAGTGACGTTATAACAAGTTCACACTGTACATATATAGTATATATACTAGCTAACCCAAAAACGTTGTTTTGTCAAATAAATTTAAGAAAATTACATTTGTTAAAAACATTTAATTATAAAAACTATCATAGGCACGCCAGCAAAACACACATTTAAATTAAACGGTAAAATCGGTTACATAGTTTGGTTGTACATCGTGAGCAACACGAGAATTATATATAATATAAGCGAAATATCACGAGATTTATATAACTATACACCCGAATAACTTGAATTTTGCATTGTTACTCCTTTGGCGTTGAAGACGCTAACTAAGAACGGATTTTACGGAAATCCTATCCAAAATGAAATTTTTATCAATAACCTATATGACAAAAAACCGTTTGCAGGGTCAGCTAGATATATTAAAAATGCTTCGTAAGGGTGAAGTGACGTACGTGTGTTACGTGAGGAATTCGAGTAGCCTTCACATCAGTAACATTGAAGCTGCCAGAGAAACGGTTGCACTGATACGGCACGTTTTAAACAAACCAATTTGTGGAGAAGGAATGTAGCCATATCGCTTCTCTCACAGTAGACATTTTCAACTAGACATCGTAAAAGGCAATGCATGCCACATAATCCCAAATAAGTCGAAGACCGTGCAAAATTGAGAAACGAAGTTATTTATGGCTAGAGTTCAGCAAACAGGTAAACGGCCCACCCTGGCAGGTGGTCACCGTCGCCTATGGACGTTTGCAACACCAGACGCATTACCAACGCGCTGCCGGCCTCGAAGCAATTTTATAACGCCTTTTTTGAACCCCATATCGTACCGCGCTTAGAAAACCTCAACCGGAAGCTCATTCTAAATCCTGAGATCCCTTTCGTATAAGAAAGAAGAGGCTCCAAGAAATGGGGATGAACACCCAGCTGATGACGGACAGTGTGATGGTAGAAAGCCGACGAGGGCACCATTTTAAATAGCTCCTCATAAAACTCTCCGTTGTACAGACGGTGGAATATGCAAAGAGACGCAGTCTCTCCAAGTCCAAGCGTGTCTAGACCGTCTGTGAGTATGGGATCGTCGAGAACACGAAAAGCGCGCCGTTGGAAGGAGTCTAGGTGATTGAGCTGACAGGTGAGTGCTCCAGCCTATAAATGTGAGCAGTACTCCATACGCGGCCTGACCTGTATAGCACAAGCAGTGGATTCAAGATTGCAAAATGAAAACTTATGATACAATTTAGACTCACCAATAATATAATAATAAATAATGAAAGCCTTTATTCAGACTACAGAACTAACTAACGTTACATTTAACTTTAATTATTAGTTAGATTTATGACTCTATCGAATCTATGACACCAATAACCTGGTCTGTTGGCCCCTTTTGCCAAAGGCCTCCTTCATGTATTTCCACTCAGTTCTGTTTAGCGCTTTTTAGTCCATGTTTTCTCTGCTGTGATCTTTATTTCATCTTACCATAGCCTTAAATGTCTACCTCTATTTCTTTTCTTATCACTTTGGTACCAAAATACTATTTCTTTATCCCATTTATGATAGCGCCTCTCATCATATGGCCAGTCAATTTCCATTTCAATATTCCTATAGATACGTCTTTTATTTTCGTGATTTTTCTGATTGTTTCGTATTTTAATTGCCATTAATGATTATAATCAATTCTACTAAACAAACAATACTTGTATTGACACAGTCATCATACACCAGAACAATATTGACCTAACCATACATGTGCATATTTGCAGGGGGCGTACTAGCGATAACATTAATTAGTTAATTATTTACAACTATTTTAAATAGTATAATTATCTATTCAGGGATTAAATATTTAAACATCACCTCACAAGTCAGTGTAAACGACAGGAAGGACATGGGTCCAATGTAAATATTTATAAAATATAAGTATGTAAACAGTAACAGTTGTCTAGTACCCATTAGACAAGCCGTCTGCTTACTATAGGACGTTGTATGCATTGTCACAGTATATTTATTTGTTTACTATATAATAGTTATACCTACTATTAGAAAAACTCTTGCTAGACTAGACTAGACTTCTCCGTTTTTAATCATGAAATAGACGCACTGTCAAAATATATTTTAATACAGGTTATCGTGGAGATATTAAATAAAGATTTTTCTAAACATCAAGTATTAATATACAATAAGTTAATTATATACGATACTTATAGCTAAGTCAAGACCAGCAAAGCTGTGTTTATGATCACTGCATTCAACATCTTATCCCTGCTATCCGCAATAAAACCAAATTATAATAAACACACCTGAATCTCCGTTTGATCTTCCTAAACATGTTACCATCATCAAAACAGGGCACTTTAAATTTCATTATCACCGATTGAACAAAACGTTTGTGTCACATCACTATTCACATTCGTAAATAAGAATCAATCATTCATAAACATGTTCAATCGTCTCTAGTCGTATATATTGAAATATTCGCTAGAGGCTAAGTGAACGTCGATGACCAGTGAGTAACCGAAACGTGACTGAATGAATCATAGTCATAGGACCAACAACAGGTCGAGACGCTTCACTTAGAACTTTTTTATTGCGGTATTTTGACTGGTTAACAGTTACACGGTTTCGGACTGGTGGTCTAATTAGTTTGCGAAATCTAGTACCTGTGCTGCTTTGAACAATTGACTACAAATTGTCACACGTTCTTATTATATTTAACATAGGTAATTATGTTACACTCGCATATAATTAAGGAAAATATTTGAATAAAATACCTGTTTTTCATAAATCTGTGGTTATTACAATGACATCACTAACAAATGGTGCATATTTCACTGATATGTATAGCGGTATCTATGAAATGCCATGAAAAACCATCTATTATAGGATCCTAAGTACTAGCACACAGCAACCAGGTAGGGGCCAGAAAAAAGTAGGCAACCTAGCTTTTGCATGTAGTATTATACTATTAATTGAGGTTTCATTTTTTTGGTAAGTAAGTCAGTTAAATTAGAAATATTCATTCAGCAAGCATATGGGTGAAGGTCGATTCGTCCGTTATATTTCAAAGGTTCAACGGGGAAATATAATTAAAAACTTAGGCATTGAATTTCGTCTAGCCTATAATAATTATGGACTTTAAAAAATCTGTATAAAACATATGTGTGTTATAAAACGTAAATTAAAACTGCCCTAGGTGATGATAAATGTTGATACATATTCTCAAATGGTGTTATGCCATTGAAAATGTAGTAAAAATATATTTATAATTAATTTATATACATTTGAAGCGTTTTATGACGCCCGATCCGTGCAGGGGCGGAGAAAGAATACTAACCTCTGTGGCCGGGGTCAGCCTGTCGTAAAAGGCGACAAAACAACCCACCCTAGCTACGTGGTAGGGCCTCAAGCCCGTCTGGATGGCGACCACCTTTGGTCTTAAGTATGCCGCCATAATAACCTTGTGTTGTGTTTCGGCATTAGTGACCCAAGTTCCTGTACCCTTATGGGACAGCAGCGTGTTCGCGATGCCACTGGCGTTGCGGACACCTATAGGCGACGGTAACTGCTAAATTCTAAGCGGGCTGTCAGCCTGTCTGCTGTCCTACGCAATAAAAAAAAAAAAACCATTTCAGAAACAAAAAAATTTACGATACCGTTTAACCCTGCCTAAATAACGATACTTTTCCCATTTAATTAACATGGGATTTTTGCACTTTTATAGCAAATAATTTTTATTTCACTCATTATACTCTTTAACTTACCAACAATGCTCAATTCTGCTTCTATTATGATCCCTTTAGACCAGTGATTCCCAAAGTTGTCTATATCGACCCCTAGGGGTCTATGACAACTTGCAAGGGGTCTACGTCAGCGAAAAAAAAATTGGGGGTCCATGAAATGAAAATGGGGGTCCACGATAGTGGATCTCAACACATACACTGATAGTACCTCTTTACTTACATTATACTATCTTATAATATCAAAACATATACATTATTTATAAAAAAGTACCTATGAAGTAAAAAATTAATTTTATATTTATTTAATGTTACGTATATTTTACATAACAGATACAAAATTTTATTTTGAGTAGTTTTAATTTAAATTAAATTAATAAATGTATAAATTAACATGTGTTTTTACTTTAAGTTTTTAACACTAAACTTCACTACAGTTAGAAATTTACAGGAAATCAATATCAGGTAAGTAGGGGGTCTACCCAGCACGGAAAAACATGGCAAAGGGTCTACGACACAAAAAAGTTTGGGGAACTCTGGTCTAAAGGGATCATAATAGAAGCAGAATTGAGCATTGTTAGTAAGTTAAAGAGTATAATGAGCGAAATAAAAATTATTTGCTAAAAATTGCAAAAATCCCACGTTAATTAAATGGGAAAAGTATCGTTATTTAGGCAGGGTAAACGGTATCGTAAAATTTGTTTTTGTTTCTGAAATTGTTATTAGGTCAAAAAGAAACGATTTTGACGATACCCAAGTCGAAATAGCCAACTTGGTAAATAACGGACACCCTAAAACATATAGTATACAGATCACCACCACCACTTGAGCTGGCGAAAAATTCACCAATGCGTGTAGCAGAAATCGGAAAAAGATATTCTAAACTAATTTATTTCCGACCTAGAACTTTCAATAGTCTTTAAAACATCGATTAATTATAAACTTATACATACATAAATGTTTAATTGATTTATTAACCATCTGCGTTGGCAAGAAAGACTTGCCACGTCGTTTTTGTTTCTGCGACAAAAGCATCATTACAACGCAAGTGGTATAAAGCGGCGTGTAAATAAAGGCAAACTTACCGATACATGAGATTGAGCCCTTTAAGTTTTGCTAATTCAAATAAACTAGATTCATCTCTACTGTTCTTAGTTTCACTACCACTGTTCGATTTATATCTAAATGACAATCTAAATTTTTCCATTCTCATGACACTAGCACTGCATTCACACACCATACGCGCATGACAATTAAACGTTCACTCACCAATAGCTTATTTGCGCAATAATCTATTTATATAAACCAATACAGTATGTTTATAGTTTAGGATAAAAATATAATAATACTATTTCTATACAAATTAAATTAAAAAAACATATTTGGTATCGATTCTAGATTATATAACTGTAAGTTAAATATATATGTAAATATAAAAATTGAAACTTTGAAACATCAAAGTACCAAAAAAGTTTCTCTCTGCTGTTTACAGTATTAATCGATCAAGGGGTGCATTTTTAATGCAAGAGTTAAACACCCAGGTGTGTTTTCAAATACTTTTTTAATAAAAAAATATGAAAATCGAGTAACCATTTCATAAAAAAAATTAAATAAACCTTAAAACTTAACTGTCCAAGATAATTATTTCAAATAATTATAGACTGATAAAACATCTTTGGGAATATGTATTCCAATTTTTTTTTCGGAAAATCACCTGTTGATACCAAGTAATTTTTTTTCATTTTTTTTTTCATCTTAAAAACTCAAAAGTGGGACTTGTAACTAGCACTGTAAGATTGCTCGCCTATTACTGATAAAAAAACACGTTCCACTATTGCGGTTTTTGGTATAAATATACCATTTCATTCTAAGCTCAAATGATACAACATACCTTTGCAAAGGTATCACACTCGAAAACCAATTAGGAGGTTATGCGTTCGAATCCTGCACCGCTTAGGCAGTTTTTCTCGCCTAGTGTGCATATTATAAGCATTATGATGGTCACCAAGGCGAGGGAGGGAAGTAAAAAATATCAACAACAGGTCACGTGGTATCCAGTAGGCAAAGGCGTATAGTTCGGGCATTTAACTGTAGGTAGTCAAGATCTCTAAGGGATTATTGTAAATACAATTAAATATACAGGGACAATTCACACAGCGCCATCTAGTCCCCAAGCAAGCAGCAAATCGCTTGTGTTATGGGTACTGATATACTTTTTTGGAAATTAATATTTTACACATAAACACCCACGACCCCCGCAGTACTTGGAAAATTGCGTCAGCCTTTGCGCCACAGAAACAGTCATTCTAAGAAGGATATTTCTAAGACCCTGTTTCTTCGATCTCTGGTTATTATACGTAAATGGTTTTCCCTCTAGAACGCAAGCTTATAATGTACCATTCATCCATATCCATAATAAAAATAGAATTTAATAATCAAAGCAAACATGTTTTCGCCGTGCAGGAGCGGAGTAACAATATTACCTACCTCTGCGGCCGGAGTGGGCCTGTCGTAAAAGGCGACATAACAACCCTAACTACATGGTAGGGCCCGCCGTCTAGACCTATAAGTATTCCCACATAATAATCTTGTTGTGTTCCGGCATTAGTGACCCAAATTCGTGTACCCCTATGGGACAGCAGCGTACTCGTGGTGCCCCTAGTATCGCAAACACCCTCCGCAGTAAAAAAAAAAACACTTACTAATAAATAGGAATAATAATATTGAAATACTCAAGTAAATACAAACAAGAAAACAAGTAAATTAAAACATCATGTATAAAATAACAACTGGTTGAAATCAGTGACAGGCGGGGTTTAAATGACGGACAGGGTTTTCCTTATGATGACTTGTAATACAATTAAATTAAAATATATTAATTTGTAGGATGGAAGGACATTTTACAAAAGCTAAGACCAGGTTTTGGCGCAAAGAATAAATCAGCTGCTACTATGAGGGTAGATTGAATAGCTTGTGGCGCGCATCGGTTCACACCGTTCGCCATCATATTTGAGCAGGAAAATACCGTTATGCGCGGACGCCACCCTCTGCTGTCTGGAGAAGCTCATCCGATCGCTTACGACAGTCAAACGTCCACCGCGCGCCAAGACGGAAGGCTGCGCGCTCGCCTCATAACCGGCCGCGCGCCCGCCATATAATTGACAATCGCAAAGACCGTTAGTTTTAGCATATATCGTATTGTGACGAACTGTCTATATATACGTACTCTCTTGACTCTCTAATTATAGTGTTGTAACTTTTACTATTATAACTATTGACAAATTGACAATACAGTGCCTCTTTAGAAATTCCTTTGTTTAATTTCTGTCTTTAGTGTTATTGCTTTCCTAAATGTGGGTTGGAACACGTACAGGACAAGCTCTTTAGAGAGTAAAGACCGTGTTGCAGCGGCTCTACGTGCAGGGGCGAAATAAGAATACTGAAAATGCGGTCGAGGGCGACCTGTCGTATCAGACGGAAAAACAGCCCTAGACAGGCGGTAGGGACCCAAGCCCGACTGGATGGCAACCATCACTGGTTTCTAAATATGCCACCATAATAACGTATGAGTAACAGAACAATTGCTAATACTATCATCATATAAATGTCAAAAAGAGTATACATAAAGGGTATATAGTGGGTAAAGGGTATAATTATAAAGGTATATCTACTAAAAGTAAACAAAGATTAGTACCATGTTTTGGTAGGTACGTGATAACTCAGAGAGATCACTGGTATGTGGTTTTTATCCGTGCAGGGGCGGAGAAAGAATACTAACCTCTGCGGCCGGGGTCGGCCTGTCATAAAAGGCGACAAAACAACCCACCCTAGCTACGTGGTGGGGCCGCAAGCCCGTCTGGATGGCGACCACCTTTGGTCTTAAGTGTGCCGCCATAATAACTTTGAGTTGTGTTCCGGCATTAGTTACCCAAGTTCCTGTACCCTTATGGGAAAGCAGCGTGTTCGCGATGCCACTTGTGTTGCAAACTTCCACAGGCGACGGTAACTGCTAAATTTGAAGCGGGACTGTCTGCAGTCCTACAGCAATAAAAAAAACGTAACCCACCAATCCGCCTTGGACAAGCGTGGCAGATGTACTGTCCGTTCCCTATAAAGGGAGGCCCGAGCACAGCCATGGGATGGGATGGGCTGTTTTATACTGTTCTACTTAAAAAAAACGCGATTAAACACAACCGTAAAAACGATCTATTAAGAGACTACTTCCACAGGCATGCAGGTCATTCCTAACAGATACGGCTTACTGAAAAACTATGATGTCGAAATGTCAATTCAAATCTAACATTGACAGTAACTAAAATGTTCTTGTGAACTTTGCAATAAAATTAGCGACGGTCAATGAACCAACCGTGGCAAAATAAGTTCCAACAACACTTGTAAAAACAAAAATGTTACCGTTCGCTAGGCAAATCTAACAAATTAATTAAAGCTATTAAGATTGACTGCGGCAAAGAATTAGGTCAGACTGATAAGTCCATTATCAGATTAAATATCGAGCCTCGGTCTTATTGATGCGTAGAACATTAAATGGCTAAAACTATTAGCCACACGCAATGGCCGAATACTTATTACTGACAATCACAACATTTTCAATGTTAATATTAACTTTACAAAAGTGAATCGCTATAACAATCTACTACAAAGCCATATCGCTAGAGTCTGACAGACGGATGCAAATTGTAATCACGATGATAACTTCTCTCTCTCTCTCTTTCTCACTCTGCCGTCGTTCCCTCATGGCTGAGGATTGTGGTCAGCACTGTATGTGGACATCGGTGCTATGGTGCACCTTGATTTAATAATATGCCTTCACTGGTGCCTACCCGTTGTCTCTGACGACCCCGCACAATTTGGATGAGATTATAGGGCCTTTATTTGATCGCACCATCTAGATTGAAGACCGTCCGCGGGCTCGTTTATCGACGATGACTGCAACGTCGCCAAAGAACAACACTGGTCCTATGAGTGCCTTACTGACTTAGCCTCTCTCTTGGTCGTATATCACTCTCGAATGTCCCCCTGTATATCGCTCCACTTTGTATCTGTTTTGACAGTGACATCTTGAAAACTATACATAGATACACGCAATGGCCGAATACTTATTACTAACTTTCACAACATTATCCAATTATATTTGACAATGTATACCATAGACTTAAATTACATATGGTAAAAATAAAAATATAATATGACATCAGACATAAAGTGAAGAACATTATTACTACGTATTACGTACGTCCAAGGAGGGGAGAGGGTCAGGAAACGATTAGCCAAGGTTCGTTTCACAATTTTCTGAGAGAAGCAACCTAGGAAGTCAAAGAATTGCGTCTTCAGCGAAGATTTTGGCGTTGTACTCTTATACAGCTAGACTAATAAGGCTTCAAATTTTCTTTAACTTTATTATTTCGGTTCTTTGGACAATCGAATGAATTTATCTATATTTTCTCTCAAAACTGAGGTTCATATTTTATGCCAGTTTTTCATGGTTTACTTGAAATTTTGTATTTAAAGGGGGATTCTTTATTTCTACTTCAATAAAATTGGTCTTTAAACATGATTTCACTACAACTATATTCTAATCCAATTAATTTCGTGGGGCTAATTACTGCACAAGGCGTCGAAAAGTAGGTAATCCAAAATCTATCAAATCTATCATTATCGTCGATGCTTTGTTAAACGAGAATAAGTATTTTAATAACTCAAACTCAATTTTTTTATTCAGAATAAGTTTCTAGCTAGAACATTTTTTGATAGTCAAATATGTGTAATTGAATATTATTTATAACTAGCTGCCCCGACTGACTTCATTCTGTCATAGGTTATTAGATGGCGCAGTCACAAAACAAAATATAAACTATTTTGATGCTAATGATTGTTGAATCTGTATGCTTTATACATAGTAGAATGTATACACTTCGTTGTGAACTTACAAATTTCAACTCTCAAATTACGCCATATTCATAAGTTGGGAAAGAAAATAGGTCATCTTAACAATGATGATTGACTATCAACACAAAAAGTTTCTGTTACGTCGAAGTAACGCGTAACAGATGTTGAGTGAGAAGGGTTTAGTTTATTTAGCCTGTTTACTGATAAATATGGTATTAATAAGACGGCACAGTTTAATAAGATCGGATCGACTGAGGCAATGACAATCTATGACAAAATTCACATTTATAGCATTGCTAACGTATTTCTATCTTATAAATGATTTGAGGAATCCATACTAATATTATAAATGTTAAATTAACTCCGTCTGTCTGTTACGTTTTCAGGCCTAAACCGCTGATGCAATTTTGATGACTTTCGGTATAGAGGTAGATTAGATCTTGGAGGACACAGGCTGGCTACTTATTGTCGCGAAAATGACTTTTTTGGTAGAACATTTGCCGGGTCAGCTAGTGTTTTATAAAAAAACATTCGAACTTGAAACGAAACCTGGCAATACGAAATTGAAAACTAGCGGGATATGTATTGTTATTTATTATCTATTAAATAGATAAGAATATAATAAGAATAGTCTACGTGGTAGGGCCTCAAACCCGTCTGGATGGCGACCACCTTTGGTCTTAAGTATGCCGCCACAATAACCTTGTGTTGGGTTCCGGCATTACTGACCCAAGTTCCTGTACCCCTGTGGGACAACAGCGTATTCGCGGTCGCCTGGCATTGCAAACACCCATAGGTGACGGTAACTGCTTACTATTAAGTGCGTACTAATCGACAGTAAAAAAAAAAGGTATTAAGAATTTACGACGAGCTTTTGTGGCGATATAAAAATTACTTACAGCACCTACACACGGGCAAGCAGACATAAGTTCAACGTACGTTCTTTAACATCGATTGGCGTCTGGCTCGCGGCCAAAACACTTTAATATAATCTACCGAGTTATCCTACTTCCTTAAATAGATAAGTCAGTGGGTAAGAATCAATTGTTTTAACAGTAAAAGTTATAATAGTTGCTGTGTAAATATCCTGCCATTTACAAAGAAAAACATGATCAAGGTTAATATGTTAAATGTCATGAGGGACACCATGTGTTGGATATCATACTTTACCCAGGGCCACACAAATATATCAAGAAATCATTGACAACACAAGGATCGATTCTGAAGTACATTGTCATCAGCTGGAAAAACTGAATGACTCATTCTAACAGAAAAGGCCAGAATTGATCAACAGAAAAGGTGTGATGTTCCAACAAGATAAACAGAAACTTCATACAAGTTTGGTAATTCCCCAAACACTTTTACAGCTTGAATGAGATGTATTGCTACACCCACCATATTCTCCAGATATGGCACCTTCGGACTATTATTTGTTAAAAAAATGTTTGACGGTAAAACCACTCAAGTGAGGAGATCGAAAATCACCTGGACTAGTCTTTTGCCAGCAAAGCAAGGTATTCGACGTACTGTCAGACAGCATCAGAAACTCACATGAGTAGCCCCCGTGGTTGCTCATGTATGCTGTATCGCGCTGGCGGATGCGGACAGGGGTAAGTTTGTGCAACGCGTGAAGGCGTGGAGTCGCTTAAGAACGGTGGTCTAAACCTCAATGTGGCGAAGACCGAGTACTTGGCCTGCAACTCCACAGATCTCACACCCGTTCGCATAGGCGGCGACACGGTCGAGCGCACGGACCAAGTGAAATACTTGGTCCGACCACTACTAAATACATATTTTATTACCATGTAACATGTACTTATATTAAAATATTGCAAATGAACATATTTCTATATTTGAACATTGTCTATGGTAAGCAGTGGCTTAATGGAGTGCCATTTGTTAAGAGTTTTTATGTATAGTTCTAATTTTAAAAGAATAAAGATTGAATTGTAATTGACAAAGAATGACATTTAGAGATATACCTAGTCAGGTCATAAGTATTGTCACACAGTAAAAACTTTTCTTTTAGAATGCTGGCCACAAAAAAGTTTATTGAATTAGAATTTCGAATTGTTCATGAAAATAAAAATGTATAACTTTTAGAATTTTACTCATTTTTAAACATGGAGTGGACGCTTAAAGAAGACCGTGTTGCAGTTATTGCGTTGCATCGGTGCGGTTACGCGCCAATTCAAATTTTGAACATACTGAAAAATTTGAATATTACCAAAAGATTCGTTTATCGTACCATCAAACGATACAATGAAGACTCTAGTGTAGATGACAGGTCAAGAAGTGGTCGCCCTCGGTCTGTTAGGACTCCAGCAGTGATAAAAGCTGTGAAGGCACGAATTCAAAGAAATCCCAAACGTAAGCAGAAACTGTTGGCCCTTCAGATGGGGTTAAGCAGAACCACGGTGAAAAGGGTGTTAAATGAAGACTTAGGGCTTCGGGCATATCGAAGAAAAACAGGACATCGTTTGAATGCTCGTCTAATGGACCTGAGACTGAAGAGATGCCGCGCTTTGTTGAAGCGGTACGCGGGAAAAAAATATCGGGAAATTCTTTTTTCGGATGAAAAAATGTTTACCGTAGAAGAGAGCTACAACAAACAAAATGATAAGGTGTACGCACACAGTAGTGAAGAAGCGAGCAACCGTATTCCGTGTGTCCAACGAGGTCATTTTCCATCCTCGCTCATGGTATGGTTGGGAGTTTCTTATTGGGGCTTAACAGAGGTACATTTTTGTGAGAAAGGTGTAAAAACGAATGCTGTTGTGTATCAAAATACAGTCCTGACGAACCTTGTGGAACCTGTTTCTCATACCATGTTCAATAACAGGCACTGGGTATTCCAACAAGATTCGGCGCCAGCTCATAGAGCGAAGAGCACACAAGACTGGCTGGCGGCGCGTGAAATCGACTTCATCCGGCACGAAGACTGGCCCTCCTCCAGTCCAGATTTGAATCCGTTAGATTACAAGATATGGCAACACTTGGAGGAAAAGGCGTGCTCAAAGCCTCATCCCAATTTGGAGTCACTCAAGACATCCTTGATTAAGGCAGCCGCCGATATTGACATGGACCTCGTTCGTATTGCGATAGACAACTGGCTGCGCAGATTGAAGGCTTGTATTCAAAATCACGGAGGTCATTTTGAATAAACTTTAATGTCATATGAATCTATGTTTTGTTAAGTTCATTTTGGTATATGAATGGTTACATAATTAATAAACTTGTTACAATTATTTTACATTAAACATGTGACAGAATTTATGACCTGACTAGGTACATATTGTCTCACTCTGCTAATACATTCATTTGTTATTATATATTATACCTAGTCAGGTCATAAATTCTGTCACATGTTTAATGTAAAATAATTGTAACAAGTTTATTCATTATGTAACCATTCATATACCAAAATGAACTTAACAAAACATAGATTCTTATGACATTAAAGTTTATTCAAAATGACCTCCATGATTTTGAATACAAGCCTTCAATCTGCGCGGCCAGTTGTCTATCGCAGCACGAACGAGGTCCATGTCAATATCGGCGGCTGCCTTAATCAAGGATGTCTTGAGTGACTCCAAATTGGGATGAGGCTTTGAGCACGCCTTTTCCTCCAAGTGTTGCCATATCTTGTAATCTAACGGATTCAAATCTGGACTGGAGGAGGGCCAGTCTTCGTGCCGGATGAAGTCGATTTCACGCGCCGCCAGCCAGTCTTGTGTGCTCTTCGCTCTATGAGCTGGCGCCGAATCTTGTTGGAATACCCAGTGCCTGTTATTGAACATGGTATGAGAAACAGGTTCCACAAGGTTCGTCAGGACTGTATTTTGATACACAACAGCATTCGTTTTTACACCTTTCTCACAAAAATGTACCTCTGTTAAGCCCCAATAAGAAACTCCCAACCATACCATGAGCGAGGATGGAAAATGACCTCGTTGGACACGCGGAATACGGTTGCTCGCTTCTTCACTACTGTGTGCGTACACCTTATCATTTTGTTTGTTGTAGCTCTCTTCTACGGTAAACATTTTTTCATCCGAAAAAAGAATTTCCCGATATTTTTTTCCCGCGTACCGCTTCAACAAAGCGCGGCATCTCTTCAGTCTCAGGTCCATTAGACGAGCATTCAAACGATGTCCTGTTTTTCTTCGATATGCCCGAAGCCCTAAGTCTTCATTTAACACCCTTTTCACCGTGGTTCTGCTTAACCCCATCTGAAGGGCCAACAGTTTCTACTTACGTTTGGGATTTCTTTGAATTCGTGCCTTCACAGCTTTTATCACTGCTGGAGTCCTAACAGACCGAGGGCGACCACTTCTTGACCTGTCATCTACACTAGAGTCTTCATTGTATCGTTTGATGGTACGTTAAACGAATCTTTTGGTTATATTCAAATTTTTCAGTATGTTAAAAATTTGAATTGGCGCGTAACCGCAACGATGCAACGCAATAACTGCAACACGGTCTTCTTTAAGCGTCCACTCCATATTTAAAAATGAGTAAAATTCTAAAAGTATACATTTTTATTTTCATGAACAATTTGAAATTCGAATTCAATAAACTTTTTTGTGGCCAGCATTCTAAAAGAAAAGTTTTTACTGTGTGACAATACTTATGACCTGACTAGGTACATTATACTCAGTGGCGGGTTTGCCCTAAGGCCCATAAGGCCCGTGCCTAGAGCGGCCAATCATGACAAAAAATTCACTGATAAATATTCTAAAGGCTCACGCACATTATGGTGGGCCTGCACTGCATAGTATAACAATAATCTTCCTAAATCACTTATTACATAAATCTTATCCTCTATGAGAATAAACCTGTAATCTATACAAATAAATAAAATTGGAGGGTCTGTTTGTCATATTAAAATAACCGCTTTTTACTAAGTGCATTCAGACATATACACGGTACATATACCGAAACAACCAACATTTTTTACAATTTTTGTCCATCTGTCTGTCTGTCTGTTTGTTCCAGCTAATCTCTGAAATGGCTGCACCGATTTTGACAGAACTTTCAGTGGCAGATAGCTGATGTATCAGAGTAACTTAGGCTATTTTTATTTTAGAAAAAAAAAAATAGTTTTTGTTAAAAATGATAAGTTTCGAAAATTTTATATTCCAATTTAAGTTGATTTATATCATCAATCATATTATGAAACTAGCTGTGCCCGCGACTCTGTCCGTGTGTAATAGTGACTTTGAGCAACATTTTTGGATATATCTTATGGTATATTTTAGATTGCAAACCCTATACCTTAAAATATAAATAAATGAAATATGCAAACGGTCAGTGTTATCGATGCAACTGTTATGCCATATAAGTAGTTTTTGTTAAACATGATAAGTTTCGGAAATTTTTTATTCCAATTTAAGTTGACCTCGATTTATATCATCAATCATATGAAATAGGGTTCAGCTTAGGCTGGACTATGTAGGTTGAATTTCCAATTTAAGTTAACCTCAGATTTATGTCATCAATCATATGAAATAGGGTTTAGCTTAGGCTGGACTTTGTAGGTTCGAACCTATGTATTCGGAGGTGCATGGCGTAACAGTTGCATTCGATAATACTGACTGTTTGCATATTTCATTTACCTATATTTTAGGGTTTATAGGGTTTGTAATCCAAAATAAACCATAAGATATATCCAAAAAATTCTGCCCACAGTGACTATTCCACACGGACGGAGTCGCGGGCACAGCTAGATAAATAAATAAAACCAGTTTAAATATTTTATTCAAATGTGCAATTATCCCTGAAACCACGGAAAATATTAGAAACTAGCAGATATTATAGTTAACTAAATTTCTAAATCGATTTCGATAAAAGTTGGCAAAAAAGTAAATTCATTATGTACTCAATATGATAGGTGCTGAGAAGGGGGTGGCTGGTACTTACTACATGGCCTAGGGCGGCCAAGACTGCAAATCTGCCACTGATTATACTCTAAAGAAAAGTCATTTTTATTGCTTCCACTATGTGCCGCCTTCTTCACACCTTCTAACACCATTTCTAAATTCAAAAACTCCTTTCCAATATTTTATTTTATATACATAAATTAATACTTTTATTCTAAACCAACAGTTCATTAATAAAAACCTAACTCTTATTAAAGAAAACCTTTTTTATCAACCATTTATGACACTAAATACATTTAATGCTCTTAAAAAATATGAAAATAAGTTGCACAAAACAATGATTTACATAATCGTTTATTTATTACACCAAGTTTTAGTGTACTCAAAAAAATTACAAATTCTTAGAAGCATTACACTGACCTTGTAATAGTGGTTACCAAGAATGACTATGTGATAAATCATACCCATAGCGAACAAACAAGAATAAATCTTGAAAAATATATCGTTATAAAAATCATAGATAATTTGATAAACAAAAAATACCGATAACAATACACCATTGTTGATAAAAGATAACGATCTTTGGCTACATTTTCTACCCTTAATTACGCTAAACAAAGGATATTAAAAAGAACATAGAGAATAAATCATCTACTTCTATTAGCATAGAATAAATGATCAAGTATTCCTTCATGAATTATGTTAAATGTACCTACCTAGTAAAAGGACCACTCCTTTTGGTAATTTGGCCGAGTATTTTCTCAACTGTATATCTGTCGCCCTCACGCGCCGCATCTAACAACTCTTGACCCTTTCCCATGGCCCGTCAATATAACTTTTCACACATAAAAATAACACAAATCTGGTCAATTTTCATTTTTTTACACTACAAATCACTCACAACACTACAACTTCATTGATCGCGACGCCATGTTGAAAAATTTGACATATAATTTGACAGAATCTGTAACACCGTACATAGAAATCGGCTGAACCTTTTAGACCGATACGCGTCCAGCTTTTAAGTCCAATCATTTTTAAGAAATGCTTATGTATATTATGTGGTTCAAAATTGCTTTTTAGATAATTACGTTACAACTAAATCTATTAAAATCGTGAGCTGCAGCTGGATGAGTAAAGATTTCATATGATGGTTTTCTGGTTTGGGTGAAGGTACATAAATTTGTTAGTATTATTTGTCATAAGACATTATTAAAATTTAGTTTTCGCAGGAAACTGTCTTATAAATAATTATCCACGGCGTGAACAACACGAAACATTCCCCTGAATGCGGTATACTTTTCATTTTTTAAGCAATATTTTAGTGAGTAAAGAATATAATATTTTAAAAGTCAAAATATTTTTAAGCTTCATGACACACTTGTTTTCCTTACGAACTGTGCAAACATTGGAAAATTTAGATTATGAAAAAGAAAATACAAACGATGCACGATGTTTTATAACAGGAGGCACTAGACTAGAAGTTGCATTAAACATCGTAACAGGGTTGACACTTGACATTGAAGTTTTGATCCGTAAAGTTATAGCTGTCATTTTTCTTATCACTGATAATTAGTCTGTTGCCAGAGTTATCAGTGTAGTGTGTTGAAACTGTGTTGTGATGTGTAATATTTACATGATTTAAATTTGTTGTCGCTGTTTTGAGTTAATTGAACCTCAATACATTATTGCCTTTGATTGTATATAATAAAAATATATCATTATTTAAATGTTTAAGATACGAACTTTCGCTTTACGTAGTTTATGATCAGCTTTCAGGTTTTACAAAGTTAAATAACCAAAATAGTGCACTTTTCTCACAAAGAAATTGAAAAAGTAGACATGTTTATTCAAACATTATTAATGTTTATGTTTTTCAAATTCACAGTTAGTTCTCAACGTAAGTTTATTGCAATAAATATTTTGTATGTACCTATCATGAATAAATTAGTTTTTATCATTTATTTTACGAAATTGTATCATGAACATATATTTAGATTAATTATAGATTTATTTATTACATTAATTAGTGACGACCTTATGGTGTAACGGCTAACGCACACCGGTACGCTTGCAAGGGCACGGGATATATGTATTTATTTACAAAAAAAGTATGTAAAGTATGTATGTAATATATCAGTTGTCTAGTACTCATAACATAAGTGCTATGCATTTGAGTTTATGACTAGATGATGTTGTGTGAAATTATGTATATTAAAAGAAAAAGTTTTTTATAGGAATTATAATTATATAAAACAAATATAAATAACTGCCACAGACCAGCTGTGAAGGTATATAGAGAAAAATCCTGCATACCATGATCACCAATATGTGTAATCCACCAATCAGCCTTGGACAAGCATGTGGGTACACTGTCAGTTTCCTTTAGGAGGAATTGTGAGGCTAGCAGTGGAATTTAGGCTGTTATTATTTATTATTAAAACAGGAGAAATGGTTTTGTCTACATAAGAGTACAAATAAAAAACAGATCACATTCAATTATTGTAAGATATTTATGGTGTAATAAACTTTTCAATGAATTTAAGATACACATATACTTTACTAATGACTTTGTAGACTGGACAGATAATTCACCCAATGCCATCTAGACCTAAAGTAAGTAGTGTGTGTTAAGTTACATGTGTTAAGTTACTAGACAACTGATATACTACATATATACTTTTTTTGTAAATATACATATAGTATACATAAACACCCAGACACGAGACAGGAATCGATTCTGTGACGTCAACAAGCATAGCAAAGTGTGTTAGCCATTACGCCATGGAGGTTGTCATTATATTGCCATTAACTTAACTACTAATTTTTTTCTCCAAAATGAATGTAAATGTTGGTTAACATGTTATAAATATCAAATAATACTACAAAAAAAGAACGCACAGGAGTTTGATTCACCCTTTCTTCTCTAGCCTTTTGTTTTAGTAATTACTTATTAAATTTACACTGCAATTATTCCAATTATTATGAACTGTTTAGAGCAGTTCTTATTGCTAATATAGTATATATTTCACCGAATTTGGTCATATCATCATCATCTTTGCGTTAAGTCCCGGTTGCAGCCCAAACTCTCGCTTCGGCGCCCGGGGTCCGCTTTCCGACTTTTTCTTCTCCACTTCGCACGGTCTTCAGCATCCCTGGTAGTGAGCCCATTGGCACGCATTTCACCCTTTATGACGTCAAGCCAGCACTTTTTGGGTCTACCCCTCCTGCCGGGGCCCGGTGGAGGCAGCATGGCCAGATATATAGTAAATTAGAAGTGTATAAAAGAGCAATATATTTCTGAGAAATAACATTTTTCTCCCTAATATCTATAGTCTCATTGTATATTTAATTTAATGGTGAGGTTGTAGAGGCTTTCAAATAGAGCTTCCTGAACTAGATTAAGTCTAACATTTGGGCATAATAAAAGTAACCCGTGGGTATCAATCTTCACAACATTCATTGCTTATTCTTAGTGAACTGCACATAAGAAAAAGTTGATAGATAACAAAACTATTGTAAACCAAACTTCAAAACTATAGAAAACTAATTACAAAAATAATATTTTCTATTTCAGTTAGTATTCTTACTTGTCCCTTGCATGGAAAAAATTCTACTTAGATATGATAGGCCTTACCGCTATAGAGTGATCTGACTTAACCAGTACACCATATCTCTAGGCATCAAAATGAAAGCATTGTGTGATGACGTAACATCTTTGCAATGCTGCACTCTTACTGATAGTGTTAGTGATAGGATCCAATTCAAAGGACCTGGTATTTCTCAAGAGCAATGTGTGCAGGGGATGGGTAGTGGAATTGCTTATATTCTATGTTGTTAACTGCAATAATGATTTTGAATTTTAGATTCCTAAAAATTTACAGGTAATACTGTAATTTTTATTAGAAATTAAATATGTTTTTCTTTTTCAGTGATAAATGTAACAATACCCCTCAACGAAAACTCAACACTGCTATATGGTGACTTTTTAACCTTAAATCGTACTTCAATTATCCATATTAACTTTGAAAATATTAGACAGAAATTATCTTTCATTATATTCCAAGTACATAGCCATTTATATAATGTGACTGTATATAACAACTCTTTATCATATAAACCGGTAACTGGAACAAATGTGGGTTTCTATTCACTAGTGAATTCATTGGATACATATTACATACAGAATTTTGGTCCTGTTAATTTAAAAGTGTATGTTGCGGTTCATGGATACGGGATATCAGGTAATGTTTCCTTCTCTAAGCTTATTTTAAATATTGCTTATGTCATGTGTGGAGGCAAATGTGATTTATCCTCATATGTTCATGCCATTGTTTCCTTTATGTGCTTCAATAACAATTTTAAAATGTTATTTTTATGGGTGATTCTACAACAAGCTTTCGAGTACATAGAGGATACGGCCAACGAGAAAAGTTACAGTTTTTTCATGAAATATGATAGTCTGATTATATGTTTTTAACATATAATCAGACACCATAACATATTACTTGTTTTTTTCTAAAAGAACGTTTCACTTACAAAAACACCTACATAATATGTAAATTAACTTACCATTGTACCTTCAATAAATAATAAAATATTATTTTATTGATACTAATTAAGTATACTAGCTCTTCTTAGGTGTTAATCAGTCTTGGATAGTCATGATAATTTTCATATTGCATATACCTATGAGCTTTGGTCACATTCTGTATACGGTTCATTAAATGAACATGTTTTAATTATATTAGAAAATGAGAAATACAATTAATTAATAATTATTAAAGTTTGCCTACATGAACAAAAAAAATTAAAGGCACTCTCTTGCCTCCATGAACAAAAAATTAATTCAAAATAACATAAAAAAACTCGACGACCTCGGTGGCGTAACGGATAACGCACTTCGGTACGCTTGCGGGGGTCACGGGTTCGATTCCCGTCTCGCGTCTGGGTGTTTATGTATAATATGTATTTATTTACAAAAAAAAAGTATATAAGTAGTATATCAGTTGTCTAGTACCCATAACACAAGTGCTATGCTACTTAGTTTGGGACTAGATGGCGCTGTGTGAATTGTCACAAATAATTATTATATTAATATTATTATTATAAAAAAATAAAGGCACTTTCTTGCCTCCAAGAACAAAAAATAAAATTAAAATACATAAGCTTTCTCAAACACATTCACAGACTTTTTGAAGGAGTAAAACATTCTCTGCCCTTTCAAAATAATATTTGTCATAGGGAGTGTCTGGACAACCTGATCTTCTGAGATGTATGAAATATCTTGTTCATCAACTTTAAATAATCTTCTGGTTTTGTCTCCTATTTTACAGAAAACTACCTGTATCTCGCCATTCATTTTTTTGAGCTTTAATGTTCCATGACACCTGATGGACACGCAAAGTACCGGGAAGAGTTTTTATGTGTTCTTTAGCACTAGCAAGCAAAGCTTATTTTTCTAGGATATTGTTGTCGTCAATAACGAAAACATTGATGCTGGAACAGTGTTTCCGAATAGCATCGGACAAATCGCTCAGAGATGCTATATCTTTGCCACTAGCCACCAATCGGTCAGTTGTTCTATTGCAAACAGCACCGACACCATCAGGAGCCCCCTTACCGTGTCCCGCTTCATGGTAATTCCAAGTAAAGTGTTTAAGGTTTGGGTAGAATTCTGTTAAATGATTGACAAGAAAGTAAAACATGTAACTGTTACGATACTGTTTTACATCCATCGCTCCAAAAATGGAGGATATACTTTGCGTGGTAAGCGGTTCAACATTGGCTGTAAGTGTGCCCATATAGCTGGAGACGAATGTAACAGATTTTCTGACTTCGAACAATAGCATGTAGTCTTTACTTCACCCTAAACCTCGGCTGCGTATTTAATTAATTAATTTTCACTAAAGTCCATATGAATAACGACTTATTTTTCTGTTAAATTAGTCTTCTTAATTTTAAAAGCAGAATGTTGGTGGACTATGTTCAGTTCATGATAAAGGAAATATTCCAAATTACATTCTAACTCGTAATCAAATCACGAGGATAAATCTGAATCGACTTTTTCAAATATTTAGTCACCTTTCTTGCCTTAAACGTTTTCGGATCAGTTATGTTGGTAGAGACGGATTCCCACTTTTTGTAGACAATTTAAATACTATTATCAAATTCCTTGTATTCGAGTCCTTTATTTTTACAAGTTGCAAAAGATTTTTTGCTCTATCTATTGCAACAAATTATATGAGGTAGATTTTTATGCTTTGATGTAGTTGTAACTTTGGTTTGGAATAGAGCCGTAAGAATCAGATCCATATTAGTATGTGTAACGCACAAACAAGTGTTATGTTTGTCACAAAACGATTGTATTATCCAAAATGGCTTTAGGCGACAGAATAGAGAATATGAGATCGTGATATTGTATTTGTTCATGAAAGACATGTGGAGATTTCTTAGAGTATCCAAAAGAACTCTCTTTTATTTCCGGTCTCCTTTCTTTGTCACATAATCTCTTTTGCCAGCACATAACCTCGTATTAAAGTCATTTTCAAGAAAAGATATAACTTTATTCTTCATTGCTTCATAACTTGCTTTAGCTTTTCTTTTTTTTCTATTAATTGCTTTTCCAAATCTTAAAGGTTTCATATTTTTTTCGTTCTGTAATATACCATATTTTTTCACCAGTTGTCCGCTTATCATTCTTTTTTCTTTCTCGTTTGGGAGAGCAAAATAATTTTCTTTTAATTATTGAGTGAGCACTTCTGCTAACAGCAAATTTTTCTTCACTGGGTCTCTGGCACGTGGATCCTGGGTCTCTGGCACATCACTTGTACTACTTTGCTATGAGGAATAAGTTTTTCAGGCTTTCGTTTTTTATAAAGTGCTAAACTAGTCTAGTTTATTTATAGTCTCGTCTTTTTTATTAATTAAATATTTTTGTCTTCTAGCTCGGTCTGATTTAAATTTAGCTGTAATTCTACGAAAACTACTTTGCGGCATCTGATGATCAACACCTGGAATTGATGGTCTTGCTGCTATATTAGTTACATTTTGAAGAGTAAGTCGTTGCCTACGCTCTCTTGCTTTTTTTCCAAATCTTTTTCGCCTTACGATGGTCTCTAGGAGTCATTTGTTCAACAGTTTTGATGATTCCTTTCTCCTTCTCTTTTAAATAATTTTCTTTTTGCTTTTGCAATTCATACTTTTCTGGATCATTTTTAATCTTTTGCTATCGTAGCCTCTCTGCTTCACGTTTCTTCTGTAATCTTTCTTCACGTGTTAACTTTTTCTGTGGTGCCATAATCTGTAATAATGAGAGTAATATAATAACAATATTTTTTTATCATAACATTTTAATTTGTAATAATCATTTAAAACACACGTTGATAGAATTTAGCTAAATCTGCGTTTGTAATAACATCTTATGATGAATATTATCTCCTCTGGTCAGTGACTATCTCCTTGACATCTTGACAGGGGAAATACCGCAGGGGAAAGACGTTTTATTGACAAATTCAATGTTTTAACTGACTAAATTATTTTTTAGTTTAATTCTATATATCACTTTCATTATTACTGAATTGTTTGATAAACACAGTAAGTGCAAGTAAATTAAATGAATATTATAAGTTTTATGACTTACCACCGCACGATTGCGTCGCAAAAACCAAAAAATGGCGGCACTTCAACGGCTTTCGCGTTTAGTATTGCTAACTTCACGCCCATAGATGTCCTTGAGCGGTACTTCCAATATAGCCGTCCTTGAATTTATGTTTGAATTTGCGGAACGAAATGCCAGGGTAGATACACAAAAAAGCGGGACAAAAGTTAATTTTAAAAATTAATTCTAATTAACAAAATTATTTTATTTTTATTATTTATTTTATAATTACTTAAATTACGATTAAACATACTTTAGTTAAGCATCTCATACCGGTACGAGGCGTCCGCATCGCCTTCGGGCCGTCCATGAATTATCTCGGACTGGTGCTCGACGGGCGATGGGACTTAGCGGCGCACTTAAAGCGCCTGGCGCCGAGGCTAGTTCGGGCGGCGGCGGGACTCCCGTTTGCTGCCGTATATCGGCGGGCCGGGCGCAGTGTGCCGTAGGCTCTTTGAAGGAACCGTGCGGTCGATGGCCCTTACGGGGCCCCGATCTGGGCGGATCGCCTGACGGCCAAAACGACGGCGCTGCTTCGCAGGCCGCAGCGCGTCCTCGCCGTCAGAGCGATAAGGTGTCCTTCGAAGCGGCCTCTCCCTGCTGGCCGGATCCCTACCGTGGGACCTCGAGGCCCGAGTCCTGGCGCTATTGTACCAGTGGCGCCGGGATGCGGCCGAGCGTGGCTCTCGCCCCGCGCCTCGCGAAGTGGAGGTAAAGCGAGTGGAGCTGCGCAATGAGGTGCTCATGGTGTAGTGGAAGGAGCGCCTCGCGCAGCCCAGCACGGGCCTCGCCACCATCGAAGCGGTGAGGCTCGTCCTGGTCGAATGGGGGGAAAGGTGCCACGGCGCCCTGACCTTCCGCCTGACGCAGGTCCTCTCGAGGCACGGTTGCTTCGGGAGGTACCTGTGTCGCATAGGACGGGAGATGACGTCGGTGTACCACCATTGTAGCGCGGGCGACGAGGAGGACACGGTGGACCACAATGTCGCCGTGTGCCCTGCGTGGCGCGAGAAGCGCCGCGCCCTCCTCGCCGAAATCGGCGTGGACCTATTGCTCCCGGCCCTGGTTCTGTCCGTGGTCGGGGGCGATTCTGGATGGACGGCCGTCACCTCCTTTCGCGAGGCAGTCATGTCCGCAAAGGAGGCGGCGGAGCGGGAGCGGGAGTTCACTACCACACTCCCCTCCCACCAACGCAGGCCACGTCGTCGGTGCTGGAGGGCAAGCAATGACCTCCGGCCGCCGTAGAAAGCGGCCGCGGGCGGCCCCTCGGGGAAGGACCCGCCGCCCGGACTATTGCCGCGAGGGAGACGGCCGCGTGTTGTTCCGCGGCTCCCCTCAACTCCTACAATACATGAGAGCGCCGGGGGGGATGAAACCCTGACCCCCTGGTGCCAACACTTTAGAAAAGGCTCGCCTTGAGACAGGGCGGGCCGGCGCCGGCCCGGGCCACGAGATCAGCAGACCACATATCCGTAGGCTCGGGCATAGGCGATAGGAGAACAGCGGCGTTTTTAGTGGGTAGTCGGATGACTGAACATCTTTCCCAGAATCCCACATATCCCTCGGTCCCCCCGGGCCGGGGGAACCCGTCAAGAGAGTTTTTTCCCTGAAACAAAAAAAAGCATCTCATACAAAAAGCATATGTATTGTTTGAAAGTTAAATTGAAACCAACAAGGGGACAGGCTAGGGTAAAGACTTTTTAAAAGACTGTTAGGAATTTCAGAAAAATTTTGTTTTAATTAAGCATTCAATCGTGATGTTTTTTTATGAAGTATATTAATATGATGTGATTTATTATAAAGAATAGCAGCATATAGAATAAAAAAAACTATATTAAACTGATTGTCGCTCAAGTTACCACTTATTGTAGAATCACCCTTCATCATCATTTCAGCCGGAAGACGCCCACTGCTGGACAAAGGCCTCCTCCAAAGATCTCCACGACGATCGGTCCTGAGCTGCCCTCATCCACCCTACCAACCTATTCCGGCGATCTTGACCAGATCATCGGTCCATCTTGTGGGGGGCCTACCAACATTGCGTCTTCCAGTACGTGGTCGCCAATCGAGGACTTTTCTGCCCCAACGGCCATCTGTCCTTCGAGCTATGTGCTCAGCCCACTGCCACTTCAGTTTTGCAATCATCCGGGCTATGTCGGTGACTTTGGTTCTCCTGCGAATCTTCTCATTTCTGATTCGATCTCGCAGGGAAACTCCAAGCATAGCCCTCTGAGCCCCTCCATTGCCCTCTGAGCGACCATGAGCTTTCTCATAAGGTCCATAGTTAGCGACCACGTCTGCGTTCCGTAAGTCATCACTGGCAACACACATTGGTTAAAAACCTTCATCTTGAGACACTGCGGTATTTGGGACGAAAATATTTTACGGAGCTTCCCGAACGCTGCCCATCCGAGTTGGATTCGACGAGTGACCTCTTTCACGAAATTGGACCTGCCTACCTGGATCGTTTGACCCAAGTAGACGTACTCGTCAACAATCAGCCTTATATTACCCATATGTTAAAAGCAATTGTAGTTGTTACTTGTTAAAGATTAGCCCTTATTTTTATGGTAAACGCCCAGGGAATAGTGTGAAAAAATGTCATCATGACAGGTTTTATCCAAGTAATTTAAGTAAATGTATTTATTATCAGAAAGAAATTGCATATAAAAATTGTACTTGAATTATTCATAATCATACACAGACAGAATCAGTTGTCAGGCACACATATCATCAAGGGTTGCAACTTCTTGCTTCTTCTTCCTGTCCCTATAATATGGCGTCGACACATGTTCTCTCTTTCAACTCTCCTTTGTTAGTCGTCATCTCAAAATTCACATCCTCATTCACTATATCATCTTTTATACAATCTAACAATCTTTTCTTTGGTCTACCCCTCCTTCCGTGTTCATCTACTTTCTTTTCTAGCATGTTCCTGGTTACATGACATTCTCATGCATTAAGAAGTTATTGCTTGACACATCTAAACTGTATTTTCAAGACAATTTTATTTTCAGATCCCATTCCTGGGGGGTGTAGTTTGACATCCTCTCGCCCAGTACCAACGATGCGAGTTCAAGAACGGAATAGCTATATATATGTGGATGTGGATCCTGCATATAGTATATATGATCCAACATGCTTATTGAATAATGGTACAACACTTGATTTTAAAATGATATACCTGCCAGAGAAGAACTTCGATGCGGATGCCTATTTCGATGGTATTAAGACAATGTTGACCCCATCAAAACTAAGATATCAGACTGTGGTATGTTTCTTTACTTTACGTTTAGAGGGTGTTGACTATTAATTTTACTGTGAAGCGGACATCGGACGGCAAAGTGAGTTTGGGTTACAACCGGGTATCAACTTTAAGATGATGATGAATGATTTTACCCCGGTATTTTTTTGATGAAAATAGTATAGGTTAGTACGTTTACGTAGTACGTTTGGTAGGGTTTAAGATAGGAATCTTAACATTCGGCACAAGTCCTTCACTTGCGAGGTTTAAAGGACCTGTGCCGTTAGATCCGAATGCGGTGTCCAATCAAATCAATTTTTCTAGATAATTCTCTGAACAACTACAGATATACTGCACAGTGGACCCCCGGTAATCAGGCCCCTGTCTAATCCGGGGCCCCCCTGTAATCCGACATACCTATCACTGTTAAACAACGCCTTGATAAAAATTATGGCCAGATATAGCCTCCACTTCTAGCAACGATCTACGAATCAGTGTTACTACGGAAGTAATGGAGTAACACTGAAAGTTGCTGCCGAAACACAGACCGTTGTGTTGTTTAATTTACTAAATTCGAGATACATATTTAGTATGATTTGTAGTCCAGATAGAATCTTATCGTTTCGATCTGTAATTTGTAGCACTTAGGCAGTACTCTTTAATACGACATATTCGATAGTCCGACTCTGCCCTCAAAACGTTTGTCTTATTACCGAGGGTCCACTGTACTAATATTCGTCTCGTTGTTTTGTAAATACATACATACAATGGCGTGCAAAGTCGTTGACAATCCAAGCTTTTTTTTTATTACTGAGGAACAGCAACCGACTGTTCACTCCGGCTTCAACTCAGCGGGTGACTACCCCCGATGGTGTGGTGTCGGCCGCCGGAGCACGCGCACATAATTATGTGAGCGGTAGGGCATCACGGCGGCCGATGATGGTTTTCTTCGGCCTGGACGTCCATCTTTGCCCCAGCCTTAGCCACCAGAGCGAGGCATCGACGGCGGCCCGCCGAAGGCCTCATCGAGGCACACCCCGCCGGAACGAGTCAACGGCGGCCCGACGGGGCTTCGTCAGGCGGGGCTGGCTGCCGGATCTAGACAACGTCGGCTGCCAGACGAAGGTCATCTTCGGCCTAGGGTCTATTGCGACCTACCTACCGACCTAGGGTCTGTTGCGGCGTCTCAGTGACGGTGTGTACTAAGACGTCCGCCTCGTCCGGATCCAGCAGCGCGTCATGTTTTATTGCCGCAAAATGTACTTAATATATTTACAACAATGGTGTATAAAAATATGCTAACAAAACCAGCAGCTGTTTGAGCGAGACAGAAGATGTTTGATTACGCAACGCGTGCCATTTTAGAAATGCTCGTTGCTACTCTTATACAATAGAATATGATCTTAGATTAAAGGTGGATTTATATTTGTCTGACGTGTCGTGTCGTGACGCGTCAGAAGCATATCGGTTTCATACATTTAATATGGTTAGGGACACATTTGTATGTCGTGACGCGTTCTGTCGTCTGTCCTAAATGTATGAAACCATATGCTTCTGACGCGTCACGTCAAACAAATATAAATCCGGCTTTATTATTTACACAGATACCGCGTTTGTCCTATATGAAAAATCGACGAATGATAAGTGCATATCCTGGTACGGGTGCGATATATGTCGCTGTTGTAAGGGATGTCGTGAATCATGGTTATTCATTGTACGTTCCTTCTTACTCATATGGGTGCTCGCCTTTAGAAAACGACTGTGTGTTATCGGGTATGTATTAATCAATATTCAGATAACTTTTTTAATATCCCGAGGAAGCTGAATAACGAGCCGACGTGGTTATTTCGGTCCTACAGCAACCAGCGGCGGCCGCAACGGCATACCAACTAAATCCCCTGTCGCCACTCTTAAGTCGTGAAAGGACTTCGTATTTGACCGAACCATCTTAATGACAATGAACTGTTATATACCACATACTTAACATATTTTATTGTGTCATGATTTACCATGTAGGTAGAATCTATCTACATGGATCTATCTATAGGAACTCCACAGCCACTTGGAAAATGTCGTTTAACACCTCGTGTGTTCGGTTTACGTGTAAAACATCCAAATATTAAACCATATTTATTAATTTTCAGTGATTTTCGATGAGAGCTTCGTTAATCATGGCACTCTAGCCCTTATCTAGGAAGCTCTTACATGGCGAGGCCCAAACTTTTATTCGATTTATTATTTTTATTTCTATCTTGATTTAGTTTATTATGTGATAGCGAAGCCGTCGAACCATAAATCTATGATTGAAAGCCGTCTTCAGATACGCGTTCTTATTCATTAGGTGTATGTTTAGATCTCCAAAACTGATGGACCGAGAACGACTAACTTTCAGGATTGCCACGATGAATTTGTTACTGTTTAATGATCATATTATTTTATACACTGTTTTTATTTGGGATTTCATTTTGTTTTTGGTAACAGGTGACACTTTATCGCACTTTACGTGTGTTATGATACTGTTTGTTGGAATAGTTCTGTGTTATGTCGGCCACACATTCTTTAACGCTCAAATGTTCTTCATGGGCATAGCTGCCGGAGCTACTTTGGCTTATAAAATGATATCATCAGTCGTGGATATGGATCAAACAGGTAAGTGTTTTGAATTTTGTTGCTTTAGAAAACGAAGTCATACCACATGAAAATCCGTAGTATATAACAAGAGACCCGCCATCTAGTTTTCACGCAGTAATTTATAAATACGGTTTTCAATGATTTTTGTAAACAAAAGTTTAAAAAGGCTCATATTTGTCTTTATTAATAGGTACAGTGCTTGCCGCGTTATGCTAACAGTACAACATATAGTTGCAAGTGAAAACTAAATGCTGCGCGCCATATTTAATTATAATTCGAAAAATCACGAGATTTCTTCTACTTAACGAGAACCCAAGAATGTATATGGGTTACGTTCCCTTATACGTTTTATTGTTTTAAAATGCGCGTTTATTTAATTTTCTCGAAAATTTGCTGTAAAATCTTAAGAAAATGTTAATGAATAACTTTTACCTTACAAGATATTTAAAGCATTCCAAAACTATCTTAAATTTATCATTGCTTCATAAGATTTCGTTTACGTTTCGCGGATCATGCGTGCACGCATTAAAAACAATATCCGGATGACCGAGCTTTGCTCGGTATTTTTTTTTTATAAATTGTGTTTTTTGGAAATTAACAATTGATTTTCTTAGTCTAACCTCAAAACAAACACTCATTGACTTCGTGTTACTTAACAACGCCATCTGCTGGAATAGCTTTAGTGTTGTGTCGTTAAAGCAATTTAAAAAAAATAGTATTATTATTCGCCGATAGATGTCAGGAAGAGTCATTTTTAATTGGAGTTTAAATTGGGACTACTCAAACGCCACCTTTTGACATTTTCTAGAAATGATTCCTAGCTAGATCGATTTATCGCCCCCGAAACCCCCCGTATACTAAATTTCATGAAAATTGTTGGAGCCGATTCAGAGATTCCAATTATATTATACAAGAATTGCTCATTTAAAGATATAAAATTCAAGTATAAATAAATAAATTCAAGCAATATCGGTCGGTGTTTTGAGATTAAATAGCTAATTCATAACTATATTAGGAATGTAAATCTAAAAAAAAAATTATCATTTTGATTGTATCCTCGTTTTTTTTTTCAGATAACCTTGTGGATTGGAATATAGATAATAACTTTTGGATAGTATTCGTGTTAATTATTTTATTATTGGCACTCATATTCGTAACCTTTCCGATTCATGCAAATATACTGTCTTCGGGATTTATTGGAGCATATGCGACAACGTACTCTGTCGACTATTACTTAGGGTCCAATATGAAATATATCATAGTTAACATGTTGAGATCGGTAACTTTGAAGACATTAAAAAAATCAGCGCTCGTGCCACCGTATCAGTGGAGAGGTTTGTATGTTACTTTCTTAAGTTAGTTCTATATTTCTGCATACTTCATTCAGTTGGCCAGATAGAAGCGAATATTGTGCATTGTAAGCGCTCGAAGTTCTAGACAACGACATTGCTGGAGGCTGAATTGTCGTAGAAAAATATGGAAAGGGTATATAATGATTATTATTATTATAACACTCGAAGACTAATCTAGAAGTCCCGGGTTCGAGTCCCGCGGTGGTATGCACCGGTTAGGCGGCTTTTGTCACCAAATGTGCATAGTATAGAATAATTGTCATGTACTGACATTGAAGGAAAACATCGTGAGACCTGTATACCGAATTAACCGGTATGTGTTGGACAAGCGTGGTGAGTATACTGTCTTTTTTTATTGCTGTAGGACAGCAGACAGGCTGACGGCCCGCTTAGAATTTAGCAGTTACCATCGTTACATGGATGTTTGCAACACCAGTGGCATCGCGAACATGCTGTTGTCCCATAAAGGTACAGAAACTTGGGTCACTAATGCCGGAACACAACACAAAATTATTATGGCGGCATACTTAAGACCAAAGGTGGTCGCCATCCAGATGGACTTGAGGCCCTACCACGTAGCTAGGATGGGTTGTTTTGTCGCCTTTTACGACAGGCCGACGCGCCGCAAAGGTTAGTATTCTTTCTCCGCCCCTGCACGCCCTCTGTCTGTGCCATCTAGGGGGAGGCGCGAGCCCAGAAGAGGGACGCTATTATTTTTAAATACTAA
Source organism: Malacosoma neustria (assembly GCA_963693495.1). Taxonomy (NCBI): domain Eukaryota; kingdom Metazoa; phylum Arthropoda; class Insecta; order Lepidoptera; family Lasiocampidae; genus Malacosoma; species Malacosoma neustria. The sequence continues at coordinate 7,048,192 of OY856391.1, read as the reverse complement.
CTTAATTTTGTCTATATGTATTAAATAGTAGATCGCATCAGTAACTGAAAAGATTATTAAGGAGCTGATACAAGACTGATAGGGGCGATACGGAGGGCGACCGCACGCTTGCTGTGAGCAGTTGTTGAAGCACAAAGCAAGTTTGCCGTACAGCCGATACAAAGTACTAAACTTATTTATCATTACAGAAGCCATAGTGCTGACATTGTGGACATTGCTGTTGGCAACGGGTATTGGGTACCAATATTACATTGGGTACTTCAAACCGCGCCCTTCAGCGACAGGCAACAGACCTCAACTGCCCAACTATGGAACTCATAGCGACCCAAGTCCAGTGTAAGTGTTAGGAATCAATTTTTTTGTTAAAAAGGTTTTTTTCCATAAATTTTCCAACTTTAAATGTATTTAAATTAATTGTTAAATATGTTTTAATATTATTAACAAACAGAAATTCAAAATTAATAATCTCATCGATAAAACGTTTGCTAACAAATCGTAACCTACAGGTAATTATGGGGGGTTCATATGCAGTAGCCACTTTGGGATTCAGTGGCATATCTAGTGAATCTTAGTGACTTGACAAACGGAAATAAATTAATCAATACAAATATATTTTAAAGTCGTCTAATTACATATTTTTAAAGGTGGCGTAAGAATACTGATCCCTGCGGCGCTGTGGGTGGCCTCTTGTAAGGTCCCCCTAAGCCCGTCTAGATGTTAAACACCGCTATTCACTAAATATATACAGTTGCGTTGGAACACAAAGCCGGAGTATAAGCGACCCTGGTTCCAGGTCCCATACTGATACGGCTGCCTCTAATTAAGTCATTGACTGCATTCTAATTATAATAGTAATCAATTTTCACATAAATATATCCTCTAGAATAAATATTATTATCGATATCAATAAAACATTGTTTCGTATTCTGGCACTAAGTTTAAACTTATATCGCTTATTAACCTAAAGTAAATACCTACCATAATTGGTGAACCTTAACAAACCTACTATATTGAAAAAGAAGATAATGTAAAGAAAGAAGAAAATAATATAAAAATAGCGGAATACTTAGAGACCAGGGTTGCTTGTCATCCACACTAGCTCGAAGCCCTACCACCTAGCTCTAGGGTTCTTTTGTCGCCTTTTAATACCAGCCGCAGAAGTCAGCATACTTACGCCATCCTTGCACGCAGAAAAACTACCGCATTGTGTGTGTTAAGTACAAAGTTTTGTAACTTAATTTATTTATTTTTCAGGATCAGTAGTACCACAGACGACGATCGCAATGTAACTAATGTCGACGAGAGAACTGCATTATTGTCTTAAACGAATGTAAACGAATAATCGCAACTTATATCGCAATTCTATCTTTTATATACTCGAACTACTTTTACTGTGAGTTGTGGACATTATAATAATCATTATCACCGTCATTTTTTTATCGTAATAATTTTCATCATCGTCATTATCATAATCTTAGAAATCTTTCAACATTTCAAATGTAGTTTTATAATATTATTCAGATGCACGAATTTTGATACCATTATTAAGAAAATAATAAATATTAATAAAAATTAATAAGACTTAATTTGTATTATATGTAAGATTTTCCAATTATCATAACGAAAAGAGGTGTTATAAATGACCAGTAACAGAAATTAAAATATGGTAGTAGTATTTGATCTGCAAGTACGATTCAATTGTTGGGGGACTAAAAAGACAGAGGTTCCCAAGTGATCTTGGTGTTGTGACCCCCCTAAAATTATAAATATTTTGATATATACGCTAAAATAAACATTTCTTTTAGTTTGCACCCCAAGCTGTTACTGCGTTGTTTAAACCGAGACCATAGTGACGAAATATTGTTTATGGAATCATAACAATACTTTGTCTACGGCTCCCAAAAGACCTCGGCTGTTTTTTTTTTGTTGATTGAAATTGGCCTATAATGTTATTTACATATGGTATTATAGATAAATTAGCTTTCTAAGTGGATATTTTTATAAAGTAATTTTTGGGGAAGAATTGGGTGAATACAGACAGAGATAAGAAGATAGGCAGTGAGAAAGATAATATGACAGGCCTAAATATCTGTTGCTGAGTGGAAAGGGAGAACATTGTGTCGACTCCATGTAATATGGGAGAGGGACAGAGAGAAGACCAAAGACATCTATGTCAACATTTATGTAAAACCAAAGAACTTGTTTTTTTTTATATTTAATCCTAAATACAAGTAAATGGGTAATACCTACTTATATTAATTAAGTTTCTATGGAGCGTTTTTGCCATTGATTTGCACGAAAGCATATCCCTCTGCTTGGGCGTTAGCGTAGAGGAACGCTAGGGTGGTTAGAGATATGCATCTCTTTGTCAACTTTGGGGGCGCACGAGCGCATTGCACGGGGGTCCCACATTAACTTGCCATAAAACCCCAAACGGCGCGGGATGTGCATCAAACATTTCAACAAAAAAAGATCAGAGAGAAAAGCCAAGTGATACTTTTATATACACATATATATGTATAAAATTATATGTTAATAAAATTTTAACCGCTATATAGTTTGTCTCCTCACTTGTTATTTGAGATGGTTTAAACATGGTTAATATATAGTATTGTTTCGTTTGTCCGACATATTTTTAGTTTATAAGTCTTGCCGATAGTAGCGCTGCCATGTCTTTGTGGGGACTATAAAGCATGCCGTTTAACGTTTAAAAATTTATTGTATAAGCATTTTATCAAACCAAAGTTGTTATTTGATTTTAATTTTGAAAGAAGAAGAAGAAAGAAAGAAAGAAAATATGTTTATTTAGGACTTAAAGTTATTATTTACAATTTATAATTATATACTATATATTTGTCCCAAATTGGTCCCAGCTCAGCATTTGCTGATGGAATTTACCAGCGCCGATCTTCCGCTGGGGCCATTAAGTGACACCACTAACATTATATACACAATAACACAATAACCACAATAACACGTGTGCACTTTACACATGATAGAAGTGAAACCCTGAAAAATGTAAACCTCAATGTAATAAAAACATAAACAGAAAAGTAAAAGTTTATGGAGTTATGCAACTTAGAGCTACAAATCGCTCGAACTTTGAGGTGAAATTATCAGTGTTAAAATTAACTTAAGTTTACAAATTACAAATTTTTCCAAAAAACTTTCAAAACTATATTAAATCAAACCATTCCTCAAAGTAGATTCCATATAAAGAGAGAAAAAAAAACTCAACTGTATTTCATTGTAATAAAGTGGCAATTCAAATAGATATATGAGTAATACAATGCAATCATTTAAAAATTACTCTATAGAATAAGCCTTAAGCTATTATTCATAAGGTTGGTATTAGTGGAGCAAAAACACTCAACTGTATTTCATTGTAATAAAGTTGCAATGCGAATAGATATGTATAAGTAATGCATTGCAATCATTTAAAAATTACATTATTTATTAAGCCTTATGCAATAAAATAAAATAATAAACTTTTTAAACTAAAATAATAAATTTTATTATTAGGATTATTTTTGTGTTGCTTAAAGCTGTAAATGGTCAAGGTAATAAAACATATTTTATATTATTATCTTATTTATTATTTGATCTCAATTCCTTAAGTATTTATAAGAATGTGGTTTTAAATACGGCATAATGTCTAGGTTTCAAAACTTCCCAAAAATCAGAGAGGAATAAGACCCGTTTATATTAAAATATTAGATAAACATTTTATTGGACAGTAAATAGTTCAAAAATTGATGTCATTATTAAATTTATTAGTAGAATAAATTCTCCAAATAGCATCTGTAGTTCGTCTACTAAATCTTTTTTTTTTTTTTTAATCTAATAGTTGTCTATAAAACATTATTTATTCAAATCAAATGCAGTTCTGTTGAATACAGACATATATAAACCAATTACGAGCGTCGATAATCTGTGCGATTGTTTATCGCGGTAAAGGGCGCCACTGACGACTTGTGTTTTTGATAGAAATATATATAGCATGTTCAAATATAAACAAACGGTATATGTGTAATATTTAATGAATAATTTTAGTAAATTATAACTGTTTAGTACATATAGGTGAAAATACTAAACACTTTTACCGTTAGGACCTCCTGCGTAGTTAGCTTTTGTTTTCGTGTCAGGCATGGTAATCTCGTGCATTAATATGGTCACCCATTAAGGCAACTGGCTCTCTTATAGATTTTTGACCACACTATATACACCACAGCCCAGTTGCAAAGAGGACTTCAAGTTATCTAACAAGTGATAATATATTTGCAATTCATCTATTTTATACGCTTTATTTAAGTTTATTAACAATTATATAAGTGTAATCTAAGGACTAGTGTATTTTCGGGAGAGTTTGTTTCGTCGTTTCTCTTCTCCCAATAATACGTTGGTTAATGGTAGCTCGGTGGATAAAGGTATTCCATTTCCACCTCACAGCAACCTCTTATATTCCCTCATGCAGCGGTTAAATCGAGATCGTGCTATATGGGAATCTGTCTTGGACTAAACTCAAAGCTTAAACATGTCTCATGTATGGCTGTAAATACAGACAGCCTCTTGTTACAACGAAAAAACAATTCGATGATGGTGAATTGTAAATATATCTTCTGCTACATATCTATATAAATAAAAATGGGTTAAAAAAGAACACGCTGTATACGAATAGCTACACAGAACAAAGCGTAGATCAGTGTAATACCTCCAATACAACACAATTAATCCCATCGCATTGTCCAACCCTCATCCCAAACTAAGGGTACATTTTATGTGTGTGTGATCACCATTCTCATTACTACACACACAATTAATGTACACCAACGAAAAACATAATTTCCCCACTTGGCTAAATGTTTAAGGGTAACTGAATTATTCCTTATTCACACCGTGGCTAAATTGGATATTATATTTATCTTTAGAGAATTAGGTTTTTACTTACCTATAAGAGCGCCAGCTAGAATAGAATTTAAAAGTTAAATTTATAGGTTTGGAAACAGGCATTCGTTGTCAGCTAATCGTTGTTTGTTGTTTGTCCTTATGTCTTGTTGGGATGACGTTTACTTAAAAGTAAAAAATATTAGGTACGTTGCATTTCCTGGTGACATTATATCTGGGAACATATTTTCTAACACCACGGCTCACACACTTCGCAAGTATTTCATAGTTGAATTTGGTTATTTTTAAAATCCTTTTATTAGTTTCATCTGTATGTTTGTAATAATTCAAAGGAGTGAATTCGGTTTTGACCCACTTTAAACGGCTAGATTTCACTTGAACGTTGTAGACTTATCAAGGACCGATTACAATACAATAATTCGATAAGATTATCTGAATATCCTAATTAGGATCGCCAGGATAAAAACAATTGTGACGTATTATAAACGCCTGCTAAAATATTATATTAATAATTTTATCAAAAGTTAATATCACGCGCTATTAACTTTTAATAATATTATTATGTTCAATATTGTTTTATCGTTAAGTTTTTCCATAATTAACCATTTTAACTGTGCATATTATCACAGTACTTACCAGTGACAAAGTAGCCCAAAATCGTGACTGTGTAATAGTTATGCAACACAATACCCAGTGTTGCCATCTGGCGTAGTCAATGTGGATTATTAATATTTTATCCACACCCCTTATTAAGCCATTGTTGTGTTATTAGATACACTCAAGTGTTTCCATTCGTCATTTTAAACGATCATATTTGGGGATGTTTGTATGTTTTATGTTACTGTAATAAATTTTGTATGAAGTGTTTGATGATTATATATTTTTTTGTTATTTGATACTTTTAAATTTATTATCCAAATATTATTCAATATCAATATTTTTTTAAATATGCGCCTTTAGAAAAACACATATCAGTTTAAAGGATTTTATGGTTCGGTAGGAAAACAGATCGCAACCGAAAGCCGCGATAGCGTTTCCGTAGGCACTATATTAAATTCTCCTGTTGAATATAAAACATACTCTTGAAAACAGATGGCGCTGTTTTTTTGTTTGCTTTTTAAAATATATTTTAAGCTGTACTTTAAATTAAATAATCTTTCCATGTTTTACAAGAACTGCAGTAACTTATAATTATGAAACAAACACGATCTTTGCCTAAAGAATTTATGCTTCAATAGGGCATCAAAATGGGGGTTTTAGGGGTAATAAAGTATATTGTAGGCAATTAGAAAACAGGTAATAAATGGTTAATGCAATATTTATTCATAAATTTCACTTCTTCATTCTATATGCACTTACAAACGATTATTACACATACTAAATTATTATACATTACATACAAACTTATCATATCACCTACGCCATATTGCATTTTTTCTTTATTTTAATGAAAATATATAGATATATATAAATATTATATGTACAATTCGTCAAGTATCGCTTATTAAATAATTGTGCTGGTACAACTTTAATGAAAAAATTACAAATGTCGGAACTATATACTTTTAGATGAATATTTCTTATAAATTAAATTACAACTATATTAACTATTATTGAAATGTAAAATTTGTATAAGTCGCTACATTTTAACCTTTTATTGTTATTTGGAATTTATAATATTTGGATTATTGCTTTATTTCTTGATATATGTATACTTATATTAAATTAACCTTTATACATATGTGAATAGTAAAACTATTTTGATTCCTATGTATGTTTCTATTTATACTTAATAAAATTAAACAAAAACTGTTAATGTGACAATTTGTCCATAGACTGAATTGTTTCTGGACTTCGTTCACAGATGGCGTAATCTTTGCGATGTGAACGAGTTGAACAACAATTTTAGCACAGATTCATATTGTTTTATTTTCAATAATTATAATAAATAGAAACAAAAAACGGAATAATTTATAATGGGTCGTTTTAATTCGATGAAAAATAAATCTATTCTACATTATAATCACAGCAATATTTTGACCTTATTTATAATATTTATATTATAAATAATAAATTAATTCAGTGTAAATTAAGACTTAATTTCTCGATCCCAGTAGACTCAATATCCGAAATAAAACTATTTATTAAATATAATACAAACATCAGTATGACAATTTGTACAAGGGGTGTGAAACAAATCACCATAACGATGGTTATTCCCGCGTTTTTCTCTATAGCGTTAACATCCCCTCTGCATACATCAAAGAAATAGAAGGGTTGACCCAAAGGGTGATAACACTCAATTATAACAAACGTTGGCACAATTTCCATTTTTATACTTTTTCGCATCGAAATAGATATTCGAAATAGATCGAAATAGTTATTCAAAAACTCCATTTGGAGTTAATTAATACAATATTTTAATTAGACCCAAAACTAAATGAACTATTACACTATTGGTAATGTTTTAAAACAAAATCCTGGTAGATACGAAATAACCATGAATTGTTACATATAATTACGTGGTAAAAGGAAAAATAAAATTGACGAGAAATGCTTTCTTAAACATGAGATGCACTGAACTTGAGTTAAACCGCGAATCGTTTAAGCTTAATTCTTATGTTTAAATAAAATAAACCGTAAAAATGAAAACATCGAAATTTAAAGACCAAATGGAATTTAGATTATCCGTTTAAAACTCCTTTAAAGCATATAAATAAACTGACGGACTCATAAACTACATCAAAGTTCAGGATTATTTTGAAATGATTTTTTTAATAAGTATGCAAACTTTCTATACAGATTTAAATTGAAACCTAGATTGGTTCGTGAACTTTAAAACAGCGTAGGGTCATATCCTTAAGTTTAAGTTTGTGTACTAGAAAGGACCTTAAGACTTTTTTGAAGAAAAAACAAAAATTTAAGGAAAATTGGTTTAATTAAAAATTGGTTTTAACAATAGACACAAACTTTATGCAAGGGTTTATTTATGTTTTAATGAGGTGTATTACCTCCACGTGCTCTTATTATGACCCTACGCTGTTTTAAAGTGCACGAACCAATCTAGAGGTTTCAATTTAAATCTGTATAGAAAGTTTGCATACTTGGTTAAAATATTTATTTCAAAGTCGTCTATAACTTTGATGCAGTTTAATAATATCGCTACTAAAATATTTGGCTAGTAAATTGAATATTTGGATGAATACGAACTTTAAAAATATGCCCAATGTTCAGCGCATCTCTATATAAAACGAAACAATAAAATTGACTTTTAAATATCTTAGTCGCAAATTTTGCATTGTTTTACGTGACACGAACAACTCAGTCAACTATGATCTAACTGTAAAAATATTTTACCTTTCTAATTTTTTCAAAGGCTGTTTTTGTACAACTACACTTCTAATTAAAAAAAAATCGAAACACTCCTGAAATTTGGTTTTGAATGAGTCTAATTTATTTTTTACACTTAACCAAAAATATAAATAATTCCAGTTAATTGTGGTTATTATAAGGTATCATTTAACAAATATTAATGTTTCAAATTAAAATAAAATTTCTTTAGCTATTGTGTGTTCAACATAATGTTTTTACCTTTTAAGGAGAAATTGTTAAATGTTAGAAACAAAGATGTATAACAGAAAAATGTTAAAAAAAGTTTATTTAGTATCTCTTATTTCCTCCCCGGGCTCTTATTACTGCTTCCATGCGGTTCCTCATGGAACGGATAAGCGTCACAATCTTGTGTTGTGGGATGTTACAACCATATCTCTCTAACTCTTCTTGTATGGCTGTTTTAAGCTGGCCAAGTGTATCTGGAGCAGGATCTCAGGTGTTCTATGGGATTCGTATCAGGGCTTCTTGCTGGCCAGCCCATAACCGCAATAATCAGTATTCGGTTCACTCAGGTATTCATTTACAATGCCTGCAGTGTGAGCCCTGGCATGTTCCTGCATAAAAATGAAGTCTTCGCCAGTAAAACGTGCGCAGGGTACCACATGAGGGTCCAGACACTCTTCGATGAAACATAACCCATTTAATGACTGTAACCGATACAAAGATACAAACGCAAGTTCGGTTTTTCTATCGGCGCTTATGACTCCCCAAACCGTACATAAACCGCCACCGTAACTGACTCTTTCTTCAATGCAGCACTGTGCAAAAGGCTTTCCCTCTCTTCAATACACCTTATTTCTTCCATTATTACCATACAGCATGATCTTACTCTCGTCAGAAAAGAGAACTTTGCTCCATTGAATGTATGACCAATTTAAGTGCTCAAATGCAAAGTTGAAGTGAGCTCTTCGGTGGTTTACTGTCAATTTTGGGCCATTAGCTGGTTAATAAGTTTTCTTGCCACGCTCCGCCAATCTTCTTCTTATGGTAGAATCGCTTACAGTCAATCCTCGAATCTCACGCAGCCGAGCTGCCTGCTGCAGATGAATAGAGTTAGAGAGTGAAGACTTTTTAGAGAAATTGACAAAATATACCGGTCATCTTGCTCAGACGTGACTCGATGTCTACCATATCCTGAACGGCGAGTAAACATATCAGTCTCCCGATAATGCCTATACACTCTATTGATCGCAGAGGATTAGATGCAATCGTGCATCCACACAACACGCTGACTATGCCCCTCATCCAGCAACGCCACGACTTGGACGGCTTCTCTGGGCGAGGTATCCATATTTTTTAGGAAAAGATCTCTTTGGTAGGATGTCATAGAGCTTAGTTAATAATCACGCTCAGCTCAACTCAGAGTACAGTAAAAAAAAAATGCAGAAATTCCGACGGAATACACATTGAATACAGTCTCTACATTCATTTATAGGATGAAAATTCGAAAATTTAAATTCAAATTTGGAATTATGGTACACCATTGTGTAGACTAAACTGCCAGCCATTTATTGGCGTATTTTTGTTAATGATATCAATACTCTTTTTAATTTAAATGTCGCCTGAATAATACTTACAGTGGTGTTTCCATTTTTTTGATGAGAAGTATATGTCCAAAGAGCTATTTTGCAACGTTACCATCAATCCAACAATAGATGGCGTTAGTCTATATTAACAATTGTTTCTCTAGCTTCCTAAATGACTCTACGATGACGTGTCATGATTTATTTACATTATTTAATTAAAAAATTATAAACTAGATTTCCCAACACGTATCATCGTATCGAGTCCCTTACAACTATGTTTGAACATCATCAGTTGCTTGCCATTTTGATAATAGTTGCAAAGAAAAAATATATTTACTTCACCTAGAGTTAATAAAATAGATAATTATATTTAGTGAATATTTGTGGAAATTTGGTCTTTATTGGTGTACTAACTCACTGATGACAAATTCGAATATTTAATTAATCCAATTCAGAACCTTACGTTCATGCCCTAAATTTGGTTTTTCCCAGCATATTTATTGAATTACAATTATAAATTAATAAAAATTATCGTACAACTTTGAATTATCAATTTGAAATTAGAACTTTGAATTATCAGTTTGAAATCATTTGAGGATAGTTTTGAAATTGATAGTATTTTTACAAATTAATAGTAAGTCACTAAAGATGTTTATTAAACTTATATCGTCGTTATCAAACCAATGACTGCTACGTGCAAAAAGTTTGAGAACTTTGAAAGTGATTTATATAAAGATTTTTATACATATATTTTAGGTGGCAAACTAATCATAATAGTCAGAATGCTAAAATCTCAAAAGAGTTCACATAGTACATATTGGTTTGACAACGACGATATATTTGAAAATTCAAAGCTTCACTGGCAGACCTGAATAGCATTGACAAGAATTTTTTTTAAATACGCACACAAACAAGTATTGAAAGTCACTGGCACTTACGACACAGAATTGTTCGGTTCTTGTATATCTGCCGCTAGAACGTTATCATGTCCTTGAGTCATGTTAAGGGCGTTCATAGACAAGTCGTAGTTGTGGGCGTCGGAGGGCGCCTCGGGGTTCGGGTTCTCCATCAGAAGGCGATGCGGGAACCCGAATAGCTGCGATCACTGAAGCCGCCCCCAGTAGTTGGACGCGAGGTCCGGCCCCTGCGATGGTATTTGCACAGGCACGCTCACCCCAGCCGATATTACACCTACGTAACAAAAAGTCACTGTCAATAAAACGTGTGCCCTACCTTCTCCATGAAATAAGGTGTTTTATAAGTTATTTGTGTGCCTCGAGATACTATTATACAATAATGCATTCTAACAAAAGACACTTTCATCAACATTTCATATTAAATAAATATAGAATAAAGAAAAAAATAAAGATAGCTAGGATAGGATAATTCACTAAGCGGCACAAAGTAGCTTATCACTTGTGTTGTGGGTACTAAATAACGATATGCTACATATATGTATATACTTTTCTTTAGTAAATATATACATATTGTACATAAACACCCGGATGCGAATCGAACTTGTGACCTTCGTAAGCATACTGAATTGCATTAGCACCTACGCCTCGGAGGTCGTTAATATTAACCATATCTATATAGATATTATATTGACATTTAAATGTTTTCTTATTATTAAAAGCTTGATTTAAAATATAGTTTTCTAAGCAAAAAAAAGGCATTCTAGAAGAAATAGCAGTATTTGTGTGGCCTGAAACTCGTATAAATTAAATTATCTCCAGTCTTCATACATTTAATATAAGTTCGAAAAAACGATCAAATTTGATTTTGTAATCTTGAATAAACTCGTTTATATAAACATTGTTGTGTCAAAACTATTCATTTAAGCGAATATAATAAATATCTGGTCCCAAACATCAAAATTATATCAAAATATATGTTTGTTCAGCATTGTAAATATTGACCGTAGGAGTGTATAATTATTTTGGTTATCCCATAATAATCTGATGCTTGTCGCATGTCGCTTAGATGCAGGCGTATTGATTCCCGTCCCATAATTGTTAATTAATCAATTCGATGGGGCCAAATGTAATCAAATTACTATATACATACAATCTATTAAATAAATACCATTACATAATATGTATTAATTATTTTTAGTTTAACGTATTATTGATAAATTTATGCTTGATCCAAATCTATGTTTGTTACGAAATAGCTACACACACGTAAAGCTTCAGTATGTTTACCTATATTTATTTAGTCTAGCCTATTTTATATCTAGATAGTTTTGCGAAATGTATATTCAACTTTATGATTTATTTGTGCTTAGTGTTTAGAGGAAAATTATTTAAGAATCATTGTCTACTTTCCTTTATATGTATATGTATATGTATATGTATATATATATATATATATATATATATATATATATATATATATATATATATATATATATATATATATATATATATATATATATATAAAGCATTAAAAATTTTATCGTTCATATATACTATTTTTACTGTACTATGTATTCACTATAAGCATGTTTTATCTTCCGTGACATCTCCTACTAGGGCCAAGCGGAAGAACAGCGCTGGTCTCAACGGCTGGCTGAGCTTAGTCCTTTTTTAGGATATACTTCCATTTTAATTACATTTATTCTTTTATAGTAATGTAAGCTTAATTATTGTAATATTTTTTAGTTACGCTGTATTCGTTGTCCTAGAATAAACATATTTTCTTTCTTTCTTCTAATTTGTATTAAATTTAGACATGCCCAAACCGAATTTCTTTTTGAATTTCTTACTTATTCTTCTTCTTTGACGATTTCCACGACGTAGAGCCTAACACGGTACCCCTGCATAGGTCATGGGTTCGATTTCCGTCTCGCATCTGGGTGTTTATTATATATTTTGTTTACAAAAGAAAAGTACATTTGTAGTTTATCAGTTCTCAGTTCTAGTACCCATAACACAAGCGCTCTTCTGTTTAGTTTGAGGCTAGATAAAGATATCTTATTACAGAGATATTTTACAAAATTTACAGGTCCCTAAAATGAATATCAGCAACCTGTCTTCCGACAAAGTCCTCCTCCAATCCTTGCCAATGATTTCTGTTTTTTTTTTTTTTTTTTTTTTATTGCGTAGGACAGCAGACAGGCTGACAGCCCGCTTAGAATTTAGCAGTTACCGTCGCCTATAGGTGTTTGCAACGCCAGTGGCATCGCGAACACGCTGCTGTCCCATAAGGGTACAGGAACTTGGGTCACTAATGCCGGAACACAACACAAGGTTATTATGGCGGCATACTTAAGACCAAAGGTGGTCGTCAACCAGACGGGCTTGAGGCCCTACCACGTAGCTAGGGTGGGTTGTTTTGTCGCCTTTTACGACAGGCCGACCCCGGCCACAGAGGTTAGTATTCTTTCTCCGCCCCTGCACGGTTTTGGGCCATTCTAATCCAATATGGCCAAGCGACTTCTTTAATGTCGTCTTTCCATCTCCGATTGTGTCCTCCACTTTTTCTTTAACCGTCTCGGGGATAACACAAAGTTGTTTGTTTTGACCCTTTGTTTGTTTCATCATGTGGCCTGTCCATCTCCATTTTAATGTTTTACAGTTATAGCCACAGATACCAATTTGGTTTTGTACCTGATAGTATTGATTTTAATTTTATCTTTTTTATATTCATTATGCTTCTTTGCATGTCATTTTGACAGACTTCTAGTCTTCTCATGTTCTTTTTTGTAAGAGCCCATGTTTGGCGTCCATAAATTAAGCAGGGTGTTATACAAGTATTGAGGACTTTACTTTTTTCTGCTATAGATATTTCTTTGTTCTTGAGTAAACACTCAAGTGAAAAGTAAAAAGATAGTGGTCACTAAAATAAACATTTTAGTGACCAGTATCTTTTCTGAGCAATTTTTATTCTTTTTCCATCAGATACTGCAGGGATATTGCTTGTCTTAAATATTCATTAACACTAGATGGCGCTGAGTGAATTATCATAGCATATTTATTTGCATTTTCATAACATATTTCTGTTATAGACACTGTAATCAGAGTATTTGTATTTTATTTGTATCAAATTAATATTAATTATTTTTAACTTTTCGTTTATCCACCCTTTGAATTGTACATGTTTGGCTTGCATGCATTCTCGTGCTGGCATACGTTTTCACGTCTATCAGCAAGGTCGGCGTCTAATAGGATTCCGTTTATAACACAATATGTTCATATGCTACGACGATTACCTGCCGTGCTCAATCAAGCTATTATGCTATATGACGGAATCGTACTGTATATTATACTCTGGCTTATAGTTTCTCATAAATCTTCATTCTTCATCTCATTAGTGTTATCCTCCTCCCCGAGTCGTAGTCCTCATGTCTGAGGGTCGTGACCAACACCCTCCAGTCTATCACTTATGGTAGTTTTCCACTGCTTCCTATTCTCAGCACCGTGCAGCGCCTCGTAGACGCATGTGTCTAGTGCGGTGCGAACTTGATCCGACCAACGCGTCGGAGTACGGCCACGCGATCGGCTGCCCTCGACTTTACCGGTTACAACTAACTTTTCCAAGTTGTCATTGTCTTTTCGGGTTATATTATCCTTGCAATTCGAAACCAAAATAATACGTTGTTGAGTAATTTAAAATAACAAGACTTAATTTTTTTATTGCTCTTGAACAGCACAGGCTGACGATCCACTAAATAACAAACAGTTACCGTCGCTTATGGATGCACCGTCACAATGTGATGACACTAGAGGCACCGCTAACAAGCTGCCATCCGTGCTGGACATCTGCAACTTTGGTCATTTATGTTTGAACACAACACAAGGTGTGTTGTGTTCATATTATGGTAGCATGCTTATAAACCCTACTTTCAAGATCTAGTTAGGGTTGTATTGTTGCCTTCTATAACAGATTCGTCCATGCACGGATAACGCTTTGTTCCTTCCTTGCCCTTCCAGAGCAGAGCCACAAGATGGCACTAAATTTGGTTTTACAGAAGCAAATACCGATTAACCCGAACCTGGTAAAATAGTTGTAAACTAACAAGTTATCTATTACCTTTTTGAATTCACTAAAAAAATAATTCATTTTGGCGAGGAACTCAATATCTCGCGCCAATATTGATAGGCTTTCATTATAGTGAACAATTTCTAACAAGCGCTCCTATAAGCCAACCCTATTCGCCGTAACCGCGCGTGTGGCGGCAAGATAACAGTTTTCCGTTCTGCAACCCTTTGCACGCCCGTCTGTTCATTAAACGTTATTATCGCTTCTAAACACTTCTCGTCTAGGCATTTTATACGCTTATAATTTATTACACTTGATTTTTTGATTAACAAAAAATGTTAGTGAAGATTTTTTTAAATTTTATTTCTAATTCTAGTAATATTAGAATCTTTCCTAAAATTTAACAAAACTTTTAATAATAAATTATAGATACTATAAAAATAAAATTTAAAATTACATTCTGTGATTATTATTACAAATGATCATATTAAGTTTTTACTAATTAACTAGAAGTGAAATCATTTTTTGAGGCTACGAAAATTAATTTTCTTAAATAAAATTGTTGTTGAATGAAAGTTTTCTTGATTTATTGGCCAATCCACCACATATGGTCAAACTGTCATTAGTTTGCACAATTTAATTTGGATTATATCTGCTATTAAAAAAAACACCAGGAAATTACATCATTATTAAATAAAGGGATCTTGTTGTGAAATATATATGTCAGGGCTCACACGTAACAATTCTTGTGCCGAGATAATCGTCATAAGAATTTATAAAGATATAGAGAATAATTTGGAGACCATCTAACTTTAAAAAGTAAATTTTATATCAGAGCTTCGTCTGTTTCTTTTGGCATTTCGTAAGTTTTGGGTCCCACCCTTATATTAAAAACTCCATATGTATACATGTTAAATTTGGACCAAATATAACAATAATATAATTTAATATATACATTTAAAAATATTCAAAAATGATCGTGAAATTTTATTCATAATATTCCATTATCATATCGAATCTTGTGAAATGAAAAACACAATTTGTAAAAAAAACGCAACGCCAAAAAGCGGGGGTACAAATCCGCATTATTTAATACCACACGAAGCTGGAAATGCACCAGTCGACTCTCAGAAAAGAGTAAATGAAACGAGAGCGTACATTTTGAATTGTGAAAAACTCTTTTGTTCGCGAACACTCCGCTAGGAAACAATGCCGCGGAACCACCGAAACAATAATTCATACCGATTTCCGCCACCTACAGCTAAAAATGCCCGCTATCTGAATATATATAGCTTTAATGGAAAAGTTACGGCTTTTTAAAATAATACTAACAACAAAAAACGTTGTTTTCATCTTTTTATTATTCCTTTATTTGTATTGAACGATACAATAGCAGCTGTAAAACTTTAAATAATATTTTAGTATAAAACAGTATATAAATAAACACTCTTCAATACATATAACGTAAATAAATCTATTTACAGTGCTATCCTTCTTTGAATAAGGCGTTTGATTATTTAAAATCAATCCTGACTGAATCTGAGCTATTTGTACGCAAGCAGCAAGCGAAGTACAAGTTTTATTTTATTTTCCCATCATGTCGCGGGTCTTCAGCCAGACATCTCTTAACTCAGCGTTTTTGACATTTTATTTCCATGTTGGTAAATATTTAACAAGGCTTATTTTGACGAATTCGTATAGTTATATCGTATATAGTTTTAAATGCATTTTATTACGGTAATTTTTAAGTAATTGTATTTTTTTAATACAAGAATAAGTAAGTAAGTCGTAAGCGTTTTCTCTTATTGTATATTATAACATAATTGGTAAATCAGGTAAATTAAAAGTTTATGAGGAAACCTTTATATTTAACATGCTAATTGGCCTCAGATAGGCGTATAAAGCCCATTTTTTAAGGGAGCCCAGAGGGGTCATTATTATTTTTATCTTTTTCGTTTACATTTTATTCAATTGTTCTCGTGATGTGATAAAATTACCACAAGCATAGTTGTTCTAATATAAAAGTTATTCCATTACAAAGATACTTTAGTTTCGATGGCTTTTAAACCAGAATAGCATTAAGCTGTATCATATTTCATTGAAACTGCTAAACCTAAATCTCTTTTTAATTGCTAAGGAACAGCAGACAGGCTGACGGCCCACTTAATAGTAAGCAGTTACTGTCGCTTATGGATGTTAGCGACACTAAGGATACCGCAAACACTGCTATCCCATAGGGGTACAGGAACCTGGGTCACTAATGCCGGAACATTAAAGGTTATTATGGCGGCATACTTATAGACCCACTGTAGTTGCCACCCAGATGGGCTTGTGGCCCTACCCCGTGGCCAGGGTTGTTTTGTCGCCTTTTACGACAGACCGGCCCTGCCACCCCTATACGGAGAATAAATGTGTCGCCATATATATTGTAATGGTTACCTGGAAAATAACGCTTTAAGTAAATATGTCACTGAATGATTCAACATATTTAATGAATAGATATTTTTATGTCAATATTATTATATATCTATAGAGTTATCTATATATCTATTAAGGTCCGTGTTTTTTAAAGACCTTTTTAAACCAGCACAAACTATTGCTGAACAAAAATTTTGTTGTCTGGTTTTAAAACTGTCTAGTATAACTTACCGGTACTAGCAGCTGCCTGAGGTTGGGAGTAGGGCGCGTGCTGCTGGTGGGCTGCAGGTGCTCGCGAGTATCCGCCGCCGGCCAACACATCGCCGAACATATAAGGATAGGCTCCTTCTCGCTGCTGCAGGCACGACGACGACAGGCCACCCGACATCGCGCTGTCGGAAACCGAACTGCCATCATATATTCGTATATAACATTAGACACAAATGTATACAAAAAATATTATTTATTTATTTATTGGAAAGCACAACAAATAATTAGTATACATATGGTTATTGTCTTGGTCTAGATTACTATCAAGGTGTGCTAACACATAAACCTCAAAATATATTGGCACAAAACACTAATATCAATACCAGTCGTAAATACCTGTAAATTGTTTAAATATATTCAAAAGTTAGTAGTAAAATAATGTAAAAGAAAAATAAAGTCATTAAATATCAAAATCAGTGAAAATAATTTAAGATAAATAATTTTTAAGCAGTTTTAATAATGAATTTTTAAGGCGTCACAATTAGAATTAAAATGTCCAACTCTCCATATTTCAAAAGCTCATTATATACACGACACATTCTTGATAGAAAATTGTAATAATTAGATAAAGAAACAATTAAATTACTCTATATTTTTTATAACTTAAATAAATGGGCCCTACCAACATCTTCGGGGCCCCAAGTCAATATCACCTACAAGTCGAACATAAACTAAAACATAAAACCCAAACGCCTCACTAACTTAATTTACACGAAAGTAGCAAACGACAAAAGCCAAAGCTCATAGTTCACTATTAAAAATCAATCGAAGCGGAAACTCGGTCCTCCGTTGAACTTCATCTAGGTGCAATGGCGGGAAACGCAAGAAGCCGCGATCTTTGCCGCTCGATTTCACGCGCAAATTAATTAATGCCTCCGATAAACGATAGATGTCGTTACGAGTACTTGGTTTTTCTTTATTGGTATTTTTTGTGAAAAATAAATTACTATTGATATAACTTGGAATTACATTTATCCACACTTTAAAAAGTTTTATCCATTCACAAGCTTTTCCTTTAAAATATTATTATTTATATAAAATTGTTTATTTAGATTGTTTTAATGGCAGGGTCAGGGTATACTTTCATATATTTTATACAAAAATCGAAATATATTTTTTCAAAACCTTACTTTATTATATTTACTTAAATTTATTTTAAATCGAAATATTACACAACACATTAATTATTTTCACACGGTAAAACTGCAACTTTCTGATGACTTTTTTGTACAATTAGAAAAAAAATACCCAATATAATTTTTGTAAGAGTAACAGTTTGACTCTAAACATAGAAAGGAAACACTGATTTTTTTGTCTATGTCTAAAACATGCGGGACAGTCTTTGGGGACTGCCGATAGAAGTGAAAACTAAGTAACTTGTGAATTGTATCGTCGAGCTATTAGATTATTATTTTCGGTTTATAAAGAAGTGTTTATGATCAAGGATTAAAGTTTAAATTGGTCACTAACACTTCTTTACAAACCAAAAATGGTTCACCCAAAACAACTCGCCTAAAGAAGTTTTCACTTCAAAAACTCAAGTGTATTTCATTGTAATAAAGTCGCGATTCAAATAGATATATACATAAGTAATGCAATGCAATGACTTAAAAGTTACATTATAAAATAAACCTTAAATCATTATTAATAAGGTTGGTATTACTGGAGCGTTTTGCTATCTTCTTACGTCTTACGAATTTTCAATCAGATCACGTGTCCTGACGCGAGTTTAACATTTTTTACCCATCACAAAAAAGTGCACAACGCCGCTAAAGAAATTTTACCACTCAAAAATCCTTTTATTTTTGCTACTGTTTTAAATCCTACGATCAGACTGTTATGGAATTAAACTTACCTATAAGAATCGCCCATAGTAGCTATGGGTTGTGGTATAGGACTGTACATGGAGTTGAAGCCACCATTTAGCGGCAGTCGAGGAGCAGGCGGCGCGGGGGGAGACGCAGCCGGTGCGTCTCTTCTTTGACTCCTCAGCTTTTCCTCTCGCCGCCACTTCGCCCGGCGATTTGAAAACCAAACCTATAAGAGGTTGAATAATTAACTTACTAGATTCTAGGATACCGACTTCTTTAATTAATAGCTACACTTCTTTAATATTTAGGTTATCTTAGATATATTTCTTAACAACTTTCCACGTAAACTTATACTGACAGCTAATTTCCTTTCGTTGAAAGTATTTTTTAAGTTTTCGTAGCTATGGTAAAATTATATTTTGTTCTAAGCAATGTACTGTTTCTGGAAGATTATTTTCTTAGGATATGGTTTTACTGTGGTACTTATTTTGGTACAAAAATTAAGTGTCATGGATGCAAGATGCATCCTGCCTATACCTTGTATATTGTAATAGTACATTTTGTATATACGGTACACATAAAATAAATGCTTTTACAACTGGAATTAACCATTTGGGATGATAATTTCGAAGTCAAATCGAAATAGAATCGACGAAAGTAACGAGAAATATATTTTTTAAATCGTGTAATATCACGCAATGTTTACGCAAATATAATTTAATAAATGTAATGTGTTGATAATTAGTTAATTTACACGAAAACACGCCACTGACATTATGGATAGGGCATAATAATTAGTGTTTCAAATAAATTTCACGTAAGTACTAAGTATCAATGAAAATATTTTTTACAAATCACAAATTCTATCATTTATAAGCAACAAAGGATTAGTAACTAATATTTACGTACTTATTAAAATATATAGTTTACTTATTGTGTTGTCGCCTTCGTCGCGACATAAACAGAGTATGGAATATTTAAGTTGTTCAAATTTGTATATAGATCTTCCTGTTTGAATTTAGTACAAACATTGTATGTTAGTTCTAAATAAGGGCGCTAGCGTCGTCCAATTACGGACCAGCTTACCAATCACCGGAAAAGGCCCTAAAAAGATAGCGGTTTGGCAGTGGTCGGGGATTTTAGACTTTTAGGCCAGTGGCAGACACACTTGAATTTGGGATTTCGAAGAAGTCGGTCATATAATACTACAATATAAGTAAAAATTGTAAAAAGTGTTTGAATAATAAGAAGTTTGTCTAAGTTAGTCTGTTAGTTAATATAAGAATCTGGTGTCTAACAGTTGCTACAATATTATAATATAACAGATGATAAGTTTATGACAGATTTCAGATATATCTACTTATGATATGGATTGTACCGCAAAGATATTTTGCAATATTCTTCTAATAGAATCTGTATTAAAAGTGTTATAAACTTGTTAAATGGAACATTTTTTACGTTTCATTTTCGCGACAAAAAGTAGCCTACGAGTATATTCTTCTCCGAGGTCCAATCTATCTCTTTACCGAAATTCATCAAAATTGTTTAAGCGGTTTAGGCGTGAAAACGTAACAGACAGAGTTACTTTCACGTTTACAATATTAATATGGATAAGTATCTTATGGATCCAATTTAAATACATTCCTTCACGATTATTACACAGATGTCTCCAGAAATTAAAGTGAAAGTTAAAAACAATTAAACTAATTGAACCGTCGCGTAGTCGCAATATTGTGACATTGAACTGTGTCAAACGGAACGCGTTCCCGGAAGTAACCCTCACGTGCGCGTCACTTCCGCCGCCGGTTGTCATGACGACTGCAATATGGCGCCGCCAAGCCACGCCAAGCCTACCCACACTTTGTTAATGGGTTTCTCGAGTTTTCTTGAGTTATGTAACTACGAGTAATATTCGTTTTATAATTCTCGTGACCATAAAACTTAGAGTTGGCAATGGAAACTCTAGCCTATATTATAATGTGTGATTGTTTTAATAATAGTTTCTCCAAAAATTTTTTCATTTCGTAGAGCATTTCTATGTCGTAAAATAGTAAAATATATGACATTATTAATGTAGATAAATAGTAATAGAGAATATCAATAATAATTCATTGTACATTAATATATTCATTGTATAATAATATATTCATTGTACACCAGTAAATTATTACATCCGCGAAATATTTAATGAATAATATCCGTCATAACATTTTACTTCCCACTGAATTCGTGCCTCCATTAGAGAGAGTGGATTATATATTCACAATGCTTGTGGAATTGATAGTGAAGCTCAACCGTGATCTTGTTGAGCAGATATTCTTATAATATTAACTTTCGACGGCTAATAGATGCACGCCATATAAAATTTGTACACGTGAAATATTACAGATTTTTTTCTAGTGGTGTCCCGACAACAAGGTTTGTAGGAAAACTGCGTATAAGGCAATATGTCATAATATTATGGCTCGGGCCTCCTATGAAATTGGTGGAATGTTCCCGACAATATTTTATCAGGACCCTCTTAAAAAACCTTCGTGGCCGGAGGGTCGGCTTAGGTTTGGCACACAACGAATGACAAAATATTACATTATTATAAAAAGGAGTTTGATTGGTGTACTAGGTGTTATAGCTCGAGTTTTAATGGGAGGCTGTTTGGCAGTTTGAGCTGAGCACTTCTTCGATATCTAGCTGCACCTTAGTCTCAGGTGTTTCAGATATCTCTGGCAGAAATGCCGGTTGATACGGAACACTACGTTTGCGATTGTAAACTAAAGTTTAGAACTAAAATCTTATACTGAGTAACTTTTTGAAATTTTCGTTTAGATTCCTGAATCTTCCCTCCTCTATAAAAGGAGAGGACCTAAAACTTACGAGCAGTCCGCGTAAGCTAATCATTAATGCGCATTAGTATTCAATATATATAATTATAACCGTGTATAAGAGAAATACATACATAGTTTATATAATACTAGCTGTGCCCGCGACTCCATCCGCGTGGAATAAAGACTTTGGGCAGCATTTTTTGGATATATATTATGGTTTATTTTAGATTACAAACCCTAAAATATAAATAAATGAAATATACAAACAGTCAGTGTTATCGAATGCAACTGTTACGCCATGCGCCTGCATACGTGCGTTCGAACCTACAAAGTCCAGCCTAAGCTAAACCCTATTTAATATGATTGATGATATAAATCTGAGGTCAACTTAAATTGGATAATAAAATTCCTAACCTGATCATTTTTAACTAAAACTATTTTTTTTTCTAAAATAAAAATATCCTAAGTTATTCCTTGTTACATCAGCTATCTGCCAGTGAAAGTCCCGTCAAAATCGGTCCAGCCATTTCAGAGATGAGCCGGAACAAATAGACAGACAAAAATTGTAAAAAATGTTGTTTTGGTATATTTACCGTGTATACATCCAAATACATTTAGTAAAAAGCGATTATTTTAATATTACAAACAGACACTCAACACAATTTTATGTATTTGTATAGAAAGTATAGATAGGGATTAAAACTACTTTAGGATACTTTAGGGTTATAGCCTACTCTACTATTACTCAACCCTGGTATCACACTTGGGGATTAACCTAGATTTTACGGGTTCGAATCATATATAGCGCATATTTCATAAACATATGTATGTTAATTACAATGTGTTGACGGTGAGGAAAACATCGATCGATATGTGTGATCCGCCAAACCACCTAGGACAAGTGTGATACGAATACTGTATACGAATGTTATGGAATATTGCTATAGTCAACTTTAGAAAACCTTTAGATATCTCTATTAATATATTTGAAGCCCTAGAAGAAGATTGCTAGAAAAATTGCCCTAAACAAAAATTCTTTAAGCTTTCTTAATATTATGTCGCTCTCGTAAATAATAATAAAAAAACAAATATATTTCATTCCACTGTGCGCTATTCCTAACAATACAACCTACTGTCGTATCTCATTTTTCCCGCCCTGTCCATACATTTTTTTCATATGACAAGCGGCGACAGGCCTTTTCCCGCCTCTGTTATAACCCGCGGCCTACAATTTGTACCCTCATAGTTGGGCTGAATAAAGTTACCTAAGGGTTCTTTGCTAAATGGGATTGCTGGCGATCCTTTTAGTGTTATGGTTTTGTCAATTAACTTAATATTCTATATAGGAATTGTGATTGTTTATTTTTAATTGAACTTAATAACATTTTCTTTTAATGTTACTATTACATTATGGTCATAAAATATGTCGTCTTATATTTATTTACATATTTTTAAATCTAGAATATCATTAATATAGTCGATTAATTTAATTGCGTTATGATCTTATTTTTCTTCGTGCAGAGGCGCAGTAAGAATACTTACCTCTGTGGCCAGAGTCGGCTTGTCGTAAAAGGCGACAAAACAAGTCTAGCTCCGTGGCAGGGCCCTAGGTCTGGTAATCACCCTTAGTCTATAATAACCATTTATTATATTCCGACTTTAATAATCCAAGTTTCTGGAGCCTTATGGGACAGTAGCGTATTCACGGTGCTCCTAGTGTCGCAATCATCTATAGGCGATGGTAATATACTTACTCTTAAATGAGCTGCCATCTTGTCTGCTTCTATATTTGTTCTATAATTTAATATTTTATGGACTTTTAACAGCCATTATGTACATAGAATGATAAATTACATACTTAATATTTTTAATAGATATGCGACAAGGATATAAGGGTTGTTTATAAATTATTTATTTTACTATCAACCTACTAAAGAGTACTGCTGAATATAGGCTTTGGTTTGCTGCATCTACTTCATACTGCTTTCTGTAGGTCATCAGTATAAGTAAGGAAAGAAATGGTTAGCAGGTATTTAAGAAGTGTTTTGTTTTAAGATTATTTTAACTGTATTTATGATTGACCATCAGCAATTTAACCACAGTTCGTACGTGTTTAAAAAATTCATGCTACGAGTATACTACGAGTTGTTTTATAAATGGTTTACAATATTAATTGCTAAATAAAAACAACATAATTAAACTTTTATGTGTATATTTAGTAATTTTAATATCAGCTTCAATTGCAGCGTAGTACTTGTTTTGCTTAATTAATAAGTTAACTCATTAGGCAACTTGTGTGTATTATGCTCCGAAAAGGATATTCAAATCAAAATTTGGTTGTGTGTTTTCAGTTATTCTTTTATTTATTATTATTTAAATTTATTATATCCTGGACCAAATGTTACGTTGTTTTGCATAAGTTGTCATATAATATTTTATTTATTATACATGTATTTTTATGATATCGAATAGGTATCTTACTACCTGATCATTCAATTTTTGTTGTCTACTAGCTGTCCCGGCAAACGTTGGTTTGCCATATAAATTTAAAAAAAGTAGCCTATGTCCTTCCCCAAGGTCCAATCTATCTCTATACCGATATCATTGACGTCAATCATACACGAAATTATTAAAATCGATTCAGCGGTTTAGGCCTGAAAACGTAGCAGACCGACAGAGTTACTGTCATATTTATAATATTAAAATGGATGCTAATTTTTTCAAGCTTTTATAGAGTTTTATTTTATTTTTCACTAAACAAAGCGATTTATCAAAGCTACATTTATTAAATATTGATCTCAATGGTAATAAATCCACGATGAAATTGTTCATCTTCTATTATAGACAAATTTTATTATTATCATCATATTATTACGGATTTTTTTGCTGTTAACCGTTTACAACTAAAAAATAAATTTACAAAAATGGTTACTAAAATGTTGACAGTTATAAATAATAATAATAAATAAATATATGGTGACGATTCACAAAGCGACATCTAGTCCCAAAGTAAACGGTATAGTATAAGTTGTGGGTACTAGATAACTGATATACTATATATATATACTTTTCATTTGTAATTAAATGCATATTATACATAAACATCCAGACGCGAGACTGGAATCGAGCCTGTGGCTTCTGCAAACTTATTGAAGTGCTTAGCCGTCACACCACAGAGGTCGTCACAAATAAACACGCGCTTAAAATCCCTAGTAATAATTTTCATGATGTATAAAAGCCGGGAAAACAAAGAAGGATATATATAGGATATATGTATATATAGGAAATATTAGTTTACATTATTTTATTTCCTATCATTAGTACCAGTATAAACGTATACGTATACTATATACGTATAGACGTTTTTCTATCTATGAAGGCAGAATAGACTTGCAAGTATTTAACAAAACGCCAATTTTGTAAATCCGTACACAAGTAATGCCGCAAATCTCACTACTTCATCACTAAATTCTCACCATATTCCCCTATTATTAGAAGCATTGAGTTTACTTTCGTCTGTTGGTGTGCAAAGAGCCTTGCTGAGTGGAGAGGGTGCCAATTTTTCAAAACACTCCCTTCCCGCGGTCCGGAAACGCACCCCTGCTTCCTGTAGGCTCGAGGATCGATATCATCCCTCACGCTGTTGCCCATGATTATGGTGAAAATGGCATTCATGAGTTATTGTCTTTTTTCCGTTTTAAATGACATACATACTTTAGCATATTAAAAACATAAATATAAATGTACTTTAAATATTTGACCGAGATTTAATTTTAATATTTCTTTATGTGAAAAAATAATATTTCGTTAGTTTTAAAAAAATATTATTTGTTTAAACGAAATTTTTAATCAAAGTACAAAATGTTAAAGAATGTTAATGTCAGTTTTTATTATTGAATTGTTTTAACTTATTTTATGTATGCTATATGTTTAGTTTTAGAGTATTCTACACCCAAAACAAAACTAACGACATGCAAAATATGCTTGCTAAAGCGGCGATGAGCTAAAAACGTGTGTCTCACGACCGATAATCGTTGAATAAGTTAGTTCTAGTGGTAGTTCGTGTCTCTGGCAAGCGTAGTATAGGACGCCTGGTAGACCGATGACATTAAAAAGGTAATCGATAGCTCTGGATGAAAAAAGCATAAGATTGAGTGTAATGGCGTTATCTTACGGAAACCTATGTCCCGCAGCGGGCTGAGTGACCCAAATCTACAAGTAGATGATGGGTAGACGGCAGATTACATATTATTCCTAGATTATAGGCAACAAAAGAATCATTCCATTTCTTTTTCATGGTTAAGAAATAAGATAGCTGTTGGCTATTTGCACCACCTTTAATCACTTCAATTTCTATTGCCATTTTTCCCGAACAATATATCACGGAAAAGTATCAATAAATAGCTTGACATTAAATCTTATAAAGGTTTAAAAACTATACACTCCTAAATTTAACATAATACAAATAAATAAATGTACTGGCACAATTCACACAACGCCATTGATACGCATAGCACTTGTGTTTATGGTTACTAGATATCTAATATAGAAATAATAATAAAGATTATATATAAACATCGAGACTCGACAACAGAACCCGTAATCTCCGCAAGCGTACCAACAACAAGTGCGTTCGCCGTTACACCACGGATGTCGTCAAATAAATTATAATTATATTCCTAGATTCGCATATTCCGACGACGACCGACGACCTCGGTGGCGTAACGGATAACGCACGTCGGTACGCTCGCGGAGGTCACGGGTTTGATTCCCGTCTCGCGTCTGGGTGTTTATGTATAATATGTATTTATTTACAAAAAAAAAGTATATAAGTAGTATATCAGTTGTCTAGGGCCCATAACACAAGTGCTACTTAGTTTGGGACTAGATGACGCTGTGTGAATTGTCACAAAATATTAAAAAAAAAAATTAAAAATATTGAATTTATCAACTTATATATCATTAACATCCCAAAACTTAACCACTTTTTGCATAACGTGCAAACGTTTAGCGAAGATTAGGATAACAAAAGTCACAC
Source organism: Malacosoma neustria (assembly GCA_963693495.1). Lineage (NCBI taxonomy): Eukaryota > Metazoa > Arthropoda > Insecta > Lepidoptera > Lasiocampidae > Malacosoma > Malacosoma neustria. Next base: position 7,021,026 of record OY856391.1, on the reverse strand, counting down.
GGACTCAACTTTGCACCTTGAGCACGTGGTGTCCGTCCTGAATGCCAAATAACATTGAATCTACTTCTTAAGTCTATGAAGGCTTTCAATGAAATGTAACTCTTAAACCAAGATTTTGAAGAACTTATTTGGCTTGTTTTAATGTTCTGAATGGAATTTACTTTTAGGGCTGTAACTAATGAATTTTATATTATAGCAAATATTATATTCATTTATACGATTACCATGTTTCTATTGAACATAATAACTCTTTAAAATATTTTAAAATTTTATTAAGAAAAAAATATTTTTATTATATTATTAACAGATGAGAAAAATAAATTAGTATTTTAAATCTAAATATTTATATCATAAAATACAGTAAAATGCATGCAAGTAAAAATTTAAGAAAATATGAGATGTTGCTTTCTTTCATCATATTACGTATATGTTACATCTTAAGCCAAACTTATTGACTAAATAAAAAATATCGCGAAATATGAAACTGTAAGAACTTGGTTATTAATTTTTAATTTGATTATAATTAATGGGAATAAGGTAAAATAGAGTATTCTTTACTGTACACAGAAAAAAAAAACAAATACGAGTAAACATAGACTTATAGCTACTTAAACTAAACAAATGTTCAATAGGCGGTCTTAGATGTTATAGCTTATAAAAAATTCCCTTTAAACGTTTCACTCGCCACAGACTCTGTTAAAGCGGTTTATCGAATTGCTAGATATCTCCCATATTGGTAGATATAGATCCGCAAGCGTACTGATAACACGTTTGCGGGATCCGACCTGCGGACCCGATTCTGCGGGTTCGATTATCGTCTCTCAGCTGAATGTTTATGTGTAATATGTATTTATTTACAAAAGAAAAGCAGGTATGTAGTATTAGTTATCCAGTACCCATAACACAAGTTCTTGTTCTCTCTCGTCTTCAGCTAGTTATTTTGGCGCTATGTGAATTGTGAATATATTTATTATAAAAATATGTAAACGATTTATTTTAAAATTCCTTTAAAATGTCTTCTCAAAAATTTCTCATCGGTCTAATTTTAAGTATTAATAACCAATTTTTAATAACTTTAACTAAATTAACTTATAAACAAGATGAAATTAAATATTTAAGAACCTAATAATACGTATTTTTTATATGTTTACATCGCAAGTTAAAAATAAAAATATTTCTTTCAATATAGATTTCAAATCGCTCGAAGGCAACCCTACGACAAAGTACTTGTTGACCGTACGACATAACATTGCACCAGCGGCGTACCTCTCACGAATGTTAACTAACAGCCGACGAGAGGTTAATGTAAGAGCTTAGCCCAGCTCCGTGTCGTAGCTAACAATGCTCTTTTTTGTAGCAAGAAAATGCCGTGGCCTAAACTTTTCCTTTTGTTTTTCACACAAATACTGATGAGATAGTAGTTTTGTTTGTTTTGGATGGTTACTGTTGTTTTTCGCATTGTTGGTTTTATGTCGTATATCATAGTATTAATTATTTATTAGCTTAATAAGTGAAGAACGATAACGTTTTATACGGTCACGTCTGCGGATTATGTCCTTGATCAGGACTAAACATTTATAAGTACTGCAATAAGAATAGTTGTAAACTCATGAACTCGTTTATTGATAACGTATTTTTACAAGTCATAGGGGGGGGGGGGATATATTAAAAGATTATTAATTAAAATATACACATATGTTATTATATTTTATAAAATTCTTCCAGTTTATAAAAGGTGTTCTTTAAGCCATTTCTTAAGCCAAAATTTAAAAGAATATTAACTACGGGCTGCTCTTATTTATGCCTGAAATTTATTACATATTTTAGAATCCATAACATGCGTCAGTCTTGGACTTCTTAAGACGGTGCGGCAAAGGGGCAATCCTATATCTATTACGAGTTGCGTACTCATGAACGTCACAGTGCTTAGTAATTTTCTCACCAATGGGAAGTGTTCTGACATAGACTATTCGGTCTTAGATTGAATGTCAAGAAATAATCATCATTAAAGCCGAATATAAATAGCAATTATACTATACGTTTGAGTGTGTATGTGTGTGTGTATGTGGTGTGTGTGTTTGTGTGTGTGTGATCTTATTTTTACTTTTTATTTAAATTATATTAATGGTTAATATATAATTAATGGATAATAATAATATGGATGGTAATTACCTAGATAATATGGTACTACAAAATACACTACAATAACGTAGACTATTATGAATGAATTTTTAATGTGATTTTACAAATATTATTTAAAAAATGTACTCCTGAAAAGATAATTCAATCAAAACTTTCTAGCCTGAATTTACACGACACAAAAATCATGAATTGCAACATTTGCTCAGGCAATAAAAAGTAACTTAATTTATATTTAAAATCACTAAGTGCTCTTAAAATTTTAAAAGGTTAATGCACTTAAAATTACATTAGGCCATTACAACTCTCGCCAAGTTTTCATCCTGATAAATGACGTTTTAAACTGTTGGCAACACTGTTTTTCTCGGTTGAATGGAAATAAAACTTAGAACACTTTACTAACAACGGACTTTGTTGTTCTTTATTCAAATGTTTTAACACGTTTCCGTGATTTGAAGAATTTAAACATTCTTCAAATTTCAATATAACATATTTTATACTAGCTATTACCCGCATCTTTATCCATGTTTAATGTAATAGTGTTTTTCTGGTATACATAATAGTATGTCTTATATCAAAATATGTCCCAATTCTGCTTAGAAATTCTGGCGTGATTGAGTATCGAGCATAGTTTCGCAGCTATAATATTATTGGTAAAAGAGGTACATAGTGGTTATTTACTTAAGTTGGTAAGGCGGTACAGGCTTTTAACTCACAATAAAAACAAGGGAAGGAATTTTTTATCACATTTGTGATAAAGTTTAAAATTAATTATGTTTTTTTTTAATTGCGGTGCAGCAGCAGACAGGCTGACGGCTCACTTAATAGTAAGCTGTTGCCGTCGCCTATGGATGCTTAAGACGCCAGGAGCACCGTTAACACGCTGTTCGCATATAGGTACAGGAACCTGGGTCACTAATGCCGGAACACAACACAAGGTTTTGTGTCCCAAGTTCTTATACCCTTATGGGACACTAGCGTGTTCGCGATGCCACTGGCGTTGTAAACACCCATAGGCGACGGTAACTGCTAAAATCTAAGCGGGCCGTCAGCCTGTACGCCGTCCTATAACAATAAAAAAATCAGTAGATCATCAGGTTTATAATTCACAAACGAAACAGGGGACAGAAATTTTAATCACATTTGTGATAAAAACGTAACAATTATTCACACTCTTACCGAAAAATACGTTTTGTAATGTTTTATATCAAGACAGTTAAAAGTTTAATTTAAAACCTTAAACGATCATAAGTTTTACAGTTAAAAATATTTAAAGGCAAACAATCCAAGAGAACAACATAATGAGAGCGGCCAAAAAGCTAACAAAAAAACAGTATTTTACATATTACCAACCCCACACTATTTACTTTCTTTATGTAATCATACATACATAAAGATATGTACATAACGGCGCGGGCCTATAATTATGAGCGCCCTTGTTTTTTTAGCTTGTTTACTAAAGGCGCATCTACATGAGACCCGGCCTATATAAACAGAGTGTGTAAACACACCCTTATGAATGCATACAAAATGGGTTTATTAATGAAACCCCCTTGATTTCCTGTTAAATTGAACTCAATTATATGTCCGAAGTTTTAACACCCACTTATTTGTTGGTTTTATTTTTCTTATAAAGTGATATACTGAAATATCATATCCATTATACTTATGGTAGTTCTTAATTAGTGATAGAGCTAACTAGCACTTGAGGATTCATAAATGCTTCTTCTCTTAGCTTAAGAGCTTCTCTTATGCATTTATTCCTTAAAGTGAGCAGGAATAGGCTTTCAGGTAGACCACAGGAAGGTGAGGCAATATCAGTCCCCATTAATTTCTAGCATTTTCTTTCTAGCATAGCATTCTTCCTTCATTAAATATCACGCAAATCTGTTAATCATTAATATCTCAATCAGTGGCGCCAGTTTTAAAATTCCTTTTATATACTAATTTTTAATTTAAGCCATTTTTATAACCCCACACACTTCATAATTTGCATCTCCGTAGCATGCCTAATATCTTTTCGTGCTTACCTTTGTGGCTCAGCATTCCGATCCATACAGTTCAAAAGGCTAGTAATGCTATGGAATAGCAAACAGGCTGACTGACCCCTTAATATTAGCTTAATAGTAAGCTACCGTCGCCTATTGATGTTTGCAACGCCAGGGAATCCGCTAACACGCTGTCATCTGCGTAGGGGAACCTGGATCACTTACTCGTATACCGGAACACAACAGAAGGTTATTATCGCGGCATACTTAGACACCAGGGATGTGTCCAGGGTGGTTTCACAATCTCCGTGCCCACGCACAGAGAAAGATATTTGAATATTTGGTTAATAATTATGAATGTTATAACATAGGTTAGTAAATAGAAGCGCTATGTTAAATTGATACGAACACCTTACCGCGGTGTAAACTGGAGTTTATTTTACCTGGATACGTGCCTCAGGCAATCCAATCTTTTCAGCGAGCCGCTCTCGTGCGAATACATCCGGATAGTGCGTCCGCTCGAATTCTGAACAAAAACAAAAAATATTATAAAAAACGTCAAAATTATATGAATTGTCATAAGAGATTGTATGATTAAATAAAAACGTGTAGAGGCAACTTGTTATGCGAAGACCGCGGTGAAGGACAGATGGCGCTCGTATTTCCACGAGCTCAACAAGCAGCACAAAGAGACGCTGTCTCCCTTCGAATCAAGGACTTGTGCCACCGGTAACGCAGGTGCATTCAAATACCGAGGATGCCGAAGACCGTGCGAAGTGTAGAAGAAAAAGTCGGTGAGCGGAGCCCGGGCACCGGAGCGGAAATTTGGATTGCAACTTCCCAGTTCGTAATCATCAATCTCAGTGGCGCAATGGCTTTCGCATATTGAATCTCTTACGTCACGGGTTCATTACACGACGTATGTCTGGGTGTTTATGTATAATATATATTCATCATAAAAGTATATTCAGTAGTATGTCGGTTGTCAAGTACCCATAAAATAAGCGCTCTGCTGCTTACTGCGGACCATACGGCGTTGTGTGAATTGTCACAGTATATTTATATTATTTAGTACATTTATAAAAAAGAAAATCCTTGTTAATATAATCAATATTATTATATTTTTGGAATAATACACGTAAAAAGTTAATAGAGTATATTAAACAAATCATAGTTGAAGGTTGTGCGATATGGAGATTAAAAACTAAAAGAATTTAATCTACATATATCAGTCTAGTCTCTGCAGTGACCATATACCGTACAGATGCATTTTCACGAAATAAGGATGCTTATCAAAAAATTGTCCACGGTCCTATAATTCAGAAATTATTGACTAAATTTTTTTTAAGTGGTTTATGCCGTTAACATTTCCAGGTTTCATTTCGGACCTCCGGATCTGCTTTTGAGTAGCACAAACTTCTGCGTGCTCCTTTGTGTATATGTGATACTTTATTATTGATTAGGGATACTGTTTTTTTTTTTTTTTTTTTATTGCTTGAGTTCAGCAGACAGGCAAACGGCCCACCCTGGCAGGTGGTCACCGTCGCCTATGGACGTTTGCAGCACCAGAGGCACCACCAACGCGCTGCCGGTCTCGAAGAAATTTTATAACGCCTTTTTTGAAGAACCCCATATCATACCGCGCTGAGAAAACCTCAGCCGGAAGCTCATTCCAGATCCTGAGAGTACGCAACATGAACGTTCTGGAGAACCGTTTCGTACAGGAAGGAAGAGGCTCCAAGAAATGGGGATGAACACCCAGCCGATGGCGGGCAGTGCGGTGGTAGAAAGACGACGAGGGCATCATCCTAAATAGTTCTTCAGAACACTCCCCGTTGTACAGACGGTAGAATACGCAAAGAGATGCAAAGTCTCTCCGAAGTCCAAGCGTGTCTAAACCGTCTGTGAGCATGGGATCGCCGACAACACGAACTGCGCGCCGTTGGATCGAGTCTAGGGGATTGAGCTGACCGGCCGGTGCTCCAGCCCATAAATATGAGCAGTACTCCATATGCGGTCTGACCTGTGCTTTATATAGCACAAGCCGTTGCCTTGGACTGAAGTACTGCTTGGACCGGTTTAGCACACCTAGCTTTTTGGAGGCAAGCTTAGCTTTACCCTCCAATTGTCCCCTAAACTGCACATCATTCGTGATGTCGACACCAAGGATCCCAATACTACTTGCGATGGAAAGAGAGGTTCCTTGAAACTGTGGCGCAGGTGCGAACGGGGTTTTCTTGGCAGAGAATACGCAGACCTGCGTCTTCGAGGGGTTGAACTGGACAAGGTTTTGTCGTCCCCATTCAGAGACCCTCTCTAGAGAGTTCTCTACTTCAGACACAAGTCTGACCCGAATTTCTTCCAAAAACGCAGGAGAGAGACTTACACGACCAGTGTACCGTGCATCGCCGGTGCCATCATCCGCATAGCAATGAATGCCATCTATAGATAACATGTCATTGATATGCAGAATAAATAGCGTCGGCGACAGCACACAACCCTGGGGCACACCAGCATTGATAGGTTTCACACTGGAGCAGCAACCGTCAACAACGACCTTAATACTGCGCCCAGCGAGAAAGCTGGATAGCCAGGTGCAAAGACTCCCAGGTATCCCGTAAGATGGAAGCTTCGCAAGAAGAGCCCTATGCCAGACCCGATCGAAGGCCTTAGCGATGTCTAGGCTAACAGCCAGGGCTTCTCCCTTGCTCTCAACGGCTTCAGCCCAACGGTGGGTTAGGTAAACCAGGAGATCCCCAGCAGACCGACCATGTCGAAAACCATATTGGCGATCATTAAGCAGCTGGGAATCCTCCAGGTAACCCAGGAGTTGTGCGTTGATGATCCGCTCCATCACCTTTGAGAGCAAAGAAGTTATCGCTATAGGCCTGTAGTTGGACGGGTCCGTTCGGTCACCCTTTTTGGGAATAGGGTGAACATGGGCCACCTTCCACGAAGCCGGGACACAACCATTGCGGTAGGATATTGTAAAAAGTCGGGAAAGGACTGGAGACGGATCGGAGGACACGTCTCACGGTTTTTTGGGAAAACCGTACCTCCGACATTGTGGAGTCTCCACATCTTCTAATAGAAGGTGGAGACTGTCCCCCGTCATCAAGAGTCGAATTGGCTGCAAAGATTTCACCCAAGAGATCGGCTTTATCCTTAGCAGCATGAGCCAGACGGTCGTCAGCTGCACGTAGTGGAGGAATGGACGCCCGACAAAAGTTTCCTTCGACGGCTTTAGCAAGCGACCAGAAAGCCCTAGTCCCAGAGGGATAGCTAGCGAGACGCTCGCCAATCCTGCCGATGTGCTCAAATTTTGCTCTCGCAATCCGTTTTTTGAGGGTCCTGGAGGCAACATTGTATTTTTCCTTCAAGTCGGAAGTGTTAGGATCCTGACAAGCCCTTGCTGTAGTCCAGGCTCGATAGGCCTTTTGCTTCAGCTTAACAGCCTCAGCACTAGGCCTATCGAACCATGGCTTTCCCGAACCACCAATGGGCACCACAGAGTTAGGAATGAAACATTCCATTCCCTGCAGCACCACATCGGCAATCGAGTTCGCACAGGCGTCAGGATCGTCCGAAGAAAAACACAGCGGCCCCCATGGGTAGGACGCATAGAATTCACGCAATCCATCCCAATCTGCTGACCGATAGCGCCACACTCTCCGCTTCACGGTGGGGCGAGCCCATTCGGGAATTGGAGGGCGCATCACGGAAGATATCAAGCAATGATCAGAGGTTCCTAATGGAGTCCCGATCGAGACCTGACAATCTTCCGGATGTGTGGTCAACAGAAGGTCCAACAAAGACGGCGCATGGTCCACTCTATCCGGTATGCGGGTAAACCCTTGAACCACCTGAGTAAAACCATGGGCAAGAGCAAAATTAAAGGCAGCAATCCCCGGCAGATCAGTTTTTGGAGAACCCAGCCACTCAATATGATGAGCATTGAAGTCTCCAAGAACGATCACCTCCGCGGCGGGATACTGCGTAAAAACTTTGTCGGTAGCGTCTTGAACACGCCCGAAAAAATGAGCTGTTTCAGTCCTTTCGCATTCTCTGCCATGGGACCGATACAGGCAGGAGTACACCCGGGTGGAACCACCGAAATCCACTCGCACCCATATGATGGAAAGGTCCCTGTCTTCGAGACCGTGAAGACGGCGGCAGCATATATCGTCCCGGACGTACAAGCATACCCCAGCTTTTGGGAGGAATAGATGTTCCAAATTGTAGCCGGGGTAGCAAAGGTACGATGAGTCGGCCGGGGCAGATATCTGCGTCTCCGTCAAAAACAGTAGAGCAGGCTTTGCCGTTTCAAGATGGTGGTGAACGGCATTAAGGTTTGAGTGTATACCTCTGATGTTGCAAAAATCCACTCTGAGTGTGGATTTGAGGTCCGCTGGGTTACGCTTACTATTTTTCATTTTCGGATCCATTTTATAGACATAAAGGGCGTTTTTTGGAAGTTCTAGAGTATCCACGAAAAAATGGAAAAAATTGAGTGTTCTCTTCCCACCCAAACCCACAGGTTGTGTGATGAGTTAGTGCGGGGCACGGAAGGGCCCCCGATCCCTCCCGGAGAACATCGCCGGGTCCACGTCCGGTCTCCGCTCCGGCACGACGATACCCCCCAAAGATTTTGCACCAGTTGGCGGGACAGCCTCCCAGACTGGATAATCTGGGTTCGGGTCCCCTACTGACTGGCGGGCGGCCAGCGGACAGCCGTTTCATCGGGTCTCCCTGACCCCCGCCCCAATCCGTCACGCCTGTAGGGATGTGGTGGGATTTTGCACATCTCGAGTTCCAAATTTCGTGGGCACTCCAGAACTTCGGGTAAGGGAGGCTAGAACCTGGGTCACCCATGCCGGAACACAACACAAGGTTATTATGACGGCATACTTAAGACCAAGGGTGGTTGCCATCTAGACGGGCTTGAGGCCCTACCACGTAGCTAGGGTGGGTTGTTTTGTCGCCTTTTACGACAGGCCGACCCCGGCCACAGGGGTTAGTATTCTTTCTCCGCCCCTGCACGGATAAAAATACTGTAACACTTAATCACAAATCTATACTTGATATATTATACGATTTAAAAGCCAACATATATTTTTTTGTAAATAAATCCTAAGGTATTCCTTTCTACATTATTATAAAAATTCTTCTGTAGCCAAAAGGTCGCAAACGATTTTCAAATTTATACTTTTATTGTTTTGTAAAATATGTAAAATGCAATAAAGAGATGTCTACCTATATACTTATTTCATTAGAAACAAATGTGTATGTTCCACTTCCCAAAGAGATATGATCATTCCCGGAATCGAATCAACGCTACACTGTTCAACAGGACCACTGTTTATAAAATTATCTCAGTACATAATATAAATTAGTGTATAAAATGGATTTAATATCAAATAAGGCTGTAATAATATAAAAATAAAAGCAATGTCAACGATGAACAAATTAGAAAATATTTTCAAATAAATTCATCAATACTTTCTAATTAATATAATATAAATATAATTGCTGGGTCTGCACTTAACTACTCCCTCAGCAATTTCGGAAAATATATCGGACACAAATCTCGAAACAATTATCCTATGAATCCGTGAAAAATTTAAAGAAATTTTTTAAGGTTTTTATTGCAAAAACATTTAAATATCTAGTTTTTAATCCATCTAAAATTAAGTAATATTCTCTCTTGATACTGTTATATGGTTTTATCTAAACAAATAATAAAGAAAGCTAATAATAAAGTAACCAGAAGAAGTAAGATTGGCCCTGTTTTCGTCAATAAATGTTCGCAATGCCATACTACGAGTGCAGAACAAATATCGAGGGACAATATTTATTTATTTACTAATAACCATGTTGTGATTGCAAACAATAAATAAGAGGGGACACTCGGAAATGGGTTTATGAAGACTCTGGGGAGCTCTTCAGATTTCCTATGGCTAATCTTTGAGCAATGAATTGTAGTTGGAGATCCTTTTAATTTAGCAGCGTCTAATATTTTCATTACAAATAGAGACATAGATAGTATTTTAAGTAGTAGTACACTCAGGACGCAAACCAGAAGTCATGGGTTTAATTCTCATCATAGCATATTTTACGCAGTTTTTCCTAAAGTCCATTCCATAATTGTCATGGATTATGGTGAAGAAAACATCGCGAGGAAACACGCACACAGAGAACACTGGTACGTGTTTTCTCCAATAAACAATGAACAAGCGTGGCGAGTATTCCATTGCTTATATGGGGAGTCCTAAACCCAGCATTAAGATGTTGTGGGCTACGTTTATTAATTTAATGAACCAAACACGGAAACGATCTAGATAATAGTTGATAAAAAAACAAATACCAAGCAAAAGACGTATCCTGGACTCCGAGTTGTCTTGTTATGTATGTAATTATAATTTGTCTACTGTCGTCACTTGTAGGTAGACGACAGTAGCTATTCTTTCGGACACAACCATTAACTTTCAAACGAGTTAAAGACTGTCACTTCCACTGCTTACAAAATATATTATACCTACAGTTTTAATGAAATTATAGACTTGAGTGCAAATAGGATTGCTGCAAGCAGTTAATAAAAGAAGAAATTTTGCATTGTTCAGATATTGATGACTGATTCATGGCAGATATTATAATATTAAGAAAAAACACCTAATATATATTTTACTTAACAAAAATATAATTTGATTGAAGAAATATCTAATAAAATGCAAGTTTTATTACAATAGTTTAAGCATTTTTTTAAATAATGAGTCTGATATAAAAAATATCAATTATATTGATTATTTTTACCTTTTTCCAAACTATCTATCTGGTCGTTGGTGAAGGACGTCCTATTCCTTTGGAGCTTCCTTTTTAACCTCAGTCTCATCTGTGAATCTTCATCTCCTGACGACGCGTGCTCGCTGTTTCCATCCGAACCAGCCTCCGATTGCAAAGGATCCGCTGAAAAATCACTCTATTTAATCAATGCAGCTAGCAAAGCTAATTGATAGCTCCTTTAATTAATATTAAAGTTTGCTTGTCAGATGTATAAAAATGGCTGTCCCATCACTATCCTCGGCCGACTTAAACGGTGACTCCTCATGCCAATTTGAAGACAGCCAAGGGAGGTCTCTATTCAATTTTCATTTCGGAGTAGTGGTTGGCAACAAAAACTAGCCAAATATATATTTTTAAAAGTTAATTTGTTATTGAAGGTATAATTATTTTTTATGACATTTGTATTAGTAGAAAACAATTGCTGTAAAGTAGCTGAAACACTAACAATTATCAAAATAAAAACGCTCTTAAATCCGTAAAAAACGAATTTTAATAATTTCTTCTAAAGTATTCATAAGAAAGTTTTTAAACAATTATTTCGAAATTTGTATTTTATCGGCCCTTTAAACCTATTGTGAAAAGGGAAGGCTCTTCATCATAAACTATCAACACAAAGCACTCGAACACAACTTGACGACTATCAACCAAATGCGTCAGCAGAATTGCACAAAATTAGGACCCTCACAATTACAAAACAAAAATTACCCTATCCAAATCCTGATCCTTCATATGCCTCTCTTTGTACGCTCGTATAGACCAAGTTAAACTGGATATCCAGCCCTCAAATATCAAGGAGGATGGCAAAATTAAACGTTACTCGTAATGCTGTCGACATGCCTACAGCTAATTGATTAATTTGCTTTATGGTTGGAGCACTTGAGTCGGGGATCGGGGTTCGGTTCTCGGGTAATGGACACACGGTTTGCTGACTCCGATGAATGGGAGGCCTGTTAGGCAATCTGTCACATTTTTCCGAATGATGCAGACTTCTTAAATTGATCATGGTATTTGTTGATGAGTGGTTCAATGACATATGTACGAGTACAAGGTTTTAACGACAAAAACAAAAAATAACTACAAAATATATTATTTTTGGTTCTTATGAAAATCCATATACACTTTCGAGAAAAAAACTATGTGGCCGACAAATATTCCTCTTCCTACAAACCAACATGCCATAGTTTTTGACAATAAAACTTAAGTAGAAATAGTCGTAGAACGGGAATGCGATAATAGTAACTCATAATTTATTATAGAATATCATATTTCATCAAAAATGTATGTAAGACAATTTAAATTAATAAAAATTGCACGAGCTGTCATGTTTTGTTATAATTAACTTCAATCATTTTTTTATAAACTGCTTTGAGCTCTTTAAACGGAACGTACATTAAGACAGTTGTTCACTCGATGATTTGTATTTAAGAAAATAATTTATTTTAAACTAGCTGTGCCCGCGACTCGTGTCGATTAGTGACTTTGGGCAGCATTTTTTGGATATGTAAGGTCAACGTAAATTGGAAATTCAACCTACTAAGTCCAGCCTAAGCTGAACCCTATTTCATATGATTGATTATATAAATCTGAGGTCAACTTAAATTGGATTTTAAAAATTTCCGAAACTGATCATTTTTAACTAAAATTATTTCTTTTTTCTAAAATAAAACTAGCCTAAGTTACTCCTTGTTACATCAGGTACCTGCCAATGAAAGTCTCGTCAAAATCGGTCCATCCATTTCAGAGATTAGCCGGAACAGACAGACAGACAGACGAAAATTGTAATAAATGTTGTTTTGGTATATGTACCGTGTATACATCCGAATGCACTTAGTGAAAAGCGGTTATTTTAATACTACAAACAGACACTCCAATTTTATTTATTTGTATAGATTTGGTACTGCATATTCGAAATAGGTAAATAAAGTAACAGGGACTATTCACACATTGCCATACAGCTCCAAAGTAGCACTATGTTACGCTTACTAAACAATTGATACTTATATATTATTCATTTGTAAATAAATACATATTATACATAAACACCCCGACTGGTGACAAAAAATATCTTTTTTATTCTTTTTTAACTTTATATTTTTATTTATATGCTGCAAATCAGTTCTTTTGAAATATATACTTTAGTAATTTGAGACAGCATGTGTAAGTGTATAACATATATGTTGTAAATGTGGAGGTGGGCGCTGAAAACCAGCGCTGTGTTGAGATTTCAACACAGCATCATGCTAAATGCTTAACCTCGATGTTCGAGAAGAGACGTGAAGTTTTATAATAGTTATATGTTATCATTTATTTTATAAACCTAATTGTACGTAATTTTTTGCCAATAAAAATATTATTCTTTTCTTTTCTTTCTTTCAAATGAACCCTCAGCCGGAGTTCCGTTTGCGTTTGCGCTTACACCACGGAGGTCGTCATATTTGTTATAAATTCTATAATCAGGAATCCTCAAACCTTGCACTTTACTTAAAGATAGGCGAATAATTTATATAAGAGACTAGCATTTATATGGGAAATTTAGGCATCATTAGGCCTGTCCTTTTATACGGCTGTGAAACGTGGCCGGTGTTGCAGCAACACAAGCAATAACTGCGTGTCACGGAGATGAATATGCTGCGGTGGATGTGTGGAGTAACGCGGAAGGACCGCGTTAGGAACTCCCGCATTCGCGGTAGTCTTCATGTACGTGACATTGCAGATAAATTGCAGGAGTGTCGGCTCCGTTGGTACGGCCATATTTTGCGGCAACCCGATGCTTACGTGGGAAACAAATGTCTGGCGATGCCGCCTCCGCCGGGCGCCGGCAGGAGGGGTAGACTCAAAAAGTGCTGGCTTGACGTCGTAAGAGGTGATATGCGTGCCAATAGGCTCACTACCAGGGATGCTTAAGATCGCGCGAAGTGGAGTAGAAAAAGTAGGAAAGCGGACCCCGGGCACCGAAACGAAAGTTTGGGTTGCAACCGAGACATAACGCTGGGATGATGATGATGATTTATATGGGAAATTTGTGTCAATATTTCAAGTCAAACGATTAACAATTGTAAATAATATTTAACGACAATTTTGTTGAAGTGATGAATCATAGATAATAGAAGATTATTTTCGAGAAAACCTGATTCAGATAATTATCGATGTTGCTGATATATAGCCAATGCTATTTAAAGGATATAAATAGCAAGAAGATCATCGAGAGACGGAGACGAAATATCAATATTTTATCATAAATCTCACAAGCTTATTTTTTGTTGTTCATCTTTATTTTTACCTGTACACTCCTATACCAATCTATAAATCGTTTCTTATTTAATTTGTACTTAGATAACAAATTATAATTACTATTTAGTGTTAATATCATAAATAGAATTGTTTGGATAGATGGATGTTTGTTAGTCAATCACGAAGTAACAACAAAACGTAATTTGGCTAAGTTAAAGATAATATAAGATATAGATTGTAATTATTTTGTGGTCTTGAATTAGATATTATTAATCTACTAGATAACTTTTATTTTTGGATATGGAACATCAAGCAGACTGACGACGTACTTAATGTTAAGGAGTTACCGTCGCTAATACGTGTTTTCAACGCTACCGCAAACACGCTATACGCGAAGAAATTTTTTAAATACCCCTATCGTAGTGCGGTGGAAAAGCCTCGACAGGAATAAATATTTGATAAATATCTGCTATTAAATACAAATGGAAAATAAGCTAGCAAAATTTGTTATCAGCATTACTTCACTATCGTAAACACTTTGTAAGTAAGCTTAGTGTATACACGGCTTTAAGCGCCACACTGAGACACGTTTCGTTTCACTGTATCGTATGATTGATGCACGACATTCGCTCAGCGAAACATGGCGGACTTTCCTATCGGTTGACAATTTTGATTGATCGTTCTGCTTGCGCTGCGTTGATCGCCGTTGTGTGATGTGTAAACGCCCTAATGGGATGTCCAAATGAATTGTGTAATTATTGTAAGAGATATAATTAGGATAATTTAGAATTATAATTCAACGTGGTGCAAATTTCGTTCTAGTAGTTACATATACTTTTCAGTTTTTTACATAAAAACCATTATAATAACCTAATATATTTATAATAAGTTAACCGGGATTTAAAAATATGTATTATATTAGGTACGCGGATTCAAAATATCTGAAATATAATACCGAAACAAACTCTAATTTTTAGATCATACCATATTTAGTAAAAAATTAAGGCATTTATAATATAAACAACAATAATATTTTCGTTGTGAAAAAAAAAACATTTTAGTTATTTATTACCATCCAATCCGAATGAACACAAAGGAATTCATTTTTTAATGAATTCGTCAGACAAGCGTACACTCAGCCACAATCCCACCAATAACAACCTACAAATGATCGAAAAAATTCAATGGAATAAAGGTCCGTGAAGAGGGCGGGAAGGCGGTATGAAACACGAAAAATACATAAGAGAAAATAATAGTAGTAAGAAAATAAAAGGAACGAAATAAAAGTGGGGGCGGGGAAAAAATTGGAGAAAATAAGCACAAAGGGGACTGAAGAAAGTTGGGACTCGGGGAGATAAAGCGGAATTCAAGTTATCGGGGCGAAACACGACGGCCGTAGGTGGGGGCGCGATTATTTGAGATCGATACTGTCACTCAAACAGACGGACGCGAGACAACGGCGAACTGCGGTTCAACACTTGGCGGCGATGTGAATAACCTACGCCTATTTGGCCACACCGCCAGCGACTTTTTAAAGGCCGACGAGTGCATAAACGCATATCAAATAGGTCTTAAGGTGCTGTTAAAATTCTAAAGGCAACAAAACAACCCTAGATAAGGAGAGTTCTGCCTGCCCATTTGGATGGCAACCACATCATCATCATCATCATCTATAACCTCGTCTAGTATTCCGGCATTAGTGACCCAGGTTCCGATACCCCCATGGGACAGCAGCGTGTTCGCAGTGCCCCTAGTGTCGCAAACATCCATAGGCGACGGTAACTGCTTACTATTAAGTGGGCCGTCAGCCTGTGTGCTCAATAATAAAAAAAATACAACAAAGTATTGTGTGCATTTGAAAATAAGTAATGATGTAAATATTTAAAAGGTCAATGTGGATTTTTCCATTTAATACCAGTTTAAAGGCTGATGAAACCAGATCTATTTGTTTTTGTATTATATGTATTGTTTCTTAATATCAATACAATAATTATCGGTATAAAATAATTTGTAAATTAGAAATACTCAATGAAGTTTAAAGGATGTAAGATGAACTTTTTTAAATCCATGAAATAAAAATTTAAGCATTGTAAATTCTAGCCCTAGTACACTAATTCCGTAGAATATACTAATTTAGCGATATAAATAAATTTATTCATTTACATAACTCATTACATTCTATTATAAAAATAAATTCATAATTTTAAACATGTTCTAAAATGAATTAGTTTATCGTGACGTTATCATATCAAAGTGATGTTAATAGGTACACCTGCACCTGCGCAGTTGCTTATAAAAACGAAAAATAAAAACTTTTTATGCTTTTATGACGTTCGCATTGAGCTCTGACAAAGGCTGATACTGGATGAAAATAATTATTTACAAATATTTTTCAAATAAATAGAGTTCATTTGACCGACGTTTTTTTGCATTTTTGCAGCTTTTATACAAACTAACCATTTTAAATGTATTATAACACTAAATAGATTAATATAGGTTACAAATTTTAATCCTTGCAGGGGGGGGGGAGAAAGAATACTGACCTCTACGGCCGGGTTCGGCCTGTTGTAAAAGGCGACAAAACAACCCACCCTAACAACGTGGTAGGGTCCCAAGCCCATCTAGATGGCGACCACCTATGGTCTTAATTATGCCGCCATAGTAACTTTGTGTTGTGTTCCGGCATTAGTGACCCAAGCTCCTGTGCCCTCATGGGATAGCAGCGTGTTCGCGATGCTACTGGCGTTGCAAACACCCATAGGCGACGGTAACTGCTAAATTCTAAGCGGGCCGTCAGCCTGTCTGCTGTCCTACAGGCAGCAATTAAAAAAAAAACAAATAGTAAAATAATGTAATTCGGTTTTCTGTAAAAAAAAACTTTAATTGACCTTGATTTGTTTCAATACCTCTTTGAAAAGACAGTGTTAAAACAAGGCACTGTTGTAAAAACTTTGGATTTAATGTAACAGTGAAAATTGGTTTAAATGAATTTAATAACTTTTCAGGCTATACTTTGTGCTGGCTGCTAGCAAACCTCGTCAATGATTTTATCAAAGAACTTCGGAATCAAGAGCATAAAAGATTTAATGACAATACTTTGACTTTTTATCCGTGCAGGGGCGGAGAAAGAATACTAACCTCTGTGGCCGGGGTCGGCCTGTCGTAAAAGGCGACAAAACAACCCACCCTAGCTACGTGGTAGGGCCTCAAGCCCGTCTGGATGGCGACCACCTTTGGTCTTAAGTATGCCGCCATAATAACCTTGTGTTGTGTTCCGGCATTAGTGACCCAAGTTCCTGTACCCTTATGGGACAGCAGCATGTTCGCGATGCCACTGGTGTTGCGGACACCTATAGGCGACGGTAACTGCTAAATTCTAAGCGGGCTGTCAGCCTGTCTGCTGTCCTACGAAATAAAAAAAAAAATACTAAATTTAAATTCATTTTACTGTGAAGAATTCAGAAATCGCTAACTCGTATATTTTGCACCGCATTCGAAAAGAACACGGTTACTCTGCGGCCGGACAAGGCGATTCACCTAATTTGTTACGCTTCCGTAAAATGTTCTGCGTATTTCCACTTTTAGCATTTGTATAAGAAAAACACAGTTACGTCCAATTATAATAACATAAAGTCTCACTTTTCTTCATTATTAGTTATTTGTAATTATAAATATATAATGCCAAAGTCTAGTTACTAAAACAGAAATGTTTGTTTTTAAATCTGTACCAGATTTTTGGTCTTTGTTTGAGATCATTCTAAAGGTGCCTGGTCCAAATCCTATCCTATACATCATCGGTATGTGTAACCCGAAATTCGACGGGCGTGGGGAGTGTACTGTCCGTTCCCTTTAGGGGGAGGCCCGATCCCAATATTTAATAATAATAATAAATAATCCTTAATTCAACAAAAAAATTACAGAAAAAAAGATGAAGTTCCTGACTTCCGAGCTAGGTATAATAAAGATTATCTACTTTGCAAAATAGATACATATTTTACACATCTCTCTCGTGTGCGTGCGCGTGTGTGTGTGTGTGTGTGTGTGTGTAAGCGCGCGCGCGCGCTTGTGTGTGTCAAGTTGTGCGTGTGTTTGCGTGCGCACATCAGTTTAAGTTTATATTTAGATAGTATTTAGGTTATTAGTTCTTCAGTATCTGAATAGTCAAGAGTTAGTAACCAATTTCTTAACTTGAATTTTAACTCATGTGAAGAGAAGAAAATGGATGTATCTTAGTTAATTTATTTATCTAATTGTACAGAGTGATTGATTTATAGTATTTACTGCCTTTTTGCAGATGTTGTATGATACACTAGGATGGAAAAAACATTTGTGCCAGGCCGTTTATTCTTTACATGATCATCGTAATTAGGCTTACGCAGGTGTTGCTTTAGTATGATGTTGAATAAGTAAAGCTGTCTAACATTTAGAAGATTACATTGGTCATATAGGATTTTGTGGAGAAGCAATGAAGGCGGAAGGTCATAGTTTTAAGTAAGGGACGCTGTGCCCTTTCTAAACACACTCGGATACAACAACTAAGAACAGATTGGAATAATGCATAATAAATAGTACGTAAGGTATTAAAATCAGCTGAGCATCTTAGTTTCTTAAAAATCAAAACTAGTTTTCTAACTCATGAAGTGATATGGTCAATGTGAGCGCGCACCAGTTTAGATTTTCATCAATGAACACGCCAAGATACTTTAGCTGTTTTGCTAATAGAGACGCATTAGAATTTAAAGTCTTACAAGAATGTGTTAGTACATTTAAAGTCCTAATATTTAATTTGGAAGTAGAAAATGTTATATTGTGTTTTGGAGGTTGAGAGTGAGATAGTTTGACCGTAGCCATCTGCTATTTGCAAACCTTACCAAGAAAGCAAAACTAGCATTGTGACGTAATGAGCTGTATTATATTTTGTCTATTAAAGTTTTTTTATATTTATTTGTGAAACAAACAGCACAATAGAAGAATAAGTACACACATAAAATTTTTACATTAACCAAAATAGTTTCCGCAGTTAAATTATACATCAAAAGAATGCTAGTGAGAAAGAAAAAAAATTAAAATATTAAAGAATGGTGGAACAATATTAAATTAAGACTAAAAAAATAAAAATTAATCATTGTACCTTGTGGTTTGACTGGGCAGAAGCTAACTGAGAAATAATGCATTTTTTGAACATATCTAACTTGAGATAGAATATGTCGACATCCGCAAACAGAACATTATATGCGTTACACACTCGACTGATAAATGTATTCTTGATATAGTTTGACCGGGAAATTGGAACCCAAAAGGTTTTTATTGTTCTTGTTGAAAGACTAGGACTATATAAATAAATATTACTAAGTATGAATATGGAATCAATCTGATAATTTATTATCTTCTTATACAAAAACATTTGATCTCTAACTTTCCTGCGATTTTCTAAGGATTGTAATGATTGTATACTGTTACTATTCCCCGGGAATTATAAACTTCCTCTGTATTTTTTCAATTTAATCTATATGAGTAACATACTGGGGATTCCAGACAGTGGAAGCATATTCAAGAATTGATCTGACAAAAGCGCAATATAGAATTTTCAATGTCAGTAGGTTTTTAAAATCTTTGCTCATCCTCAAGATAAAACCTAGCATCTTATAAGCTTTTGACGTTTGAGTCTTGCTTGCTATTACTGACATTAAACTTGACAATATACAATCTACTAGTAAAAGTTTGCTACTGGAAATTTAAAACAAAGTTTGTAAGTTATCAGGATTTCATTCATTCTTCAAAAGTTATGAATGTCGATAGTACATTTCAATTTATGAACTTTGTTTCTGTGTAACGAGATTTCACTTTTGAACGTTGTCAGAGTGAAGAAGTTTTAATTTATATTGTTTAAGTTGGCGTGGTTTAACTTCCTATGGATTGGAACATAATCTGTATGGAAAAGAGATTCTTAGTTTACTACCCCACCAACTCCTGTGGGTGAAATCTTAGTAACATCCTTTTTCTCGTTGTTCTGTAGTCAGGAAGCGAAACTAGAACGCAAGTACACAGGCCTTGTGTCCTATAACACTTACTCTGAAGTGAAAGATTGTCTGCTATAGGTTGACCTTATCCCTTACCATTGTCATATTCTGTGTCACTATTACTTCACAACCACCTCTGCGACTTTATTCAGGTCCATCATTCTTTTGATGACAAATTCCGCATCATTTCTCATAACTCTTTTACACGCTAGTATTCTTTCTTTCAATTTGTTAATTAGAGTTATTATTTTAGAAATCTTATTATTTACTCGTTTCTCACCTTCTCCCTAATATCTACAAATCCATTTAATCATTCTAATTTCGGCCAAGTGGAGTCTGTTCTAGTCATCTTTAGTAACAGCTTCGAATGTAATCAGTATAAAATACTTGTAAGAACAACATTTTACGATTAGTATATACCTATATATTCCCTTTTGTGTAAAATTTCTTAATTTTGATTAAGTTTAAATTTGTTAAAGTTAGAGCGTTTCAAACTTATTTGTAATATTAGTTATGACACAATTAATACTATTTCATATAAATGTTTACTAAAACTATCTTCCAATAAAATTTAATTATTAGTACTTAAAAGAAATAAATTGCGAAATTAATCGCAAATACCCTCATCTAATAGAAAACATCACCATTTTAACCGAACCACCTCATTTATAAATTTCTTTGCATCGGCTGGCGACTGATAAGGGTCAGAGGGGTCAACTAAAATGGTTGTTTGTAATCAACCATACATTTAATGTTCTAGGCCCATCGGAATTACTTAGTATGAGGGTAGATAAGGTTTAATTTTTATTGCTGTGACTACTGTACGGTAATTGATGTTGATTATGTCTTTAGGGATAAAGGAATTGAGGATATAGACCTTATAGTGTGTAATGAAAATATTTGAGAAACACAAGCATTTATTATATAATTATTTATATTATTTTTTATACATTTATTATATATTCATGAATAGAATTAGGGCCACTTTAGCACTTTTCTACGGAGTCATAAAAAGTGACGAAATCATTATTCGCCTTTTAGTAGTTTACAGAGAGTAACGGAAAGATAATTTACAGTTTCTTCTTTCGGAATTTGGGAAACCGACTAGAATCATTATTATAGGAAACGTCACTAACTTAAGAGACATCGACGCAAAAAAGCGGGCGGAAATTTTGTCTAGTGATTCTACAAAACACTAATAATTAGCAAAAGTATTTAGCAATCCCAAAAATTCTAGGAAAATGATTGAGTAAAATTATTATTATTTATGATCAGGACATTCCGTATATACCCTGAATGGTATTCTCCTCTCTGATTTATCCTACATATATGGAGTCGGCACAACTGTTCTCTCTTTCCACTCTCCTCTATTAGTCATTTTCTCAACATTCACATATTTTTTCGCCATATCATTTTTTATGGAACCCATCCATATTTTCTTTGGTATACCCCAGTATTGTATTATCGTCTTGAAAAAAGCAACTTACAAAACCTAGTCATCATCAGCAGCTGGATACGGCTTTATATGTCTAACTCCCATTGCTTTCTTCTAGAGCCATTCATAAATTTAATTCCAACATTTAACAAAACAGCAACTTACACGAGCTGTGAAATCGACCCTACTGTATACAAAAGACTATTAATTCAACGATCATTTACGGTGTAAAATCAAAAAATGAGTTAAATCATAATCATTTTTATAGCACGTGTTGCATATCAAGGGTCCAATCGACGAACGAGTCAATTACTGAACTCGCTATTGTACAAAAAGCCTTTGTTTCAAACCATAAAGTTTGAGAGCTCTTTGCGAATGAATTGTGAAATCGATAGTTTTAGTTGCATTCTCAAAGTTGGTTGAGATTTATACCTCAACTGTTTACTGCTTTGTACTGAATTTTTTTCAAATTTTTCTCAATATATTCCTCAATATCTTCTACCATCTTACATACATTCTATCTTCATCTACTATCTTACATACGCTGTTTTCTTACATAGTATTGAATTTCTATACTATATGATAAACTTGTAAGGCATATTTTAAACTCATAATTAACGAACAAGAATAAAGTATTTTGTAGATCAAAATATTTTGTACATCGTGAAATAGAAGCTACAGATCACTACTGGACATCTTGTCAACCACTAGACCTTCCTCTTCGTCGTCATCATCCTATTGAAGTTCACGGCTAGATGGCTCTAGCCTCTTCCAAGGCATGCCACAGAGCCCTAAGAAGGTTTTGCCGATAATCGCAATGCTGATCAGGTGCGGGTTGGCGATCGCAGTTGCAACTCTTCGCAGCCTGTGCATTTTTAGAGCTGCAGTAATTTGGTTTGAATATACCACCAAGACCACGGTCGCAAGAGCCACGTTAGCTACTCGGCAAGGTGTACCGCGTCCATGAGAGGTTGACAATAGGGGAAAAAGCTGTTGTCTCCTTACACCCATTAGACCTTGAAATAATCCTCTGCGGCTGGGGTCGGCCTGTCCTAAAAGGCGACAAAATAACCCACCCTAGCTACGTGGTAGGTCCTCAAACCCGTCTGGATCACGACCACTTTTGATCTTAAGTATGTCGCTATAATAACCTTGTGTTGTGTTCCGGCATTAGTGACCCAAGTTCGCCATGTCACTGGCGTTGTGGGCACCCATAGGCGACAGGAACTGTTTAACGTCTGCTATCCTACAGCAATAAAAAAAAACCGTCGGTACATGAATGAACATTAGGCGAGAAAAAGTGAACCTTTATGACATCTAGATGGGTCTTGAGTGTGCAATTTTTTTATAATTATATTATAATAATAGTTACTTCTTAATAACTATTATTAATAATCAAACATTGCTTACTCGTGCATTATGGATTGCTATTTTCAAATAACATATTTACTTATTTGTGCCAGTAAATATATTAGTCAATAATTAGATCTAACGTGTGCGAACTCAGCGCCGCATTGTGTGCCAATAACCTACATGTTCACAAACAGTTTACCCAATTATTTGCGGTTTGTACACGTGTCCAGGGGTAATATTGCGTGATTTTGTTTAGATAACATCCATTTGGTATCTATTCTGTGGATTCTATTAAAAATGTAGCATAATACCACATTGTCAATTTCTTAAATCCAAGTTGCTTAATGTCCACACTCTAAGGTTCTTCTTCTTCCTCCTACCCTTATCCCACATTATATGGGGTCGGAACAACATGTTACATGTTGTAATAGTTGTGGCTTAGTATTTACAACCAGCCGTCTGACTGACGTTAATCCCTTTTTGGGGGAAACCTGTCATCCTTTTTATTTAAATTATTCACACTCTAGGATTCGCTGTTGATTATCACGGTGTTTCTACTGAACGCTGTTTTGCTTTTCTTCCTGTCCTTATCACAACTATGTGAGGTCGGCACAACATGTCCTCTCCCGGCCCTCCTCTATTAGTCGTCATCTGAACATTCACACCTTTTTTGCCATATCATTTTTTACTCAATCCATCAATCTTTTCTTTGGTCTACTTCTCCTTTTGCATATGCAAAAAGTTGTGGATATATCCACTTTTATTTCTAGCATTTTCTTTGCCCTATGGAATTCTTCTCTTCGCATTTTATGGCCTAGCCTATATATAACTTTTCAGCTTCTTAATCACTGGCGCTGTTTTGCTTTTCATTATTTCTATTTGCCGACATAGTCCGCCCAATACAAAGCTACACGTGTTTAACTACCTAACTCTTAATAGAAATCAATTATCCTTAGACTTAGACGAAGAACTTCTATTTTTTTATTATTTAGGTACTTCTATTTTATAAACCGAGACTTGTCTTGTTTGATGTCTGCAGGGTGCAGTTCAGGAAAAATTGATTCGAGCCTTACAGCACTTGGTAAAGTTCCTTACGGCCATTAGCTATTAATAAGTTTCTATCACAAATGTAATATATACAATATAATCTATTAAGAATCTACAGTTCCTGCATTTATGACGACCTTTGTGGCGTAACGGATAACGCACATCGGTACACTTGCGGAGGTCATTGGTTTGGTGAATTTTATTATTCGAAAGTACAGATAGTAGCTACTAACTAGTTAAGATTTAAACACAGTAACGGCGAATATATAACATGATACATTCCATAACTAATAGATAACTAAACAAGTTCAGTGAAATAGTGATATACATGTAGGGGCGGAGTGAGGGTACTAAATCTGCGGCCGGGGTCGGCCTGTCGTAAAAGATGACAAAAGCATCCTAGCTGCGCGGTATCCCCAAGCTGATTTGGATAGCAACCACCCTTGGTCTGTAAGCACGCTGTCATAATTCCGATTCCTGTACCCCTATGGGACAGCAGCGTGTTTGTACCATCGCAAACATCCATAGGCGACGGTAATTGCTTGCTGTTATATTAAGTGGGCCGTCAGCCTGTCTGTTGTTATTCAGCAAAAAAACACAGAATCTAAATAATAATTGCATCTTTAGAACAAGTTTTGTAAAGAACATCGGTTTCATAAAATATATATTTTATATAGTGATGTCAATAAAGTGTCTAGTCCCGTTACAATATAGTGCATCGATCACGTCCCATGCTTTCCGAATATATTGGCTATTTCGCTTCTTTTTTCACGCATTGTGTACTTCCGAAACATCGGGGCGCCGGCAGCCCGTGAACAAAACAAGCGCTGAATATCAAAAATATGTTGGATGGATGAAAATATTCGAGGAAAAGAGATAAAAATATTCGATTGACATTTCATACCTTTGAATAAAAATTGTTGACTTCGAAAATTCCATAGATTTAATTTTATCTTTTTTATTTGAAATTTTATGCTATATTAATAAATGATAAACCGTATTCTTCATTTACAATAACCATCGTGACCTGACACGCCCTGTGGCGTAATTCTACGACGTTAAAGAAAACACAAAAATATTTACCAGATTACTGTGATGGGAATCGAGCCCTGAACTTCGAGGTTTTTAACCCACTTAATAGTGACGCTAGGTGCACCGCGAACACGCTGCTGTCCCATAGAGGTACAGGAACCTGGGTCACTAATGCCGGAACACAATACAAGGTTATTATAGCAGCATACTTATAGACCAAGGGTATTGTCCATCCAGACGGGCATGGAACCCTACCACATAGGTAGGGTGAACTGTTTTCCCTGCATGGAGAAGATTTTAATGATTTTAAAAAGGCTTTCAAAACCAGAAATATTGACATTTCAGAAAGTTCAGCTATGCAATCTATTATATTATAGGATATCTATACTACTATTATAAAGAGGAAAGATTTGATTGTTTGTTTGTTTGTTTTGAATAGGCTCCGAAACTACTGACCTGATTTAAAAAATTCTTTCACTGTTAGGAAGCTACACTATCCCCGGGTGACATAGGCTATATTATATTTTCAAAAAAATTAGGGATCCTTACTAAAACTCCAATAATGTAAGCCAAAGTGTAAAAAAATTACCTAAAATATTATTTAAATCGCGTACGTTGCGAAAACTATTGATGATAGAATAAAATAATGTACTACAACTTTGCAGAACACATCATTTTTTATAAAAAGTGTCGCGACAGCATATGTCTAACTATTATAGTTATGCCACAATAAGTGTTTTTTTATTTTAAAAATTTAATTGAAATGCCGCCCCTAGAAAAGGCTCTTTATTTGAGTTGTGTATTTAATATTAATTACGGAGGCGAGCAATAAAACAAGACCAAGTCTGCGAATCAACTGGTTTATTCGTATCTACCTACAGTTAGCATTTTCCGTAGGTGTAAATAATGACAGATACCTTACATCTCCCCCTTTAAAACAACAATATAAAAGAAAAAAAAATACTTAAACATTAAAAAAGAATGTTTAAACAATATAAACATTTTTTTGTAGTTAATGTAGCTAACATTAATTACATTCAACCATAGAAAAAAAAGAAAGAAGTATCTATTATTCAATTAAAACACATATTTTCCACGAAAAATACATTTACGACGAAGACGTTTTGGTTGTAAATCGTCTTTGTCTCCGCATTCAAAATTCAAGGTTGATTTTGGACTATCATGTTTATCATTTAAAACAACATCAGAGGGTTGCGGCGATTTATCTGATATTGGCTCTTGATTTGTCTCTGTCGCAGTCTGATCATGATTGGTGTTAATCAACGAATGACTGAGGCTTGCTCGTGTGGCTTTGTCAGGAATTATCTGGTCTATATGCCGGTTCCACTCCTGCCCATCTGATAATTTAACCCGGTACGTAAGAGGTGATTCTCTAGCAACAACATTAGCTGGTGCCCACTTATCTGGGCGATTACGATAATCGCGAGCCAAGACAGGATCTCCAATATTCACGTGACGCTCAGCACCGGGACACAAAGGTCCTAAACATTCACCTAACTTCTCAACATTCTTTTCGGCACTGGGCTTAAGAATATCTAACCTTCCGCGTAATCGTCTACCAAAGATGGCCACGGCGGGCGCGACGCCAGTCGTGGCGTGTTCGCAATTACGATATTGAAAGAGAAACTTAGAAATGGCTGTTTCTAAGTCGACTCCTTCGTGTACCGATTTTTTCATCGCTCGCTTAATAGATTTTACCGCGTTTTCCGCGGCTCCGTTGCCTGCGGGCCTATATGGACTAGTAATCGTGTGAGTAATAAAATTTTTAGACATAAAATCTGCAAATTCACGAGATCCAAAAGGTGGACCACCATCACTAACCACTTGTGATGGCAAACCAAATCGAGCAAATAGTTCCCGTAACTTATTAATGGTTGAGCTGGCAGTAGTGGTGGTCAATTTTTGAACCTCAATCCACTTACTATGGGCATCTACTGTGACTAAATAATGTTTACCTAGAAACTCAGCGAAATCAATGTGCAAACGCTGCCAAGGGCGAGCTGGGAAGACCCAAGGATGTAACAAAGAATGCGGTGGAGCATCTTTCTGTTGCCTACAAGCGCTACACTCACGACATAATACTTCTAAATCATGATCAATTTGAGGCCAATACACATAATTACGGGACAAGTTTTTCATTTTGACTATCCCTAAATGCCCTTCATGTAACTCACTCAAAACCCGATTCCTTAATTTTATCGGTACGACAATCCTATGACAGTAAAGGATACATCCCTTTTCAATAGAAAGGTGATCTCTTCTGTTATAATATGGCCTCTCATTCTCAGCAACTGATGAAGGCCAGCCATTTAAGATGTATTTGAAAACGTTTTTCAAAACATCATCTGTTTGCGTCATTGACGCTACCTCTTGCGCACTTATGGGAAATGACTTTTCTACGAAATTAATGTAAGAAATTAAATTGAACCCTGATTGATCAACTGGTTCACAAGGCAATGGCAGTCGTGAAAAAGCGTCCGCATTGCCATTGGCATTTGACTTTACGAATTCTACATCGAAATCATACGCGGCCAGATGTGTCGCGTATCGTTGCAAACGACTAGAAGCTGTTTGCGGCAACCCGAATTTGGAACCGAAAATAAACGTAAGTGGCTTATGATCGGTCTTAATGATAAAGTGCCGACCATACAAATACTGGTGGTGTTTAACTACTCCAGTAATGATTGCGAGGGCCTCTTTGTCAATTTGACTGTAAGAACACTCGGCCGAATTCAGTGTTCGCGAAGCAAAACAAATCGGTCGATCTTCCCCATTAGGGTATCTATGAGACAGCACACTGCCAACGCCATACGAGCTGCTGTCAACGGCTAGAACTAAAGGCAAGTCCGGCGTATAATGAACCAAAACATCACTACTAGCAACATAATTTTTAACTTTCTGAAAAGCTTCGTTACATTTTTCGGACCAGTTCCAATTTTTATCTTTCTTTAACAAATCATGTAATGGATAAAGCACAGTACTTAAGTTCGGAATAAATTTAGCGTAATAATTAATGAGTCCTAAAAATGACCTCAACTGACTTATGTCCCGCGGTGCCGGGGCCTCCACTATTGCCTTCACTTTATTTGGATCTGGATGTAACCCATTTTTGTCAATAATAAAACTTAAGTAAGTAATATTATCTTGCATAAATTTACATTTTTCAAACTTAATTCTCAAACCAACCTCACTTAAACGTTTAAAAAGAGCCTTTAAGTTGCAAATATGAGTATACCTATCAGGACCGGTTACTGCGATATCGTCCATAAAAACAGCAACTCCCTTTAACCCCCTTAACGTTTCTTCCATAAATTTTTGGAACTTCTCCGGTATACACGTCAGGCCGAAAGGAGTGCGCCTATAAACATAGGTACCTATGTGCGTGGTGATAGCCGTACACGCCTGCGAGTCGTCCTCAAGCCAAAGCTGTTGATACGCATTAGTGAGATCGATTTTTGAAAAATGTTCGCCACCACTTAACGCCGCAAACAATTCTTCAATCCTAGGTAAAGGGTACGGCTCACGGACCAATTTACGATTAATTGTTACTTTATAATCGCCGCAAATGCGAATATCGCCATTTTTTTTAATCACAGGTACGATTGGTGAGCCATAATCAGAATAATCAACCCTGCGGATGGTGCCCTCCGCCTCTAAACGCTTTAACTCTAATTCAACAGGATTTCTAAGTGCTAAAGGCAAAGGTCTAGCTTTAAAAAAAACTGGATTGGAATCAATTAATTTCAAAGAAATTTTCTTTGTACAAGTTCCTAAGCCGGGCGCAAACACAGTGGGATATTCCAATTTCAATTTTTCTACAACAGTATCTATCTCATTAATATTATACAAACATTCATTTACAGTGATTTTATTTATATTTAATTTCCTTAACCAAGACCTACCAAGCAAAGGTGGTCCGCCCTTTTTAATAACGTACAATTTTATGTTTTGGGCATTACGATTCCCGATGGTAACATTCACATTAATAAAACCAACAGGTTCTATAACAGTCCCTACATAAGAAAACAAAGATAAATTATTAGGCATTAATGACAGATTACCGAAATTCTTTTTATAAAATTCCCAACTAATCACTGATAATTTGCTACCCGTATCAAGCTCAAAAAAAACTATTTTCCCATTAACAATAACTTCAACTAAAAAGGGTTTTCCGTTTTGATAAGATACATTCAAGTTTAATATATCATTTTCGCTGTTAAAGTCTTCTACACTGTTGCTATTTAATATGTAGTTTTGTTTACGATTATGTTTTGTTTGCAACTTACTATTTTTCATATTTTTACACATCACTTTAATATGCCCTTTAAAACCACACACATCACAAGAATAATTTTTGAAACGGCATGAATCCGGCCTGTGGTCGCGGCCGCATCGCCAACACGGTCGTGCAGCCCCCGCAGACGAGTTGTTGTCGTAAACGGGCGAACGCCCGCCGAGAGAGCGGCTGTTGCCAGACCGCGCGGTTACCCGATGTATAGGCTCGCTGGGGCCGGCCGCGTTGTCGAGCCGTAAAGTCGTTTCCCCGCTCGTCTGCGCGT
This sequence comes from Malacosoma neustria, assembly GCA_963693495.1. Lineage (NCBI taxonomy): Eukaryota > Metazoa > Arthropoda > Insecta > Lepidoptera > Lasiocampidae > Malacosoma > Malacosoma neustria. The sequence continues at coordinate 6,991,361 of OY856391.1, read as the reverse complement.
GCCGCCCAGCCGCCTCCAGTGCTAAAGCCAACTCCACTGCCCTCTTGTATGTCAATGTCGGTTCGGCGAAAAGTCGGGACCTCATGTCCTCACTTGCCAAGCCCGATACAAATTGGTCTCGTAAATTTTCTTCCAGCGTTACATTAAAATTGCACGTACTGGCTAAATGTTTAAGCGATTGCAAGTATTCACTTAAATTTTCATTCAATCCTTGTCTTCTCTGACGGAAAACATGTCGTTCTGCAATTTCAGAACGCTTAGGTTCGAGATGATCGCCGACTATCTTCACTAATTCATCAAAATTCTTCGCCTCGGGATGGTCAGGCGCACACAAATCACACATAAGATCATATGTGGCCTCTCCAACTAACGTCACCAACGTAGCTACTTGTAAGCTAGGTTTAATTTCGTTCAACGTAATGAACTGTTCAACACGGCGGACATACGCCGCCCACTTTTTACTACTAAGTTCAAATTGTTCAATTTTTCCGATCGGCATGTTGTTATTTATACTTTAATAAAACTATAAACACGCGTTTTAGTTATTTTTCTCGTCGCCAGTTGTGTATTTAATATTAATTACGGAGGCGAGCAATAAAACAAGACCAAGTCTGCGAATCAACTGGTTTATTCGTATCTACCTACAGTTAGCATTTTCCGTAGGTGTAAATAATGACAGATACCTTACAATTTGGATCTTGGTATTAATCCTTATCAAAATAAATTACTTCATATTCAAAACTGTTTCAATACCTTTATATAACTTTTTGAATTATTCAATTCGGATATTCCATTCGAAAGATATCACGAGTTTAAAAATTTAAGTATTAGAAAAATGTTGCGTGGTAGCCGCTCACCCTGTTCGGCTAGCTAGGCAGCACCTTATGCAATGTAGGCGTGCGTCACTGGGGTTTTTACAAAAATTAGAATACTTATTAAAAATAACGAAAAATAAATAAAAAGTAATAACAAAAAAAATCATTAAAATAAAAGCTCATAGAAATAATAATATTCAAACTTTCTTTATAATTTTATTTTTTTAGTAACCTGACGCAAATAGAAGGGTTTGCCCTCAGGGGCGCTCCTCTGTCCGAGGAGTGCACGGGTGTGCGTACCCGAGGTGCCCGAGCATCCGTCGCTTCACTCCCCTCTCCGTTCAAGGCGACAGAGTCCTACCTTTCTTTCCGTCTACCTCTTACATCCTTTCCAACTTAGCTCTCTGTTCGTGGCGTGGTCCCCGGTGGGACGGTTGCGAATACTGATTGGGGTCCCGGGTTCTACCCTGGGACCTGATTTGGTAGTCGAAACCATGCCTATTTCGACTGCGCCTGCACAGAGAGTGTTCCCGGGGCGGAAATTGCATCCTCGCTGTCGGTTGGTCTTGCTGGGCTGACTACGACGTCAGGCGACTCTGCTTTTTCTGGAGTGTCGTCTGGTAGTCGTACCCACGCCTGACTAGCACGCGACGGGGATGCGAGTCCCGTCCGGAATTGGCCGCGGATCTGTCGCTCCCGGCCCTGGTTCTGTCCATGGTCGGGGGCGATCCTCGATGGACGGCCGTCGCCTCCTTTTGCGAGGCAGTAGTGTCTGCAAGGGAGGCGGCGGAACGGGAGCGGGAGTCCGCCACCGCACTCCCCTCCCACCAACGTAGGCCGCGTCGTCGGCACCGGAGGGCGGGCAACGATCTCCGGCTGCCGTAGAAAGCGGCCGCGGGTGGCCCCTCGGGGGAGGATCCGCCGCCCGCACTATTGCCGCGAGGGAGAAGGCCGCGTGCTGTTCCGCAGCCCCCCTCAACTCCTAGAGTTGTTACAAGAGAGCGCCGGGGGGACGAAACCCTGACCCCCTGGCGCCAGCACTTTAGAAGGGGCCCGCTTTAAGACAAAGCGTGGGCCGGCGCCGGCCCGGGCCGCGAGATCGGCAGGCCATATATCCGTGGGCCCGGGCGTAGGGGATAGGAGAACAGCGGGGTTTTTTAGTGGGTAGTCGGATGGTCGAACATCTTTTCCGGAGTCCCTTATATATCCCTTGGTCCCCCCGGGCCGGGGGAACCCGTCAAGAGGGGTTTTTCCCCGAGACCGAAAAAAAATAGAAGGGTTTAATTTTTGGTTAAATACCCGTGCGAAGCCGGGACGGGCCGCTAGTATTATATATACAGGGAGAGGCTAACAGAGCGTTAGCAATAAAAGTGTCCCTTCATACATAAATATTCGATGTATATCAACCTGCTTTATTGGTCAGCGAATATTTCACATAGGCAGTTAAAATATGAGCCTCAGACCCTTTGCTTATGTATAATATATTTTATGTACGGAGGGAGTTTCCGACTTTGAGCATATAAGACCTTTTTTATGATTTCAATATAGAACATACTGTATGTACATTTTATATGTAGGTAGTTATAATATTTATACAAATAATTCAGGTTTCAAGAGTTATTACTGGACTCCGTAGACCGTGTGAAGTGCGAGTGTATCACGAAACAAGATTTTGGGCTCTAAGATGGAAAATTTGTAAGCAATTGAGGTTTCAAATAAGGGCAGCAGTGACATACACTAATGTATAGAACCAACCTTGTTCTATTCTTGAAGACAAAAAGCCTTTTCATTGCAACTTTACCTAAGATCATATTTAAATTAAATATATATAACAAATATAATAAATATGTACTATCATTCTGATATTGATATTTCTTAAATTTATAATGTCATTTAAAAAAAAACCAATGTAGGTTTCTGTACCATAAACTGACCAGAAGTTTGTAAATGTTGAAAAACGCAATAACCAAAATTAATACATAACACTTATAGAAATAATATAATAATTAATACCCAAATAATTTAATACTAATATATATTATAAATATTAAATAAAAAATTCATATTTTTATTTTTAAATTTATTATTATTATAATATCAGCAGAATTCTTTCCGTTTCTGTTATAAATCTTTTTGGTAGAGACATCTATTGACGAGATTGGGAAACTAGCAACAAATTAATATAAATGACGGTAAAATACTAAAAATGGATAGTGTAAGAAAAATAATTGATAAATTAAAGTTAACTTTAATTATATAATAAGTTATATTTTAATATATTTGTGGTGATTAACGTTCACGTTGGTTTTATTTTCAAACTGTGATGTATCTAATACGATTGTAATCTGTGATTTAAACATTTTCGTTATTTTATGAAAATTTTGTGAACAAATAATCAATAAATCACCAAGTCATACAACAAATGATAGTCTGTATTTTTGAATATATGAATCTTAGAGCTGGAGTGGAGAGCAAACAGGTCCACTCGATCGCAGGTAGTCACGATCGTCTATAGAGCTTTGCGTCAACGCGCTATCAGCCACGAAGAAATTTCATAACGCCTTTTTGGGAAACCCCACATCATAATCATATCATACTGCGATGGAAAAACAATCGGAAGCTAATTCCAAATCCGGAGAGCTTCGATCAACAATGGTACTATTTATTGTTGATCGAAGCCGGAGAGTATATAAACGTTGTCAAAATATAACAATGTGAGATTAGATTAAAATATTCTTCATTGTACACCATTATTACAACACTATAAAATTTAATTTAAAAAGATGTTAAGTTACATTGGGTGGCCTTATTGCTAAAAGCAATTTCTTCTAGGCAACCCTTGGATCGACAATCTTTTTAGTTTGAAAAGGCAAATAACAAATTATGAATAAATGTTAAAAATAAAATGTATAAACTCTATATAACGAACTTACTATTTTTCGGCGTTATAGAGAGTGGTTGTAAAATGGAGAGAAATAATGTGAAGAGAAATAAATAATATGTATGTATATATTTATTAATATAGTACACATTTTACACACAAATATTAATATTTTTATACAAACAACAACACTTATTGCGTATAGTCTGTTATTTTCATCTGATGTTTTTTGCTGCTCCAATAGGTTAATTGTACGGTATGCCAGTCAAAATAAACACGTGCTAGATTTTAAAACAGCAAACAAAAGAACGTAGTAATTCTTATGATTTTCGATAACTTAGAAATTACTGCTTAATGATTTATGATGCCGTATTTTGTCATTAAAATAGAGTGAGCGTGACGCTATATAGCGTGTGTTATTGTATAGAAAACAAGGTAAACCTACCATTTTTGCATATTGTGTAATAATAGCATTTTGACGTTTTAAGGGTGTCGTTAAAAAAACTAAATAGAAAAACACACATAATACATACATACGATACACACAAATATATACATATATGAATCATATAGAAATCATATAGATTGGTAGGTATCTAAAAAAATGGAGATTAGTTGAATGTTAAGTGCGGTAGAGAACTACGTAAAAGTTTTGAATTGTCAAATATTAAAATTGTTTCCGTGATATTTCGCTGGCACTTTCCGAGAATCGCATTTGCAAAGCTGAATACCGAGCTGGAAGTCAATTAAGCCACTGTCGTGCGACCGTTATCTATATCTATACTACTATTATAAAGAGGAAAGATTTGATTGTTTGTTTGTTTGTTTGTTTGTTTGCTTTGAATAGGCTCCGAAACTACTGACCCGATTTAAAAAATTCTTTCATTGTTGGGAAGCTACACTATCCCCGGGTGACATAGGCTATATTATATTTTCAAAAAAATTAGGGATCCTTACTAAAACTCTAATAATGTAACCCGAAGTGTAAAAAAATTACCTAAAATATTATTTAAATCGCGTGCGTTGCGAAAACTATTGATGATAGAATAAAATAATGTAATACAACTTTGCAGAACACATCATTATTTACAAAAAGTGTCGCGACAGCATATGTCTAACTATTATAGTTATGCCACAATAAGTGTTCTTTTATTTTAAAAAATTAATTGAAATGCCGCCCCTAGAAAAGGCTCTTTATTTGGATCTTGGTATTAATCCTTATCAAAATAAATTACTTCATATTCAAAACTGTTTCAATACCTTTATATAACTTTTGGAATTATTCAATTCGGATATTCCATTCGAAAGATATCACGAGTTTAAAAATGTAAGTATTAGAAAAATGTTGCGTGGTAGCCGCTCACCCTGTTCGGCTAGCTAGGCAGCACCTTATGCAATGTAGGCGTGCGTCACTGGGGTTTTTACAAAAATTAGAATACTTATTAAAAAATAACGAAAAATAAATAAAAAGTAATAGCAAAAAAATCATTAAAATAAAAGCTCATAGAAATAATAACATTCAAACTTTCTTTATAATTTTATTTTTTTAGTAACCTGACGCAAATAGAAGGGTTTGCTCCCAGGGGCGCTCCTCTGTCCGAGGAGTGCACGGGTGTGCGTACCTGAGGTGCCCGAGCATCCGTCGCTTCACTCCCCTCTCCGTTCGAGGCGACAGAGTCCTACCTTTCTTTCCGTCTACCTCTTACATCCTTTCCAACTTAGCTCTCTGTTCGTGGCATGGTCCCCGATGGGATGGTTGCGAATACTGATTGGGGTCCCGGGTTCTACCATGGGACCTGATTTGGTAGTCAAAACCATGCCTATTTCGACTGCGCCTGCACAGAGAGTGTTCCCGGGGCGGGAATTGCATCCTCGCTGTCGGTTGGTCTTGCTGGGCCGACTACGACGTCAAGCGACTCTGCTTTTTCTGGAGTGTCGTCTGGTAGTCGTACACACGCCTGACTAGCACGCAACGGGGATGCGAGTCCCGTCCGGAATTGGCCGCGGACCTGTCGCTCCCGGCCCTGGTTCTGTCCATGGTCGGGGGCGATCCTGGATGGACGGCCGTCGCCTCCTTTTGCGAGGCAGTAGTGTCTGCAAGGGAGGCGGCGGAACGGGAGCGGGAGTCCGCCACCGCACTCCCCTCCCGCCAACGTAGGCCGCGTCGTCGGCGCCGGAGGGCGGGCAACGATCTCCGGCCGCCGTAGAAAGCGGCCGCGGGCGGCCCCTCGGGGGAGGATCCGCCGCCCGCACTATTGCCGTGAGGGAAAAGGCCGCGTGCTGTTCCGCAGCCCCCCTCAACTCATAGAGTTGTTACAAGAGAGCGCCGGGGGGACGAAAGCCTGACCCCCTGGCGCCAGCACTTTAGAACAAAGCGTGCCCGCTTTAAGACAAAGCGTGGGTCGGCGCCGGCCCGGGCCACGAGATCGGCAGGCCATATATCCGTGGACCCGGGCGTAGGCGATAGGAGAACAGCGGGGTTTTTTAGTGGGTAGTCGGATGGTCGAACATCTTTTCCGGAGTCGCTTATATCCCTCGGTCCCCCCAGGCCGGGGGAACCCGTCAAGAGAGGTTTTTCCCCGAAACCGAAAAAAAATAGAAGGGTTTAATTTTTTGTTAAATACCCATGCGAAGCTGGGACGGGCTGCTAGTCAGATATAAACTACATTATACAATATTTAAACTTAAATTAATACACAGATTTCGGTACACAAATACATTTTTTGACCAAATGTACATATTTGAAACAATTTATTCTTTAACTTCAATTCAAATTTGGAACGAATAATAACTTCTTAAGTTTAATTTTTTTTATTGCTGAAGAACAGCAGACTATCAGCTCACTTAATAGAGCAGTTACCGCCGCTTATGCGATGTTTGCGACGCTAGAACCAATGCGAACTCGCTGCTGCTATATAGGGTTCCAGGACTACTGTCCTGTATCCCTATATAGCAGCAGCGAGTTCGCGGTTACTACCCAGGTCACTAATGTAGGAACACAACACAAGGTTATTATGGTGGGTGACCAAAGGTGAATGAATGAATGAATGAAAACTCTTTATTGCATACAGATACTTAAAACTAACTTAAAATATGTATACAAAGGTGGTTGCTGTCCAGACAGGCTTGAGGCCATATCACGTAGCTAGAGTTATTTTAATGCCTTTTACCTGAGGTGACATATATATATATATATATATATATATATATATATATATATATATATATATATATATATATATATATATATATATATATATATATATATATATATATATATATCTCCTTTAGACTATGTCACATATACAAATCCAAACTTGTAATACAAATCCAATCAATATATAATAATTGAACTTAAAGGCGGCCTTATCGCTAAAGAGCGATCTCGGTCAGGCAACACAACAGTCATGTATATAAAGACATACATGTCTATAAAGTTATACCCCAAGATCCAACAAGAAACTTCAGTCGGGACCAGTCCGGAAAATTAGCAACTCAGCGAACAATCTCGCCATGTGAAAAGTGAGGAAACGAAAGGAGCACGTCAAGGGGTTAATTCGGGTTGACCTTACGACCTTTGGGACGTCGGGGTTTGTCTCCTTAGTTGAATGGGTATTTAATATGATGTTTTCATCACTAAATTTAAATTTGTAAGAAGATTCACAATGATAAACAGAATTGTTTATGTAACACCATATCCATAGTGACTGACGCACTTCAAAACGCCTCTGGAGGTCAAATGTTCAAGATTCGAGACTCGTGTCTGGCTGTATATATATATATATATAATAGGTATTTCTTTACAAAAGTATGCAAGTAGTATATTTGTTGTCTACAGCCCATAACTCAAGTGCTATGCTTCTTACTTTGGGACAAGATGACGCTGTATTAATTATCCTAGTATGTTTATATACTTCAAACAGGATTTATTATTATTTAAAAACATAAGTAGATTCTCGGGTAGTTATAAATGACGATTTGGCTAAGGCTAAAAATAAAGAATTACTCAAAGTTTCACGAGTATGATATGAAAATTTTAATTTTAACTATTTATTGACTGAATTTAACAACAGTAAAATAAATAACTTTATGAATAACATATTTTAGGATTGTACACTGAATATTATATTACAATAATTGTAACAGTCATTATAATAATGGAAGTGACGTAGTGGGCCATTCACGTTTGTTGTAGGACCCATGGGCGTTGGAGCATGTCCTGGAGCGGAGACCGTGTCTATGAAAACATAGCGTAGGACGCCCCCCATCCCGATGGACCGATAACCTGTGTAAAGTTTCCGGGTTGCATGGGAAAAACAAGGGACCGGGCGCTAACTTGGGGAGACTTACGTCCAGCAGTGGGCAACGATTGGCTGATGTATCCTAATAAATTAAGAAACTAAGAAAATTGTGAATTAAAATAATAATTAAATTAAAAATTGAAAAATTAAATTGAAAATTAATGAAAACGTCCTTAAATTAAGAAAATTATGAATTTATATGAATGAAAGATAGTCTTTTCTAATCATAGTCCGAAATGAGACCGTAAAGAATTTTTAATTATCACTGAAAACAAGCAAACAAACAATACGACTGGACATTGTTACACATCTAACAATAGAAAAATACATAAGTTGAAAAACACAAAAGAGGCATATAATCTTGCTCGCCGTACCGAGGTGTTTCTTCCCAAACTCGGTAACAACATCCCCTATCCCCCCGTTCACCCCACCAAACAACCTCCACAAGAAATGGGGTGAACAGGGCTACTTGCCCGTTACTGCAAATGTTGCAAATATGAATTTAAATGTTCAATTTTGGATCAGATTATGTTTTCTTTGTTTTTTAAATAAGGTAATCGACCTCTTTAAATTGACGTGTTTATGCGGGAATACACTACAACGGTTTGTGTTGATTAGGTCAACTTGTAAGTATTACGTCATTATCTCATACTATAGCAGCACTATAGCATCTTAAGCTTAACGAGTTTTTTATTTATTTTAGCCCTTTTTATCATCATAATCATAGCGGCGAAACTTTCCTTTTCAGATCTAGTAATCCATTTTGCTGCAAATTTTATTTTAAAACAAAGCTTGCGAAAGACTATTTTGGCTTTTGGATTCAAATGGAATAGATGGTAGTTTAATAAAAAAAACTTTACACATAAGAAACACCTGCAAATATTATATTATTATGAATTTATATGAATAAAGATAGTCTTTTGTAATCACAGTCCGAAATGAGATCATAAAGAGTTGAATTAATTATTATTAATTTTGTATATAATTATATTTCACTAGGCTCCAATCGTTGTTAAATCTTCTTCAACCAATGCTTTGCGTTGTCACTCGATATAATTAATGTACATATTATTTTATTAAGAACGACGTATATATAAAGATATTTGAAATTCTCTTACAGGTCAATGACCTGGATGTCTGTATATTATTTATCTATTATAATATCCCGAATATTCCCAAAACCGTACTGTAATTTAGTTATTCCTTTCTAAGTAATATCTTCTATATCATTACAACGAATTCGTGTTAAGAATATAAAAGAAAAATAATATATCGATACGAAAATATGTATCTAAATTTCTATGAAACTTAAAGCGTATAAAAACTGTCTGTAATTGATATTATAAATATAATTTGCTTTATCAATCAATTTTTAAATATGAAAATAACATCTATTTAAAATGTAAAATGTTTAAAACTTAAAAATTTTAAAAACTCTCCTTTTAAGTTTTTATATTACTTTTTTTATACTAAGAATAAGTACTTGTACACTAGATAAGCATCTGTACTCATTCATTCATGGATGTTTATAGTTTACGAACTTTTGTTTATATGTAAATTTTGTTGAACTGGGTAAAATAAGATAAATAGGCAGAAACAACATCTGCATCTAAAAAAACACTTAAGAACAAATGCAAAAACAAAAGAATAGGTCAAATACTAAATAATATTATTATGAAGATATAGATTTTGAATTTTTTCAACAAATACTTTAGAAAAGTATACTTTAGAGTCGTGTGCAAAGTTTCTCAACCCTATTTATTTGTGACGGCAAAGGCGCAAGTTGTAGCGCGGCGTCAAAGAGAAATAGGAAAAGCACATCTGCCTTTACTCTTTGCGTAATAACACAACGAGTGGCCTTACGTACGATTTTGTGCTTTAAAACCTTGCACACAGTTCCTGCAGCAAGAATGAAAATACTTTTGCGTAAATGTTTTTTACATGCAAAGTTAGGTAGTTATACTACATGAGTACATTTTTTATTGAATTCATGCTTATATCCTGGAACTTGGGGTCCTGGAATACAAGTTAAGAGCAGTTAATTTTGAGTTCGGTGTCTTTCTGTCACTCGCCTTTCTTGTGCAAAGAAATGTAAGAATTAGAGAAACGTGTCGCGGTGTCTTTAGCGTCGCAAAAATCTATAGGTAACTGCTTACTATTAAACGAGCCGTCAAACTTTCTGCAGTGCAATAATAAAAACAGCGAGAGAATTGCTAAATTTGATTAATACAAGAGTAACTGTGACATATCTCTGTCTACAAAAAGAATACTCAAGTGCTACATACTTAAAATAATTAGTTGCTTTAGAAGATGTTTTTTTTTGTATTAAAAAGCCCTGTAATCACAGGGCTTTTTTTTCAAACATTTATTTTATTTAGTTATGCTACCGGCACGCAATGATGGCCGTTTTGACGTTTGTCCACTCCATGAAGTTTCGTATCAATTAGTAATTACATTTGAAGGAGCAAATTGCTTTGCTGTTCTTTATTGTCAATAACTGCATGTCGCTATTGACAATAAAGAACAGCAATTTGCTCCTTCAAATGTAATTACTAATTGATACGAAACTTCATGAGTGGACAAACGTCAAAACGGCCATCATAGCGTGCCGGTAGTATAGTCATAGTTTGCATGTATATATCCATAATATTGACGGATGACTATTTCCATCAACGTAGCGGCTTTCATGGCGAACACTTCGGTATGCTTGCGAGGTCACGGCTTCGAGTCCCGTCTCAAGTCTGGATGTTTATGTGTATAGTATATCACTCGTATATTACCCATAATGCTGTGTGAATTGTCACAAAATATTTATTATTATTTATTAAATTGTTATCCGAAGGAATCGAACCATGACCATGTCAGGCCTCTTACGTAGCCACCAGACGTGTTGTGATGATATTAAGTTAAAATTAAGCAAATAAACTCTCACCTCTTTTATGTTCTTCGTGACTTCCACTCCTATTCAATTGTGGTGGTAAGGGCGCTGGTATCGCAGGCGCCGTTGGAGCGGTGGGAAGACCGGGGTACCACCAACCGGTAGCGGCTTGCCCGTTGAACATTCTTAACTTCTCGTACACACTATCGTTCTGCGCTGACGCTGCTTGCTCCTTTTGCGACGCTAAGTTTCTTAAAACCCGATTTATTGATGATACCTGTATAAATTTCACAATTGTTATTTTTAATTTTTAATCCATACTAATATTATAAATGTGAAAGTAACTCTGTCAAATACGTTTTCACGCCTAAACTGCTGAACCAATTTCGATGAATTGCGTTATATAGATAGGACTTTGGAGGACTTAGGTAACTTTTTATCGCGAAAATAGTGATAAAATGTACGTAATTAAGTTCTGTTTTTTTATTTTATTTATGTGGCATACCCATGTTTACCTTAGGTAACAATATAGAATACGTTAGCGAATACAACAACTTGCAGAAGCAAATCTCATTCAGAACGTCAAGCAACGAAGAAGAAGTAACAAGAAGAATCAACGCAACTTGGAAGAAATTCTGGGCACTAAGAAAAACCCTAAAAGGGAACTACAGCTTGCACATGAAAAGGACAATATTTGATACATGCTATATTATATGGTTATTATATGGCTATTACCCTGCTTGTTACATGGTTGCCAAACCTGGATATTTTCTATTAAAATAAAACAAAAAATCAAATGCAGTCAAACAGCAATGGAATGGAGCATATTAAAAATTAGAAGAATACATAAAATTAAGAGCGAAAACATTCGTCAAAAAACTAAACTCACCGATGCTCTCAGGCACGCATTCTTACTTAAATGGAGATGGGCCGGACATATCTCACGATACCCAGACAGACCATGGACCATTGAAGCCACACGATGGAAAGGACCAACGGGGAAAAGGAATGTTGGTCAAATATTATGGCGGGACAGAGTTATGGAAAGGGATGGAGGAGGCATTTATCCAAACAGGGGTCCAAATCTCATAAATAATACTAATATTATTTATAAGTAACCTTTCTTAAATTTAAGCAACAGTTTACTAACAAACATTGTAATGCACAGTGGCGTATTTGCCCTAAGGCCCAGGAGGCCCGGACCTAGGGCGGCCAGATATTAGAGGCGGCCAATCGTGACAAAAAATTCACTGATGATAACAAGAAATAACTCAAAGTACGTAAATATTCTAAAGGCTCACGCACATTATGGTGGGCCGTATGCAGTGGCACCGCATCGTATGACAATAATCTTCCTAAATCACTTTTGTACTTTTTATAAATAAAATATAGATAATGTAATGTGAAGTAATTATTTCGTTCATATAAAATGTACGTACACGTTATTTCGTATATATAAGTGATTTAGGAAGAATATTGTTATACGCGCGTTAGATATGTTAGATTAATTTAGTTTTTTTTTTATTTTGTAAAATATTTACTATCTTGATTTTTATGTCTATTGTGCACCGCCTTGTACAACTACTTAAAATATTTCTGATAGGATGTCTGGAAGAAATCGCTATTTAGTGATAAGACCGCCGTTTGTTCACTATGTTGTACTTACCTACTTTACCTACTTCTTTTTATGTCTTTTTTTCTATAAAATTGTGTGGTGAACAATAAAGAATTATCTATGTATCTATCTACGCGCGATCCTTAAAAACACTCGCTCGTGCGTTCGTAGGTTAAACAAACGTACTGTTACACAATATTAGGTGTTGACATTTAAAACTGCAGTAATTATACTTAAAGCGTATAAATTACTGCTGTTATTCATAGTACTGATAACCCATGTCAACTAACACTTATACTGGTACTTACTACATGGCTTGGGGCCTAGGGCGGCCAAGACTGCAAATCCGCCACTGGTAATGCATATCAAAAGTGAGATTTGGATCAAATGGCTTTATTATTATTATTACCTATGTTTACCGGGTCAATTAGTAATTAATAATAATAGGCCATGACATCCCACAGTTGGACTTGGGCCTTCCACTAGAAAGAACGGAGAAACAGATCTCGATATGCAGGTATCCCCATGATATTTCTCTTCATCGTTGCAACGGTTACCAACGCGTTGGTAACGTTTTATAGTTAATACATTGTTTATATTATTTTTTCATAAATATTTTATCTTATAACATTCTAAGGATATTACAACATGAGCTATGAAGAAGAAGGAAGACGAAAAGGTGGCAAGCCTATGTCGCACAACTTCAAAGATGCTATGAATGAAATAAACCCCTGATTTAAACTTACATTTAAACCTTACAATGAGAACAAACAGTTTAGTAATTCATTAGTAATACACGGATAGCAACTATGTAATGGGAAACAAATTACAACCCCACCCTTTCGACTTTCAAACACGTGTAATTTAAAATCTAATATGATTACTAAATTCCAATCGGGAGCCTCAAAGGGACAGATTAGGGCACCCCCACACCCACCCCTGGACCCCAAAACCCCAATATTCATCTACTTTCACCCAAAACCACGCATGCGTGAAAACCTGACGCACACACACATAAATATAAAATTCTATGTATGCCCATTTTAACATGGAACTCGCCCTGCATATAGAGATGCATATTTGGTAACTATCAATTTGTTTTAATCTTATATAAAATAAGCCCCAAGTCCTAAAGTAAAAATAACACAGTATCAGTAGTATTTAATATTAATCTTTTTATAATTGGTTATATTCGTACGTTATATGAAATAAAAACATCTTACACCAGTAATAAAAAGTATATTTTGGCACCTCCCAAATCCAAATTAAACGTAATTATAAAAAAAAAGTTTGAAAAATTACATAAAAATTTAAGTTTTGTAATAAATACCTATCTATATATACTTATGATATTAAATTTTTTGTAGCTTATAGGAATGAATACAAATTAAACAAATACAAAGTAAACAAAGGAGATCAGAAATTTGCTGAAAGCTGTTCAGTATTGAACAAATACGTTGTTTTTTGCATTACTTTTATCACAAATTCAGTTTGAAATATCGTCAGTCCACCGTTTACAATATAAAAGTTCATATTTGTTAGCTTATTTTATTTAGTTATGATGTGGGTTATTATACATTGAGGTTCTAGCACAAACAGTACCTATTGGATAGTTATAGACAGTAAGTACGGGCGTCCCTAGATGTAATATCTGTTCCTTGTTACTACCATTGACAACGGGCGATGTATATTTTTTTATACTAATACAAGGACTTTAAACCTTAATAATATATAATTTTCTTCCTAGAACTTAATCATCTTATTAGAAATTTGAATGAAATTATTCATTTAAGGAAATAATTAAAATTCAAAATATTTTGGTACTGCAAATTGTAGTCTGAAAAATCGTAAAGATTGAGTTAATCAAACGAAGGTGTAGAATATTGATCACTTGTACATTTCAATATGTATTAGTAAAGCTTAATTGAAAACAATCATATTGAGAATTTTCTAAATATCTTCAGCTAAGAAACTTTGAGTATTTTCTAGAAAATTGTTTGAATGAAGGTAGATGTATATATATAATAATAAAATAGCTGTGTTGCTTACAAATTTTCTCGTCTTGAAATTTATTTAACTTATACCAATAACAAAGATAACAACAATATGCACGTAGACGTAAACTTTTAGTTAGTAGATACATATATACTTTTTAAGTAGATATACCTACACTGACTTAATGCGTTAGGATTTTGACTGTTGTGTATATATCAATTGTGGTATTTAATTGTATATGTGTATCTTTATATTACCTCCAATCATATAAATAACTTTAAAATTGTCAAATCCAGCTTTTCGAAGTCAATACCTAGTAAGGCTCAGTCGAATGCCAATTCAAGACTGAGTAGCAATGCTCTTAAAGACTCAATATTACTTTGTGGGAACATTGAACCTTGGAATACGATCTTGATGATGGCAACGACTTGTAAAAAATTATGTAAATAATTCTTTTTTTATTGCTGAGGTGACGGCCACATAATAGTAAGCAGTTACCGTCGCCTATGGATGTATGGGACGCTAGGGGCACCGCGAACACGCTGCTGTCCCATAGGGATACTTGAACCAGGTTCACTAATAACGGAACACAACATAAGGTTATTATGGCAACATACTTATAGACCAAGGGTGGTTGTCACCCAGACGGGCTTGGGGACACGCCGACCGCAGGAGTTCGTATTCTTACTCCGCTCCTGCACGAGAAAACTATTCTAGTTCGTAGACTTAAACTAAACTATTTTAAATAAACATGTACCATCAATGAACACAACGTATTTAATCCCTCCAGTTCCCGTGTACCGCTAATGGAAGCTTATTCAAAGTTCACATACGGAACTAATAAAATAACCTAATGGATGATTGTTATTTAGCGTATTTAGTATTTAGGGCGTGAAGTTCCAGACTGGAATGAGAATAGGGCTAACCTCCCACTTTCCTAGGGAGTCGTGAAAAGCGGTAAATGGTCTTCATTGGGTACAAAGGAAGGGTATTATTTGATTTTCCAAACTATAAGACAACCGTGACGTGGCAGCTAACGCACGTAGAAACCTCTGCCCGTTTCAGGTTTTGTTGTTTAAGTATAATATATATTTATTTACAAAAATCAATTATTCAGTATATCAGTTCTCTAGTACCCATAAGACAAGCGAACTGCTGCCTACTTTGGGACTTGATAACATTGTGTGAATTACCCTAATACATTAATTTATTTTAACTAACCAAATTTATTCCTTGTATTTGTCCAAAGGTCAAAAAAAGAACGACGCTCCATAGGTCATGTAAAGTTTGAAACTTTGAAAGAAAGTTTTTTTTTATTTAAATGCAATACACTTCTTATCTGTGCAGGGGCGGAGAGAGAATGACCTCTGCGGCTGAGATCGGCCTGTCGTAAAAGGCCACAAAATAACCCACCCTAGCTACATGGTAGGACCCCAAGCCCGACCACCTTTAGCCTTGAGTATGCCGCCATAATAACCTTGTGTTGTGTTTCGGCATTAATGACCCAAGTTACTGTACCCTTATGGGGCAGCAGCGTGTTTGCGATTTCACTGGCGTTGCAAACTCAAATAGGCGACGGTAACTGCTAAATACTAAGCGGACCGTCAGCCTGTCTGCTGTCCCACAGCAATAAAAAATATACATCTTAAATTATGTTAACACATTGAAAATAGGTATTAAGTTTTTTAATAAGGGACCTAGGCTCAACATTCTACCGGCTTTTTAAAAGCCAGCGCTGTTCTCTAGCCTTAGACCAGACAATGACTGTGCTTTGGATGCAAAAGAGTTGAAACTCTATTAAAAGAAGAAAGCGTTACATGTATTAAGGATGTTACATAAAATATCTATTACGATGATTATAAAATAAATTTTAAGTATAACAAACATATAAGTAAAAGAGCTATAATCGAAATAAGTACTAAAAACAATTATCAAATTGGTTGAGAGATTACCCAAATAGGAAAAACGGAATACCTCTAAAGCTAAACCATTTTTAAATTTCGAACATGAACCCTACCAATAAGAGAGGTGCATTTAAAATACGAACCCTGCGTCTGACAGCGCCCCGAGCCCCAACCAATCAGATACGTAGAAAAGATTAAAGAGTCGTACACATTCCTATTAGAATTTTAAAAGATTTTCTGTAGGTATTTTGTTTTTGAAAATCGAAGTGTCAAAATGTTAAGCAAATTTTTCTATAAAATAAGCATTTGTCGCTATGACTAAATCAATGAATAGTAAACTAAATAAACAGCAAAACTCCATCAGTCGAATACCTATTTTATATATTTTATTTGAGAAGCATGTATATAATGAAACTATGCCTCTTGCACTTTTTACCATATTTTTATTAACTTGATCTGTATATTATTTTTAGAACCAAATCAAAATCAATTTTGACAGCATATCAATCTAATCAGTTTACATTTAAGCTACGGCGGGCTACTTAAGTTCTTATCGGCTTTTAATTACTTGATATAAAGAGAGAAATTTATCTATTATCCTATAAAGGAAAAACTTTTTATAGGTACCTATATCCTCGTCGTGAAATCATATACCATCTGTTTATCATTACTTTTAATTAGTAGTGCTCTCCTATTGTGATTTTACTTTTGGATTTAGGGGAAAATCAGCGTTGATCAGTATTGACTATATACTGAGTGGGATCCGTTTTAGGACAACGAAATTTCGTGTCCTAATTTCAATGTGAAACCAAAAAAAATATTTAAATAAAAAGGATGACAGATTATTCCCCAAAAAGGGGTTAACGTCAGGCAGGCGGCCGGTTGTAAAAACTAAGCCACAACTATTACAACATGTAACATATTGTGCCGACCCCATATAATGTAGGATAAGGGCAGGAAGAAGAAGATTTCTTTTTTAAATTACTATTTTTATCTCGTTTTATTTGTTATTATTCTTTAATTCTTAATCACAACTTATATGTAAAGTGTGGTAGAATAAACAAAATTTCTAATTTCTATAAATTTTTAGTTATACAAATGGTCGATAAACGCTATAAAGTTTTTGGCGGGAACTCGAAGCATTATACGTGCTAAACATATTGGCTTTTCATAAGAACACTATTATCAATCAGTTAAGTCCTGACCTAATTCCTAGTTGGTCGATTAAAAATTAAGCCAATTAATAAACAATGTAACATAAAAGACATTAATACCAAGACATAAATTGAAAAATCTACAACTGTTAAATGGTAAATTCAAATTTGAAAATCTAATTAATTGTAAAAGATAGCACGCACGTGATATAGGTTAACTTGCTTTTTTCAAGGGATCATTGTATTTGTTCAGATGTCATTATTTGAAACATCGACCGGCTAATCGTGTGTTTTTTACATCATTACGCAAGAACGAGCGCAGCTGCTGCATTGAAAAAATCTATTATACAGCTTGTTTTACTAATTGGCTATCTGTTTATTAAATGGATTTGTTTTTAAACTTAAAATATTTAAAGTATTCACTCACTTTAAATTAAAATGGATATATAAGATTACATTGACTATAAGTATATGTATTTAAAGCAAACGATTTTGAATAAAGTTTAAAAATAATTTTAAATTGGAACGAAATACATCATTTTTATAATAACTAAAAAAGAAAATAACTCTATTACAAACCTTGAAGTTATTAAAAATATTATTTACTAATCCTTGTACAAGAAATAAAATACTAAAATATTTTTTGCTATAGCAACCCATGTCACTATGCTAAGAGAAAGTGTAATTATGGTAGATAATTAGATTTTTTATGAATATTGCATTAAATACAAATTACTGTTACACTCTTTTCAACCTGAGCCCGTCGAATTAGTGGTCAGTGATGTGTGTAAAGGGTCTAAAACTTTTGGCAGTTTCAGGCGCGTTGTGTCAGCGCATGCACGGGGGGGCTTTATATACAAATTGAAAAAATCTACCGAGTCGATATTGAAATTATCACCGGAAAATTTTTATTTGTTTTCGTTAAATATAAAATTTCAGTAAATGACGCCATATTTATTGAAACTATGTTTTGGATTAGATAATCACGATATAAACCTAATACTTAACATTCATATAATAACATCAGAGTATATTTTATTTGTTTAAGCACGATAAACAGCTCTTGGTCAGAAATCAGATCCATCCCTAATCTCTCGTTACTTTAACCAGATTAACTACTATAGTCACATAATTGCAGTGCTAGTCCAGCGTTAGTCCCGGTTGCCACCCAAACTTTCGTTTCGGTGCCCGGGGTCCGCTTTCCGACTTTTTCTACCCCACTTCGCGCGATCTTCAGCATCCCTGGTAGTGAGCCCATTGGCACGCATATCACCCTTTACGACGTCAAGCCAGCACTTTTTAGGACTACCCCTCCTGCCGGGGCCCGGCGGAGGCGGCATGGCCAGACATTTGTTTCCCACGTAAGCATCCGGTTGCCGTAAAACATGGCCATACCAACGGAGCCGACACTCCTGCAATTTATCTGCAATGTCACGGACATGAAGACTACCGCGAATGCGGGAGTTCCTAACGCGGTCCTTCCGCGTCACTCCACACATCCACCGCAGCATATTCATCTCCGTGACACGCAGTTCTTGCTTGTGTCGCTCTAACACCGGCCACGCTTCACAGCCGTAAAAGGACAGGTCTAATGATGGTCTTATAGACCTGCCCCTTCAACTTTACCGGCATCTTGGGGTCACAAATGACACCAGTTACCTCACGCCATTTAGCCCACGCGGCAGCAATGCGTGCCTTGACGTCGCAATCGATACAATACCTTTCCGTGTTCGTACCATTTTTGTGTGGCTTGTTTTGGTTTTTACGGGAGCGACTGCCGTCCGACCTCCCAACCTCTAAAGGGAAACCTAGAGGTGTCCTTCCCTCGCCGCATGCAAGCTGGCAGAGGGAGTAACCCATCAGTCGGCTTTTACGACTCCCTTGGGATGATTTGGGGTGGCCCTATTCTTTCTTCGGCCGGGACCACACGGCACACTACGTACAGATATTAAACGGAAATATTAAAAATTCAAAAAATATATATGTTTTGAATGTTCATTTGTGTAATAGTATACTAAGTGTCAAGGGCCATTGCAAAAGTATAAAACAAACAGAATCGAGTAAGGACCCTCAACGCAGCAGTAGGTCCCAATCCTTTCCATTTGATTTCTAAGTTGCAAAATATAATTTAGAAAGCGACCACAATATATCTAGCTATCGAAAACTTTATAAAACCGAATTTAAATTATTATATTAAATCAATTTCTATTTTAAAAGAAATCTTTAGGGTAACACAATAGTGAACAGATAAAAGAATACAAATAAAAATGTTTCTAGAATAATCGAAAATTAACAATCTAGGTCAGTGGTCGGCGACCTTGTCATCCAAAAGAGACAAATATGGATAAGACACTATTAAAGTTCATTCAAAGGACCATTTTATACATATGCTTTGCTTTAGGAGACATTATTATGGAAATAATTATATAGATAATATGTAATATTTCGTGCTTGAATTAAACATTTCGCTGAAGAGTCGTAGCCGAGGAATCAAACAGCCGCATGCGGTTCGCGAGCCGCGGGTTGTCGACTACGGATCTAGGTGAAACACGTTTCAACAACTCGTATGCTGTTTAAGAATCGAGAATCAAAAGTTTGTCCTTAGTTTGATATGTATCCTATATCAATATGGCCCGCAAGTTAATGATTAAGCTATTACTGGTACAATAACGTCAATATGTTATCGATGGCATGAGCATATTGGTTGTAATATGTTCGTTCAATTCTGACTAGTTTTAGTTTTAATATTCAGATTAAAATGAGTATAAATATACATACATACGGAATGAAATATACCTTTATAATTTCACTAATTATTTATTATTCCATTTCATAATTTTAGTCTTTTAATTTTGTAAAATTTACTATTATTATTTCTTTATTTATTGTCTAAATTGTAATAATTGTTAGAATTGTTGTGAGTTTTGGTGCTCAAAACTCAAGTTGATTCTTACCTTGAGCACTAAAGCTCGTCCAAGTATTTGTGTATTATTGTATAACAAACGATATAAATGATTACTATTACTATTATAGACTTTAAAGAAACCAATCTAACGGTCCATGGTTCGAATCCTGCGGTGTCACCTCTTAGGCATTTTTTCTAATCTGTGAAAGCAAAAACATCGTGAGAAAACATGCATACTGAGACATGTACCGATGTATGTGTAATCCGCTAATTAGCCTTGGACAAGTGTGGCTTGGTGGTGTTATGGGAGGCTCAACCCTAGTCGTGGCAAGCTATTAGTCCGGTCAATTTAGACATCCAAGGTTACAAAAATTCCGAATACGCTGAAAATTGATAGGATCGTTCAATACACTATTATAAAGGAAATGCAAAAAGTCTTCATCGATCCGGCACGTGCAAAAAAATTTACTCGGGGTCAAAGGTCACAAAAACGGGTTTTTCGCGATTTTGAGCAAAACGGTAAGTTTTATCATAAATTTAGCTTACACAAAAATTGTAGATTAGATAATTATCTATAAAAAATGTTTCAATACTTTTTTTCCTAAGAGCCACCGTTTTTTAGATATAACGATTCAAAAAGTTGAAAGAGTTATAATCGTCATAATGTGCACATGTTTCCACGCCACCTTTGAGGTAGTGTACTTAGCGCGTTTTATTAATATGGTTTCCTCGGTGGGCTTATCCACTGATCTGTTGTGATTCTGTTTAATTTGGAGCTATTGAATGACTATAGATATTGGCAAGGGTTGAAAATGATAAAAGGGGTGTAAATTAAAAAAAACAGGAAAATTTATCCATCAGAATCTAAATTATCAGAAACTTCTGCTTCCTCTTCTCCTTGTTCTTCTTCTTCTCCTTGTTTGTCTTCTTCATTCTAGGTGCAAGTGAATTGCCCCAATAATGACACATCGCATGTCTCTTCGTCAGCATCAAATGAATCTTCGATTGTTGGTGATTCAACATTGGAGCATGACCGGCCTTGACAGTTTGTACATGCAACAGAACAAAACAATCCAACTTTTTTGCAACCATATTTAGCACTACATCCCTTTTTAAAATTGCAAAAAATTGTGTTCAGTAGTGTTTCTGGTGCAGGTGGGAGTAAAGTTTGAACTGGCACTAATGAATTGTCGACCAACTTCCAACCAGAGCCTTTTGGGTCTAACTGATAACCAAGCCGCACTTGAACTTGGTAATATACCCGAAAAAGATGTTGATGAGCAGCCGCTGAGGTTGGAGGAAGACATGCTAACTGCACTTGTTTTTTATTTCGAGTAAATTTAACGAAACATGCATATCTAAACTGATTTAAGCACGTAAAAAAATAAAGTGATGTATATACGTGGTGTATTTATACATATTATGACGATTATAACTCTTTCAACTTTTTGAATCGTTATATCTAAAAAACGGTGGCTCTTAGGAAAAAAGTATTGTAACATCTAATATATAAAATTCTCGTGTCACAGTTTTCGTTGCCATATTCCTCCGAAACGGCTTGACCGATTTTGATGAAATTTTTTTTGCTTATCCGGTATCTATGAGAATCGGCCAACATCTATTTTTCATCCCCCTAAATGTTAGGGGTGACCCACCCCCAAATTTTTTTTTAAATTTTTTGACATTTTATTATTTATATGGCAGAACAACGTTTGCCGGGTCAGCTAGTTTTTATAGATAATTATCTAATCTACAATTTTTTTGTGAGCTAATTTTATGATAAAACTTACCGTTTTGCTGAAAATCGCTAAAAACCCCGTTTTTTGACCTTTGACCCCGAGTAAATTTTTTTGCACGTGCCGGATCGATGAGGACTTTTCACATTTCCTTTAATAGTGTATTGAACGATCCTACCAATTTTCAGTTAGTCGGAATTTTTGTAACCTCACCCTATTTATTAGTCTAATTTGACCGGACTATATGGGCTGTTATTATTATAAATATGCATTTGTAATTATAATGCAAGAGACATTTTTTATTTTATAAAATTAACGAACTATTATAATGTATTTAAATAGTCACACGACATCGACTTACTTAGATACTTCTGTAGATAAAGGGCGTGCTTGTTACGTCTAATTAGAGGTGATCGTATTATATCAAGTTTCGCGACGGCCGCTAGGGGGCGCCTCGTTGATCATGTGCGCGGGCGTTCCCGCGTCAAAGTGACAGTTGACAGGTGTCACGTGTGTAGGGATGGCGTGGTGACGTTCGTTTAAAAATAGAATTGTATACCATTCAATTGATATTTTTAGAAATACTGTTATACTATAATTATGAATAAAATAAATTCTTTACAAACCTTATATATTAGAAAAAGATGGAAGTGAATTTCCAACTATTGGCAGCCTGTTGGATAAGCTGGTAAGCTTACCAAGTTCTGTAATTTTTTTAAAATAACCAGCGTTAATAAGTATAGTACTTGAGAATTTTAAATAGTAGCTTATTTTGTAAGTTCTGGCTTCAGGATATAAATATATATTTTTAAAGTAATTTTCAACAACATTTTGAAGTACTTCATTAAATTGAAAATATTTGCTTCGTTTTAAGATTTTATGATATTTTTACTAACACAGTTTTAAATTAACATTGTTTATTTTACATGATCCTGTTATGATATTTTTTATCTATATACCTACAAGCGAAATACCACTCATCAGGACACATCTAAAACTAAACACCCGATCGACTTGAAATTTAGCATGAATACTCATTTTGCGATGTAGACGCTCACTAAAAACACACACAATACCTATCCAAAATGCAATTTCATTCATATGTCAAAACAACGTTTGCCCCGTCGGCTAGTATTATAAAGAGTAAAAAAGGGAAATCATCATCATCATCTCAGCGTTCATCCCGGTTGCAACCCAAACATGCGTTTCGGTGCCCGGGGTCCGCTTTCCGACTTTTTCTACTCCACTTCGCACGGTCTTCAGCATCCCTGGTAGTGAGCCCATTGGCACGCATATCACCCTTTACGACGTCAAGCCAGCATTTTTTCGGTCTATCCCTCCTGTCGGGGCCCGGCGGAGGCGGCATGGCCAGACATTTGTTTCCCACGTAAGCATCCGGTTGCCGTAAAACGTGGCCGTACCAACGGAGCCGACACTCCTGCAGTTTATCCGCAATGTCACGGACATGAAGATTACCGCGAATGCGGGAGTTCCTAACGCGGTCCTTCCGCGTCACTCCACACTTCCACCGCAGCATATTCATCTCCGTGACACGCAGCTCCTGCTTGTGTCGCTCCAACACCGGCCACGTTTCACAGCCGTATGAAAGGACAGGCCTAATGATGGTCTTATAGACCTGTCCCTTCAACTTTACCGGCATCTTGGGGTCACAAATGACACCAGTTACCTCACGCCATTTGGCCCACGCGGCAGTAATGCGTGCCTCGACGTCGCAATCGATGTCACCAGACGCATGAAACACAGATCCCAGGTATTTCACTTAGTCCGTGCGTTCGACCGTGTCGCCGCCTATGCGTACGGGTTCAAGTCAAGAAACAGGCAATGCAAAGGCGTATTCTTCGTTCTGTATTTCTCCGCGACAGTCCTTAGGGCAAAAACCGGATCCATGGTCCCATGACCAGGACGAAACCCATACTGACATCCCGAGACAGTGCACTCCTGCCGAATCCGAGAGTCTATAACCCTCTCGAGGAGCTTCATGGTGTGGGACATGACCTTAATCCCTCGGTAATTACCGCACTCCTGCACCGACCGGACCGACCGACTGGAGTAATGATACTCAGTCTCCATTAGCTTGGGATCGTACCGGTGAGGAGTGTCCGGTTAAAAAGGTCGGTTAAGATGCCCACACCACGAGAGCCCATCGCCTTCCAGGCTTCGATGGGGACTCCATCGGATCCAACAGCTTTCCGATTCTTCATGCGGCGAAGACAATTCTGGACCTCTGCAGGCGTTACCAGTGGCACTAGTCCTTGATTCGGAGAAAGATCTGGCAGCTGCACCTCTTTGTGCTGCGTGTTCAGCAGCTCGTGGAAATATAAGCGCCATCAAACACCCAATCGACTTGAAATTTAGCATTATTACTCATTTTGCGATGTCGACGCTCACTAAAAACAGATACAATACCTATCCAAAATGCAATTTCATCCATATGGCAAAACAACGTTTGCCCAGTCGGCTAGTATATTTTATAGAGTAAAAAAGGGAAATGTCAGCCCTATTATGGTTGCGCTTGCACAGCTCATTGCCTCTGACCCGGTTCTGATAGATCATCTAGTGAGTGATAGTGTTAAAGATCCAACGCGTTGGTGGTCGACGGCCTTTAATTTGGTCAAAGGAATATTTTAGCTGACATTTAAAAAAATTATTTGTTTTTTTTTTGCTGCTGATAGAGCTGTGTGAATTCTCCTAATATTTCTAAAAGTACAGACTACTTTGTAAATTGTAAAAATTAGTAATAAAAGTAACTTTTATACATAAAAAACTTTTTAAGTAAATTTCTAGATTTGAGGTTATTTGTCATAATGCTATTCTATATATTCTTTTTATTGAAGTGATAACTTCTTATGGGAGGGTAAACCGCTTCGTTACGTAACGCATCACGGCGCCAATCTGTCTGGCTTCTCTTTCTCTCACCCATACGGCAACGGTAGGCAGGCTCCTCCTCTCTCACTCTAACCCACAGCGCTAGATCTATTCGAATTACTTTATTACAATGAAATACAGTTGAGTTTTTTTTTCTTTATAAAGAATCTACATTAGGGAATAATTAAATATAATTTTGAAACAGTTTTTGGAAAAATTGAAAATTCATAAACTTTAGTTATTTTTAACTTATTTTTGGTTTTATTAATAAATAACCATTCCTTACATTATCATATTAATATACATAAAATTTAAGTAAACATCTAAGCTTTTCTCTATTTAATCAATTTCAATATTAAATAGGTAGTTCAACTTAGATTAGTTTAAGTTATCACTTCTGTCGTGCATCCCAAGACGCACATTTTTTTTTGTTATTTTATCATTATTTTAGACACAACAAGTTGTGGTTTACGGCAAGAAATTTTAAGCTATTTTTGTTCTGTTACAACTACGCCAAAGAATTATAACATTTACGTGCATGCATGTAAATTACATAAGTAAATACACAATTTTTTTCAAATTGTACAGTACCTACAACATAATTATACAAAGGGCATGTTACATTTAACAAATCAAAGTGGCCCGACCGAAACGCCATAAAGGACCTTGAAGAGGTGCGCTCAAAGCCTCCCCTGCACTATAGCCATTTCACGTACGGATCAGACTAAGATATCCGGACAAAGCCATTATGTTGAATACAAATTCCTTTAGTCTCGTCGAGGGGTATCTCCCAGATTACTAACATATATAAAAATCTAACTTATTGATAGAATGAAATTAATTAGTACATAAAAAAATTAATACGATATGTCAGATATTTACGCAATATATGGCTGTAAAAAACTACTATTTAAGCTCGAGAGCGCTCGAGTTTTTTCCGATTAATATATGTATTAAATACGTTGGTTCAATTTGTTTGAATTCACAAACGTACATACATCAAGTATTCAGTAATATTTTTTAATTAATTTGACATATCGTACCTGAACCTTTTCATTTCGCCTAGTGGTACCTAAATAATTGAAATGACGTAAACATTTTGGTTTCTGTAAGCCATTTTATGTGAAAACAATAATTGTTATTTTTATTGTACAAAATTAAAAAATTTAAGTCTTAATTTTTTTACTATAATTCGTATGACGGTTAGCTTAGTATAAACCTTAATCTACATTAAATATTACAATGAGAAATATTTGTTATTTCCTGATAAACTCAAAATCTATTCAACTAATTTCAAACAATTATCCGTGCAGGGGCGGAGAAAGAATACTAACCTCTGTGGCCGGGGTCGGCCTGTCGTAAAAGGCAACAAAACAACCCACCTTAGCTACGTGGTAGGGCCTCAAGCCCGTCTGGATGGCGACCACCTTTGGTCTTAAGTATGCCGCCATAATAACCTTGTGTTGTGTTCCGGCATTAGTGACCCAAGTTCCTGTACCCTTATGGGACAGCAGCGTGTTCGCGATGCCACTAGTGTTGCTAACACCTATAGGCGACATTAACTGCTAAATTCTAAGCGGGCTGTCAGCCTGTCTGCTGTCCTACGCAATAAAAAAAAAAAACAAGTTTTAACTTATAGAAAACCCTTATATGGCGACTTCCGGCTTTCGCATATCGCAACGCCTGTGGAGGTCACAAGTTCGATTTATGCCTCGTATTTGGGTGTTTACACATATTGTCTATTTATTCACCAAAGGAAAATACATCAGTTGTCTAGTACCCATAGCTATTACTTTTTACTTTGTAACTAGATGGCGCTTTGCGAATCGTCGCAGTGTATTTATTTATTAAGAAACAAATTCAGATGATGTCGAGTGCATAAACTAGTTATACAAAAATATTTAATAGTATACGCTTAACCCGCGGAGACCCTGTGATTCAGGGTGAAAAGCGGTTACATTGGGGTGCGGTCGAGAAGGGATGTTTTTATAAGGGATGTATTTTTTTGCAATTCTCTTAGGGCGCAGAGATTGGATAGTTTGTTCATAGGGCTCGTCTGAGTTCATTATGACTGTTAAATTGTTGTTAGTGATTTAGATTGAAGTGGATATCTGTTTTCTATTATCAAAATGAAGACAGATCGTTATGAATGCCTAGAGGACCGTCCCACTTCGTATAGACCGTTTATTATTAAACATTATAGGCTGTTACTCAGGGATAATGTAGCATTACATTGGTGAAAGAATTTGTGAAATCCGCCAAGTAGTTATTATTGAGTTTATTCGTTACAGACATACAGAAATACAAATTTATTCTTTTTATAATATTAATAAATAAATATTTGCATTTGGATTATTATCCAATAACTGTATTTTGATTTTTTTTAATATTAAGTCAACTTCTTACAAGCTTTTCATCATGTCTTACATTCTATACGTAGCCGGGATTTTAAATACTTCAAAATCAACCTAAATGTCATGCTTTAAATTTACTGCATATACGGCTTAGGTGGTTTTTCTTTTTTAAATTAGATATTCTTCTCTGATAATTACATATTAATGGTTTAAATACGAGTATAGCCTCAAGCCCGTCTGGATGGCGACCACCTTTGGTCTTAAGTGTGCCGCCATAATAAATCTTGTGTTGTGTTGCGGCATTAGTGATCCAAATTCCTGTACACTTATGGGACAGCAGCGTGTTCGCGATGCCACTGGCGTTGCAAACACTCATAGGCGACGGTAACTGCTAAATTCTAAGCGGGCCGTCAGCCTGTTTGCTGTTCTACAGCAATAAAAAAAATCTAACCTACTTTACACGTCAACAAAAATATCGGAGGAAATCTACGTATGACGAATATTGCTCTATAACCCGTCAAATATCTGTAACCCGTCAGTCTATCTTGATTAAGTGCGGTTAGTTACTTTTCTTGTGGGAATCCGAGCCATGCAGTGGAACATTATGGACTTCTATTAAATATACACTTCTACGAGTTATACTTCTGAGTACGAAGTGTTATATATAAATAAATAAAACTTCGTAGTCAAAGATAAGATAGGCCGTTGGGTTTAAGGCCTTAGTTTCTCTTGTCTCAAAATCAAATATGATAGGTACATCTTATAAATTGTGTATCCTTTATATTAAAATTACAAAAATATGTATATAAATAATAACCAACTGGTTATTTTATGTATTTTTAGGTTATGTTCTCCGACCTTCTATACTTATCTTCTCCGTGCGGGGAAGGAGTAAGAATACTGACCCTGCGGTCAGGGTCGGCCTATCATAAAAGGCTATTTAACCACCCTAGCTAGAAGTTAGGGCCTCAAACACGTCTGGATGGCAACCAAAATAACCTAAGTTCCAGTCCTATGTGGACTGCAGCGTGTTCGCGATGCCCCCAGAGTCGCAAACATTCATAAGCGACAGAAGCTGGTCCCTATTAAGTGGGCTTTCAGCCTGTCAGCTGTACCTCACCAATAAAAAGGTTTTAGGTAGAATAATTTCTTTAGATTTCACAACTGTTAAAGTATTAAAACAAAAACTGTATTTGTATACAAAAGTCTAACAAACATCGCAATAATCTTTATTGTGCAGTGCCCCTTTAGTTGAACTGTTGAGTCAAATATGTCACAGTTGTGGGTGAGAGTAACATTGCGTGACTGAGGGGACCTCCGGGACCGACCCTCCCTCCTGCATATTAAACAATATTTACTCATCGAATTGTTTATCAACCTGGTAATTAAGTGTTTATCAGAAAGAGGATATATTTTTTTGAATACAAATAACTCCAGTATCTAATTGACAACCTAATCTGTCATTGCGACAATTTAATTTTTAAAAGTAAAAACGTATGTGTGTGTTTGTGTGTGTAATTTATGTACGCTCATTTCGTATGAAACTGCAGTTCAATAAATGTTAAATTTAGCCACATCCATTTTCCTTTGCTTTTATTTGTGAATAAAAAAATTGTCATAGAGAAGCAGCATCGCGTTATTGTGATAACATGACAGCGATTTACGGCCTCCGAAGTTCATAAGAAAAAAAAATGTCAAATTGCTATAAGTAAATATATACTTTAAAATTTAAGTTATTAATTGTCATGTAGCTTGGTTTCCAAATTGGACTAATAACAAATACTATGAAAGAAAGAAAGAAAATATTTTATTTAAAACATTTTACAATATTACTGTAATATCTGGTTATACAATATACGAATGGTTATATTATACATATATTCCATACGTTGATGACTATGACAATCTCCGTGACGTATCTAACGGATAACGCACTTCGGTACGCTTGCGGAGGTCACGGGTTCGTTTCCCGTCTCGCGTCTGGGTGTTTATGTATAATATGTATTTATTTACAAAAAAAAGTATATAAGTAGTATATCAGTTGTCTAGGGCCCATAACACAAGTGCTACTTAGTTTGGGACTAGATGACGTTGTGTGAATTGTCACAAAATATTTATTTATTTATTATTTATAAGAAAATATGTAAGTCTGTTATTTAGTACTCATAACACAAGTGTTTTTTTTATTGCTGAAGGACAGCAGTGCCCACTTAATAATAAGCAGTTACCGTTGCCTAGGAATGTTCACGAACACGCTGCTGTCCCATAGGAGTACAGGGACTTGGGGTCACTTATTCAGGAACACAACACAAGGTTATTATGGCGGCATACTTAAGACCAAAGGTGGTTGCCATCCAGGTGGAATGGGGTCAGAATCTACCACGTAGCCTAGGGTGTTTTGTCGCCTTTTACAACAGGCTGACCCCGGTTGCGGAGGTTAGTATTCTTTCTCCGCCCCTGCACAGCCAAAATGGTGCTATTCTACCTACTTTGGGACTACTATAGATGGTGTTGTGTAAATATTCCAAGTATATTTATAGTTTATTTATTTACTAAATTAAATATTTTTAGAAGGAAAATAATATCTTGAAACTCTTCAGTAGCGTTCGTAGCCTGATATTTAAATAAAAAGTATTAAAACACGTACATACACCGACAATCAACTGTTGCGAAGTCAAGGACCGTTAAATACGATTTGGAGACATCTAATTTAAATTTGGAATTTAAGTTCGATCGAGCGCGGCGAGCGCGGTGGCTCACTAGGCCAGAGCAACCTGATACCGCCAAAACGCTACTGGCACGCATTTCGGAGGCTTCCAGTGTATTATGTAGCCTCATGTGGGTTTCGTTTTCGTTGACACGCACAAACTGATGTAACCCGAGATAATTTTGGGGAATATTTTAAAACTGATAATACGATCAGTTTGTTTTATAATTAATGTATTCTGTGAATTTTATATTTTACCACTAACTGACCGGTTAGTCTTGTTCTAAATTTAAAATTATGTGCTCATCTCTAAAGTCAAATGCTATGTAATTTTTTATTAAATAAAACATCGGTTGAATGACTTTATAGTCTCGGGCAATATTAAAATAGAGCTAACTTTTTTTTATTGCTGTAGGACAGTAGACAGGCTGACGGCCCGCTTAGAATTTAGCAGTTACCGTCGCCTATGGGTGTTTGCAACGCCAGTGGCATCACAAACACGCTGGTGTCCCATAAGGGTAGGTACAGGAACTTGGGTCACTAATGCCGGAACACAACACAAGGTTATTATGGCAGCATACTTAAGACCAAAGGTGGTTGCCATCCAGGTGGAATGGGGTCAGAATCTACCACGTAGCCTAGGGTGTTTTGTCGCCTTTTACAACAGGCTGACCCCGGTTGCGGAGGTTAGTATTCTTTCTCCGCCCCTGCACAGCCAAAATGGTGCTATTCTACCTACTTTGGGACTACTATAGATGGTGTTGTGTAAATATTCCAAGTATATTTATAGTTTATTTATTTACTAAATTAAATATTTTTAGAAGGAAAATAATATCTTGAAACTCTTCA
The DNA here is from genome assembly GCA_963693495.1 of Malacosoma neustria. Classification (NCBI taxonomy): domain Eukaryota; kingdom Metazoa; phylum Arthropoda; class Insecta; order Lepidoptera; family Lasiocampidae; genus Malacosoma; species Malacosoma neustria. Next base: position 6,960,381 of record OY856391.1, on the reverse strand, counting down.
GTAGCGTTCGTAGCCTGATATTTAAATAAAAAGTATTAAAACACGTACATACACCGACAATCAACTGTTGCGAAGTCAAGGACCGTTAAATACGATTTGGAGACATCTAATTTAAATTTGGAATTTAAGTTCGATCGAGCGCGGCGAGCGCGGTGGCTCACTAGGCCAGAGCAACCTGATACCGCCAAAACGCTACTGGCACGCATTTCGGAGGCTTCCAGTGTATTATGTAGCCTCATGTGGGTTTCGTTTTCGTTGACACGCACAAACTGATGTAACCCGAGATAATTTTGGGGAATATTTTAAAACTGATAATACGATCAGTTTGTTTTATAATTAATGTATTCTGTGAATTTTATATTTTACCACTAACTGACCGGTTAGTCTTGTTCTAAATTTAAAATTATGTGCTCATCTCTAAAGTCAAATGCTATGTAATTTTTTATTAAATAAAACATCGGTTGAATGACTTTATAGTCTCGGGCAATATTAAAATAGAGCTAACTTTTTTTTATTGCTGTAGGACAGTAGACAGGCTGACGGCCCGCTTAGAATTTAGCAGTTACCGTCGCCTATGGGTGTTTGCAACGCCAGTGGCATCACAAACACGCTGGTGTCCCATAAGGGTAGGTACAGGAACTTGGGTCACTAATGCCGGAACACAACACAAGGTTATTATGGCGGCATACTTAAGACCAAAGGTGGTCGCCATCCAGGCGGGCTTGAGGCTACCACGTAGCTAGAGTGGGTTGTTTTGTCGGCTTTTACGACAGGCCGACCCCGGCCGCAGAGGTTAGTATTCTTTCTCTGCCCCTGCACGGATCAAACTAACTTATTACATGCCTAAGGAGTGATGGGCCTTAGTCACAGCACCATCTACTCCTAAAGCAAATAGCACAGCGCTTGTTTTACGGATACTAGTCCACTGATACAGAATTTTTTATTGCTAAGGAATAGCAACAGTAAGTAGTTAGCGTTGTCTATGAATGTTTGCGATGCTAGGGGCACCGCGAACACGCTACTGTCCCATACTGGGACTGGGGTACTGGAACCTGGGTCATTAATTCCAGAACAACACAAGGTTATTATGGCGGAATACTTAAGACCAAGGGTAGTTGCCATCCAGAAGGGCTTACCACGTACCTAGGGTGAATTGTTTTGTCGCTTTTTATAACAGGCTGACCTTGGCTGCAGACGTTAGTATTAATACTCCACCCCTGCACGAAGAAAAACTTAACTAACTTAAAAAACGACCTCCTCAGCATGAGGAGCTTCGTGGTAATAAACTAACGTTGTTTAGGGCTTTGTTTACAAAAAAAACATATGTCATCAAGTAATCGTAACACAAGCGCTTTTCTTTTTACTTTGGGACTAGATGGCGCTATTCGAATTGTCACTGTATATGTGGCGTGTAGTTGCAAAACCCGCTATAGCAATATTTTTTTTAAACTCTTAAATTGAACTAAACCCATGCTGATTTAGTGGCATTTGATTCGAAACTCAAAATAAATGGTTGAATATATTATTGGAATATATAAATAGAATATAGAGGCATTTGTACAATAACAAGTTGATACATGTGTAAATAGATAGTTTAGAGTGTTTTAAAACGATATATCGTCATGTTTCCCAAAAACGTTTTAGCGCGTTTTGCAACTACACGCTTCATATATTCATATTTGAACGTGTTATGTGAAGAAAATCTTAGAGCTCAAAAATTTTATAGTTATAATTTCATGAATATTTAAATATTCCAAGCCTTCAACCGTCAATTTGTATCCCATCATAAGCTTGACGTTAATCTGCAAGACAAGGGCAGAGCACGCCTGACTGCAGATCCTTACGGACCCACAAGGAGGGTGAAAGTGATGGCAAATGTTCTGTGCATTCACGCGTAAATTTTGGAGTTATTGTTGCGTTCAAGATAGAAGAATGACGTAAGAGCACCCGCGAATATAGTCTTTTTGTATTTGACGTAATCATTTTCCTTATATGACGTACATACATATAAGTGTAAATATATTATATAATATTGGAATTTAAATATCAATGACCAGAACCTTGATACATTAAAACAAATTATAATCACAAAAATTATCTAAAAAATAATTTATACATAAGTTACGTTCAAGTAACAAAATGCAAGTTATTTTCTATTTGTGTCCATTATTAAAGCTATGAAATTGGAAACTCGTATTCATTTCAATATAATACATATTCTTAAAGTTTGTTTTAAGTTAATTTGGTAGCTTTTTATTAAATAGTATTTTGGTAGCATTTTAATATTTTACCCATCAGGTAAAATATTATGCAAAAATTATGTATTTATATCACAGTCACTGACATAGTTTAGTTTTATTTTGTTATAATTTAGTATTAGTCAGAGTAGATAATTTAATTTGATATTATTTATTCTTTTGGCGTGATTAAGCATTAAATATTATATAATGTTTTAGTTGAAGATTTTGTAGAATTGTTTACTTTTCATGAATTATAGAAATAAGATTGAGTGAGTTTGTATTCGTAGGCATATATTAGTTATATATAACTAACATATTTGTAACTTTTCAAATGAATTACAGTGATAGCGCAATTTGAAGCGTGCCCATTTTTCCGCTTACACCGTTCTTGGGCCAAGCAGTAATCGATTGTTCCACGTATTTTTGTCCGCTCACTGTTGGTAAGAAATATCACGCCCATTCGACCGTTATGACTAGGCAGAACGCACAATATTACAACCATCCCTTTCTTTCACGTGTGTTAATGTATTTCTATATTTTCTACACCGTTCACCTATTTGCCCAGTGGGCCGAATGCGTAGGTACGACAGACATAAAAATAGCCCCTTCGGCGCCGAATCTTCTGGGGGTTTTCGATTTTGTATCCTCTTACTACAGGGGTTCTGTATATATATCACAATTATATACATGTGAAGGTATTTTTGTTCCTGTCAAGTTTGATATAAGTTTGCCACTCCAATTTGCTTGCGAATTATGAAATATTGCTGTACTTCTCTAGATATTGCTTTTGTTTTAATAAGTTTGTTAAATGGTGCTAAAAATAGATTCGGTAATATTACAAATAAGAATTTTTTCTTATATTATTTACATTCTTATTTAATAAAAAAGTACTTTGGTAGATACTACATCTATTAAGCTACAAAATTATAGTCATTGTCAGTGACAGAACATTTAGGAAAATTTTAGGTATGCGAGTAAATGAATAGATACAGAAGTAAAACAAAGAATGGATTGTGTACAACAATATAGTTAAAAAGGTATTATGTTAGATGTTACCTATTAATTCATAAATTCTGAAAACTCAGTTAAAAGAGAGGAAGAAAAAGACATACATAGTCCTGACGAAATGAGGGATAATCACGGAAGTAAACGCGAGAATTACTATTAACAACATAAAATAAGCTTGTTTTTAACAGTATTTTAACTGTTTGAAAATTTTCCCCATATGGTAAGATATATGTTATATGCTATTGCAAAAGTATAAAAATATTATTTATATATTTAACGCATATTATTTAAACATCTGAATTTAATGGACATTTATCTATTTACTAATCTACTAGCAACCTGCTTTGGCTTCGCTCGGATAGAAGATATGTTGTGGTCTATATTACTCTTTAATATGGTTTTCTTTTAGTTTAATATATAATTTTTTTTTAATAATATTTGAGTATATTAAATAATCAAAAAATAAATATATAGGACATTTGACACAACGCCATCTAGTCCCAAAGTAGCATCATAGCACATGTGTGACGCAGGATGGGAATCGAACGTGCACTAGCCGTTACACCGCGGAGGTATAGGTACTTTACATATAACATTTACATGTATCTTTAGATGTACGCTTGACACCATTATTTTGTAAATTAAAATTTAACAACACTGACTTACTTGGATAAGTTCACACAGGTCAACATTACCTATATATATACGTAGTAAATCCTCTATCCGTGCATGGGCGGAGAAAGAATATTGACCTCTGCGGCCGGGGTCGGCGTGTCGTAAAACGCGATAAAACAACCCAACCTAGCTACGTGGTAGGGCCCCAAGCCTGTCTGGATGGCGACCACCTTTGCTCTTAAATATGCCGCGATAAGTGTTGTGATCCGGCAGCGACCCAAGTTCCTGTACCCTTATGGGACAGCAGCGTAGGCGACGATAACTGCTAAATTCTAAGTGGGTCGTTAACCTGTCTGCTGTCCTACACTAATAAAAAAATAGTTAAATTATATCACACGCGAACTCTATAATTTTGACATTCAACAGGCAAAATAGGCGAGATCAATGGACGGCACTTTAAAATTTTTCTTTTGTATTTTTTGCCGCTGCGAGCAGATGCGACGTCCGCTTCGATTACGAACTATGTCACTTTACGCACGGCTTCGTTCAGTTTAATAATTTAACTAAAAATTATATATATTTGGAGACGTAGCAGACTGGTGGAAATCGACAATTGATATTTGCATGACATTTCAACAACTTGATGGTGCCTTTGATGAGATAAGCGAAGGCATTTAAGGATGTTATAAAAATATTCCTACATTTCTACAGAAAGACATGAGAGTTTTTGAAAAAATATGAAATTCGGAAATAGTTACTCACGTAGATAGTCTTATCCGTGCAGGGGCGGAGTAAGAATACTAAGTGGCAAAGGACGACCTGACAAACAAGGCGTCAAAGCCACCCTAATTGGTGTTTGGGCTCTAACTTTGGATGGCACCATATTTCTTCTCGAAATACGTCGCCACAATAACTTCGTGCTGTGTTCCATAAGTGAAGGTTCCAGTACTTCTACGTGGATGGCAGCATTTTAGCGATGCTCCTGGCTTCGCAAACATCTATAGGCGACGCTAGCTCTTATTAAGTGGGTAAAAAGTAGGACATACTCTTGATCTAAGAAGACAGGAAAAATAAAATAAACGAAAGAGATAGCCAAAAAAGAGAAGAAAAACAGATTAGTCGCCTCCTGTATATGAGCAAGGGGAAGAAGTAATTCTCTCAAAAAAGAGATGGGGTTGATCATATTATTTCCATTGACGGGATCCATGTCTCTCTAGATGGCTAACTTAGTTATATTCAATCTAGCGCAAGATTATGGCCTGTATAGGTCAGCCAAGTGTAAAATGTAGTTAACTACCTACAAAGTAATTTAATATCTTGATACTTTGTTTCGCTCTGTTTTTCTTTATTTATAGGATCATGGAGCTTATACGATCGGTTATAAGTTAATTAAATTTTTAAACTAAGTTATACGAAAATAGGTTCACTGTATTATTAGTGTTTCTTGATTATTATTTTCAATATTTACCATGTTTAATTAGAGTTCATAACGTCCCTACAAGGCCTCCCATTTGGGGACACAATATACCTTCCAGGTTTGTCCCTGGCGATTGGTGGGTTACACATACCAGTGACATCAGTATACAGGTCTATTTTTCTTTTTGGACACGAGATATATGGGTAACCGCACTGAAGTAGACATCCGAGTAGAAGGCATAAGGGATCTTAAGGTCAAAAGGTTCAAAAGTACACCGCGAAGTATTTATTGAGTAGTGTTAATATAGCAAGGAAAGTGATAAAGAGGGATAAGTAGATAGATAAGGAATAATACGTACTGGAAAATGTATTATTAGTATATATAAAACCAACATTAAAATTCCAATGTATACAATGAAATGGTAAAACAAACCTAACAAGTTAAAAACAAAATTAATAAAAACAAATAAGATCTCTAAGTGTATAGAGCAGATCTATCTGATCTATTTCTAACAGACGGAGGAAGAGTGTAATAAAAAAGTTACAAGGAAATAGTAGAAAATAAGTAGCTAAGAATAAGTATTTAAGTTATTTTATGTAATAAGTATGCTTAGGACAAGACATATAGATCTGTCCTTTGAAGCAGCCTCCCTGCTGGCCGGATCCCTACCATGGGACCTCGAGGCCCGAGTCCTGGCGCTGTTATACCAGTGGCGCCGGGACGCGGCCGAGCGTGGCTCTCGCCCTGCACCTCGCGAAGTTGAGGAAAAGCGGGCGGAGCTGCGCGATGATGTGCTCATGGTGGAGTGGAAGGAGCGCCTCGCGCACCCCAGCGCGGGCCTCGCCACCATCGAAGCGGTGAGGCCCGTCCTGGCCGAATGGTTGGAAAGGCGCCACGGCGCCCTGACCTTCCGCCTGACGCAGGTCCTCTCGGGGCACGGTTGCTTCGGGAGGTACCTGTGTCGCATAGGGCGGGAGATGACGTCGGGGTGCCACCACTGTGGCGCGGGCGACGAGGAGGACACGGTTGACCACACTGTCGCCGTGTGCCCTGCGTGGCGCGAGGAGCGCCGCGCCCTCGTCGCCCAAATCGGCGTGGACCTGTCGCTCCCGGTCTTGGTTCTGTCCATGGTCGGGGGCGATCCTGGATGGACGGCCGTCGCCTCCTTCTGCGAGGCAGTCATGTCCGCAAAGGAGGCGGCAGAGCGGGAGCGGGAGTCGACCACCACACTCCCCTCCCGCCAACGCAGGCCACTTCGGCGGCGCCGGAGGTCAAGTGACGACCTCCGGCCGCCGTAAAAAGCGGCCGCGGGCGGCCCCTCGGGGGAGGATCCGCCGCCCGCACTTTTGCCGCGAGGGTGAGGGCTGCGTGCTGTTCCGCGGCCCCCCTCAACTCCTAGAGTTGTTAGGAGAGCGCCGGGGGGACGAAACCCTGACCCCCTGGCGCCAACACTTTAGAAGGGGCCCGCCTCAAGACAAAGGGCGGGCCGGCGCCGGCCCGGGCCACGAGATCGGCAGGCCATATATCCGTGGGCCCGGGCGTAGGCGATAGGAGAACAGCGGGGTTTTTTAGTGGGTAGTCGGATGGCCAAACATCTTTCCCGGAGTCCCACATATCCCTCGGCCCCCCGGGCCGGGGGAACTCGTCAATAGAGGTTTTTCCCCGAGACCAAAAAAAAAAACAGACATATAGATCTACTATATGTATTACAAATAGAACTTAAGTTGTTAAATTAATAAACATGTAAATAAATATCCTGAATAATTATGTGTTAGGAAGATGTGTATAATATATTTAAAAAAAAATTGCATATTAGACGGTAAAAACTGCCTAAGCAATGCATGCAATCGTGGGATTCGAACCGAAACGATCCTAATGTATGAAACGGATGTACCTACATATTGTTGCACTATGAAAAAACAAACTCTTTCAACCTCTCTGTATGTCTGTCATACTTATTTCCAATGTTTCAAATATCCATAGACAACGTGCAAATATACGCTCTACTTTAAAATAGTATAATATATCTGATTTCAAAATAAAAAAAATCCAACACTAATATAATATAATGAACTCTCATCACAGAAGCGCCATTTCAATAGACTGTCACAAAAACCTTATAAAACTGCATCAAACATGCCAACGTGATAAAACCCCAATATTGTTGAAGATGGACCCTTGAAAGGACTTTTGTTGGACTGTAAACACAATGCCGTGGACCGGTGGACTAAGCATATGCTTGTAAGGCTCAGCACATGCGTAGCAACCGCCTGACTCGATATAATACGACCGGATATTAAATTTTCTTACTTTTGGTTAGTTTGCACCCGCATTACGAAATTCCAGGATCTATTTAATATACCTAGTCAGGTCATAAATTCTGTCACATGTTTAATGTAAAATAATTGTAACAAGTTTATTCATTATGTAACCATTCATATACCAAAATGAACTTAACAAAACATAGATTCTTATGACATTAAAGTTTATTCAAAATGACCTCCGTGATTTTGAATACAGGCCTTCAATCTGCGCGGCCAGTCGTCTATCGCAGCACGAACGAGGTCCATGTCAATATCGGCGGCTGCCTTAATCAAGGATGTCTTGAGTGACTCCAAATTGGGATGAGGCTTTGAGCACGCCTTTTCCTCCAAGTGTTGCCATATCTTGTAATCTAACGGATTCAAATCTGGACTGGAGGAGGGCCAGTCTTCGTGCCGGATGAAGTCGATTTCACGCGCCGCCAGCCAGTCTTGTGTGCTCTTCGCTCTATGAGCTGGCGCCGAATCTTGTTGGAATACCCAGTGCCTGTTATTGAACATGGTATGAGAAACAGGTTCCACAAGGTTCGTCAGGACTGTATTTTGATACACAACAGCATTCGTTTTTACACCTTTCTCACAAAAATGTACCTCTGTTAAGCCCCAATAAGAAACTCCCAACCATACCATGAGCGAGGATGGAAAATGACCTCGTTGGACACGCGGAATACGGTTGCTCGCTTCTTCACTACTGTGTGCGTACACCTTATCATTTTGTTTGTTGTAGCTCTCTTCTACGGTAAACATTTTTTCATCCGAAAAAAGAATTTCCCGATATTTTTTTCCCGCGTACCGCTTCAACAAAGCACGGCATCTCTTCAGTCTCAGGTCCATTAGACGAGCATTCAAACGATGTCCTGTTTTTCTTCGATATGCCCGAAGCCCTAAGTCTTCATTTAACACCCTTTTCACCGTGGTTCTGCTTAACCCCATCTGAAGGGCCAACAGTTTCTGCTTACGTTTGGGATTTCTTTGAATTCGTGCCTTCACAGCTTTTATCACTGCTGGAGTCCTAACAGACCGAGGGCGACCACTTCTTGACCTGTCATCTACACTAGAGTCTTCATTGTATCGTTTGATGGTACGATAAACGAATCTTTTGGTTATATTCAAATTTTTCAGTATGTTAAAAATTTGAATTGGCGCGTAACTGCAACGATGCAACGCAATAACTGCAACACGGTCTTCTTTAAGCGTCCACTCCGTATTTAAAAATGAGTAAAATTCTAAAAGTATACATTTTTATTTTCATGAACAATTCGAAATTCGAATTCAATAAACTTTTTTGTGGCCAGCATTCTAAAAGAAAAGTTTTTACTGTGTGACAATACTTATGACCTGACTAGGTATATAGGTATTCAAGGCTTTTAAGACTTGAGGCTATTCTTGACTTATTTAATTTTTCGCGACTTAATGTGGTTTTTAAAAAACGAGGAACAGTAACAATACCTTACTCATCTTCTACCTTACGTATATAGTATTAGTAAGTACCTCATATAGTATGCTATCACTTCGAAAAAATGTACTCTGGCCTTAGTTCGTTGTATAAGTAGCGTAAAGTTGACTTAGGTCTAGATGGATTGCATACAGTTTAAATATTTATTTAAGTATTGAAAATATAAGAATAAATTTTATGTGTACTAAAGTCTGAAATCTTAATCTTGCTTTAACACTATATTAAAAGAAAGTGATTTCATATATTTATATATGAATGTTGTTGCAGTATGTTCATATCAAAATTTACAGTTAAAATCGTTTTAATTTGAAAGCAACTAAAACATCGCCACTATGACAACAACACTGTTTCAGTGTGTAGAGGAACTAATAAAAATTCGTAAAATTGAAAAATTGGATTAAAATGCATGAATAGTGGCTGGATTTGTCCAAATTTCAACAATATTGACACAATAGCCCTACGGCCATATGTTTGAGAGATTTTAATTAATTCTATTAAATGTTTGAAAATGTTTTGACGTTGTGATTTAGAGGTTAACAAATATTTTATTTGTATACATAGTCGACTGTGTGAACTTTGCATATCGTTGTTGTCAAACCAACATCTGCTATGTGCAAAAATTTAAACTTTCAGATACGAAGTAAAAATTTTGTAAGAGACAATCTTAATGTAATGATTAGAAGCACGTAGCGGTTTTGATATATAAAATTTTGGGTGACAAACTAGTCATAATAGTCAAAATGTTGAAATCTCATACACATAGCAGATATTGGTTTGACATCGACGATATAAAATTACCCTAGTAATATATGTAGTTTTGTTTTAACTTAAATTATAAGAAAATAGTGATAACACGCCCGGAAACCAATCTCGAGTTCGCAGACTGGATTATGGAGACTGGATTGAAAGTTATAAGCACAAAGTATAATATATATAGATAGATTTATAAATTTAAGTACCGCTTAGGGAGCTTTTATCGTCAAACCTGCATATGATACCACGTAATAATTGTAAAAAAAAATAATACGTGCATTAAAGTTTAGTAAGGCTCATATCAAGATGGCAGCGACTGTATTTTTTATATCAGTAAAATCAAGACTTTTGAGAATTATTATAACTTCCAATAACAAAAATTTAGATAAAAAACGTTCCATATTTTTAATTCAATTTGGAATTCCGTGGTCTATGCTTACAACCTCGCCAAAGATCGAAAAAAATATGCGGAGCTGACTCTATCTTGTTGGAGAGACACAATAAGACGATGCTTTATGATCATATTTTTTTTACTTATAAAGTACAAATACTATAATAGTACTGTTTTGATTTTGATATGTTATATTTTCCTGTAAAAGGAATAAAAATAACTTGATTACCTATATCTGATTATATTTTTATTATTTACTGTTATAAGAAATTAGCCTTTACATCATTGCCACCAAGAACTGATCCTTAGAAAAAAAATCGTACTCACACTAGGAATATTGTCGTTATTGCACACGTTCTCGCTGAGTAGGCGATCTCTGATCTCCCATGCGAATATCGAGGGACATTCGCGCTTGTAATCGGCTATCTTCTGGACGACGGGCGTGGTGGCCACCCGGGGCTTGGACCCGCCGATTGCGCGAGGCTTAATGGACCCCGTCTCGTAATATCTGCGTGCAAAGCTGAATTTAGTTTGGATTATGGAATATAATGAGATCGTATACACGTTTAATAAAACAGTTTCATATCAGCTATATACTATATTCTTATCCCATGGTGAATGTAGAAGTAAAGTTTAGCTAACTACGAGTATGAAGGAATCGAAAATTTATTTTTAAATACTGTACCTATTTACGTATATATAATATAATTATATAAAGACATGAATCATTTTACGCGAACAAGGAGTATGATGATATTTGGGAAAATTAAAATATATTTTTTTTTTATTGCTGTAGGACAGCAGACAGACTGATAGCCCACTTAGAATTTAGCAGTTACCGTCGCCTACGCTGCTGTCCCATAAGGGTACAGGAATTTGGGTCACTAATGCCGGAATTGAGTTTTACAAAGTTATTATGGCGACATACTTAAGACCAAAGGTGGTCGCCATCCAGACGGGCTTGGGGCCCTACCACGTAGCTTGTGTGGATTGTTATGTCGCCTTTTACGACAGGCCGACCCCGGCCGCAGAGGTCAGTATTCTTTCTCCGCCCCGCACGGATAAAAATGACGAAGAAGAAGTGCAATAAACAAATATTTTTATGCTTAAAATATGTACATTAAATAAAAAAAAAAACATATAGATACACAATTAGATATTCTTTTGCTTATGATTGAAATCTGTGGTGAAACTGAGAAGAGATGAATATTGTTGGTCTATAATATGAATTATAATGATAACCACTGATGGCCACTGATGACCACTAGTGACATTTAAATGATGTCAAAGGTTAGTTGGCTGCTAATTAGTTCATCATACCGTAATTCCTACTTTTTTTGAATTGAAAAGACTAACTTTTACAGGCTACCGACCTCCTGGCTGAAAGGAAATTTACTCCAGTAAGTGATCGAGTAGTTTTCACTTTATGACTTAGACCAAACGGCCATGAATGAAGTCAATTCACTAATATTAATCGAACTAACGTGTATGTATCGGCAGATCTGTTATCGATTGTTGTCCCAAATTTCGACACATGTCTTCCAACAATACTAGTACGTTGGCTACATCCTGTACTATCAAAAGTTACAGAATATTGTTCGTTGAACTTTAAAGGTATAAGATTCATTATCCTTTGTATTTATGAAGTCGAATTACATTGCAATGTTTGAGTCTATAAACTTTATTCACTGAGCAATAAAGTGTGCATTTGTTCGTATTTTATTTTGCAAGGTTATAAGTATTTGAAGCACGGGACGATTATATTTTTATAATAGTATTTAAATGGACATTTCAAGTGGAATTATCTTAAGAGTATACATTGAAAGTAACAGCTGGGGTGAGGAAATGTTTAGAGTTCTTTACAATCAACAAAATATAATGGAGTTTCACTGAAGTGGTTATTTTTTGTAATCTTCATTTAATGCTGGCCGTATCACATTCTTCTATTTCACACTTAGACATAGCTTCTATGGGTAGAAACGTATATTATATTACAAATGTGACCAATAATATAAAAAGTTAGAAATTTCTATAGACTCCAATTTATCATCGTATTGAAAATGGTTTATCAATAATAATATGAGTAATTAATATTACTCGTAACCTTGTGAGCATCTCATCTCGACAAACACCTAAAGAAGCTTTCGCTAGGTAAATGGGTCGGATACAGAATGCGGTTCTCCTGAGCACGGCACGTAAGGGGATTCCTGTTTTTGGAGTCCTATCCGCCGGTAGCTTGGATCCTTGGCCTCACTGCCAATGTATCACATTTTTTAATATTTTTAATGTATATTATTAAAAGGTTTTCTTTTATAAAATAATATATTTTTAATTTAAATAATTTCTAAATAAATCTGCTAGATATTTGAAAAATTAAGAAATTGAAAAAGAAAATAAGGAGATTTAATTAATATAATAAAAAAGAAAGAGTTATTGTTATACTGCAATTATTATTTGGGAAATTTTTTTACTATGCGTATTCAAATTTGTAATTAAATTATTAGATACAATGTCATTACTATACGTTTATTGTGTTTATTATTTAATAATTTTTATTTTTACTTTATGACTTAGACCAAACGGCCATGAATGAAGTCAATTCACTAATATTAATCGAAATGACGTGCATGTATCGGCAAATCTGTTATCGATTGTTGTCCCAAATTTTGCGTTTTTTGGAATATCTGACTTCACCACAATTATCATAATAAGAAAATAGGAAAATGATAGAATTGAGAGTAGATGGATACAGGAGTAGAGGTAGACTGAAAAAAAGATGGATGGATTGCGTAAAAGATGATATGGCAAAAAAGAGTGTGACTGTTGGGATGACGGCTAACAGAGGAGAGTGGAAGGAGAGATCATGTGCCGACCCCATGTAATGTGGGATAGGGGCAGAAGGAAAATAAATTTTGTTCATACCACATATCATGCTTCGTTTATTTTCATGGAATAAATAACTTTCATAAGAAATAAGTAAATAAATAAGCGGCATCTAGTCTGAAACTAAGTAACATAGCACCTGTGTTATGGGTACTAGACCAATAATATACTACTTATATACTTCATTTTTGTAAATAAATACATATTATACATAAATACCTAGAAGCGAGATGGGAATCGTACCCGTGACAAGCGTGCTGAACTGCGTTAGCCGTTACGTCACGCATGTCGTCAAGATAATAACAACAATAGATATTTGAGGAACAAGAGGGTAGGTCCAAAAATAATTTAAACAATGTAACAGTGTTATAGTCTTGTTAAATCCCTTTTTTCACCACTTCGCATATACTTACTATATTATATTCAATCGCTAATTAGCTAGTTAACATTTTTACTGTGGTATTAACGTAATCAGTAAGAAATATCTAAACCCGTGGCAACCCTCGTAAACGTCAATGCCACCCCTAGTAGGTGCACAGTAGGGACACGATAATAACCTTGTAATAGCTCTCCACAATACCTAAATAAACAAACTATCGACAGATGACATCGATTCCAAACCGATAGCGCCCAAGGGTTTGACATAATTTCAATTGTTTGCAGACCAACGTAACATTGTATTTGTAACGGTTTTCAACAAATACGTTTCGCTTTTGGATGTACTTAATTCCTATTTTGTGTGGTTAAAAGAGTTGCCCTAATAAAATAATTTGCGAAATGTATAACGTTACTTTAAAATTCTACGTAGAACCACAGATTAATAAATAGTTACTACGTAAGTAGAACTAAGTAAAATAAAATTTGTCTTTCTTGTTTAAAAATTAATAATTATACAATAGACAGGCCTTGAAATGCTTGCAAGAAGAAATGTATGAAATGAAATGGAAAACATTGAAATGAATGTGTATTTAATTTTATTTCAAACAATGGCAAAGTTAATATCTTTAAACACTGCGAAATCCTGTGTTTAAATTTGATTTTTTTTATATACGGAATAATATCAAAAAAGTTTGATGCAAAGTGATAAAACTATGTAAACTTTCAAAGTCAATTGAAATCGCAGACTAATTGCTTTCCAACCGAGCGATCGACTATTGTGTTAAGTGATTCAAATCAGCGCTGTTTGTATAACAATGCGCTTTTAGAATATCAAATCTATTATGAAAAAACCAAATTTCATTTATATTTTTGCCTTTAATATTTCAGAACCCTAAAGGCTTGTAATAGCTAATATATCGCACCTTTGGTAGTACAAGGTCTTAAATGTACTTTTAGTAATTTTACAGGAGAGCCATTTTAAGATTTTTTTACGTTCAATACCATATTCTTCTGCTATATATTATTTTGAAATCATTAAGAATAATATCGTCGTGATCGTAGAATAACATCGGATTTGAAAAAAATCCAAAATTCACTTTTTACCATATTTGGATACTACATTGTCTAAATATTATTGCTACATTAAAAAAAAAATTACATGTATTTTAGATTTCAAATTAAGCAATCGGTAAAGTGACGCATATGATAGAATCTCATAGTAAAATGACGCTTGTGTATTTTTAAAATGGCTGTCCTGTAAAGTTTAATATATGTCAGATCCGTCACTATTCTACGACTACGACGATTATCTCCTATAAATTCACTAACGGTACATTTAAGACCTTGTACTACCAAAGGTGCGATATGTCAAACTTAGTACAATTAAATGTAATTAAAGTAAACCTAAACCTGAAAAAGTAAATATTTTTACGTAACAGTTGTTTGGTTTCCTGTTTTGATTTAGTCTTTGTCTCTCTTTAAACAGCTTCTTAGTATTAATTTTGATTAGAGATTTTTTTTTGATCAATTACATTTTGTTACGTTGCACAGTGTGATAAAGTCTATGCTGCTTCTTCGCCATAAAAATTTCTTCTTGTACATTTGAGCATTAAGTAGATAATTGATATTAATGAGCACCTTGGGTGAAACTTCAGTTTTTGTTTTAGTTACATTTTCGTAATAATTTAGTAACTCGTATAAAGATGAATAGAAGGCATATGGAATATAATAATATTTTTTGGTTTTTATATGAATCAATGTCACCTGACTCTCCATTCCTTCAATTTTTAACACTAGGAACGATTTCGGGAAGCCATATTTTTCTTGTTTTCTTGAATCATGTATTCACTATCTAACTTCGCAAATTTTTATTCAAAGTATTCTTATAAAAGTAAAGACGATTGATCGATTGCCAAGGAAATTGACTTTAAAGTTATTAATCAAATTTATACATGATTAGTTAATTAATTAAACCTAGAATCGTAGCTTAATACACCATATTAAAATAAAGAAATATATTCTACATTTATACACAGACTCAATTATAATATATTTTCTATGATGAGGGCTGGAAAATTGAATATATGTATACGTTAGGGTGGGATAGCCACTTGAGCGAGATTGTTTTTGAAGTGGTCGCTTTAACACAATCTTGTTAGAGAACGATTGGCGCCAATTTCATTGCATTCAAAACTTCATTTCGTTGCAATCAGAATATATACTGAGATAAAATACTTTTAACTTATAGTGATTAACATTTTATTTTGTTGTAAAACGAACAGATAGACTGCCCGCTTAAATAGTAAGCAGTTTCCATAGCTTGTGGGTATTTGCGAAGCGGATACCGCGAACACGCTGCAACCTGAGTAGGGCAACTGAAAGCTAGGTCACTAATACTACAATTCAAGCTAAGGTGATTACCTGGCATATTTAGAAACAAGGGGTGGTTGCCATCCAGACAGATTTAGAGCCACCTAGCGTTAGTTAGGAATTACTCTATTATTCACCGCACCAATTGATTAGTAGAATTAAGGAACAAAAATCCTGAATTAAACATTATAATAATATGATGATAATTTTCATAAAAAAAAATACTAATATTACACAATCGTAACAAGATCTTCGATTATAATAAAATTCTCGTAAGAAATAATGAGAAGAAGTAAAACAGCAGGGTTGCGCCCTAATTAGGAGTCCTGCCGCTTGCCCTTTTCTATAAGCTGCAAGGAACACTCCGTAACCCTTCAGAACCCTTCCAAACCCCGGAGTAATTGGCCCGATAAGAATTTATATGGGGTGTGTGGGAAAAATATGTCGAGGTCCACTTGCTGCCGAAAAGCGAAACGCGAAAATTCGGGCTAATTTTCCTATTCGTACACATTCGATTGGTAAACACTATTCGTTTAGATTTTTCTGTGTTAAATAAACTTTTGTTTATAAAATTTAGGCACGCTGTAAGTTTGGTCAAGTTTTTCGAATATCTTTTAAAATTTATTTTATTATTTCAATAAACCAACAGCGTAAGACCAATTAGTTTTAGTACCCACGCGCAACCAACAAGGCCGATGATAGATTTTTCTTAAGTAGGTAACAATTGTAACATAAAATAAAAAAAGTTTAGCTATTGCGTGTGTTTGTGTGTATTTGTGTTTTCACCATTATCTTGTGAAGTTAAATCAAAAGCATTTTTTTAAATAAAAGGAATGGACGGTTATATTTCGATGATATAAGATTCTGCGCAGTCTCCATTAAAATTTTCTTTCCAGGGATGGTAAGTGAGTCGGGAATCGCACTTTCCTCCATCTTTATTGTTCACCCATATATCTTACGCCGATTATAAGTACTGGTTTAAAAATGTATGACATGCAGGTTAACGAAATGCACAAGTTTCTTTCGGGTCCTCTATTGATCATGATTGATCATTATCGAATTTCACGATGGGATACCCTGTCTATCTCCCCGTGGTGGGGAGGATTTTGGGAACGAATGGTACGATCTGAAAAGGATATTTTACGTCGCGTGTTGGGAAAATCTGCTCTACGATTTAATGAATTGGCAACTTTTTTATGTGAGGTAGAAAATATAATAAATTCGCGACTTCTGACACTTACTTATGACACTGAATTACAAACACTGACACCTGCCTCCTTTTTGTTACATTTCCCTAAGGTGCTTACTATATATAATTGCCATATAACAACGATAAGGAAAATATTCTGAGGAAACTTGCATACCGAGATCACCGGTATATGCAACCTAAAAGCCCAAACCCAGCTGTGGGAGGGCTTAGCATGTTTATTTACTATTACTTAAGCGAAAAATTTCTGTATATTAATCATCTAATAATGACAATTACAATCTCGTACTCATAAAGCCTCATTTAAAAAATACTTTTTAGAGAAATTGTAATCTAAATTTACTCAGTCATTTGAACGTGCGTAGACTTAAGTTTCGATGGCATTGTACAAACCTTAGTGCTTTTTTGTGCTGTTATTTTACTAAGCCAATGTAATAACTGTGAATTTGATAAATAAATTCAAAAAAAAATGTTTACAGCGACAGTTTTAAACAAATCCGTGCAGGAGCGGAGAACTAACTGTTTATTATTAAGTGGGCCGTTAGCCTATTTGCTGTTCCTTGGCAAAAACACTACCTATTATTAAAGCCGTCAGCCTGTCTGATGTTCTTCAGCAATAAAAAAAAATTTAGAAAAGAAATTATTTGTCTAGTACCCATAACAAAAGTAGAATGCTACTTACTATTACGCAATCAATTCATCTTTTCTTTGGTTTACCTCTCCTCCTATAGAGTCCTATATTCACTCACATTTCTATTTGCCTAGTTATATGGCATTCTATCCATGCAGGGGCGGAGAAAGGATACTAACCTCTGCGGCCTGGGTCGACCTGTCGTAAAAGGCGACAAAACAACCCACCCTAGCTATGTGGTAGGGCCCCAAGCCCGCCTGGATGGCGACCACCTTTGGTCTTAAGTATTCCGCCACAATAACCTTGCGTTGTGTTCCGGCATTAGTGACCAAGTTCTGGCCCCACTACGCGGATAGCAGCGTGTTAGCGATACCCATGGCATTGAAAACACTCATAGGCGACGGTAACTGCTAAATTCTAAGCAGACCGTCAGCCTGTCTTCTGTCCTACAGTCATAAAAAAAAACAAACAAATAATATCGGCCTATTACTGATGGGTTCGGACCTCCCCTTAGAGCGAACCGACATTATACCCGCCACGCTTGTCCAAGCTTCGCGAGTTACACATACCAGTGATAACGGTATGCTGGTTTCTTCGCGATGCGTTCCTTCACCGTCTACCCCTCCTGCCGGAGCCCGGCAAAAAGGTGCTGGCTTGACGTCTTATAGGGTGATATGCGTACCAATGGGCTCACTACCAGAGATGCTGAAGACCGTGCGAAGTGGAGTAGAAAAAGTCGGAAAGAGGACCCCGGGCACCGAAACGGAAGTTTAGGTTGCAACCGGGATACAACGCTGGGATGATGATGATGACGTTCCTTAACCGTCTGTATTTATGATATAATACACACATTAGGCAAAAAAACCCACTTACAACATGAGCTACCAGGTAAGTGGGACATTATGGATCGATAATTTACCATTACTGAAGCGAAAACTTTAGATGCAACGATAATAACCATCTAATAATGGCAGTTTAACCTCGTACTCATAAATGTTTATATCGATAGTTTAAAACAAAACTATACAATAAAACACGAAACAAAATATTATTACACTCATAAAGAGGCAAACCTTGCACAATAACAAGCACCCAGAGGGCAACGTTAGGGTTCTCTTGGCAAAATATATTTTCCTATAAGATGTGTTCAAGTGGCCTCAAGCCAGCACCACAGCAGGGGTGCCAATCACACGGAAATAATGTTGTATTTTCATTTTTATTTAGGGGCGGCCGTGGGACAGCCCTGATAGGTACACCCTTTATTAAAATCACTAGTTTCTTTGATTGACGTCTTTTATATTATTTTGATTGTTGGAAATTGACTTATGACTTTTTGTTCGTCATTAGTAAATCTAATATATAAAATACTCGTGTCACAGTTTTCGTTGCCATTCTCCTCCGAAACGGCTTGACCGATTTTGATGAAATTTTTTGTGCTTATCCGGTATCTATGAGAATCGGCCAACATCTATTTTTCATCCCCTAAATGTTAGGGGTGACCCACCCCCAATTTTTTTTTTATTTTTTTACATTTTATTATTTATATGGCAGAACAACGTTTGCCGGGTCAGCTAGTTTAAATATATAAACAGTTTTTTGGATTTGATTTTTTTTAACCTTTCGTGTTTTGAATTTATTATAGCATGCAAGTTGGGTACCAATTAAAATGTTAATTAGAATAGAATAAATCATAGATATAGTTAATAAAAAAAATATAATTAATTAATTAAAATGTACTTAGGCTAGTAGTTAGACATGAGATGTACATTTTATAAGTACTACTTAAGTACTCGTTTGGTTAAAGTACTATTTGCTCTAAGTTACCAATTTCAAGGTTCCGGGTGGGATTCTTAACAGGGTAAATTAAGATACAATTTTCCAGTATTTCCTCTAATTTAGGTGTTCTGGGATACGAAAAATATTTTTCGTTGTATGGTAAATGTTCATTGATTATTAATATTACTGCCATAATTCTCATAAAGAATCTTCGAATTCAATATTTCATATTTTCGACTGAAACATAAAACCATTAGAATTCAACACTTGTCAAATTCCATTTGACGTGGCACGAACAATAAGAACATTACAATAAGTACTCAAGAACGGGGGTCCAAATCCAAAATCCTCCATGATCTGCAGATAAAATCGCAATCAAACAATAAATTCACCGTTTAAATTAAAGCACCCTGAGTCTACGCACCCTGTCAATTCCCACCTTAACCCCGCGGCGCGCGCAATTCACAGAAACAAAGCAACCCTGTCAAATACAAAACAACACATACACCCCGGAGTTCTTCAACTATTTACACCTATTTAAAATGTCAAAGTATGGGAATGCAAACCATTGTATTGATTCGTTAATTCTGTCCATTACTTCGAGGTATTGTGCGGTTCTTGGGCTCTATGGGAATTTCATCAATTTGCTAAACGCGTGGCGAGATTTTGACCCCATCTTGGGTCTTCACAATACGTTTTGTGTGGACGTTTGTACTTATTAATGTAATACTGATTGTTATAGACGTAAGCTTTGTGAAGAAAATGGATTACATGCGTTTGTTATTTCATTACATTAATATATTTAAAGATGTTATTTGAAGAGTAATTTTTACATTTAATAGTATAAGCAGTTACCGTCGCCTTTGGATGTTTACTACGCCAGGAGCACCGCTAACATACTGCAGTTAGCGTAAAATTAGAATCTGGGTCACTTATGCCGAAACACAGCACAAATTTATTATGGCAGCATATTTAAAAATCAGGAATGGTAGAGAAGATTAGGTGGATAGAGATCAAATCAGAAGAATCTTACCTAGTTGGGGTGGTTTTGTCATTTTTTACAACAGGCATACCCTAACACTTAGCTTGGGTTGTTTAGTCGCCTTTTACGACAGACCGACCCCGGCTGCAGAGGTCCATATTCTTTTTCCGTCCCTGCACGGATAAAAATATCGGTTACGGTTTAATATTTAAGTAAGCTTAAATATACGTTTTGCAAGTTCGATATTCACAGGAAAAATAATATGTACGGCCTATGAAGTCTAGTCTAGTCTAAATGAACGTGTCCGTCAATTATACAAGTGTGCAGGTAAAAACCTTATCCTGGAAACTGTCTTGAATAGTGAATATTGAAAGATTTGTCGATATTTTTTACTGTCTACGTGAATAATATTTTTTGTTGATTGGTTTATATTAAAGTTACTTACATTTCGTCGTAGTCGTAGAATAGTGACGGATCTGACATATATTAAACTTTACAGGACAGCCATTTTAAAAATACACAAGCGTCATTTTACTATGAGAATCTATCATATCCGTCACTTTACCAACTGCTTAATTTGAAATCTAAAATACATGTAATTTTTTTTTAATGTAGCAATAATATTTAGACAATGTAGTATCCAAATATGGTAAAAAGTGAATTTTGAATTTTTTTCAAATCCGACGTTATTCTACGATCACGACGATTTAATCATTTTTATTCTTCATTTATCATATTATAACTACAACATTCGTTTTGCCAGTATTTGTTTGCCATTTTCTGACATTACGAGTATGTTTATCAATTATATTTGGTATATGGCCTTTGTATAGTGAAATATAGTATAACGAAACACTGATTGCTTACCTAACCACTTTATATATACAAAAATAATTACGTTCATAGATTTTATTTTAAATATATAACTAATTTAATATATAGGATTAGAAGAGATGCACGTTAAGAGGTTAAGGAGCGAGAGAGCGAGAAAAACAGAGTGAGAAAACAATAATTTAGTGACAATGCTAAACAATATCACATTGAATTAGCTGCAATTATTAACAATTACATAACATTACTGCCACGTGGGCCAAATGGTAAGTGTGAGGTAACTGGTGTCATTTGTGATCCCAAGATGCCGATTAAGTTGAAGGGACAGGTCTACAAGACCATCATTAGGCCTGTCCTTTTATACGGCTGTAAAGCGTGACCGGTGATAAAGCGACACAAGCAGGAACTACGTGTCACGGAGATGAATATGCTGCGGTAGAGTAACGCGGAAGCACCGCATTAGGAACTCCCACATTTGTGACAGTCTTCATGTCCGTGACATTACGGATAAATTGCAGGAGAGTCGGTGTCGTTGGCAGCCACGATTAGCGGCAACCGGCTACTTACGTGGGAAACAAATGTCTGGCCATGCCACCTCCACCAGTCGTTGGCAGAGGGGTAGTCCCAAAAGGTGCTGGTTCGACAACATAAAGGGTGATATACGTGCCAATGGACTCACTACCAGGGATGATGAAGACCGTGCGAAATAGACTAGAAAGAGTCGGAAAGTGGACTCCGGGCACCGAAGCGGAAGTCTAGGTTGCAACCGAGATTTTACGCTGGTATGATCATAATAATGAACAATTACAAAATTTTTCGTAAAATATAATTATTTTTATATGTTACGAAAAAATATAAATTACTTAAAAAACTTATTTAAATGTCAAAGAAATTTATTTAAGAATTGTATTTAGGATAAAAAGTATAAGTGGTGCCGAAAAAAATTCGATTGAAAAATATTTGGAATGAATTTATTATTTATACAATAATTTTTATGATTTTTGTTTATAATATAGTCTATATTTAATATTAATTGAAACTTTTATAAAATAAATTAGATATTCGGTACTCAAAAAACAGATACAATATATTATGACTGAAATTAAAGAATCGATTAAATTAGATGAATGAAAATTCGTGTTCTATAAAAAAAAAAACTTGAAATCAACTGACCTGCCTAATATCTTGGAGACGCAGCCATTCGACACCTGGAGGATGCGGCTGATATCACAAGGTCGCGCGCCGGAATGGGCCAATTCCACGATCTTCTGCCGCGTGGAATCCGGCAACGGTCTTCCGTTGACATACACCCCTCCAAGCTGATTGATCCCGCTGTGGCCGGCTGAGGAACACCCGAATAGGGCTCCTCCGCCCATCGCCGCACTGTGCATAAGCTCATCTGCAACAAATATGCATTTCTAGATGATTTCAATTGGATATAAGGTACCAATTGTATATTATATGTAAGGCTGACTGGTATCGACTAGAAATTAAAAAATGACGACCAACTAACGATGGTGTATATAATTTGGAAACTGGAACCTGAGTCACTAATGCCGGAGCACAACGCAAAGGTTATTATGACGGCATACTTATATACCAGGGATGGTTGCCATCCAGACGAGCTTGGGTACCAACTAGCTAGGGTTGTTTTGTCGCCTTTTACAACAGGGTGACCTCAGCCGCAGAGGTTATTATTCTTACTTCGCCCCTAGGGAACATCAGCATGTTCCCGGTGCCCCTAGCGTCACAAACATCCATAGGCGACGTTAACTGCTTCCTGTTAAGTGAGCCGTCAGCGTGTCTACTGTTCCTCGACAATAAAAAAAATAGTGACACTGCAAACTGTTGTCACATGAGTTAAAAAAACTGAAAAATTCATTTATAAAATAACATCTGCGAACTGTGCCATTAAACTTAAACTCAAGTGGATTCAAGATCCAAGCATCCGAACGTATTGTTACAAAAGCTTTTAAATTCTATTGTGAAACCTCAGCATCGATAATAGCTTCCTAAGTTCTGTCTGTGCACTTGAAAAGAATATAAATACATTTTAAAATACATAACCCTTTAAAAAAATTATTTTTGCCAAAAACTTGATCCTTTAAAAAGCGTTTTTGCAGTGCATACCAAAAACCACGGGTTTTATCTAATCTTTTTGAACTCTGGAATATTGGTTTTATTGTTAAAGACCCCGTTTTAACCGACCCTTTTTGGATACACGTGTTTAATGGATTCAGACTGAAAATTGCGAATTTAGTAATAGCTAATTTAATTATTAATATTGTTTCTAGATTTATAAAATAAATAAATAAACATACTAGTAAAATTCGCACACCGCCATCTAGTCCCATAGCTAGTAGCATATCACTTGTGTTATGGGTACTAGACAACTGATATACACTTTTGTAAACAAATACATATATGTAATATAAATGCCGGTACGCCACGAAGTTGTTAATCTAATCTTATATTCATAAGGCTGGTATTCAACAACGAAATATGAAGAAAGCATTTTAAGACTACAATAGTATACAGGGTACATTATGAAAGTAATGCGCATTTTCTAGGAAAAACATTTTTATTGATTCAATTGGTACAAATTGTTAAAATTCTACAAAATAATCTTCTCCAGCATAAATATATTTGCAGAGACGATTCTGCTACGCCTGGAAGGCACTCTGAAACTCCTCCACTGGAATGCCTCTCAGGAATCTCGTAACGTGAGCTTGGACGTTCTCTTCTAACTCCCAGTGTTTCTCTTCAGCTCTCTCTTCAGTCAGGGAACAAAAAAGTCACACGGAGCCAAATTTGGGCTGTACAGAAGCTGCGGCACCACGAGGGTCTTGCTTTGGGACAAATGGTTGATAACGATGAAGGGCGTGTAGCTTGGGATATTATCGTGATGGAGCTTGAAGTAGTCTTTGATGTCAGGCCTGACACGCGCGACCCTATGTCTCAATATCTTGAGCACCTCCAGGTAAAAGTCTGCGTTGACAGTTTGTCCTTCTGGTACAAACTAGATAAACTTTGTGTGTAGACATGTCCAACCTCTCCTGCTGCTCGTAGCAAACTGAGAATAGGCGCGTTTGGAAGGACAGGCTCCCCACCACATTTTCCGACCGGTTCGAGTACGCTACGATAATTAATTGCGTCATAAAAAATTCATACGCTTTACTTTCATAATGCATCCTGTATATAATGATGATAAAGGTCTGCAGTTGCATCACAGCAAAACTGCTGGGTAGATTTCAATTAAATTTTCTAAGTTTTATTTCTTAGACACTGGGCCCGTATCTAAAAAAAAATGCGATATCTACGTTTAATGTAAAGTTATTAAAGTTTTTATAGGAGAAGTGGGGCAAGCAGTGTAACGCGAAAACTTCTCATATTTTTTCGATTTACTTTTTCCTGTTATTCAACCTGCGAAGCGGGCGGAAAGGGCTAGTACATTATAAAGTTCATATCAATGCATAAATAATGTCATAAATTTGTTCTAATTAAAGTAAACATAACGATACGGCTATGTGGTAGCCAAATTCAATATTCAATTTCAAGATGGCATTTTTGTCAGGATAGACTAAAATAACCCCTGCGGTGTCTGTCGTAAAAGGCGACAAAACAACCCAAGCTAGGTGGTATAGCTCTAAGTCCGTCTGGATGACAACGACTCTAAATATGCCACCATAATAACCTTGTGTAGTTTTACGACATTAGTGACACAGGTTTCTGTACATTATACAGCGTGTTCGCGATGCTGTACCGTCGCAAACATCCATAGATAACTGCTTACTATTAAGTGGGCCGTAAGTCTGCTGTTTCACAGTGATAAAAAGGTAGTTTTTTTTATTGCTGTAGGACAGCAGACAGACTGATGGCCCGCTTAGAATTTAGCAGTTACCGTCGCCTATGGGTATTTGCAACGCCAGTGGCATCGCGAACACGCTGCTGTCCCATAAGAGTACAGGAACTTGGGTCACTAATGCCGGAACACAACACAAGGTTATTATGGCGGCATACTTAAGACCGAAGATGGTCGCGGGCGGAGAAAGAATACTAACCCCTGTGGCCGAGGTCGGCCTGTCGTAAAAGGCGACAAAACAACCCACCCTAGCTACGTCGTAGGGCCCCAAGCCCGTCTGGATGGCGACCACCTTTGGTCTTAAGTATGCCGCCATAATAACCTTGTGTTGTGTGCATTAGTGACTCAAGTTCCTGTACCCTTACGGGACAGCAGCGTGTTCGCGATGCCACTGGCGTTGCAAGCACCTCTAGGCGACTAACTGCTAAATCCTAAGCAGGCCGTTAGCCTGTCTGCTGTCCTACAGCAATAAAAAAAAATTATTATATACTTAAAGAAAATTCTCCACTTTATCTCACTATTGATATTAAAATCACAAGTGATTTTTAAAATAAATCGATAATTCTAATATAATTTGTTATAGCATTAGAAAAAGGCCCTACTAAGGATTTCTGATACTGTACTACACTAGCTGATACCCTGTTTAAATGAAAGAGCACAATCATTGGTTTTTCCTGGAAGTGGTAATTGCTTTTATGAAAGCTACAATGTAACCGGAATTATTTAATGTGAACAGAGGATCTCCAAAACGAACCGAATTTTGCAGACAATAGATAAGAATTTTGCAGGCAATACGATGAAAATTCTTACAATAACCAATAGTAGTTCCTGTAAATAGATAATTGAAATAAAGACCAACAACTGGCTTGTGGTCTAACTATTATTAGATTGTACTAGCTTACAGATGTATGCAACGAGATAAAGCTAACTCAATTATACGATTCGCTCGCGTTGTTTACAAGCCAATAGACTCCAATGGGAGTGCATTAGGTCATGTGGTCTGACGTATTACTATTTAAGGGTTGCTTTAACTTATCTGAGCAATAAATGTTGCGATTATTTTTGTAATATGTATTAATATGTATTAAAATTAAAAACCTGCGTTTTTGTTATTTATTTAATAAAAACACTGGCATGTAGGTATTTAAGAAGTATAAATTAAAATATATTAATTATTTTTCTGTTGTGACTTGTTTCTTTTTTACTTATGTCTGTCATGTCTTTTTAAATGTACACTTTATTTTTTGATCTAACAAATTTTTAATGATTTAAACTATTTGCTTCCTAAACTGCAACTCTGTGTTATAAGCTCTGACCTCGACTCAACAATATTGTGCGACTAAATCGACTACTTTGTTAAAATATAAAAAACAATTCCAATTTAAGACATTTAAGTGTAAAAAGTTTATTTGTATTATCGTAAACTTTATAAAACTTTTATCTTATTGTGCATTTTTTATGTTACATAATTTAAACATAGCATAATTTTATTGAAATTAATAATTTATATATGATTATATACTTAAAAACAGCATTTTGGGATTAATTTCAAATACCTAATTGTTTTCAAAACCTACTATTTGGAAAAAAGAAATAAATAATCAACATCAATAAATAGACCAACGTTTCACGGATTTTAAACTCATGTTTATAATTATTTAATCTTCAAAAAAATTTTTCACCATATTTTTTACAAATGGGCAAAAAAATTGCTGTCAATATTTAAAAAAAAGATTAATACTTGAAAAATACTATGTATTTTTTATGTATAAAAAAATTACAAAATAACATTGCAATGCAATCTTTACCAGATAAGTTTGGTAGATCCTAATTCATTGGAACATTTTTCTTTAGTGGTAAAAAGTGAACAATTGGATGCAATTTGTGGTCGAATTCAGGCCTGCCCTCGATTAACAAAGGGTGGGGGCGAAACTTCATTGTTTTGCGTTTTTGCGGAGGCCAGCGCGTCATTTCATTGCGTGGTTAGAATAGAAATGGGAGTCCCTTTGAATTTTTTGGAATCCATTTATCTTTTAATTATTGGCTTGGGGTATAGGGAAGACTTGGTATTCCATTCTCGAGCAAACTCATGTATTTTCTTTCCAATCACTAGATTAAGGAATCAATACATAGATCTACATCTATTTATAGATATAGCGATATATAAGAGATATATTTTATTTAAATATCTACTTGGTATTGCCCCAAGCTCATCTGAATGGCAACAACCCGTGGTCTAAAAATATGCCTCCATAATAACCTTGTGTTATGTTCCGGCATTAGTGAGTCAGGTTCCTGTACCCTTATGCGAACAGCAGCGTATTTGCGTACCCCTGGCATCGCAAACATCCATAGGTAACGGTAGCTGCTTATTTTTAAATGGGCCGTCAGCCTGTCTGCTGATCCTCAGTAATATATGGACATGATCTATAAGAAAACTAACGTGACCGACATAGCTCACAATACCTAAATATATACAAACTGAAATAGCAGTGCAGTGCAGCGCTGGTCAATTCTGTCGTAGCACCGATTGGCGACTAAGCAAACGAGAGAAGACCGCGTAAACGTAGTTCGCAACCCAGCCCCATGAGTTATGACCTCTGCAAGTTTGCATGGGGCCGAGATGTTTGGTAATCCTTCTTCACAAGATTTATTAGGGGAGATTTGGGGTTGGTACTCTTCATCCAAGCACAAACTTAGGAAGCAACGACACCCCGGGACGTGGCTCGATTGAGAGCGCACTCATAATCATTATCATTAGCAGTTACCGTCGCCTATGGGAGTTTGCAACGCCAGTGGCATCGCGAACACGCTGCTGTCCCATAAAGGTATAGGAATTTGGATCACTAATGCCGGAACACAAATTTTTTTATGGCGACATACTTAAGACCAAAGGTGGTCACCATCCAGACGAGCTTGAGGCCTTACCACGTAGCTAGGGTGGGTGTTTCGTCGCCTTTTATGACAGGCCCCGGCCGCAGAGTAAAGTATTCTTTCTCCGCCCCTGCAGGGATAAAATAATGAAGTGGAATGTTGATGGGCCAATCTTGACTATTGTTGGCCATCAGTGGTTTCAGTTGGCCTGTGGCTTGGTGGTTCTGCTACCTCAGTCGCTAATCTCCCAGGGGTCCAGAATATATGGCTTATAAAGAGCTACATTCAGTTATGGACAACAAAAGGCTGACGAAAATGATAATATGACGATAAGCGTAGCAGACGGAAATGAGTTGAACTAACCATACTATTAGGTGCACAGTTTGACAGCCGTTAAAGGTACGATAAATGTAAATATAAATAATAATAAATATTTAAGAGTATAATTAAGCGTGCCACACGTCAGCCTGTAGCCGTCATTAGTCACACCTCTTTCGTCTTTCGGGCATCACCACCGCCTAACAAGCGAGTGCGGCTGTTATAAGAACAATGGACAATACCCCGCGTATACCACATAATGTTTGGTGCAAGTTAGAAGGGGTTGACGAGCGATCAAATTACGAAACGGGTATTCTTAAAAAAATCCTTTTTACAATTAATTGACGTTGAATTTGGATTGTGATTTTGTATTGTTTGACTATGTAGGTTATAGTTAGATAGATTCTTCTTCTTCTGCGTTTTTCCGACAAGGTTGCAACATAAAGTTATATAAAATTTCAACGTTTGAGGTGAAACGAGTGCTACCAACATCGTTGGGGTTAAAAAAAATATTGCCTTTAACAATACTGAAGATTCTAAAGTGACTATTTTGTATGAAACTCAAATTAACCACTGTATAAATAATAAGAAATATCCCTTAGGTTGCTAATACATTATCAATGCTTCAAACTCCGCAACACAACCGCTCTCGCCTCCGCCTATAACTCGTTGCCGTTTCAAGTACGCGTGTTGTGTGAGGGAGTGTTTTAATTTCAGAGGTGCAATTTATTCGAGCGATTTATTTTTAATCCCCGTTTTTATGGGTGCGACGTTATAAATTTCATTTATAGTTGTTTTATTTTTAGTTGGGGCATTTATAGTTTTCACGTCGGTCGAGTCGTCGATGTAAGCAACTATTAGTGAAATTATTGCGGTAACTTTTAATTATAAAAGATTAAAAATTACGGCACTATTTATAGATAAATAATAGATTTTTTATCTTAAATTCAATTTGAGATAAAAATTTATTCTGCATCTATACTAGTTTTTATTGCTAACTTGGAATAGCAGACAGATTGACGGCCCACTTAATTGGAAGCAGTCACTGTCGCCCTTGGGTGCTTGCGCCAATGGTACCGCTAACACGTTCCATTCTGCGTAGAGGATGGAACCTGGGTCACTTATGCCAGATATTGTATTATAAAGAGGAAATATGTTTTCTTCACCACTAGAATGGTCTTTTATTTGCAAGTAGTTATATATCCAACCAAAGTAAAACAGAGCTCTAAGGTATAGTTGAGGTTAAAAGTGATATACACATAATCGACGGTGAAGATTGAATATTGAAGGCCTTGGAGTATGTGAGCTTCAACTCATAATCATCATTTCAGCCGGAAGACGCCCACTGCTGGACAAAGGCCTCCCCCAAAGATCTCCACGATGATCGGTCCTGCGCTGCCCTCATCCAACCTATCCCGGCGATCTTGACCAGATCATCGGTCCATCTTGTGGGGGGCCTACCAACACTGCGTCTTCCGGTACGCGGTCGCCATTCGAGGACTTTTCTGCCCCAACGGCCATCAGTCCTTCGAGCTATGTGCCCAGCCCACTGCCACTTCAGTTTTGCAATCATCCGGGCTATGTCGGTTAACTCATAATATTATAATGAAATTAAGTCAGTTTAGTTTATTTAAAAAATAGATAATGGGAGAATTCACCCAATGCCATCTAGTCCCAAAATAAGTAGCATAGCACTTGTGTTATAGATACTAGATAACTAATATACTACATATATACTTTTCTTATGTAAATAAATACTAATATGCATAAACTTCCAGATGCGAGACGGGCATCAAACCCGCAACCCGTAACCTCCGCAAGCTTACCGACATGCATTAGCCGTTACGCTACGGAGGTTGTCATATACTACCTCTTTGAATATTTTTAAAACGTTTAAACTCAACAATAATCGACCCACAGTAACGGCCAAAGTATTATAGACATATATACTTCGTAAACAACTATAAGCATCTATATACAAAATATATAAGGGGATTGTCTGCGTCAGGACACCTGGCTGGAACATCCCCCACGGAACCCTTCTTATTATTATTTTGTATCTGTTTTTGAATTAAATAAGGGTGGTTTAATTGTATGGCAAATCGCCATTTTGGTGGAGCAAATCCCGTTTCAGATGGTCCCGCTATTTAATACTTAGGGTGATATGGTATTTAATAAAGTTAATATTATTCAAAAATTTTAATCGGTGTTTTTTTTTATTATTATTATAATTGAAAATATGTTTAATTTACTATATATTTTCTTTGAAATTTTAATTACTAGCTGACCCGGTGAACGTTGTTCTGTCATACAAATAAAAAAAACTTAACCCCTATCTCACCAGCTTCAAGTTTCATTTTCACAAAGTCCAATCTATCACTATACCCAAATTCATCAAAATTGGTACAGTGGTTTAGTCGTGAAAATGTAACAGACAGATTGCATGGTATAAATATTTTGCTTTCTGAATAACTATTTTTTATCAACTTAAAGCATAGTTTTATTCAGTTAAGAACTGAGGTGAATGATTTGCACAAAATGAGCAATTTCCGTTAGCTCACGACAATCCAATAAGTGGTTATAATCCGTTAGCTAAAACCCAAATCTTCAAGCACTCGATCCGTAGTTAAATTTCTAGCTACTGGACCACAGAGGATTCAAACTACATATCTAAATATATATAATCTCCAAGGATGAATACTCTGTAGTAAACGTATTAATGCAAGAAGTACTCTGATATCTCGTCGGGTCCAGTAATGGCTCTGAAGATAGCATTGCCTTTAGGGTTGAAAATTCAAAGTGTCTAAGACGATTTATCAAGAATTGAATTATGGACTCTATAGGATCATGGTAAGCTTATGGTAAGAATCTGTAAAACAGCGATTTTCAGAAAACTATATTTTAATTTATAGCTTCATCAAGTTTTTAACATCTTGAAGCTAATTTTGGGGGGTTAACGTAATTATTTTATGACGTGTGCTATCGACTCCCATAGCCCTCAATGACTTCTACTCTTGGTTAAAGAAGAACACAACATAGGTGTTATAGGAATGAATGCAACAAAAAAAATATTTTGTTTATACTTAGATATGTGGTCAAGCTGCGTAGAAAGTAATATAATATTATTCGTTTATAACGTGGATTATGCTCGAATTTCAACTACTGGGCTAATTATTTATTATTATTACATTCCTGATTTAAAATGAGATTTGTCTTTTATTAAGATTTATTTTGAGTATGCTATAACTACTGCATATATTAATACATTGTAGAAACTAGTACAAAAACATCAATGAAAGTAAATTAAAAAAAATCTACCATAGACATCCACACAAAGTATCGCTTTGTATGGTCGCTGATATAATTTATGGCAATGCCACGCCCTGTTCAAAGCAAAAACTTTATTGATAAATGACAATAATCTATAAAAAGTTTTATTGATGTTTCTTATATTTTATTTTATAACTGTTTTTGAGTTCGAGAGTTTACTGCCAATTTTTTTTGAGAATATCTGCAACTATAGATGTCTTTTTTTATTACTGAGAAACTGCAGACAGGCTGACATTCTACTAAATAGTAAGCAGTTACCAGTACCTTGGATGTTTGCAACGCCAGGGGCACTGCTAACACGCGGCCGTCCGCATAGGGGATCTGGAACCTGGGTCACTTATGCCGGAACACAACACAAGGTGTTTGAAATACAAACGGGCTTGGAGTTCTACCGCTTAAATTGGGTTGTTTTGTCGCCTTTTACGACAGGCCGCTCCCGGCGGTCGATATTCTTACTCTGACCTTGTACAAAGAGAAAAGAGCTTTGTGGCACTTAGTGAACAGAGGCCCCTGACTCTATTGTACGAGGTGTTAAAATTTTTGAAATGGTTTTTAAAATATAATATACAACAGGTGGTCCAATTTTATGTGAAATAAACACCTTTTTTAAATTATTTAACTGTAAGAAGTTATTTGCGCTGTAGTGTTAGAAATTATTTATATTTCTAATTAATAATTAGCTTTTACGATGTTATATTTTCATCTAGTAGAAAACATTTTATTATTTTAGATTTATATAATAATAAAGCCTTTATTCTACATAAGAAACAAATTTAACAATTTATACATATTTAACAGTTATTGAGTTCAAATAATATTTCATAATACAGAGTGCCTGTTGGCATAAAACCTAACTCCTTCCACTATCGACTATTTAGTGCTACTTTAGTCTACTCAGATCCTAGAGTAAACCTAATGTCATCTCTCCAACGTCGTGCTTGGCGATATATTTTCCTTCCGTCTATGAGGTACCAATGAATCATTAAAGCTTTAATTATATTTTAAGTAAGCTAAATGTATTCAGTTTTGAAGACCGAAATAAAAAATTAACTTCTGGTCCTTGCTCTGCTTACTGTTGACGGAAACATTACGCATTGATATGTTCCGCGTATGTCACTAAAATATTTATGTTGCGTAAAAAGTAAAAATAGCACTCTAGTTTATTTTTGTTTATAATTATGGTTGTAATAATAATACCTTAATAGTAACAGACTAACGTGGTTTGGCCATGTAATGAGAAGGGAGAATGCCATATAACAAGGAAAATGATAGAAATATGAGTGGGTACAAGAGGAGAGGTAGACCAGAAAAGATAGATGGATTGCGTCAGATGATATGGTGAAAAAGGGTGTGAGTGTTGAAATGACGGCTAACAAAGGAGAGTAGAAGGAGAAAACATGTTGTGCCGACCCCATATAATGTGGGATAAGGGAAGAAGAATAGCACTTACAGTAGTAATAACTTATACATTTATTTAATTTCAAGTTAGGACGATTTCGATTCGAGTCCAAGTCCGGGTATATATATATATATATATATATATATATATATATATATATATATATATATATATATATATATATATATATATATATATATATATATATATATATATATATATATATATATATATATATATATATATATATATATTTAAAAAGATAACATGTAAGTATATCAGTTGTCTGGTACCCATAACAAAAGCGTTCTTCTGCTTCCTTAGTAACTGGATGCGCTGTGAAAATTAATTTACTAATAATATTTAAACCATGTCTTAAATGTTCTCAATCATTAAAATTATTTCACAATAGTAACGATGAGAATACAATTTATCTCTCTCTAACAACCGTTTTTCCGGTCTTCTTGTCTTTATCTGCCGTATAATGACATAATTGTCGCATGCTCCGTTTGTTTGGCTTGATTATGGCGGTACATATTTGTAATGCATGACTTATGAGCATTTCTAGCGTCAGGCATGAGTTGTGTTGGCCAAACACTGGTAGGATAATCAAACTTGACATACTTCTTTGGTTGTTAATAGTGCAATACAGTTCCTTATACGGATTTCTACTCGTAAAAAGTCTATTTAGAAATAATTTTTGATTATTAAAATATATTTGCTTCTCTAACAGACGCCTTACTAACGCAATCGGCTACCGCTTTCGGCTTTAGCAACGGAAATCTTAAAGAAATCCGTTCCTCTCGAGTGTCACAAGATATCTTGTTTTTTTTTATTGCTGTAGGACAGCAGACAAACTGACGGCCCGCTTAGAATTTGTCAGTTACCGTATTTACACACACACACACACATATATATATATATATATATATATATATATATATATATATATATATATATATATATATATATATATATATTTGTTTTGAGATATTTTATAAATCTTAATCTAATAAAATTTAAAAATCCCATTGACCCCTCCAAAAATACGCCTTTGGGCGTGGGCTCATATCTACTGGAAAGACTCAACGATCTCAAGATTGGAAGTTAAAAACCCAATAACAATTAGAAATAAATCTTCAAAATCACTCGACTTTCACGATTATTATAGAGTCTTTTGGACTTAAATATGTATTAAAGTAGTATAATTGGTTATTAGTGGGATAATGTTTTTGATACTACAACGAAATTAAATTAGAATATTATAGACGTGTATAGCAATTAAACGTAATTTTTGGGAATTCCTATTTAGAACCATATCATAGCATCATTTTATCGTCGAAATGGCTTATCCAATGTGCATGCAAAGCTTTCGCTTGCATGCGTCCGATGCTGAGTAAAGACTCAATTAACAAAAACTACAACGCACTCTTACAATCAGACAAGGTTCAAGAAAAAATCCTTGATATCAATCAATCATTGGCATCAAGCGTCATCTGACTTCAACCCCAAAAGAGAATCTGAACAATATTCTTTCTTTACTTTCTTAAAACAAGCAAAAGTTCTAATCTATTAGCTTTCTACGAGCTCCATGGTGTACCGACTAACACACGTCAAAACACCTGGGGAAGCCACGGATTCGTTTCACGGCCCGCGTATTTATGTAAACGTAATATGACGATGAGTGAGATTTACAAAGAAAAACATATAAGTAATATCAATTATCTAGTATCCATAACACAAATGATTTACTTTAGGAGTAGATGACACACTTGCTCACAGTATATTTATTTATTTGCGACATTTTAGGTACTTACCTAAAATATGATGAATAAAAAGTGATTGTGGTATGTACAGCGAAGATTATGAGTAAAGTGAAAGTGATTGAACTATTCTTATGGTGTAAGAAATATTTAATCAGTAAGAAAGAAGAAATAAAAATATTTAGTGGCGAATAATGACGTAGGTACAATCAGATTTATGAAATAAATGATAACACCTAACTTATAAAACTTCATGTCTCTTCTCGGCCAACTAGGTTAAGCACTCAGTATAATGCTGTGTTGAACTCAACACAGCGCTGGTTTTCAGTGCCCACCTCCACATTTACAACATAATTATATACCATAGACACACACATGCTACCTTAAATTATTTAAGTATATATTTTAAAAGAACTAAGATGCGACATATAAACAAAAATATAAAAATTAATATACTAATAATAAATCAGAGTATTGTTGATTATTGATATTTTTTTATTGCTGTAAGACAGCAGACAGATGGCTCACTTCGAATTTAGCATTTACCGTCGCCTATGGGTGTTTGCAATGCAGTGACATCGCAAACACGCTGCTATTCCATAAGGGTACAGGAATTTAGGTCACTACACTCACTGCCGGAACACAACACAGAGTTATTATGGTAGCATATTTAAGACCAAAGATGGCCGCCATTCAGACGGGCGGGCTAGGGGCCCTACCACGTAGGTGGGTTATTTGGTCGCCTTTTACAACAGACCGACCTCGGCCGCATAGGTATAAGTAGTATTCTTTCTCCGCCCTTGTACGGATTTACCATTTTGTTGAGATTTTTGGCTGGTTTAAGCCAGCGGCAGACTCACTTGAATTTGGAATCATGAAGAAGTCGGTCATAATACCACAATATAAGTAAAAAGTGAAATAGTTTAAGTGTTGGAATAATAAGAAGTCTGTTTAAGTTACTCTGTTAGTTATTATAAGCTACCTCCCCTACTACGTTAAGTAAAGAACTTTCAATCTAGGCGAAACTTAAATAAAATACTATAATGAAAAATGAAAATTAAAAAATATTCTATAATATACGAAATACCTGTAAACGAAGTAAAGTAAAGTAAGTTTTATTGAGTGCACTCGATCAACTTCCTGGTGGATGTAGAGAATTCGTTGCTATGGTTACCGCGGGAAACTCTTACCAACTTCCACGGACAGTTTGTGAAAGACGAAGATTACTATGTATTCTCACTTGGAACTCGAATAAAACTCCAAAGTAAAAGGATTTTCGTTTATGTATGTAGATATATAAACCAAACATAAAGGTACCGTTATAGTAAGTAGTATAACGTTATAGTAGTATAACGGTACCTTTATGTTTACGAATAAAACCATACCATAATAATTTTAATACATAGGTAGTTTGTCGCTTTACATTTTGAAGTCATATTATGATAAAAATGTATTAACCAGTAGTAAATACTTAGAATATGTCTCAAGTAACTAAGAATAATAAGGAAAATGTTTTTTTAAATAAGTATTTTCTAAAATAACTAAAACCTAGAACATTCTTATTTCTTCTTATATTCTTATTTCTTGATAAAATAATATTTACAGTTACCAATACAGTTACAGTATACTTATAATTAAATTACAGTCTTTAAAATTATTTTAAATATATTTATCTCTTTAATTTTTTTATTATTATTTTTATACGAAGGAATTATATAAAAAATGTGCGAAAAAATCCATATGTAATATCTTAAACTGGACACTGGAATTTTGAAGAATGTGCACTTTGTTTAAATTATCTAATATACTTTCTAAATATACAATATTATATATAAATAAATAAAATTGTAACTCACTCAAGTTTTAAATTACTTCGAGAACTCGTAGTAGTTTCCCTCAAAGCCAAATCCAAGACTTAGTTGGAAAACTCGCTCTTGCGTAGTAAACCTAACTTGTATAGTTGTAACATTTGTACCGAGTTACTTGTAAACAAGCGGCAACTTGCCTAGCTTGTTAGCACTTGCCACCACAATAAACCTAACTTACACTAACTTACTAACTTGCGATTATGACTTTAGAATGGCCAGACTTGCGGCATTATTACTTTAAATACCATTTTCATAATAATAATAAATAAATAAATATACTCTGACAATTCACACAGCGCCATCTAGTCCCAAAATAAGCAGTAGAGTGATTATGTTATGGGTACTAGGTAACTAATATACCACTCTTTTATAAATTAACACATATTAGACACGCTGGCCCCTTCCCATCTACATGGAACCAACAACAGAGCTGGTGCGGCTTGTGAAGCGGCTGAAAAAGCTAAAGCATGCAAATACAGAAGTCTAGGCTCCGAATATGAATTTGTCCCATTCGGTGTCGAGACCCTTGGTCCGTGGGGTCCTAGAGCTATAAAGCTTTTTAAGGAAATAGCAAAGAGGTTAGTCGACATCACAGGAGACCGAAGAGCTGGTAGCTACCTCGGACAAAGAATTAGTCTAGCTATTCAAAGGGGGAACGCTGCCAGTATCTTCGGAACCTTGCCTAAAGGTACTCCTTTTAATAATATATTTTAGTTCTTTTATTATATTTTTTAAGGTTTTTAGTTTTATATATAGCATTGTTAATTAAATTGCTTTTTATAAACATAATAAAAATCATATTGTACTGGACATATATTATTACATCCAGAGATAGGACGGTAATTAAACCCGTGCCCCCGCAGGCTCTCCGACGTGCGAAAGCAGCGCCACGGAGGGTGTATAATCTTTTATTTTTCTCCGCGCATAGGCGGAGTAAGAATACTATACTAACCCCTGCGGACGAGGTCGGCCTGTCATAAAAGTTGGCAACAGACGGTCTATAAGTATGCTGCCATAATAACCTTGTGTTGCGTTCCAGCATTAGTGATTCACGTTCCAGTTAACTTACGCGGGCAGCAGCGTATTCGTGGTGCCCATAGCGTCTCAAATATCTGTAGGAAACGATAACTTCTTACTAGTGGCGGTGGCCGTATAAGTGGGCCGTTAGCCTTTCTGCTGTTCCTCAGCAGTAAAAAAATATTTTCAATAATAGGCTTCAATTTTGGTTTGCGGTTAGAAATTAGAATAGTCTGTTACTTTTCCTGGAATGATATGGTTCAAATACTCATAGATTACTCCAAGGAGTATGTAAGTTACCTTTTGCTATTTCGAAAATGGAAAGGAAAGAATTCGCTCTCTCTCTCTTTTTAGGGTTCAAGTGTTCGATAGTATTCCATCCATGGTATTCCTTGATAATAATCTACTATCCTTTTCAAATAGTAGTTAGTTAATTAGTTTATTTCTGGGGCCTATATACCAGCTTAGCACATTTTTTATCCGGGAAAACTGCCTTATCAATGTGGCGTCGAAACTCCGAGCTTAATAGCAATTGACATTCAGGAATATTCACAAAAATCCCCATTTCGTTGCCTAAACCTTTGTGGAAGGTCACAGGATTAACTTTTGATCGTTAAAATAATGAAACAGTCAATGCAAAGTTAAGTAGCTATCTATGCTTACCCTTATGCGGCATTTTCCAGAAAGCCTCTGCCGCCGTGGTTGGTTCCCGCGGCGGCGCCACCAATCCGCCGACCAGCGTGGTAGCGGCGTGCGCGGGCGCCGGAGCCGGCCGCCCCCACCCCCCGTGCAGAGCCACCGCGCGGCCTTCTCCCGCGCACCGCACAAAACACGCCACCGGAAACGCGTCGGTCCTTGCGCGCTTAATAGCACATTTATTCGCAACCTGAAATAATGTAGAAACGATAAAAACAGGTCGTATTACAAGATCAAGTTGCATTAGAGAACTATGAAACATTTATACTAATATTATAAATGTGGAAGTAGCTCTGTCTGCTTATTACGTTTTCACGCCTAAGCTGTTGAACCAATTTTGATGAATTTCGGATTAGAGATAGATTAAACCTTGGAGAAAGAAATAGACTAGAAATTCGTCGCGAAAATGCAACTTAAATATGGCAGAACAAGGTTTGTGAGTCAGCTCGTTTTTTTTATATTTTACCTACCTATTGTAGCTTTCAATCAACCTTCACTATATTTTGAAATAAAAACACCAAAATCACAATCTTTCCCAGAACTAAAAATGAACCGTTATGACCAAAAGTTAGATGATCTCTGTCCTCGTATATTGACAGGGTATTTAATGAGGATACTTAAGATAAATATTGAAAAAGTATTGATTCGAAATTTAAATTAAAAAATCTGTATTAAAACGCCATCTTAAAAACATACGAAACGAAAGATCGCGGTGCCGACCCCAATACCGCATTAAACAATCGCATCATCAATTACAATCAACGCGCGTCCGTTTCCTCCATCTCGCTCTTACTCATATCAAAAGAAAAAGTGGGGCACAATATACTAATTGGTAGATGAAGACGATGCATGATAGTGCCGAATTGTGTTGGTTGGAAAGCGCCGTCTTTTGTTGCATAGTACAAATAGTTGCGGCGATCGTGACCCGTGATAATGATCGATAGCTTGTAATGAAGTCGACGTACGGATGTCTGTACCACCCATTGAGTTATACCGCACGGTAGTCGGTGGATGATTTGTTTTCTTTTATTGTAATGATACGCACGTCGGCGGTGATTGCGTATTGAAATAACGGCAATTAATATTTTCAATATAACTCTTTGTCGTTTACTGTAGAAATTTATTTGAAAATTTACAATCACTAGTTTCTATGAATAAAACATGTAAAGTTATTTGAAATACATTTGTTTCACGCTCGGCTTCTCTTTTCTGACTTATCACATCAAAAGCATATAGAACTGTCACCATTACTTCACTCTTGATTAATATTGAATTTTTATAAAGTAAGCAGAAAGGCATTTGTGTTATAAGTTTCTTATCACTTATA
Organism: Malacosoma neustria; assembly: GCA_963693495.1. NCBI lineage: Eukaryota > Metazoa > Arthropoda > Insecta > Lepidoptera > Lasiocampidae > Malacosoma > Malacosoma neustria. The sequence goes on along the minus strand of OY856391.1, from coordinate 6,920,668 downwards.
TACTTGTCTTTTCTAAATATAAACACACACACACATATATATATATACATATACATATATATGTATATGTATATATATATATATATATATATATATATATATATATATATATATATATATATATATATATATATATATATATATATATATATATATATATATATATATATATATATATATATATATATATATATATAAATGGGCTAAGTCACATGTTTGAAAAAATAAAATACTGTTGGAAACATTGCTGATTAGTAATGGAGCTTATCTTAATTCAATATTTAATTAAGTATAATATAATAAATTTTGCTATTCCTTTTCCATAAAATTCCTTTCTATAAAAATCATTATTATTATTATTACCATCACCAGCGTTTCGACGTGCATAAACCGTTACGTAGGTCATCATCATATTATTCACAACTCCTTCATAGAAAAATTCCATAATCAACACATTAAAGTAATAACGAAAATGTGCAAATAAAATCTAGATTTTTCAACATAAAACCTCTCTAACATAATTATAATCGATATTTCTAGACACATTTATAAAATGTAATCGCTAAAAGTACCTAAAGATGGTTCAGTAACTGTAAGCAATCTCCAAAAGTCATTCGTAAAGTCATGCATTTGATCTTTTCAAGTCCCTATCGAATGGATTTCACTTTGATATTATTTTCCCCTTCGTATCAGGCACAATGGACCTCAGGCACACTGAGGGTCACAAATTGAGCACTCACTTTGAGTCTAAGGGCTTGTAATGTCAAAGAAACTTAAATATTTTTACGTATTAATGGCATTTATTATGTTTGGAATTAAAGGGTTACAAGTACTATACCTATATAATATTTACTAATTTTGATAATCCTTTCATAAGTTTTCACAACTATTATTTATATATTTTTTTAAATTAGATAAACTTAAAACACGGTTACAATATAAACTCTTCTTCTTCCTGCCCTTATCCCAGCTATGTGGGGCGGCACAACATGTGAGAGAGCATCTTCTTCTACTTTCCTCTATTCGTCGTCATCTGAACATTCAGACCTTTCTTTGTCATATCATCTTCTACACAACCCATCCATCTTGTCTTTGGTCAACCTCTCCTGTTGCATCCATTCACTCTCAATACTAGTATTTTCCTTGTTATATGGCATTCTTCTCTTCGCATTATATAATCATACGAGCCTAGCCTGATGATGACAATATAAACTTGACGAACACATCAAAAATTTAAAGGTTAGTATTTGCCGATATATAACTTTATAAGTAGTAATAAATTCGGTTTTATTTTTTATTACTTTAATATACTGCTTCATTAAGTGTCTATCTAGATGTAAATAATGTCTCTTAGGTTTTTAATTTATTTTAAAAATAATTGAGCATCTATCCCTATCACAAAGGATAGTTGCCCTGATTTTTTGAGGTATAGGTGCCCTTGTAAATTATCAAAATATTTTGAGTGTCATGTTATATTTTTATTTATACTTAGATTCTTTATTGATTATAGCAGAATCATGCCACGAAAATACAAAAGAAAGGAAGGAGAGCGAGCTCGAGTATATTCTTGGATTACAGAACAACTACAGTCAGCTTTCGATAAAATGGACAAAAAACCCGATAAACGAAATATCCCGACAATTTGGGATTCCATCGAGAACACTGCGAAGGCGTTATGCTTGCATGTTAACATTTAATAGGCAATATTTTATATGTAATAACAATAAAGAATCAGTTTTTATTTACAAAAGAATATAAAGAATTAATATTTTAGTAGTATGAATGTTTTTAAAATTTAAAATAAAAAAAGTATTGTTAAGGTTGTTAAAATTTAGTGACGATTATTTCTTAATAAAATTTAATTATTTAAATAAAAATGCGAAATATTTTCGTTATTCGGCCCATATTTCTTAGAAACAATTGCTGTTTTAGGAGTAGGATGACCTCATAAAATTTGGTCGGGTTTTTCGTTTATACAATATAAAGGGCATCTATCCTTCTTAGTATTTTCATGGTGGGACAACTATCCATACAGGTAGGCATCTATCCTCAAAAAAAGTGTTCGACAAAAAGCAAAATTTTGCAAAACTTTAATTATTAGGTAAAAAAACACTAAATAATAATTCAACATAAATGATTAAGCTACCTATATTCATAGAAATCATTTATATAAAATTAATATTTTTTAAATGAGGAGGCTATTTCAAAATGTGGGGCATCTATCCCGGTTTTACCCTAATAAATGTCGCAGTCTCCAAAACGACGAACAGCGTCTCCGACACTATAAAGTTACTGGCCTTGAAAACAGAAGGAAGGTTACAGATATATTATTTTTGTATAAAATAATACACGGGCTTATTGATTCTCCGGACAGTCTTAAAAAACTGTGCTTCTCGTCTCCAAAATAGAAAGACTTTCGCTTTGCCTACCAGTAGGACGAATACTGGCCAACATTCCCCTATGTACCGCATGACGCATGGAAGTAATGTCGTTCGTAACATGTAGATTTATTTGCTGGGTCTATTGCCTCAACAAAGTTCAAACTAAGATCATTTTTTGCTTAGACCAACAATTACATTACAGTACATTTCTGATCACAGATTTTTTGATAGATAAGCTTTGTGTGTGTTTGCATTTGTATGCGTTTGTTTGTGTTTGAGAGTGCGTAAGTGTGTGTGATATAGGATAAATATTTGTAATTTATCATAGTTGTGTCTTCTTCCAAAGGAAAACATTCTCGGAAAGATAGACCAACCTTTGTGAGTCTAATCATGAGTTTGAATGTTTTCTGTTTAGAAGATCTAGGTATATTTTAAAAAAAATGAAATCAGTATAAAAGATTTGCGATACTAGTTTTACGGTTTGACAGAACTATCTGTTTTAATTTTTTTATTGATTTTAATAATTTTAAAATAAAGTAAAAAAATACTAAATATAAAAGTATGTTTTTTATTTATTTAATCTCTGAATGTTACAAATTTGTACAATAGTTTGTCGGTGGAAGAAGTGCTGTTACATCATGTTAATTCTTTATTTTTTTAGTATAATAATAGTTAAAATAAATAAATGTAACTTTATAGAACATCGTCATTTATTAACTACATGTAACTCTAAATTTAGTGCCTCCTCATACATATTTTAAAGTTTTACTATTTTACTTAAGTTATTTTGCCCATCTCTCTCCTTGTATGTATATATATATATATATATATATATATATATATATATATATATATATATATATATATATATATATATATATATATATATATATATATGTGTGTGTGTGTGTGTGTGTGTGTGTGTGTGTGTGTGTGTTTGGGTGTGCATGTGGGTGTGGGTGGGTGTGTGTGTGTTTGTTTGTGTGTGCGTGCGTCTGTATATCTGTATATAGTTAAATTTAAAATTTCAATAAAATATTGCATATATCGTCATTAGTGAGTAATTATTTAATTTTAGAAAATATTTAAATCATCTGTCAGTAATATAGTATGATCGTTCAACTCACTATAAATTATAAATGATTGCTTTCACTCGGTATACATAGTGTTTTCATGTACATTTCACCCTTTGACGTTCCAGACATCCACTCCTATAAAAAAAAACTGTATTCCAACATTCTCCGAATGGTTTTGATACTTTGAGTGATTTTGTTTCAATTTACAAGTGTTTTCCGTCTGGAAAGTTTAAATTTATTTAAGGGTTTTGTTTTTTGTAAAGCTGTTCGGGAATGCATCTAATTATATTCTTCAGACTGTGTCTGCATTATCTACTTAATATTATATAAGACAACATTTTAGAAAATAGTGTAGTAAGCGAATCATATCACATTCGAAGCCAAAAAGATACAAGTTTGTATTCCACGATCATTTACAAGACCTTTACAATTTTTTTGTGTAGTATACATATCATATTATAGTTAACGCGCACAACGAAGCTTACGAAGATACACTGTGTCAAGAAACTAAGATTACTTTGTGTGACGCATCAACAAGCTTTAAACAAACTCGACAAGACTGTTTGGTCCGTGTTGGGAGCGACCGAGACCGGGTGTAAGGCTGTTATTATCATCGTCGTCATCATCATCTCAGCCGGAAGACGCCCACTGCTGGACAAAGGCCACCCCCAAAGATCTCCACGACGATCGGCCCTGAGCTGCCGTCATCCAACCTATTCCGGCGATCTTGACCAGATCATTGGTCTATCTTGTGCGGGGCCTACCAACATTGCGTCTACCAGTACGCGGTCGCCATTCGAGGACTTTTCTGCCCCAACAGCCATCTATGTGCCCAGCCCACTACCACTTCAGTTTTGCAATCATCCGGGCTATGTTGGTGACTTTGGTTCTCCTGCGAATCTTATTATTATATTGATTATTAATTACCTGTCAGTTTTTAATAACAACGCTTTTATTACATTGAAATTTGCGTATCATTCTTGATTTTTAAAGCATCTTATAACAAAGCTAGATTAATAGAAAACACTGAAAATTATAGCGTAAAATAAGATAGCAATAACGTCAATAGACTGATGACAAAGGCAAATTTTCTGAAGTAAACCACTTAAAACTATTTTAAATTCGATTTGTTGAAAGAATAACAAAAACAAACTCGGTAACATCCCAGCAACTATGACACTTAAAAAGTCAAAGAACCTCGTGTGCATTGCGTTCATTTGCCTTAAAAGTATTCGTGTGACGTCGCATCTCTGTTAATTATGTAAGTACACAGGGTAAAAGGGCCGACATCGTTTGGTTTTTATAAAACGACCCGTGAAAAGGAAGAGGCCTTTGACATTTCAGTTTAAACGTTTAAGAGCACTCGAGGTTACGTATGATTATTATTTTGTACTATTTTTCGTGCACGACGCACGTGCTCGCTTTGATGATTTTGTGCAATGTTTTGTTTGAAGTTTCATTACATATACAAAGTGGGTTTCAGCTCTTTTTCACATTAACTGACAATTTTATTTTAATTTTAAATAAGTTTGTTAACTATTTTAAGTATTCATACTAATATAATAATTGTAAAAGTAACTCGGTTTTTCTATTTGTAACATTTTAAAGCCTAAACTGCTAAACCAATTTTGATGAATTTCGGTATAGAGATAAGTTGCATCTTGGAAAAGGGCATGGGCTTTTTGTCGCGAAATAAAACTTGAAGGGGGTGAAATAGGGGTAATGTAATTAAGTTTCGTTTTTTTAGTTTCTATGGCATAACAATGTTTGCAGGGTCAGCTAGTCATTAATAAATTACTGCGTTAACTGTATTTTATTATACTAGCAATTGAATTTTAATGCTGCTTGTTATCTGAAAAAAAAAGTTAAGAAGGAGGAGGATTCTGAACTTAATCACGACGTTATGGGAAGCACCATTAACATTTTAGCTTCCAAATCGAAGACCATTAAATGATTATTCGCCAAGCTATTCAAACTGATTATCTAAGCTTTCAAAGGCAAAGAGTTTGAGAAATCACAAGACTTAAAAGCAAGACTATTGAGTGAATTTGTTCGTCAATTGTGTTTTTGATAAAGCAATATGTAAAAGGACTTCAGTGAACTATTTCCAGTCTATCTTTATTATATTACTTACGAAAAGACATATATGAAGAAAATATAGCAAACGTGCGCTAAATCTCTAGCTCATAATACCATTGCGAAACCGAAAGATGCCCTTCCTTTTCTTTCTATTAAGTACTAGCTGATATGCTGCTAATACTAGCATACTAGCGTTACTCTTTCACGCAAAAACTCCTGAATGAATTTTGATGAAACTTTGCAATAATATAGTTTACACATCAGAATAACACATTTATAAAGACATAGTGTGAATTAACTAAAATATAAGTATTAATATAAGTATAAGTGTCAAGTAAGTAGTAAAAAATTCTGCCATCTGCGAGCTATTCTGGCGTGCAGTGCAAAAACCGTTAGAGTTACACGTATATAATGTATTATCGAAATGTTTATCATAAATAGTTCTACAAAAAAATCCGAGACAGCATATATCTATATTTTATGTGTAAGCCATTATCGCCAAAATAGTGGACCATGAATATAATAAAAATTGATAATTTATTTCTAATGCACATTTGGTAGTAACAAATTGATCCTATACCAAAATAAATACTTAATATTATAAACCTCTGAATCAATTTTGATGAGTTTTGGTATAGAGATAGAGAGAACCTTGGAGAAGGACATAAGCTACTTTTATTATTGTTTTTTTTTTTTTTTTTTTAAACGCAGAACAACGTTTGCCGGGTCAACTAGTGTTATATAAGTTATTGATAAAAATTACATTTTGGATAGAATTTCTATAAAATTCATTCTTAGCAGGCGTCTACATCGCTAAATGATTAACTATACTATATTTCAAGTCAATCGGGTGTAGCTAGAGTTTTAGAGATTTCGCAATAAGTGGTATTTCGCTTATATGTTTTTTGGTTTACTTGCTTAAAAAGCGATACGGTAGCCCTCTAATTTGTGAATGAAAAAACACCAAATAACATTTCTAATAGGACAATTAAACTAAATATACCAACGTCAACAAACATTACGAGATAATTCCTAGACTAGCAATTCTAAGGAAGCTCTTATTTCAATCTCGTGCACTTCATTACGCCTCTCTTTGAGTCGCTCTCGGTTCAGGTGCATCTAATGCCTTATTTAAACTGGGCAACCACGTTTTCTACTTATTCAACTAATGATGAATGAAATTGAAGTTCTTTGCAAAGATATACAGCCTTAAACGATGGTTCTTTACTCTATTTTATTAGAGTTATTTGGACTCTATATTTATTAACTCTTATATAGTGTTTTACAGAATTAATATTTAAGTAATTAAGTTTTTAATGTAGGTATGTGCTTTTTTTATTGCTGTAAGACAGCAGACAGGTTGACTGCCCACTTATAACTTAGAAGTTACCATTGCCTATGGGTGTTTGCAATGTCAGTGGCATCACGATCACGCTGCTGTCCCATAAGGGTACAGGAACTTTGGTTATTAATACCGGAACACAAGATAGTTATTATGACGGCATACTTAAGACCAAAGGTGGTCGCCATCCAGACGGGCTTGGGGCCCTACCACGTAGCTAGAGTGAGTTGTTTTATCGTCTTTTACGACAGGCCGACCCCGGCCGCAGAGGTCAGTATTCTTTCACCGCCCTGCACGGATAAAGCTGTTTCATTCACTTGACATAAACAGATATTATTTTCTAAGCTATGCTTTTTCTTTTAAGCTTTTTCTCTATGCAGGGGCGGTGTAAATATACTAATCCCTGGGACTGGGGTCGACCCGTAAAAGGCGATCAAACAACCCTAGCTACGTTATAGATCCTCAAATCCGTCTGGATGGCAACATATTTGGTCTACGAGTATAAGTAGCCGTCATAATAACCCTGTGTTGTGTTTCGGCATTAGTGATCCAGTATTCTGTACAGCTATGGGACAGCAGCGTGTTCGCGGTACCCCTAGCGTCGCAAACATCCATAGATAACGGTCACTGCTTACTTAGGTAGGCCTTTAGCCAGTCTGTTATTTTTCTGCATTGAAAAAATAATTATTATTTACAAAATAACATTTAGTTAAGTTACTTTCTCTTTTGTATTAATTTATTTCAAAAGTGATTTAATTGAAGACTTCCGTGGTGTAACGCTTACTCCTGCGGAAGTCAGTGGTTCGAATTTTGTCGCAGGTAGTGTTCATTTTTTGGCGATACAAAAAATATATATTATTATAGTTTACTAGTTGACCCGGCAAACGTTGTGCTGCTATATAAATTAAAAGAAAGTAGCCTATGTCCTTCTCCTGTGTCCAATCTGACTATACCGAAATTTATCAAAATTGTTTCAGTGGTTTAGGCGTGAAAGTGTAACAAACAAACAAACTCACTTTCGCATTTATAATATTAGTTAGGACTAGTTTACCCGGCAAACGTTATTTTGCCATATGAATTTTAAAAAAGTAGCCTATGTCCTTCTTTAAGGTCCAATCTATGAATCTACCGAAATTCATCAAATTTGGTTCAGCGGTTTAGGCGTGAAAGCATAACAAACAAACTCACTTTCGCATTTATAATATTAGATAGGAAGTTAAGATGTGTTTTTTAATACCTATAACACTAGTTATGCTATTTACTCTGGCACTAGATGGTTTTGTAAATTGTTCCCGTATATTTATTTATTTAAATCGATAATAGCATTTTGTTATTATTACTATATAAAAACTACTATTATGACATGGACTTTGGCAGAATCAATTCCAGACGCATTGAAGGTATAGTTTCAAAGAAAGAAAGAAGGAATATTAATAGGTATTTCTTTTCAGAATTGAGAGCTTAGGTGAACTTTTAAAATTGTTTTACATATTCTGGTATATCTTTTGAGGTTATAGAATAGAATAGAATAGAATATTCTTTATTGCACACAGAAAAAAATAAAATAAAATGAACATAGACTTAAACTAAACAAATGTACAATTGGCGGTCTTATCACTAATAGTGATTTCTTCCAGACAACCGTCTTAATAACAATCAATATGATCTGGAATAGGTCGGTCATTGTGCGCATCAGTATCATATAAAAAAAAAAAAAAAAATATAAAAATAAAATATATATACATACAATTGAATAAATAAAGGGATAATAACTACATAAAATGGGAAATATATAAGAGAAAAATAAAATAAAATTACATACACCTACATAAGATTATAAGATCAATTATAAATGAAGATAGTGTTCTTTTACGAGTGAGTTGAAGGAGGTAAGAGATTTGGCACTTCTGATTTTAAATGGCAATGCATTCCACAGTTTCACAGCCATAACTGTAAAGGATCTGCCATAAATTTGAGTGGTATGCATTGGAGTGGTGAGTCGCAGGTTCGCTGATGTTCTCAACAACCTTGAGCTACTTTCCTGAAGAAACGCAAAACGCTCTTTTAGATAATGAGGAAATTTGGGATTGAAAAGAGTATTATATAGAAGAGAGAGGATTCGAGCATTCCGGCGAAGGCGAATAGGGAGCCATTCGAGCTTACGACGAAATTCGGAAACATGATCATATTTGCGTAAACCAAATACGAAACGAATACAAAAGTTTTGGAGTCGCTCTAACTTATCTAGTTGGCTTTCATTAATATCAAGATAACTGACGTCACCATAGTCAAGGATGGGAAGAAGCAAGGATTGAACAAGCGCTACTTTAGTGGCATACGGTAGAAAATTTTTTAGTCTTCTAAGAGAAGCTACACTAGCAAATATTTTTCGACTAATTTCCTTAACTTGAGGGCCCCAGGATAGTGATTGGTCAAAATATACTCCTAAATTTTTCACTGTGTCACTTATGGCTATAGGAATATTGTCAAATACAATTTTAGGTAATTGAGAGACGTCAAGCATTGAAATCATCCTGGAGCTGCCCATAATAATTGCCTGGGTTTTGGATGGATTTACAGTTAAACCATATTCCTTGCTCCAACTTGATATGGTTGATAAATCTTTATTAATAAGACTAATAGCATTATTGAATTGTGTAATTGGAGCACTAGTGTATATTTGAAAATCATCAGCATAAAGGTGGTAGGAACAAAGAAGATGAGTTGAGATAGAGTTTATAAAAACTGCGAAAAGTAACGGAGATAACACGCCACCCTGTGGCACGCCGGCCAACGTATTGCTCCAAGATGAATAAACATCTTCAACCCGGACACGTTGTCGGCGACCGAACAGGTAATTACGAAACCAGCCAATTGCTATTGGAGATATGTTAAGAGAAGCCAAAATACCAATCAAAATGTCAAAGTTCACAGTGTTGAAAGCATTACTAAAGTCAAGCAACGTGAGAAGCGTTACCTGACCATTTCCTGCTGCAAATCTAATATCATCTGTGACCTTGACCAGGGCAGTGACAGTGCTATGCCCTGGGCGGAATCCGGATTGATAAGGATTTAATAAAGAGTTCGTGTTAAGAAACATACTAAGTTGATCATGGACAAGACGCTCAAATGCTTTAGATAAAAATGGGAGTATCGAAATAGGACGGTAATCAGATAAAGACTTAGGATTCACCTTTTTTGGGATAGGAGTTATTTGAGCTTCTTTCCAAATACTAGGAAAAGAGCCAGTGTTTAGGGAGTAATTGAAAATATGAGTTATACTCAAGTCTAAGTGCTAAAAATAAATGTATCATTAACAATGCGCTTAAATTGCGAGTAAATAGTTTTTAATTATTTATGTTGTTTTTTAATTGCTTAGTAGTAAGCAGTCATCGTCGCCTATGAATGTTTGCGACGCCAGAGGCAACACTAACGCGCTGCCGTTCGCATAAGGGAACTGGAAACTGGCTCACATAAGGCGGAACACAACGTTATTTTGTGGCGTATTTAGACCAGGAGCGCTCGCCATCCACTTGGATTGTTTTGACGGTTATTAAGACATGTCACCCTGGGCCACAGCGATCAGTAATAGTTCTTACTCCGCCCTTACATGGAGAAAACTATAAAATAAATATTATTGTTCCAAGACAGTGTTATGCTTCTGGGCAACACCTGAACACCTTGTGGTATTAAGTAGACCTTAGTACTGTCAGAATGGAAATAAATTACGTCTATAGATATTAGTACACTGCTCTCCGTTTGTACGGTTAGCACAAAGCCTTCACCGGCGATTTGTTACATTGATTTTAAACTGACGTGTACAGTCACCAAAAAAAGCTCAATTATATTTTTCAATTTTGAAATAAAGAAAGATTTTTTTTATTGATGACAAAGAATGACCCATATACTAAATATATATAAAAAATAAGCAAATATAATAACTAACAAATAGAGAACATATTTTTGTCAATATGTTTTGGTATTGGCGTTTGTAATATTTTATAATTATCTTTATTTTTTATGTGATGTAAATTTACGACATTTGTGATGAATATAGTTTTAGTAATTTTCCTTTCAATATAATAAGTGTCATAATTTTAACACAGGGATCACTTATATAACTTATCAAACCGACTAGTCGCCGGTATAATTCTTCTCTAAAAGGAGAACAAAGTTCAGCAGTTACGAGTTTTAGACTGTTATTATTGTTATTAAATAAATTTGATCTGATTTACAACTTGTAATATTAAAATATGTCTATATTTGATACTGACTGTATTTCTTATTTTATTTACAAATTCAAAAACGAAATAAATAAAAAAATTATTTAATTAATATAATCCATACTAATATTATAAATGCGAAAGTAACTCTGTCTGTCTGTCTGTCTGTTCCTCTTTCACGCCTAAACGGCTGAACGGATTTTGATGAAATTTGGTATGGTGATAGATGATAACCTAGAAATGGTCATAGGCTATAAATAATCACGCCATCGTTCTTAGGGGGCAGGCAGTAGGCAGATAACTAAATTGAGTTAGTGATTTTTTGTGCTTATCCGGTATCTATGAGAATCGGCCAACATCTATTTTTCATCCTCCTAAATGTTAGGGGTGACCCACCCCCAAAAATTTTTTTTTAATTTTTTGACATTTTATTATTTATATGGCAGAACAACGTTTGCCGGGTCAGCTAGTTAGTTTATATAGAACAGAATAGAACAAAACAGCTGCACATTAAAATACATAGAAGGAAAATAATAGGCGGCCTTATTGCTATATATTATTATTAATTTTCTTCTTACCCTAAATGTTTTGCGATCGGTACTCAAGCAAACTGATTCAACAACCGCACAGAACATCAGTGTGCTATGTCGGCACGATAAATCAATCAAGTACCATTGTGGCGTATTGAAGGAGGCATCTTCACCTCATAAGAACTCCTTTTTTCATCAATCGGTCACTACGTACACTGACCGATTGATGTAAAATTATGAAATGAGTCTAATGAGAAGTAAATAAATAAATATTACAAAGGTAAGTAAGAGAAATAATATTTTTAACTTTATATACATATAGCACAGTTTAAGTTCCAAAGAGTGTAATAGCGTACCTTACTTTAACTAATGAAAAAATAAGTTTTTAAAAGCCGTCAACGAGCCCGTACGTACCTACACGTCGAATAAAAAAGGTTATAAGCGAGATATGTCGAAAGCTTTTTAGTATAAAAATGCCTGTATCTTAATCCTTATTAAGCCTTCTCGACGGGAGGGTGAGTGGAAGTGTTATTTTGAGCCGTCACCGATTAAATAACTCTTATTTTTATTTTTAAACGGGAATTATGGATACGTAACACGGGGAGTCACTATTTTTTCAAATAAATTATTTATTTATTATTATTGAAAAATTTAAATGGAAAATCACAATTCCTTTAAGTAGTGACATTGCGCGATGAAAACATTGTATAAACATGTATATTTTTCCTTATTTTATACATAAAAAGTATTGAAGTGGGATAACATAATGATCTAGTCTGAGTTTGTTACATACAGTACCTACATTTAATTTTATCTTTATTATTCAAATATATATTTATATTAATGAAATATTCAATAACAGTTTATATTGTTTTAGACAAGTTTATTTGATAATATTTTTACCAAACGCATATCCTTAAGACTGGAATCTTACAAATGTTTAACCATTCTCTGTTATCGTTACTTTTTAGAGTATTTTGAAAATAAAAATTTGTTTACATACTTTCATAAATATTTATTCAGTATAATATTATGGATGGTTTGAGATGGTTTGGCCATGTAGAGAGAATGAATTACGATTGACGAAAAAAGTGTATAAGGCGAGTCTGAATGGAACTGTTGGAAGGGTTAGACCTAGGCGGACGTTTCGAGACCAGATCAGGGACGTCTTGAAAAAAGGCCAGGTCAAGAGTACCCTAAACCGAAGGGCATATATGAAGGGAATAATGAAAGTGGACGAAGCGAAACAAGTATGTAAGGATCGTAGCAAGTGGAAAGAAGTGGTCTCTGCCTACCCCTACGGGAAAGAGGCGTGATTATATGTATGTATGTAATATTATAGATGGCTGTTGTTATTATTGTTTCTTTTTCTTCATTAAGTTTTAATATATTCGTGACGTCACTCCGTGGGCCCAATGGAAGAACACCGTTGGTTTTACAAAACCAGTATTATTCCTAAATCAGTTCCAGTTTAGGATAAAAATATTTTTTTTTAAATGTAAAATTTTTAAATTTATGTATTATTAATTAGTTTTAAATAAATATTTTTTTCTAAGTAGTTGCTCCAGACGAAAAGTAAGCATAAATTTTTTTATAAATTCCTTCAAATATTTTTCCAAAAAATTATATTTTAATACTTCATCAAATGTTATGTATTTTACTAAGCATCATCGATTTTATGCTTTCATAAAGCCATTAAACGTGCAAAATCACATTTAGCACCGTGTAATGACAGCATGTGAGAATCTGCAAGGCTTTGTCAATGGTTATGTCTCCTTTGTCAAAAATATGTCATTAATATACAAAAAAAATGTCAAAGTGTAGCGACAGGCACCCTCGGGAGTTGTTACATAATAGAGATGTCAACACTCGAAAACGATAGCTTTTTGAGTGTAAATAATAGAGAACTGTTAATTTTCAATGGACCTACTTTTGCAGTACTTTGTCGGCACGCTTGAATTGACTTACAAGTTTTATTTATTGATTTTTATATTTTTATTACATTGAAATCAAGCTTACGAATATTTCATATTGATTTAGAAGTATACTTTGAAATGGATTTTTTTATATATACGTTGTTTTTTAACATATTTACCAACGGTGAAGAAAAACATCGTGAAGAAACCTGCATGCCGAAATCACCGGTATGTGTAACTCGCTAATCCATCTTGGACAAGCGTAGCGGGTATACTGCCCGTCCTCTCTAAGAGAAGACTGAGCCTAGCAAAGGCATGCTATTAGGTATTATTATACGTTGTTTTTTAATTGTCACGGTATATTAATTTATTATTATTATTTAGATGCAGCTTGACAAAATTAATGATTATTTTGTAAATATCATCTTGATTTTATTGTTAAAGTAAATAAATGATTGGGGAAGTCGATCTAGGTAAAGCAATTTCTAAGTAAAGCGTCATACATAACAACTTTGGCGATGTTAAAATAAATTATAACTTTGCTAATAACACAATAACTGAAGCCACAAAATACAGGAATAATAAACACAGGAAGCCACAAATACAAGTAATTTTTTAAACAATGTTTTACAAATAAAAATCTATATTTGAGCCTTTTTATCTGCCCAATTTATTTATATAAGACATTATTACGGAAAATATTTTCGTCTCTTAACATTGACAAAAATTTACTTTTACTAATATTTTTCTGTAGATAAAATTTCACTTTCCTCTATCCAGCGCATAGGCCAATAATACTCTTTATTTTGAAATATAAATATTCGTACAACAAATAGATATAAAAACCGAACAAAATTGCCCCGATCCCACGTCACTGTCAACTATTGTGCCTCAAGTATCGCTTACCGCAAAAATTATTTGCTCCCGACAATACGACGAAAGGTCTCTATTTAACGAAATTACAAATTTTCGGACATACCTTATTTTGTACAATAGACGATCGACACACTATTCGGTAAGATCAAAGAGATGGTAGAGCACGGATCTTTATAATTCATTTTGACTATTTCATCATGGTTTGCTATTTTTTTATAAGTCCTCGCAAAACCATTCGCGTATTTATTGAACTTTACCAACTAAACTAGTTATACTAGTTTTATTGATAAGTACCTTTGCTAGTTACCTTTTACTATTTGTGAATAGATACATTTCTAAATATTATGTAAGTTAATAATTATAACAATAACATAGGTATAAAAATAATATTTAAAAAATTCAATATCACCCATCAATAATAAATTAGTAACTGCAACTGCACTTTGTAAAGAAAAAAAATGATCTACTAAAAGGATGTTATGGTATTGATTAAGGGTCCGTTAATTGCATATATGTAAAAATACGTCCCGTAATACAGATCACCTAGAGCAGGTAGAAGAAGAAATATTTCTTGTTAAATAGATAATTAATTATTTATTTCATTATACACAATATGTATATTTAATATAGGAGAGAAATGTGTTTTATTTTAAATTAATTTAAAATAAAAAATTGTAGTTACTTTGTAATAAAATCATTATTTAAATATATGAAATGATACTACATAAGTTACTTTTTATATTAATTATGAATTATAAAAACTCATAATAAATCGAATAAAAAATTAATTAATCAATAAGTATGAAGCGGACGATTATAATATTATAATTATAATATAATACTTTCACGGAATTATAATTAAAAATAAAAAGCAAACAATTATTCATATCTAAATCATAAAAACATACAAATTTATACGTAAAGTATTTTGTGAATAACTTTAGACAAAAAATGTATGAAACGTTTACCTGCAATGTTTATCATTTTAAATTATATAACAAAAGAAGTGAAGTTAAATGATTCTATTACATTCAACCGAAATATAGACAAACGAAATATCATATTACTTGGGGCGGGTATTGAACGTTGGCAGGTTGTATTTTTATTTAAGTTTATACTTCGAAAACTGTGATAAAAAATCTGACGCCCGTTGATGTCTTTTTTGTTTGATTACTTTAATTTGTTTTTATTATATTATTTTCATTTTCTCGTTCATATTTATTACTTGCGAAAAGTTTTAATGTTTATTGTAAATTATACGATTAAACTTATTATAGCTATGTTTGTAGGTTATGGTTCTAAATTCCTGAACGGTACTAATCTACTAGGCCTCTGTATTTTTATTACAATTAAATGTTAAAACAAATAAAAATTAATTAAAGATAGAAATAACGCAAAAAGTTCTATTTATTTTCTAATTGACCTTTTTTAAAAATCCTTTTTTTATATCTGAATAAATTATAACAAAAGCTTCGTTTAATTTGATATTTTGAAATTTTTTTTGTCTTCTAGTATAGTATGAACTTTATTGATAAAACAGTTATAATCTTTTCAACTTTTGTGTAGGTAATCAAAGATATTAATGTGATTTTGTTGTCTAAGTTATTATAATTCATATATTTTTGTTCTCATTTATGTTCAACCCAAAAACACTTATAAACATTTCTAATAGCTTTGATCCATGTGTATCGTTACGTATCTTTTAAATAAAACTTAGGTTCTATTTCACGTACCTAAATAACCGGCGGCATTAACTAACACTCAATGTCACTTTACAACACAAAAATCACAGTCCGCAAAAATCAATGAACCGACGATCCGAAACGGTATAAGTGTAATTTCTTTAATTTGTCAAGTTTGAACGACCAGTGGTCAGCGTAGCGCGTAATCATGCCCTAAGTACGGGAAGGTATACGAACCGTTGACGATGTCACGGCTCGCTTGCGACTGGCCAAGCCATCTGATTCCAAGTCAGCCGTGTGAGCATCACTGTGGGCGGGGCCTGGTTTCGACTCTCGGGTCACCCTTGGGTGGGTTCGTGATGGGGTGACGGGGTTACGCACACACGCTCACTTACGTACACAGGCGAAGTGTAGCGTTCACGCCCACATTGAAGCAACCGGTTTCCGCGAGCAGTTTGCGCTAAGTTGCTTGTATGGCTGGAGTTACCGCTTGTTACAAATTTCGTATGATATTTTTTAAGTAAATATTTCGTGATTTATTTAAATTATATAATATTTAAAATGAAAGTGATATATTTAACTATAAAATATATGTAGGTATTTATAATGAATTCTTGTACACATGCAGTTATATTAAAATTTCTAAGAATTAGGAGTTATAACAATGTTTCAAATGCAATATTTTATTAGATTTGTTAGAGATTTAATGTTCATAAACGTAACGTAACTTAAAGACATATAATTATTAAAACGTAGTAATATTAAATTAATAATTGAAAAATAACTGAATAACGGTGCTACTGTTGAGGAAACATGAAAGTAAAAGCCAAATAGATTTAATCAAAATTGAATATTAACAAACCCTTTTTTGCATGCCATATTAATTTATTAATATTAATACTGTCTTTGTATTCATGTCTGTTTAGATAATGGAAAGAATAAGCAAGAAACCAATAGAGCACTGGATTTCACTTTCTTTTTGTATTTCTTTATAATATTGTTATTTTAATTGGTTCTGTTGTTTACTGAATTCAATTAAAATGTAAAAATACACTGACAAAATTTACTTTTATCTAATTTAGTTGGATTGAATGTGTGAATCTATATGTATCTAGATTGAGAAGTTGTTGACTTGATGCATGGCCATTAGAAACTATGCAGGATTGTTAGTTAAAAATGCAATATATTGGGACCGATAGAAAATAGTTACGACTGAATTCTTTAAGTTCATGTTGTATATAGACACAGTCAAAACTGAATTTGGGAAAAGATAATTGATTTTCGATTAAAACTTACAAAATTAACATTCTCATATGTCCAGATGAAGTAACTTTGTACTTGTAGATTATATTCAAGATTTTGATTCAAATCCACAGATAGGCTAAAGGCCATTAATACTATCTTCTCTCTTCTTAGTCGAATTCTTCATTACTGAAGGTCATGCTCTTGAAAATCATCCATGGCTTGTCTTGTAAGCTGTTTCCACTTCGTCCGGTCCTCAGCTTCTCGAAAAGCGGTTGCTATTGGAAGTCCAGTGAGAGCGGTTACCTGGTCACACCAGCGGCTAGCTACGGAGTCGCTTTCCTTCTACCTTACTCGTCACGATCAGCTTATCCAAGTTATCCGGCTGTCGTCGGACTATGTGACCAAAGTACCCAAGAATATTCCGGTAACAGATTGCTGAGAGCCTGACTTTAATACTGTCTTACAGACGTTTAATTCTTGTCGCATGCGAAGTGCTCACAGCAGACCTGTGATGGTCATTGTCAGAGGGCTAGTTCACCATACTTTTATGTCGATGCTCTTTTCATACCCAACCCAAAACAAAAGAAAACTTATGGAATGGATGAATTAGATTTTAGCTGATAGCTTAAGCTGCTCCACACGAAAACGAAAATGGGAATGGTACCCTTGCTGCTTATGAGTTAGTAGGAGAAGTAATTAGTTAGTCACTTACGGTCACCTTTGGAATAAAATATAATAACAGCAATAAATGCTGTTTATTTTTAAATTTTATATATGCTTATTTTATTAGTATACAGTAAGTACAGCTTGTCTTCGGACAAAACCCTCCTCTAGGGACATCCACCCTATTTTGTCTTTTGCTGTACGCCACATTGGCCTCTTCTCTTGGTTTATCTCCTCGACGACCTCCGTGGCGTGGCGGCTAACGCACTTTAGTATGCTTGCATAGGTCATGGGTTTGATTCCCGTCTCGCGTCTGGGTGTTTATGTATACTAGATAGATAGATAACACTGTAGATAGATAAACTGATAGATAGATAACACTGTATTGTACATTGTATAAAAGTAGTTTGTGTGTGACTAGGTGGCGCTATGTGAATTGTGCGGGTATATTAATTTTTATTTTATCTACTTGCTTCCTCTTGGGTCCATTTTGTTAATATTCTTGACTATTTATTTTTCTTTAAAATAAAAATTCCGTATCATAACAATTTAATCACAATAATAACTGTAAATCACAAAATCAATAAATCCGATAGTTATAAAAATTGCATACTAAGAATGTGGTTTATTACCCTCTCTGCTCATCCGGTATTACTTTATAGGTACTAAGATCGTCAAAGAGTACTGACGGGGTACTAAAGTTTTATGGTTTACGACTGGGAAATGGGGGTGAGCTCCTATAGTCAAACGTCGGCGGAACACCAACCCTTGTAACTTACTAAGTTTAGCTATATGCTTGGGATGTATATGTAGTATAATGCATTATGTTCTTGTATTTTGTCTGTATTACATCCAAGGTATATTTTGGAGCCTAGGGTCTGCTGTTGGGTAGAATGGTAAGCATTTTTGTGTCACTTCTGTGACACTTTTCTTGTGTAAATAAGCGATATAATTATACAGAATAAATATGACTATATTTAGTTTTTACCTTCCTTTTGCCTAAATATCTCTACCAGCAATTAATTCCAAATACAAAATTGAATGTATGAATCTATATGCATAAGCGTCAAAATCATATTCGAAAATGATTTGCTCGTTATTGTATGGTTTGACTCTAGAGATTTTGTGTATGTTGTCCATATGCAAGTAGGATTTCTTCATTCAACCATCATATTTGTGATGCATTTTATTATTCTCCTAAACAGTCTTAACCAAACAAAAATAATACGCAAGTTACGTCACACGCAATTAATTCACGCAACAAAAATCCGAACAAGTCAAAGTTGAGCCGAACTTCGCACGAGAAGCAACAATGGCCACGCGGCGATCGTCACGCCGTTCAGCTCGAGAATGAGTTGGCCTTAATTTATTTCATCCTAATTTCACGGCTGCTCGTACTTATTGTGGGATTTGGCGATACCATGACACGGTTTTCGACACGCATGATCATTTGCTGTGATTAAGCTATCATGTTTTTCTGTCATTTTTAGGTCTGTTATAATGGACAGTAACTAGGAAACCCTTTATTATGAATGATTCTTATAGTTCAATTTATCATATTATTATAAGTATTATGTCAATTGTACAAGAAGATTTGGAACTTGAGGTATATTGTCCTGTGACTAACAAGTCACAGGACTAAATTCCTGCACCTGTAATCAGTGATATCCTTTTCAAGTTTAAAATACAAAAAATAAATATTATAGATGTATATGTTGCTAAATATTTCTACGTCGCAAACATCATATAGGCGACGGTATCTGCTTACTATTTAGTGGGCCATCAGCCTGTCTGCTATTCCTCAACATTAAAAAAACACTGATAAATACCGATGAAATATGGGCTGGGACACCTGCCCCCCTAAACTCCATCAACGACCTCACACTCACAGATAGATAAGTTTGAACTGCGGAGAGAGAATGATGACTCCGTCGTTTTTCTGCCATTACACAGCCTTTGACCGGCTTGGCGTCTCTTTATTCCTATACGAAATGGTTCTCTAGAACATTCATATTGCTTAGGCTTCTAACTTGGGGTGATATGATGATTTCTATTAAAGGCATAATAAAGTTTATTTGAGGGCAATAATATTAAATGGGTAATAAAATATATCGTTGCCAATGCCTATAGTGTTGTAAACGTGTATGGGCGAAGATGACCATTGTAATTAGGTGGGCTGTTTACATTTACAATATACATATTATTAAAATATATCATCAAACATCATATTAATATTATATTATAGTGTAAAAGGTGGTAGGGCCCCAAACCCGTCTGGATGGCGACTACCTTTGTTCTTAAGTATGTCGCAGGTTATTAACCTTGTGTTGTGTTCCGGCATTAGTGACCCAAGTTCCTGTACCTTTATGGGACAGCAGCGTGTTCGCGATGCATTTGGCGTTGCAAACACCCATAGGCGACGGTAACTGCTAAATTCTAAGCAGGCCGTCAGCCTGTCGACTAGCCTACAGCAATAAAAAACCTTATGATAAAATATTTCAACGTTATAATTAAATCGCTACATATAACTAAACACCTCTAAAGGACAGAAGCGAGTTCGCAGTGCCCCTAGCGTCGCAAACAGGCATAGGCGACGGTAACTGCTTACTAAGTGAGCTATCAGCTTATCTGCCGGTCTTTAGCAATAAAAAAAATGAATCCTATACCAGTAATAGATTTTTTTACAACTACTACTACGTGTGGTAAAGCAAAATTTTTGTGTCGAAGTTCAATATATTTCAAAACAAAAACCGCATTTTGCCCCAACATTTATGTTAACTGCTCAGGTCGCTTAATTTGAAATTTTCAACATATTAACTCAAGCATCAAAATCGGTGTACAATAGAACTCGCGGCTGATTTACTAAAAAAATAATAATGGTATATTATAAAGAAAGTATTTGTCTAAGAACAATGTGGGGTACCACAGCGGGACATCTAGATACGCAGCTAGCTTTCTTAACATATTTTTTCTTAAACCTTGGATGAATGGCGTCGAATCTTTAATTTACGCATCGATAGACTTTTGTAGTTTCCCATTTGTATGGGATTGTTCTTTGGAGCGTTTTGTAACATTGCGTACACAGTGATGCTTTTGTGCGAAATCACGAGAGGTTTATTTATTTTTAAATTGTTGTTTAGACGTTTTTTTATGCGATTTTCATAAATTATATCCTCAATCTCATCATAATCCTGTTAGTTTTGTAAAATATTTTTGTTTTATAAAATAAAGTATTCTTATTAAATATCTGTATTAAAATCTTGCTAGCAATATGCTTATTGGACTCTGGAATCCACTATTGAGCGCTCAGTCTTTTATTGCATCCATATATTTCCTTAATATTTATTTTCCTTGATTATTGATGTGCATGAGACTTTTCGGATTAGATATGTGCAACATTTTTTTTCCACCCTGAAAGACAACATTCAATGGTACCCTCCCACCTTACTGCCTGAGCAAACACTTATCGGCTTTTGTCTTAGTCGTAAGCTAGAGTGACCACATTATTTGGTCAAAACCACACGTGGAAAAGATTATCATCGTCATCCTAGAATTAAATACCAGTTACTGCTCAAACTAGCACTTGATGCCCAGGGTCCGCTTTCGGACATTTGCTTCGCACGATCTTTAACATCTTTAGTAAGGAGTTTATTGACACGTTTATTACCTTTTACAATATAAAGTCAGCATTTTTTGGGTCTGCGCCTCCTGGCCCGGCGGAGGCAGCATGCCTAGACATTTGTTCCCGACGTAAGTCGCCAGTTGCCGTAAAAGTAACTAGGTGTACCAGTGATCTTATGTACAAAATATATAAAGAAATCAATAAATTTTATAGAAATTTCGTCTGTGTGAGGATGTTCATGGCGGAGCGGCTAACGCACTTCGGTACGCTTGCGGAGGTCACGGGTTCAATTCCCGTCTCGCGTCTGGGTGTTTATGTGTAATATATATTTATTTACAAAATAAAAAGTATATCTAATTTCTTATTGCTGAGCAACAGATGTTAGCGACGCTAGAAGCACCGCGAACTCGCTGCTGTCTGCATACAGGTACAGGAACCTGGGTCACTAATGCCGGAAGTTGTTTTGTCCACCTTTTACGATAGTCCGACTCCGGTCGCATGGTTTAGTAACCCTAATGAAGTTCAAACTTAAAAATTAAACGAATTATGGTCGAATTTAGACCCCTGGGCGACCACTAGTAATAAATAAATAAATATAGTGGCACAATTTACACAGCGCCATCTAGTCGCAAAGTAAGTAACATAGCACTTATGTCATGGGTGCTAGACAACCTACAAACTACATATATACCTTTCTTATGTAAATAAATACACTATGTAACAACACTCAGACGCGAAACGAGAATCGAACCCGACACATCCGTAACCGTACCGAAGTGCTTTATGTATATATATATATATATATATATATATATATATATATATATATATATATATATATATAGAGAGAGAGAGAGAGAGAGAGAGAGAGAGAGAGAGAGAGAGAGAGAGAGAGAAGAGAGAGAGAGAGAGAGAGAGAGAGAGAGAGAGAGAGTGGAGGAGGACATGTGCCGATCCCACATAGCTGGGATAAGGGCGGAAATATCAGTAAACAAATTTTCTATAATTGTAGAAATCATTTACAATATTAATGTAAAAATACAATAAATCAGTTGTGAATGGCGCGGCGTGGCTGTTGCTCGCAGCTGCCGCACCTTACACGCATCAGTGGCGGCTCACATCCCGCGCCAGTTTAGTAACGACTGCTTTGTGTATGCCACCAGATTAGGTCGAGGGCTAAGTCACAGGATTTGAACTAAATTACACTCTTCTTACTGCATTTATATCTTATATATTTATTCTCTTTTTCCACTCTATTTTAGTCTAGATGGCAACCACTCGTGATCCATAAGTATGCCGCCATAATATTCTTGTAATATGATCTAGCATTATTGACCTAGGTTCGATAACCCTTATGCAGAATGCAGCATGTTCACGGTACCTCTAGCGTCGTAAACATCCACAGTCTACGGTAACTGTCTATTAAGTGGGCCGTCAGCTAGTCTACTCTTTCACAAAAATAAAAAAAAACTTGAGAGGTGTCAAGGGATACCCGGATGGAACGAAGTTCCTTTCGATTAATTAGTGAAGGAATTGTAATAAATTTTTTTTTTTTTATAATAAACGGAATATAATGAAGATAATGTATAGAAATTAATAATTAAGAACAAAAAGATAATTTTCCAAGCTAGATATCTATTATAATTACAAACATTTCTTTGATTGACGTAATTTTTTGAAGATAATTCCCCAAATTTAATGAAGACTCGTATAATTAGTCATTTCAACAAAAAATCCAGACCAGAACAAACTATTTACATCAATAAAAACCTCCATGAATATATAAACGACGACACTTAATAACTTATAAGTATGAATTTATTGTTCTATCACTTGGGCCATACGACAAATTAAAAAAGAACGCGAATTCTCTTCAACGATAGATTACAGATTAGTTGGGGATGCGGCCAATTCAACGCGGCTCACCTTCCGCAAACTGACGCGTTTTTGTGCAATATCGACTTACCCCGTTTAATACCAATAGGGTAAGACAGTATTTAAATAATTAATTATTTTATAAATATTATTTTATAATATAATATATAGTAACAAACTATACTGTGCAAATCTCAATTAATCGTCATAAGGCCAGACTAATGATGAATGATCCTAGAGAGAGCCTCTATAGAAAAGTTAAAACTAACTTTTAAAACTAACTGATGTAAATGAATATTGAACGAATACTGACGTTAATGGGGTCACGGGTTATACCTGTCGTGAGTCTGAGTGTTCACGCATAATATGTATCTCTTTACAAAAGAAAAATATATAAATATTAGTTGACCCGGCAAGCGTTGTTCTGTCATATGAATTTAAAAAATGTAGCCTATGTCCTTCTCAATCTTTTTTTTTTTAATTGGGATAGGCCGCCCCTGTTCATATTCTGACTCCAACCCTGCATATTAAAAGTTGAACGTTAAACTTACTTCGATTACGCCATAATTAATTTGTGTATATAAAAAAAACAGTACACAATATACAAAATGGTTCCCTACTAATAATCACTGTTGCATCAAAATTATGCATTCATATTATGGATTCATCGCCCCTGGTCGAATTAGGGTACATATCATTTAAATATTAATATTACATTGTTTTTGTGTTTTAGACGTTTAAGCGCTTTATGTACGAGATAATATGTACAGCTTAACTGATTATAATTGGTTTACTGTCATTAATATAATATTTTATCCGTGCAGGGGCGGAGAAAGAATACTAACCTCTGCGGCCGGGATCAGCCTGTCGTAAAAGACGACAAAACAACCCACCCTAGATACGTGGTAGGGCCTCAAGCCCGCCTGGATGGCGTCCACCTTTGGTCTTAAGTATGCCGCCATAATAACCTTGCGTTGTGTTCCGACATTAGTGACCCAACTTCCTATACCCTTATGGGACAGCAGCGTGTTCGCGATGTCACTGGCGTTGCAAACACCCATAGGTGATGGTAGCTGCTAAATTCTAAGCGGGCTGTCAGCCTGTCTGCTGTTCTACAGCCATAAAAAATATTTTTGCTTACAAATCGCTGATGATAAATTCTCAAAAGAGCTACCTTCAGAAAATTTATCTTCAGCGATTTGTAAGCCACGATCTTCTGGTCCTAACTTTTGCCAGATTAAAGAATACATAAAGCTAGAGCTTGACTTAGTTTACCTAGGCCCTATTGCCAACAAGAATTTTTTTAAAGAATAGTCAAGGCTTGGATGAATATTTTCTCTCGTATTATCGGAAATTATTCGCCTTTTACTTTTATTTCGGAGAACAGTGTTTGGTGAGATGTCGTGATACCTTGTAGTGGACGAAAAAATTTGTATCAATAGATTCAATCCCTCCTCGTTTGGCCTTAGGCTTCTGATCACTAAGGAACCAGCTACATACTTATTACAATTTTAAACCCAAATTAAAAAATAGAGAAGTAAGGATTATAAAAAAATTATGATTAAATAAACCATTAAATCAGCAACCAAACTTTTGAAGTCGAATTTGTATTTTATTCTTATTATTTATATTATAAACTATGTTAAAATTAACATCGCTACACAGCATTAGCTCTATTAGCCTTTAATATTCTAAATTTTTTTGCAATACCAT
Source organism: Malacosoma neustria (assembly GCA_963693495.1). Classification (NCBI taxonomy): domain Eukaryota; kingdom Metazoa; phylum Arthropoda; class Insecta; order Lepidoptera; family Lasiocampidae; genus Malacosoma; species Malacosoma neustria. The sequence continues at coordinate 6,895,445 of OY856391.1, read as the reverse complement.
CCAATTTACATATTTTCTGAAAGAAAACAATAACAAAAAATATCCAAAATATATTCTACAATATATTTAAACTTTTAAACATAATATCACTAATACTAATATATTAATTCGAACTTACATTATAAAATACAAAATAACTTCGGTTCCAAGCACTAAACAGTTAAAAAACCATTGTGTTTATAGTATCTATGTAAAAAACGCATTCACTTTAGTGCCATCTGCATATTGGAAAAGTTGAAAAGGCATTTTGAAATGTGACGGCAGACGTGCGCATTTTCTCGTTCTAAAATATAGAAAATACAGAAGACTTCACGCACATACAAAGTTGGTCTAGTGTGCGTCTTCAATGTATTTTTAATGACCCTATAAAATGAAATAAATAATACTTGTAACAAATTATTTACTCTCTTAAATATGTAATAATAATGAAGATCAGGAAAGTAAGTGGCACAGATAACAACGCTTCTCAGAAGTTCACCTTCTGTGACAATAGTCAATATACCTTGGAATTCGAAGTTGTGTATATAACCGCGATGAAGCTCTTGTAAATGATTACTATTTTGTTGATGTAATGATATAGCAAAAAATCAATAAAAGTAAACATTGAGCTACTAATAGAACTACATATACTTAGCTTGGCAACTGCCAATATTAGATTATTTAGTTTTTATTGAATTAAAAACTTCATTAGGGGCGTTGTGCACTTTTTTGTGATGGGTAAAAAATGTTAAACTCGCGTCAGGTCACGTATTCTGATCGAAAATTCATAAGATTCGTAAAACGGAGTTTTGCTCCAGTAATACCAACCTTATTAATAATGACTTAAGGTTTATTTTATAATATAACTTAAATGATTGCATTGTATTACTTATGTATATATACATATCTATTCGAATGCGACTTTATTACAATGAAATACAGTTGATATTTTTTTAAGTGAAGACTTCTTTAGGCGTGTTGAGCACTTTTTGGGTGAACAATTTTTGGTTTGTAAAGAAGTGTTAATGACCAATTTAAACTTTAATCCTTGATCGTAAATATTTTTTTATAAACCGAAAATAATAATCTAATTGCTCGACGATACAATTCACAAGTTATTTAGTTTTCACTTCTATCGGCAGTCCCCAAAGACTGCCCCGCATGTTTTATTTTTTATCTAAATGTGTTAACAACTTCTGGTAGTAGTCGCTTCTAAAGACATTTAATTCTCTATTAATAAAGATTTTTTACCTATTCCTAGTTGTTTTATAGTCCAACGTTCGACATAACCATCATAGTGACTACAATCTTCATTCTATCAGTTTTTACATCAAAACTTGATTTAATTTAAAATTTAGATTATATAGGTTTATAATTTTACGTTATTTGGTGTTAAAGTTGAAAAGAATAATTTAAAATCATTGAAATTTAGGTTCACTTAAGGTCAATGGGCAAATACGCTCGCTTATTTGCGTTGTTATCCTCCGATGACTGTTCATAAAAAATAAAATAGCCCCCCAAACCAGAAAAGATAAACTACTGTCCGTATTGTATATAAACAATTAAAATAGTAATTAAATTTTTAAACTTGTGACGAAAGTAACATATCCATAAAAATTCAAAATATACTTATTACCTTATACCTTTACGATTAAAATTAACAAAATACCTTCATTCATCACAAAGTTTCCGAACCTCCAGTCCTTGCCATCTTAATGTATAGCTTAATTATAATTTTAAACTTAATCTTATATTATACATAAACTTTAAAGTTGATCTAGTTTACCTTTCAACATCTTACATACTTTAATAAAAATAAATCGAATAGTAACCGATACTAAAACAACACAACAATGCATCATATTCTCCCCTTACACACACGCGTGCTTACTATCTCTTTTATACAACATATTTTGTGTAATACATCTGTCTCGGTTTACGTGGGGCGGGATCTGGGCTGCGATTGGTAGAGGGGAGATGCGTCTACCGTCGGCTTCCACCCGTCGGCGTTTTCCCGACGCTACGCGTGAAATATCGGGAATTTTCACCGTCGCCGTGTTACAGCCTGTTTTGTTCTAAATAACTCGTATTTATCTAAATAATGCCTTAAAAGTGTAAAAAACTTGATTCGCAGTGTTTAAAAGGTTTTAGGAAAAGTTGAAAATGTTTTCAATGTCGCTTTATATATAATAAAACACCTTTAAATAGTGCATGCAATTTATACATATGCAATTTATGCAAGTTATACTAGTTTACGACGTTCTGGCGTAAGATTGAAAACCTTTTTTAGTGTTTGAGGATCGAAAAGTTTCTGTAAAAACAAATTTAACGAAATCCATTCCATCTCTTTTCTTGGTCTCTACACACACAAGATAATACACAAGAAAAGTCTTATGGGACACCAACACGTATTTTTGCGTTATGGCTGTCCGCAATAACAGACCACAACCACCTGAGCTTTGGTGTAACAGAGCCTAATGTTAATGTGAATCCATTACGATTATTTTTATGTGCCGATAATCATTTATTAAATATTTACAGCACAAAAGCTGGTCATAAAATATGACTAATATTTCTAATTTCACAGGAAAAAACTTTGGTACATACATCTGGAAAATAACAACTATATAGGTATTTAAACAAATAGGAATTCCAATTTTACTAAAAATAACTTTTAATAATTAGAAATGTATTACATACAGTAACATAATACTCCTCTTTGTTATATTATCGTATAAGAAATTTAAACTACCCTCCAGTGCAATAATTATAAATTATATTTGGTTAAATAGGGTTGCACTGTAATGAAAATTTGAAGAAAATCTATCATCAAATCCATACATTTGCACATCAGTAAATACTTACTACATTATTACAAACAAACCTTAATTGATATATACAGATACAGGTAAGTATATATAGATAAACTGGTATTTGTTGCCCTATCATTTACCAAAATACTTACAGTTCACTGGCGTTTCATGGAGCGTACTGCACACGACACACACCCAATTATAACGTTACACGGCTCGCCGAGTATGCGCGTGCGCAGCGAGACGTGGCAAAGTCATAGGTTTCAGCCATTATTCGCGGTTACCATACGTTTTTTTCTAAATTTGTATAATAAACTCTAGAATTCCTTACTACTTGTCTAGAACATGGTTTCCCGGCCAGAAATATTAATTAGGCCTCCCATATCAATCTGTGCACGGGTGGAATTCGAATACTGACCCCTGCTACGGGGGCAGCCGGTCGTAAAAGACGACTAAATAAGCCTAGCTAGATGATAAGGCCCCAAGAACATCTGAATGGCAACAGCTCTTGGTCTCTAAATTTACCGCCATAATACCTTGAGTAATCTTCCGGCATTAGTGACCCAAGCTCCAGTTCCTCACCACAGACAGCAACAGCTTTCTGATAAGTGGACCGTCAGCCTGTCTGTTGTATCATGGTATTAAAAAAAAGAAACTTTAAAAACCTAAAACGTAAAAAAGCAAAATAGATTTCTACTTTTGTTAGTAACCAGAAAGCAAAGGGCACCGTTCAATTATCTTTGAAATAGCTTATAAAATGAAGAATTTTCAAATGTTTAATTATTATAGATAGTTTCAGATAGTCCATAAAATTGAAAGCGATTGCGTCACCTATGGAGGCCGTGACGCCTGATCCTTCTGACACGAGTGGCTTAGAACATTTATTTACATTTGTATGTTGAACTTTGAGTTTCTTCTATTTACCTATCATACGAGTAGACCATCACCAGATAACGCTAAGGAATTTTCTCCTGTACTCTTTCAGAGTGTTATTTGTTCTAGCTAATATCCCTTATGATATTCTATTGTCGTTTATTCATTATAATAATTATAACAGCTTACGTTGTACTATAGTAATAACTGTTGGACTTGGCTCTCCCTCTACAGGAAACAGTATAGCCACTGTGCTTGTCCACCAGCTTGGCGGATTACACATGTCGGTGATTTTGTAGTTTTCATCGGCAAGCTAGTCTTCGAATGTGATTTTAGGAACTATACAATAACTGCCTCAGACATATTTTATACGAATATGAAATGTAAAATTCCATTCGTAACTTATGCTAGGAAAAAAAAGTTTACTACCGTCATATTAAATACCCTTGCATCAACACAAAATATCTATACAGGAAAACAAAAATCACACCTCGCTAAGAGCATTACTGGAAACGTTTATAATCGGCTAAATATCGAATTGTTTCATCCATTGTTTGGAGGCTTTAAGCCTACGGTACCCTCGAGAATTGGTTTCGAGAGTTTAAGCCTACCGCCTTCGGAAAAACTAATATACCGCGAAGAAAATTCAACCTTATGAAATATATGTTTAAGTTTAAAATTACTTGTGAAATCTAAAATAATTCCTGAAAAGTGAAAGCTTGCTACAGAAGGTATTTTAGGTTTAAACTCCTACAGAAAGAGGTGAAAGTTTAGGGGATAGTAATTGTTTCCTGATTTGTATTTTAATGTATTTATTTAAAGTCTATTTTAGCTTGTCTTTAGCTTGGATTGTAGTGGAGTGTTGAGAAGATTGTGCAGTAACGAGTCTACACACAGAATGTAATTGTATCGGGGATCAAAATCGACCCGCGTCTTTATAGAGAGGTGCAGTGGTCGATAATTTTTTATAGTAACACGTGTGTATTATTTACTGTCTTCGAAATTACTGAACTATGGATCTTCCTGTTGAAAATCATTACCGCTTGTGCATGATACACTATTGTGTCGGCCAAAGATGGACAGTCAAAAGATATCTCATTACTTTTCAGCGTAAAGGATATTTTATAACATAATCTAATAATTATTATTATTTTCTTATCTGACTCGTTCCTAGAATAATTATGATATTTGTTTATGGTTATTATATTAAAATTACATTTAATTATATTAGAATTTATAAATGAAATTTTTAAAGCACAATGAATATTTTCGATGAAAATGAATTGAAAATGAATCGATTTTGTATCTCCATTTTACTCTTAAATATCTGTAACAAAAAATGTCAATTCACACTCAATGAACTAACAATATCGGTAGTATTTCTTTTTTACTTTTAATGCTGAGCCGGGAACACAACTTTTACACTTGTCTTTTGCCTTCCCGTGACACTTTATCATATTCTTGTTTATGCTGTATTCTTGAGTTATGATGTTTTCTATGGCGATGGCCGCCTGAACCCCCAACATAAAAATCAAAGATAAGATTAATATTGCATTTGATATCTTCCCTTTATTGTGCAAAAGATAACAAATAGTATATTAGATAAACAAAGATTATATAATATTAAAAAAAACTAAAAGATACGCATTTATAATTATTAATCAAACTAAAAAGTAAAAAATTATTCTTAACACAAAAATAAAATTGCTGACGATAAAATTAATGTCACTGTTCTAGAAAGCGTGGGGATTTTTTAATGCTGTAGGACAGCAGACAGGCTGACGGCCCGCTTAGAATTTAGCAGTTACTGTCGCCTATGGGTGTTTGCAACGCCAGTGGCATCGCGAACACGCTGCTGTCCCATAAGGGTACAGGAACTTGGGTCACTAATACCGGAACACAACACAAGGTTATTATGGCGGCATAGTTAGACCAAAGGTGGTCGCCATCCAGATGGGCTTGAGGCCCTACCACGTAGCTAGGGTGGGTTGTTTTGTTAGTATTCTTTCTCCGCCCCTGCACGCATAATAAACGCAGGGGTGCTCGATATCAAGCGTTATATTTTTTTTTCTAGTTTCATTCCTAAATGCAGAGTTTAAAAATATCATACAAACTCCGCCATTTATTCTTACGTCAAGAATTATTTTTAACTGTTTAGTTTGATTAACTATAAAATATAATTTATTTGTTGTCAATCCCCAATAGGTAAATATTTTTATTAATTTTAAGCCCGCTTTCCAACTGGTTTTTTTATATTTAACATCATCTTTCGGCAGTTTTATTAATTAAGCGTCAGATGGCGTTTTAGCAGAAGTAAAAAAAAGCGTTAATCCTGATGATCCTGATAAAGACTTTGGGACAAAATTATTAATTTTTTGTCATTTGTACATCAAGTCTTGACCAGTGTGCAAAATTTTTTATGTTTTGATCCTAGTAAAGACAATGATACAAATTATTGTATTGTCATAGGTCGTTGCTATATGTACAAAGTTTCAAATTAATCCGTCATTTTGAATGGGGTGAAAATCACGTTTAAAAATTCCATTACGTAGATACATACCAAGCTAACAAAAGCGTGGTAAAAATTAGAAAATAGTGCATTTATATGTTGGGAGCTAATTTTCGCCCGGTGGTGTAGGCCATCTTAAATTTTGGTCCCAAATTTAAGGTAATTTGGTAACAAAACTCATATTTCAATTCAATCAATCAACAGCCTTACATCTCCCACTGCTAGACATAGGCCTCCCCAAGATCACGCCATGACAACCGATCCTCCGCTTATCTGAAACAAACACTACCGTCTACCTTTTTAATGTCATCGGTTCGCCGATCTGGAGGGGGTCCTACACTACGTTTGCGAAGACGCGGTCTCCACTCTAGGACTAGCTTACTCCAACGGCTGTCGGTCGTTCGACATACGTGTCCAGCCCATCGCCACTTCCACAAGCATATTTTGCGAGCTATGTCCGTTACCTTAGTCTTTTCTCGTATCTTCTCATTAAGGATTTTATCCTTAAGGGTGATATCGAGCATAGCTCATTGCGTGGTTCTAAATTTGTGTATTAGGCCAGCGGTTACTGTCCACATATCGGTATCATACGTTATTACGGGCAGGACGTATTGTTCGAAGACGACGAAAGCACCCGACGAAGCCTACTGCACACCGCTCAACTCAATTGAATCCTCAATTTAGCTTCCCTCTTGAAGTTTCACCTACCAACTTGAATTGTTTGTCCAAGATAGACATAATCGTATAACCTCTACCGGCCCCGGCATGACATGAAATTTTATTCTTATCTTCACCAACTGCCTTTCAAGTGTTAGTATAGAATTTCCTGCAATAGAAAGAAAATATAACGCAAAACATAAGAAGTCTTAGATATTTTTTCTGCATTTATACTCAGTAATCATTCAAACATGTATTGTGTCTGGCATCTTAAATACTTTATTATATTTTAAATTCTACAGAGATTATAGACCCCTATTTTAAAAAGAAATTTTGCCTTGACCAAGTTCCAGCTAAAAGTCCATGTTTCATAATTATCTATTAAATCAACCTATATAATAAAGGTCAAGATCGTCCGCCAATATCCTTCCAGTATTATCTTCATCGATACGAGTATATCGTGCCCAGTCGAGCGTATGTCCCGTCCCTATTTTTGCGCAAGGGTCCGACCCGCGGTACGTCAGGACCGAAGGGCTATTTATTGTTGTGTATCATTTTATTTTTATTTGTGTGCCCTGGCCTTATAATTGTTGCTTAATGATCGGCATTTTTAGGACACTTTTATTGGAAAGGAGATAAACATGGATATTGGAGTTCAATATAATTGCTTCGTCTGCGTGGGTGAACTTTTTGTTTATTTTAGGACGCAAACCAGAGGTCATGACTTCGATTGCCAACATAGAATTTTAGGTAGATTTTTTTAAATAATATGTATCATCATCATCATCCGCCTGGGGTCCGTTTTCCGATTTTTTTTCTCCACTTCGCATGATCTTCGACATCCCTAATAGTGAGCCCATTGGCATGCATATCACCCCTTACGACGTTAGCCAGCACTTTTTGGATCCCGCCCCCTACCAAGGTCGGGTTAAGTAGTCAGCTAACGTAAAACGTGGCCATACCAGCGAAGGCAACAATCAGTAATTTATGCGCTATAGATTATATAAACATTACTTACACATACGGCGAAGGACACCTGCGTCTTAGACAAGCTTTTCGTACTGTCCGTTACTACGAGGTTGGCTGCCCCAGCAGTGGTTTGTATTATTACTTTAATGACAATTATTTCCATTCTAAATTGAAATATTTACTTACATCAGCTATAGGGTTATGTTTCACAAGCATTACTAGCATTATATCACTGATATGCTAGTAATCTCGTCGATTCTTTAAAGTAAGTACAAAGACGTGTGAAAGGGACTCCTTTCAAAGGGAGTAGGTTCAAGTCAATCATCCACATGACAAGTATCAGGAATTAGAAGCATGGCGACTAAACCACTGATGCTTATGGAAAACACAATTATATAAGATGTATTAACAGTCTTGTTAATAGATAAGGACTGGTCATAATAGATCAAGTAAGATTTAGAGTACCCAGGCGACAGACATCGAAAAGAAAATCCAAACGTGACCTTGTTTTGAAGCCTGTCAGCTAGCAGAAGTTGTAGTAATCCATTTAACGCCCTTTACGTTTCCATAGGAAAATGCATGATGACTGGCTCCTTATATTATACAATTGTAATAAATGAATAAATAAATGATAAAATACGTGGTTTATTTACTTAAAAAGTAAATACAAAATAAGTAATTTCGAATCTTCTAGCGCCATCTATTATCTAATAGATCAAAATTCATCCCCGAAGGGTGAAAGGTCAAGGTTTAGCCAGTTCAAAGGGCACCGCGAACATTTTTGCTACCCTTTAAAAGGTGGTGCTATAATTATACTCGAATTGGTTCAATACTAACGCACCTAAGACTTGCAGTTTAAAGCCTGATCCACTTTTCGGTTCAGTCATGGAGTGCCTCAAGGGGAAAACGTGTGTATTTTCTACACATCAGTTCCAGGTTGCAAAATAAATATGGCTGCAAAAAATAATAACCACATCGATGTTAATGAACTGTTTTGAATTCGTAGATAACCTCCGTGGCACAGCGGCATTCGAACGTCGGAACGACTGTGGAGCGATGTGTTCGATTCCCGTTCCGAGTCTGTTTTCGTATATATATTAACTAGCTGACCCGGCAAACGTTGTTCTGCCATATCCATACTAATATTATAAATGCGAAAGTAATTCTGTCTGTCTGTCTGTCTGTTCCTCTTTCACGCCTAAACGGCTGAACGGATTTTGATGAAATTTGGTATGGTGATAGATGATAACCTACAAATGGTCATAGGCTATAAATAATCACGCCATCGTTCTTAGGGGGTAGGCAGTAGGCAGATAACTAAATGAGTTAGTGATTTTTTGTGCTTATCCGGTATCTATGAGAATCGGCCAACATCTATTTTTCATCCCCCTAAATGTTAGGGGTGACCCACCCCCAAAAAATTTTTTTTAATTTTTTGACATTTTATTATTTATTATATGGCAGAACAACGTTTGCCGGGTCAGCTAGTAAATAATAAAATGTCAAAAAATTAAAAAAAATTTTTTGGGGGTGGGTCACCCCTAACATTTAGGGGGATGAAAAATAGATGTTGGCCGATTCTCATAGATACCGGATAAGCACAAAAAATCACTAACTCAATTTAGTTATCTGCCTACTGCCTACCCCCTAAGAACGATGGCGTGATTATTTATAGCCTATGACCATTTCTAGGTTATCATCTATCACCATACCAAATTTCATCAAAATCCGTTCAGCCGTTTAGGCGTGAAAGAGGAACAGACAGACAGACAGACAGACAGAGTTACTTTCGCATTTATAATATTAGTATGGATTTTTTAGTAAGACTTACAGGCTAATAAAAATTACATTATGTATATATAATCTAACATTCTTAAAAACTATTGCTGATTATTAGTCTTAACAGATAGTTATTTACCACTACCTACTCATAAATACAGAAAAAAATCATTTTCAATCTTCAAAAGCATCGAAAAAGTATTTACCCATCATTGCTTTGAATCTGTTAACTTTCGGTATCGAGTAGAGCATCTAATTGATTAAATTTGTTTGCACTACGAATATAAAAGCTATTTTGTCTGTAATTAATTGGTTTGGTACAAAGGTCACACTTAGCAGTTGTCGTTTTCTAAAATGTATGTACTGTGTACGGGATCCTGTATTAGCTAAAAGTTTAGGTCGGTCGTACGATTTATTTGTCGCAGTAATATTTACAATTAACACTGAAAATTGTCGAAGTAGCACGCAATATCTCTTTCTGCAGAAAATGTTTTTAGAGCGGCATAAAATAAACGCGTCGGTGTCTTTATAGTAGCGGCAAACCGTTTTTTGGCGATTATAGTTGGGTATTAAGCGTTTGCGCAACAAAAGTGGTCTATTTCATAATCTGCCACCATTCTTTGATGGAACAATTGAATGTTTGGTTTGTAAAAATGGTTTTATAAAGGATATTTATGGTTGTGTACAAAATATTAGGTATATATCTTTTTGCAAGACAGTTTAACTAAGGTGAAATTTATTTACTCTCCTTTCGTTTTTTTGGCGATTACTGCACGAACTGACCTTTTAAGTAACAAGTACTCGTATGAATACATGCTGAGAGATTTGCGACATCCGCGGCGCAACGGATTTTGCACGTCAGAACGCTTGTGGAAGCAAAGTTTAGTTCTCGCCGCGAATCTGGGTGTTTATAAATTTGAAGTCGTATATCAGCTGTAAAGTTATACCCATAACAAAAGCGCTTCGCAACATGATTTGAACTAGATGACGCTGTGTAAATTGTGAACTGTGTGTGTTGTATCCGAGTATTTGTTAATCTGTTAATATTTAATAATTATTATAATATTCATATTATTATAATCTAGTATACCAATAAAAAAATTATGGTTGTAGGACAGCAGACAGGCTGACGGCCCACTTAGAATTTAGCAGTCACCGTCGCTTATGGGTGTTTGCAACGCCAGTGGCATCGCGAGCACGCTGCTGCCCTATGAGGGTATAGGAACTTAGGTCACTAATATCGAAACACAAGATTATTATGGCGGCATACTTAAGATGAATGAAGATGTAGTGACAAAAATTGAGAAAGGTATGCTGAGATGGTTTGGCCATGTTGAGAGAATGAATGAAGAACGATTGACGAAAAAAGTGTATAAGGCGAGTGTGAATGGAATTGTTGGAAGGGGTAGACCTAGGCGGACGTTTCGAGACCAGATCAGGGACGTCTTGAAAAAAGGCCAGGTCAAGAGTACCCTAAACCGAAGGGCATGTATGAAGGGAATAATGAAAGTGGACGAAGCGAAACAAGTATGTAAGGATCGTGGAAAGAAGTGGCCTCTGCCTACCCCTACGGGAAAGAGGCATGATTATATGTATGTATGTATACTTAAGATCAAAGGTGACCGCCATCCAGACGGGCTTGGGGCCCTACCACGTAGATAAAGATACTGGAACAATTCACCTAGCGCCATCTAGTCCCAAAGTAAGTAGCATAGCCCTTGTATTATGGGTGCTAGACAACTAATGTACCACATATATACCTTTTTTGTTAATAAATAAAAAATACATGAACACCCAGTTACGGGTGGCAATCAAACCCATTACCTTCGCAAGCGTACCGACGCGTCGGTCGTCGTCGGCACGTTGCCACGTGCTTTATCCGTGACGTCACGGAGGTCGTCAAATACATACTGCGATCTTTGAATTAACACAATAATTTCGAGCATCCCAAATCTCTCCGAAAGAGAAAAGTAAAAGATAATACACCATAACATGCTATGGTTTTACTCCATAAGTATCTGATACAGTTTCATCTTTTTTTTTAATTGAGAATCCTTTGCCCGTATATTTGAGCCATCATCCGTGAATTCCAATATTGCAGCACAACAACAGTAATTTTTAAAAATACACCACTGTATATAACAGAATATCAGTTCCTGATAATCTTCATAATCCCACCCCGTCACCTGAGGTAGCACCCACGGGGGAGGGGTAGCCAAAGAAATCCTATTTTCATAGTTCACTTAACCAACCGCCGTAATTTTGTTAATACGCATCAATGCATTGGGCTTCTGGTGTATTCTAGAATACTTAATTTTGATACTTTACTTATTCAAACTTTACCCACTCGGATACCGACCGACTAAAATATTCTTCGCCAGCTTATCGTAGAACACTACTGGAGGTAGGCTTTTCCAAATTTGCGCTACACATAACGGTGCCTTTTCCATCCACCCAAATCGGAAAACTTGCGCAGGCCACCAGCTCTACCACCATAAAATTTAACAACTGCGTATTTCTTACAAATCGATTATTTATTTGTTAATCATTTTTGTTCCCTGCTCCTATTTTTACTAATATTATAATTAAATTCCACATTAAAAACATTATACATAAATATAGTGTTTTGATATACAATCAAAAATTACACACATACGGGCTAATAATATCACAGTCGGTTCATAAAAGCTAAGATAGATAACCAGTCTGATACAATCATATTATACTATGTATTGTGAATATAATACATTTACTTATGTTAATATTATGAACAATGATAATATTATTCTTAAACCAATTTTATTTAAATATGTCTTACAAATACTAGACAACTATTATATAATAATAATAAAGCTTTTATTTCTTCCTTACAAATTTATATACACTAACAATAAACCATTTTTCTTACATTGTTTTTAAGGTCTCGTTACGGGTAAAAACCTCATCCAACTTGTTCCAGGTCCTTCTATTCTTGACTTTGGTCATCCAGTTGGAGCTGTTGTATTACTAGCGTATGATGTTAACACAATATATTACAATGTACACGACTGAAAACTAAAAACTGACTGACCGCCGAGCATTCGGCGATCGGGTGTCGGGCCACGGGAAGTCCCTCGCAAGTTACGTAGGAACTGGATACGTGACTTTAGTCACGTACGCGCTTTCTACACTAGTAAATAAATACATATTATACATGAACCCCAACCCAAATTCAGGATGGGAATCGAACCTCCACAGGCATCCTATTAAGGCTAAAATAAGTACGAACAGTACACAATTCAAAATTTTGTAAAGAGATTGTTGATCAAAACCTTTTAATCGCTGTACAATCTTAGATGTTTACAAAGTTATTCCATATTTTCAATTTAAACAGAAGGCGTGGGGTGTGGGAAGGCGGTTTGTTTCCTTTTCTGTCCGCAACTTTGTTCGGCCTATTTCTAATAAATTTATTACTTCGAGTCTAGTTTGGAATTGGTCCAAAATTCACGACTTAACATGGCTCTGAAGTAGACATTACAGTTTTTCTTATCCGTAGTTCTAATGACACTTCTTCGGTGAATGCTTCTTTTTTTTAGCAATTTTTGGTATTGTAATCAATTTTATACCTTATACACTACACAATTTTAATTCTAACTAGTTCTATCTTGCAGTCTATTTAATAATTATAAGAATAAATATTAATTTGATAGTAATTAAAAGAGACAATTGCCTCAAAGGACTCCGGGCATCGAAACGTAAGTTCGGATTGTAACTAGGCCTCAACGCTAAGATAAAAACGATGACGATGATGGGGTCAAAATTGTCACTGTCAGCGCCTTAGTACCGTAGCGCTGTTACACTATCAAGTAACAGACTATTACCTAGACACTTTCATTATTGTTTATCTATCTCCGTACTCTGCGGTCGGAGGCGTATTGTAAATGGCGACAAAACAACTTAGCTAGGCCGGTCTTCAAACCCGTCTGGCAAACACCCTTATCTAAGCATACCGCCATTATATTGTGTTCCGGCATAAGTGAACCAAGAACCAAGTTCCAGTTCTCCTAGGACGGCAGCGGGTTAGCGGTACCCCTGGCTAATAATAATAGGCGACGATAGCTGCTGACCATAAGTGGAACGTGAGCCTGTCTGCTGTTTCTCACGAGATACATATATCCTTTTCTTGTATCCAGAAAAGCAATTTAACAAAAATAATAAATATTTTGTGACAATTCACAAAGCTCCATCTAGTTCCAAAGTTGCATAGTAATTGTGTTATGGGTAATATACATATTTTACTATACATACCCAGAAGCGAGACGGGAATCGAATTCGTAACCTCCGCAAGCGTATCGAATTGTGTTAGCCGTTAAACCATGGAGGTCGTCAAAAATACATGTTGCAATAATAACTTTACCTACCTACAGCTAAACAAATGTTCCACACCATAACCATTGCTAGTCTGATTGTCTGTAAATAATTGTTTTGATAACATAATTCAGGTGTTCGTTGCAAGCTGTCATCTCTCATCATAATTCGTATGCCCTTATAGCCTAATCAAGCGAATTAATAATCGATACACAATAGATATATCTCTAATAAATATAAATACAAAATTATACTGTGATAATTCATACAGTGCCATCTATGCAGTTTCAAAGCAAGCAGAACGCTTGTTTTATATATACCAGACAATTCATTCATAAATATCTAGACTAGAGAATTGAATACCTGACTCCTGCATTCCAACATACGTATGCCCTTCTACCACGGAGGTCATCTGGTCGTGCATGTGTTACACTTGTATGCATACACCCATATGTGGAGGTAACCATCTGCTAACGAATGGACTGTATGTCTGGCAGCTGAACTCGAGGTATGAAAAAATTTTCCCGTTATTATTTATTGCTAAGCAACAACAGACAAGCTGACGGCCCACTTTATACTAAACAGTTACCGTCGCCTATAAATATTTGCGACGCCAGGAGCACCGCGTATACGCAGCTGTCCGCATATAGGTACAGGAACCTGGCTCACAAATGCCAGTACACAACGCAAGGTTATTATAGAGGCATACTTATATACCAAGAGTCGTTGCCATCGAGACGTGCTTGAGCCCTACTACCTAGGTGGTTTTTACAACAAGCCGACCCCAGCCGCAGAGGTTAGTATTCTTACTCCACCCCTGCACGGAAAAAAAGACCAATCAAACATGGCATCCCAGGGATGCGACTGATGATATGATATTAGTTGCCTACACACATCAATAATAAATCTATTGTAATTAATTATCGATGTGGGAATACAGAAAATATTGATACCTAGTAGTGAGAATGTTAGATTTCTAAGTGAGTATCTAAATAAGCTTTAAGTAAGTCTTAAACAGCTGTCTTAAGTTTTTATACTGCAGGTTATTTTACTTCAAAGAAAAAAATAAAGCGAACAAAGACATGCCTGGTGATCAGTAGTTTAATAGGATGAAAAGAAATTAGAATGACAATGATGACATCCATCTGATTTCCGTTTCGGAAATTTGCAGATGACGCCCGAAACAGCAGAAATGCAATGCGAAATTGTTTTTAATTACATTAAATTAACTGTAAACAAGCCCGAACTGATGATACTTCCAAGAAGGCGGGAGCAATGCTCCCAGCACACCGACACGCTGCGCGCCCGCGCGGAAACTGTCACATTTTGACGTTTCACTTGACGTGACGTTCCATATTCAAACAGCCCGCCTTTATTATTTTTCTTTATCTCATTCTTAATCTACCGGCCAGTATTTTCGAATTTAATTTTTAGAGTCCAAGCAAAAAGGTTGGTAGTTAGACGGACGGAGTTATCGAATGTGATTTTTAATTCTCGGTTATCAGGATAACCTGTTGTGGGGTTCGTTTCGTCTCGTATATCGGACGCGATGAATGCATAATTAAGTGGAAGCATTTATACTTATAATTGTATGTGTAATCCGAGAAACTTCGTGTTACGTCATGATTTAATTTGATAATTGATAAAACAGTAACATACTCTGTACTTAATCCCAGAAATCTGATGCACACGTATGGTATATTGTAGATACGTACCATATACGGCTTAGTTTTTATATAGAAACAATGGTGTTATAATTTCATGTCCTTTGGTTTTTTTTTTGGCTGATGTTTGTGATATCAGTATACTAGACCACTATAACGCATTTAAAGGAATATACGAGAGTATATAAAATTGTATAAAATGAAGAACTCTAAAGATTAGATATATCCCTTATAATATATGCCCATGCATGCATGCTGTGGTGGATATGTGGAGTAACGCGGAAAGACCACGTTAGGAACCCGTAAAAGCTGCCGCGAATACGCGGCAGCTTTTACGTCCGTAACATTGCGGATAAATTGCTGGAGTATCCCCTTCGCTGGTATGCCGTTATTTTATGCCAATCAGCGACTTAGGTGGGAAACAAATGTCTGGCCATGCAGCCTCCGCCAAGCCCCGGCAGGAGGGGTAGACCCAAAAAGTGCTGTCTTAACGTCGTAAAGGGTGATATGCGTGCCAACGGGCTCACTACCGGGGATGCTGAAGACCGTGTGAAGTGGAGTAGAAAAAGTCGGAAAGCGGACCCCGGGCACCGAAACGGAAGTTTGGGTTGCAACCGGGACACGGTGCTTAGATGATGATTGAAGCACCGAAGGTCCCATCGCACTACAGCCGCAATTATCTTGTTGAGGGCCTGCTTTTTAGACACTAGAGCCTCCGGCATTCCGCGCCGCTGTGCCATTAACCGCAGAGTCCCTTGGGTCTGTACGCCGCACTCTACAGAACTTCGCACCCTCTTCCCGCAGAATATTTATCACGGTTTGGAGTTTCTCCTTTATGCAGTCTGTGGTTTCCAGGACCTCGAAATTGCTTTCTAGAACCTGCTGAAAGTGATTGGATACAGATTGCTGTGGCCATTGGGCCTGGAGTCGATCAGACCGGAGTGTGGACTTCATTAGTTTGAGGTCTATATTCAGAGAGCCCTGTAGAAGTTTATGATCGCCACCAGTATTGAACCAATTGACCACTGAGACATCTCCGAATATATACCGTTTGACCGCCATACTGAAATTGATCTCATTTTTGGTCACAGTGTCGGGCTTCGCCATGTCCATTTCCTATGGGGTTTCTTCTTAAATAACGAGTTCATTCAATAAAGCCACTCTTTTTCGAGCAATTCGACCAGCATTTGCCCCCTGTGATTTCTATATCCATAATCATGTGGCCCGACTTTTGATTCGGTAGTTCCCTGTACTCCCACTTTAGCATTAAAGTCTTCCATGACAACGTTTAAGTGAACCTTTGATGTGTTATGTAAAGCTTAGATGACACACTCGAAATTTCTTCAACATTGTCACTGGCCGCTCTATTTATGAGAAACCCTATGCCGCCTTGGGAGGGCTGATCACCTTCGCGGTAGTACATAACATGGCCAGATTCCAGGGTTAGGGTATTCTCTCTCTGTCTTCAAACTTCACTTAACCCTAACACATGTTATGTTCTCCAGCTCGGCTTCCAACAGTGCCAGGTGTTCATCCAGCCGTAGACTTCGCCTATTATACGTCGCCAAGGTCAGTTGTTTTTAGTAGCCGATACCTGTAACATGGTGATTGTTAGCACCCCTCGCCCTGCCGCGAGCCTAACCGTAACCGTAATCAGGTACAGCAGGACGGCCGGGAACTTGGGGCCAATACTTATTGAGACAATTCATGGGGGGGGGGGAGGTTTTGCAGATAATCACCACGCTGAGCAAGTGTGGGTTGGCGATTGCAGTTGCGACTCTTCGCGCTGATAGTGCTGCTGCCCACTGTCAGCCTGTACATTTTTAGAGCCGCAGTTAATTAATTTGGATATACCGCCAAAACCACGGTCACCATTTCGTTCGCTGCTCGGCAGGTTGTACCACGTGCAGGAAAGGTTGACTATTAGGGCAAAAGTTGTTGGGTGCCCCTTACACCCCGCATATATTTTTAAAAAGTAATTATAATATTTATCTGCGATCTTATCTTTTCCATTGCCATACAGTAACACTAAAAAAATATTTGTAAAACCGACCTCTTTCTTTACTGCCCGTTGACGTTACCCGACATGTTTGAATTTCAAAGCTACAAATAAAAAATATATAATTTCTTTTTTATCAACGATACACGAGTACAGGGTCGGAATAAGTAGATACGTATTTAAATATATTCACTTCCATCATGTTATTTTTGTACTTTCATAATATATTGTCAACTTACTGAAATAATATGGCATATAATGAAATATATGTTATTCTTTAATAAATGCAACCCCTTAAATAATTATTACATGCGATCTTGAGAATAATTATTTTCCATTATTCAAGGCATTAATGGTATAGTTGTTATTAAAGTGCCATGGTATTACAAACCAGGGGTTTGGCAGATCTTGTCTTGATTATAATAAATGTTACACCAGTGTAGACATTTTTTGCTCTAACATTATAAATTATAAATTGAAAATATTCGAATTATGTAAATGACTAAAGTATTAAGTATTATGTTTAGATCTCTCAATTATTTTTTAATGTATTTTGTAATTTTAATTTTATGACATCACTATTATTCTATTGGATAATGCAGTTATGTGTATTACTTATAAGTGGAAAGTTTACTGATTTGTTAATTTTTATGTTTTCTTTATATTGTGATGTATTGTAATTGTTTGTTTCCCAAATAAATAAAATAAAATAAAAAAATAAAACTATACGGATCCTAGTATTCTTCTCCTTCCTGCTCTTATCCCAAACTATGTGGGGTCACTATTAGTAGTAATTTCCTCATTCATACCTTTTTTCACCATATCATCTTTTACGCGATCCATCCATCTTTTTTTGGTCTACCCCTCCTTTTGTATACATCAAATACGGATGTCAATATGATTTCTTATCTACTAAAGCTTCAATGTTTGACTAAGATATTTTATTTGGTCATGAATTGTGATGTAAAATATTAATTAACAGGTAATAAAGCCACAAATTTTCAAAAATAGCAGTTAGTAATCTTATATATTATATTTTCTAATAATGGCTTTTATCAATTGAATTAAAAAATCAATATTTGGATTTCTTTCATTCCTACTGTAACGCGGCTTAAAATAAGCAATGAGCTTTTTTTACAAATCACACGTCTTACCTCGTTCTGTAATATTATATACGAATTAAAATGACATCTGTTATTTTGACCTTTATAGTAATATAAATTTATTTCATTTCGGGCTTTTTTTTATAAAGGTTTAATAATTTAATATAATATAATTTAATTTTCTACTACTAATAACTTTTATATCAGTTTAATATTGAAACTCATTAACCAGCATGCTGTAATGACAATCTAGATTAAAACAGTAACAAATATAAGTGAACTATTTTTTATTGTTATTTGTTATGTTGTCTACTAAATGTGTAAGATATCCAAATCCTTCTTTGATCAATAAGCAACCTGATCCCTAAAATTCACTTGCTACTAAGTTTATTATTTGATACTTGGGGCGGATTATTGTTTTTTTATGTGTGCTCCTTTATAACGCCCGCGTCGGCATCGCTTTGCCGCGTTCTTAGATCCGATTTAATTTGTAGGTGTTGTTTGAGTTTGAAATGTATGCAACCATGGGTTGATCATGCAAGTGTGTGCTTCATAATTAGCAGGATTTCTGAGGGTGTTTTGTTCGTATTTTATTGTCCAGCTGCACCAATAAGCCGAAGTAGATTTGGGCTCCGAAGATGTAATTTATACCACAATAATAATTATAAACACTAAAAAAAAGGAAACTGATATGGAATCAACGAGCATCGTACCTACCGATAGTGGTGTCAGTGAACTGACTAATAGCGAAAAGCCTGGACAAAGACGTAGAGAGGTTTTCGCTGTATCAATATCAAATACATAATTTGGACATCCTGAACACACCTTACGTAATGAGGAGGTTCTTCTTCGAGGCCGGCAGCGTGTTTGTAATGCCTCTGGTGTTGCAAACGTCCATAGGCGACGGTGACCACCTGCTAGGGTGGGTCGTTTGCCTGTCTGCTGAACTCCAGCTATAAAAAAAGATAACCACTATATAATAAACACTTAATTTTTAATCACATATATATATATTAGAAATAAGGTCGATGAAATGGTATTTCTCTTCGTACTGGTGCAGAGTAAGTATACTTACTAAGCCCTGCAGCTGGGGTCGGCCTGTCGTAAAAGACGACAAAACAATCGACCCTACTTACGTGGTAGGGCCCCAAGCCCGTCTGGATGGCAACCACCCTTAGTCTTAAGTACGCCGCCATAATAACCTTGTGTTCCGGCATTAGTGACCCTGGTTCCTGTGCCTCTATGGGACATCAGCGTGTTCGCGGAGCCACTAGCTTCGCAAATATTAACAGACGACGCTAACTGTACGTGACAGTTCTGTTAAATGGATCGTCAGCGTGTCAGCAATAAAAAAAATTCAACACTTTTGTACGTATAACACCGATAGCATTGGCAACATTTTTGTTGTTGTTTTTTTTTAAGATATTACCTTGCATTTTTGCATTATTAAAAACCTGTATCGTGGGCCTTTGTCACTAACAATTTTCAGACAAGCACAGCAATACAGAACAGACTGTTTACAGATGGTACTCATATTATGTCCGATGTCCACTCACGTAGCCACTGACAGTGTGGCTTCTTTAGCTGTGAAGTCATGTTATCATAGTTTATTTACTTCTTCTTACAAGCGTCTATCATAGTAATATCTCATGCTTTTGCTTAAAGAAAATAAGATGGCTTAAAGCAAAGTTCTTAGCATCATCTATACTCCAAACACATTGCGTCCTTGCATGCATTTGTTTTATTTTACAATGTCCTTGTAAAGAGCTGTGGTGACCAAATTCTTTTACTAACTCAAATACTAAACTAAAACTCATAAGTAATATCTATTTATCTATATAAAAATATTTATTTTTCAACTTTGCTGACACAAAACAAAAATTCGTTAATTTTGTATCTTCAACAATTCCACAAAATTTGAAAATACAGCAAGACAAACATATGAAATATATTTTTTGTTGAAATATTTTCAAAATATTTCTCACTAATTGTAATTTAAACTATTTTTATCTTTAGATCTCCTTGCCTTCGCCTGGTGGTCTTCGGCGAGAGCTGACACTTTCCTTACGGGCTAAATTGTCAAAATGTCGGGCGATCACGATCGATATACCAACTTTTATAACACTAATAAATAAAATCATCAAAAATTCACCTCTACAACTTTGAAATAAAGTTTAGTTTCGAATAAATTTCTAATCAATTATACTGTTAATATTGGTTACAAGACAACAATATTTTCCGTTTACAAACTATTATCTAAGAATAATAGTCATTAATACATTAAAGTTAAGGTCGTTTATGAATTAGAAATAATTTTAGATGTAAATGTTATATTTAAAGATAACGACAAAAAGTTGGAAGATGGTAAGATAAGACGCAAGACGCCAAAAACGTCTCCTAAACTCGATAATTTTTTGAATATTTTTTACTTATTTAATTTGATTTTCAGGTACAAAGAAGGTATTGAAACTACCTTCTAGAATATACTGATTTTTGTTATCCATACTAATATTGAATATGAAAGTATCTTCTGTCTGTCTGTTACGTTTTCACGCCTAAACCGCTAAACCGTCAGTCAGGTCTTGACAAGAGTCCAAAATGTTGCATTTTTTTCCTTTTAAAAAATTCGTAGATGCAGGTCAAGTAATAATAATAAATAATAAATTGTTTATTGACATATATAAAAATCCATAACAATTAAATCATTGTTAATATAAAGCGTGTAAAATACAATTGTAATAAAAGTTATTATATGTTTTCGATTAGATTAAATATTTGAAGTAAAGACCCGTTTTTTTTTGTAACAAGACAATGCGTAGTCGAGCATATCGTGTCCCTGTGAGCAACGGGCTGTGCATTTGTGTGCGACGACTAATTATTCGGAATAATCGTCGTGTATCGATAATTAGCTGCGACGAGTATATCGCGCGACCGCCTGCGACCACAACGCTTCCCAAAGTTAATACGCTATTTCTTGTATACACGAAATGACGCCGCCTAAAATATATAATAATAATAAAATTATTTATTTATTTCTTCCCACAAATGATATAAAAAAATTAGAGAATATATATAATTATTTATTAGTTAGACTGAGAAGACTATCAATCCAGAAGGACTGTTAGATAGGCTGAGATGTAAAAAACAGTGAATGCAGGATGGATGAAAGGGCGATAGAGCTCAGGAATAATTGGAGACCCACTAGTGCCGTTCATATTGCGACTTAAAGGTAAAAATTTTAAGCCCACAGTAAGACCTGCCACATTGTATGGGTGGGAATGCTGGGCCACAAATGGGAAAGATGAAAGATTATCGCATGGAGCGGAAATGCGAATGTTGAGATGAATGAGTGGAGTTAGAAAAATGGTTAAAATTAGAAATTAATATATTACGAGTAGTTTGAAAGTAGCGCCATTCGATTGAGTGGCTGAAATTAATATTCTAGCCGGTGTGAATGATGGAAAAGGTGTGAATGATGAAGACTATTAGAGGAAAGTGAAAGGAGAAATCATATTGTTACGTCTCCACATCTTTTGGGACAAGGGCAGGAAAAAGAGTTAGAGTGGGAAGACAGGAGCCCAAACTAGGTAAAACCTGTGCTAGCGAAAACTTGTGCTTATATATTAAAGTAGCACGTTGCATAATTTATCTCCTGTTTTTGAGCGATTACCTTGTGGAAAATTATTGATGAATTCATCATCAATTATTGCTGGATGTACGAGTGTCTCGAGTGTTGACACCAGCGCTTTACTGCTCGTTTGTTTGCGTTGGTGCTCTTACATGACACTTCCATATCCTGAACAAAGAGCCATAAGAAAATAAAAGAAATCATAATATATATTGTATTCCTAACCCTACATTTCCTAGGTAAAAGAACTTTTACGACTCCTGTGTGAGTGATTGCGTAGTCCATATCTCATTTATGGCCGGCACCATACGTGTAAATGATAGTCAACGAATACATGTAAAATTATACAGGAGGATCAAAAAATGGTACGCGGTTACCGCCGCCTATAGGTAGATGATTACGATGCCATGGGCATCGCTTAAACGCTATTTACTATCCATGTAGGAAAATTGTAACCTGGGTCAGTAATGCTGTAATACAATACAATTATGGCGGCATCTTCAGAAACCAGGGGTGGTTACAATTCAGATGGGTTTGGAGCACTACCACCTAGCTAGAGTTGTTTTGTCGCCTTTTTAGGGGTCAGGATTCTTACTGCGCCTTGTATGGACAAAAAGCGTATATGTATATTAAAATTTGGACAAACATTTGTTCAGTACATAATAATCGACGCTTTTTTTGACATAAAAAAATAAAATTAAGAAAACTTTGAGAATCTCAAACAATTCCCGAACATGATGGATGATACACCCGAAGTGTCGGAATGACGCAACTCGGATATTTTTGTAACCGAATATTAATTGCTTTATCTGTTAATCAATTCATCGTAAAACTTAAATCTACACTTTCTCGAATCGTGCATCAAAAAAAGTGTAAACATGAAATTTTTTATTTAATTAATAAAAAACACGTTTTTATAATTTAACAAACTATAAATTAAAAATTAATTCTTAACATAAGAATAAAATTAATGACGAGAAAATTAATGTCACTCTTAGAGTATACATAAGCAAGCATGTATACTCTAAGATGTCACTATTCTAAAGAGCGTGGGGTGCTCGATATCAATCGTTATAATATTTTTTCCTAGTTTTACTCCGAAACGCAAAGTTAATTTAAAAATATCGTACAAAGCATCCCACGCTTTTAGAACAGTGACATTAATTTTCTCGTTAGTAATATCATGTTAATTTTTTATTGTACTTTTTAGTTTGATTAATTATAAAAGCGTGTCTCTTAGTTTGTTAAACTATAATTTATTGTTAACTTTTTAGTTTGATTTGCTATAAAATATAATTTATTTGTTGTCAATTACCAATCGGTAAATGTTTTTATTAATTTAACGCCATCTTCCAGCGGGCTTTTTTTTAATTTTAACACCATCTTCCGGCTGTTTTATTAATTAAGCGCTAGATGGCGTTTCGGCAGAAGTAAAAGAAAACGTTAATCCTGATGATCCTGATGAGGACTATGGGACAAAATTATTAAATTTGTATATTGTCATCAGGTATTGAAAAGTATGAATTTTTAAACTTTTTTGATCGTTCAAAATGGGTAAAAGTGGAGTCCAAAAATCCGTTACATAGATACAGGTCAAGTTAATTTATAGCGTGTAAAATACAATTGTAATTTAAGTATTAACTATATATTAATATATTTTCGATTCGATTAAATAGTTGAAGTAATGGCCCGTTTTCTGTGTAACAAGATAATGTGTAGTCGAGAATATTATGTCCCTGTGAGCGGGCTGTACATTTGTGTGCGACGAGTAATTATTCGGAATAATCATCGTGTATCGATAATTAGCTTAATAGATAGATACATCGATAGATATATAATAATCAAGTTAATATAAAGCGTGTAAGAAATCAATTCTTACCGCTAGTAGCTTTTCTGGTCTAATATGTTATGTACAGTATACCAACTTAGTAATTACTCTTGCATAGTAGACTATGCTATAACATGTATACCATAATTGTCATGTATGACAGAGGAGCATTAACCAAGCAAGTAACTTGAATACCGTGATCACCAGTATATCTGTCAATCCAGCAAGGAATACTGTTGGTTCCTCCGTGCAGATCGGAGTTAGAATTCTAACCTCTGCGGCCGGGTTAATTTAGTCTAAAAGGCGACAAACAACGCTACGTGGTAGGACACCAAGCCCATCTGGATGGCAGCCACCCTTGGTCTATAAATATGCGCCGCCATAATAACCTTGTGTTGTGTTCCGGCATAGTAACCCAAGTTCCTGTACCCTATGGAACAGAAGCGTTCGCATTCCCCTAGCGTCGCAAACATCCATAGACGACGGTAACTGCTTAGTACTAAATGGGTCACCAAAGTATCTGATGATCTTCAGTAGTAAAAAAAGGGTTGCCCCGAGCCCAGAATTGAGATATCATAGGCTGTTACTATAACTAATTAAGATATATAGGCCGTTAATACCACTTCCGATTGACATCCAATTGACTTGAACTTTAGTATATTTGCTCACTCCGCGATGTAGACAATCACTAAGAACAGATTTCACGGAAATCCTGTCCAAGACATAATTTTTTAAATTTATATGGCATAATAACCTTTGCCAGGTCATCTAATTACTTTATAAAGCATGATACCATGATTTGGATATACAACCCTAACAATAACATTGTCACCCATGGTGCCATGCGCTGGCGCATTTCTGACGCACCACCCGACCGTGGTAATTAGCCCATTTGAGCAATCTTCCGCTTCATCTAATACTTATTATCAATTACAGCCAATCACGTTGTTTTGCATGTTCCAATGGCGTCTAAAATCAGTATTATTAAACGTAATACGTAGGTCACATGTTTGTATAAAGATTTTAAAGTTATTGTTTATAGGAAAATATTTAAGGAGCGCGTTTCAACACTTCTAGCTGGTACTATACCATGCATATAATATATAATTATGACAAACGATTTTTTTTAGAGTTGTCGGTGTATTTCTTACCACCTTTTATGGTATTTAAAAACTTTATAAATGGTTTTTTTCTTTTAAAAGCCTTTTTTTAAGAATACCGTAATAACTCAATATTATTTAAAAAAATGAATCCCTATTAAGTTTAAATGATCTTGTTGTTACTTTCTAGGAAACTCGAAAATCCTCTTCACTTTTTGAAAGAAACTAAAAGTTTTATAAACAACAAACAAGTTACTTAGTGAGATTTTGGACTTCAAAACAGATTACCATAATGACATTTCTTTGTACTTTTATCAACTTTTAACACTGCTTTATCAACATTAAGGGTAAGCAAAGAAGAAACGTGATTTAATATTTTAATGTTTAAAATTATTACTCTGCACGATATTTTAATATATATATATATATATATATATATATATATATATATATATATATATATATATATATATATATATATATATATATATATATATATATATATATATATATATTCACTTGAAAATCAAATATTTACCATAAAACCACTGGCAGGACAATAAAATGGAAACGAAATCTCCAGTGAAGCTTGTATTAATAGCGGTGTATAATAGTAAATTCAGTTTGTCCAAAGCAGTAATAAACATATATTGATAATAAAATTACCTTCAAGTCACACAGCTGGCCTCGAGCCTTCCATTAAAGAGAACGGACACTACATCAACCACGAATCTAAGACGGATTGGTCGGTTCCACATACGACAAGCATGTGAAACCAGTGTATATCTATAATGCATATATCTCGATATGTAAGTTTCCACAAAATGTTTTTCCTTACCGTCTCATTAGTTTAGTCTTCCAAGACTATTTTTCTATTGTCAAGTGACATTTGTAGCGTTGTTATCCAGCATTATCTTAACTGGGTTCTCAAGTTCTTTTGTTCTGAACAATCAATTCCATGGTCCCATAAATCAATTTAATGCTTCGGATATTGGAGTATACTTTTCTTTTTCACCTCCAAGCATGTTTCTGAAAATCTGTAAACTTCACCATCACTTCACTATGACGAAGTGACAGGTTAACAAGTGGAATCACTCCTGGCAAAAAGAGAGAGTCCCAAAGTGACTTCTTCCATTATTCGATTACGCTTGAGGCATTTCTCTTTCCCCGTTTTTATTTTAGGAAAAATAATATTCATTATATGAATGTGGATTAGAGGGGTACTATTGAACATATTTACTGTAATTACCCAAAAAATTATTATCCTATTTATGACATATCCTTCGTCCCATTAATGTTAACTTTTTACTAAAGTTCATTCCGAACATGTATTTATTTTAAGTTAGTATTTAGTTAAAAACAATATTTATTTACAACAAATATTTATTAGTTTATAAGTATTACTAATCTTACAAATATTCATTTATGCTGTTCTCAGGATTGCAGATAGCTACCGATCATCGTGTTTAGCCCCTCATTTTACATATCTATTAAACCTGCCACTTTTATATCTTACTTGGACATTGGCAAAATCCATGTCAAAGATGTTGGAGCCACGCCTACAAGAACTGAACTGAACTGAAGTGGCAGGTTTGAAAAATAATTATATAAACACATTTACGCCAGCAATAAAAACTATTTTAATATAATATCGCCTGGTCAATGAGTCCATACATCTTCTGTCAATACATGATATATCGATACCTGCAGCTCTATGAAGTAACATTTAAGAGGGGCATCGTTTCATGTATGCAACAATCGAGTGCCATATTCTTTATTTCCGTGTGTCATTATTACAGTCAGAGTCAAAAGGTAAAGAATAAAAAAAAATTGTTAACTTAGTAATTATTTAATTGGCTCATAGAGAAATATTTTTATGTTAGATGTGACATTTCTTACATCTTCTTCTGCAATACTGGGTAAGTCGACATCAATGGAATTGGAATAATAATCAATTCAAAACTTAACTGAACCGACATCTTAATGTTTTTAATATTAAAATATTGGAGACATCAATGCAATTGTCAATCAAAGCTTTATTATTTGTATTATTATAAACTGTATGACACCATTAAACAAATATTCTATGTTAGCTGTTGATCAACTGTGTAACATTATGCCACATTTTGTAAAATGTTTTTAATAAATAAACGATTTGATTTGAAAAATAATTTATTTAAGACAAGCTTGCAATATTTAGATACAAATTAATAGAGCAAGAGCCCAGGACGGCCAGACCTTCGTCATTTTATAAAGGCTGAAAATTTTTCTGTGCATGTCCCCTATACAGGTAAGAACGACCAACGACTATAGAGTTTGGGTTGTGGTTACTTTGGCAGTTAACAGGCAGTAAAGTTGCATAAAATAGGACCTTAAATTCGTTAAAGTATAAAGCTCAATTTTTTTACATGTACGAAAATGTGAGGTGCAATCGACGAACATTTAAAACAAATTTTCACTTTTTCGCTAGGTTCCCAGCCAATTTTATTTCTTTGCTTTTTAATGAGCCGCATAACTTTTAAGATTTCAATAGTACTTTCTATGCCATCTAAAATATCATCTTCAGATAAGTCTATATCGACAATCATAAACACTCCATAGAAGTTCACTTCCATTGTAGTATGACAGATCCAAACCTTATTATTTATTTATCGTTAAGAAAGTAGACTATTAACATCGACTTCTTCAAATTATAATAAAAATGTTAATTAGTTAACATATTTAATTCTTTCTTAAACTTCTGTTAAAACCTCTTTTGATGTGATGCTTATTTCTTTGATGTTATCGAGCATTAAGTTTATCTCACTATATCTTGAACGCACCTTTTTGTTCTTCGACACTGTAGTCCACTCCGTGTCATCCATGATGTCTCGTATTCTCTTTCTTACAATGATATTATCCCCCTCGTGATTTAAATCCTCGACTAAACACTCCTCGTCTGATAACTCAAAATCAACGTTGTTACTCATCCAACATGTTTCGCTTACGGAAGACGGAAAGTAACAATAGACGAATAATACGCGCGTACAGTTAGGACGACGGACTGCGCGCGACCGATCTCGCCTCTGAAAAATAATATATTTAATTCCTTTTCACCACCTTTAACAATTTTCATGGTAACAAAAGAAACACTATTTTTACCTCTCTAATGTACACTTGTGCCTAAGACCACACAAAACTAACAATCTCATTTACTTTGTTGGATATCGGTAGCAGAGGTCAAATTGTAATTTAATTAATCAGTTCTCGGAGTCTTGTATTGAATATATCTATCTGATAGTTCATAATCAAAGATAAAAAAGAATAAAAAAGACAAATATAAAATAGAACTGAATAAATATTGGCTGTGGAGTTATTTTCGTCGTTTCTTCTCTAGTCAGCGTTTTGTATTGGAAACGGTAATAGATTCTTGACATTCAATAATTGGCATGGCATCTTATTATATTGAAATAAATGATTTTGATTTCATTTCATTTCATTTCATTCCGAAAGGCAACAAACTATCTCATTGGAAATGATTATGAAGAGGATCTTTCAGTGTTTCTTTTGGGGTTGACCTGAAACATTCAAATTTACCCACGTTTCTTTGATCAAAAAAGAAAGAGTAAAGGGTTAAAGACATAAAAAAGCGTGCCGTAACTTTGTCCTCTGAACTAAATGTTTAAACCGCGTCTTTTGACGCTTTTTGCGTTGTTACTCGTGTGACTCTATTAAGAAACTCTTCTTCTTTATCAGAATCATAAATGAATCAGATTGCTAAACCAATTGTTACAATAATTAGAAAATATATGATTACATAAGGAATGGAACTAACAGTAGGAGATTTGCCTATCAATAATCCAGAGGTAACTGAGCACGTTGACCTCGCTGACTTATTTAAAATTCATTGTGCTTCTCATAAACTAAATATAAAACATAAAAAGGACTTTAATTCTTTGTAATAACAGCTATATATCAACGAATGTATTCTTAACAAGATGTATACACATATTTGATGGCGATTTTTCAACAAATTTTGATTGTTGTTCAATAAATCATTTAGTAAAGAATTATGCGCTTTAGATTAAAAGCCATAAGGTTGATTTGTATTATTGATATATTTATTAAGGTTAACTTAACTTGGTTTGAAGTTAAGTATCCATGCTTGTCAGAATGCGATGGAGCGAAAAATAGAAGCTTCCATGATACGTTCGTGTGATATGTAATAAAAAAGATACACAAATTTGATTACAAATTTAATTTGTTTGCTGTGTGGGAAAGATAATTGCTAGCAAGAATAGATCTAGGTCTTTATCATAAACATGGGAAAACAAAATTTTGAAGTGACGTTAGTTGAAAATGTAAGCAGTTATCATTACCAATATGGTAGTAGCTCTTTAATACCCACTTAGTTTTTAATACAATATCATTTTATTAGTTACCTTTGAACGACTCAAAATACCGGTTAGTTTCTAGTTTGAGAGTCAGAGATCACTCATACTTTTGCACTCAATTATAGCCCAGAGACATATTTTTAGTTATATTAGCTCATTTTTTTGTTAAGGCTAATAACGATATATTATTATATCATTTAGTATTTTTTTTCTCCGTGCAGGGGTGGATTAAGAATACTAGTCTAATTGATCTAGATGGCAACCCTGGTCTATAAGTATGCCACTTTAATAACCTTATGTTCCGCATTAAGAACCCAGGTTCCAATACTCGTATACGGACAGCAGCATTTTCGCGATTCCTCTCGCGTTGTAATGATTTATAAATAGGATAATAACTGCTATTAAGTAGGCCGTCAACCAATCTACTGGTCCTTAGCAATAAAGATAGTTTTTAATACGTAGCTAGTTTTTAATACAATAAGCATTGCTTGTATTATCGGTTTAAACGCGACCTAAAATAGGAATATCGCTACCCCGTTGCCTTAAATATAAAAATGGCCCTATACAAATAAGGTGAGTTGCAAATGGATTATCAACTTTTCTTATTGACAGGGCTTATTGGTTTTTTTTTGGGCCAGGGAAATCCAGTCACTCACAATAAAAGCCCAAGAAGGCAAGTATTACGAGGGACTGAAGTGAAAATTATGCAGTTGATTTCAACTTGAAATGATACGGCATACCACGGTTGTTTTGTAACCCTCATGGGCTAGGAGACACTAAACACTGCCTAGGAAAAGAAATTAGGCAGAATGCGTAAACATTGCAGTAGGTTTGTATTTTATTTTGAATATCCAAAATATTTTGTATGTAAACATTTGATGTCAATCCATATGGGTGTTTATTTATAACTCCTATATAAGAAACTGCCATTCGCCCTATTCCCAATACAGTGAAGAATATATTTCAAATCAAATGTACGTAAAATCTTTAAGCAAACTTGGCAAAAAAGAATTTTAAACACCGCCACTGGACATTTCTTTATTTCCAAACAGTCTCTTACTGGACAATAGTAGTTTTAACGTCGGCACAACAAACTAACACCCATTTATGCTCTACTGCGTATCTATTACATGCAAACAATGAGCTTACATTATTCTTAAGTAGTTCGCGGTGCAGATTTTATTTATAAAAAGGCGCCGATATCTTTGAACACTGATGCGTTTTGGTTTGACTTGGAACAAACAGTTGTCCGAATCGAAAATTCATATTACGTTTGCTGGCGCTGTGTGGATTGTAACAATATATTTATTTATTTTATTTTAATAAATTCAAACTATAACAAGAAGGATATATATAAGTGGAAGGGTTCCAAGCCCGACTGGATGACAACCATCAATGGTCTTTAAATATGCCGCCATAACTTTGGCATAAGTGATCAGGTTCCGGTTCTCATACATAGACGACAGCGTATTGGCGTTGCCTCTGGCGTCGCAAACATCTATGGGCGACGGAAATTACTTATTAAGTGGCTTATGTGTTGTTCCTAAACAAAAAAAATTAAGACTATGTTTAATTATGAGTAATATACGTTCACGTATGTTCTGATATTTTCTTATGTTCATGAATGAAAAGGTTAAAATAGAAAAAAATGCAAGTCATAATTTAATAGAAAGTAGTGATTAGTTCTGCTTTTGATATTATATTTTTATGTTTACAAGCGTCAACAATATTACAATTGTTAGAACGATTATTCAATCTCACTCGCTTTGTAAATAACTAATCACAGGCGTCCGTCTGAGATTTGACATCGTCTGTTGAACTTGAATAAATTTTGGTCAAAGTATGTGTTATTTGATCCAGGTGGTACTTCAATTCGTGTGGTAATACGTCTTTACAATATTTAATATAAAAAATAAAACATATTTGTATTGGAAGCCGGAGAGTGGATTCATATATTACGTTAAACTTTCCTTGTAACTAAAATTTTATTAGTCTCTATAGTTACTGGAGAAAAGTTTATGTTAATAAAATATTTTAAATTTTTCCCATTGGATATTATTATTTTTTGTCAGTTGGTGAAAATGGCTGATGTCATACTTATAAGATATACACACGATTGAAATTAGTCAAAATAAGTAAAACAATTTATTTCTATCTATCTATTTATAAATATATTTTATCATTCAGTTTTATATTGTCACATTTCCCATAACTAACAAAAATATGTTTTGGTGGTATTAATATTTTCAAATAAGTCTTAAATTTTCTAGTTAATATTTGACAATATTACATTCTAATAGTCAAGCATATTCTAATAACATAGTTAAAATAATAAGAAAACGTTACTTTGTAATATAACAATCAAACCATAAGAACCCCATCTATTTGCAAAAAGTGTATATACGACGAAAAAAGCGAAAACCTCCATTATTGTCGAAACACATCTTGGGAGGTTTCGGCACTTTGTAGGATAATCCGGGAGCACATATCGGCAATCCTTGAATTGAGCCGAGTCGGCGAAACCGACAGACGGGCTTCGGCACAAACAATCTTCTTAACTTAGTTTTACAAATAGTTTGAGGTTTTCGTCAGTTTTTTATGATATTTAAACATTTTAACTATCGCAATCATGATAAAAGGCGCCATTAATATTTTAGGTTTATATGTAAGTACATAGAAGGGCGGTCACCTGGTAGATTGATTTAGACGTTGTCTGCATCAAGCCACTAAATTTAAAGGTTTAAGGCCAAGCAAATTCTAATTTATTTTCTTACACATTTTCTCTATGGTTTTAATTGGGATATATGTAATAAAATGCGTTTTTGATCTGAAAGTTTTCCATTATAATACAAGCATACGTTACCTAAACAACAATTATCATTTTTTGTTATTGTACAGGAGACGGCCCGCTTAGAATTTAGCAGTTATCGTCGCCTATAGGTGTTTGCAACGCGGCATCGCGAACACGCTGCTGTCCCATACGGGTACAGGAACTTAGGTCACTAATGCCGGAACGCAACACAAAACTATTATGGCGGCATACTTAAGACCAAAGGTGGTCGCCATCCAGTTGTTTTATCGCCTTTTACGACAGGCTGACCCTGGTCACAGACTTATTTTCGGATTACTCATTCCTGTGATCTCGGTATGCGGGTCTTCTCGCGATATTTTATTTTACGATAGATACGTAGCAACTATGTTACATACAATATGTATATTAGGCGAGAACGACGGTCTGAAACTCAATGTGGTGAAGACGACTTGGTCTGCAACTACAGATCACACAGCCGCTAGCCGTACGCATAGGCGACGACACGGACCAAGGTCGAACGCACGGCCCAGGTGACCAGGCTTCATATCCATAACATTGCGGATAATTTGTAGGAGAGTTCCCTTTGCTGGTATGGTCACGTTTAACGGTAACCAGATACTTACCCGGTAGACCCAAATAATGCTGGTTTGGCGTCGTGAAAGACAACATTCGTGCTAATGAATTGACAACCAGGGTTGCCGAAGACCATGCGAAGTGTAGAAGAAAAAGTCGAAAAGCGAGGCCCGGGCATCGAAGCGGAATTTTAGGTTGCAACCTAGATTTAACGCTGAGATAATGATGATGATGCATATTAGTCGAGAAAAACTGTCTAACCCTTGACTCCTAGGTTGGTTTCCGACTAGTACCATTTGGCTAGGAAGCACTATGTGCAGTCTTTTAACATACAGGGTACCTAGCTCACGCTTAAGGAATTTTCTGCAATTTTAATGAGACTTCTTTTGTAAGGTATCTAGATACTCAAAACTGGTGATATGATACCATTATTTGCAATTAAGTCACTGATAAGTGAGTAGGCAAGTTATACGAAATCAATACGGAAAATCAAGCCCATTTCATACAAACATACAAAGCAAGAGTATTTCTTTCATACACTATAGAAAGTATCATTGTAATGTAAGCTTAATTATCGATTGAGGATCTGGTAATGAATACCAACGCCGGTACTCGGTAGCGCACAAAGCGGCTTTTTCAAAGGCGAATCTCTTTGATGTTGCGCCCGCGCATCGCGGTCAGCGTTCGCTTTAAAAATCGGAATTGAATTTTAATCTGCTCAGACGTTTTGACTGAAATTTTTAAACATTTAATACGTTTATAAGGCTGGCGAATTTTGATGGATTCGATAAAGATTTGATGCTAAAATGATATGAATTTTGTTTTGTGAATTAACATTCTAAAATTATGATGAGTTATTTGAAAAACTAAATGATGTTTGATTGAATCCTATTTCGATGTGTCAGCAGCACTAAATAAAGAAAACTCTTTATAACATTTTATACTTATAAATATTAACAGTTTATAGTTGACAAACTCCGTGACGCAACAGCGAACCCATGTCCGAACGCATGCGGAGGGCACGGATTCCATTGCCATCACGCGTCTGACTGTTTATTTATAATATTTATTTATTTGCAAAACGTTGCTTTTATCTATTATTAGTTGTCTATTATCCATAACACAACCGCTATGCCACTTACTTTGGGACTAGATAGCGTTGTGTGAATTGTCCCAATATATTTATTTATATTTAACCCAAATCTTAAGTTATCATTAGCCTATTGAGTGTAAGTCTTCCAAAGCTTGCTGCAAAGCCCGTTTTCGGCTTGTTGCATCCAGCTCTATTTACTTGCCTACTATAGGTTAACAATTGTTTTTTAAACTATTATAGGTTTTACTATCCAATTTTCAAAGGTTGTTGCCTCTAAATCTTTAATAGGAGATGTCAACTTTTCTCTGTAAGCGAATTTGTAATTCTTAAGAGAAAATAGATATCTTAAACCTCAACTGATAAGGAAACGAATACCAAATTACATAATCTTTTTGCAAGAGTGTCTAATTTCTAGCCAAAATTTAAACAAGTTGTTGCACAAAAAAGTTGATTTAATATTTTCAAGGCTACATTTTCAAAACAACCTTAGCTACTTGGTAAGGCTTAGCTCGTTTGAATGGCAACCACCCTTCGTCTATAAGTATGCAGCCATAATAACCTTGTGTTGTGTTCCGGAATCAATGATCCAGATTCTGGTACTCTATGGGTCAGCAGCGTGTTTTCTATGCCCCTAGCGTCGCAAACATCGGCAACGGTAATTGCTTACTATTAAATAGGCCTTCAGCCAATCAGCTGCTCCTCAACAATAAAAAAAATTAGAGATTTAATCGTTTGTTTAGTCTTTATTTTATAAACCAACAAAATACCTTTATAAATATTGTACGCCTTAAAAAGGCAAACTATTGATACAAAATGTACTTACCAACATTATAATGTGCACAGTTCTAACAATAAACAAATAAATAAACCTTTGAACAAATTACTTATTAAATAACCAACTTTTGTATTTTGATCTCGGTATGCATGTTTTCTCACGGTATTTTCCTTCCCTATCTGTAGAAGGCAGTTACAATATGCATTTAACGCGAAAAACTGCCTAAACGGTAAATGCCATTGTGGAAATTTAACACATAACATTTAAAAAGAGAACATCCATGAAATACGTGAGCTATTTTTTGATTAGTTTAGAATCCTTCCCCCCCTCCCCTAGGTGAGATTTAGTGAGATTTGCCTAGACCCCCCCCCCTCCCCTTACGTGAGATTGGCGCTAAAAATATTTTAAACTAAATTTATTTTTACTATTCGGGAAAATAATAAACCGTTCAGGTACCTATACTATAGTTAATTTATTTAAATTAAATAAAATTCAAAGTAAAAAAAAACAGATAAAAACAAATTTTTTAATATCTGTAATATTTTATATTTTATGAAGGTGAGGTGAGATTTTCGATTAATACCCCCTCGGTTTAAATGAGATTTGGTGAGATGTTATTGGACCCCTCCCCCCCTCATTCTGACCCAAATATAGATATTTGAATTCTTTCTCTAGTTTACAGGTTTCAAGGCTACCACGTAACTAATCTAGTTGAAGTATTTTATATTTTAACAGGTACAGAAAAATGATTGTATGTCAATTTGTTAATTAAAACATGGTGTATTTAATTTTATTCACATTCCTAAGACATTCGGAATCGAAATCTTTGAATTAAACGAGGAGATTCAACCGGTGTATTCTTGACAGTGACTTGAACCATGGACCTCATGACTACCATTGCACAGCTGAAGTACCGTCAACAAAAAAGTGATCACACAAAAATTGTAGATTTCATACCTTTCATACCACATGTAAGCTAGTTACATCATTTTCCAGTTATTTACATGCCGCATCCGCTAGGTACGAGCTGGAAGGGTAGACCCAAAAACTGCTGGATTGACGTCGTAAAGGGTGATATGCGTGCCAATAGCTTAGGATGCCGTGCAAATTGAAGAAATAGTCGGAAAGCCAACCTCGGATACCGAAGCGAAAGTTTGGGTTGCAATCAGGATTTAACGCTGGGATGATGTTGATGATGAATCAACTTTACACACACTCTCTAGCAAATCAGTGCTCAAAATATTTAAGCTATTTTATTAAAAAAAGTAGATTGAGTAGATATAGTGACATGATTGAAAAAGTTTACCACAGAAGCCCTAAAAGTGCTGACACTTGAAAAACCTAACAGAACCAATAAAATCTAAAAAATATAAATAAATTCCACTCATTTAAAATCCTTGACGTATTTAATATTCCTTCCTTCTGCGGTTAAAGGAAGATCCCTTCAACATTAAATTTGAAGGCGATGACGCAGTAGTCGCCGCGGTACACGATTTTTTAAGGGATCAAAAGAAGAATTTTTTTATAGGGAATTTTTAGCTTTAGATAAAATATATACAAAGTGTATAAACCTGAAAGATGACTACGTTGAAAAATAAAATAACATGTAATAAAAGATAATTGCGTCATACTCATTAAGACTTTTTATTGAATACCTCTAGCATGTTAAAATGATTTGTTCAGAAACATTTTATTCCAACATAATAAATTTTAATTCATTCTCTTTTAATTGATTAATTATCTAAAACTAAGGTTCAATTCACAACAACTCATGGCTACTGTTTGTGAATAATATGATATGAATGATAAACGGTAAATATTATAAATTTATTATTTTCAGTACTTCTCCTGAAGGTATTTATATCACAAATGTCAAATAGAAGGAGCCTAAACTTTGTTACTGATTTTGAGGGAATTGTTGAACTCCGTGACGCAACGGCTTTCAGCCGTTAAAACGCCTACGGGAGACATATGCGTGATTCCCGTTTGGTGTTTAGGTATAATATGTCTTTATTTAAAAAAAATATGTACAGAGTACATCCGTTATCGAATACCTCTAACGTAAGCGCTCTGTTGCTTACTTTGGGTTAATTTGGCGCTGTGTGAGTTGCCACATTATATTTATTTATTGTTGAGTGTGTTAGTCGCTTAATGATTAAAATTACAAGGTAACTAAAAAAGCAGGAGTACATCTGCTGACGCCATCAGTTTTATTTCAGATTAATTTAAAATTATTAAAAAGTTTACTTTTTTGCAGATAGTACATGCGCAAGCGTTCGGTACGGGAGCTGACTGCGCACAGCAAGGGGCCGATCTCTGTTTGTGAAGATAATCTACTGTCTACTGCCCACTGACAATGCACCACTTACGCACGTCCAAATGAGACGAAGGTATCCCATAACTCAGGAACACAACATACATCATAATATATATTTATTTATATAAAAAAATGATTTAGCTTGAATAGAAAATAGTATTTCTACCTCATAAACTGAGGTCTGTTTTTTGAGGTCAATTTTTACCCTGATAAGGTTTTTGCTTTCATGATTGGAAGGCATACCGTAGTCGCGTTTGCCAAACCCGGAAACTTAATACCGAGTTTCGCCACTTCTTCTTCTTTCTGTCCTTTTCCCACATTATATGAGGTCGGCACAACATATTCTCTCCTTCCACTCTCCTCTGTTAGCCGTCATCACAAATAATGATATATGATAGCAAAATTTTATATTCTTCTTAAACTTTATATGAATGAGGAAAATACCTAGTCAGGTCATAAATTCTGTCACATGTTTAATGTAAAATAATTGTAACAAGTTTATTCATTATGTAACCATTTATATACCAAAATGAACTTAACAAAACATAGATTCTTATGACATTAAAGTTTATTCAAAATGACCTCCGTGATTTTGAATACAAGCCTTCAATCTGCGCGGCCAGTCCTCTATCGCAGCACGAACGAGGTCCATGTCAATATCGGCGGCTGCCTTAATCAAGGATGTCTTGAGTGACTCCAAATTGGGATGAGGCTTTGAACACGCCTTTTCCTCCAAGTGTTGCCATATCTTGTAATCTAACGGATTCAAATCTGGACTGGAGGAGGGCCAGTCTTCGTGCCGGATGAAGTCGATTTCACGCGCCGCCAGCCAGTCTTGTGTGCTCTTCGCTCTATGAGCTGGCGCCGAATCTTGTTGGAATACCCAGTGCCTGTTATTGAACATGGTATGAGAAACAGGTTCCACAAGGTTCGTCAGGACTGTATTTTGATACACAACAGCATTCATTTTTACACCTTTCTCACAAAAATGTACCTCTGTTAAGCCCCAATAAGAAACTCCCAACCATACCATGAGCGAGGATGGAAAATGACCTCGTTGGACACGCGGAATAAGGTTGCTCGCTTCTTCACTACTGTGTGCGTACACCTTATCATTTTGTTTGTTGTAGCTCTCTTCTACGGTAAACATTTTTTCATCCGAAAAAAGAATTTCCCGATATTTTTTTCCCGCGTACCGCTTCAACAAAGCGCGGCATCTCTTCAGTCTCAGGTCCATTAGACGAGCATTCAAACGATGTCCTGTTTTTCTTCGATATGCCCGAAGCCCTAAGTCTTCATTTAACACCCTTTTTACCGTGGTTCTGCTTAACCCCATCTGAAGGGCCAACAATTTCTGCTTACGTTTGGGATTTCTTTGAATTCGTGCCTTCACAGCTTTTATCACTGCTGGAGTCCTAACAGACCGAGGGCGACCACTTCTTGACCTGTCATCTACACTAGAGTCTTCATTGTATCGTTTGATGGTACGATAAATGAATCTTATGGCTATATTCAAATTTTTTCAGTATATTAAAAATTTGAATTGGCGCGTAACCGCAACGATGCAACGCAATAACTGCAACACGGTCTTCTTTAAGCGTCCACTCCATATTTAAAAAATGAGTAAAATTCTAAAAGTATACATTTTTATTTTCATGAACAATTCGAGATTCGAATTCAATAAACTTTTTTGTGGCCAGCATTCTAAAAGAAAAGTTTTTACTGTGTGACAATACTTATGACCTGACTAGGTATATAAAATTTCATTCACTACACATATAATAATTGGCGACCTCCGTGACGTAAAAGCGAACGCACTCCGGTGCGCTTGTAGATATCACGGTTTTCATTCCTGTCTCGCGTCTGTGTGTTTAACATTACATAATACGTATATATTCACAAAAAAGGTATTTAAGTATTAATCAAATACGCATAACACAATTGCTATGCTACTAACTTCGAGACTAGATTACGCTGTGTTAATTGTTCCAATGTATTTATTTATTTTACTTTTATAAACATATTTGCTTATCTACCACTTTCAAAAAACTGAAATTCGTTTATTTTTTTTTATATTTTGAAGATACACAGACCATTCATTCGAAACAAGTCTGAGTCAGAGTATACATATAGTAATAAACTGTTACGAATTAATATAAAACGTATGTGTGTGTACTTATGTACGCTCGTAAATAGTTATACTTCTTTGGCATAACAGACCAAAATTAGATAAGATTTCATCTCGTATGCCACAATTCTTTGTTTGTAAAAGGAATGATAAATTTATAAAATAGCTAGAAT
Source organism: Malacosoma neustria (assembly GCA_963693495.1). Classification (NCBI taxonomy): domain Eukaryota; kingdom Metazoa; phylum Arthropoda; class Insecta; order Lepidoptera; family Lasiocampidae; genus Malacosoma; species Malacosoma neustria. Next base: position 6,855,953 of record OY856391.1, on the reverse strand, counting down.
ATACACACTGACAATTAACGACAAATATGTATAAATGCATTTAAAATAGTTTCATACTATTTGATACTAGATGGCGGAACTGTCGTTTTACATCCCGCAATTATTTTCAAATTATGTACCATACTTATGTAGATATATGAATATTTGAGAAACTAAGTACTGAGAACCTAGTGACTATTTTTCACGGAATACAGTTCAACATGGAACGCTCTCTTATAGTTATCAGCCAACTTCATCATGTCAAATCATTGAAAAAAATTTCCTAACGCGGCTTAAGAAGTATAACTTTAATAATACAGTAAACATTATTAAATTGAAAAAAAAAATCGTAGTAATATGACTGAATGAAATAAATGTATTAAATAGGCCGCCCGTATATAGGCATTCGCCGCGCGGCCCCTCTATCCGTGCTTAGCGTCAGATTTTAACGTTACACGAGAGCGCAAGATTTAGTACCATTACACGAGATGGGGCCCGCGCGCGCCGCATGCCTCCCCTCAATGTGCGTGGCCTTCACCTTATGAAACTGTTTTCGTAATTAATAAGTATAACATTATTACAAAAACATAGACGTTAACGACTGTTTATCGAATGGTTCTATGGGTAAATTAGTATACATTGAATATGACGAAAATAATGATATTAATAGAGTTTGGTTAGAATACGTTGAAGATAAAGTTAGAAATAAATAAGGTTAAAAAGTGAAGCAGATAGAAGTGCATTGAATCTTAGCAGGATAAAGCTGTGCCGATTAAAGAGATAAATTGTACTATACCATCAAATAGAAGCAAAACAATTATTGTGAAGTCAATCCTGGACATAGCGTTAGATATATTATATATTTCATTGCAAGATTATTCAGAATATAGAATAAAATTTACGGGAAGTAATGAAAATACCATGCCAATTATTTTAGGTGAAGATTTAAATTGCAATTTTAAAGATGAAAAATCTAAGTTGGTTGATGTCCTCTCAGAAAAATTTAATTTAAGGATAAATAATGACCCATACTGTTCAACAACTAAAACAGGAACAACTATAGATGCAGTATTTACTAGATTTAATAAAAAAATTGAATCAAAAACTTTTGTATCACGTTTTAGTTACCCTCAACCAATATGTTAATATCATACAATATAAGAATGAGAATAGTGGTGTACAAATAACTAAATGTACATCTGATGAACATACAGATAATAATAATTCTTTGTGAATGATTCCATAATTTTATGTTAAAACTTTGTACATATAAGAATAGTCTTATATGTACAAAGTTTTAACATAACAAAGTACAAAGTTTTAAGTTTTATATAGATATGAATGAACAACTAATATATAAATGCAATAAATCTCATTATGCAAAAATTGCAGGATTCAAACTATTTTCATACGCCGGAAAGAAGAAGGGAAAAATAAAGCCTTGAGAAAAAAAATAAACTGAATACTTGGGAATTTAAAAATAAATTCATTAAAAGTATAATACGCACCTAAAAACGCAAGGCTACAGTGGAGATCTCTTCACGATTAAAATAATAAAAAAATTGGAGAAAATTCTCAGGACTTTATTTTTTCCCTCACGTCTTTTAACGCTTAGTTCCTACGCTCTATATTATAAAGCTTCGCTTCTTTTTAATAAATATGGAACGTGTTTCCTACATTCATTTCAAAACGAAGATATTGGTATTTTTTTATTACTCTCTTTTTAAAGTAAATTGGAATAAATAAATAAAAAATGCATTTTATAAAATTCTCACTTTCTCAAATTTTTCAATGTTTAGGCTCTTGATCGACACCTTTTAGCATAGTATCTGTTCTCAACATCTTTTTTAATTTTTCAAGCCTTTTTTTATATATGTCCGGAGGTATCATAGCTTCGTCTAAAGAATCTTTTGTAAGACGACCTGGATATTCTTTTATCAAAGAACTTTCTGGCGTTTCTTTTGTATCTGTATAACTTCTCTTACAAGTAGTGAATGGTTGAATAGGTATATTATATTTACCCCTTGCTGATAAAGATATAATATGGGAGTAATATATGTTTGTGAAGAATTTTCTAGCTATAGACATTCCTGCAGACGTATCGTCTGTAATTGTCGGTATTAAATAATAGTAATAACTTGAGATTAGTATGTTATTCTATAACATTTGCTGCACTCATTTTAGATAGGATTGTTGCTTCTTTATTTACAACTCTATAACAGAAATTTTCTCATTAGCTGCAGCTTTACAATGATCTTATGTTCTTTAGATACCTTATATTATATAGATGTTTCACATTTTGTGAAAATATTACTAATTTTATTCAATTATTACCTTTGACAAATAAAATTTTAGTTCTAATAATATTGTCCATAATGTACTGTAAAATTAAATCTATGCATACTATTTGCTTTACATTATACAGTCTATGTCGTCCTTATAAGGTACAAATAGGTAATAAATAATCAATCCATTATGGCATAAATTCGGAGAAAACGAAACTCAAAACCTCGCCATAGTTATATACAAAGAGAGTTCAGAACATATCTAAAACTTGTAAGTAGATAAAACGTAGACAATGAACCTGATTGAAATGGTATATATATTTGATATTATAATTTATAAATTCAACCTTTTTTATCACATTTACAACAAAACATCGACCTAACTTTCATATGACACTGTCTCTGTGACAGTAAATAAAAAATATAAAAATAAAAAACGAGAAAAATCTTATTTTCATTGATAGAAAAAATGTTTCTTGTGAAATATGAGAAGTTTTTCAAAATAAATAATGCTCGACGCGCTTCTGTATTAATTACTCCAGCTGGTATGTTTGTGTTGTTGTTGGAATTTGTTTCTTACTGTCCAAGACCAGGTCTTCGAGTCTCTCCGAGATAATTATTTATTTTTCACGGTAAAGGTCAAGAAAAGTGTCATGGAGGTATACCCCGGGACACCGGGTATACCCGGGACGGGATATATCCCGTGACGATACAGCGTAAAAGCTACCTTAGCTGACCTAGAAAAACAGTTTGAATTAAGAAGAGGATATGTAACATCTTTATTTTACTGTAATATATGCAAAATAATAACACAGAATACAAAGTTCTGTGTTATGTAACTATTATCTTAAACATCATATTCCTTTTTGTTTATTTGCTTGGTTTTAATGAGACATATCTTTTCCTGGTAGTATTTAAACATGAATTGTCGATCCTTGCATAAACGGTAGTTGATATCTTGACTCCTGTTTAAGTAAACTACCCTCACTCTCGTTATGGTGAATGGTGAAAGTGAGCGTGGGACAAGCAGGACATTGAATCTCTGTAACGCGCGGGACTTGTCGACCACCCTGACAACGACACTGCGCCATGTGCAATGGGTTTCACTTTGACCGTGATAAAACATTGTGTGTTCAGTGTTTAGATCTTTGACATTTAGCTGGTGCTGTACAACAGTTCCTCTGCAAGCAGACCTGAACTCATCCGGGAAGGGGTGGAATCAAGGTTTTTGCGAATTTCTTTGCCCACTGCAAGTTATCGCATATCTCTCTTACCCGGCTGGTAAGAGAGATATGCGAGTCTCCTCTCTCTCCTCTCTCATACAGTCCACTGTTCTCTCTCTCTATCCTACTCATCCGTTGTACGGTGTATTCTTGGTCCATGACCGGCATCGTACAAAAACCTTTAAGACTATTAAATTATAATAAAGACATTTAGTTACTTGATTTTTACAAAACACATGTTTAACATATTTATTTTATATCCAATTTTTGAATTAATTTCATTTTATATATTTTGGTTTCATTTTTAGATTCGCAATGCTACTAATCCAAGCTTTAATACCTATAATTAGTGTTTTATTTTGCTACATGCAGAGTTCTTAAACTTAAGTGTTTACTTTTACATATTTTAGTTGACACAATGAAGATATATATTTTAAGGTGTTCCGGGATCCGGTGCAGGCAAAGGTGGCGGCGCTGGCGGTGCCGTACGAGAGTCCGGGGGAGGTCTTGGCAAGTTCGGTGCTTCACAAGAAGAGGGTTACTTCTATAACAAACAGAAAGAGCAGTTAGAAAAAATAAAGCAAAAATTGAAGGATAAGGAGGAACTCTCCCAGAAACAAGACAAATAATTTAATTATAATAAAAAAGTACTAAAGAAACAAAACTGAAATATTTTTTTAAATTTAGATTTATAATAAAAAAAATTAAATAGCTATTGTTTTTGCTAAGGAACAGCAAGTAGGCTGACGGCCCACTTAATAATTTTACACTAAATAATTTGTGACGCTAGAGGCACCGCGAACACGCTACTGTTTGCAGGATAACAAATGTGTGAGTATTTGCAAAGGAGTACTTCCGGTTCTCGTACACGGACGCCATCGGCTATCTGTTAGCTGCTTAGTATTAAGTAGGCCGTCAGCCTGTTTACTGTCTCACACCATAAAACAATCATAACTATACAAATAAATAAAATTGGAGGGTCTCTTTGTAATATTAAAATAATCGCTTTTTACCAAGTGCATTTGGATGTATACACGGTACATATACCAAAATAATTTTTTTCCAATTTTTGTCTGTTTGTTCATTGGCAGATACCTAATGTAACAAGGAGTAACTTAGGCTACTTTTATTTAAAAAAATGGTTTTAGTTAAAAGTGATCAGTTTCGTATTTTTCTTAATCCAATTTAAGTTGACCTCAGATTTATATCATCAATCATATAAAATAAGGTTCAGCTTAGGCTGGACTATGTAGGTTCGAACGCAGTTTATATATTTCATTTATTTATATTTTAGGGTTTATAGGGTTTGTAATCCAAAATAAACCATAAGATATATCCAAAAAATGCTGCCCAAAGTCAATATTCCACGCGGACGGAGTCGCGGGCACAGCTAGTTTATAATATTTTTCACAGTTTCGCATCGTTCTCAGACCAGACCTTTTTTTTTTTTTTTTGTCTCGGGGAAAAACCTCTCTTGACGGGTTCCCCCGGCCCGGGGGGACCGAGGGATATGTGGGACTCCGGGAAAGATGTTCGACCATCCGACTACCCACTAAAAAACCCCGCTGTTCTCCTATCGCCTACGCCCGGGCCCACGGATATATGGCCTGCCGATCTCGTGGCCCGGGCCGGCGCCGGCCCGCCCTTTGTCTTAAGGCGGGCCCCTTCTAAATTGTTGGCGCCGGGGGTCAGTATTTCGTCCCCCGGCGCTCTCCTGGATCAACAGTTGAGGGGGGCCGCAGAACAGCACACAGCCCTCTCCCTCGCGGCAATAGTGCGGGCGGCGGGTCCTCCCCCGAGGGGCCGCCCGCGGCCGCTTTTTACGGCGGCCGGAGGTCGTTACTGAGCCTCCGGCGCCGCTTCTCAGACCAGACCTAACCTAAGCTGCTGTATATACTAGCGAACCCAGATACAATTACATAATGGCTTGTTCAATTTGTCACGTCATCTTGAGGGACGTCCTATATTTATGATGACGAGTTTCCAATCAATTGAACACGTTGATGCAAAAATCATACCCCATATATGTCCGGCTTCTCATTGCTTACCCGAGAAGACCTTGACTACTTTATTGATTTTTTACGTCAAGTTTACGTCTATGCGGATGATACCTTCATTTTATTGCTGAAGAACAGCAGACTGGCTGGCGGTCCACTTAATATTTAGCAGTTACCCTCCCCTATGGATGATGTTTGTAATGCTAGGGGCTCCTGTCTCTTAGTGATACAGGAACCTTGGTCACTAATGCCGGAACACAACATAAGGTTATTATGACGACATGCTTATAGACCAAGAGCGGTTGCCATCTAGACAGACTTACTACTACGTAGCGAGGGTTTTTTGCCGCGTTTTACGGCAGGCCGATTCCGGCCGCAGAGGTAGTATTCTGACTCCGCCCCTGCATGGAGAAAAATTATGGATTCATTAGGTCTATTCTTGGTCTGTGTCTTGAGATACTATCATTGATTAAAATTAATAAACAGTCCGTTACGTCAAAATTATCTTATTAAAATAGATGTTAGAGCCTCACCGATAATGTCTGCGTCGTGGTTTAGAACTTTGTGAATTATAGCAATTAAGTGAATTTTTAAATTACTAATTTGTAATAATTGATTCGGATTTTAGTTTAAGCGTGAGTTAATTTAGCGAGAAAAGTTTGCAAATATAACACATATTCGCTAATTTTTCTCGCTTTAGTTTCGACAATTAATATTTTTTATTACCTTACAATATAAATAGTATTGATAATGTGAAGTATTAACAATTTTAGTAAGCAACTGAATTCAATACAAGATGTTAATAAAGGTAAGTATCCGTTTATTCAAGATTGAAACCGAATCTGTGAGACTTTTTCTGTCTTATGAGGCGATGTTGTGAACGTTGTTTGGCTACTTTTTTTAATAAAAAGCCATTCCCCGCCCCAATTCCCTATCGTAGATATGGCTTTTTTATTATAATAGCTATTTAATGAATACCATACAGTAATAGCGAATGGAATTTCTCTTGATGGCATCTCCTACCACTCCAGGCTCAGCCTGATCTTTATACCAGCAATAAGTCACAACTGAGGCGGTTATGTTAAGGGCATACTATCCTAACAACTATTCCTAGTTTTTAAAATTTACATATGATTAAAAAGAAAAATGATTTTATTAATAAGTACATATTTTGCAAGATTAATAGTTAAAGCAGCAATATCTTTAACTTTTTTCAGGTTCTAATAGTTCTACTTTCAATTTCATCATGGTCTCTTATGGGGTGAGTAAGACAAATATAAAGATATAATACAGCACCTTCATTAAAAATGTGTACTAACAAATATACCCTTTCAGGGAATCATCAACCCAAATTTCACCAGTTGAAACTAGAAGAGCATTTCACACCAAAAGTTGCTTTTGTTTTCATAAACCTTTTTCACATACAAATATCAATGAATTAATAGACAAAAATGGGAACGGCTTAAAAAGACTCGTAGTATACTTTTACAAAGACATTAAATCTAATGAGCTGAAAATGTATACGCCTAATATAGAAAAACAACGGCTTATGCCAAATTTAGCATTCGAAGGAGATGATTATATACATGATATTATATCAGAAGAACTATTCGATATTTTCAATAAAAATCCAAATGTGATAGACACAAGTTTAGTGTATGATAAAGATTTTGATATCACGATTTCAAAAGAAACATTCAGTAATATTGGGGAGATAGAAAAGAATCCTGCTAATGAATACGGTCAAAGAGAATCTAACATAGATAAGAGATATGAGCGATTAATTATCACAAATAACCAATTAATACAAAATATGAAGGTACCTGAAAATAACAATGGTCAGCTAGATAACACATATATATTACCTATAAAACTACAGCATCACAAAACAGTAAATAAAACTTTGGCAGACAAAAATATGCTAACTCACAATTTAAATACAGCTTGGAATGAGATCAGCTCTACAGAAATTGATAATGTACGTGTCCAGCCAGAAAATTCCTATCCCAATAAGTATTTGCAAAGTAGTTTTCTACCGATTGATGCTTCTTCTTCCCAAGACAGTCAAGGTTTAGTTCATTTACTCGATGAACCAGGTCAACTTAAAAACATAAATGTTGATCGTAAAGATAATATAAAAATATTAAAAGAAAATTTAAATGCACTAGAATTTAATAGACCAATTTCATCTAATAAAATTCAGTCCAAAATGGAAAACATAAACACAGAATTTAAATTAAGCAATGTGTATCCAGTAAGAAATGTTATGTATTCTAAATCAAACTATAAAAATTCGAATGTTCCAAATCAAGAAAGGTCACACTTATATCCTTATCAAGGCAATTACTTTGATGTATTTGATAAATGGATCAAAGAACAATTTAAAGCATTGCAAGAAATCCAAACGATTGACACTGCTATAACTGATGATTTTGTCAGGGCAATGGTGCGAGAAATTCTTATGAAAAATGGTATATCTGTAACGAGTGAAGGTATAAATACCAGAGATGGTATTCAATTAAACATAAACGATTTTATTTTAAGACCAATTGTGACAGGTGATTCAGTTGGTTCAGATAAATCATATCAAGAAGAAAAAGATTCTATTTCACCAGGTCCAGCTTTCTTAGAAGCTGTTTTAATATTGTTTGCTAATCCACCGAAAATTTTAGGAGTTATACCACTCGGTAAAACTCGTGATTCTAATAAAAGTTGGAAAATACATACAAATAATGCTATATCTTTAAATGAAAATGTTAACAGTTTTACTGATAGTAAATATCCAGATTTAAAATCCCAAGGAAATTCAGTGCAAGGAGTAGATAAATCGGATTCAAATTATTTTAATGACCAGACACAAAATCGCAAAATATGCAAATACAAACAATGTGGCAACAAACAGGACAAACTAAGTCTCGGAGTTGAAAAAATAAATATATCTACCAGGCCCAAAATAGAGCATGAATATGCTCCACACAGGGAAAGAAATAAAGGAAAAAAGGGTTCAAAACAGAAGCGTGTTAAATCCGATCACAAGTTGCTAAAGCAGACGCTTCATGGAGCAAAAAAGAATGATATAGTAGCAAAACTAGGAGGATTTCCTCTTAAAAGGCTTTTTACTAAGGTTTTGTCGTTTTTGACCTCTGAAGCTGATGACATTACTGAAAGACCTCAGAATAATAAAAGTGAGGATGAAATAGCTGCATTTACATTAAAAGAAGGTGATTATGAAGAAAGTGAAGAAGTGGAAGACATTGAAGATGTAACCGGTATTCAATATAGGATAATAGGAGGAAGACCTGCTACAGGTACCGGTGCCCCTTTGAATAATAGGGGTAAGAGACTCTCTAACTTGTAACAATTAATTTTGCATCAATTATCGACGAAAAGGCTTGTTAAATGGATACTTCAGGAATAATTATTTAAATACACGTGTATATGCAGAATTATAGAAGTGTTTTTTCTTTATCGGGATAGGTTAAAGCCATTCCCACCCGCTTCGCTGGTCAACAGAAAAAAATAAATCTAAATAGTTTTCGTACGCATGCGCGCTACACCGCTTACCCCACTTTTTCTATAAAAATCTTTACTTCTTAAAATTTTAAAAACTTTATTTAAATGAAGATGTAAGAAATAAAACTTAGAAAATTTAATTGAAATCTATCCCGTGGTTTTGCCGTGATGCGCGCACAACTGCAGACCTCTATCATTTTATATAAATTAATAAAAAGTTTATATTAGTAAATTTATTTTGATAGAGAATAAAGCGCCATGTAGTCCCAAAGTAAACAGCAAAGCACTTGTGTTCTGGATACTAGAATAGCTAACTTATATACTTTTCTAAATAAGTTTACACTCAGGAATCTAGTCTGTGACTCCCCAAGCGTTTCAACGTACGAAAACCGTTACGTATATTTTAGCAAAAAAAATATCAGTCATAAGTTCATCTTAAGTAACTTTTATGCATTTAATAATTACAGGGTCTGGGACGGAGATGTGTGGCGTAAATTAAAGTGGGAACACGTTTAGTGAATATTTACCTAACCGTCATAATATAAGAATTTACATTTAATTTAGCAAAACTTGTCAGTGTCCTCTAGTGACTGATTTTAAAATGTAGTAAGATAAGTTTTACTTAAAACCAGAAAGATGGTATCATCTTAATTTCAATGTAATTTACTAGATGTCACTATATACACATTTACTTTCAAAAATATTAGCGATAACTCTTAATTGAAAAGAATGTAATACAAAAATTTAATTATCTATAAATAATAATTAAGCAATTGATATTGCATTAAAATATTATATGTATTAGTTTCCGCCATCTATTAGCAAACGATGCAAACATTTAATTTTACGTTCCCGCCACTTCCCACGTACAAGTTCAACCGGTTAACAAGTGAGCAAAGCAAGGCAGCTCAAGTCAAATCTAGTTGGTCACAGATTGTATTCGGAGTCATACTCGTTCACTATAAAAATAAACTTAGATCGGTATTTGCAATTGTGAAAATAACACGATTCTTCAATGACATTAACTTTTAAACTTATATTAAAGTGAAAAGTAAGTGTGTATACGACTTTTTAAGTTTTAAAAGTGTAAAAAAGACCCTTTTTTAATCTCGATAAAGTTTATTTTGAAGTTCATTCGCGGTATTTTTGTTGTGTTCTATTGTTTGTGAATGGATTATCAATGGTAAAGCAATGAAAGGATGTTATTGTATAAAGTACTAGGAAAACTTATTTTTTGAAGTTTGATGGGATTTCAGAAGTGGTAAGTACTTTGTATGCGTTAAGATTTATTGTGTTTATTTTAAATATCTCTTGTTTAGGAAATAATTTACGAAGGTAATTATTAATATTATATATGTATATACATATTTTTTATTTTAAGTGTTGTGCCATAATTACGATACTAGTGAGTTGCCAAATTTTTAATTAAAGGTCGTTAGTTGATTCGAGTCTTGAGTCGAATGTCCAGGATTCATACCCGTATTTTTTCGCGACCGAAAAAAACCTTTGCTGCTAATAAATTCTCATTGATTTTACAAGGTATTTTTCATATGTATAGCGGGATTAAGTTATATATTTGCAAACCCAATAGATATTTAAACTTTATGGCTAAATATCGCAGGATCCGTTTAAAGCAAATTTTGTGATAAACTTTTTTCGTTATGTTTATCTGAGCTTCTCTCGAATTGACAAGTTATAATATTATTTAAAAATCTAAACGAACTTTATATAGGTGATATTATTAAACATGTTAATTCTAAAATCATGATTCTATGAATTTTTCTTCCTAAATATTTGAAAAGCTGGCAAAGATCACACATCGAACTGCCTTATAACATATATTTATGGAACAACTGGTACTTGTTTTGGAATTGAATACCAATACTTGCTATTCCAAATAAGAGTAATGGGATTTTATTATATATTTGATTTGGAATATCCTTCGTGTATATTACTTCGTGCAGGGGCGGAGAAAAAATACCAACCTCTGCGGCTGGGGTCGGCCTGTCGTAAAAGGCCACAAAACAACCCACCCTAGCTACGTGGTATAGCGTAGCTAGGGTCTCCAGCCCGTCTGCAACCACCCTTGGTTTTATGCCGTCATAATAACCTTGTGTTGTGTTCCAGCATTTAGAACATGTTGTGCCGAACCCACACAGTTTGGGATAAAGGCAGGAAGAAGAATTGTTTATCCTAAGATTATAAATGCGAAAGTGAGTTTGTTTGTTTGTTACGCTTTCGCGCCTAAACCGCTGAACCAATTTTGATGTATTTTTTTATTGCTGTACACAACTTGACAGCATACAAGCCTACGGCTTACACAGAATTTAGCAGTTACCGTCGCCTATAGGTGTTTGCAACGCCAGTGGCATCGCGAATACGCTGCTGTCCCATAAAGGTACAGGAACTTGGGACACTAATGCCGGGACACAACATAAAGTTATTATGACGGCATACTTAAGACGGGTGGTCGCCATCCAGACGGGCTTGGGGCCCTACCACGTAGCTGTGGTGGGTTGTTTTGTCGCCTTTTTCGACAGGCAAACCCCGGCCGCAGAGGTCAGTATTCTTTCGCCGCCCCTGCACGGATGAAACCTTCCAATTTCGGTATACTCATAGATTGGACCATGACGAAGGACATAGGCTACTTTTTTAAATTCATATGGTAGAACAACGTTTGCCGAGTCAACTAGTAATATATAAATATGGTAAAAGCCTTTCTGAAATATAAAACAAAGTTATAAAACTAAACCATTTTAGGAATCTATTCGTTTCTTGTACCTTACTGCATATCTAAATACATGGTAGTCTAATGTTGTCGCACTGGACGTGCAACGCAGAGGTCATTGGTTCCATTCTCACCATGGCATTGACCAATCAAATATTTTTCCGCCTGAACTTATAAAGTGATTGTCGCATTATGACTGGAGGAGAATATAGTCACCGGATTAAAGAGATTGCAGATGGTTCTTGACTTGTATTGTCCATCTAGGGGGAGTCCGGCGCTAAACGATGCTTCTGCAAGACACATAATTGAATTAAACTAAATTAAATCTTATTATTACCATTAGTGGTTAATTCAAATAACGCCTAAAGCGTGAAACGCCTATTACTTTTGGACTCGAGGTCCACTGTTTGGTTCTGTCACAGGGCAGCCAGAGCCAGAGAGCATCGTTTGCGCTGGTGCCATTCCGTAATAATTCCTTATCTTGTGTTGATACCATAATTAAAAAGATAAAATGAATTTCGTTAAATTTAGTTAATACTGGGACCAGCCTAACCTTCTTCCTTCAACCCTTGATGAAATCCTAAGCCCTAAATATTTTTCTATTATTATTTTTACAGTTGATAATTTAACCTCAAAAACGAGGTTGCATATGATATTAAAATATAACAGTACTTAAACTTTCTTTGTGATGCATTATTTATATATTTATAATTGAAACAATAACGCATATCACGTTAGAGATCAACAAATTTGTTGTTTACATTTCTCAGATTTAATCATGTTGTTTTTAAAATTATAATACTTTTTTAGCGTTTGGGAAAAATTATGAGAGTAAACTTTTAACGATCTTGGATGTGTGTGATGTGATGTGTAGATAAAAAATTTATAAATTAACATGTAATATTTGTTTATACTTTTATTTTTAAAAATTGTTTATAATTTCGTATTTTAAATTTATTTGTAATATAAACTAAAATTACCACCGCTTCACAACGTGTGTGTTGTTTGAAAGAGAAGAAGCTGCTAGAAATTCAATATCAGCAATACATCTTTTACTTAAAAAAAAATTTAAGATGCTTGTTGAGATTGTGAATCATCGTCTAAATTATTTCGAATTCGAGGCAGGCGGTCAGGTGATTGACGCTTTCGTAAGACAAAAGTTAGCTACATTTATTAAATCTATTCTCTTTTATTTCTTTGGTGAAGAAATAGTATTATCAAGGCAGTAGAAAGGCATTGAACGAATGACGATCAATGATGATCACGGAGTACACATTTCGGTCTCCGTGGTGCGAAGTCTATAATAGCAATAACAGCCCACAGCGTCCCACTGCTGGGCTTGAGAGTCCCCTCAAAGGGAAGGATCAGTATACCTGCCACATTTGTCCAAGGCTAGGCGGTTTACTTACCGGTGATCTCAATATGCAGGTTTTTTATTGCTGTAGGACAACAGGAAGGCTGACGGCCCGATTAGAATTTAGCAGTTACCGTCGCCTATGGGTGTTTGCAACGCCAGTGGCATCACGAACACGCTGCTGTCCCATAAGAGTACAGGAACTTGGGTCACTAATGCCGGAACACATCACAAGGTTATTATGGCGGCATACTTAAGACCAAAGGTGGTCGCCATCTAGACGGGCTTGAAGCCCTACCACGTAGCTAGGGTGGGTTGTTTTGTCGCCTTTTACGACAGGCCGACCCCGGCCGCAGAGATTTGTATTATTTCTCCGCCCCTGCACGGTTTCCTCAAAATATTTTCCTTCATTCTCCTGCATGGCTATTATGCTATGGCACAGCGGTGCTTTCGTGAGATTTGAATCCGGAACTTCCAGATTGGTCTAGAATGTAATACCACTAAGTACCTCCCACCTAATATAAGCTTTCTTATACCGAAATATAGGCTTAGAATGAAATTTAATCGCTTGTAAGAAAAAAATTTCAATAATATAGGTCACCGTTTAGATTAGACATAATTTGCATTGTCAACTGAAATTAAACGTTCAATAGGTTTCGTAACACGGTAAAAAATACACAATTACTTCGGACACCGTCTATCCATTGATGGGTGACCTTGTTTTGTTAACTTCTGCATCCTTACAAAATTTTCGTTGTATAAAATACAATTGTGCAACGTTTACACAGGCCTGCCTTGATGTATTAAGAATATAAAGAAAATTTCTTAATGAGATGAATTGTTATTTTATCTACTGTTCAAATCTAATAGATACCATGATTTATATATGTACTAGCTGTGCCCGAGACTCCGTCCCCGTGGAATAGTGATTTTGGCCAACATTTTTTGGATAAATCTTATAGTTTATTTTGAATAACAAACTCTATAAACCCTAAAATATAAATAAATGAAATATGCAAACAGTGTTATCGAATGCAACTGTTACGCCATGCGCCACTGGAATACGTGCGTACGAACCTACAAAGTCCAGCCTAAGCTGAACCCTATTTCATATGATTGATGATATAAATCTGAGGTCAACTTAAATTGGTTATTATAATTTTCGAAACAGCATTTTTAACAAAAGCTACTTTTTTTCTAAAATAAAAATAGCCTAAGTTACTTGTTGTTACATCAGCTATCTGCCAGTGAAAGTCTCGTCATAATCGGTGCAGCCATTTCAGAGATTAGCCGGAACAGACAGACAGACAAAAATTGTAAAAAAATGTTGTTTTTGATATATGTACCGTGTATACGTCCAAATGCACTTAATAAAAAACGATTATTTTAATATTACAAACAGACCTTTCAATTTTATTTATTTGTATAAATGTATTGATCCTCTTTCGAAAAGAACAGATCCACCATATCTCGCTTGTTAAGTAATATAAAAACCGCCTAATGGTTTATCCTTTCTGCTAGCGCATACAGCAATAGAAGCGTCTATAGCCTATTTCCGGGTTGGGAGCGGGTGTATGTGCATTTTCATCTCTTGCATTAATTTTCATGTGTTCGGGAAATAGTTTTGTTACGTAAGCAAAAAGGTGTACAGAAATTTAACTCAGTAACAATACTCTCTTGCTCAGCCATGTCGTCCTTTTGTAACTGGTATTGTATGTTAATGTATTTACCACAAGCAATCTAAAGTATCAAGCTTAACTAAATCTATGTATTTTAGAAATAAACACTTGAAATAATAATATTAAAAAATAACCACATGACTGAATACCCTAAGGATACTTAATTGTGTATTGGCAAAAACATTTTAAGGGCGCTTAAAAGTATTTACCGACCCATTTTACTGAATTACGTTTTTAAGATGAAAATGCTCAGTAAAATACTAATCTTCAACAGACTGAAAAACTTAATCAAGTAATAGAAATAGCAACAAAATAAAAAAAATTGACAACCCTCTGAAGAAAAATTTAATTTCTTAATCCCCACGGGGAGTCGGAGAGTATATGGGGCCGTGATTTTCCTTCACAATCGGTATGTGACAATTATTCACGTTAAATGTGCCATCGCGGAATTCAAACCCAGAATCTTTGGTCTTCAAATTTAATTCCACTTGACTCCCACGTACTTAATTATTATTAATAATAATAACTGCTGGATTCGGGGCTCCTGCTAGACGGAACGGACAGTATACCCATCACGATTGTCCAAGGCAGATTGGCGGGTTACACACACCGGTGTGCTCTTATAGAGGTTTCCTTACGATGTTTTCCTTCATCGTCGGCACATGGCAATTATGCACATTAGGCGAGAAAAACTGCCACCGTCGGATTCGAACCCGAGACCTTTAGATTGGTCTCCAAGTTTAATACCACTGAGCTACCAGGTATTATTAATACGTATCATTAAATACCTAGTTGACATCACATACATTTCATAACCTCTCATTTCGTAACTATAAAAAGTGTTTTGTATAAAAATACCGCAGTGACCGATAAAAACTGGACTCAATATCGCATCTAGGTGCAAGCCAGCTTAACAGGTTTCAAATACCCATTTCTTTGAACTTGATTAATGAAGATTGGCGTAATAATTCGCGATCTCTGGAAAGCATTTAACGCTCATTAAATATGTGCTAATGAGATTTGTTAAACCTTTCAATATCCATACCAATATTATAAATATGAAAGTAACTCTTTCTATTACGTTTCCACGCCTAAGCCGCTGTACCAATTTTAATGGATTTTGATATAGAGTTAGATTGGCCCTTGGAAAAGGACATAGGCTACTTTTTTATATGACAGAACGTTTGCAAGGTCAGCTTTTGTGACAATTCACTTTGTGCTGGAGTTCAGCAGACAGGCTGACGGCCCGCTTAAATTTAGCAGTTAGTCAGTTTGCAACGCCAGTGGCATCCCGAACACGCTGCTGTCCCATAAGGATACAGGAACTTGGGTCACCAATGCCGGGACACAACACAAGGTTATTATGGCGGCATACTAAGACTAAAGGTGGTCCCATCCAGACGGGTTGTTTTGTCGCCTTTTACGATAGGCTGACCCTGGCCGCAGAGGTTAGTATTCTTTCTCCGCCCCTACACGGATAATTATCAACGTTTGCAGCACCAGATACCAACGTGCTGCCGTCCTCTTAGGGAAACTAGAACATGGGTCACCTATGCCATAACACAATACAGTAGCGGCATGCTTAGAGACCAGGAGTGGTTTCCACCCAGTCCGGCCTGTAGACCTACCACGTAGCTATGGTTGTTTTATCACCTTTATGACAGGCAGGCCTCGGCCACCCAATAACAAAACAACCGTAGGGTTACGTATTACATATTATGGGTACGTCTAGACATTAGTCGTATTTTAAATATAATCTAATTTAGGAGTTAGACATATTTTCATTGTAATCAAATTTTTATTTCTCAAATCTTGATCTAATCGTCGAAATAACTACGTTTACTTTCTCGATTCGAAACAAAAACCCTTATGCAAATCGATTAAAGCGGAACAAGAGTTTCGAATGGAAACGTGCCCTCGAAACACGACAATCCAACGATTTATGACAAATGAATGGCTCGTTTTCCATCAATTACTTAGCTCGTTTCATGGCTGGAGCCGTCAATTAAAAAGTGTAAGTCCGTTTCATTCTTCTTGCCCCAATCTCACATTATAAGGAGCCGACACAACATGTTCTCTCCTACCTCCTCTCCTCTGTTAGCTGTCATCTCAACATTCACGCCCTTTTTCTTCATATCATCTTTTACGTAATCTATACATCTTTTATATGGTATACTTCTCCTTTTGTATCAACTATCATTTTCGTTGTTATACGGCATAAAATTGGATACTAATATTTTCAGATATTTTCTTAAGCCTGTTTGATCAGAAAAAAAAAATGTAACGGCATTGATGTAAAAAAACGCTCAAGTTATAAACTAACCTCTGCGGCGTCGGCCTGTCATAAAAGGCAAAAAAAGAACCGTGTAGCTATACATGGTAGGGCCGCAAGTCCATTTGAATTTAAGTTTGGTTCATTTATCCCAGAACACAGCATGAGGTTATTATGATAGCATATACAGAGACTAGGGTTAGTTCCCATCCCAGGCTCTCACAACTGGGGTTTTTTGTCCCCTTTTACGACAGGCTGCAGGGGTCAGTATTCTAACTCCGCCCTTGTACTGAAAATTTATATACTTTCAATTTAGGTAATATCAATATTGACCGTAATATAATGATTCATTCCTGATCTTCCCGCTGCCTTCCATGACCCGTAACTCAATTAATCACAATAAATGCGTCGAGATTTTTGTGGTAACAGTACTGTGAACCAATTGACCCAATACGATCTCGACATCCTAAATTGGTCCATCCGTCTACCATAAGCACAAAACATTATGGCTGTTGATCTTTTAACCCACTTCAAACGCCCACTTTTTTCTGAATATTCTAGAAACAAGTTATTTTATAAATAAATATACTGCCACAATTCAATTGTGTTATGGGTACTAGACAACTGATATACTACATATATACTTTTCTGTTGTAAATAAATCTATTTACATATACATTGCTATTAAAAATAAGGAAAAAACTAATAATATTGTATGAATTAGAATTATGTCAATGTTGCTAAGAAAATTTTAGCAAGTCATTATTAAAAATTTAAAAGCTAAGTAAAAAAATATTAAGTCATATTCAAAACAAAAACTAGGTTTTTACATATTTACTATATCACTTGATTTCATAATTTCAGTAATAATACCATTATAACTAAAATAAATTATTAAATATATTGATATGATATGAAATTAATTAATATATTGATATGATATTAATGTATGATCTTCATTATTCCAAGTTGATTCGAGTATAGTTTAAATTGACAACGGCCCGCTGCAAAATGTTTTTTTTTATTTATATGTCAGAACAACGTTTGCCGGGTCACCTAGTTTAGCATAAAACTTAGCTGTAAATATGTTTTATAATGTTAAAATAACTAAGGTTAAATAAATCTAGCCAACTTCGGTCTAAGTTTGGCCTTTACACATAATATCGACGGTTAAGGTCTTCATCTCGCTAATTATATAATAAAACATAATTTTAAAAAGGATATCCTTTTTGTACGATTTCCTTACTTTGTTATATTAATATGCTAGACGATCACGCTCGTTCCGCTGGGCGAATAACAGGCAAAAGTAAACCGATAAAAAAATGAGAAAGAGTCAATGGAATCCAAAGAATTAATAGTTTAAAACCATCTAAGAAAAATTCCCCGTCGAATGGTAGTAGTTCCATCCCGATGTTTACAATAGTTTTGTTGTGATGGTGCGTCAAAGGAACCCCATTTTTCTTATTGAATTTTATTAATGCCAATGAATTCTTTTTGGCATCTCGAATTCAAAGCGTACTGCATTTATGTAATTACAATTGTTGCAGCATATTCTTATTTTTGGTGTTGCATACTTTAACTTTTTGAAGATTATACAATACATGAAATTAATTTAATAAAAGCCTCAAACAGTTTTGAGGCTTCAGGAATGTTTATATAGATATTTCGCGCTTTCTTGTGACACAACTTCTATGTCTTTCTTCTTTTTGTTCTATATTTATATTTCTAAACACCGTAAGGTTAACCCAGTTTAAGATAAAATGAGATCACCCCATCCCATTGCTAAGAAATCTATATTTTTTATGCTAGTTTAAAGGCTGTAAAGAAAAAAACAAATTATATTTACTTACTTTTCAGTTTGCTGTTACGTCAAACCTTACCTTATTTACATTTTGATCATAAATTATTATTAACATTGCGATTTATACGTCAAGACATATTAGCTTTATTTTTAATTATCACACCGCGATATTGCGCGTAAATATTTTTTGGTTTCCTAATTATTAATTTTTATTTTTAGTTCGTACTACAGGACCGATAGGTACGTTGAACCCTAGTTGAAAACAACGACATAACATTCAATCAGGGGATTGATCAAACATCCACTAAAAGTTTGGTTGTATGCCCGAAATAGATTATTAGTTTATTTAAACCAAAGAAAATTCACTATTCTTCTTTAAGTTGTCATTTTAGGGTCACAAATGTGCATGCAAATAAACCAATAAAAGTACACAACATGCCATCACAAAAGCTTCCAAGTCAAAACAGCTATAAAGTCCGAGAGAAGTAACGAATTCCCAGTATCGGGAATGTTAAAGTTGTTATGAGGTTAAATCGGTGTTTTATATCCACAATGGATAGACGGTCACGCGAATAAACGTGTCTTGAATGCTGACGATGGTTACGTAGCCTTCACAAAACTCTTTCCTGGATTCAACTGTACTTTCAACTGTTTTAAACTTATTTTTGTATTTTATTATGATTTATTTTGTAAACAGTGGTTTTGTTACTATCATTGGATTATAATTACGGTTGTAATAAATCAAAAATTAATTGAAGGTACTATAGATGGCTACCACGTCCGGGGCCCATATTTGAAGTGGCCCGCAAAAGTGAGCCGGTGCCAGTCCGAGCCACGGCCTGACTAGTCATCCCGTGGCCACTCCAGGCTTGCAAAGGAACATCAGAGTAGTTTTAATGGGTAAACCAGCGACGTGCGTATCCAGCCTAGTGAAAAGGACGTACGGGTGGGTGCATTACGCAGGGAGTACCACACTAACCCGTCGCCCTGACCTTACGTGGCGAGGTAAGTTTTGCCATTTCCACCAGCCAAAAATTTTTAGATTTCAACAAGTTGATTTACAAACGGTTTCAAAAAGTGATAAAGAAATATTTTAAAGACTGTATGGAAAAATTTTATAGTCTTCGCCCGGATTTTAGTGGATACGTGTGGAAATGGACGGCCGCATCCGTAGGTTCGCTAGAAGACAAAATAGTTGTGTTCGTAAAATAATAAATAGCAACCTTGATATCATAAAAATTGTGATCTATAATTGAGAATCAGATTATCAAGTCAAGGACGGTGCCTTTCACTGTAAAACAAGCGGACAGACACAAAATTCACGCAATGTATTCGCTGGCGATTGATTTAATTATTGACAGATGTTCATAGAAGCTATTATGTATTATAAATTTGTGACGTCATAATATTCCTGCTAAAGTCACTTAATTTAAGTATTATAAATATAAGTTTGTATGTCTCTCTTTGTTACCTTTAAACTATAAAAATTAAGTTATTTATACGAGTATATTTTAAGGAATTCAGACAATAATAAACCAGTAAAATGAGTGCTGAAGACATGTGTTTTTTTTTCGAAATCAATTTATTATTATTGTATAAAATATGACATACAAGCTTAGTATTTATGATATAATGTAGGTGAACCATTACATAGTTCGATCGTCCCCTGTAAAAATAGTTATTCACATCAATCTTGGACTTCTTGAAGTGCAATGATAGAACGGGCTCCACAGTGAAATTTGAAAAACTACTAGTTATGCCCTCATTAATTTAAATGCTATTACATAATTAACATTCAATTTCTTATCTATACACATGCATTTTAGAACATTGATAAGTTTCTCAAAAACCTTTGTAGTCCCAGTCAGAAATATAAATAGGGCTACCCCATCACTGGCATACTTAAGGAGTTGAAAAGGCTTTAAGAAGCCTCTCCTTCCGCGAGTTCACTATTTCCGTGAAGGAGGCGGTTAGGCGGTAGCGCGTGTTGGTAAGCCAGCTTCCCTAAAGTCAAAAAGGAGACCACGGAAGGATGTTCCGTTGGACGTAGATAGCAGCCACGTTCCCCCGAATGAGATTCCAATCACCCACAAGGGTGTACGGTATGCGTACTATTTCTCGTGCTCCTTCTCAATCGCGAATGGATATTAAATTGACGCAAAGGGCGGACCGGCATCGACCTGGACTGCGATAGACATTAACCAGGCGATAGGAGAATATAGAGTTTTTAGTGGGTAGTAGTAGGCAGTTACTGTCAGTCACCCAGTCCCATATACCCTGACGCCACCGTGGTCTGTGGTATTTTCAAGGGAGTTTTTTCGTGAAAATAATTTCAATATAAATGAAGGGATTTGCTCCTATAAAAAAGTCATATCTAAATAAATATGGCTATGATATTCTACACTAATGCTAGAATTAATATTGTTCAAGAACAGGTTAATTCCCCAGAGGCACCAACTGAAGATTTGGATGCAACCAGGATAACTTGGGTGATGATATTAAGTGTCCTAAAAATTTACTTACTTTAAAAATAAAGATATATTTTACGTTAATATACTTTAATTTAGGTGTTATTTATAGCCTTTTACGTCAATGCAATGTTTTCGAAGACATCCGGGTCCGTTCGCGCGCCAAGTTACGTTTGTTGTAAATCATGTTTTGATTCTGTTCACTTACGTTCTTATTTGATTAATTATGTCTGTTCAAAGAGGTAGTTTTTTATAGGAATTTATATTCGTATCGTTTTGTTTATTAGTTGCTATCTATTTTACTATTAAAGAGGTGCCATTAAGACATATGGGCCGTTTTTGGGAGGTGGAAATGCCTGAAGCATATCCCGCCTCGTACGTACTAGTGGCAGGGTAATGTGGGACTCCCCTTCACTAGGCTAGGGGACGCACGTCGCTGGTATAAAACTACTAAACCCTGGTGTTCCTTCGCACGCTTTGAGTGCCAAGGCCGCGAAATGCAACGAACTAGTTAAACCGGGGTCCTGACTGGCCCGCGCTCACTCTTCAAAAGAGATTTTGGCCTGACTTGATCCATCTCCAATGTAGCTGTTGCTGAATTACGCACGAGGATACAAGGCATTTCCTTACCCGGTAACGATCCGCAAAATTGTTGTACTGACTTTCTACGCAAAATTAATGTTAAAGATTCCCATTCCTAACAAGAACATTGTTCAATTTTAATAACAAGTAAAATAAAACAGTTATGGATCTGTTCGAATAGGCCTCACAGGTCACGGTGGTAATAATGACAAGGTCAACCCTGCTTTTGAGAAATCGAATGTTGTCAGCATCATTGGTCGTGGTTCGCTGTACATTAATGCTTAACGTGCCGTTAAATTGAATGAAATCATTATCATCATCATTATGAAAGTCTAATTGAAAAACGAATTTGCATTTATAGAATTTTTTGAACAGTTCTAATGAACTTATACAAGATCAATTGATTATGCATGTGTTACAATAATAATAATCATTTATTTCGGAAACCAGGTTCCATACATAGTCACAAAATCATTAATTTAAATAACTAAACTAAATAACGAAATTAAATAAAATGAATATAATGATGTTAACCCAGCATTTAGCGTACAGTATCGCTAACTATATTTAATATACTCAATAAATATCTAGATCAAATCAATAGCGAAAAATATTTTTGCAAATTTTATATTAATTAAAGAATTCTCTGCTCTGAGCTATTTACTTTTAAGTTTTTATTGTGTGCTTATTGTTGGTATAGTCCAGTCGACAATCTTGTCATCCAGAAGAGACAAATATAGATAATATACATTTGAAATTTATTCAAAGTGCCATTTTTTTTTTTTTTTTTTTACTTTTCTTTAGTAGGAGACATTATTACGGAAATGCCTGGACTAAATATTTCGCGGAAGAGCCGTAACCGAGGAGTCAAAGAGCCGCACGTGGCTCGCAAAACGTGCCTTGCCAATCACTGGTATAGACCAAAGAACACGTGGATGTATTGCGTAATATATGGCAAAATAACGGTATATATGGCAATAACATTGAAAAGTGGAAGGAGAGAACATGTGCCGATCTCACATAATGTGGGATAAGGGCAGGAAGACGAATTCAGATATATATATTATTTTTGTTGATGGCAACAATCACGCATCTGCTAGCAAACTCACTGTATATGAATAATATCATAAGATATGATAAACATCATGGTTTGTCGTATAACAATTTTTATATTCATAAATATATATTTAAATATTTATAAATAGATATTTAGAATAGACAGTAAGAAAGAAAGTAAAATATATGTAGATTTTAAATCAACAGTTCAAGAGATCAATATAAAGTAGTTTATAGAAGTTTTTCAGATAATTTTATATGTTTCAAGTTACTTACAGCTATTATAGTTACAAAAAGCTATAAAGCTACAGCTTTAAGCTCTAGCATATAACTGGTATAATTATCTGTATTTTATAGCTTATAAGTATATTTAACCCTTTCATTACCAGCGCCGGATTTAGCCGGCTTACACTGGACGCTCCGTGTATACAGCGCTGAATTTATTCATCATCCATTTGGCGATCCGTGTGTATCAGCGCCGAATTTACACGGCATCACGACTTATATTACATTGAGTTATAATGGATTAGTTCCTCTTAGAGTGCAATTAATTTAGTTGTTGAATGTGCACATTTCGCAGCACGCTTCGGTAGCGTCACTTCTACGGAACGAACTGCGGTAAGGAAAGCTAACCCTTTACCTGTACTTGACAGTACAGTTTTCCCGTTACTTTTTGATTTTCACTATTATTCCTATTCTGGCGAAGTAAATCAATCATAATCTTTTATTAGGTAGGAGAGCCCTAAGCTCATCTGAATGTTAACCACCAACTCGTATAGCCCATAATAACCTTATGTTTCGGCATTAGTCACCCGTATACAGCAGCATGATTGGTTAACTAGGCTGTTAGCTAGTCTGCTGTATCTCAGCTATGAGCTTAAATACCTCATCATTACTTCTTACACGGTCTTCGGCGTCACAGTGAGTGGCATATCAACCTTTACAATATCAAGCCAGTATGGCTAGCCATTTCCTTATGCAAATTGTTGCAAAACGCAACCAAAAACTTTGCTATCATAAGACGGCACCGCATTCTTCTTAATTATCATAATCTCAGCTATGAGCTAAATACCTCATCATTTTAGCTTCTCTTTTTACACTTTCTTCGGCGTCACAGTGAGTGACATATCAACCTCTACAACATCAAGCCAGTATGGCTAGCCATTTCCTTATGCAAATTGTTGCAAAACGCAACCAAAAGCTTTGCTATCATAAGACGGCACCGCATTCTTCTTAATTATCATAATAACAATTGGCGATGATTGGTAACAAAAAATTTAACAAGTTCCGAGACTAATAACAATTTATCAAATAAAGAAATATATTACGCAATAAAATTTTATTTAAC
Organism: Malacosoma neustria; assembly: GCA_963693495.1. Classification (NCBI taxonomy): domain Eukaryota; kingdom Metazoa; phylum Arthropoda; class Insecta; order Lepidoptera; family Lasiocampidae; genus Malacosoma; species Malacosoma neustria. The sequence continues at coordinate 6,831,668 of OY856391.1, read as the reverse complement.
ATAATTATTAAAATGTCCAACAACGTAGGTCAAACATAGAATGCACATTAAGTATTCAATTTACAAAAAGTCGAATTATCTTTTACGATGTGTTTCGTGACCTTTACATACGATTCAAGTGGTTTAATAAAACGATCTAAAAGTTGTATTCATTATAATAATGACATGCATCTATTACCAAAGTAAGTTTATCCGTGCATGGGCCTAGAAAGAATACTGACTTCGGCGGCCGGAGTCAGCCAGGATGGCGACCACCTTTGGTCTTAAGTATGCCGCTATATAATAACTTTGTGTTGTGTTCCAGCATTAGTGAAGTTCCTGTACCCTTATCGGACAGCAGCGTGTTGGCGATGCCACTGACGTTGCCCATAGGCGACGGTAACTGCTAAATTCTAAGTGGGCCTTCAGCCTGTCTACTGTCCTGTGTGCTGTGAGCAATAAAAAAGGAGCTGAACGCTTGGGTTATGAGTACTAACTAACTAGTATATTATTTACACACTTTTGTAAATAAATACGAAAGCAACGATACTCGAGACAAGAATCGAACCCGTAACCCTTTTACATTACTGTTATCAAGGGTTATTCAAAAAAGGCGTTATAAAATTTCTTAGTGGCCAGCAACGCGTTGGTAATACCTTTGGTGTTGCAAACGTCCATTGACGGTGGTGACCACCGGCACTAGGGTGGACCGCTAGCCTGTCTGCTGAACTCCACCTATAAAAAATATCATCATCCTAGCTTTGATTTCCAGTTGCATCTAAACATTCGCTTTCCAAAATTACTTTGGCGGCCGTTCTTTTGTGGTGCTTCCTAATGATCCCCAAAAGATCTTACTTAGGTCGCCACTCCTTATAAAAAGGGGTGGACTTTTCTTGGTCCTATAAATGTCCTTAAACAAGTCGTTAACTTTTTATATAATATACAGGGTTATTGGTAGTTCGACGTATTTCCGTTAGGAGGTGAAAGGGGTGACTATTTGTGATAATTTTAACCCCCATATGCATTATGCAAAAGTGAACCATTTTTGAGTTATCATGTTTTTTTGTTTTGTTCAAAATAAGTAAAATATGCAACATAAAAAATTTATTTAAAAAAAAGTATCAATTTAAATCTTAATTTTTCTTCTGATTTATAAAAAACAATTATACACTGGTTATTTCTTAACATTAAAACAACAATTATAGGTCTAAATTTAAAAATGCGAGACGAAAAACGATATCATTTTAATTTTTTAAAGATTTTTTCCACTAAAATGCCTTAAGAAAATGTTATGAAACTTGGCTTGCAGATTATTTTAAAAACAATCATTTTTTTAGCTCTCCAACAATGCATAACAACTAGGAAATTATTTCAAAGAAACTAAAAAAAATTATCACAAATGAAGCAGGCGGAAATTCGTATTCGAACTAAACTTAAGGTCGTTCTTTAAAATTTCCATAAAATTAATTATTAACAATACCTAATGTAAATAAAACAAAAAAATACAAATTTAAATTTAGAACCAGTTAGTTAAATCAACAATAATAAGTTACAATTAAGACATTTTCTAATTTAGCCTAATTAAAGTTTTGGCTTAAAGTAAATTCCCCTATTGCGTACGCAAAGTCTCATTCTTTTTTTGAGTTGTGACTAACTACCGAAGTTCTTTTTTTTAATATATATGGCAGAATAATGTTTTCCGGTTCAGCTAGTAGCTCTATATATGGCATATTTTTAATGACGAAATTCCAAATCAATACAATATGTGCTCAAACTCTCCTTAAGCGTCTACTTAATGACTGTGTATATTTTAAAAGGATTTTAAAGCCTGTTTAGAACATTTGCATAGTTATGTAACTTGGTCAATGTCTTGCGCCGTGTAACCACTTTGTACAACGCAGTGCACAAATGAAATCTTTGTATAAACTTGTTATTTTATTATCTTGTGTAAAGTGTCAAAATTGTTTCAGTAGATTACGTTGTCTGTTAATATTTTTAAAAGCTGTCAGTTGATGTCAAAATGACATACAAGATAATCATAGACATCAAAAGACTATACAAAACAAAATTGTAAATCGAATATTTTATTTTAACAGTTACATGTATATAGATTTAAAAATCGAAATGCACTGAATATGAATCGAGATCTGGTGAAGCATGTTTTTAGCTTGGATGCGAGTCTTCCTTCCTGGATGTAGTCTTTTTCAAATTCAAATTATATTTGTTTTGCGTCAAAACACGGTTGTACAAAGTTGTTAGCATGATTCAGGGCAACATGTTTTGTTTCTTTGGTGTGCAAATTTTTATACAATCACTATCCAGATATCCTTTTTTTTGTGAAGTGGAAATGCATTACGCACATCCCGCTGCATGCGTCCCTCACTGGTATACCCACTAAAACGACCCTGGTGTTCCTTTACAAGCCTTAAGTGTCGAAGCCGCGGGACGCGACGGTTTAGTTAGACGGCGGCCGCGACGGGCGCCGGTCATCAAAGCTTAATTAATTTGTAATTAACTAAAAATGAATTCCCGGCCACTCGGTTTCGAACTCAACTAGCATTTATATATTATATAACGTTTTCATATACAATTTCCCATCAATATTTTTTTCCATTCAAAATCTGTATTCCCGGTAATCCGAGTACTTGCACTCAACCGAGATGACTGTTTGGGACTAATATATTAACAAAACCGAAATCTATATCAGATAATACAGATATTTGTTTATATACCCTTAGTTTTAGAAGAAAGTTTGAAGCTCTTGAGATCTGCAATAGGGTTTTCCTTCATCACTCTTGATTCTTATTCCTCACATCTAGCACTATACATATTTATTACTATAGTTTCAGGCATCTAGATCTAAACAAACAATAAATTTAAATCCTGGCAAACGTAATTAATTAAAAAATAACGGCAACCGAATCAACATTAATTGAATTACGTCATCCAATTTGAAGTCAATTGGTGACAAGCCAGAAAAAATTTATTTTAATAAGCAAGCTGACACCTCTAAGAGATATACGCAAGAAGTCACGAAAATAGAGGAAGTGGAAAGGACGGGACAAAAAGAAATTTCAAGATTGAATACTTTTTAAAGAAGATATGACTTTTAAATATAAAGTAAACGAAATAAATGTAATAAATAAAATTATATACATTATAATGCAAAATTCGAAACAACATAGAAATATTTTTTGCTGTCTTGAACACAGTCAGATTGTTATCAACTTAATGCGAAACCTGTCTTATACCTAATATTTGTACATCACGTTGCGAACTCTTAAATAAAGATAATTAAACTTCACAGACGAAACTCTACATTCGGATTCTTACTTATGCCAGAGAAAATAGCTCAGAAATTGTTCTTTCAAATTTAAATATCACTATATTCTATTAGTTTACTATATAATGTTTCTTTTTAGAAATAAAGTTCTAAAAACACAGATAGACAGTCTGACAGCCCCCCTTCACGGAAAAATATTCTAAATATACTATGTATATACAAGTATGGATTTCAGGGAAGATGTATTAAAATAACCAAAAGAATATTTCCCTAAGAGTTAATTATAATTTGGGCTTACATGAGTATTCTGGACCCAAAGAGCAAGATGGCGCCAAAATCCAGACCAAACTATTAATGGAAATGATACACGAACATATTTAAATAAAACCAAAAAGAATTTTGTAACATCTTTAATATCATTATGACTATGTGGAAACTTCAGTTGGACACTCATTCTCAGATTTGTAAATATTTTATCAGCATCATCAGTAATATACGTACTAATTAACACATATTTGCTTCCATATTACGCTTAATTTCTAACAATAGTTTATACAATTATCAGAATAATCCTATTCACATATGCGATTAACCTTGTGAATCTTAATTTGACTCAAGGGTACACTTACACAATTTTATTAAAATATCGAATCTCGTAAAAAGATGAAAAATGGAAACAAGGTTACATCTGAAAGTAGGCCGTGTCAGCCAGAAATTATAATATGACATCCCCATCACCTTTTTCTTGAGATAGAAATGCACTCATGGACTCCCTAGTTAGGGACCGTCCATTAATCACGTGATGTTTTTTTTTGGAATTTTTTAACCCCTAAAATCCCCCTTGGTGATACATGGTGAGGTTTAAGACTACCCCCATATCACGTGTATTTTTTAGTACGTACAAAGGATCTTAATTTTAAGTATCATCTAATTTTATTATCGAAAATTAAAGACGTTTAGAGGTAGACAGAAAGGTTGCAGGTTGTTTTTGACTGACATAAAAATAATGAAAGAAATGCGAAAAACTTTTTTATACAAATACATGAACAATGAACATAATTTAATGTACAGTATCTTCGGACCTCGGATTAGCAAGACTTTCTTCAACACCAATAACTGGATAAGCATCTTGCAAGTCAGTTGTTGGCACAGTGCTAAATTCGATTTTGTACGCGTTGGCCGAAAAAATAAATACACGTGATATATTATTACACCCCCCCTCTCCCTTGTGATATTTCGTGATTTTTTATGGACCCCCCCCCCCCCTTTCGAGCCTCACGTGATTAATGGACAGCCCCTTACGTGGTAGGGCCCCAATCCCGTCTGGATAGCAGCCTTGGTCTATAAGTATTCTGTCATAACCTTGTATTGTGTTCCGGCATTAGTGACCCAGGTTCCTGTACCCCTATTGGACAGCAGCGTGTTTGCAGTGCCCCTAGCGTCGCAAACATTCATAGGCGACTATTAAGTAGACCACCAGCCTGTCTGCTGTTCCTCAGCAATAAAAAAAGCATTCTGTGCTCTTTTAGAAGCTGTGGAGATTATACTTGATTATCATCAATATTTATATGGTCGTCATCAGCCGTCCATTCTCCACTGCTGGACGTAGGCCTCTCCAAATCCCACAAATCCCGGTTCCTTGCCTTGACCATCATGCCTCGACCGGCAACATTGCGCAGATCATGCCAGGGGGCTTTTACCAAACAGCTTCATCTACATTTAGCATTATCTATTGTTAATCTATTTAATATATTTTCATGTGGTCAAAAGAAGGTGCTGCTAGAAGTTTTGTCTACAATCCTCTATCCGAATGGTGCAGGATATGCCTGTAGAGGAAAGCCAGTTAAGGTAACGCATCATAGTCCTGTCTCGTCAGTCATGAGGTCACGAACAAAAAATTATTTTTACATTTCCTATAAAACCTGCATTTCTCTCTTTTTTATTGCTGCAGGACAGCAGACAGGCTAACGGTCCGCTTAGAATTTAGCAGTTACCATCGCCTATGAGTGTTTGCAACGCCACTGGCATCGCGAACACGCTGCTGTCCCATAAGGGTACAGGAACTTGGGTTACTAATTCCAGAACACAACACAAGGTTATTATGGCGGCATACTTAAGACCAAAGGTGGTCGCCATCCAGACGGGCTTGGGGCCCTACCACGTAGCTAGGGTGGGTTGGTTTGCCGCCTTTTACGACAGGCCGACCCCGGCCGCAGAGGTTAGTATTCTTTCTCCGCCCCTGCACGGATAAAAATGAGCTCTTCTCTTATAAAGCAAAAAATATAATAAATAAATAAATAAATATGGCACAGCGCTATTTAATCCCAAAATTAGTAGTACAGCGCTTATGTTATAGATACTAGACTACTGATATATATAAGTAGATACTTTTATTTTGTATATATGTACATATACACACCCAGATTCGGCACCAGAATCAAAACGGGACATGCGAAAGCTGTTGCACTACGAAGTTCGTCAAATACGTTGTCATTATCACCATTTTAGCGTTAAATCTAAGTTGCAATCCGAACTTCCGCTTCCGTGCCTGGCGATCCACTTTCTGACTTCATCATCTTCACTTAGCACCGCTCTCCTTGATGCCCGCCTCTCATTCCACGCCACCAGGTGGTGGTCGCATCTCGAGCTTATGCCGGAGTAAAGAGATTCGCCAGAACGCCTCAACCTTTTCTGTATAAGAGGAAGATTTTTTTTTTTTTTTTTTTTTTACGGGGTGGGGAAATCCTCATGGACTACCTCCGCCTGGGGAAAGGCGGAGGGGCGTGCCGGATTCTTACCGGCTAAAACCACCACCCCGGTGTCTCCTCACACGTGCGCGCGGGGCCGCGGGAATCCAAATTCTTCCGCAGCCCCACACTAGTGCTGGCCCGGTGTGTCCGGGCCTCGTCTCCTGCACGGGGTAGTGAGGTGTTTAACTACCCCGTGCATCGCCTCAGAGGCGCGCGCCGACACCCGCGCGCGCCTCCACCTCGGGTCCATCGATTAGGGGGCGGGAACTTCCCCAAGTCCCTCGCCCCTGGACCTATTCATGGGGGCTGGAAAAGGGCGTTGTCCGCCCTTCTCCTGCGCCCGGTGCGCCTTCTGCGGCTGGGGAAGGGAGTCGAGATCTCCCTCTCCCGTTCCGCAGTTTCCTTCTGCGACATCACGTCCTCACAGAAGGACACCACTGCGTCCCACGACTCTGCGCTACCGACCATCCTCCGCACTACGGCCGGCAGCGACAGATCGTCTCCCACTTCATTTATGAGGACACGGCGCTGCTCCTCCCAAGCTACACACTCGGCGAGCGTGTGTTGCGCCGTATCCTCCCCGCAATGGACGCAGTGGTGGCACCGAGCGTCCGGCTCCCTGTCTATGCGGCACAGGTACTTGCCGACGGCACAGGTACTTGCCGAATAAGAGGAAGATGACCCAACATCCGAACTACACGCTACCCTGGTAATAGTTTAACATATCTTTAACTATAAGGAAATAAAATTTCTTCCTCAAATTAAAACTTACGACTAAATTTATTGCGAGGTATAAAATTTTACAGTTATCGATTCATTGGTTTTAAAATAATAAACTACTTTTGGACTTAATATAAATTTTTTTTTATTAATATAGGCCCGTCTAGATATCGACCAACTTTGGTCTTAAGTATGCCGCCAAAATAACTTTGTGTTGTGTTTCGACATTAGTGACCTAAGTTCCTGTACCCTTATGGGACTTCAGCGTATTCGCGTGGACTGGCGTTGCAAACACCCATAGGCGATGGTAACGGCTAAATTCTAAGTGAGCCGTCAGCCTTTCTACTATCCTACAGCAATAAAAAAAGTGTCACCTACCTATTTTCTACCACCGAACTTTGGCTGGGCGTTCATCCCTATTTCCTACAGCCTCTTCGTTCCTGTACGCAATGATTTTACATAAGTTTGCCAACTAATAAAATATTTAATCAAATGAACATACATAATCATTAATTATGTGAATATTAGATGGCGCTTCAATGCTTTGAAGCGCTGGCAACGATGATACGTCGTTCCATATTCTCCAGGTGGCTTTTGACATGGTGTGACTTCGTCGCCTCATTGAATCTTTCGGTTTGAACTCTTACTCCCGGAAATAATCCGATGGCCGGGAGCCAAATCGAATGGGACGCAGTCTAATGCGCGACAGTCAAGTCCATAAAGCGGCGAAAATTAAACTAGAGAGCGCTTTGCCCACCTCCATCTCTACAGAGCCACTCGTCACTGGAAGTTGCTTTGCATCTCAACTTTTCATCAGAACAGCTTACGTTTTTATAGTAGTAAAATTAAAATCATGCAAACTATAAATTCTTATTTCCTCAACAATTAACAAGCAAAATAATCAAACAATACATTTCATAATTCAAATAAATACGTGATTCTGGGTCAATGAAGAAGTGAGCGTTTGGTGTGATCGTTCCAGCACGTAATGTCGACTTTAGATGTTTTTATTGACATGATAATAATTACTAAGCTTTATTACAATTATCTTATTGCGTAATTAGATAACTTTAGTGTTTAATTGTTCCGTCTGTTGTATTCTGGCATAAGTGATCCGGTTCCAGTTCCCGTATGTGGATGACAGCGTATTAGAGGTGCCTTTGTTGTCACAAACATTCATGCGACATTAACTGCAGAAATAAAAAGATATTACATAAATATGAGTTATTCAAATCAAATGTTTACCGTCGCTATTGAATGCGTGTAACAGAGACATTGTCACGTGCTAATTCTGCTGTGATGAATTAAAAGGAAATAAAAAAGTCATTAACCATGAGAAATACCCCACTGAGAGAAAAGTTGTATTTTCAATTAGCGTGTATTAAGTCAAATACCAGTAAAGATCTTGCTCAATCAACTATAATTTTAAACTTATATGTAAGTACGTGTTTATTGAAGATAAAGCAAAAAAAGAGACCTGTTATCTACCTTTATTTTCAATAGGGGCTTCTTGTTACTAATCTATCAGTACGTAATGGAAAATTTGGCAGCTGTTTGTTCTAGCAGCTCATGACATCTGTAATTGCCTATTCATGAGTGATTTTATTTAGTTTCAAGTCTTCGCCCTTCTATAAAGTCAAAACCGTTGGTTTCTACATAAAAATTGCAATATATATATATACCGCAATATATTCAACTAGCAGCCCGTCCCAGCTTCGCACGGGTATTTAACAAAAAATTAAAAATTAAACCCTTCTATTTTTTTTCGGTCTCGGGGAAAAACCTCTCTTGACGGGTTATCCCGGCCCGGGGGGACCGAGGGATATAAGGGACTCCGGAAAAGATGTTTGACCCACTAAAAAACCCCGCTGTTCTCCTATCGTCTACGCCCGGGCCCACGGATATATGGCCTGCCGATCTCGTGGCCCGGGCCGGCGCCGGCCCACGCTTTGTCTTAAAGCGGGCCCCTTCTAAAGTGCTGGCGCCAGGGGGTCAGGGTTTCGTCCCCCCGGCGCTCTCTTGTAACAACTCTAGGAGTTGAGGGGGGCTGTGGAACAGCACGCGGCCTTCTACCTCGCGGCAATAGTGCGGGCGGCGGATCCTCCCCCGAGGGGCCGCCCGCGGCCGTTTTCTACGTCGGCCGGAGATCGTTGCCCGCCCTCCGGCGTCGACGACGCGGCCTACGTTGGCGGGAGGGGAGTGCGGTGGCGGACTCTCGCTCCTGTTCCGCCGCCTCCCTTGCAGACACTACTGCCTCGCAAAAGGAGGCGACGGCCGTCCATCCAGGATCGCCCCCGACCATGGACAGAACCAGGGCCGGGAGTGACAGGTCCGCGGCCAATTCCGGACGGGACTCGCATCCCCGTCGCGTGCTAGTCAGGCGTGGGTACGACTACCAGACGACACTCCAGAAAAAGCAGAGTCGCCTGACATCGTAGCCGGCCCAGCAAGACCAACCGACAGCGAGGATGCAATTCCCGCCCCGGGAACACTCTGTACAGGCGCAGTCGAAATAGGCATGGTTTCGACTACCAATCAGGTGCCAGGGTAGAACCCGGGACCCCAATCAGTATTCGCAATCATCCCACCGGGGACCACGCCACGAACAGAGAGCTAAGTTGGAAAGGATGTAAGAGGTAGACGGAAAGAAAGGTAGGACTCTGTCGCCTCGAACGGAGAGGGGAGTGAAGCGACGGATGCTCGGGCACCTCGGGTACGCACACCCGTGCACTCCTCGGACAGAGGAGCGCCCCTGAGGGCAAACCCGTCTATTTGCGTCAGGTTACTAATAAAAAAATAAAATTATAAAGAAAGTTTGAATATTATTATTTCTATGAGCTTTTATTTTAATGATTTTTTTTGTTATTATTACTTTTTATTTATTTTTCGTTATTTTTTAATAAGTATTCTAATTTTTGTAAAAACCCCAGTGACGCACGCCTACATTACATAAGGTGCTGCCTAGCTAGCCGAACAGGGTGAGCGGCTACCACGCAACATTTTTCTAATACTTACATTTTTAAACTCGTGATATCTTTCGAATGGAATATCCGAATTGAATAATTCAAAAAGTTATACAAAGGTATTGAAACAGTTTTGAATATGATGTAATTTATTTTGATAAGGATTAATACCAAGATCCAAATAAAGAGCCTTTTCTAGGGGCGGCATTTCAATTAAATTTTTAAAATAAAAAAACACTTATTGTGGCATAACTATAATAGTTAGACATATGCTGTCGCGACACTTTTTGTAAATAATGATGTGTTCTGCAAAGTTGTAGTACATTATTTTATTCTATCATCAATAGTTTTCGCAACGCACGCGATTTAAATAATATTTTAGGTAATTTTTTTACACTTTGGGTTACATTATTGGAGTTTTAGTAAGGATCCCTAATTTTTTTGAAAATATAATATAGCCTATGTCACCCGGGGATAGTGTAGCTTCCCAACAATGAAAGAATTTTTTAAATCGGGTCAGTAGTTTCGGAGCCTATTCAAAGCAAACAAACAAACAAACAATCAAATCTTTCCTCTTTATAATAGTAGTATAGACGAATCTGCTCTTTACACACCTACATTACACAAATTTGCTCGTTACATTTATTACATACTCAAATTCGGTTATCGGTGTTTGTAATTTGACTTTGTTTAGACTACGTTTGTACTTTGCAGACAGCATCTGTGAGTGAGCAAGTATTATCTTACACTTGCCGACTGTACTGCTAACCAGAACCGGTCACGTTGATGGTGATCCTGTAACATTATGTTTAATGACTATACATTTCAAAACTTCATGAAATCCTTAAACGTCTAGTATACGTGGTTTGGCCATGTAATGCGAAGGGAAGTTTTTTTAATGTTTTAGGACAGCAGATAGGCTGACGGCCCGCCTAGCTTTTAGCAGTTACCGTCGCCTATGGGTGTTTGCAACGCCAGTGGCATCACGAACACGCTGCTGTCCCATAAGGGTACAGGAACTTGGGTCACTAATGCCGGGACGCAACACTTATTATGGCGGCATACTTAAGACCAAAGCTGGTCGCCATCCAGATGGGCTTGAGGCCCTACCACGTAGCTAGGGTGGGTTGTTTTGTCGCCTTTTACGACAGGCCGACCCCGGCCGCAAAGGTTAGTATCCTTTCTCCGCCCCTGCATGGATAGAATGCCATATAACTAGGCAAATAGAAATGTGAGTGAATATAGGACTCTATAGGAGGAGAGATAAACCAAAGAAAAGATGAATTGATTGCGTAATAGTAAGTAGCATTCTACTTTTGTTATGGGTACTAGACAAATAATACATATATACATTTCTTTTCTAAATATTTTTTTTATTGCTGAAGAACATCAGACAGGCCGACGGCTTTAATAATAGGTAGTGTTTTTGCCAAGGAACAGCAAATAGGCTAACGGCCCACTTAATAATAAACAGTTTCCATCACCTATTGATGTTTGCGATGACAGCGGCACCTGGGTAACTAATGCCAGAACACAACAAATTACAGATAGATACCCAGACACGGGATGGGATTCGAAATCATGGCCTCCTCAAATTTTACACAAATTAAGAAATTCGTGCTTAAATATCTAGATATAAGATCTTATTAGTAATAATAAATAACCTTGATAGTATGGTTGGTGAGGAAAAGTTTATGTAAACTATTCCTCAAGCCATTTCTTTGCATAGTCAAGTTCATATTGCCAAACGCGATCTTGACATCCATTTCTCATTACGTTATTTACATAAATATTTTTGGATTAACATATTATATGTATGTTGCGATCTATTTTTATTTAATTTCAATAATGTTATGCATTTACGATTTAAATTTTAAATATATTGTGAATTATGAAATCTTGTCATTGACAGTATAAAATAGGCATAGTTTCGAAATTATTTTACATTAAATATTTCGAAAGTAAAATATAAATTTTTTTTTAGTAATATATGACATTCCTAATTCACTCGTCATTTTTATAGCATGTTGTGCTATTTGCATGCTAAATGTGACCGGAGCTCGGGGTATCCTGGTCAAACATTTGTAGTCATATGATATTATACATATGACTTTATTTGATATAATTTTTTTTAGTCTATACAAATTCTGAACTAGTATTATGAAAGTCATAATAATTCTGCATGCGTATTGTAAAACAATTACTGACTATTATTAATTGCTGGAGACTTTTTAATTTAAATAAATAAATAAATATTTAACAAAACCCTAAAATGATCATAGGTTAAAACGTAAATAGTCTGACATTAAAGTTAACTTGAAATGTCTAGTTACATTTTTACAGTCACATCTATAAGGTCTCCAATTATAATACCATTAGGTACAATGGGTTGCTATATGATTATTCTTTTTCACTCTTTTTTATTAAATATATGAGGGTGGTTTGAAGTTTTCGAAAAACAGCATTTTTGAAATATTTATTTTTCTACATAGTCTTTTTGTAACTTTACACACTCCTCCCAGTGATGCTTCCATCTCTCATATGCTATGTATATCAAAATAATATCCACCAGGAAAATAAGACATAAAAATATTGGAGTAGAATTTACTATAGGTAAATCGTATAGCTGATACCTTCTCTTACCATATAAAGCTTGTATACTATACCACCATCCAACTATGGCAAATAGCATTTTTTACCCAATTATAATAATTCCCAATACACCTCATACAATCCTATTGTCTTTAGAATGTCATGATAAAAAATCTAGAACATTATTTTCTTACTGCAGATAAATATTTACTCACGCTATATTTCACACGCGATGTAACAAAACGGTATAAGTCAATCATTGAATTTTTAATATTTTTACATTTTTAAAGTGATTTGGAATGAAATTTTAATCCGTCTATAGGTTAAATCTTCATGTAGACACGCAAAATCAAACGTAAAAAGGCTTTGCAAGGATTTGCCTAGTGCTATTCTTAAAAAAATTATATTTAGGACTAATTTTTATTTACTTTAGTCACGTATATTGTTTTTGGCTCTTATTGAACAACACATCCACATTTTACCATTCATAATTTATTTTATTTATTTATTTATTTATTTTTAGTAAGACTTACAGGCTAATAAAAATTACAATATGTATATATAATCTAACATTCTTAAAAACTATTGCTGATTACAAGTCTTAACATTTAGTTATTTACCACTACTCTACACAGTAAAAAGAAAAGAAAAAATTAATAACAACTTATATTCAATGTTCAACAGTGTCGAAAAAGTATTTATACTATATAATATATAGTAAGACGTTGGATTCGTTAACATTATACTAATGGTTTCAAATATGCAACATTTATATCTTGTTCTTAACTCCAGACACAACAACACTATAATGACCTTTATCTTAAATCCCAGATAGAATGTTCCATTTCCAAGCTTAGGATGTTGATTCCTGCTGTTTTACTACTTCGCATTAATATAATTTGGTAACAGGCCTGCTAACAAGTGCTTAAATCAAATTAATACCAAATTTAAAATAAACCAAAGCCCTTATTGATATTAAATTCGCATATTCTTCTTCAGGACTGGAGTTAGAATACTAACCTCTGCAGCCGGGGTCGGCCTGTCGTAAAAGCCGACAAAACAACCCTACGTGGTAGAGCCCCAAAGCAGTCTGGATGGTAACCTTTGGTTTTAAGTATGCCGTCATAATCACCTCATGTCTCAGATTCCTATACCCATAAGGGACAACAGCGTGTTCGCGGTGCCAGCGGTTCTAGCGTCGCAAACATCCATAGGCGACGGTAACTACTTACTACTGCTTATTACTATTAAGTAGGCCGTTAGCTTATCTGCTGTTCCTCAATAAAAAAAATTATTAAACATTGTTTAAACTGTCAAAAGTTGAGTTAGTCCCCTGTGACAATTTAAGTACTTAGTTTACCCACGAATTACTAGGTTCACATTGCGTATAATTGCTTCACACCAAATCTAAATATTGAGTTACTGCATCGAATGGATTGTAATTAAAGAAACAATAAAGATTTTTTTGGTGAAAATAATTGGCTAATAGCTTGAATTATAATTTATATTTTAACTACTAGTCACATGAGGGCGTGCCTTCTTTTTGTCAAATTGTGACTGAGACGTTTAACTACGTGAGCTTCACGGTCTACTAATCGTGATGGAGAAGAGATCCTAGAAAAGATATTAAGACGCTCTACTTTGTTTGGAAATTGTTAAAAATACAAAAGAGTTTCTCTTGCTACCTTACATGCAGCCTAGGAAGGTTCTTTGGTTTTGCCTTCGGGGTTAAACCTCTTAGAGTTTGTAAGAGTCAATGTATCTCTTTGCATATAAAATGGAAGTGTTACAAAAGTGCACTCAACCTACAAGGCGTGCTATACTGACTCTAGACTCAGTAAGACGCTACTAAGGAAGTAAGCTCGTCTTATTCTTTTTGCCTTTGAAAACACGCTTTCTCGTCCATTCTCATCCCATTTTTACGTAATCCACTAATCATTTCATTGCTCTTACTTCCTTCTGTATACATTCACTATAATTTCTATCACTTGCTTGTTACACGGTATTCCTCCCCTTAATTATATGGACATACCATGCTGGTCAGTTATTTTTTAGATTATCAATCACTGGCTATAAACACTTCCTCTCATATATTCATTTCAAATCTTCTTCTTGCCCTTATCTCAAACTGTGTGGGGTTGGCACAATATTTTCTCTCCTTCCACTCTCCATTATTAGCCATCATCTGAATATTCACACCATTTTTTACCATATTATCTTTTACACAATCCATCTTTTTTTTATTACTGTAGGATCAGCAAACAGGCTGACGGCCCGCTTAGAATTTAGCAGTTATCGTCGCCTATGGGTGTTATGGTTATTACGGCGTCATAATGTCGGCGATCAAAGGTCGCCATACAGATGGGCTTGAGGCCACGTAGCCTAGGGTGGGTTGTTTTGTCGGCTTTTAGGACAAGCCGACCCCGGCCGTAGAGGTTAGTATTCTTTCTCGGCCCCTGCACGGATAAATCAATAGTTGGCCTACCTCTCTGCTTCTATCCTTCCACTTTTATTTCTAGCATCCTCCTTGATACATGACGATCCTCTCTTCGTATTATGTCTCCATATATTCATTTCAAATATTACCCATTTTATACTTATTGTAACTCTAGACATCCATCTCAGCATTTACATCTCCGTAGCATGTAACATATAATATCTTTCTCCTTTGTGGCCTTCCGATAGACCTTATTACATATTTATAAATTTTAATATACCATTGAATTTAAGTCATCTATGGTCCCAAATAGCTCCTGCAATTTCATTCATCCTGCATTCACTTTTTTTATATCTCAGTTTCTATGACCCTCAATTTGAGTAAATTGGCAGAAACACGACTCCTAACGAAAGTAAACTAAAATATATTATTATATCACCGTCTTGTGTATACCGTAGTGCTAATGTTTTATTATAGATAATATTTTTCAATCCTATGTTACTTAAACGTAGTTAAGTAACAGCATACAGATTTATAAGTACAAAAATATTTCAATGTCATGTTCAAGTTTAACCTAGCATTACGTTACTTTTTGTTTATTTTGCGTCATAAATTATACTTAGTTCTTAGGTATGGTCTGTTGATTTATTATTTTCTTTATGTTATAGCAAATTATTTGCAAAAGAACATGTTTATAGCGTATGCGAAATTTAATGACTGGCTTTGAACAATTTAGTCGGGGCACAAAATTTATGATCTCTAATTATTTCCGTAATAATGTCTCCTAATGGTGAACGCACACTTGTCCGAGCCGAACGCGCCGAACGAGTCGAACGAAACGAATTTTAGAATTCTGTATATGTAATCTCATGAAACCTCGCACACTTGCCCGCGTCGAATCGTCCGAATCATTCATATACAGGATTCTAAAATTCGTTTCGTTCGACTCGTTCGGCGCGTTCAGCTCGGACAAGTGTGCGTTCACCATAATAAAGCGAAGCATTATGTTAAAAAATGGCTCTTGAATAAATTTCAATTGTGTATTATCTATATTAGGTTCTTTTGGATGACTTGGTTGCCGACCACTAAACTAGCCAATACACCGTACGAGACATTTAGTTTCGTTGCTCCATACCTAATTTTAATCTCATCACTAATTATGTTGCCTTGAAAAACATAGGTATTTAAGACTTCAAGGTAAAGTTTTTCATCCATAATGTAAATATTGAATACACATTCAATTAATCACACATTCCAATTTAATTGCGTATAATTTTATATTAATCAAAATAAACAAATTAAATCTGAATAATAAGTATAACGAATAAATTATAGAAATTGCAAAATATTGTCATTACTTTGTTGAAACAGTTGTTGATCGTATTTTGGTGTGCAAACGAGATCGATTTCAACGTCCTTTCACTGAGTTGGCCAACGTCGCCGAAGGCAAACTTAATACACTGTTTCTTGAACAACTGGCAATAATATACGTATAAAAGGGTAACTTGATTAATATACTACACTTTCTTGAAGATTATGGAACAATTTTATTTGTTTCCGAAACATATTGCCATCCAAGTATCAAAACTGATTGCATCAATCTATATATTTCCTGTCGCTGTTGAGTATTGTAACACGTGTTCTTTTTTCACTTCTCTTCCGTTGCAGAAGCAGTCTATTTGTCGCCTTTTATAACACACTAAGCGCGATAACATAAAGTAAGTCTTCCCTTAGCCCAAAATTATAGGAATAAGTTAGGGTAGTCCTACTAGGGGTGTTCAATAAAAAGTGACAATGAGTATGACGCAATCATCTTTTATTAAATGTTATTTTAAATTTCAACGTAGTCATCTTTCAGGTTTATACACTTCGTATATTTTTTTTCTAAAGCTAAAATTGCCTTTTTAAAAAATCTTCTTTCTGATCTCTTAAAAAATCGTGTACCGAGGCGACTACTGCGTCATCATCTTCAAATTTATGGCCCCTGAAATGTTCCTTTAACCACGAAAATAGGTAGAAATAATTTGAATAAGGAGAATGTTCCAACAATTCGAAGCCAGCTTCTTGAATGGCAGCCATCGCAACTCTGGACTTGTGCAATTTATGTATAATATGTATTTTTTTACAAAAAATGTAGTATATCGGCCGACGACCTGGTGAAGATCGCTGGGTCTCGTTGGATGCAGGTGGCATTGGACCGGTCGCGCTGGAAATCGATTGGAGAGGCCTTTGTTCAGCAGTGGACAGCTATAGGCTGAAATGACGATGCTAATGATGTAGTATATCAGTTGTGTCGTACCCATAATACAAGTGCTATACAACTTATTTTAGGACTAGATGGCGTTGTGTGCAATGTCTCAATATATTTATTTATATTTATTAAAGTTAATTTTAGCAAGTAAAAGGTAGCGTAGTGGTGTTCTGAAAAATAACTATTACTAAAGTCACTAATACAGGATTAGAAACAATGCACATTCAACTATTTATTTTAAACTACATAAGATGTAGTTACCACTTAGACAAGCACATGTCACAATAAGCAACAATGGTTCACACGCACATTTTCGCAATAATTTTACCTGAACAAAATAACAACCGTCTGTTATTATAATTAACCTTCAGTAAGAACGGGCAAAATAATATATTAATACGTTGTTCCACAAAAAAACTCAGTCGAAGCGTGGTATATATTCAGGAATCGAGAAGGCTGGTGCGAGTCAGCTTGCACAACATGCGTAGTAACGAGTGCGTCTATGCACGATCACATTTTATCATATTAAATAAATAAACTATTTAAAAAAAACATGCGTGATAGATATGTAGTTAGTTATGCTAAATTGATGTAATGTAATGATATGTAGTTAATACTCTCAAAATCTATATTTTTATTTTTTATCTTTGGCAATATTGACTCAAATGCAGTTTATTAACTCAGTCGCAATTGTCTGCTCATTATACAAAAGAATTAGGTGGGCTCGTAAGACAATAAGTAGCTCTTTAAAAGTTTAAACTCTTTATGATTCCCGAGTAAAGTGATTGCATGTAGCTTGTCTGCTGATACCTTGTGCATTACCTACTATATTACCTATTATAATAAGACGAGTAAACGAGTGAATGACGCAAATCAAAAAATATCTTTTTTTATCAATATCTCTATTGGTTTATTCTACACAGAAATTTTGCAGAGTGCAGATACATGAATATCCTGACGAATACGTACGATACATGAATATCCTGACGAATACGAATACGATGTTTGAAGTATACTGTCGACCTCCAGGAACACGTCGCTTGTTCCGAATTTTTCTACCACTACTAGTACGTACACTTCCCGTTTCAGTAATTATACTAAATAGACTAAAGTATTACGGTCCTACAAACGATTCTTGATTATCGATTCCTAAATTCTCTTCATTCTTTCAAGAATGGCAAATACTAAATGAAAATGTAAGTACACATTATAACAATCGCGGTACCTACTGACATAAAACTTACTTGAACATGACCATTTCCTCGACATGTTATTTACTAAACAAAACATACTTGACCTTGTCTCATTGTGATGTCTCGTTGAGTGCCAATATTATCTTTGACACTCTTGCGCACACAATTCAAGAAAACGTGACATACGATGCGCAACTTCCTTTAGTGATTTTTTATACTAATTCAATAGCCTGATAAGGACGTGTGTTTAAAACGTGTCCTTGATTAAATAAGTATTAACTGAACTTTGAACAATGCGTTCTTCCAGTGATGATTTACGGGGCCGAGACACTGACGGTGCGGCTGGTCCACAAATTCCAAGTCGCTCAGTGGGCTATGTTGGGTGTCTCTCCTATAGATATTCGTAATGAAGAAATCTGCAAGAGAACTAAAGTTATCCACATAGCTCGTAAAATATGCATGCAGAAGTGGCAGTGGACTGGTCACGTCTGTCGCAGGACCGATGAGCGTTGGAACAAACGAGTAGTGGAGTGGAGACCGCATCTCAGCAAACTTAGCTTAGTATGGCCCCTAGTCCGATGGAGCAATCACCTACGCAAGGTTGCCTGTCGGGGCTGAATTTGTGGCGCGAAATTGGAGAGGCCTACGTCCAGCTATGGACCATGGACGGCTGACGATTAACTGATTTTTACTTTGGAAACAGCTCATGTGCCCTCATATGGCAACATAAGCTCTTACTCACTGGTCCCGTGGGTTTGCGACAGACTCGCATGGTACTTGCAATTGGAAATACACGCGCGTTTAGTTTTCTAGATGCTTGGCATATATACATGAACTTCAGCATCAGTATACTATAGTATCAGTATAGTAAACTACGTGAATGGCGTCTTAACGTGTGCGTGTGGGCATTTTTGCAAATAAGATAAACAGCACATAAGAAGGCGCAACAAGGCCTTTAAAGGATAACGGAAAGCAGTTGCTGTTACCGATTACCGAAAGGGTAGAAAAGAATATTCCCCTCTGCGGCCGAGATCGGCCTGTCGTAAAGGGCGACTAAACAACCCAAGCTAGCTTGGCAACCACCCGTGGTTTTTTAAATATACCGTCATAACAACTTTGTTTTGTGTTCCAGCATAAATGACTAGGTTTCTGTACCTCTATGGGACAGCAACGCTCTTGTGTCCCAAACGCTCATAGGCGACGGTAACTGCTAAATTTTAAGTGAGCGGTGAACTTTTCTGCTGTTCTACAGCAATAAAAACGAAGAAGTATATATAGTAACTATATTATAGTTCATTCTATACATTACTGTTAGGGCCTGGAGAATTTGACACGACTAAAATTATTTCCTTATTCAACTAACCGTACAGTACTACCTGGAACTCCATTTCAATGTTATCAAAAAAACTGTAGAGCGTGCAATTGGATAAGCCTTATGTATTTTCGACCAACCGTTATTGTGTATAAGTTATATTTTATCATAGCAAGTTATTAATTGAAATTCAAATTAAAACGCAGTCAATAGCCGGACTTAGGCAAATATCAGACAAACAATTAAAAGTAGAAGATATAAATAATTTTCAGGTTTATTCTTAGAAGGTCCAAACATGTATTATAAAATATTTTAAACACCCATGACAGGGTAAAAAAAGAAAGACGCCAGTGTTATCAAGTAATCGTAATGAGTATCATGTATGTTTAAAGCTTGAGTATAAAAAACCTACTAATTTATTTGGAAATCTTTGAAATACAATAAGTACGAATAATAAGTAGCACGGAGAGGAAAAAGTAGGGGAACTGGAACCTGGTTTACTCATGCCGGAATACAACACAAGGTTGTAATGGTGGCATATTTGGAGGTCAGGTGGTTGACATTCAGGCAGGCTTGGAGTCCTATCTGAGCTAGGGTTGTTTTGTTACCTTTTACGATAGAACGTCTAGGCCACAGGGGTCAATGTTGTACTCCGCCACTGCACGGAGAAAAAAATTATAGTTCAAAAATTCCCCCTATTATGAAGTAAATTCACAAATTTAAAGTATTTACGGTTTCGATTACAATCTAACCAAAATTCTCGCGAAGGTTGTGCTAAATCCTCATTCCTTGTCGCAATCATTATATGTAAAAAAAACATCATTATCGAAGTAAAATGACCATTTATAAATATTTTATATTTTTCTTCTCATTTCAATAAAGTAACTAAATAAAAAAAAACTAAAAAGTAAAATATAATTCTTAACATAAGAATAAAATTACCGAGATAAAAAATTAATTTCACTGTTCTAAAAAGCGTGGAGTTCTCAATATCATTCGTTATAATTTTTTTACTAGTTTCATTCCTAAATGCAGATTTTAAAAATACGAGTATAAATAGTACAAAGCACCCCACGCTTTTAGAACAGTGATATAAATTTTCTCGTCAGTAATTTTATTCTTGTGAATTATATTTTTTTTGTAGACTGATTAATTATTATAATATATAATTTATTTGTTGTCATTTCTCACCAAACTCTTTACATTTATTTTGTATATGACTGACAACCCTGAATTTTTTTTAAAGTATTGTTAATGTAACCAAAATTAATTCATTAAAGTCACGTAAAGCTACTAATTGCTCACGTAAAGCTACTACCATTTAGTAGTAATCATAAGGTTGCGTTCTTGGATCGACAAAAGTAGTTCTAATATACGAAAAGGAGTTAGGCAAATACCATAATCGTGAACGATACGTAATATAATAGTGTTAACAATGCAAATGTCATGACCACACTATGCACGTAGGGCTGGCACAAACCAGTTTCTCAGCACTTTTGAAGCGGTATTATTTTTTTCTATTCTTTCCATTTTTGCAGTACAATGCGTTTTTCGCTTGATCATAAGACTATCGTTGTGACAGTACAGGGCTTAATAAATCCTATAACGTTAAAGTATCTTATTTTTCATGTAAAAAATATACGATTTGTGCCTTCGATTATTTAAATTATAATTATTGTAGCACTGTAAGCGAGACATGGACAATATGTTTTAGACATGGGTTCACATTCAACGTGTTAAATCGATTGTAATTTACTATTATAATAACAGGCCCTAAAGTCCCACTGTTTGCCTAGAGCCTCCCTCTAAAGAAAACGAGAAGAGGGTACCACTTGGCTACCACGTACCAGTTTTAATTTACTATTTAATTGAATAACTTCACTCTTCCTTTTTTCTATCAGGAATTGATTTCGAGCTGCAGCGCTTTACGATTATCTAATCACAAGTTATCCGTTAGCTCTATTATTTATATAACTTGTGCCTAATTTCTTAGACTTCAACTAAAGTTTTGCTCTGTTAGTTTTGCTCAATCAACAGTCTTACGTCGCCCACTGCTGCACATAGGCCTCCTCAAGATCAAGCTATAACACCCGATCCTCCGCTTTTCTCATCCAGCCACTACCAGCTATCTTTTTAATATCATCGGTCCACCGGGCTGGAGGGCATCCTTCACTACGTTTCCCAAGATGCGGTCTCCACTCTAGAACTAGCTTACTCCAACGGCTATCGGTCGTGCGACATACGTGTCCAGCGCATCGCCACTTCAACAAGCATATTTTGCGAGCTATGTTGTTAGTAAGTGTACACTGCACGTGAAACATTTTTAAAATTAGAGGTCTATAGAATTAATGGCCTAGATAAAAGTAAAATAGTTGCTGGCAACCCTAATTCGTGAGGCGGCGCACGCGCATGCACAATCGTGTGCCGACGCATTAAAAGGTCAGCTTTGTTCTCTTACATCTGGGTCTAGATCAATTTTATCTATGATCATTTTAATTAGAAATTATTGTTTGATATGTATATAGATCGAAAAATAATAATACCTTTCAAAAATTTTCTGAAAATATTTTCTGAGTACAGTTATTATTTATTATATACGTTTGAGTTTCGAAAAAGTAAAAACCTTTTTAACTTTATTACTTAAACTCTGTAATAAAAATAAATGTTTTCATCGTCAATTATAATTTAAACCTAACAATTTCAAATGTCATAATTTTATCAAAAATCATACAGAAGAAGAATACCGGTCTGCGATTATAATAATTTATTTGTCGAACAACATGATCCATGTATACAAATCAGGAAATATTTTATTCAAAAACAGTTATAATCATGATCATATGATTTCTTTTATTATCAAAATATAAAACCTTCGTATTATGAATACGATGGCCGAAGATCGAGCGCATCTTACCAAATGTGGTAAACCTTGACTTTTAATACAAAGTCGACGAGAAAATTGTTATTCAATAAATTCAGCTTAATTTCATATGTACAAGTTTCTTACCTATTCATTCTTTACAATTTTACACAATATGATAGTATGTGGATAGGGTTATACGCCAATTAAATAATACTTCAATCAGTATTTAATGAGTATATAGTTGGTATTAAACCCGGACTGAATTGTAGAAGTCCCTGGTACCATACCATAATGACCATGTACCAACGGTCAATGAGCATCGTGAGGAAACCACCATGCTGAGAGCACCAATATGTGTAAACCGGCAATCCGCCATGAACAATCATGGCGAGCATACGATCCCTCTAGGAGGTCCTAGATCAACTTAAAATGTAATCTTTGATCTTAACACTTTTTTATAAACCGAAAATAATAATCTAATAGTTTGACGATACAATTCACAAGTTACTTAGTTTTCACTTCTATCGGCAGTCCCTAAAGACTGCCCCGCATGTTTTTTTTTTTATATTTATATAAAAAATAAAGCCTTTAACATTCCGTTTATATTTCATTATATTTATTATTTTATGACCGTTTTTCTGGTTACAGTATTTAAGGACCGACTAGATATATAGACGGGTGACACTAACCGGTGATTACACATGTACAGATTTCCTCACAATGTTTTTATTTAACGCCAGTACGTAGCAATTATGTTTTAACGGGCATTTACTGTAAAAAAAACTGCTTAATAAGTGCAGGCCTGGTGGAAATTGAAACAGTGATCTCTGGATTATGATGCCATGGCTACCAAGCACCAAAATTAATCATGCCCCTAGATGGGGCAGAGAGCGTATATCTCCACCCCAAACGGTTTTGAATGTCTCTTTTGATCTCACTCCGGACCTTTTTGATGGCCTTCCTTCGTCAATATTTGTCTGCCATGAGATTTGTTTTGAGCGGCCATGTTTCCGTTTTAGCAGGTTCCAGTCTAGGGTTTGCAGTCTAGGGTATACATACATAAGGTATGTGGTTAGATGGTATTGCCAAAATTAGCGCTTTCAACTAAAACCTTATGTAAGTAGGGTACAAATGCGCACTTATAAATAATACATAATCGATGTTACACGTGACGAAACCTTAAAGACTGCACATTTGTAACACTTGCATAGTACAGTAGTAGGAATTATTTCACGATTATTTTCAATATTCAAGTATAGTAATTAATTCTTACTTTGGAGTCTTAAATAAGCTGCTAAGCATTGTCGCAACGCTGAATTTCTGGGCGCCTTCTTGCGATGATTACCTTTTGTAACACTTATTTTCCCGTGCACAAGAGTGTGAAAAAAACATATGAAAATAAATGTAATAAACGTAGAATTGTCATTTTAATACTGTTTTAATTTTTACTCACTTGATAGTAATTAATCAGAACATTTAGAAAAGTAAGAATACTAGCTTACTTAATTTAAAAATATATTTATTTAATAATAAAATGAATCGGCATATTTAGGTCTGAGATTTTCAATACGTTTACGTGCCTACGATTTATTGCTCTCGAGTATAAATATAAATAATATAGCAAACCATTAATAAATAAATCATCAGTTTAATAAAACATCAATACAAAAAAACCTCAATATAACAAAACATCAGTAAAGCAAAGCCTGTACAGTAAAATCAAGATAGCTATGAGCTCGTTTAAACTTAATCCAAATACCACGAAAACCTTGAAAATTTTGTATAGTTATTGAAAAGTAACCTTCATGTAGTCGTTAATACACGTTTATAATCTCACACGAGCACAGCGCACGTTGCACATCTTTCATGTAATTGCGTAACATGCGGTCACATGGAAACATAATGCGTGCCAATCAATGCAAGGAATAATACAATAAAGGTGCTGACGCATATATCCTTCATCCATAAATTGTGTTTTGTAAATCCTTTCCATATGCTATTTAAATTCTGTAAAGCCTCTGATGGCCTGATAAAGATTACGAATTTTACTTACTTTATTGTTACATGATTTACTTTCAAAGAGTTTCACTTTCAAGAAGCTGAAGCTTCTCGTATGTGGCACCCAAAAACTCGTCTTGTGCAAGTCGTATTTCGTACGGGTTTGTAAAATTTCACATGTAAACTGAAAAAATTTTGTAAAAAGAAGTGATGTGTATGTCTTTTGACATATTAAATATTAACTGTCACTTCAAATTTCTAAAATCAAAAAATCCGTACATCAATGAATGAAGAAATGCGGTAATGATTATTATTATTAGCTTTCTTTGTATCCGAGTATTTGGCATACAATATAGCTGAGAGCCAAAAATATTTACAAGTAACAACACGAAACATGTCTATGAAAACAGTCCTTCATCATGCTCATCATATAAATGGTCTTATCCAAATTGTGTTATGTAAGACTTTTACATCGATGTCTTTAGGTAACATTTCCTTTACCAAAAAGGCACAAGAAATCTAAAGCGGATTAATAAATATATTATAAAAATTCATATATCGCCATCTAGCCCTAAAGTAAGTAGCATAGCGCTTGTGTTATGAGTACAACTTTAAACTTTCGTTTTCTAAATAAATATATTCATACATAAACACTCAAACTTGGGACGTAACGTTGCAATATGCAAAATTCGTTCCAAGATATCGCTTAATTTGCTTTTACCTGAAGGAGTGACGTTCCCCTCGACCGTGGAAGGAAACCTAGCATGCCTATCCTGTGCTTTCAATCAATCAATCAAAAAGAATAATTAACTCCTTAGTCGCTTTTTATGGCTCCGTAATAAAGTAATTGAGTAGCCCTATCTTAATTTTTAGGTCCACACGACCAAATCAATAATAATATTACATTTATACAGTTTAACATCAAAATATAAGACCTCTTATAAATTGAACAATATCCTGGCTATAAAACTTTAATGCATTACAGCGTAGGTTTAGAATAAGACGGGATATCGACTATCAAGCCAATATACCGACCACCGACCCGAGAATACTGTTATTCGAGCCAGAACACTTAATGTCAGCAGAACCTATTTTCTATATACGTACTAGTGGTCGGACACCTTGTCATCCAATAGAGCCAATTATAGATAATACACGATTTAAATTTATTCAAAGAACCATTTTTGTCATATGCTTTATTTTTAGTAGGAGGCATTATTACATGTCAAAACGGCGATCCTACGAAGGCCCATTAAGGCCAAGAGTAACGACCGATCAGCTCGAGGGGGCATCCCTCTCGAGAAGTAATTCACAGTCCCCACCGACAATCCCCTTGAAGGCCGGTGGAAGCTGTGACAATTTTCCCCGGTACGCAAAAAAGAAAAGAGACGTTACGGAAATAATGATAGATGATAAGTAATATTCCATACCTGGAAAACATTTCGCGGAAGAGCCGTAGCCGGAGAGTTAAAGAGCCGCATCTCGCGAGCCGCGGGTTGTCGACCACTGCCTTATACCACCAACGTAAACATCTATAAAATTTATATTTATGTCGCATGAATACTTAATAGAGTATGATTTTATAATTCGAAATGTTGATACCTACTTGCTAAATTATATGCGATCTATACTGTCTCCTTTTCTCGTTTACTCCTACAATATGATGCCATCACAAGTCTTCCATCATTCTCTGATAATGACTCCATTCGCTACGAAGTTAATCTATTCATATTTCTTATCCAGTACCCAACAGAAAATATATAAATACATATTAGGAAATATTTCTTACAGATCATTTTTTATTGCTGTAGGACAGCATACAGGCTGACGGCCCGCTTAGAGTTTAGCAGTTACCGTCGCCTATGGGTGTTTGCGACGCCAGTGGCATCGCGAACACGCTGCTGTCCCATAAGGGTACAGGAACTTGGGTCACTAATGCCGGAACACAACACAAGGTTATTATATCGGCATACTTAAGACCGTCCCTGCACGGATATAACAGACCATTTGTGGTATAGGCACTAGACAACTGATATACTACTTGTACACTTTCTTCTCTTGTAAATAAATACGCATCATACATAAAAACACCCTTTTTCTCCATGCCAGGGCGGAGTATGAATAAGCCTGCGGTGGGGAGCGGTTTGCCGTAAAAAGCGACAAAACATCCCTAGCGAACTGGTAGGACTCCAAGTCGACGTATGACAACCACCTCTGGTTTATTAATATGCCGCCGTATCAACCTTGTGCTGTGTTCCGGTACCATCCCATGTTCCAGTTCCCTACGTGGACAGCAGCGTGTGACCAGTAGCCCCTGTCGTTGCAAACATGTTAAGTTAGTCGCCAGCCTATCTGCTAATACACAGCTATATAGCCAGATTCGACTCGGAATCAAACACCTTTGCGGTTTCAAAATTTATCATTTGCGTCTGATCTATTTAATCTTCTTCGTCGTGACCTCATAGCTGAGGGTCGTGACCACCATAAGCTGCATCTCGGGTCAAGTCTCTCCATGCTTCTCTGCTTTGGGCCAAATGAATAGCCGTCTGAGTATTGCAGTTTAGGAACTCCAGTATTGCGTCAGTCCTCCGGGTGGGTATTCTTCCTCTACTCCTTCTCCCATCGACTTGACCCACTAGTATAAGCTTCTCAAGATTGTTAGGCTCCCGACGGGCTAAGTGACCGAAGAACGAGAGAGATCTCCGGAGGCATATCGTGGATAGGCGTGTCTCCAAATTAAGCTCCTGCAGAATCGATACGTTAGGGCGGCGCGCAGTCCACGGAATATCAAGCATTTTACCAGCACCATATCTCAAACGCATTATTATTATATTATTATCATAATCTGATCTATTTACGCATTCGTAATTCTGACCCCAACGAAATTCCTTTCTACGTAAATACGTAATAATGCATTGCACAATCATATTCGGCATGCCCCAAATACATTTGAGCTCCAATCAATCTGCTCTGTCGATACAAACTCCCGCGCATACAGGGGTTATAAAGTCAATTGTTATCATCACAAAAGCGCGCTCAGGTTATCTAGCCATGTTTTATAAACACTACACGAATATGTCAATTTTGTCGAGAAGTACGCGTGGAATATCCAATTTCGCGTGAGAAATTGAATACGCTTTTGACAATGGCATTGGAACTAAGTCTTTAAGGACAGAGTAGTCTTGTAAATTTATTCTGATCTCTTTGTAAAGTTATCAAAAAAATAATTGCAAAGGGAAAATCGGTATAGAAGAGCTATACAAATGTACAATTGACGATATAGCTCAATGCGTACGCAAGTTGTCTAGTGTCGCGTCTGTGAGTTTGATACAGGTTTTCACTTAGTACAGAGAATGACTGAATTGAAGAATAAAGAAACGTGTTTTATAAAAAAACAAGACTTATATACACAGACTAGAAAATATGAACAACCATACATACAGATACAATACTGACAAAAATTAAGGATCAAAAAAGTTACAAAATTTTGACGATTTTTCGGATAGCTGTAACTTCATTAGAATGGTCGTATTAAAATCGTAAATCTAACAAGCCACAGTGTGACATTACTCCTAAACGACCACAAAAACACACACACACACAAACACATGAATTGTCCTTCTGACGAACTGAACTCACAGACACCACTATACAAAACTTGCATACTTAAAGCGTAATTTGATTTTTAAAGGTACAACAGTGACGAATAAAATTACTATGGAGTCTAATATCATTAACCTCTAACTAACCCTGGCAATAACAAAATTTTTCATTTTAAAGCACATATTTAGCACATATTTTCTATCACAGGGCTGTGAAAAGCTACCTTACCGTATACAAGTAAAATACAAAATTTACTGACCTCTTATACCTAAAAAAAAGCTTCTATCCCTATTATGGGTACAAATAGATTTCTTAAAACCAGTATATAGAAAAAAATTACAAAACAAGCACCAAGCGTCCTCTATTTCTGGACATAAACAAGGAAACAGATCTGTTCCTCGGTTTAAGTAAACAGTAACATGTTATTTCGTTAAGCCAAAACTAGTTGATTCACACGTATGCGTAAAATGTTTTATCCTATTAGGGCTGCTACAGTGGTTCATTTTGTCTCATAATTCTGCAATTTTATGCACTCTCTGTGACTCAATAAACATTAACGAGACAATACATACAGATGCAGATTTAAAAAAATATATGTCAACGGCAATCCTACCAACAGAATCGATTGTATAAGGCTTACTCGGACAATTAATCAGATGTGTGATATAATAATTATTTTTGTTTTATCTCTCCAAATAAGCTTAAAGATATTTTATATAAGGAGAGCCAGGGGCTTGGGCTTGGATATATGCTTGAAAAGTCTTAAATCCAATTTTATATTAACTAAAACTAAAGACTGCAATTAAACACAAGGAATTACTAAAAGATGCACTGTATTGTCAATTATCAAAATATTGAAGGAAGAAACATAATACACAATAAGCGAGAAAATAGTATTTATAAGAATACTGAAACTACTAAAGCATTTGCGATTCTGAGTGAGCTCCGCCAAACAGCAGTGGGTGGCGCCGACGCCTTATGGTAAAATCTCGACCAATTGTGATGGCAAGCGATGTGGACCGATGCGCACCACAAATTCACAAATGATCAGACCACAGACGCTGCAACACTTATTAATACATTTTTACGCTTATAAAACTTAGACATATTTTTTAGAGTTTATAAATTTAAAACATTTTCCCGACATCTATACACGTTCATTAGATAACTTATCGATTAACGTTTTGGTAGATACATACGCTTTATTCCCTGGAAATAAGATCTAAAAATAATTAACGACTTCTCTGGTCTTGGTAGTTACTTTTTTCTCGAATCATAAGAGAAAAATAATTTAAAAAAAAAAACACCTGAGAAATAATATAGTTCAAATGCCAACCCTACGGTTAATGTATTTGTTTGAGATCAGAACATCAGACACATAAAATATGAGTAAATAATGCAACATTTTATAAAGTTACATTACACACATATTGTGTATACACATAACACACGTCTTCCTAACGAAGCAAAAAGTAGTAATATTCGCTTCTCAGAAAAAAATTACAAGAGAAGGTTTTTTCACTCGTATCTATCGGATCTATGCAGACTGTTATTTAAGTTTCAGTTATTTTCAAAACCCTGGAAAAAAAATCCGCACGCATATCAAAATCGATTGTAATATAATATTTATACGACAAGGAACTGATGTGAAGGTTATCAAGGAACTTTTTTAATTAACATTCAAAACGGACTGACAATTAATTACTTTTCTTGAATATTTCCAAGATCTGATGACGCAGCAAAAACTTGGTCATGATAATTCTTGATACACACTCTTATATAAAATGTATGTTATATTATATAGTATAGAATACATAAGCTACTAGAATATAAAACATATTTTATATGTATATATCCAGGAAAACCTTTACTGAATTTATAACATCCTAGCCTATATTTATAAAAATGTTTTGTTGGTTTGTGTACGCTTCAAAAACTCAAAAAGTTCTGCACCGATCGAACTGAAATTTTAACATGATATATAATCCGCATCAAGGATTGTTTTTATCTATGTTTTTTTAATCTATTTTTTGTTTCTCATTTCTCAACCATTCAATCACAATGTGCCACAACGAAGCGTGGCAGGGTACAGCTAGTGTTTTAATAAAAAATATACTTTACAACAATCGGAACGTCAAAGTCAAATTTTAAATGTATTCAAAATCGATATAAATTACGAATTTATTCTAATAGTATAGTGACCTATTTATAATATTTAATAATGTCAAACCAATTCGTCGTTCAGTGGACCATTATGGGGATTCGAAGAGCTAATATTGCTTATAACATTAAAAAAAACATATCCCATCAAATACACAGCTTACTTAGAATGATGCAAGCCATTAACCCGGGTATTTTGAAATTTGACACCAGTATACTTAATGTTGCATGGTGAGGACTATAATGAGGTCACCTGTTACGAGTATAGTGTTAGATCCCTCTAAGGGGGTAATCCCAACAATATTTTTTATGAGCTGCTATTGTTAAACGCGTTCGAGGTTGAAACTGTATATTGTCTTAATTAGTATTCCATAAGTTAACCTTACTTTAAGACAGGAAACCGTGACTCACTCCCGATTCCTCAGGATATACCTTGGATAATATTATATTACCTATCTATATTTAAATAATTTATGTATACTAATACATGTATTATATGTATATTGTATATACTTATTTATGAACTAACACAGTCAGAGAGAATACTAACCTCTACAGCCGGAGTCGACCGGTCGTAAAAGGCGACAAAACAACCCAACTTAGCTACGTGGTAGGGCCCCAAGCCCGTCTGTATGGTGACCACCTTTGGTCTTAAGTATGCCGCCATAATAACCTTGTGTTGTGTTCTGGCATTAGTGACCTAAGTTCCTGTACCCTTATGAGACAGCAGCGTGTTCGCGATGCCACTAGCGTTGCAAACACAACAGTAACTGCTAAATTCTAAGCGGACCGTCAGCCTGTCGGCCCACAGCAATAAAAAAATAACATTTTTATTAATATAATAATATTTACTAACAAAAATTGTATTTTGACATATTATAGTATTTTAATATTTTACCTTTCTAATTGTAATGTTATTGTAATATAAAATTGGATCAATGTAATCTAACATTAAAATAATAATAATAATTAACATTTGTCAATACACTTTCGTAATTCAATTGACAAGTATGAACTTGAAATACAGATATTCATCGAATTGTTTTTTTTTAATTATCTGTTTTATTTACTAGATTAGAGCTTTAGAAATTAGCCCACTCTGTTGTCCTATCGAGATTTCTCAAGACATTGCGTACACGTGATTTACCCGGAAAAACGTCTTTGTCACCTCTGCCGTCGTTTCGCTGGTATACCTACTATTCATTCTGTAATATATCACTCTCATACGTATCCCCCCCCCCCCCCTTCATCTGTAAGATTGAACACCTGTCGTATGGCGCTCTTAAACTACCACGCAATTCCTACATGAGCCTTTATTCAAAAGGGATGGAAGATGTTACCTTTCTCCCGAATATATGTAGCCAGTAGATATTGAGTGTCCGGCTTCTTGATTAGTTTCAGTGAAAATTTTGAGTCTCTGAAAATACCAGAAGGTAGGAAGAAAGTAAAGAGAAGACGGGCTCTTCAGTAAAAATATTTCAAACGCGTGTATTTTAACAAAAATCAAAATTCACAAACAATAGGAAAACTCTTCTTGCCGTCATCCTTCGTTATATGGGGTCGGTACCACATGTTCTCTTCTTCTATTCTCCTTTTTTATTCTGTTAGACGTCATCTCAACAGTCACACATCCTTTTTAACCATAATTTTTTTACTAAATCAATATTTTCATTGATTTACCCCTCCTTCGGTATTCATCCATTATAATTTTCCTTGTTAAATTACATTCTTCACATTGCATAAATTGACCATGCTTGTAAAAAAGAAGCAAATATATTCAAAGTCAAAGTCAAATTTTTTTTATTTCAAATAGGCCTGTGCCTATTTGAAATAAAAGAATGTAAAGAAGACGAAAGTGATGGTGTTTGAAAGAGATGAAACAGTGACAGACTGCAATATTGTGATTGGAGATGAACAAATTGAACAGGTGAATGAGTTTGTGTATCTGGGTTCAAAGTTTACAAGAGATGGAAAGTGTGAGAGTGATATTGAAAGAAGAGTGAATGCAGGAAACATGGTGAATGGAGCTTTGCACTCCTTTATAAACAGTCGGAAGGTGTCTAACAAGGCTACACAGGTAACAAGCACTTTTAAAACGTCAAAAGCTAGGTGTCTGTTCCAAAAGTGAATCCTATGGAGAAGATGAGACAAGAAACTCCATGGATGTATCTTGTACAAACATTTTATTATTTTAATATGAAGTATATAATCATAATTATACAACACGAAATTGGTATATTATTTGTCAGTAGGCCGAGGAAATGCAAGTGTTTATTTATTATATTAAAGTGTTTATTGTATTAAAAATGAACAAAACAAGATATTATAAATTTAGTTCACATTGCCATATTATTACTGATTATATCAAGAAGCATTATTCAGTTAAGAGACAGAGTATTTTTAGATTTCTTAGAATAGATATAAACGTATTCAAGGGTGCCATTTTTGCTTCTCAAATCTGTGTCTTATATCCGGCGCGCTCGAAAGGTACTAACTGCCAGTAAGATAACGCGTTATAATAATGATGTAGATAGTATAATACAGATAATAAGATCTAAAAAGCGATGGAAAGAATTTTTCATGATTTGTGAAGATAAGAATGCCAGTATAGAATAAAATAGAAGCAAAATACATATTGTGCCAAACCCAAATGATTGAGACAAGGCTAATGAAGGATGTTTGCAACGCAAGCGGCACCGCGAACACGCTGCTGTCCCATAGGTATAATAAGAATTGGGTCACTAATGCTAGAACACAACACAAGGTTATTATGGCGTCATGCTTAACACCAAGGGTGGTTTCTATAAAGACGGTCATTGAGCCCTACCACGAGCCAAGGTGGGTTGTTTTGTTGCTATTTGCGACAGACCGACTCCGATGGCAGAGGTTAGTGTATTCTTACTCTGCCCCTGCATGGAGAAAACTTAAAAATTGCTTTTAGAGATTTTAAGCTAATTTTATATTTTGAACTTCTTGACTTTATCGATACTTTTCACTAAATAATAAAGATGATAATGCTTTAACGTAGTAGTCGTGTTGAAGGCTGTATTTTAACATTGACAGACTTCAGTTGGCAATCGTTGCAATATTGGCTAGTCTCATTGTGTTTCATATAGTATCCACTCCTAGCCCACTTTTATTCTCCCTCTTCGGAGTTATCTCTTTTGATTCACTTCCTAATAATAATAATAATAATCATCTTTATTTGTATGAAACATGGTGAATACATAGGTGTTTATTCAATTTGTAAATGAACAACATGTTTCACCATTTCTGGCATACAAATTTGTTTACAAGCTAAAAAATATAAAGTCCTAACATTCATATTATTTTATATAGCTTACATATTTTTTGTGCGCTCTAATTGCTTTCACTGTACTACATGTCCATTTAATAATTTATTTATTACTTTTTTGAAACCAACACTACGTGCATGATCAATATTTATGTGATAAAGGGAAATATGTGTTAGGGTTCGCGAGTTTTTGATAATATATTACTTGAAGTCAATATTCATATATATTTTAAATAAGTGTTAGGACTCCAAGCCCGTCTGGATAGCAACCAGCTTTGTCAGATAGCAACCTTCGTTCGTGTATAAGTGACCCAGGTTCCAGTTCCCTTACGTAGACGACAGCGTATTAGTGGTACCCCTAGCGTCGGAATATCTCTAGGCGACGGTCGCTGCTAACTAATAAGTTGGTCAGCCTATCTGCTGTTCAGTATTAAAAAAATTACAAAGATTATAAGCCAAAATTATCCCATTAGAGTTTTGGGATGAGCGGACTTTTTTTGTTATAAGTCAGTAAGATTTAACTTTTCAATTTCGAGCTTTAAACTTGTATTACCAATCTATTTCCTTTTGATGGATTGCTTCATAATTAAAAGATTTTATAACGTAGCCTGTAAAGTTATATATAGTGATGATATTGAATAATATTTTAAGTTATATAATTTGCTCTCAATGCTGTTTGCATAACTTAGTGTTGCTGTAAAAATAAGAAAATAATGTTAGCGATAATACTATTGCAAGATGATGTAAACAAAGTAATTACTACATGTTAAAATGTAGGGATAGTAAATAAATATTTTAACAGTTTGCTTTTACACTCGATTGGTGAGGCACGCATACGAGTGACAAAATAACCTCGGTAATAAAACTCACTCCTAGGCACTTTATTTAAAATAACTAAAGAGGTTAATCCGATTGCATGCGAAGATTTTGCTTTGAATTTGTCGCTGTTGCGTATTCAATTCAGTGAAACCCCCATAGCTCCGCGAGTTATTAGCATTGCGCTCTACCATGTAATATTTTTAGAAGGGTGGTAGAAGTATGTTTCAATAATATCATGTTAGTATTAATACATAGAATATCTCTTTTTGAAAAATACTTTCAAGAATTTATTTTCATCAAAATATTTATTAGTGAACATAATTATTTAAAATATAAAGAAATAAATAACAATAAAAAGAAAACAAAATTTCAAACATGGTTGACGTTACAATTTAGTTTTGCTACCTAAAAATTGATTTTATTGCTATCGGTACTTCGATGCGCACGAGTTGTTCCGTTTGTCGTACTCGTAGATCGAGACATAAATAGCCTCATCGCATCATTCGTGATGTATTACATACCTTATAATTTATTAATGTTTCGCTATTAAAGACATCGATGATTGAACCGTTCGTCTTTCGCTGATGTTATTTATTGGCTAATTTATAATATGTAAACAAATTAATGTAGTTATGTATTTGTAAGGAGAAATAAAAGCTTTATTATTATTATTAACTAATTGATTTTATTATCAATTTACATACATATAAGAAGAATACTGGAGCAACATTTTTAAAGTTATACTTCTTTTGGCGCGTTTGGAAAAAATTACAAGAGTAACAAGTTTACTACGTGCGCGCACACCGACAGCCAAAAATTTACATGGTGAAATTAGCTGATAATTTTATATCAAGTTTCCATGAAAACTCGTAACTGTATTCACGCTAATTTCTCTAATAGGCATCTACAGTACGTATTTTGTATCAGTGAAGATAAAAAAGTTATAATTATTCATAATATGTGTATGTGATTTTAAATTATATATGGGGTCGATTGAGGCCATTGTAAAATCAATATTATACATATAGTATATACAGGATGACTTTGACAAAACCGTCCAAATTTTTTTACGCACTAAACATCATTTAAGGAACCCATTTTTGCAAAAAAAATTGTATGTCAAATTTTCACCATAAAATATTTCATATATGATCATTAATTCAATCGTACAGAATAGTCCTTTATTGCAACCTTCGTACGTTAACCTGTTATTACCTGTCTCTGTCACTTCCGCGTAAATGAGTAGTGCGTATTCGCTCGCCCGGTGCAATGCCGCCGTCCTCGGCCTTTTACTAGGTCAGATGGATTGACACTCTCGCGCCGTATTATGTAAATTGCGAGTACTTTCAATGACTTTGTGATGCTGATAACTCAACATTTTTGTACTATGTGATACAAAACTAAAATACATGTTTCTCATAACTTACTAAAGATTCTTCTGTGTGAATTTGGATGGGTTTATCAAAGTCATCCTGTATATATATATATATATATATATATATATATATATATATATATATATATATATATATATATATATATATATATATATATATATATGGAAAATGTTAGTGGGTTTGTAAGAAAGGTAAGCTCGCAAGTGTGCTGAATGGCGTAAATTAGTGTTAGTGTGTGAAAATATCGAGAACTTTTCTACAATATTTTGACCCGAGCAATTTTGAAGGTTTCGCTGCATGTTCGTGATAAAATTTACCTTACCTTTTACCTTCTTGGGGTGGAAATGCTTCATAGACACCCCACCCTTTGGAGCTCGCGGCTAGGTGGTGTAGGGTTCCTGTGAAATACGCCCCCATAGATGACAAGGGGACGCACATCGCTGGTAACCCACTAAAACCGTTGTCCTCTATTGCCTGAGTACCGAGGAGATATTACCACTTATTTTTTTTATTACTGTAGGACAACAGACAGGCTGACGGCCTGTTTAGAATTTAGCAGTTACCGTCGCCTATGGGTATTTGCAACACCAGTGGCATCACGAACACGCTGCTGTCGCATAACTGTACAGGAACTTGGGTCACTAATGCCGGAACACAACACAAGGTTATTATGGCGGCATACTTAAGACCAAAGGTGGTCGCTATCCAGACGGGCTTGGGGCCCTACCACGTAGCTGGGGTGGGTTGTTTTGTCGCCTTTTACGACAGGACGACCCCGGCCGCAGATATTAGTATTCTTTCTCCGCTTCTGCTCGGATAAAAATTGGTTTACCTTCCAAAACTGTTATTGGTTTCGACTAAATCAAAACTAACGATGCACATTAGTCATGTATAACTCCATAGCGGATATAGATAATTAAATACATTTCTCAGCCAAGCCATAATGAATAATAATTAAACTATGAAATCAACGAGCCATAGGTAATGAGAATATAGTTTTTATAATTCGTTTTTCTTATGACTCTTTTGTTCTTATTGTTTTTTTTTTCTTTGGTGAGATGTATTTAAGTACCTAGTACCTGATTGAACTTTAACAAATAAAATCAGGTTGCAAAACGTAGCCCTATTTACTTTTGAATACAGTTCACAACCACATTCTACTGATATTTAATCCCATTCGCAACCAAAGCGCTTCAATACCTGGGGTCCGCTTTCCTATTTTTTCCTCTCCACTTCGCACGGCCTTTAGCTCTGTTAGGGAGACCAGTAGCACGCATATTATCCATTATGACATTAAGATAGAAGTTGGTCTCTCCCTCCTGCCACAACAATCTTGCGATCTCTGCGATATAAGTGACAGGAAGCTTGTCGCAAAAGCTGGAGTTCCTTAGTCCACAAACACATCCACCGCAGCGACATGTAAAATATATAAAAACATTAGTCGTTTCCGCCCACTTCGCTGGTCGAATAACAGAAAAAAGTAAATGGAAAAAATATGAGAAGTATGTACTGTCGGTACATGGCAACTATTTATATTAGGCGACAAAAACTGCATAATATTAACCTCTTACTGCACATTTGTTGAATTTAGCCTTAATATAATTTTTTTATTTTATTTATTACATGTGAAAGACTATTTTTGATTTATACTTGTAAATATTGTACGCCTTAAAAAGGCAAACTGTTGATACAAAATGTACTTAACAACATTATAATGTACACAGTTCTAACAATAAATAAATAAATAAATTGTTTGAAATTATCTATAAATAAATAAAATTGGAGTGTCTGTTTGTAATATTAAAATAACCGCTGTTTACTAAGTGTATTTGGATGTTTTTTTTATTGTTGTAGGACAGCAGACAGACTGACGACCCGCTTAGAATTTAGCAGTTACCGTCGCCTATGGGTGTTTGCAACGCCAATGGCATCGCGAACACGCTTCTGTCCCATAAGGGTACAGGAACTTGGGTCACTAATGCCGGAACACAACACAAGGTTATTATGGCGGCATACTTAAGACCAAAGGTGGTCGCCATCCAGACGGGCTTGGGGCCCTACCACGTAGCTAGGGTGGGTTGTTTTGTCGCCTTTTACGACAGGACGACCCCGGCCGCCGAGGTTAGTATTCTTTCTCCGCCCCTGCACGGATAGAATACACGGTACATATACCAAAACAAAATTTTTTACAATGTTTGTCTGTCTGTTTGTTTCGGGTAATCTCTGAAATGGCTGGACCGATTTTGACGGGACTTTCACTAGCACATAGCTGATGTAACAAGGAGTAACTTAGGCTACTTTTAATTCAGAAAAAAAATTAGATCTCACGAAAAAAAAATTCCGTTATTCGACCAGCGAAGCGGGCGGAAATGTCCAGTACGTCATAATAATGTTTATTAAAAAATTATATCTAATATGTTTCATAGGATACAGTTTTTCGAAATGGACCTGTAATACATTAATAAACTAAGCAAATGTTGATATTATATATAATATTACTGAATTATGTTCTAGAAATCCCCTTAACCACTTCTACATATTTCTTCCTTCTATGATTTTATTGTTTTGAAGTCTACACATCTGTTATTTAAATGCACAATTGCAACATTTTAAGTGCACTCGATGCACTTGAGATCATGTTTAATTAACCTCATCATGTATGATTGCATTATTAATTATATTCTGTTGCATCTTAAGTGGTTACTGTTGTATATTGCGATTTAATATTATTTGTCGTTCAGTGGTCGAAATTCGATTATAATTCATATTTCCAATAATTACCTCTCTGTTTGACCACAGGCATTAATCATAAAATATTATTTGTGTGTATGCATGTGTGCTAAACGCATGATAGTATGTAACGTTGCATATTAGGGAAAGGAAAACATCTTGAGGAAACCTGCATATTGAAATCATCGGTATATGTGTTGGCGGGTGCCAATACGACTTGGAAAATCGTGGCGGGCATGTCTGATAGACGATCCGTCTAGGGCAATGGTCGTAATACTTTTCTGGTCAAGGGCCACATAGGACAATGTGAGGTATCACTGTGGGCAACACATTTTCGGACTGTTTAGTTGACCACCGGTCAATTGACATATTTTAATAAAATTAATAAAAATTAAAATTTCACCAATCACTTATGTCCATTTTCTTGCTAGGATAAATGAAAGTGACAGACGACTTAGTTAGCTTTAGCGTGTTTTTATTGGGAATTGAGCCCATTATCTACTAAAATTGTTGGCTCTGCCGCGGGCCGCAGAAATATCGTCCACAGTTTGACGTCCACATGTTTGGGGGGAGGTTCGGGCTCAGCGGTGGGAGTTATAGGCTTATTATTATCATTTTAATCGTATCATTTCGCCACTTCACGTACTTCCATAATAACTGTATACTAATAGGTAATATAACAACACAACTCTAGAAAAAAAAATTTTTTTTGTTGCCCTGGATATCTCTACGAATTACTCTGTTTTCAAGTGCGCAGTTTACGAATATATTCATGAAAATAACGAATGTGCTTTTTTATGATTTCAGCGTATCCTATATTTTAAAGAAATAAACGAAAATGTTTAACTTTTTACTTGGTCAAAGTGGATATCCAAAATACCGTTGGGCAGTAGCAAATACGTTCTCTGTAGGACAGTAGACCAAAGCAACTTCATCCACATAATATCTTGTTCCCACACGATGTGTGGATGTGGCCTTTGAGAAAGTCCTTAATTGTCAGTAAAGCCAACGTAATAAAGAAACTTATTAAACAGAGACAAAATTAAAAGTATGATCAAACAAGGAGTTCAAGCATTAGACAAGGAGGGCAATTATTTCGAGTATATTTACTGAGAAATTTTTTTAAGTTTGGTAGGGAATAATTAAAAGTATTTGATGACAAAATTAAAAATATTTGATGTTCCTCAAATTCGGAAATTGATGAAAGATGCAATTATTATCACAGTTATGACAGTTCCGGAAAGTGAAGCTTGGAAGAGTTTTGTATTGTTAGTAGAAAAATTTCTAGGTAACCATAAAGCATCATCAAATTATGAAGAAATTGTGCAAAATATCTTGATAAGAATTCAAGAGCAAATATGAATATAAAGCTGCATCTTCTCCACAGTCATCTGGATAGATTTTCTGATAATTTAGGAAATTATAGTGAGGAACAAGGCGAGCACTTCCACCAGGATCTAAAAGTAATGGAGGAAAGGTATTAAGGTAGACAGGACTACCACTTGACAGATTACTGCTGGTCTTTAAAAATAGATTATCCCCTAAAAATTGTAGACGAAGTTCATAAAAGACGTATCAATGGAGAATGACATGGATTTTCAACATTTTCCTGTCTCTTTACTTAGATGCATATTATTATAATAAAAAAATACATTATAAATATTTTCTGTTATTTTTTTTTTTTCATAATTTTGTAGTGTTTGATTAAAATCAAGATTTTAAAAAAACTAGAGCAAATCTTCCAACATCATTGATAGTTTCATGTACTATGAGCATAAATAATATCAGAAATCAATCTTATATCAAGGGCAACAAAACCACTGTTGACCTGTATATCATATTTTATGATATCTACATTGCTTCTTGGGTCACTCCTAATGTGTGTTATATGTTATGGGTATATTCACATTAATTGTTCAAAATAAAATATTAATTTTAATTGATCGTGGAAATTGCGGAATTCGTTTGTAGAAGATCGTTAATTTAAATGTCAGTTACAGTCGATTATAACATTTTCATGGTCAAATAAAAAATAAAAACCATTTTTATTCATCACTCATGTCTTTTATAAATTTAAACCTAAAATTCATGGTCAAATATGCATAACGTATTAAAAGTATTCTAATATTATTATAAACGCTTCTAGGTTTTGTATGGACGACATGTTTGTAGGATCGGCAAGAAGTTTGATCGACACGGAACCGTAAACGTTGTTTGAGTGGTATGGTTTTGCACCTATTTCACTGTCTTTAAAAATAAATCTAACGATGTTGTCTCTCGTTTAACAAGTGTTTCAGGCCTTTGTAGCACAACGCCTGCGGGGTGACGGAATCGATTTTTCTCCCGAGTTTGGGTTACGTATGTACCTATATAATATAATAGTATTTATACAAAATTATTTAGTTGTCAAGTACCTAAAATATTATGAGCGCCTTGCGGTTTACTAGACTACACTGCGTGTATTATTCCGGTATATTTATTTATGCTGCTGAACTGCGAATCTTAAGCTATGTTAGATAGATAGATAGATAGATAACGCTTTATTTATCACCAAAATTACAAATTACAGCACAAGTATACAATAAATTGACGGTGAAAAATCGGCGGCCTTATCGCTTACAGCGATCTCTTCCAGGCAACCGTACTCAAAAGGAATTTGGATAAAATATCTGGCGAGAAGATGGCGCTATAAATATAGGAATATAGATATAATAATAAATACATATATTCCAAAAATACATACATACATACAATATACACATAAACAATATAAATAAATAATTCTAATATAATTATCCATACACATACACACACATATATACATATATATCATTGAACTTTTCGAAATTAATACAACTATGACACTAATAGAGACAACAAACTAGAGAGTTGGCTATGCATAATTATTTACCGACAAATAGTGGCTGCGTCATTTATTTTTAAATGTTGACAATGTTTTAGCTTCTCTAACAGAAAGTGGCAATGAGTTCCAAAGCTGGACAGCCTGCACTGTAAAGGATTTATCATAAATTGATGAACTGTGTGCAGGTGTCCCAAGCTTTCGATACGTACTCGAGCGCAATTTTTCGGACGAAGAAAGGCGAAGGAATTCGAAACGTTCCTTAAGGTAAAAGGGAGTATAGGGATTATATAAAATGTTATAAAGGATAGTGAGAATGTGAGTATTCCGGCGAAAGCGAATAGGAAGCCACTTGAGCCTCGATCGAAATTCAGAGACATGGTCATATTTACGCAAGCCAAATATGAACCTAATACAAAAATTCTGAAGACGCTCAAGTTTATTTAGCTGCTCTTGGGTTAAATCAATATAGCTGGCGTTAGCATAATCAAGAATGGGGAGCAAAAGGGACTCTGCAAGCGTAACCTTGGTGGCAGTGGGCAGGAAGTTCCTTAATCTCCTAAGTGTCCTAGAAGACAAGAAAATCCTCCGACTTAATTCAGATACTTGAGGTTCCAAGACAACTCATTATCGAATACCACGCCTAGATTTTTTACAGTGTCTTGAAAAGGTATATGTATGTTATCAAAAACAACCAGCGGTAAAGATGACCATTTAACTTTGCTCCTAATTTTACGACTACCGATGGCAATTAACTGGGTTTTATTTGGATTTACAGCAAGTCCGAACATATTGCTCCATTGACATATATGATTTAAATCGACGTTTATTTGATTTATAGCAGAACTAATCTTATCGGCAGGAGCTTGTGCATAAATTTGTAAATCGTCTGCGTAGAGGTGATAGGAAGAAGTAATTTTATCGGAAATAGAATTAATGAAAATGGAAAACAACAAAGGAGATAAAACGCCGCCCTGAGGCACGCCGGCTATCACGTCACACCACGATGAATAGTTATCATCAATACGGACACGCTGCCGGCGTCCATGCAGGTAACTGTGAAACCACCCAATTACTGTTGGAGATATGTTGAGGGTGCGAAGAATCCCTAGTAATAGATCATAATCAACATTATTAAACGCATTGCTAAAGTCGAGCAGTGACAGAATTGTCAACATACCATTCTCCATTCCCATCCGAACGTCATCAGTTATTTTGATCAATGCTGTCGCAGTGCTATGACCTGGGCGGAAACCAGACTGAAAGTTATTCAATAGTGAATTTTGGTTGAGGAAATTGGTCAATTGCTTATGGATTTCACGTTCTAGGACTTTGGAGAGGAAGGGAAGAATTGAAATAGGTCGGAAATCTGCGCAAGAAGTAGGATTATTAAGTTTGGGAAGAGGAATAATTTGCGCTTCCTTCCAAATAGTCGGAAAGGTAGCGGAATCCAGTGAGATATTAAAGATATGGGTAATAACCGGGAGAATAACATCCAGAATAAGAACGATCATGTTCCGACTAATTCCGTCACTGCCAATGGCGTTCGAAGAAATAGATAATAAAGCACTCTCAACATCACAATCAGTTAAAGGACTTAGACAAAATACTGGGTGAGAAGGAGTTGAAACCGTTGAAAGATTTTTTAATGTATTTGACTTGATTAAACTGTCAAAATTTTTAGTGGACGTAAAATGTTTATTTAAATTATCAATATTGAAATTTTTGGGTATTGTATTCTGTTTAGACTTGCCAACTCCAAGAGATTTCAGAAATTTCCATACTTTGGATGGATTACTATTTTCTACGGATTTATGTATAAACCGGCGTTGAGCGTCCCTACACACCCTATTGCAGCGATTACGTAGTGTTATGTAAGCCAATTTATTCTGCTCGCTTGGTTGATTTTTTAATTTAGTCTTTGCCAGTGTTTTTTTATGAATAAGTTTCTTAATTTCATCGGTCAGCCATGGAGCAGGAGTATGTTTAATTTTAACGCGTCGCATTGGTGCATGCGTGTCGTACAACTTCAGTATGTTTGTGTTAAACACATAAACCTTCTCGTCAATTGCAGCTGCATTAAAAACTCCGGACCAGTCCAATCTTTGGGCATCCCTAATAAGGGATTTGGAATCTATACCACCAAAATTACGCTGCATTATAAATTTAGGTTTGGCCTTAGGCGGATGAACGTCGTAAGAGAGAAAAATAAGATCGTGACATGAGAAAGCATCCGCGGGGCTCTGCCCATGTGAAAGAACAAGTAATGGCGAAGAAACAATAATTAAATCCAGAAGAGATGGGGTGGAATTTGGAAAAAAGTGCGTAGGTTTTAGTGGGAGTATGGTTAGACCAGAAGCTGCAACTAAAGACTCCAGGGAAGCACTACGATTATCTCGTTTTAAAAGACATGTATTGAAGTCACCCATGATGATAGTATGTTGATAAGAGGGAACGAGTCTTTCTAATACACTTTCAAAAGAAGAAAAGTAATTCACTCTTAAGGAAGGGCTATAGAATACTCCCAACAACATCATTCCCTGGTTTAGTTTCACCTCGATGAATAAGTGTTCGCCAGCATTAGAAGCAGGAGGTTGCGGAGATTCACTGACAATTGTAAAAGGTATATGAGACTTGAGATATATAGCAACGCCTCCGCCACCACCGCCCGTGCGATCGTTTCTGATGAGTTGATAACCAGGCAAGTTATATGATGTCGAAGGGAGACAAGGAGACAACCAAGATTCAGAAACTAGTATAGCATGGATATTACGTTGATTAAACGTCGCCAGCATATCAGTGAAATGAGCTGGAATACTCTGCGCGTTGATATGAATAACATTGAAACTAGAGGAAGCTTTGGAAAAACGCGAATCGAGCACCTCCCGCAAGCATGGGCCAGTAAAGCTCAGGAAACTATCCGAAGAGCAAGACAGATAGTCAGACTCCGATTCGTTGTCACTATAATAATTTGCCATCTCAATTTTATATTTATCTTTGATTATCTATGTACAATTGAAATAATATATAATAATATACGGCAAATATATAGAAAGCAAAATAATAATATAAATTTATTGTAAAATATATAATTCTAAAATATTATAAATATATATATATACCTATATGATATATTATAAAATACTTTATGATAAATAATTTATAATTAATAATAAAAATGACACTTATTAAATTATTCCTTAACACCTGCCAGTTACAAGTTATGAGTACTATTTAACTAAATTTCACATATTACAACACAATCATATATAAATTCCTTAAATCAAAATATAATACAAAAAAAAATGAACAAAACAAAGTCACCATAAAGACAGTGAGAGAGAAAAACAAACATATTATACAATAGAAAGTATGCTACATATCCATACAAATTTCTGAATTAGACCCTAAAAATATGCGGAATCCAAGTAAATTTCTGATTAAACATCACATAAGCTGTAACTGTGTATCTCTTACCATATGTAGTTAATAATTATGCACTTTTAACTAAAGAGTGCTTTTCATGTAAATAGAACAAAAAGAGGAAAAGAAAAAGTAAGTTACATCTAA
Organism: Malacosoma neustria; assembly: GCA_963693495.1. NCBI lineage: Eukaryota > Metazoa > Arthropoda > Insecta > Lepidoptera > Lasiocampidae > Malacosoma > Malacosoma neustria. The sequence continues at coordinate 6,786,893 of OY856391.1, read as the reverse complement.
ATGGAAATATTAATAAGACTTGCAATAGTTGATTTTCAAGAAAACAAAAGAGACCAACTGATTCTAACTAAAGTACACAAATAAGTATTCATTGTTGACCAAATGTAAACAGAGTACACATTCGCGATCTTGAACGCCTAAAAGCTCCAACATGGTACTAGTCTTACATACATTTCACATGAATCAAAATAGTTTAATTAGGCCTCTTTCTTATAAACTCATAGATACACACTAGAAACACAAACACAGTAAATTTCGAATCATTTGTTATTGTATTTGTACTCTGTATTTGTTACCATATGTAGTTAATAATTCTGCACTTCTAACTAAAGAGTGAATATTTTCATGTAAATAAAGGGGGAAAAAAATATATGTTACATCTAAATGGAAATATTAATAAAATTTGCAATTGTTGATTTTTAAGAAAACAAAAGAGACCAACTGGTTCTTACTAAAATACACAAATAAGTATTCATTGTTGACCAAATGTAAACAGAGCACACATTCGCAATATTGAACGCCTAAAAGATCCAACATGGCACTAGTCATACATACATTTCACAAGAATCAAAATAGTTAAATTAGGCATATTTCTAACAGACTCATAGACACACACTAGAAACACGAACACAATTCATAATTATTACTATAGAAAGACAAATACAAAATAAATTTTGATTTAAATATGGTTACACAATCTACATTAAAATCACAATAATACAAAACACTGAGACTATTTTCTAGATGTTGTTGCAGTTCTCTTATGTTTAGGTCCTGTAATAGACTCCTTTGGCAACTGCGGCACATCCTTGGTCAGGTTAGGTTGAGTTAGGTTGCTAATTTTGTCTAAATCAGAAATATGATTAATATTGTGACGTTTATTATTAGCGTCCAACACAATAATTGTTCCATAATGCGTCCAACATTTTGAAATGCCGCATCGCTGCCTTGCCTGCATAAAAATATTGTGCCTGTTTTGGGTTAGGAACTCAGACAGTGTAATACCGGTGGCCTTTAACATAGATTTGGATGACCAAATTTTACTCCTTAAAGAAGCATCACACAGTTTAAAAAGTATTGGCCTGGGTCGTTCTGTAGATGGAGGGGCCTTACCGAGCCGGTGACAACGACGAATATCCTCAGGCTGGAAGTCAGCAATCTTAAGTTTTGTGACCAGCAAGTTTGCAACTACATTCAAAACATTCTCTTTTCTACCTTCAGCTACTCCATGAAGGAGTAGTATTTTTCTTCTGCTATGCATTTCAATGTGATCGGTTGACTGCTGTAGTAGTTCTATTTGGCGCTGCAACATTTTGAGCGTATTTAGGGTGAATTCTTTGAAGGCCGTGAAATCACTACTTAAGGACGATATAGTAGTGGAGGAGCTCGAACTCTTCTGTAGTTCCCCTTCAAAGACGTCCATGCGCTCCTTGAAAGTAGTACTTAGTTGACACATTGCCTGTTGTAAGGCCTCCATGGTACTTGGCAGTGAATCGTGCCTGGATAATTGTGTTGTAATTGGAAAATGTTTTGGCTAGGTATAAGCGTTATTCTCTATAACTTATCATTTAGTAACAAACACTATATCAATTTAAAATTAATTTAATTCACGAGAGCTATTTAAAATACGTTAGTTTTGAACATCTATGTTATTACTATTATTGGGTAAACTGCATCCCTTTTTGCATTTGCTCTTAAGTAATTTCCTAATCTAGGTAAAAAGGTACAAAAATAAAATAATTATAATAAAATTACGTGTTGCATGCATCTATTATCTGTTACCCAACTTCGAAATAAAAAATCTCTTTCCTTCCAAGTATTCAAATTGTATTAACTTTTGACTTCTTAAAGACAGTCTTACATGAAAATCACCCAAAACTGTTAAAATTCTTCCATTGCTGTTCTATTCAACCCGAGGTGTATACACTGACTCCAAATTCGCATTGACATTAATTCAAGCGGGCCAAGTAGGGGGCAAGGTCAGATCATTAGAGCGAAACCTGACGTACCTGTTGTAAGACATTTGCAACCAACGCAAAACATTGTTCGCACTACCTTCGATATCAAAATAGTAAGACTGGCTATTTAGAAAGTAATTTGCCTTCTACGAATGTTGATTCAACAAAATTTCTGCACCAACTTCCTAGTAAATTAGGGAAGATGTTTTTATTACTGGTTTTATATTCTCCGTGTGAAGCTAGGTTTAGGCTAGGAAATAGGATTCAGCTGGGTTCGGCGGCTTTCGGTAGGCTCCGTGATGTCCTCTCGTTGATCAATTCCTAAGTGCTTGAAGACGAAAGTCTTCAAGCAGTGCGTTCTACCAGTATTGACTTACGGAGCTGAGACGTGGACACAACTAAATATTACATACAATTAGAACACGAAATTAGGAAATCCGTAAGACCACCAAAGTAACCGATATAGCTCTCAAAATGTGCAAGCTGAAGTGGCAATGGGCCGGTCACGCTTCTCGCAGGACCGATGGGCCGTTGGAGCAAACGTGTCCTGGAGTGCAGACCGCGTCTAGGCAAACGTCCCGTAGGACGCCCCCCAGCCCTATGGACCGATATTCTGCGCATTGCCGATCGGGGCTGGATGGGAAAAGCAAGATACCAGGATGTGTGGCGCAAACTTGGGGAGACCTACATTGTGCAGTGCACTAAGTTTGGCTGATGAAGATTCTCAAATTAACCGTAGCTAGGTGGTTGGTCTCCAAGCCCGCCTGGATGGCAACCACCCTTGATTTCTAAATATGCCGCTATAATAACCTAGTGATGTGTTCCGACATAAGTAACCCAGTTCCCGTAGCGAATGTTAGCTTCGCAAGGCCACTGCTATGAAGGCGACGGTAACTGCTTACTATTAGGTGGGCCATCAGCCTGTCTGTTGTCCCACAGCAATAAAAAATTGTACTTATTGTTCGTGTTTAAGCAAAAACGTTGTAGCCGATAGGTTGAAGCTAATCCTAAAAGGCACCTGTTCGATTGCGATTCCCATGTTGGCGTTAACCTCTTACGCAGTCTTATTTTGTCTAAATCGCATCATCGTCAACCGCCTCAAGTTGCCCACAACTGGACACATGCCTCCTAATGTGCATATTATAACTGTTCGTTTCCTCTTGGACTCCGCCAGCCAGACAATTCAGCATACATACAAAAAAATACTCCTGCAATATTAATAATATTCAGTATAGAATAAAACTAACCAACAGCACGTCTTTCAGCGTTGGAGAGGGACTATCCCCTTCCGTATGCATATAAGAATTAGATAATATTAACTAATTGATGTTGTAATTTAATTCGATTATGAAAGCGATTTTGGTTATTAAAGTTGAAAACGCAAAATTTCTTTTTCTAAACGATAAACTTTCAAACAAATCATAAATTAGCAACGGCACTTTCTCATTTCTAACGCAAAGAATCTAAGCATTAGTTTTGACGTAATTAAACAATTAACATCGAGCATTCGATAGGCCCTTGATACGGAATATAAGGGAATTGGCCAATTGGCTTAAGTTATAGGAACTTATTTGGATTGGGGACGTTGTGGATCACAGGACAATGGCTCTTTAGCGATTTTTTATAAATGCCACCCTTTCAAGGAACCAAAAAAAACTCAGAACTATTTTACTGCTAAGCATTTTCTAAGTTCGTAATGCTAAGGACACTGCAAAATAAAATGACTGATTAAAAATTCGTATATAAATAAAACAATGGCTATTAAATATTTTTTATGGTTTAGAGGTTCAAGAATTATTGAATTGAATAAACTTGAGAATATTCTAGAAGTTTCTGTAGTTATTCTCGATAGCTCCCAAGGATTACCCTAATATGGATATCAATAATAGTATAGGAAATGTACGTCATAACCCAGTGGTATCATCACACTTTAAACCCAAGCCGGTCATGAATTTGATTCTTACAATGGCATGTACACCTCAAGAAGTTTTTAAGCATAATATGTTATAATGCTGATGTATCAACAGTTAAGGAAAACATCGTGGGTAAACCCGAGATTGGTGGCACGTGTGAATTGCGAATCCGCCTTTCCTCTAAGGGAAGACCCGAATCTGTTTTCATTTAGCGTGTTGTTTTTGTAGCTTACGTAAATAAAGGCGATTTATAACTAGTGTTTTATTTTGTCAAAACTGTGCAGCCATTATGTGCATAGTATCCTTTGGCTTCAGTGGTCAAATAGCTGACACTCACTTACTCACTCCACTTTAGACGCAACCTGGACTCACCAATGATCGTAATGGAATCGAATATTGCCTACATATTTTAAAAACCTAAATAAATGATGCAACATCGCAATTTCAATACTCGAGACCTTCGCTGTCAAACACGCAATATAATGTTTTCAAGAATAGATAATAAATGTATTATAATATAATATATAAGTTTGTTATATAACTTATATAAGTTTTTAAACGTTTTTTGATAAATTTCGATATGCATTAATTAAAAGAAACTATTAATAACTGTAAACGCGAATAGAATCGCAGACAGGAAATTCTCGCCACCTTGACAAATCTGTTACTGAATGATTAAATTTTACTAAATGTTTAAAATAACATTAAATAGATCTCTATCTGATTAACGACCGCTAAATTAATTAATACCATAAAGCTATAACAAGGAAGCCTTCGTCTAATACAGGGTCGCCATAATTAAAAAAATAAATTTAGTAGTTGTATACAATATTTTTGCATTTAATATTTACATTCTTATTCTTTTGGTTAATACTGCATATTACGTCACGAAAACCATCGTATGCGTGAATGTATAGCTTTGTGTCTCAAATACTGAAGCATCCGAATATTTAACGTGCGAGCTTTAAATACGCGGCCCTTTCTCAAAGAGACAAGACAGACAAATGTTTCTAAAACTAATTTTTACAAAAGCTAATACTGGCTGAACTTTAAACTTTTAAAGGAAAACCGTATTATTCTTTGTTGTCTGCGAGCTAGAGCTACAAGGTGAAACCACTCTTGATGATATCATGATATCTAATAGAATAATAATAGCCTTTATCGCCCCACTGCTAGGCTTGAGCCTGGAAATGGTATACCCGCCACACTTGTCCAAGGAGAATCGGCGGGTTACACAATGATCTCGGTGTGCAGGTCTCTACGGTGTTTTCCTTCGCCGTTGGTACGTAGCAATTCTGTTTAGTTGGCCTTTTTTTATTGGGGTAGTACAGCAGACAGGCTGACGGCGCACTTAGAATTTAGCAGTTACCGTCGTCTATGGGTTGCAACGCCAGTGGCACCGCGAACACGCAGCTGTCCCATAAGGGTACAGAAACTTGGGTCACCAATGCCGGAACACAACACAAAGTTAAAATGGAGCATACTTATGACCGACGGTGGTCGTCATCCAGACGGGCTTGGGGCTCCACCACATAGCTAGAGTGGGTTGTTTTGTCGCCTTTTACGACAGGTCGACCCCGGCCGCATAGGTCAGTATTCGCAGTATTCACGGATATACGGCTGTCCTACAACAATAAAATAAAAATAAAGCCTTACCTTTTGACTCATAAACAAAACAGCCCTCTGATTCATATTTGGTCTTTGATAGGTCTAATAATCCATCATGGCTGTCTAGAAGATAGAATAATATTATTGCATGTAAAATTGTATATAATAAAAACTGGAAATATCAAAAATTATTTTATAGTTTAATACACGCGCAATTAAATGCTGGTAGTAAGAAACTAAACTAAAATATGCTTACTAGCGTCATCTATTATATATTTAGTAAACTAGTCATCGCCATCCAGCGCCATCTGTTATCACATAGTGATAAACAGTTGCTTATATACTAATAAACAATTTCAACTTACTGCGCATGTGTCAGGATGGCCGAGCGGTCTAAGGCGCCAGACTCAAGGTATCCTTGCCTGTTAAACAGGTATGAGTTGTTCTGGTCCTCTATGAGGGCGTGGGTTCGAATCCCACTTCTGACAAAATTCTTTTTATTACCGTCTTTTTGAACAACAAAAAAGGAATTCATAAAATCATTTAAATATTACATACCAATAATCCTTTATAATAATTAAATTTTCGGTTCTTTATAACGACTATAAATAGAGCAGCTGTTTTATTCATATTTGTTATAAAAACTCGTTTATATTATTTATTGAGTTAACGAAAAAACATGTGATATATTTTACTAGAAAAACTTTTTAACAAAAATATTAAACCGCCGAAAAAACTGAAAAGCAAAAAAATAACATACCTTCTTTTTATCAACCTTAATAACTAATTTCTTAAACTAATGTAAGTATACCTAAGCAATTTTGAGTCGGCGCCAGTGTCCTCATGTGTGCCCGTTCGGGTTGCTGTCTCGATGACATTAACTTCGTCTTACCACAGATGTGGCAGTACCACAGATGGGGTTGGCGCCGTCATCTTAGGTAGCCACCCCCGCACCGGGTGGAGTCCAGTCGCAAGTCGCAGCACGAACGGACGCGTGCGCATCGTAATAATCCGCGGCTCTCGCTCTCTCCTCGTTTTCAAGTCTATTTTATATTATATAAATGAACGCGATTGTAATTGCTATTGTGTATATAATACGCAAATAGATACATTATTGGTTTTAACTGTGGTTTCACTTGCTTACACCCAAGTATTTAACCGTAAACAGATTAATAAATAGTTACTACGTAAGTCGTACTTAGGTACACTTACTTAGTTATTAACGGTAACTGCTTACTATCAAGTGCTGTTCTGCTGCTCCTCAGCAATAAAAAATAATAATGTTAAAAAAGCGAACTAAATCGTGGAGAAACAATGGAAAATATAAATAGATATAATATTATGAAGAACTAGCCGTTACCCCCGCTTCGCTGGCCGATTAACAGAAAAAAGCAAATCGGAAAAATATGACAAGTTTTCGTACGCATGCGCGCTACAGTGCTTGCCCCATTTCTCCGCGGCAAGAAAACACACATCATGTAAAAATCGTTGTTTCTTAAAACTTTAATAACTTTATATTGAATGAAGATATCGCAACATTTTTATTAGATAAGGGCCAAATGACAAAGAAATAAAATTTAGAAAATTTTATTGAAATCTATCCAGTGGTTTTCCGTGATGCGCGCACAACTACAGACCTATATTTTTATTAATTAATATAGACATATAATTAAAAATACACTATACTAAAAAAGACAAGAAAGTAATAAACATTATTTATCAGTTAACTTATTCCAACATTTGTTTCTCAATCCTCGGTAGTATAGTGGTAAGTATCCCCGCCTGTCACGCGGGAGACCGGGGTTCGATTCCCCGCCGGGGAGTTTATTTTTGATGCTATTGAGATTTGTTAAATCAAGCACTAAAATCATACATGGGTTTTACAAATTGTTTTACAATACATATGCAATAATATGCATTCTAAATATCCTTCCTTCTTAATTCCTTTATAAAAGATCCACACTCGTAGCGTTATTCGCAATTCTCGCTGTTTTCACTATTTGACGCAATATAATCCAAATAAAAAAATCTCACGGGAGGCACAGGATATGTGTTGCCAACCAACGCGGTAATGCAGCCTTTTGGAAACGGCCGAAAGTGATTTGGAATCAATATAATTATATAGTTGCCGTGTGTTTTTTTCATTTCTTCTTTGTAATATAGTGTAGGTAGTTTTAAAATTAATTTAATTTTAATTCGCATTCTTTAGTCTTATAGAAGTAAAAACCAAGATGGCTAATTTCATAATGCCTGCAAAGCGTCACAATGTGTTAAGCGGGTTTTTGTATGGGTACATTTAACCAGGTTATAAGGTGCTTTTTTAGTTTGACATTTTTATTATTAAATCATTGTAAAAACAAAATATTAAAATCTTACTTTACACGTAAAATACGTAAAACGTGGGTTTATTTATTCAGTATATCATTTTTATATTATGATAAAGGAACGTGCCCATACCACGTCACCTATTTTTGCCAATTTTTTGTCCTCTCTTTCTCCCCTAAGTTACCACCCGGAGAAACCCCCTCTACCTCTCTCTAGTTTTAACGTTCATACGCTTTTACAATCATTTTTTGCAGACACAGTTAAAAATAAAAAATTACCAAAACTTAAACAAAAAGGTGGCGTTTGAGTAGTCCCAATTTAAACTGAAAAATGACTCTTCCTGACATCTATCGGCGAATAATAATACTATTTTTTTTAAATTGCTTTAACGACACAACAACACTAAAGCTATTCCAGCAGATGGCGTTGTTAAGTAACACGAAGTCAATGAGTGTTTGCTTTGAGGTTAGACTAAGAAAATCAATTGTTAATTTCTAAAAAATACAATTTATAAAAAAAATACCGAGCAAAGCTCGGTCATCCGGATATTTAAATAAAGCTCGGAAAAGCGCGAGATTTCCTTTGAAGTTATTGACTACGTGACGCTCTTTGGTACGCTTCGGAGGTCACGGGTTCGATTCCCGTCTTGCGTGTGGGTGTTTATGTATAATATGTATTTATTTACAAAAGAAAAGTATATATGCAGTTAACAGTTGTCTAATACCCACAACGCAAGTGCTATGCTTACTTTGGGACTTGGCGCTGTGTGAAATGTGTCTGTATATTTATTATTTTATTATTAATTTCTAGGTGTAAGTGTCGGTGTGATGGTGCGGACGCACACAGTGCTGCTGCTGGCGGTAGCACTGTGCCGGGCAGCCACCACACTGGACTCCGAGCTTGGCGTCGGCAAGGCCATAAATATATTTATGAGGTACGTATTTTTTTCCATAAACAACCAGACACTGGACGGGAATCGAACCTGTAACCTTCGCAAGCGTACAGACATGCGTTAGCCATTACGCCAGGAGGTCGTCAGTACACCTAATACAATGAGTTGCGAGACTTGGTTTTTTTACTAATTTTGTTTTTAATGGCATCTCATTTCTTTTTGTAGATAGATATATACAGGTACAATGAAACTGCAAATGTAGCTTTGTAATCCTATATATTTATAAGAGATTACAAAGTTATTTATGCAGTTGGTGTATCTAGAAAACTTTTTTTTTTTTTTTTTAATAAATTAACAGCAGACAGGCTGACGGCCCACTTAGAATTTAGCAGTTACCGTCGCCTATGGATGTTTGCAACGCCAGTGGCATCGCGAACACGCTGCTGTCCCATAAGGGTAGGTACAGGAACTTGGGTCACTAATGCCGGAACACAACACAAGGTTATTATGACGGCATACTTAAGACCGAAGGTGGTCGCCATCCAGACGAGATTGAGGATCTACCACGTAGCTAGGGTGGGTTGTTTTGTCAGCTTTTACGACAGGCCGACCCCGGCCGCAGAGGTTAGTATTCTTTCTCCGCCCCTGCACGGATAAAGAACTAGACAGAAGAAAAACTAGACAGAAAATACAAAATGTTTTAATTTTTTTTATTTATACACTAAATACTAATTGTATTCTAAATTTGAAGCTTCTATGTCTACTAGAAGTGCCTTAGAGTTTTAACAATCGGTCAGTGAGTGAGTGACAAAATTAGGAAATTTGACTAGTTATAATTCTTAAACTACCGTTTCAAATTGAATGAAATTTGAAATATACCGTGTTTATACAATGCCTGCTCAGTTACTGAAAATTCAGGCTTCTAATTTTATCAACGACGAAGTCATTGGGGGTTGAAAATAGCCTGAACTGATCCGAGAAAAGGATACTACTGCCGTGCGCCGCTTTTTTGCTCGACTTGGCGGGGTACTGCCGTACCAGATACTGGTAACACGGCACTTTCTTTGTGCACGGGTGAAGTAAAAATACAACCCTATCTATGTGGTAGGGCTCCAAGTCCGTCTGGATGGCAGCCATCATTAATCTATAAATATACCTCTATATATATAATAACCTTGTGTTGTGTTCCTGTATTAGTGACCCTGGCTTCAGTATCCTATGTTGAAATGTGTTAGGGGTGCTCCTGGCGTGGCAAACATCTATAGGCGACGGTAACTGCTTACTATTAGTAGGTTAGTGGCCCGTCAGGCTATTTGCTGTTCCTCAGGAATAAAAAACATGATATGAGTTTAAAATTAACTTAGCTAATTGTTTTTCGAAATTGGCATCAGCTCAGCAACTTGCTGGTTATTTTGACCAGCGCTGTAGGGTGTTTCTGTATATTGATCACAATTTCAGATATGGGTACCTCAGCATATGCATGCGGGTCGTGCCTAGAAACGATACGGATACGTGGGTGTTCCGGGAACCCACCGTCAGCGTGTTCCAGGACGTGGAGAAGTTCGCGATCGCTCCCAAACCTCGCCAGCCCAAGACTCTCTTTGACGGAGATTTCCACATGGAGTTCTGCGATAACTTGAAGCAGTTACTTCAAGCTTATTTTAGAGATTTCAGTTTTGAAAGGTAAATCATTTAATAATAAATACTTTTTATTAAGGTCTCCTAAATTAATCTAGTTACAAATTCTTTCAAAATTCTGATTAAAGGCGGTATTCTAGTCTAGAAGGCCGAATAAGTAGAAGAATTTTGTACTTTTTTTGACAGTGAATTTAAAAAAAATTGTTATTAAATTTCAAGCATCCATTTTATTTTATCCATATTATTATTAATTTATTATATGTATTATCATATAATTTATTTAATAAATAAATATTCACAAAATTTGTCAATCGTTATTAATCTTAAAATATAATAAATTGAAAATTATGACTTTTTTATTATTTTATATCAAGAAAGGATATATAAAGAGTATTCATGCTATATTTCAAGAAAATCAAGCTAATATTTTGTGACTACAGTTTTGAAAAAATTAGTTTCCAGAAAAATGCGTTTAGTTTTTAAGTTTCAGGCGGTCTAACCCATAGACTTGTCACGACACTAAAATGGCTATATTAAAATAATTTGGTTTAAAAAATTCTATAAAGAAAATATTCTTGAATACCTAAACTCAGCTACTAAAAATAATTGTCTTTCATAGTTGGCTAAATAATAATTTATGCAATCCTCACTTTTTGTGATTATATCCTTTCATTTTGATTTAAATAAGTGGGATATATTAATTATTATACATTATATTTTGTAATTATTATTACAAATGTGAACAATGTAAAATTCCCAACATATAATTATAAGACAATGTTATCCCTAATTTCAGATTAGAGAGACCATGGAGGGCGTTCACGGCTGGATGGCCGACGGACATAATGGCGCGGAACCTTGGAATTAACTCCTCATTTATTAATGGGGACCATTGTTACGTACTCGTCAGGGTATCCAGGTAATGAAGCTGACATTTGGTGACCTTGTGACACATTTTTGATTGAGTCAAACGGCGCTGGTAAAAGTCGACAATAACATGTCAATTACGTCGAATCATTGTCATTATTATAGAACATAGTTATTAAAACATTTTTTTATAGCTGGAATTCAGCAGACAGGCACACGGGCCACTCTAAATCAGGTGATCGTTTAGGATGGTGTGGCAGGTGGCCTATAGACGTTTGCAACACCAGAAACATTACCTACCAATGCGATTCCGGCGTCTAAGAAATTTTACAAAACTTTTTTTTTAAAAAGCCCATATCGTACTGCGATTGGAAAATCTCAGCCGGAAGCTCATTCTAAATCCGGAGAGTATGCAACATGAACTTGAGAACCGTTTCGTAGAAGAAAGTCTCTTCTTTCTACTCCAGGAAATGGGGATGAACACGCAGCCGATAGTGGCCAGTGCGGTGGTAGAAAGACGACGAAGGCACCATTCTAAACAATTAATTACTCAGAACTCCGAGAGTAACGAGACTCAAAGTCTCTCCGAAGCTTTACCTAGCTATAAGCTTATTAAATATTAGACGCATATAAAAATTGGATTTAACATGACCTATCCAATTGCTAGGTCTTATAGGCTTTAGGAGCGGCTCTGGACTAAGGGGATAGTGAACGGGGTTTTACTCTGAAGGCTGCCATTGGCCATCACATCGACCAACTGCAGCTCAAAACCAGCCCGTAGATTTAGAATGTTGAGGCCGATTTGATTATGTTATCTTCCTCCTGAAGTCCGGTGTCGACTGTTAATCCAGTTTCCTTAAGAAAATAAAAGTACTACGAAAAGGCGACGGCTATAGTATCAGCGTATTGAGTATAGAATAAACATGGCATAGAGTAGACTATGCCTTTCTACAATGGGTTCCGCATATCGGTACGCCTGCGGAGATCACGAATTCAATTCCCTTGCGAGTCTGAATGTTTATGTATGGTATAATTATATACAAAAAAGTAATTACCTACATATTATATAATAGTTACAGGCGAAGGAAGGAAAATAGAATCAAACTACGTGATCAAGTGAACTGGTCAACGTGTAATACTTTACATCTTAGAACAATGAACAAATATGTCATATAATGACAATAATAGGAGTATAACGAATAATAATAATAATAAGAGTTCCGTCATCAAGAATAGTATATCAATAATCTAGTACCCATGACAAGTGCTGCTTAGTTTAGGAAAAGACGGTTATGTGTGATCGTCACAGTATAATCATATTATTCATAATTTACACCAAAATTTAATGCTAAACAATCATAACAATTTACAGATATCGTGAAACTGCAAAACTAAAAGACTTACCTCCAAACATACCGGTAGAAGATGTTGTTTTTGAAGCTATCCAGGATTCTCCGATAGGCGACACGCCGTCTATTGCTGACTTCATTAGGAAATATGGCTCGCATTATATAGCTTCATACATTACTGGGAATTCATTATACCAGGTAATTTTTATATTATCTTTTAGTCTCCCTACGACATTTCTGTGGGGAGGTTTGGGGCCTCGAGTTGGTACTCTTTAACCTAGCATAAATTCAGATAGCAACGACCCCCAGTGACGTGGCCCGAGCAGCTACAGCACACCCACGTGATTGGTGTGCCTTCACCGCTCTATGTTGGCCCATCTGGGCTAGTTGAGACAATCTTGGTTACTGTTGGCCATATTTTTATATTCATATATATATATATATATATATATATATATATATATATATATATATATATATATATATATATATATATATATATATATAATATATTATATATTATTGGAATTACCTGTTACTAAAGCCAAAGTTTGTGTTGAAGTCGACATTCGATATATTATCATATATTAGAACTTTAATATTTGCTAAGACCATACAAAGTGGTAAGTAACATGAAATTACTTTTAAATAAGGTTCTCTCTGTGTCTCTAGTACTCTATGATAGGAGTTATTATTACCAAATTATTAACGCCAAAAATGTAATTATATAAACATCTACCGCAGTATCATTTAGTATTCATCTCCGTGACACGCAGTTCTTTGTGTCTCCCCAGCAACGGCCACGTTTCACAGCCATTTAAAAAGACAACCCTAATGATGCTGTTATAGACATGTCTCTACAACTTAACCGGCATTTTGGGGTTACACACCAGTCTCTTCACGCTATTTGGACCCACGTGGGATCAGTGCGTGCCTTGATTTCGCAAGCAATGTATGGCGTGAGGTAGTTAGCTACATTTGCAACTCCAAATTACTGTTTTAAAGATACATAGAGAATTGTAACGTTGTGATTGTTGAGACATTGTAATGTATGTAAAGTATTCTTAGCATGTATGCTAAGAATACTTCAGGTGACATAGCTGCAGGAAAGATGTCTAAGATGGATACGGCCACCTATTCCAGCTATGCGGAGAACATATATATGCCGCCACATCAGGAAAGGTAGACCCAAATAACGCATCACTAGTCGTAAAAGGTGGCATGCGAGATTTCAATAATAAGGACCCAGAAGAGCGTGGGTATTGGAGATTCTTCTCCAATATCGATTAAAACCTTCATAGTGTTTCTACACTATGAAGGTTTTAATCGATATTGATCAAATAAGGTTTACTTTAAAATGTTTCATTGAAATATAAGAGCTGTAAGAAAGAATGATTTTCGAAAGGTGTTCGTATTCTCTCGCGGCGTGTACAACCGCATCAAGGAGCGTGTGAAGTCTCGCGGTGTATCTAATATACCTCCGAGCGAGATGAGCAACTTCTTTTCGCCATTGTTCGCAGAGCACGTCGGTGCTATCAAGGTTTGGACTGTTGAATTGCTCTGGTTCTACATTTGCGAAAAAATAACTTAAAATATTAGCTGATTTTGTGAACATTTTTCGAATGTTTGAAACGTATCGAAAGGTCGTTTAGAATAATTTACCAATTCTTTAATATCTTTGATGACCTTTTACATTATACAATTTAAATAAATAAATTTACCTCCAAGCGTCATCTCAGCAAGATAAATCCGTAAGCCATAATTTAGGTGTTCAATTTTTTTTTTTTTTTTGGATAAATATACCTCGCTACTTCATATGCACTAAAATGTATGCTGTTATTTTCTATCCCTAATTTAACATGTAAATATCACGTTAATAGATTTTAAAGCTTTCGAATGCCGTTTCTTCTATCAAACGACATAATTTACATTTTACTTTACAATTTGTTTTAAAAATTACACTATAAATATAATTATTTAAATCAAAAAATTATATTATAGAATCTTTACGATAGAAATAGAATCTAAATATTACGAATTTTGAGTTAGTGTGGTTTACTTTCGTATAGTACCTAAAAACATGAAAACATTAAAAACATTTTAAAATGCGTACCAAGTTTTTACGCAAAAGTAGAACCAGAGCTTAATGCACTTTATTTGGAACCATCAGTGAATGTATTCACATTGCATTATCAAACTTCTTTTCTAATCATAATTCGTTTTTCATGAACTCATATTCATCATGATCATGTCGATGCATGTAACTCTCAACCTTTCATCAACACTAATGTATCATGACACACATACACTCCTATATCTATTTTATGTTTGAGTTAAAATTATTATAACGAATAAAAATCAATGAAACATGTTTACTGTCAAGATATTAATTAGAAAAGAAGTTCATCCAGTCCGACCTTGAACGCCTGGAGTACACGCTGTATAGATTTATATAAATACATAAACGCGTGTATCCTCTCACTCCAGGTGTTTGTATTCTCTAGAACTGCATATTCTATGATCAAAGAACGTCTTAAAACCAAAGGCGTGGGGGATATAACGGCTAAGGAACTGGAGGGCTATTTCTCTCCTTGGCACACAAAACATATCGGACAGATTAAGGTAAATATCAAATAAATTCGTTTCATAAAAAAAAACATATCTTTGCAATTAAAACGCTAAATATCTCTATCCAAAATGTCAACTTTAAATCAAAGCGTCAATGTCACTTTTACACACGGGGGAGCAAGACCCGGCGCGGACGCTTCTCACCGACTAAGAACCCCAAGAATCCAAATCCAAAAATCTATCCACAACTATTATGAGGATATGCCCTGGACAAAGCAAGATTTCACGAAAATCAGTCACCAACATAAAAAACGCATTGAAATGTTTCCCTGTAACAATATTGTCAACAGCTTCGTGTTTAGAAGTTAGAGATTTGGATGAAACCGGCAAAATCTTGGAAATTAAATTATTAATTACCAATGTTAAGTCAAAATCAGTAATGCATATCAGTAATATATTCAAAAACGTAAAATAAAATCTCTCAACTCAACTTTTTACATTCGTATAAATTAATTCGAGTTATTTTTTGCGCATATGGGATGGTACACCATTAATTTTATAATAACTATTTTCATATGGTATTTAGGGTCATTATACTGCTGTGCGTTGTTTTCTTATCAGCGTTCACGATTTTCATAAACAGTTTCAAAAATTTGATTTCTAAAATTTCGAAGAATAATAAAGATAGCTACTAAATAAAAATATCTTTAAAAAGATAATAAGTACACTACCGGAGAGAGGCAATTACACAAACTACTACAAAATCACGCTTTTGGTAATTCTTATCTTTAAACATTACAATTAACGAGCGTCACCATTCTTCATACTATATTCACCGTCATTCATATTTATTTAATAGGTTTTAATTAAGATATACTACTAACGGTTATTAAGGTACTTTTAATATCCAAAATTTACAATTTTTATTTAATTACTTATCTAATTTAGATTTCACTAATTTATTTGCTAAATATACTTTATATGAAATCACTCAATATGGTCCCTAAATCTACTTATTACCTACAATTTCAAGCTATGAAAATCATTAAAGCTGCCGAAATGTCAAAATTAACACGCAGCGTGCAAATTATTAAAAATATTAATCCCTATTTATTAAACAACAATCATTAATTTTTCAGGTGGCCAGTGGTAATAAAACAGTGGAGAACTGGGCAACAAAACGCCTAAGGGTACATTATTACATTTTCTCATACCCTAGTTTATTAAAACTCCACGGAGAGCCAACCCTGTTAAGGAATCTAGACACTCTTTTAGGAAATGAGGCCTTATTACAGCTGGAGCTGAAGACGTTATCACCAGCTTTTAAAGATGCGAAGAAGAAAAAGTGGTTCGAAGAAGTTATAGACAATTATTTAAAACTATGGGAGAGTAATATGTGATGGTTTAGTTTAAAAAAAATGTTGTAGCAAATTTTAATATAAATTTATTATTGTACAAAGATTAATCAATATATTTATTTAGTCACTATTTTTATGATAAAATCAAATTGGGATTCTTGTTTTAAGTTACTATTTTAGGGGGTGTTTACATACGCCCTCTTTTTTACATTCACATACAACAAAGCGAAACTTCAGAAAAGTTGATTACATTTCATATATTACTATACCGGCACGCTATGATGGCCGTTTTGACGTTTGTCCACTCCATGAAGTTTCGTATTAATTAGTAATAACATTTGAAGGAGCAAATTGCTGTTCTTTATTGTCAATAACTGCACGTCGCTATTGACAATGAAGAACAGCAATTTGCTCTTTCAAATGTAATTACTAATTAATACAAACCTTCATGAGTGGACAAACGTCAAAACGGCCATCATAGCGTGCCGGTAATTTAGCGTATAAAAGCTACAAAAGCCCGAAGAAAGAGGGGATGAAGTTTGTAGGAAACACTATATGTACTTGTATTCTATCTCATTCTCACGCGGGCTAAATCCTATGTATGAATATGTTTGTCTCTTTTTGGTAACGCTTTTTCGTCTCATCAAAATGTGGATCTTTTAAATTACACATTCTTCAAGAAAATCCCGTCCTTACCAATAAGCATTAATGGCATTGAAGAATTGTTTTTATTTTTCTAGTTAAATTAAACAAATAGTTTTAAGTTATATAGATTGGACAGTGCCGGGACCTGTTACAGGAAACAGCAATACTTTTAGATGACATTACGGACATTTGGTGAAATTTAATTCTATGAATTAATAATACATACATCCACTATAATAAATATATAAAATAAATCATGTAGTAATCGTATAAATAATATGTGCCTTAAAATTTAAAAACATAAAACAATTCAACCTGGAATTATATATTTTCATCCCAACAGTAAGTCGGTACACATGAAAATTTGAGTCGTCTCAATTAAATGAAGACATTTTCAGTCGGCCTTTAAAGCCGAGCGCTATCCTTAATTACGTATGGTGTGTTCGCTCACGCATAGATTATTCATGTACTTCGATTCTTAATGTTCTTTTTTTAATATTTATTCTCTATTTATTTGTACTCTTCTAAACAAAAGCTTGAGTGCCGTTCATTCCATAGAGTTTGTAGTCTATCCAAATCTACTTAATTAGTACCGAAACCGTCAGCTAGTCTCGCTTAAAGTCAACCACATAAACAATATCAAACAAAACTTAGTTAATTCGTAATTCGTATGATAAAATCGTTTAAATGGATGATTGACAGAGAAAAATTCACATCTAAAGTACCGACTTACATTCTACTTATATAAATTATACTGCGTTTTAACTGACATATTTAAAAAAAGATTATGATCGTCAATATATAAATTGCAAGACGAATTCCTCGTTGCTTAAAAGTTTTAAAAGTTCAAATATCGAATAAATAGTCTTTTATTGCCACTAATAAATTGAAAACTGTTTGAACTTGGATCTCGGGTGTTGTACAAACAACATTATTATATTTGACACAAGTCAAAATAATGATTTTCTAAATGAAATGAAATAGTGAAAACAAATATGCGAGAATTTTATATTTTATTGAAAAGTTTGTTCACTCTTTTAATATTTTTAGGGTTGCCAGTTTTGTGTATATTTGGAAATATTATACATATTCCATAAAATCCAAAAAATGTAATTTTTTATATTATTTGTTGTTTGTATGAAAAAATATTAATGCATTTAGTCTAAACTCCACTCCAGTAATTTAAATGATTATAAGTTTAATGTTAATTTAAGAATGATGTAAATATTACATTAAAATATTGATTTTAAATATTGAATTGGATTTATGTACACTTGTGATTTTATACTTACATAAATTAACTTTATATTAAATATAAAATCAGTTGATTGGATAGTTTTATTTTATTATCTTTGTTTAATTAAATAAATCATGCATCTGTGGATCCGGTTCAGCATTTGATTTAGGAGTTTGTAATTTTTGGTTGCGAATGGAGGCTGTCACAAGAAACGATTGGAGCATTCATGCGGAATAAAGAAGATAAACATGTTTAACCACTACATGCATATAAAATCCGAATTAAGAGATACAATTTACCAGCTATATTTATTTTTATCGCTATGGGACAGGACAGGCAAGCCCATTTTATAGTCTGCAGTTACTGTAGCTTATCAATGTCCGTGACGCCTGGAGCACCTGGCCTCATAGGAGCTAATACAATAATGACGTAGGGGAACTAGAATTTGGGCCATTTATGCCGGAACACAACACAAGGATATTGCGGAATATTTAGAGGTATCAGGGTGATTGCCATCCATTCGACTTGTAGCCTTAACACATAGGTTATTTTGTCGCCTTGTACGACAGGCGCCGCCGGCCACTGGGGTCAACAAGGAGAGATTGTAATAATAGTTAACAATATACAATAAAAGTCTGTATAATAAGAGTCCACTTCAGAGGAGAACCACAAGTGCATTAAAACCCCCTTTTTTATTGCCGTAAGACAGTGGACAGGCTGACGGCTCGCTTAGAATTTAGTAGTTACCGTCGCTTATGAGTGTTTGCAACGCCAGTGGTATCGCGAACACGCTAATATCCCATAAGAACTCAGGAACTTGGTCACTAATACCGGAACACAAAACAAAGTTATTATGGCGGCATACTTAAAACCAAAGGTGGTCGCCATCCAGATGGGCTTAGGGCTCTACCACGTAGCTAGGGTGGGTTGTTTTGTCGCCTTTTACGACATGCCGACCCCGGCCGCAGAGGTATTTTTTCTCCGCCCCTGCATGGATAACTATTGAACACGGATAACTCGGATATTAATGCTACTACAGACATGCGCAAAACCCACAAACACACTCACAACAATACACACCAACGTACACACATTCTCACCCACACAAAAATGGTAGTGTATAAGGTATAGTTATAGTTTTATATTCTAATACTACTTGTAAACAAGAAAACTTCTCATTATGCTAACTGTTTTAAAGACGGAAACGAACTCCACTGCCCTCCGCCACACAGGCTCTTATGAGACCTAGTGCGGAGAACAGGACGTATTCATCGGTACGCTTTAATCTTAGGAAACATTTTATTTTATGTTAACTATAATACTTGTACCTTGTAAAAATGTTTCTGTATACAATAAAATTTCATTTTCAACTATTATATAATTAGTATACAACATACCTTAACGGTTACAGATGATGAATATTTTCCTACTGTTGTTTACATAAAATACCTTTTGTAACTAGTACACTACTTTTATCCAACAAACAACGTATCTGTGAATTCTGGCACTGGTAAGTAATAATCGATTAGGTGCCTATAAATTGCCCTATGATATTAACTTGTATAGAGAATTATCTAAGTATAATTTAATATCACAACTCATTAAATCGTTTACATTATAATTTTTTGTTATTTTAGACGATAATAAGCCTTGTGATCTATTTTGCTAATGCAATATATTTCTGATACTTTATTCCATTAAATTAGTAATCAATGTTAAATTACGAAGATTTTTCACTTTTATTATTCTCACCGCTCATAAAAGAACATACACATGGTACATAATACAGAGAAATGGTTATTTAATATAATAAGTTCAATTATTAATAGAATTCTTGCGTTTTATGATCAAATTTTAACTGCGGTATAAATATTAAAAATACAATCTTAGTTCTTAATTGTTATCACAATGAATCAGGTCATTGTATTGCGGACTGCTGAGTTATTTTATCAAAAGAACAAACTCATCCGCGGGAGATAGCGTGTCATTACACTTAGGCTTTCGGGCGCATGTTTGCAGAATGTTGCGTGATCTGTGAGTCTACACGGCAGGAGAATTAAAGATGGCGACCGTGCGTACGCGCATATCTTTGGGGATTCCACATGTCTAAAAATGAATGGAGATAAAAGCCATATCAAGGAAAATCATACCTATTTATTAATATTATTGAGTTTAACATTTTTTACTCATCACAAAAAAAAACTCAACTGTATTTCATTGTAATAAAGTCACAATTCGAATAGATATGTTTAAGTAATGCACGTCTTACGAACTTTCGATCAGGACACGTGACCTGACGCAAGTTTAACATTTTTTACCCATCACAAAAAATGCACAACGCCGCTAAAGAAGTTTTCACTTCAAAAACTACGGATTTATTGTACCTACCTTTACATTTACACTATTCCAAATAAGCACCTTTTGAGAAATAAATAATTGGAATATATATGGGTTTAGTTACTTTTTGTAATTATAAATATGAACTTTGTAAGTCGGGCCTATTTTAGTTTTTAACTTCGAGCAGGCAATTCGAGTGCAAAGCTAATAATTTAATTATAGCTGAGTAAGAACTTATTGGGATACCAGAAAACGAGTCCTATAGCCGCCGTGCTTTCAAAAATGGATTGCCTGTTTCCATATACAAGAAATCTATTAGTATTCGTGCGATCTTATAAACATTGCATTATTGTTCATAAATAAATATACAGTACCTGAAAGTAAGGCTGACAATAAATACGTAAAACCAGTGCCACCTAGGCTGCCATGCATGTGAAGGAGCAACAAGCAAGCGAAGTTTTTTAACTCTACATTCTGCGCCAAATCATAGCACTTACTGTACATATGATAGTAATAAATTAAATAAGGTCTCAGAGGTTATCTTTCAAACATGCCGTCTGAATGAACGAATTATTGGGCCTTGATTTTTGATCCTTGACAAATATTTGGGGCGTAGACATGTTTAATAGATTACAAAACTGATTTCACGATTTGTTGCCACCTTATTTTAAAAGTATAACTTTTATTGTATAAAAATAGGACATATTCTATAAATACAATTCAGGAGACCGAGGCAGGCCGTGTAGAGTACGTGGTATTCCCTACTCTACTCCGAAGAACAGAACCGTCACATCTCTTTCTAGGCTTACGTGAAAGCTTACAAGCTTTCATTACATGTCATACGAGCATACATGCTCGTATGACAGTTTCTACTAGCACTTAGCTAACAAAAGAAACAAGGAGACTGGAGATAGTCGCCCTTTAAAAACCAAACTATGATGAAAAATGAGGCCATCTATTGTCTATTTACACAAAAAAGGCAGCCTCGCTGAAGGCTATCTACGCAAAAGGTATAAAAAGCGTGTCAATAATGAATTGCGCACGCATTCCAAAATTCCATATGGTTAAGTATATTTATTGATGTTTGCAATACGTTTTCTATAGGGTCCCAAGATAGAAAAGTGTATAAACTAGACAGTTTACACATTCAAAGCAATGTATTCAAAGCAAACTTTGTAAAGTTTTGCAATAAGTGTATAGGCTTCATGCAAGATTAAATGAAACACCGTCGGAAGTTGCATCTCGCTTGTTTACTTTTCAGTGTTATAAAACATAAATTTCCGCTGTACCTTTATGGGAAGTTGTCATGGTTTTCCTCTCGGGGGTGGGGTGGTTTGCGCCAATGCTGCACTTAGCTATCTTACACCATTGTACAGCCGTGTTCAGAGGTAGTTTTAAGTATAGTGCTACAAAATGTTGGAATAACATTCTACCACCAATCAGAAACCAACTAACTATTGCTGGATTTTGTTTGAAACTAAAAAAATTCTTACATGAGCATCAAACAAAGCAAGCAGATCTTGTACTGGACACCAGTGCCTTTTAGGCGCAACAAATTTTTGTTGTTTTTTTTTTGTGTTTCTAATCATTACAATTTTTATTATATCTTTATCCTTTCTATTTTGTGTTTAATACAAATGTTGATATGTGTAAATTTAATAATGTTAATTGTTTTTTCTATTTGTCGTTCGTTTGTCCGTGTTATCATTCGGTGGGCCTTTTTTTTATACCGAGGAAAACTGTTACAGTTTCCACCGGCCTCTGGGGA
Source organism: Malacosoma neustria (assembly GCA_963693495.1). Taxonomy (NCBI): domain Eukaryota; kingdom Metazoa; phylum Arthropoda; class Insecta; order Lepidoptera; family Lasiocampidae; genus Malacosoma; species Malacosoma neustria. Next base: position 6,764,430 of record OY856391.1, on the reverse strand, counting down.
AAGGCCGGTGGGGTATAAGGGATTACCCGCGGGATCCCGCGGGGGCTGCCTACTCCTCTCAAGCGGATCCGGAGCAAAAACCGCCGGTCCTGGCCACTAAAAACCTCGGTCGTTACTCTTGGCTTGGGCCAATGAGGGCCAAGAGGGGGGCTTTGCAGGATCGCCTTTTTGGCATTGCTCTGCTAATCATTCGGTGGGCCTAGCGGAAGATCAGCGCAGGCTTTTCAAACCAACAAATGCTAAGCCAGGTCCAATTTAGGTACTTTTTGGTCTTATGTATTTTCTTTTGTATATATTATGCAAACCTAAATAAATATTTTTCTTTCTTTTCTTTATTAAAATCCTATTTCTATCGAGTGAGGTGGAAAAAATACGACGAAATATATCCGAAAATAAATTCGAATGACTCCGTTGGTTAGAGGATCGTCAAAAAGACGAATCGTGTGGGGATGGACGGAGTAAAAAATACTACTGGCAATTTCGTCTACCCCAGATATATTGATCCAATAGTACTTCTATATGTGTATGTACTAACATCAGCCGTTGTCGATATGATAAATAAACGCATTCATTGGGGGAACTAAAAGAAATCTGGTACTTTTGAACCAATAAAATTGCCTAACCAATTTTGGTTTGGATTTGGTGGCGCTAATCTGGAGATGTCTGAATCCACCTCTAAATAATTGGCCGACAATAAACGAATTTTGGATGTCTACGTCAGAATTAAGGGGACTGTGCGTTTAGTAGGTGTCGAAAATCTGTTCCTGAAATATTAGTCCGATCGTAATTAATATAACTGCCACATTATCTGCTTAACACGTGTGAAAAGTAATTTAAGATATTTTTGGCAATGTGTCTGTGATTGCGACATACCAAGTTACTTTAATAATGACGACTGTATTTGTGTATGTCACTCATTAATCGCATTAGTAATTATAATATCGTTTGATCGAAAGCAATTATTATTAGATTTTATCACCCACGTTTGTGACCTCGTACACATTCTTGCTAATACAACTTTGTTAATAAATAAATAGCTGTAAATGTAAGAGGCCCCACCAGATCTTTGGGAGCCTATTTTTTTTCGCTATCGAAAAAATATTGACTGTATTGGTAAAAAACAATCTTGGAGGCCATTTTGAATTACAAGTTGATTGTCATATCCACACATTAGCCTGTAACTCCACAGATCCCACACCCGTACGCAACACGGTCGAGCGCACGAACCAAGTCAAATACCTGGGATCTGTATTTCATGCGTCTGGTGACATCGATTGCGACGTCAAGGCACGCATTGCTGCCGTGTGGGCCAAACGGCGCGAGGTAACTGGTGTCATTTGTGACCCCAAGATGCTGGTAAAGTTGAAGGGACAGGTCTATAAGACCATCATTAGGCCTGTCCTTTTATATGGCTCTGAAGCGTGGCCAGTGTTAAAGCGACACAAGCAAGAGCTGCGTGTCACGGAGATGAATATGCTGCGGTGGATGTGTAGAGTGACGCGGAAGGACCGCGTTAGGAACTCCCGCATTCGCGGCGGTCATCATGTCCGTGATATTGCGGATAAATTACAAGAGTGTCGGCTCCGTTGGTACGGCCATGTTTTACGGCAACCGGATGCTTACGTGGGAACTGGCCATGCCACATCCGCCAGACCCCGGCAGGAGGGGTAGACAAAAAAGTGCTGGCTTGACGTCGTAAAGGGTGATATGCGTGCTAATGAGCTCACTACCAGGGATACTGAAGACCGTGCGAAGTGGAGAAGAAAAAGTCGGAAAGCGAACCCCGGGCGGCGAAGCGAGAGTTTGGGCTGCAACCGGGATAGAACGCAAAGATGATGATGATAATGATGATGTCATATCCACACATTGTGTTTAAATTCACTTATTATTTTATTACATTATGTATTTCTTTTATTGTAGTGGAACAGCCGACAAGCTCGGGGCCCACTTAATAATAAACATTACCGTCGCCTATATACAACATACAAACAATTCTTATATTTTTAAATAGCATACAATATATAAATTTTAAACAACTAGATACAGTTGCTTCAATCTTTTTTGTAGTTAATAACAATTAGGGGTGTCATTTCATGGCTTTTAACGTAAAAACACAAATTCCTTTATACGACGCTCCATTGGAAAACTGACGAAGAAACTCAATGACCCAATAAGCCAGTAACTTTTCACGTTGTGGTAAAAAGGATTCACACATAATTCTTATTTTTTTAAAGTCGTTCTCTGGTGATCAACGCCAACTAACTGTTACAAAACTTCATGTGAAATATCTTGTTTCGCGATGCTTCGTATGAATCTAAATTCAAATGACACCTAGCAGAAACGTCGTTTGAAATACTAGATTACTAGAAGCATCAAAGAAGATACATTATATATGTGAATATAAAAGAAATGAGTACATTAACGCGTGATAAACTTGCTACATGAATCTCGCTCGTAATAGCGTAACGTCTTGGCGGCCATTTTGAATTGAAAATCGGTTGTCAGAATACACTTCATCTTTAAAAAAAAAATTTTAATCAAAAACATTTTATTAGACCAAAAGAATAGCAAAATAGTCCATGTAAAAAATTTTCCTAGCTAGTCTTAGTCCATAATACTAACTTTAACTATGTTCTAAATTCTTTTTTTTTTAATTAATATTATAAGCATATAAAATCGGAGGAAACGCTATGAAGCATTAATTGTATACTGATAAAACTAATCTGTTAGGTCAAGTTCATGCGTTGTTTACTGTTAAAACATAGCAAAATGTAAAAATCTCAGTGCACACGCCGCAGCCATGCGGTTTACTTTTACACAATGTTAGAACAATTGTTTTAAAAATGTACGTGTTGTTTTTAATTATTTTGTTTTGTGGTTTGTGCAACAGTGAGGACGGTGATTTAGGTTACGGATTAAATATTGGTAACGCAATCGATGTGTTTGCTAAGTAAGTATAAATGATAATAATTATTTGACAATATGTCCCTGTTGAATTGTATATCAAATAAAGAGCGGTAATATATGATCCGTTTTACATATTTTTCTAAATTTAATCAAATAAAGACTATAATGGCTCGAATTCAAACAACATTGTTGCGATGGATTATACGAGTACATAGTTTGGTTGAGGTTCAATATTCATTTTCATAATTTTCTCTCAGTTACATTCTAAGTAAGATCATTTGGTAGATACATAGACGCAGTGAGTGGGATAATGGAGGCATAAAATACAATAATTTCAGTCTTGTACGGTAATTGTTGTTCAATAATAACATAAAATCCAAATATATAATTATATATAAAAAAATATTTACTGGAACAATTCACACACCTAGTCTCAACGCATAACACTTGTATTATGGGTACTAAACAACTGATATACTTATGTTTTGTAAATAAATATATAGGTATTACACATGAACACCCAGAAGCAGTACGGGAATCTAACCTGTGACTACGGAAGTGTTTCAACGTGCGTTAGCTGTTACGCCACGGAGATCAAAAATGAAGTAGCTAGCGTAAACGACCCACTTATAGTTTGTCTGTAAGAACAAAAGGCTGTTGCAAATATAAGGGTTCAATATCCCTTTATTTCAAATACACGTTCAATACATTTACTTAGTCGTATTGCGGCATATGTGACATATCACTATCACTTAAGCTTGAATATTTAATACGTTAATCTGTTTCAAAAGAAATAGACGAACGAATGCCTTCGTTTTGGATTTAACCCATAAAAGAAAGACACCCATCATATCTCCATAGCCCGCTGAGAATTAAAATTATTATTATTTATTAAATATATGACGAACCTGTAGCTGTAAAGGTATCTGGTAGCTTAGTGGCGCTGAGATGCACATGGAGACCAGTCTATAGGCCCCAGATTCGAATTAAATTAATTAAATTGCTTTTATTAACCGACGAAAAACGGAGGAGGTTTATCAGTTCGACGCGTATATTTTTTATTGTTTTTTTTTATATATATGACCACGCATAACTTTTTACAGAGTAGTCCGATTTTAAAAATTCTTGTTTTGCAATGCAAATACAAAATGAATGAACTTTTCACTTTTTATTGGAAAGGGTATACCCTGAAGGTGATCCCGTATAAATTTGGAAAAAAAATTCCAACCCTAAGGGTACGAAAACAGAGAATGATTAATTGTTCACTCATTGATTATATCTATGACCACGCATAACTTTTGACAGAATTTATTTATTTAAGCATGTAGTAACTAATAGATTATAGCGACAAAAAAATTATAAAATAAAAACTCTTTAACAAAAAATTAAACCGCCGAAAAAACTCAAAGCAAAAAATAATAAATCTATTTTTATTAACCTTATTGCAAAAAAATATAAGGGTTAAACTTAAATACTACAAACTTATATAAAATGACTCTTCTTGGTCGGATTCTTCATTGCTGAAGGTCTTGTCCACCTCGTCCGGTCCTAAGCTTCTCGAATAGCGGTTACTATTGGGAGTCCAGTAAGGACGGTTACTTGGTTCACACCAGCAGCTAGGTAATAAGCCACGGGGTCGCTTTCCTTCCACCTTGGCCGTCACGATCACCTTATCCAAATTATCCGGCTGTCGTCGAGCAATGTGACCAAAGTACCCAAGAATCTTCCGGTAACAGATTGTTGAGTCTGACTTTATTGCGATTAATACAATAAAGACAATACCAAATTATGACAAAACAAATGACAATTAAAACGTTGTGAGGTAACCTGCATGCCAAGATCACCGGTATTACACGCGAGAATTCGCCTTGGACAAGCGTGGTGGGTTTAGTCCGTTCCCTTTAGAGGAGGCCCGAGCAGTAGTGGGACGCAATGGACTGGTATTATTATTATATGGTATATATAACAAAAGTGGTGACGGTATTATGTTATACAGTTACGGAGATCTCTCTCAAGTGACGCAAGTGGTATCCTCAGACTATGAAGGCGAGGAATCTAAAGAAGAAATTGCGCCCTTCAGCGAGAAGAATATTCGTGTCTTCGTGAACGTAACGAGTAACATATACCATGGGGAGGGCATAACAGACATTGATGTTTTGCTTTGTGAAACGTTTGATGATCTGCTGAATGTTTATTTTAAGAATTTTCAGATTGAGGGGTAAGTTTTGAATGTTTACATTATAATTAATTTTTATACCTATTTACTATATATTACATATTATGTTGCATGACTACGTTATTTGCATTGGCTCGAAATTTAACGCAGGCACTTCCTGAGTTAAACACTGTGAAGTTTGGTTTGAAAAAAATACTTTGCAGGTATCGTCGCCTATGGGTGCAACGCCAGTGGCATCGCGAACACGTTTCTGTCCCATAAGGGTACAGGAACTTGGGTCACTAATGCCGGAACACAACACAAAGTTATTATGGCGGCATACTTAAGACCAAAAGTGGTCGCCATCATAGTAGTAGCTAAGTGGCTTGGGGCCCTGCCACGTAGTTAGGGTGGGTTGTTTAGTCGCCTTTTACGACAGGCCGAGAGATCAGTATTCTTTCTCCACCCCTGCACGGATAGAAGAGATGTAAAGTAATTGTTATTCAAGAAAGAATATTCCTGAACTTGTTAAATAAACCAACATTAATAGGTTTCACTATTTATGTTTTTACCTATGTACTCTTATTTATCTCTCCTTTTAAAACAATACTTTTTCTGGATGAAAATAGAAAATATAGACATATGTATAATTATGTTTAGAATCTATTGCTAAATGTTACCTCTACAAGATTATACATGAAAAGCTTTCTAAAGACTAGAGTCTGACTATAAACCACTGAACTCTGCAGCGTTGCCAAGTGAACTGGCGATATATCGAAGGGTCGAGATTATTTGAGATGTCTGTATGACGCCTCTACAATATCGACGACTTAGCCTCCCGACGCATTAACGGCTCAGCATTAACCTGGAAAATACCAATGTGTAAAACCAACTGGGTGACTCGAGGCCAATCATTGTTGGTGAGATCTGCCTTGAAGTTGTCGAGGAATATATCTACCTAAACCAGATCCTGTGCCTTGGTAGGAATAACTTTAAGAGGGAATCCGCCCGGAGAGGAAGGTTCGGAAAATTGCTTCAGGTCTTCTCGTCACCGATACCACAATACTTGAAGACGAGTCTTTAACCAGTGCTTCCTAGCCATAATGACGTCCGGACACTTAAAGTAGAGTTAGACCATCAATTTAAAGTCACTCAACGGTCTATGACAGAGAGCGACACTCGTAGTTCGCGCAGTTCTTCGCGCATCTCTTAAAGTTACCGAGATCGCTTCTTATGCTTAAATTTGGTTTCAACAGGAACCGCTTACGTCTAATCTCCCATCCTCGAAAAGAAAATCTCAAGAATTTCAATTTTCAAGTGGATTTGGACATAATATAAAAGATAGATGGATACATAAATAACAGTAAGGGTTTGGGACATCCACTAGAAAGAACGACATGCTTGAGCAATACGTAACTCGGTAAGCGTGTTTCCTAACGATTGGATTCTTCATCGTTGGTACGTGGCAATTATAATATTTATATTAGTCGAGACCAATGCCTAGGCATGCAATCGTGAATTTAGAGCCCTTCAGTTTCCGATTCTGCAGCGCCGTCTTAAGCATATCCTGCGCCAGGGTACACCGGCACCCTTTCACCCCCGGATAAAGACAGGCCTGCATGTTTGATACCACTAAGCTACCAGGATCCTAATGGAATCATATTATAAATAGTAAACTGAAATAATGTCCTGTTACAGAACCGACAAACCATGGAAAGCATTCATGGGGGACTGGATAACGGATGAAATTATGCGCACATTTGGCATCGAGTATGATTTAAGACGAGACAACTGCTGTTACGTATTAGTCAAACTAACTAAAAAGCACAAAACTGTTCAACTAGACGGACTAAGCGGAGTGGCTGTTAAGGATTATGTGAAAAGGGCCATAGACAACTTGAATGTTAGTGATTCGAGGGAAGTCAGGAGGTTTATGAAGAGCTATGGAACCCATTATATTGACTCTTATGTAACCGGAAATTTTATATATCAGGTAATGCATTCATATGTTAAAGTGTCAAAATAATCATTAAACTAAAGTTAACCGTATAGTTATTAGTTACCACTCAAGAGGTAAACCATTTTTTTATATAGAAATAATATTCACCAACAGGTGGATTACTATTCTATACAGACGACCTTCATGGCAAACAGTTTTATTTTACAAAAGAAAAGTATATATATATATATATATATATATATATATATATATATATATATATATATATATATATATATATATATATATATATATATATATATATATATACCATTAAAGGCGAAAACCGTTACTTTATGAGCTAACTCACATGTTGCAAAACAATAGCTTCGCTTAATTTATACTTTAGAGCAAAGCCATAACGGATTTGATCAGATCATTTACATTCTTTAGGAAAATGACCTCTCTATATTATTATTTATCATCTTCCTTAGGAATTTCATCAAATCCAATTTTTAGCATTTCCCTACGACATACATAAATACCTAAAAACTCTCTTCCATAAGCTATATTATAAAAATTTCAGGTCTTCAAATACAAAAGGACAGGATATAATATGCTGAGGGCATACATCAGGGCTCGCACGTATCGCCCTTCGATTCCTGACAATTTGAGGTTCTACTTCTCGTCTTATTTCTTGAAGCAGGTCGGCGAAATTCGAGTAAGCAAATGAAATCTTTTAATATTTTAGGAACTTAGTTAGTTGTATCTAATTGGAGACGAATCTAAAGATCATGGGTTCGAATCCCATAATGAATTTTTTCAGAACGTAAGGTCATTAAGGCGGCATGTTTTAAAACCTGAGATGGTTGCCATCCAGTCGAACTTGGAGTCCTACCACTTAGCTAGGGTTGTTTTGTCGGCTTTTACGACAGGCCGACTCCGGCCGCAGGGGTCAGTAATCTTACTCCACCCCTGCATGGATAAGTAATGAAAACTTTCGAAACGAACCAACATGTATCGAGATATTTGACGAAACATGCACGAAGAATTCGTTTAGATGTACACTATTTTTATTTTAAGAAGGCGCCCCTGATACGACCCCTACACACTGTACCGTACAACACACTTAACAAGATATGCTTTAAAGTGGATATTTTTTACTGTTCTTTGGGCAAATTTATAATATGTTTATACTTCTCTCCGTGCAGGGGCGGAGTAACCCCTGCAGGCGGGGATGACCTGTCATAATAAGACGATAAAACAACCCTAAGTGATATAGGACTCCAGGTTCGACTCGATGGCAACCACCCCGGTGTATAAGTATGCCGCCATAATAACCATGTGTTGTGTTCCAGCACCAGTGACTCAGGTTAGGTCGCAAACATTCCTATGCGAAGGTAACTGCTTAAATTTATGTGAACCGTCAGCCTGTCTGCTGTTCGTCAGCAATAAAAAAAAACTATATGTTATTCGTAGAGACCGCACTATCAATTTGGTTTATTTGTGATTATAGTTGTGTTGTTGAATTTTTTTTCAGATAGCAAGCGGAAACAAAACCATCGAAATGTGGGCAAAACGAAACCTTCGGGATAGCCAATATTTATATTCTAGACCTAGTTTATTACGATTACATTACAATCCCATATTAGTGTATAAATTAAACGACATGTTGGACAGCGGTGCCCTTTTGGGGATGTCCCTAAAAACCCTAAAACCACTTTTCAGGGATCGGAGAAAGGCGGAAAAGTTCGCTGAAATTCTAGAAAATGATTTACAGTTGTGGGAAATTAATGCATGAGTTTAGTCAATTGTGAAATATTAAAATGAAATATCAAATCGCGTTTATTATAGCGGGCTGTTTTTCTCAAACGACAATGGTTCATATTCCATTACAAAACTAAATATGCGATTTTACCATGTCGTAATCCGATATTCATGTACTTACGTAGGTCGAAATGAATGTTTAAATTGTTTGTTATAGTTACCCTCACTTTATATTTAAAAAACACAAAATTTGAAGTACCTCCCTGTATGTTGATTTTCCTGCTTTTTTTCTTTGTATAAAATACGACTATGTTAATAGGTAGGTAGGTAGTAAAAGGTGGGGGTCATGTGGCTATATTATCTTAACCATAAATAAGAATAAAGCAACTCCACTACTCTCCTACAGAGTCGTAAAAGGCGACTAATGAATTACTTCTTCAGATAATTTTATTAATTTACTGGGACAATTCACACAATCTAGCCCCTATGTGTAAGCGCACTGTTACTGCGCTTGTGTTATGGTTCATTGACAACTGGCATACTGCTTAATACTTTGGTAACTAACTACAATATAATATACGGTCTGTCCAGTTATATTAATATAATTGACGACCTACTGGCGTAATGGCTGACGCATGTCGGTAAGCTTGCGGAGGACACGGGTTCGATCCCCGTCCAGCATCTGGGTGTTTATGTATCATCAGTGCCGGATTCACCACATAGCAAGAGTAGCAATTGCTACGGGCCCCGCGCAAAAGGGGGCCCCACATATTTAAACCCGCTCATTCGGCCTGAGCGTAATTTTTTAAATGAAACTTATTAACACGTGGTAACATAATATATTGAATTTATTTGATGTCACAAAAAGGTGAAACGTTACATCTTTTCCTACTAACACAATCTACGTCATACAATCGGTAACCCCCATTATTTCCTTGGCGAAAATAAAACAGAATTTTATGAAACCGATAAAAGCAAATATTACAAAATGTAGCTCATATAAATGTGAAAAATTTGAGTCGCGGACCGACTCAAATTCTCCTGTAGACTGGAGACACCACATCAGCAAAGTAGCCAACTGCAAGATCATATCCGGCGAGACTGTCACTGCACAACACCGTCTTCTTGTTATGGACCTCTACGTGAAGCCCAAAGACAAACGTGCTGGGCACTTCCATCGCCGAATCAGGTGGTGGCTACTTGATGAAGTCACGGCCCAGAAGCTCGCTTGAGCCATCGGCGACAAGTGCATTGGTGATGTAGTTTTTACGTTGATGCTATAGTTTGAGGTATGGAAGCACACTTGCGCCCAGATGCGGGTCCTTTGAAAAGATTTGCTACGGGCCCCGCGCTTGCTTAATCCGGCACTGTGTATCATATGCGTTTATACATTTACAAAAGTACATAATATGTAGTATATCAGTTGCGTAGTACCCGTAACACAAGTGCTATGCAACTTAGTTTGGGACAAGATGGCATTGTGTGTGAAATATCCAAGTTAAATATAATAGGTCTTTTTTACCTATGAAATTGCCGTTCTGCAGTACTGGCCATTTCAAATCAAAATAATTTTTGTTTGGCTAAGAGTTCTAATTTCAAATTAATTTTATTTTAAAAACATGTAATTCTTTTTCCAAAAGTAGTCATTTGTTTATTGATTAGTGTTACATTTTCATCGCATTTCAATCTTTTTCGTCATCATGGATACGTTAAAAATTCGAGTAATAATGGAATATGAGTACCGTCGTGGCAGCAACGCGGCACAAGCGGCACGCAACATCAACGACGTTTACGGAGCTAACACTACAAACCAACGCAACACCTGTTATTGGTTTGCTCGCTTCTGTTCTGGGAATTTCGACCTGAAAAATGAACCTCGCGGTCGTCCGAAGACTTTGGTCGACAATGACGAATTAAAGGCGATTGTGGAAGCTGATAATACACAATCTACGGCTGAATTAGCAGCAGCTTTCGACGTTAGCGTTAAAACAATATGTATTGGTCCATTTGCGTCAAATTGGCAAGGTAAAAAAAGCTTGACAAATGGGTGCCCCACGAACTCAATGATCGCCAGCGCGAATTACGCGTCGAGACGTGCCTTGCACTGCTCAACAAACAAACAAATGAAGGAATTTTGAACCGCATTGTTACTTGCGATGAAAAATGGATTCTGTTTTATAACCGCAAGAGCTCAGCAAGTTGGTTGGTTCCTGGTTCAGCACCTAAACAATGCCCTAAACGAAAACTTACCCCTAGAAAAGTGATGGTCACTGTTTGGTGGTCTAGCGCCGGTGTGATTCATCACAGCTTCTTACCAAACGGGGTGAGCATTACTGCAGATGTGTACTGTGAAAAACTGAACACAATGATGGAGAAGCTGACACATCTCCAACCAGCATTGGTCAATCGCTCGTCTCCGCTGCTCCTACACGACAACACGCGACCACATACTGCACAACAGACGGTCTCCAAGTTGCAAGAACTGGGGTTGGAAGTTCTCCGTCATTCGCCCTACTCACCAGACCATGCGCTTACAGACTACTACTTTATCCAGACTTTGGATAACTTCTTGGCGGGAAAAAAATTCAATACCCGAGAGGCAGTACAAAATGCCTTTGAAAATTTGTTGCCTCCCGTCGAACTGATTTCTATAAGAAGGGCATCAATAAACTGCCACTGCGTTGGCTAAGATGCATTGCATGGGTGATTACTTCGATTAATACAAATAAAAAATACATGAAAAAAATTCGTTTATATTTTTTCATACAAAACGGCAATTTCATAAGTAAAAACCTAATATTTATTTATAATTATATATAAACCCAGAATCGAGACAGAAACCGATCCCTGCCTAAGTTATGACGTCCTCTTGCGGCACGGTGTTAGTCAAATAACGACATGCGTGGCGCAAGAATTTCAGCCCTTTGGAGTGCTTGCAAAGGTCAGGGATTCGATTCCCGTCCCGATCTGGGTTTTTATGTATTTATTTAGAAGTATACGTATATAAGTTCAATAAATAAAATAATAAATAAGTTGTCTTGTACCCATAACACAAGTTGCTTTGCTATTTATTTTGGGACTATGGTCATTATCGCAGTATGTTTATTTATTTAATGTACAGACAGCAAAACAGAGCAGTTTACAATACATTTCGGGGTGGAGGGATAGTTGGTAATTTCAGGACAAAACCAAATCTAAACACAACACAAGGTTATTATGGCGGTATATTTAAAGACCACAGGTGGTTGCCGTCTAGGTGGGTTTACGGCCCTACCACCTAGTTGTTTTGTCGCCTTTTACGACCTGCTGCAGGGGTCAGTGATCTTACTCCGCCCCAGCATACTTCCATTTTGATAAAAAAAAAAACGCTCTCTGTTATTAAAGAAGCGACACTGTATTTTAGTTACAATATTAGGCTAGTACTTAAAGTACTCGAACAAATGTTTACCTCATACTACACCAGTATTTTTAAATAAAAAAAAACTATTTTAATTAAAATTTGTTTTATTTCATACACAAATCGTATTAATGCATACATTTAACATCAAAATCTCACACATATATAACACTACGAGATATAATCATTATAAAAGTAGTCATTATTAAAAATACTGAATTTCTTACAATAGAAAAAAGAAAATAAAACAATCTTCTAAAAATACACGCACAATAATGACGACATAATATTTGATATACATCGAAAAAATGCCTGTTTAGGTCGATTCTTTCCTTTCGCGCCGAGTACAGGAAATACCAGGACCAGGCATATCTTATTTTTACAAAGGCGTATGACCTCGTAAAAAAGCGAATAGTGCCTTCATTCACTTTGATGTGACACATACTTTAAAGTTTTTTTGACTCACATTTTTAAACATTTCACTTTCACTAGTTCGAAATCTGTACTAGTAAGCAGGATTTTTAATAAAAATACAATTGACAGACACACACTAAAAAACATTTTTATCGTATAAATATTTTGTCTTACGCGAAAATCGAATCCACAGTTATGACCGTGTTTGAATACTTGCGTATCGTCAATTAATAAGGAGTTCTAATAAGACCTTTGGGGTCTGCGGGCTTAGCTATTACTCATACTAAGTATTTTCGACTCCCACTATATGTAACTACGTGGGATTTCGGTAATAACTTTTTTAAACAGAAAACGACACAAACGTTTCTCGGCCATTTAATAAATCATATCTGTAGTGATTGTGATTTAATCTGTAGCAGCACTGCGTTTTTACTTGCTGTTACGGACGCGCGTCAGATGTTGTTTACTCGAGAAGAAACCAATAAAAGTGTGGCTTGAGGATATATTACATTATAGATTCAATGTGAAACGAGAAAAATAATTTAAATATAAAGGTTGACAGATTTTTAGGTTTAGTTTATTTTTAGGTTAACGTCAGGCAGGCGGCCGGTTATAAAAACTAAGCCACAACTATTACAACATGTAACATGTTGTGCCGACCCCATATCATTATATGGGCTAAGGGCAAGATGAAGAAGACGAAAGCGCACGACAAATGCAGCAAGCACAGAAAGCCGCACTCTTGTATTTACGGTGCGCGACCCAATACGACCATATCTTCTATCTCGCTCACACATTTACATTCTATCGTATTAACATAGCATCTATTTATACACAATTTTTGTATATATAATAAGCGCATTTTTCTTGAATAAATCCCCCAAGGCCCCAAGTTGTCTATTGCCCAACCTGTACGGGATGTACACAGACGACACCCAGACTCTTTCTGAACATTTCCGACCGGAAGAGCCAGACATCACATTGGCACTGTTCGCAGACGACAGCGCCTTCTTTGCTAAATCAATGAATTTAGATTTTGCAGCCCGGCGGATGCAGTGACTAAGACATCCTTCCGGCGTGGCTGGACAGCTGGCGCATGGCGGATAACGTGAGTAGGACGCCTAGTAGTCGTCCGCCGAATTCACAGGAGCCCGCCGCCGCCACTGAAACTGGGGAGGTAATCTAATGGAGAAGCTCGACCTGAAATACCTCTAAATCCACATCGACACGTCGTTGAGCATGGAGGCCCATGTGTAGCATGTCGTCAACCATGCATGCGCCGCCAGGGCCATGCTCCGACCTGTTCTCGCTTCCAAAATGCCTCTGAGGACGAAAACCAGGGTCTACAAGACCTATCTTCGCCCGAAGTTGACCTACGCCGCCCCAGCATAGCTAGCGCTGTACTCAGAAAACCAGTTGACTCGAAGAGGCGCAGCAAAATATCTCCCTGCGGGTGTGCACTGGCGCGTGACGGGTTATCAGAAATGACGTCTTCGCCGCGACGTGGGCAGCGCGGCCGTGTGAGAGTTCGTGGCGAACTCGGCGCATCGAATGTTCGACCACGCCGATAACGGCCCACATGAACACCTACAAGGCATCGCCACACAGCACGCTCCACCACCAGTCCACCAAGGGCCCTGGCGACTAACTCCCAGAGACCTAATTGCACACTCGTCGGACCAAGGAAACGAAGAATTAGCACATGCACACCCACACACACTCGCCAGGGCCACTGAGGCCCCAGGCGCCCAAACTAATATTTATGTTTACTGACTTCAAGATGGCCATCTAGGCCGAAGATGTAGCCATTGTCTCCAACTCCACGTCACCGGGGGGTAGTCACCCTCCGAGATTATGTTATGTCGGGGTACAGAGGTCCGCCTCGAAGCCCCAACCTGCCCCTGATCAAGGGGAAAAATAAAAGAAGGAAAGAATATCCTGGAACCGACTTTTATTGGAACACTACTCCCGAAAAGACATCCGAAGAAGAACTCCGCCTTAAACAAATCTATTAGAGGCCAGGAACCCCTGCACCTCTAAAATGGTGACCCCGACGTGATTCAACCGTCAACAGACGTGTTCAATTCACCCACCGCTAAACATCTATGGTGCGCTTACATCATACCTCCACTTTCTCGTGTCTATGCATAGTTGACAAAATCGCACTGTCACTGTCAAGACACGAGAGCCACGCTGTGAGCAACGTACAGAGGTACATTACGGATTGATATAAGCGGATATCAGCGAACCATGGGGACACTATATCACCAATTATTATCGAAGGCTTTTTTTTTCTTAGCGACATCTATAATACTTAAGTCGGAATATAATGGCTAAGCCTTCAGAGTCAACCTCACCTAGCTATTGCTGTTTATAGCAGATGAATCTTTAGTGCATATTTTTCTTCTCGGGGTTGCCAGACTGCAATCAACACTGCAAATACCGAATTAATTCTATCAATTTTCTTACACTACCTACATCAAAAGCAAATTTCACGGATGAGTAATAATACAATAGGGCGCTAATTTCGTTTTGTGCTTCTGAGCTCCCAAAATTCTAATAGTGTAACTTTTACACCTAATTCGGTTACAATACTATTTTGTTACAATACGAATTGTTTAATCAAATTTAACCATCGGATTTAAATAAAGGAATATTTCGATAACATTTATTTTCAATAGACATCGAAACGTAATTATATAATATAAACTACACATTTTTAAAACTTACATTTAATGTATTACTGTACTTCATAAGTACTGGAGACGCGGGTACACGCGTATTGACTTCTGCCTACCTTCTTTCCGTTCACCAATAATTGCATTGGATTGTTCACCCTTATCGATTTGAAATCGTATTTCTGAAAATATAATTTGTATTGTTTCATATTTGTTAGAACAAAGTGTTCTGAAAGTTAGGAGACTTTATAAAAGCTTACAAAATTGGATAAAAGTTTTAGTCGGACCCATGTCTAGTTAATATTATGATACCCCATGCCAGTCGTATTGTATGAAACGAAATGCTGGGCCACAAAGGGGAGGAATGAAAGGGTGTTACAAGCTGCGGTGACGCGAATGCTGAGATGGATATGTTAAGAACATGGATAAAATTAGAAATGAGTATATTAGAGGAAGTGTGATAGCACAGCATCAGTGGTTGATAAACTTAAAAGTAACATACTAGCGTGATTTGGCAATGTAATGCGAAGGGAAGAATGCCATATAACTAGAAAAAAATAATGAAGAAATGGTGAAGGAAATCGCAAAAGTTGATGCTGTACTAAATTATGCAATAAAATATTTTGAACCAGGATATTGCCTGGTATGAACACATATGTAATATGGATGAAAAGCATTACATCAGAATATTAATGATTAGATGGATAAAAAAGCAAGCTGTAGACATAAAAAAGATGATTACAGCTAAAATAAAATCAAGTATCAAGCCTCAAGCGTCGGACCTTTAAACAATGCGTCCTACCAGTCATGGTCTATGGAGCCGAATCATGGACGCTGACAAAGCAGGTGATACACAAGCTCCAAGTCACCCAAAGAGCCATGGAACTGGCTATGTTAGGTATCTCTCTACGTGATCGAATCAGGAACACAGAGATCCGGAAGAGAACGAATTTGGTCGACATAGCCCATGTGATCGCTAGCAGAAAATGGAAGTGGGCGGGCCATATATGCCGTAGACAGGACAACAGGTGGGGTAGTCGGGTGCTTGAGTGGAGGCCTAGAATAGGGCATAGAAATATAGGCAGGCAACCGATGCGTTGGACCGACGACCTTGTTAGAGTGGCCGGTAAGGACTGGATGCGAAAGGCGCTAAACCGAGAAGAATGGCGTGCATTGGAAGAGACCTACACTCAGCATTGGGTGGTTAAAGGTTGAAAAAGAGAAAGAGAAAATAAAATAGAAAAAAACACATACAGCGACAACTATGAGTAATTAGGATAAGAATATGTTAAAGTTAAGGGGGGGGGGGGGGGGGAAGAAGCTCAGGGAGTTGAGACTGGGTCCTGGCATACAAAGACCTCCCAACAACCAGATTTAGATGATGACCGATGAAACTGACACTCTCAGACTGAAACTGAGCTATAGATCACACTAGTGCCTTTCAGGACCATAGTTGAGATTACTAACATTTAATGCCTCTAAACATTCATCACAACATACTTCACATTGGAACCCAATTAAACAATACTCACAGCGTATTTCGATTCATGTTTTTGTACAGTCAAGACTGGCTCCGGTATGGTGACGCAGTCACCAATGATGGCGCCACGGCCGTCGGCCCAGTTGTATACGGTCACACAAACGCACTGTAAACTCTCATCTACTAGACCGAATGTACTGAAATTTAAAAAAAACAAAATTATTACTGGAATAAATTCATTTTACAGAGCCCCACAAAAAAATGCCACCTGTATGTAGGCTTAGTAGTTCGTAAAACATACATGACAGAGCGAGATAATATCTGTTCCCAAGATAATATATACTATCACTATTTATGCAGCAATAAATTATATAAAAAGTTATTGTTTAAAAGATTCAATATCAAATTATGATTATTAGGCCCCATTGGTGGACATAGGCAAAGATTTCCTTACACACACGATACACGTGCTTTTCCCACCCAGCACAGACTCGAAAGCTCCATCGGCCAACAGTCTTCAGTTCTGCAACAGATGCGACCAGCCTACTGCCCCTTCAGCTTATTTCTCGAAATATGCAACATGAAACCATTGGTCACTTTATTCTCCTACGGATCCATGAGAGAAACACCTAACATCGCCCGTTCTATAACCCACCGAGCACCTTGTCATATGTGGACCAAAGCCATCAGTGTCCACGTCTCAGCCCGAAGGACGTCACACGTTTTCAAGTAAATATTCGAGTAATAAATATTAATTTTAGATACTTACAAAGGCACAGCATCTTCATTATGTATTGAACCCACAACTCTGCCAAGTATAACAGTCCCTTCATTGACGCCTACTCGTAAATCACTCAGACGCGTCGGTTCTAAAGTGACATTTCTCCTATTTCCAATTGTATGCAATGCTTCTGGACTATATATTCCTAGATTTTTCTTATCTATTGACTGTAAAAAAAATTATAAACATTTTATATATTTTTTTTATTGCTGAGAAACAGCAGACAGGCTGACGGCCCACTTAAAAGTAAGCAGTTACCGTCGCCTATGGATGTTTTTGACGCTAGGGGCATCGCGAACACGCTGCTGTAACAAAGGGGTACAAGAACCTGGATCACTAATGCCCGAACACAACACAAAGTTGTTATGGCGGCATACTAAAAAACCAAGGGTGGTTGCCATTCCGACAGGTTTGGGGCCCTACCACGTAACTAGAGTTGTTTTGTCGCCTTTTACGACAGGCCGACCCCTGGCAGGGGTTTGTATTCATACTCCGCCCCTTCATAGAAAAAAAAAATTCATTATTAAAAATTATATTATTTAATTACATTACATAGGACATGGAGTAAAAGATAAATAATATGATTACCTGCACCATTTGCGCTAGTTTTTTTGATTTCATTTTCCCCTTTGTTCGCAATAAATCGTCAGTTGACGTGAGATAGTGTTTTAACTTCCCAAGTTCTGTCTTAGGTGGCTCCCATTGGGGATCCAATTGGCACGCATAATCAAAATTTTCCAATGCCTCATCATATAATTCTTCATATTTCAAAGCCTAAAAAATATAAACAATTTAATACTGTCTCTTTTTTTATTATTGTTTCTATATCTACTGTAGACGATGTGCCAAGCCAAAATATAAAATAAAATAAATTAAAAAATGTACATATATAATATAAAAAAATTATAATTAAATACCCTATATTTGAAATATATTCGGCTCGGATATTTCCAAAAACTACCGTCAGTGCCAGTTTTTTCGGAACAACCGCGCCGCGGACATTGTACTTGCCCTAATCAGTAAAAAGTGTTTAAAAAAATTGTGATAATCACGCCGCGCATTACCAGCATCGTGTACATCTACCATTCAGATTCAATTATATAGAAGTAAAAGATTACTGGGTCATTAGTGACCCAAGTTCTTGTACCCCTATGGGACAGCATCAAATAAGCGGTCTCGCAAACATCTATAGGCGACAGTTATTGCTTACTATTAAGTGGGCCATCTTCTATTCCTCCGCAATAAAAAAATATATGTAATAACTATAATTTTCATATAAATTAGAAAGGGAAATTCCCAAACACATTCTAATGATGATATTAAACAAAAGGTATGTTCATCTTCATCGTCTTAGCGTTAAATCCCGCTTGCAACCCAAACTTTTATTTTGGTGCCCATGTACATGTCACTGTTACTATCTGCTAATATTTCTGTTAATTCATGGGAATGAAAAAAAAATACATATGTTGTTGATGGTGATGCGGAAAAAACTGCTACATTTACTGAACATCTCAAACAGGTCTTTACACCAAATCCAGATACAGGCTCCTCTAAAATCTAAGAAGTCACAGAATTATTGGGCCATACCCACCAACTCGATCCTCCCATTAATAAGCTCACTTATAAAGAAATAAAAACAGCAATTAAGGCTTTAGATCCAGATAAGCTCCTGATTACAACCTTATAACAGGAAAAATACTAAGGGAGCTGCTAAAGGGATTAAATTTCTCACTTTCCTGTATAACACTATCCTACGAAGAGGAATGGTCCCTTCTCAATAGAAAACAGCCCAAGTTATAATGGTTCCTAAGCCTGAAAAAAATCAGGTTGAGGCGCAATAATGTAGACCTATTAGCTTGTTACCCATACCCTCAAAAATCATGTAGATAGTTATTTTGGTTAGATTATCCCCAATTATTGCCGCAAACAAATTACTACCTGACCATCAGTTTGGTTTCCGTTAAAAGGATGGTACTATTAAACAAGTACACAGACTAGTTAAACATATAAACAAAGCTCTTGAATCAAAAAAATACAGTGTTGCAGCATTCCTGGATATATCTCTGGCATTTGTTGTTTGTGACATGACAGACTTCTTTTCAAAATAAAAAAAGACAGGTAGGTCTTCTACAATCTAATAAATTCATATTTAAGTGACAGACACTTTTTTTGTAAAATTAGGAGAACAGTTAACGTCTTTATATGCTATCAAATCCGGAGTTCTGCAAGGCAGCGTCATGAATCCTACATTGTTTCTGCTTTTCACAGCTGATCTCCCTATGACCGATGGAGTAATTACTGCGACATTTGCTGATGACACAGCAATTCTATCAAAGGACAATTCCGCAGACATTGCAGCACAAAAGCTTCAAAACAGTCTCGATCAGCTATCCAAATGGCTCAAAGACTGGCGAATTAAGACCAACGAAACCAAATCTGTCCAAGTTATTACTATTATTCACTAACAGGAAAGGAAAGGCACTTTCCATCACGACCTCTGCGTCAAGTGTTTTCAGAAAGGACAAAAATGTATAGGAAGCGAATAACATTCATCCAAATATGCTGGCAGTCAATCTAATGAACACCCAAACAGTTGCTCGTAGACTAAAAAGAAAGATTCCTCAAAACCTCTGAGATGCACAAGAATTAACGGAGCAACCACTGGATGCCTTTCGTGCAGGCCCTTTAGATAAATAAAATCTTACACATATTGCTGAATATCTGCAAGATTGATAGATTGCAATAAAAATTTGTTACTTACCTAACCTAATACAATAAACACTTATTCTATTCTATATCACAAAAATTATACCCAATATGAAGAATACTCACAATTGCCTTATTGTAATATAAATCAGGTTGTCCTTTCGCAATAGGGTCTAACCACGCCTGCTTATATGCACTCATACACAGTTTCAGTGTATTTGGATCTTGTGCCAATGTGAAAAATTGACACAAATATGCATTTCCTAATACTGCCCATGACACTCCATCTCTGATATCCTGTGATACTGCCTCTTTAGCTAATCCTACACTTTTAAGTATATACTGGGCTGCCTCTTTGCCTTTTTTTGTTGCTGTCTCTTGACGAAGAATTATTGATAGACAACGAAGTGACAAACGATTGCGATCCTGTATTTGATAGAAGGGAAAATAGTTATAAAATGTATTAATGAATGATGAATAGGAAAGGGCCTCAATCCACACACGTGACTAAGACAGGGGAGCGCACCTAACTACGCTGTGTGAGAAAGATGACACCGGAGGCTCGCCACCGTGAAGATGATCCAGTGCCAATCAAATGGAACAAAGAAATGTAGGTGGTTTTAGTGAGCAGACCAGCCTCCTGCGTCCCCCAGCCCAGAGAAGGGGACATACGGAAGCATTGCACAGGGAATCTCACACTACCCTGGCGCCCATTCCCATGTGGCAGGGTGTGCTAGTAAATTTCTACCTCCAGAAAAAAAGAGATGATTGAAATGAGCAAAAAAATTAAAAAAACTTTTGTATGCTATCATAAATTTCCATATTGCATCAGGCAAAATCAAGGATCTAATAAGTCTGAATTAATTATTTATATATATAAAATTACTGACTACTTTCATATTCCACTCAATAAATTTTAAGGACAATTATTATCCCACATACACTCATCAGTGATGACTTACGGAATGCAGACGTGGTCGCTAACTATGGGCCTTATGAGAAAGCTCATGGTCGCTCAGAGGGCAATGAATATGCTAACTTCACTTAGTTATTGAAGAAGAATTAGACCTATTTCTATTGTGGTAAAGTCATCATCTTAGATGCTATTTCCAATAGGAAATTCATTGTCAGAACCATAAATTATGACTTAAAATATATTTTAAGTAGTCTAAACTCTATACATATAGTCTTGAATTTTTATTTATAAAGTTGGTTACTCACATGTTTCAAAGCACCCTCAAAACTAGCTTTAGCCTCTTTAACATTCATATTTTTCCAATAACATTCACCCAACTCATTCCATGCATCAATAAGGTGGGGATCCAATTTTACAGCTTTACTGAGGCACTGTATTGCTCTCGTGTCATATTCTGAACTTATGTTGTAGCAACGGCCTTTCATATAGAGGAATTGTGCCCTCTTAGAGAATGGAATTTGTCTGTCCACTAAAAAGTTGTGTAATTCAATTTTATTTAAGCTGCATACCTAGATATTAAATGTAATTAAATAGGTTTTTTCATACATTTATCTTTTTTTATAGTAACTAATTATCTTGTTTTAGTTATTTATAATATATTAATACTTCACATCTAGGTGCATTATAATGAGTTCCATTGATTTGTGATTACAGTGCTCATTAGGACAAAATCAAGTTCATCCTTAAGTTCTTAACTAAGAAACTACAATTTAATAGAGTTCAAAATATGGATGAATGATTTCATATAACTTAAAGAGGGTTTGCGTTGCTCTTTTTTATTTCAATACTATACATACCGTCTATGGCTTCAAATTTTTCAACCAACTTGTTCTTTTTCTCCTCAACATATTTAGTTTTTTCTGTTGCCAATTCTATAGGATGATTTTCAAAGAATAAATCCCGGAATGAATACAAATCTTGAACTTCGTTCTGTAATTAAACATTTTAAATATCGGTTAATATGCATTTATGATGACACCTATATCAATATTTCGTTATATAGATCGTTTTCAAAATATTTGAAGTGGGATATAGCTTGTTTTCATTTCAAAACGCATTAACTGTTAATAGACTTATACAAGTTCTAAGTACTTTCCACATCTGTATTGATTTCCTGAACTTCAAACGCAGTAATATATAATCATTCTTTAGGTAGATGAAAAATAAAACATGTTACTAAAGCTCACCGAAAGCTCTTCAAGAACTTCTGATACATTTTCCAAGATAACTGGCTCAGCGTCCGAATCAGTAGACATTTTAGATAAACAGATTTTATTTAATGATTAAAATTTGTAATCTAAAAACCTGGAATGCTGAAAATTCAAAGCAACACAAAACATGCGTAAAATAAAAACAAAGAGATGTCAGATCAGAATTGTCAGATGTCAAAACTACTAATATATCAATGTCATTCAATCTTCGATTATCTGATCACTGAGTAAATTAAATGAATAAATGAAATAAATCCACAATCCACAAGTAAGTTTTCGTACAATACTTTATGATCATTCCATATTATTATTGGTGCAATCTAAATCGCAATCGCCATGTAAGAAGAAAAAATTAACGGGTCTATGAAGCAGTACAGATTTGTACATCTGTAACAAGTATAATATCGGAAACAACATCAAAAAACAGATTAGTATTATTAGGAACTAGCTGACCCGGCAAAAGTTGTTCTGCCATATAAATAATTAACGCCCCCGCAACCCCTCTTGGGGGTGGAATTTCGTAATGCAATTTTAATTACCTATATCAAATGTTTGGCGATTTTATTTAGGGATAATTTTTTTTCAAAAATATCGATATTTATTGAAATAAGTCGATAATGATATGTCGGTCTATCGATATTTATCGGTTTCCAATAAATAGTTGCAAGCTTTATGTATTATGATAAAGTGACCAGGGTTGAATTTCGTGCTTTAATGATAATATTTTTAGAGTACGAAAAAATACAATAATTTCATTATTTTACATAAATAACTTTATACCTTGTGGAGTATTATGCATATATACCTATAAATGCCAATCCAAATTTTAAAAAAGTTCAGTGTTTTCCGAGGCTTGAAGTAAACTAGTTATTTTTTTGTGCTTCAATTAAGGAAAGTGGCAGTGATGGTCATAAAAATGACGATAGACCGGGAGTATCTACACCAAAGAAGAAATGTCTAAGTAGAGGCGATATGGTAGAAAAAGAGAAACATCGTCATCAAAAGTATAGGTCGAATTGGGAAAAGGACCCAAAGTACAGTAAGTGGCTCATTCCGGACCCATAGTAATTATAGCCAGATAAATTTTTTGTGATATTTCAATGATTGTAGAAAAACACGTAATCACAAAACATAGTGAAGGCTAGAAACCTATAAAAATTTGTCTGTTATACGAGGCACCCAAAATGTATCCAGATGTTTTTACGGCAAATACTTCATCGACACAGGAACCTAGTACTACAAAATTAGCTAGAATTTCGGAAATTAAGTTAGCTGCTTTTTTCGCTGAGTACAAGATTGCATTTAACATCTCAGACCATCTAGGCAAGGTATTAAAAGAATGTATAGCATCAGATTCTAAGATAGTAAAAAAGATGAATTTCATTAAAAAAATAAAATGCTCAAATACTCTATAAAGTCTGGGCTATAAAGCAAATTTAACCAAGGAACGTGAAAAATTAAAGTTCAGTCTAATGACGGATGAATCAACAGACACGAGATTTCGACCATTAAAGCCTCTTGCGTAATTGTTCGTTATTTTGAAGAAGATGTAGAAAAACTAAGAAGCTAGTTTTGGAATCAACCTATTATATTCAGTGGTTATGACCCAAATGAGGCGAATAACGGAAAAATGGCAAACAATATTTACAATATATTAATCAGGTCATTTACGAGACACAACATACAACTAAAAATATTGTTGCATTTGGATCCGACGAATGCAATGTGATGATGTGTTCGAAAAACTTAGTAGCCAGTAGATTTAAAGAAAAGTGCCTCACAATAATAATAATAATGAAATGTAATTACCATTCCATTCATCTTTACGCCAGCGCAGCATGACAAAAGTTACTTAATAGGTGTGAAGAGCTAGCAAGAAGTATATTTCGTTTCTTACAGATGAGTTGCGCAAACCATAAGCGCAACTGGTTAAATCTCAAACATTTGAGGAATTAAAACCACATAAAATGATACATCTATCCCAAACAAGGTGGCTTTCGCTTGTTCAAGTTGTCAAAAGGATTTTGGACCATTAAGTTCCGATATTTCACCGATATGGCACTATCAGAGC
Source organism: Malacosoma neustria (assembly GCA_963693495.1). Classification (NCBI taxonomy): domain Eukaryota; kingdom Metazoa; phylum Arthropoda; class Insecta; order Lepidoptera; family Lasiocampidae; genus Malacosoma; species Malacosoma neustria. The sequence goes on along the minus strand of OY856391.1, from coordinate 6,739,948 downwards.
GCTTGATATCTGATCAAATAATTCTTGATTTGCTTCGACACTCTTACAATAAGCTATATTGCGAATTCATGACCTGGGCACTCCATATATTTACCAATTTGAATTTACATTTCCAGTCTCGTGAAGTAGTTGTGACGGAACTAGACTACAAAATTAAAGAGCTCTACAAAGACTTCCTGTTTTGATTTAGCAAAGGAATTATGTAAATCGTACCGAAATATGTGACATTAATCCGGCAGATACTGCATGGCCCGGCTATTTTAAATTGGCGGGGGTAAATTGATTTTATTGACTTTTTTTGCTAAATCGTTTGTTTGTCGTTTGTTCGTGATTGTTCGATCAAATTTGTTGTTTTTTCGTTGTTCATTTTGTTATAAATAATTTTCAACATTCAACCTGAACCTGTCTCTTGATAAAATGACATTTGCCTTTTTTGTTTTATTAATCCTAAATATTGTTTGTTCGATAAAAAAAAACGTTTGTACGATCGTACTATTTTCATAATTATTAATTATTTAATATAATTACACCCACGGAACTGCACATGTAAAAAACCCTACAGCGCATGCGCGAACTTCTGATCAATTACGCGGTTTATTTAAACCTACTTTCAAAAGATATAGATGATAGGCGTCTTAAGGTCCATGAGATGGTTGAGGCCGTAAGAATACCAGAAGAAAGAGTTCGAAACACCTTGCACAAAGAATTAGGGATGCAAAAGCTCTGCGCAAGGTGGGTGCCGCATTTGCTGAATGCCGATCAAAAGCAAATGCGTAAACGATATTCGCAGCAATGTTTGGACCGATTCAATAAGGATCCTACCAATTTTGTGCGGCAATTTGTTACCATGGATGATACATGGGTCCACCTTTACACGCCAGAAACAAAACAACAGTCGAAGCAGTGGGTAGAAGCCGATGGTTCAGCGCTAAAGAAAGTGAAGTCGATCGCATCTGCCTGAAAGGTCATGGCCAGTGTGTTTTGGGATGTGAAAGAGATCCTGATAATTGATTATCTTGAAAAAGGTAAAACAATTACAGGCTAATATTACTCTAATCTTCTTGACCAGCTTGATGTCAAAAATTCGCCTGAAAAAGCCTGGTTTGAAGAAGAAAAAAAATCATTTTTCACCAGAACAACGCACCTGCTCTCAAAAGTGCGTTGGCAATGGGTATTTGAGGTATGATTTGCTCGGCCATCCCCCTTATTCTCCTGATTTGGCACCCTCAGACTTCTATATATTTTCAAATTTGAAGAAATTTATTTCTGGGAAGTGCTTCGCGTCTAACGAAGAAGTTGAGAGGACTGTAGATGGATATTTTCACAGCCTCCAGACTCTCACTTCCGGGAAGGAATACTGATGTTGGAGAAACGCTGGACCAAATGTGTTAAAGTCAAGGGAGGGAATATAGGCATATGTAGAAAAATAAAATCATTTTTCAACTGAAAATTGCAGTCTTTCCTTGTCAGGCCGAGAACTTTTCACCTTACCCTAGTATAAAAATACAAACGTTTATTGTTGATGTGCTTGTTCAAACAGTATTAATCACAGACGTATACAATGCAACTTAATTCTATACAATACGTGACGTTTATTGGAATGCGGAGCTTCCCTGGACACGTGTCGTGGGAGCACATGCGTGCAGCCTTTCGGCGTCTCAGTTCAGAAAGAATCGACTATTGGATTGGAGCCTCTGTACTCGGTGGCAAGCGGGGCGAGCCCCATCGCGCGTCGGAGCTTCGTATTGTGAGATCGTACGGAAACTACCGAGCGTTTGTTGGCTGTATTCGCTACAGAACTGATAAACTTGAAGAAGAATAAATTTTGTATAAACGTGTTGCTGTTTTTTTTTTCTACTATAGTCTTGCGCTTTACCACCATCACCTGGTGTTAAGTGACGAATGAAGATAATTAATTAAAATTATTCACTAAATTAAATCAAAATAAAGTGTACTATAATTTTTTATAAATACTATCCTTTTTAATTTTTTGTGCTATCCTTTTCAACCTACCTAAATCCAACCCTGATTCATCATTGTGATTTTACCAATCAGTGTTGCCATGTTAACGTAATTACGGTAGATGCACTGTAATCAGCAGTAATTTACACCTACCGTCGAAGCCGGACAACGGTAATAAAATCCACCGTAATTTAAAGAGGTATGAATATTTAAAGAAAAATAACTTTGTGGGTCACTGCTTGGCAATTTTTTACAGCGAATGTTTATTAATTTGAAAAAGTCCGTAGTCCTACGATTTGAAACCATAATCCGTTAAAGTTTATTTACCCATGTATTGCCGCAATATAATGCGACAAACTTGAGTAGACGTATTAGGCGTTTTAATTTCAAATAATTTGATAAATATTACATTTAGTTACACTACATTAAAATATGCACTTGATGTATTCTTTGAGTTATTGTTTTGGAAATTTTTTACATACTTAATTCACTTTTTCGCTTAAAAACTAAAGAAAATGAGTGGAAGTGACTCTAATACTCATTCTGAGATGGAAGTGCCAAAGAAAAAAAGAAAGCAATACAAACAGAAGTTCCGAGAAGACTGGTTATTGAAACCAGAGTTTCGCGATTGGCTAAGAAAGGACAAGAAAAGTGAGTAACTGAGTACGTTGCGGTATGTCATATGTGTAATAAATAATATCTAAGTGTAATAAATTTTAATAATATTCTTATAGTATAATAATATTGTAGTTTTCCCAATAAATAGAGAATTTTATGCTGAAATTCTTGTTTTATTAAAAATGAATGCACCGTATTTTACACCGTATTCCTCCTGGCACAATTACCATAATTTCTGAGAACCTACCGGTTTTTTCAATCACCGTCGTCCTAAGTTTTGACATGGCAGCAGTGTTAGTGTTACCAATTTACTATTGTTTATGGAAAAGTTATGATACTAACTCTAACTCTATGGTTGTACTTAGATTGCAATGTTTTGATTGTTATGTGAACAGGAATTTTGCCTGCCAGATAGGACTGTTGATATTTTTTAAAATATCGATATTTCGATATATCGATATTTAAAAAAAACGTAAGTCAGCTCAAAAATGATTACACAGTTTATAGTCCAGTATATTTATTAAACAAATTAATTATCTTTAGTAAACATTTTTTAAATTTAAATAACACAATCATGTATACATATATTTTTCAGTAAGTTTTTAAAAATACTCTGTTATGTTCAGCTGTTTGTCTATTAAGAATATTAGGCACTAAAAGATTGATTGTAAAAGCAACTCGTTCAGATACTACAGATGTAACTGCAGGTGAAACTGCAACAGTTGCTAGTTTATTATATTGTAAAATTTTATTTTAAATTGTAAAATTTGTTTGATATATGTACACCAATAAATATAATGCAAAAAAATACCTAACTAGATTGTTATGGTCCTCAGAAACAGATATTACTGCCAGTAAGTTTAATATTTGATTTTAACGATGTTAGCAATGCTATCGACATATTACTATTGTTTTCGTCTACATTACTATTGGTGGCTGTCTTATTATTTGTCTTTTTTTTAATGTTTAGTCGGGCATATGCGTGATGTTGTTTGCTTTTTAAGTGGGTTGCTAAATTAGTAGTATTTCCGCTGCTTTTATAGTTTTTCGCGCATAGGTTGCACGAAACATTTCTTGTATCAAATTTTTTAAAATACATCCATACAATGGAAGAATTGGTCGAACAAGACATATTTTGGCATTAAAATATTATAAACTAATAATTAATATGATTATACACTTGCTTTAACCGCTATATTACATTAAAAAGTAGGTACTTATCTTCGCAAGGCTCAAGGTTAACCACAGACTAAACAAAAAATTTTCAAAAGATTTTATGGCCTTGTAACGAACAAACAACAATTGTAAGTAAAGTAGATACTCCATATTATATTAGATTATAGCAATTGTTTTACCACAGAGGTATATTACGATAATTTTACGAAAAAAATATAAGTTTATTTAAAAATAATATCGACCATCGATATCTACATTTCAATATCGAACTATCGATATATCGCCCAAAAAAAAATTAGTAATAAATATCGATATTTTGAAATAATAATATCGATATTTCGATATATCGATATTTTATCAACAGTCCTACTGCCAGATTGGCAAAGTAAAACAACAACAACAATGAACAGGAATTTAATAATCTCTTACGAGAAGAACAGAACATATAATAATGGCTCACTATGAAGACATAATTGTATTACAAAACAGTGGCGTAAAGTGTATATTGTGCAAAGAATTAATACCCGATAATAATGAATGCATTAAAAGCCATTTAAATTGTGACAGGCACCGAAATTTCTATCTTAAACGTTTAATATTACAAAATAGCATAAAAGTAAATACAACCAACATATATTGTAATATATGCAAGCTTAATATTGAAGAACTTTCATACATACTAAGCCATATTAATAATGCGAAACACCTAAGTGTTTTAAATGCTTTAAAGCATGGTATTGAACAGGATGGTGCCTTTTTGGCCTTACCAGAAAATTTAGGTGACAGCGATATCCCATTATGTTTAATCTGTGATCAGACTATTGAATTTACATTTGAAGGTGTTAATGATCATTTAAAAACAGCCTCACACAGACGTGCACGTTCCATAGCTGTGCAGCCTTATAATGGAATATTTTCTGTGGAAAACAGCGATGATGATCTTTGGTGTAAGATATGTCAGGTTTTCTTTGAAAATTATATAGAAGTTATATTTGAACATGTCGATGAAGATAAAGAACATCAGGCTAGCCTTAATAAATTATTATATTTAATTGATGGTCAAAATATAACTATTGAGAAATATTTGACTGATCCTAAGGAAGACAAAGCTTTTTGCAGGAAATGTAATATGGAAGTTTCTTGCAATGTTTTAAATGAGTCGTATAGAAACAAAAACAGCAATCTGACATTTCACCAATTAGTGGTAATTAAGAAAAAACATATCAGTATATTGCTGTATTTGATACTAAATTAGTTTTTTGAGTCGAATTTTTGGTTAGAATTTACTGTTTTTGATATGAAGTTATTAAATGGGCAAAGAATATTCTAATGGAACAGTGCTGCCCAATATATAACTTGATTTTCACCAAAATGACAGATTGCTGTTTTTGTTTCTATACGACTCAAATATCCAATCCCACATTAAAGGAAAGAAACATAAATTGAATAAAAACTAATAATCTATTTGTGTATATGATTTATTTACAGTGTTATAATGTTTTATAAATGTCTTTCTTACAAGTTTATGGAGATTTTCTTTAATATTTAATTTCAAACCAATGTTTCTGTATTATTTATTGATTCTTGTTTCATTTTTAAATAAATTCCTCTGATATATGAAAACCAGGAGTCATTTTGTAATTTTGAAGAAAAAACTTCTTTAGCTGCATTGTGCACTTTTTTTGTGATGGGTAAAAAATGTTAAATTCGCCTCAGGTCATGTGTCCTGATCATAAGAATACCTACATAAGACGGGAGTTTTGCTCCAATAATACCAATCTTATTAATAATAACTTAAGGTTTATTTTATAATGTAACTTTTAAATGATTGCATTGCATTACTTATAAATATTTATTCAAATTGCAACTTTATTACAATGAAATACAGTTGAGTTTTTTTTAATTATAACTTCTTTAGGCGTGTTCAGCACTTTTTGGGTGAATAATTTTTGGTTTGTAATGAAGTGTTAATGACCAATTTAAACTTTAATCCTTGATCATAAACACTTCTTTACAAACCAAAAATAATAATCTAATAGCTCAATGATACAATTCACAAGTTAGTTTTCACTTCTATCGGCAGTCCCCAAAGACTGCCCGCATGTTTGTTTTTATTGGCTTATTGTTATATGATAGAGACTAATTATATCGCACCTTTGTTAGTAGGTACAAGGTCTTATATGTACTTTTAGTGATTTTACAGGAGAGCCATTTAAGATTTTTTTACGTTCAATACTGTATTCTTCTGCTATATATTATTTTGAAATCATTATTCTTAATGAATCATTATTTTTAGAATTACAAAGATTGAGATTTTTTTAACCTTGATATGAGATTTTTTAAAAATTAATTATAGACATGATATATATATAATTGTAACCAAAGAACATGTAATTAATCCAATTATAATTCAATGACAATAATTAATTCGATGACATTTATTTTTAAATAATACTGACATACTTTATATTATCTTTATGGACATTACAGGGAAAGAGATTAACAAGAATATGTAACATATATAAAATAATTTAATGTTAAGATTTTTATTTTTTAGGTTTATAAAGAAATTTGTATGCCAGAAATGGCGAAACGTGTTGTACATTTATAAAATTTGAACAAGTCACCTATGTATTCACCATGTTTCTTACAAATAAAGATTATTATTGTTATTATTGTTGATTTTTGAGATGTTTTAAAATATAAATTGCATGCCATAGTTTATTACTGATTAGAAATAGCAATGCAACAGGTGAGGAGGGGACCGTATATACATATATTTAAAAGTTTAGGCTTGGGTGCCTTGAAAGTGGTGGTGAAAATTTTGACTGAAATTACTTATGCTTCCTAAAATACCTACTTATTCAAACTTAGTATGTCAACAAACAGAACTCGGTGCTTTAAAAGATTCTAGCAGAGGTATTAATTCGTTTATTGCAAAGTATAAATATGATTAATCTTCATAAATTCAAAAACTTAAACTCTTTATTCAGAGAGCGGGAGCGTAAGTTAAACATCTAATCTATTGAGACTCCAATGCTTCATGCACTGATTTCCCAGTCTCAAAGTATAAAATAGTATAGTTGAAACTTGAAAAGGTAGGTGGCAATTGGCATAGAGTTAGTATCCTAACTAGAGAGCTTACTTCGTTTGACATAAAAACTAAAAATATACTTTATGTCTGTAGTTTAAAGTTTATTTTTAAATATCAATAGATGTAAGGGAAAACGGTCTGCAAAGAGAATGACTAATAAGTGGTAGTGTCCCTCTCGCACATATTACAATACAAACAAAAAGCAGTGTTACCAACTTAGTGGATTTTCCACAAAATCTGGTGATTTGGACCCCAATCTTAGTTGTTAAAAATGGCTTTTAGTGGTTAGTGGACTTTCTAGTAGTTTGGGAGTTGTTGAAAATTATCGAAAAGATTAAAATTAATCCACTTTTGATTCCGATACATAATTGTTATTTTTTTTTTTTAGCTTAAAAGGATTTCATTCATACATTCTAAATACATATTATTTTAACGGCTCCTAAGAATACGATGTGACTTAAACTTATCTTGAAAATGTTACGACAATTTCGAATTACCATCTAACGTCAAAAATAAAATTGGTACAAAAGTAGTTTGAAAGAGAAATAATACTATTTTATACGAAAATTTATAAAACAGTACATATTTTTTACACGTAATATTTAAAAACAGAAATCAAAATAATTTAAAAAAATACACATGAATTGTCAGCTGATCATCTCGTATTCAATGAAAATGAAATTCGCACAAAAGCCCAAATATAAAGTCGATTTTTAAAATAGTAACAACATGACAATTGACTTGACATTTAATATTTCAGCCAGCCGTTAAAAAATTTCGCGAAATGCTTTGTAGATAGATTTCTCTCGACGAAAAATTTTATGTAAGAAGTTGGTTGTTAATTGAAATTATAACATTAAAGAAACGATAAAAAGGAATCAAGTAAATAAAATGAAGACGGGCATGCCGTATGGTATTGTCGCAAACTCCAAGACGCGGGTACGTTGTGTGTTTTGTGGTGTTTTCATACCGAAAGCAGTGAAATGTATAGACCAGCATATATATGGAGCATTGCATAAAGGTAACATTAAATTGATGGCTGAAAACGGTATAACGTTCACCAATAGCTATGTGCACTGTAGACCTTGTAATATAACTTTATCTGGCGAACAATCTGGAATAGATCACATTGAAGACAATGATCACGGTAACTGGATGGCTGCTTTAGACGATTTAGTTGAAGGGGAGTATATCTCGCTTGAACGGTATTTGTCTTCTGAAAGTGATCATGTATATTGCGGGGTCTGTTCATTGACTGTGAATCCTGGTTTAGACAAAATAGAGGAGCACGTAAACAGTATGTCACACCGTCAGAATGTTGTTGAACGGCTTAAGCCATCGAATGGAATATTTTCGACAGAAAACGAAGATGAAGTTTGGTGCAAAGTGTGTGATGAATACATAAATAACAATGTAAGAAGTATACTTAGCCACATTGACGATAACGACCGTCATATGCAATGGTTTATGGAAATAGAGGACCTCATCGAGAGTCATGAAGTAACGATTAAGAGCTACCTGGCGAATATGGATGAAAACTATGCCTTTTGTAATAGATGTCAAATTCAGGTTACATGCAATTCTCACTCCATCGAAAGTCATGTGAACAGCGATGCACATTTAAGCCAATTTGATTTATAGGACAGGTTTACACGGTACCGTACATACTGCCGTGGATAATATGCATATATAAACCATAAAAACATGTTACTTGGTAAGGAATTCATCTTATCCATTTAGAATTTAAAGAAAAATACTTTGAAGAACTGTCTGAATACACCTTTAAATATAGTGTTATGTATAATGAATGTATTAAAAATAAGTAAACAAAATAATACTGATAAGTTGTCATGTTGTCATAACATAATAAAATCTTGAATATTTGGTTTTGCCACTAATAAAATATTAGGTATACTGTATGACATTAAAATTAATTATAATTGCTCTCTAAAATAGATTTAATAAATATCAGAAAATTTAGACTCAGTTTACCTATTAATAGTCACTAAGGATTCTTATTTATTAATTTGAATAAAAAAATGTGACCAATTTTTTTATCTCTAAATTCTATATAGTTTACATAGGCTTGGTAAATAATTTTTGGCAGTAAATATGTGGAATTTATGTTTTATATAATATTGCTCATGTATTAGATATTTACTAACTAATAATCTTATAACATTATATATTATAATGTTATAAGATTTACATATTCTCTAGTTTTGAAATGAGCTTCCCAAGCGTAGGTTGGGGTAGAGGTTCTCCCAGCGTAGTATGATATGAGGTTTTTAAATAAGGTGTTATGAAATTCCTATGAGGCCCGCAGTGTCTTAGTGATGTCTCTGGTGTTGTAAATATCTATAGGTGATGGTGACCACTGTACCTGGTAGGCCGTTTGCCTGTCTGAATTCCAGCTATATAGTTATTTTATTGTATTAAATATATGCTATGTATAGTTTACAAGGTCCTTAACTCTTAATTTTTTGTCTGTCATTTGTAAAGGGGGAAGTGTACGATAGTAGTCAAATTTATATTAATCAGCTCTTTGAACCTATCAATGCTTAATTTAGATATATTGAAGTTGCATTCTGGAGGTAGAGCTTCAAGATTAAAGCTTATTCTAAACATAAATTAAATAATCAATACCAAGTCTGTGTAAAATGTAACAATTAATTATATTATTGCATTTATATTTAATAACTATAATATTAATTCAGGTTTAGTATTTGAATTCCTTATTCCTATTTAATTTAAATACCACTTTGTGTTCAGTTTGTTTATATTTGTATATTATAAAGAATATATGTAAGTAATTCATTATGTATAAAAAAGTTTCAACCATCTTAGTAATTTTGTTAATAAATAAACAATAAAAACTCCAATAAAATTTTTGATTTTTTTTTTAATTTTCAATATATAAAAATGTACTAAATAATAAAATAGTTTGTGTAGCTTTGTCGAAATAATTATTGCTTAAAATTACAACAAATACAAATCTCATAGCAGTGAATTAAGCAAATTTAATAAAGAAAACGATTAAAATTGACTAATAGTTCCAATTGTTGGTGTACCAGACTTATTAGATATCATAAAGTATTTAAATTATTACAAAATTATATAGAGGGGTGAAAACTTTATAAACTTTACTGGAGAACCATCTAAAATTTTGCAGAAAAAATTGCTGATTCTGAATATATACATATTGCTCAAAATGTTGCTTAAAACAATTAGTCTTTCACCTCTCAATATCATACTAGTTTGTGCTTTAGAATCCGATCAATGTTTGCAGTTAAAACTCTGTCCATTTTGTTCAGTATAAATCAGCATTTTAAAATATATGCATTAATTTTGTGAATCATGGTGGTGCAAACAATTTTTGAACTATGGTTGCACAACCAATCACACTAAAATATTATTACTACTTTATAGAGTTTGTATTATTGATGGTAGCGGTTGGTTGTTCTGCTCTGCTTAAAATTCCATATGTACTTTTTATGGTGAACGCACACTTGTCCGAGCCGAACGAAACGAATTTTAGAATTCTGTATATGAATGATTCGGACGATTCGACGCGGGCAAGTGTGCGAGGTTTCATGAGATTTCATATACAGAGTTCTAAAATTCGTTTCGTTCGACTCGTTCGGCGCGTTCGGCTCGGACAAGTGTGCGTTCACCATTAATGTTCAGTATGATTCAACATTATAAGGTTATTTTCAGTGCATCATGATGGGTAAACAGTTGTTGAACTGTCTATGGATGGTTGCACAATCAATTTCACTAGAGTTATCATTACTACATTATAGAGTATTTGTTGATGGTGGCAATTAGTTGCACCACATCTAATATAAGAGACTGATTATTTAGAGTTTGGGTCTGATCTGTTTTTAACGTAAAAAATTAATTCACCAATTTCTTGTTTTGTGTAATTGTTTAATGTTTCTCTAAATAAATACTGGTTACTAATTTATATTGTAGTTTTGTTTATTATTTGATGATAGAAATGATAGTTAATATTTAACAAGTATTTTTTGATATTAATAATTAACTTTCAGATTGAGATTGAATAAGTTCAAAACTGAACTCTTTATAGTGAGGTGATTCTTTTACCTGCTTCAAAATATAAGAATTTAATAAATATTTCATCGCTATAATATGTTTAGCTTTGTGTCACTCTCACATACTTAGTTGTTAGTTTTTTTTAATGCTGTAGGACAGCAGACAGGCTGACGGCCTGCTTAGAATTTAGCAGTTACCGTCGCCTAAGGGTGTTTGCAACGCCAGTGGCATCGCGAACACGCTGCTGTCCCATAAGGGTACAGGAACTTGGGTCACTAATGCCGGAACACAACACAAGGTTATTATGGCGGTATACTTAAGACCGAAGGTGGTCACCATCCAGACGGGCTTGAGGTCCTACCACGTTAGTGTTTTTGTTTTATCCAAACCTAGCTGCATCTGGGGCTTTGACCCGGGATTTGGGAGAAAAACGGTAGGGTAGACAGCTCTCGCGCCAGATACGGATCAGATCAGTTTTGCGCTCAACACTAGGTTTAAATTAATCTACCTTGAAGCAGATTTGAACCTCGGCAGTAGTGAACGTGTTAAACACAACGAAAAAAATGCGTCTAGGAACAGGATTACATAAATAAACAGCTGGCTAGCACACACCCACTTTTAACCATCATTTAATAGTTCTTTAGATCATATAATTATAAAAAGTGGATCGATGCAGTTCGACCCAGCCTTGATCATATAAACATTTTTTTAACAGTTATGGCGGCTAGTGATATTTCTAATAGCAGGTAATATAAAAGGTAATAAAGGTAGAAAAAGTATTATAATTATATTATGGATTTAATTAAATTTGACAGAATTTTGACATTGGTAATACAATATTAAGTCTCACTGTTTTTTTTTTCAATAATCAAAAGGGTAGTCATCTTTGTCGTCTTCTTTAATAGTCTTCAATGCACCATCGGAAGGGTGTTTTGTAGACCTACTTTCTAACAACTGGCTTAGAGCAGTATTTAATTCGGATGGCGACGCCTCAGGCTCACTAAGGCGGGATAGTAACCTTTCTTCATCCAAAGTAATAATTTGCATCAAGTCCGATCCACAGCAGTCGATGCGAGATATGCTGTCAGTCAGTTTATCTTGTAGCGATCTGTATGAATATTAAAATATTCTTCTTTGAAGTTATACATCGTTTTGCGCGTTTGGAAACAAATTATGTGGGTAAAATTTTTACGATCCATGCGCACACCGACAGTCAATAAGCGCCATAATGAATGTCTGTCAAATTTCCGTGAAAACTCAACTATATTGAAAGTAGTTTTTCAAATATATCACTTCGTGTTTTATATCAATGGATATAAAAATATATGTACATAATATATATTCATAAATATATATCTTCATAAATATACATGTATATATATTCATAAATATACATGTGTGTATCTGATTTTAAATTATAATTATATGATGGTGAATGATAAGTCATTGTAAAAATGTAAGCGCGGCGCGCCACGCAAGACACGGAGACAGTGTGAGTCGCCGTGTCCTCCTCGTCGCCCGAGCCAAATGGTGGCACCCCGACTGACGAAGTCACGCCCTATGCGACACAGGTACCTCCCGAAGCAACAGTGCCCCGAGAGGACCTGCGTCAGGCGGAAGGTCAGGGCGTCGTGACACCTCTCCAGCCATTCAGCCAGCACAGGCCTCACCGCCTCTATGGTGGCTAAGCCCGCGCTGGGGTGCGCAAGACGCTCCTTCCACACCACCATGAGCACCTTGTCGCGCAGCTTCGCCCGCTTTACCTCAACTTCACGAGGTGCGGAGCGAGAGCCACGCTCGGCCGCGTCCCGACGCCATTGATATAACAGCGCCAGGACGCGAGCCTCGAGGTCCCATGGTGGGGATCTGGCCAGCAAACGGAGGGAGGCGGGAGGCCGCTTCAGAGGATACCGTGCGGTATCCCCTTATCGCTCTGACGGACAAGACGCGCTGCGGCATGCGTAGCAGCGCCGTTGATTTTGTCGTCAGGCGATCCGCCCAGATTGGGGCCCCGTAAAGGGTCACCGGTCACACGGTCCCCTTGAAGAGCCTGCGGCACACTGCGCCCGGTCCGTCGACGTTCGGCAGCAGGCGGGAGAGTCCAGCCGCCGCCTGGACTAGTTTCGGCGGCATGCGCTCGAAATGCGCCGCAAAGTCCTATCGTCCGTCGAGCACCAGTCTGAAGTATATCATGGACCGCCCGACGGTGCGGCGATGCGGACGCCTCCCACTGTTATACTCAAGCCTGGTGGCAGCCTCTGACGGGGTCAGTAGAAGCTCAGGGACTCCGTCTTGTGCAAGGCCACCTCCAGGCTGAGTGGCCAAATCCTCGCCACCGTCTGCCCCACCCCACGCCGCGCGCTGTGACAAGCGTTTCGTTTCTTTCTTGCTCTTTCTTCTTTTCTTCTTTCTTTCTTTGTTTCTTATTTCACGCTTAAAATATAAGACCCATAATAGCTAATTAGTATAGATGTACTTACTTTATTCTCTCATAATTGGTTCTCAATTGATGACAAAACCGCCGAACTCTTGCCAGCTCATCTCTCAACTTCCTGTCTACATCGTCTCTTGTTAACTCTCCGATAGGTCTATGAGCGCGGTCTGCTATCCTTGTCTGTATTAAGCGTTCTTGTTCAAATGTGTGTACAAGGTTCTGTTCTGTGGTCAACAGTTCGTCTTCTAGGGATTTATAGTCTTTAACTGCCTGAAAATACACTTAACTCTTTTATTCATCAAATAGACAATCTTTGTAGAAAAACGAATAGCTCAAGGCCTTTTGTCGGTTTTCTGCGAGAATATTCACACCATCCGAATACCACTTTGGTTTTAGATGCTTTTTTTTATTGCTTAGCAACAGCAGACAGGCTGACGGCCCTCCTAGGTAATGGTAAGCAGTTATATACCGTTGCCTATAGATATTGGTGACACCAGGGGCACCGCGAACACGCTGCTGTCCGCATATAGGTACAGGAACCTGGGTCAAAAGGAAATGGTTGTAGCATGTAGCATCATATGTAAACAGATTGATCAGATAAGACCGCCATCTTATTTTATATGTTTTATTACCCTAAATTCTTCTTCTATCGTGTTCGATAAAGAACATAAAGAACATATTGTTATATATATTTATCTGCACAGCCGTCCGCGTAAGAGAACTTTAAAAGAACCTGGGTAATTTTTCCCGAACATAACACAAGGTTATTATAGCGGCATACTTCGAGACCAGTGATTGCCATCAAGACGGGATTAGAGCTCTACCACTTAGGGTTGTTTCGTTGCCTTGTACGACAGGCCACCGGCTGCAGGATCAGTATTCTTCCTCAGCCCCTGCACGGAGGAAAATTATATGCTATATTTATCTTGTAACGTTAATCATTTATTAACTTTCCTCTCTAACATTATTTGCCTACCAACGATTTTACTCGCAACTGCTAATTACCTCATCCCGTTGCCACGTCAAATCTTCTAATTTTGTTTTAGTGGAATGAAGTCGTCTTTTTAAAGCAGCGTCCACTCTTGCTGAATAAGCTTGTGATTCTATTGAGAGACGTACTCGTGCTCCACGCACCTAAATTTGACAACATATTTACTATTCGATGTATTTAAATTGTAAATACAATGTAAACTATAACAGCTAACTTCTTTTTAACGAATAACTTCCTAAAACGTATAATATTGTACCTTAACAACATTTTAAATTGAATTGTATAGTGTAATTATAATCAGACAAACATCAAATCCGTCAAAATTATCAATCAATATTCTAATGGAAATTTATTTAATAAGATATAAAATTTACAAAAGAAAAAGAAGTAAAGTCTAAATAAAAATGGCGTGCTTTTACCGTGAAGAATGCATGCAATTTGCAGTATGTCCGACGTTAGTGGCCGCTTGGCCAACAACGTGTTGTGTAGATCCACCTATGTGCTATCCCTGCTTGTCACGATGTCCTTCCCCGAAGGTTATGTATTGTTGTGAAAAGAAGCCGCGCCACTTTTCGATGGTTTCCTGCGTGATTGCGGTTTTTGGCCGTCCTTCACGTGGGTCATCTTCGAGGAACGTGCGGCATTTAAATTCAGCTGTCCACTTTTCAACGGATATCATTGAAGGAGCAGAGCCACCGTAAACTTTTGTTAACTTCGGATGAATTTCCTTAGGGGTTAATCCCTCCAAAACGAAGAATTTTATGACCGCGCGATATTCAAGTTTATCCATTTTAACGAAAAACACGCAAGACTGCGGAAATTCGTGTAAACAAACTACTTATGAGAACAAGTTGAAACTTATCACACGAACTAGCGAGACATGCACCCAGGCAGGAATAATAAATTTTCGCTGATTAGAACGCAATTTCTGTATTAGGCTGAGAACTTTTTACCTTACCCTCGTATATACTAATTGGAAGTCCATTAAGATACCTGTTGCCTTATAATAACTGCATTTGTTAAAGCGTTAAGACCAATCTTTTTCAGATCTGTGCATCGATTTTCCCAGTTACTCAGTGTGGAACCTCTGTAATGTACATAATTTCCTTTATGTTTAAAAAAATATTTATACTTTGTTAGCTATGATATGGCTCTATGATAAGGGCCATATTCAAGAATAGCTTTCCCTTTTTTTTTCTTTTTAAAAACGCACATTTTAATATCAAAGAATATTTATATATACACATCATCATCAACCAATTATTGTACACTGCTGATTGTAGGCCTTCCCAAGCGCCACAAACCTGATCTCTTTTTGCTATCCAGTCTCGGCAACCATTCAAAGGTCATCGGGCCGAAGGGCTACAATCCAGGACTCGTTTGTTACGTCGTCCATAGGTCCTGCCACAGACGTGACCGGCCCACTGCCACTTCAGCTTGCATATTTATTGCGAGCTACGTCGATCACTTTGGTCTTTCTATATTATTCAAAACAAACGTCATTGACGTTTGATATGAAATCAATTATCAGGCTCAGCTTTTCTTCATTAAATAACGTAGAATACCTTCTTTTCTTCTTATTATTAAAATTACGTTTGACAGAATTTAAATCAATGATAACGCAAGACTCTTCTACAGCCAACGCCTTTTCTTTCTTCAAAATGTCTACGTCTATGCGTTTCTTTGTCTTTTTTAGTCTTGATATATGTTTATCGAGTTCTGTGATCAAATTCTCAAATTTCTTTTTATTATCTTTCAAAAAGTTGTATTCCTAAAAAATACATACACGCTTTATTAATATTTTAATTGGCTGTTTTTATCATTCAAATCATTATGACCAGTATATAACATCATTCTTGCATTTAATGTTAGTTGCATTGCATACATTCATTGGTGTTTAAATAATTTATTTCTCAAAAGAAAATAATATAGTTTTCTCACATGAGATATTACAACTATGTTTATGACTAAAAATATAACATTGATAGGGACCATATGCGAGTAGATCTGGCTCAAGATATATTTCTTAAGTCTATTTTTATAAATGTTAATGTTTTCAATTTTTTAAATCTAAATACTTATTATATATGGTTATTCCTTCACTTCGCAGGGTCGCATCGGTGGTAAGACAGTGGAAGATGCCTTTACGCACCAACTACCGCGAAGGGCCTTGACTGGCTTGTGTGGGGTTATAAGCACACTGCACGCGCTTCATATTATAGTACATGTGTGCTATGGATACTCACT
The DNA here is from genome assembly GCA_963693495.1 of Malacosoma neustria. NCBI lineage: Eukaryota > Metazoa > Arthropoda > Insecta > Lepidoptera > Lasiocampidae > Malacosoma > Malacosoma neustria. The sequence goes on along the minus strand of OY856391.1, from coordinate 6,723,370 downwards.
GAAAAACCTCTCAAAGACTTTCCACCCACACACACTTGGCACCCACCAAAAGTGGGTGCCAAGAAAGTACGTGAAGCGGCTATTCAAACAACAATGGCCCATCTTTTGTTCTTTAAACACCATCATCCTAGCAGAGCCCTGACGCTCTTCATTTTCAAGACCATAAGGCAAGCAGCTTATCCATACCCTGAGGTGGTCGCCCGCAACCGCTCACTATGATGGTTAAACATTACTAGATCTGCAGACCCGAGTGCACCTACGTGGGAGTAGGTGTGCTAACTCAGCTGCTAACGCATCGTCAAGGTAGTATAGCTTGGGTTTACCATTTTAACCAGGGTAAGGCAAGATTTCTTACCTTATGACCAACGGCGGAAGACATTTTTGCCGCCCTTTTATTTAGGTATATATCATTCAAAGAAAGGGGATTCCCCGAATTCATCACAGAATAAGTAATGAAAAATTCCGTGCTCTTTTCAATTGGTCCGACTTTGTAGTTGCGATAAAAATATGAAATGGTTCAAATATTTATATTATTTATTGTGAAATTTTGCCGCCCCCTAAAAAGTGCCGCCCGGGGCGGGACGCCCCTGCCGCCCGCACTACGCTACGCCACTACTTATGACCATTATACCTATTTTTTCAAATTATTATGTATTTCTTCTACCTGGGTGATAGATTCCTCGACAACATCAGATAAAAGACACAAGGCTCCTGGCTTAGAATCCTCCTTTGAAGTCCCGTTTATTTCATCCTTCAACCTTTTAATAACTACTCTAAGAGCATTATGCTCATGGTCCAAGGAGTGAATGGCATCTTCCAATCTTTTAGTCAAATCTTCGAATATCCATCGCCAAGAAGCTATATCTGAAATTCTTTATGAAAATATAACACTGTAGTTAATGCTTATGGTGTATGGTCCTGGATTTTCATAAGTTAATCGACGGGTTATATATATTATATAAATTTATTCCAAAATACCACGAGGAAACATTTACACGAATTTTATAAACTGACAAAGGATTACGATCGCGCGCGTTCAGACGCAGACTGCCTGGTAGCGTCGGGAATGATAGCGGGGGGACGCGGGTGGCGAATACCGCGAAGGCGGCTTGCCACGCGTAGCGCGCTTCGGTCATCTGCCGGCTTGCTATATGCTCCTTTTTATTGGTAAGGAACAGCAGGCAGGCTGATGGCCCACTTAATAGTAGGCAGTTACTATCGCCTACAGATGTTTGTGACGGTAGAGGCACCGCGAACATGTTTCTGTCCCATAGGGGTACAGGAATCTGGGCCACTATTGCCGGAACTCAGCGCCGTTATTATGGTGGCATACTTATAGATCAAGGGTCGTTGCCATCCAGGCTGACTCTGGCTGCAGGGATTAAGATTCATACTCCGCCCCTGTACGGAGAAAAGAAACATATATTTCAAAGAATTTTACTACGTAACATCGATTTCTTTTTATCAGAATCATTATTTAAATTTGTATTTTCAGCTCCCGGAAAATTATGTGGGCTCTTGACCATCGCTCATTCAAGAACTTCCGGTGCTAGTGCTTGCTCGTCCGGTCTATTTGTATATTGTCTTCATTTACCTACCTACTATCTCAAAAATAAAAATATGAAGCTGGAAGAATAAAATAATGGTCAATGCTTACTATTTTATATGTAGATATAATATAATTATATATGGACGATTTCATAGTTTGGCGTTAAACCACTAAGACGTTATTTTTCGGTACAATAGTTTTATAACTTACCGTTCTTGCAAACATTTCCTAAACAAGAATTCATTGCTCTCACCATCGAAGTTGTACAACATTACCAAGTTCTGGGTTTCTATTACTTGTTCTACTACTTTTGAATTTAATTTATCGTTTAGAGACCTAAGAGTATCAAGATTGTATTGAGAACCAAGGTAATTCTCGTCCGTATACATTATTTTAACTAAAAATATTACAAAGTATAATAAATAATTTTAAATTAAAAATACTTGTAAATATAGAAATTGTAAATAAAGCAATTTTTTTTTCAATTGTAATGCTAGTGTCAATTGTGGGAAAAACTCAATGAAAATTGTAATTTCTCTAAATTAGAACCTCTATAGAACTCTTTTATCTAAAATTCAACGACATCTTAAGGCCCTTACACACGCTACAGTTGACGCTACAGTTGTGCATTAACACAACTGTGAATAGACAAGGTTTATAGAACTTAATTTCTCACAGGAACTTTACAGCTCACTTGAAATGAGATTAACATTAAAACATCATATGCTACAATAGATCTTACAATATAATAGTTTTAGTTTTCTAGTATTAAATAGTGTTAGTGTTAAATGTTGTTAATAATTACAAATTGTTTGAGTTTTTGTTTAAATATGTTAAAATTTTTAGTTTTATAAGTCCTGTGGCACTTTGTTATATAATTGAACACCTTCAAACTTAATCCTTTTTTGTCCATAGTGTGTTCGTGGAGAGCTTAGCTTATGTATTTTCTATTATGTATTTTTTTATATTGTTCTTATTTCTATATTGTATTTATATTTTCTGCTAGTAAACTGGGGATTAGATTGTATTTTCTTTGTTATTATTTTATTTATTAATATGCATGTGTTCGCAGATGATATCGTAATCATGGCTGAAACCATGGAAGACTTAAGCCATATGCTTGATAGCCTCAATACAGCTTCCCAAGGAGTAGGTCTCAAAATGAACATGGACAAGACGATCATGTCTAATGTCCATGTCGCACCTACCCCCGTAACAGTTGGGAACTTTACTCTCGAAATTGTTGACGAATACGTCTACTTGGGTCAAACGATCCAGTTAGGCAGGTCCAATTTCGCGAAAGAGGTCACTCGTCGAATCCAACTCGGATGGGCAGCGTTCGGGAAGCTCCGTAAAATCTTTTCGTCCCAAATACCGCAGTGTCTCAAGACGAAGGTTTTTAACCAATGTGTGTTGCCAGTGATGACATACGGAACGCAGACGTGGTCGCTAACTATGGGCCTTATGAGAAAGCTCATGGTCGCTCAGAGGGCAATGGAGAGGGCTATGCTCGGAGTTTCCCTGCGAGATCGAATCAGAAATGAGGAGATTCGCAGGAGAACCAAAGTAACCGACATAGCCCGGATGATTGCAAAACTGAAGTGGCAGTGGGCTGGGCACATAGCTCGAAGGACTGATGGCCGTTGGGGCAGAAAAGTCCTCGAATGGCGACCGCGTACCGGAAGACGCAGTGTTGGTAGGCCCCCCACAAGATGGACCGATGATCTGGTCAAGATCGCCGGAATAGGTTGGATGAGGGCAGCGCAGGACCGATCATCGTGGAGATCTTTGGGGGAGGCCTTTGTCCAGCAGTGGGCGTCTTCCGGCTGAAATGATGATGCATGTGTTATATATGTATAGTTGCGAAATATTAAATAATTTAGTTTTCTAGTACAATTGCTTTGTATTAGATAATCAAAATGGAACAATAGTTTGATTATTTTACTTTGAGTGGTTTCCAATGATTTAATGTTTGTTATAGCAGCTGTTCCCAAATAAATAAGTGCGCAGGAAAAAGTATTAATTATAATTGAAAGTATACTTTTGTGTTGGAGAACGTATACAATTTAGTAAAACAGGCGAACGACATAATGCATCGTTTAAAAGGCGCTTTATACGCTAATTAGAGAAGCGGTTACATGCGTAAAATTGACATCGTCATTTGCAATTTACTGCAGACTAGGATATTAGACTTAATTGAACGTAATATTTATTTATTTTTTGCACATGTCATTTACTCTCTACTAAGACATTGGAAAATTGATGCCTATGACGTTGGAGCCAATTACTTCAAGAAAAAATAGAATATGATATTAGAGATTATTTCAAAAATTACGTATCTTCCATACTCATGTGTTACTGACAATAAAAACGAGGCCCTTTGATATGGCCACAAATCAAAGAGTGAAAAATATAGCAAAATCAGAGCCATCAATCTCACGTGCCAGAACTATCGTGTTCAGTCCATCCCGGCCAACTGGGATGTTTTCCATTTGTATTATTATAAATGAAATTTTAACGCAGAATTATCCTTTAGGCGTTTATCAGTTACGACATTAAAAACGTCGTATGAATTTTATGTTCGAGTTAAAAACTTCTTTTTTATTATTTATTTAATCAAAGCACTGGCATATTTATAAGACGTATAATTCTGCTAGTTATTTTTGTACTGTGGCTTGTTTTTTTTACTTCTATCTGTCATGTCTTTTTGAATATAGCTACATATTATTTTTTGAACCAATTTTTAATTATTTAAATTGTTTACTTTATAAAACTATAACTCTGTATTGGGACTTCGGCTCAACAGTTCGCATATACTTCAATATAAACAACATTCAAGTTATAATATGTAATGACAAAACTGATAATAATAAAATAATATTTACGTAATTGCGATATCAAATTATATTATTTTGAATCATAGGAATTATATAATATAAAATACAAATTGTTATTTGAATGATTTATTTAAAGGTTTTTTGAAATATTCGCTGTAGTTAATATTAAAATTAGTATTGCAAGTAATTATTCTTGAATACTAAATAAACAGGTCTCAAAATGATGAAGTAGATAATTTCAGCAACACTTATGATACTGAATCCCAGAAAAAGACTCAAAAGTCCCCCAATGGCACCTGTAAATATATTTTTGCGTTAAGAATCCATATTATTTACTTTTATCTGTGCAGGGGCGGAGAAAGAATACTAACCTCTGCGGCCGGGGTCGGCTTGTCGTAAAAGGCGACAAAACAACCCATCCTAGCTACGTGGTAGGAACTCAACCCCGTCTGGATGGCGACCACCTTTGGTCTTAAGTATGCCGCCATAATAACCTTGTGTTGTGTTCCGGCATTAGTGCCCCAAGATCCTGTACCCTTATGGGACAACAGCGTGTTCGCGATGCCACTGACGTTCCAAACACTCATAGGCAACGGTAACTGCTAAATTCTAAGCGGGCCGTCAGCCTGTCTGCTGCCCTACAGCGATAAAAAAAATTATTAAATAAATATACAACATTAGGTTTATCCGTGCAGTGGCGGAGAAAGAATACTGACCTCTGCGGCAGGGGTTGGCCTGTCATAAAAGGCGAAAAAACAACTCTCCCTAGCTACCTGGTAGGGCTCCAAGCCCGCGTGGATGGCGACCACCACGATGGTCTTAAGTATGTCGCCATAGTAACTTTGTGTTGTGTTCCGTCATTAGTGACCTAAATTCCTGTACCCTTATAGAACAGCAGCGTGTTCGCGATGCCACTGGCTTTGTAAACACCCATAGGCTGCTAAATTCTAAGTGGGCCGTCAGCCTGTCTGCTGTTCTACAGCAATAAAAAAAGGAAATTTCACACAACGCCTTCTAGTCCCATATTAACTTGCATAGCACTTGTGTTATGGGTACTAGACAACTGATATACTACATATATACCTAGTCAGGTCATAAGTATTGTCACACAGTAAAAACTTTTCTTTTAGAATGCTGGCCACAAAAAAGTTTATTGAATTCGAATTTCGATTTGTTCATGAAAATAAAAATGTATAGCTTTTAGAATTTTACTCATTTTTAAATATGGAGTGGACGCTTAAAGAAGACCGTGTTGCAGTTATTGCGTTGCATCGTTGCGGTTACGCGCCAATTCAAATTTTTAACATACTGAAAAATTTGAATATTACCAAAAGATTCGTTTATCGTACCATCAAACGATACAATGAAGACTCTAGTGTAGATGAAGGTCAAGAAGTGGTCGCCCTCGGTCTGTTAGGACTCCAGCAGTGATAAAAGCTGTGAAGGCACGAATTCAAAGAAATCCCAAACGTAAGCAGAAACTGTTGGCCCTTCAGATGGGGTTAAGCAGAACCACGGTGAAAAGGGTGTTAAATGAAGACTTAGGGCTTCGGGCATATCGAAGAAAAACAGGACATCGTTTGAATGCTCGTCTAATGGACCTGAGACTGAAGAGATGCCGCGCTTTGTTGAAGCGGTACGCGGGAAAAAAATATCGGGAAATTCTTTTTTCGGATGAAAAAATGTTTACCGTAGAAGAGAGCTACAACAAACAAAATGATAAGGTGTACGCACACAGTAGTGAAGAAGCGAGCAACCGTATTCCGCGTGTCCAACGAGGTCATTTTCCATCCTCGCTCATGGTATGGTTGGGAGTTTCTTATTGGGGCTTAACAGAGGTACATTTTTGTGAGAAAGGTGTAAAAACGAATGCTGTTGTGTATCAAAATACAGTCCTGACGAACCTTGTGGAACCTGTTTCTCATACCATGTTCAATAACAGGCACTGGGTATTCCAACAAGATTCGGCGCCAGCTCATAGAGCGAAGAGCACACAAGACTGGCTGGCGGCGCGTGAAATCGACTTCATCCGGCACGAAGACTGGCCCTCCTCCAGTCCAGATTTGAATCCGTTAGATTACAAGATATGGCAACACTTGGAGGAAAAGGCGTGCTCAAAGCCTCATCCCAATTTAGAGTCACTCAAGACATCCTTGATTAAGGCAGCCGCCGATATTGACATGGACCTCGTTCGTGCTGCGATAGACAACTGGCCGCGCAGATTGAAGGCTTGTATTCAAAATCACGGAGGTCATTTTGAATAAACTTTAATGTCATAAGAATCTATGTTTTGTTAAGTTAATTTTGGTATATGAATGGTTACATAATTAATAAACTTGTTACAATTATTTTACATTAAACATGTGACAGAATTTATGACCTGACTAGGTACTTTTCTTTTGTAAATAAATAGATATTATAAATAAACACGCAAGCGTACCGATGTGCGTTAGTCGTTACACCAGGAGTTCGTCAATTTTAATTACACGTTATTTACCTTTTTAGCTGTTTCTCGTGCACTACTGGACGAAGGTAGAAGACGAAATAAAAGGATGGACGAATGCAGGCCATTGCAGGCAAGTTTACATCACACATACAATGTGTGCAAAATATTAATATCATTAAAAAGAATTTCATAACACACATTTGTAATTGGAATGTAATAGTGTGCGATATCGACGAGTTTAGGAACGGGCAGTGTACCCGCCACGCTTGTGACGGGTTGGCGGATTACACATACCAGTGTTCTCGGTAGACAGGTTTCTTCACGATGTTTCCTTCACCGTCGGTACATGCTGCGGCGTAGCGTGGGTAACGGCCGCCCGGGGCGGCAGACAATTTTGCCGCCCTTTTTTTAGGTATTTCAATTTAATGCATACAATATCTATACTAATATTATAAAGAGGTAAAGTTTGTGTGTTTGTGGCGTTGTAGGAGGTAATCTCTGGATCTACTGAACCGATTTTGAAAATTATTTTTGTGTTGGAAAGCCCATTTATTGAGGAATGTTATATAGCTAGGATCCCGATTTCGTTACAGAATAAGTAATGAAAAATTTCGTGCTCTTTTCAATCGGTCCGAATTTGTAGTTGCGAAAAAATATGAAATGGTTCAAATATTTATATTATTTATTGTGAAATTTTGCCGCCTCCTAAAAAGTGCCGTCCCCTACGCTACGCCACTGGGTACATGGCAATTATTCCATAATATGCACATCGCGGCAAGAAAAACTGTTTAAGCGGTACATGATACCGTGGGATTCGCACCCGGGAACTTTTGATTGATTTCCGAGTAATACATTTGACAAATTATAATTGCCATCATATTATCTGGCGGAGGAAAATATTGTGAGACAGCTGCTATATCGTGCACTACCTGCAATATTAGTGTGTATAACTCGTCATGTTTTTGGCTAGTGACGGGTATGCGGCTGTGGTCTGGGGGAGGATTTTTAGCGCCTTGTAAACAAATACAAGATACTATTGAAATTACTCTTGGTTTACCTGCAAAATAGTAGTCGTCATATTGCGCGTGTCGATGCTGTCCGAGAAACATATTTTCATAGAAATGTACATTGATCTCTGTTATTTCACCGCTGTGAACAATGTATTTTATTATATACAAGGTTTTGTCCGCGATTTCTTCTATTTTATTAAGTTTGGTCCCAATGAAAAAATTATGGATTTTTGCGACGCTAGGGGTACCGAGAGCACACTGCTGTTCCATAGGGATACAGGAACCTGGTCATTAATGCCGGAACATAACTCGATGGTTTTTATGGCGGCATACTTATAGAACGTGGTGTTGGAGACGAATGCTCCGCATACCTTGGACGGCCAAAAGAACAAATAATCTATTCCGGACTAGCTTCGCATTAAAATCAGGCTCTCAACAATCTGTTATCAGAAGATTCTTGGGTACTTCGGTCATATTGCCCGACGACATCCAGATAACTTGGATAAGCTGATCGTGACGGGCAAGATGGAAGGAAAACGACTCCGTGGCCGATTACCTAGCCGCTGGTGTGACCAAGTACTGGACTCACTCACTGGACTCCCAATAGCAGCTGCTATTCGATAAGCTGAGGATTGGACGAAGTGGAAACAGCTTACGAGACAGGTAACGGTTGATTTTCAAGGACACGACCTTCAGCAATGAAGAATTCAACCAAAAAGAAGACTTATAGACCAAGGGTGGTTGCCATCCAGATGGGATTAGGGCCCTACCAAGTAGAGGGTTTTGTCACCTTTTACGACAGGCCGACTCTGGCCGCATGGGTTAATATTCTTACTTCACACCAGCATGGAGAAGATTATCTTATAATACGCATTAGATGAGAATGACTGGCTAAGAGTTGCACACGATCATAGGAAACGTTGTCTGAATTGTTCTATCTCGCACAGTGATAATATGTCGTATGTTTTGAGTAATTGATACATTTGACCTTCGGAGAGACTGCATCTCTGCGTTTTCTACCATCTGTAAACGATGAGTGTTCTGAGTAATCAAATGATACCTTCGTCCTCTTTCATCATCGAACCTTTCGCCATTCGTTCATCCTCACTATCTGGAGCCTCCACAGTCATGCACGCAAAGGTTCTCCAGAACGTTTATTTTGCGCACAATGATGATGTGGAATGAGCTTACAGCTGAAGTTTTTCAAAAGGGAGTCATAAAATCTTCTAAGTCTGGTTATTGAGTGGACCGTCAGCCTGTCCGCTGTTCCACAGCAATAAAAAAAATTACTATATTAGTTATTCTATGTTGAAAATGTGTCTCACTGTCTTGTCTGTCCCCACTGGAAACTTCCTTTCCTCGGATCACGAATCAAATCCGAGTAGAAAACTTCGCTAGAGTATATTATATCGTTGCATGATGGATGACAAGACTTGGATTCATCTCTTACTTCACTTTGCTCGTCAGATTCCTCGTAGTAGGCATAAATCAATTGTTCTTCTACTTTACCTATAAATGAAAGAGAAATAGAACGACTATTAGGTTCAATGACATGGTTTAACGGGCCTCTGTCCGATCAGTATCAACACTCACCTACACAATGCGTGTATGTCTTTGCCCAGCCAAATTTGGTTATGATTTTGCCAATATAGCTTTGGATACCCGTTCTAGAATCGAATTCATTACAGTTCTGGTCAGAATATGATCTTTCAGACGGTTATAAAGATAATTAACATATCACGCTCGCGGGTACAATTCCGTTCCCGCGTCAAAGTTTATGTATATGTTTTTTAATTACAAAGTATATTATGTAGTATATTAGTTATCTAGTATCAATAACACAAGTGCTATGCTCTCTACTATGGGATTAGATGGCGCTATGTGAATTGTCCCAGTGTAGTTATTGTCTCTCACCCCCCCCCCCCCCCCCATAACATATTCTATTAGAATACAGAAATTAAATATGAATAGTTAACTTCAAAATTGACCGATTTCACACACTATCATCTAGATGGCCGTGATCCATTCAACGAATAATTTGACCATTTTTCTCATCTTTGGGGTATTATAAAAGGAAAGAAATATTAATCCTTACATATAATAAAACTGCTACACTATTCGTCACTCTTTCGCTCTCTTAAAGATCTGTAGATATTATTTCTGAGTATTGAATGAGCAGCGTTAATTCTATACTGACCTAGTATTTGTAATGTATACAAGGTTGAAATGTCAGTCGGTGAGTAAGATAAAAAACCCACCCGATAGTAGGTAGTCACTGTCGCCTACAGGCATTTGCAACACCTACAGACATTTGGAAGTACAATAGAATGTCGATTATCCGAACATCGATTATCGGAATATCCGATAATTCGGATTCATTCTTGATTTGACGGCGCAACGAGACATGTAAAGATGAGTTCATTCCCGCCTCCGTCGTGTAGGTACTCCCGCTCTCATTTGCTTGCGCGATAGTGTTTGTTATTGTTTTATTTTATTTGATAGCGTTCAACTGATAGGTTGTATTTTTTGTTTACATTTCTGTTTACGTTTTGCGTTGGAAATATATAATGTCTAAGCGAAAAAGAGTACGTGTTATCTCTTAATAACAAAGTGAAGATAATTGAAAGTGATTCGTTACGTCATTTAATTAAATTATTTCCAACCAAAATTTTAAATTACATAGGCATGTTATTCATTATCTTTATAGCTCGATTTTTGAAGTGAAAACTTCTTTAGTGGCGTTGTGCACTTTTTGTGATGGGTAAAAAATGTTAAACTCGCGTCAGGTCACGTGTCCATATCGTAAGAATTCGTAAGACGGAGTTTTGCTCCAGTAATACCAATCTTATTAATAATGATTTAAGGTTTATTTTATAATGTAACTTTTAAATGATTGCATTGCATTACTTATACACATCTATTCGAATTGCGACTTTATTACATTGAAATGCAGTTGAATATTTTTGAAGTGAAAACTTCTTTAGGCGCGTTGTGCACTTTTTGGGTGAACAATTTTTGGTTTGTAAAGAAGTGTTAATAATTTAAACTTTAATCCTTGATCATAAACATTTATTTATAAACCGAAAATAATAATATAATAGCTCGACGATACAATTCACAAGTTACTTAGTTTTCACTTCTATCGACAGTCCTTAAAGACTTCCCCGCATGTTTTTTTATATCGTATTGTCTAAATGACGTATGTAAAACCCTTTCTTATTCAAATTACTAAACTTAATAAACTTACTAAAAGTTATTCAAATTTAATCATTGTTTGATTTGACTTTGAAATTGATTATCGGGATTTTCGATTATACGGAATACCCCTGGTTTTAATTGATTCGGATATACAGTTAGGAAATCCTAACGCGCTGTCGGCCTTGAAGAGGAACTGGGACCTGGTTTTTTAGTGCCCTAATACAACACACATCATTAAGCAGTGTGTATTAAAACGGCGCATGGCGATATCCAGATCAGCTATGGATAAGCTGCAAAAAATATGGAGAAATCGTAAAATAACGAAAGCCACTAAGACCCGGCTAGTTAGAGCACTGGTATTCTCCATTTTCCTATATGCTTCGGAAACGTGGACCCTGCGAGAAAGTGAGAAGAAGAAAATAGACGTTCTCGAGATGTGGTGCTGGAGAAGAATGTTGAGAGTGTCCTGGAATCAATTCCGGACCAACAAGTCCATTCTAGAAGAACTCGGCATTAAGCAGCGTCTATCTTCCATCGTACAGGCTCGAATTCTCACTTTCTTTGGTCACGTGACTAGGCGTGACGATGTCTCCATCGAACGTCTGGTTGTCCAAGGGAGGATAGAAGGAACAAGACCTCGCGGCAGATCGCCTATGAGATGGACGGATCTAGTAAAGGCTGCAGTGGACGTCCCAGTACACGTGTGCTCCCGAAAAGCAGCTGTCCGGGAGGAATGGAGACGGATTGTCAGGCGTGTGACTGAAAAATGATGACCACGACCGCTCTGACAAGAGCGCAACGAAAGAGAAGAATTAAAACCAGGGTTGTTAGCTATCCGTGCGGGACTGAAGTCCTACCAACTAGCTAGGGTTGTTTTGTCGCCTCTTGTGACAGGCTGCTGAAGGCTGGACAGGTCAGTATTCATACTCCACCCCTGTTCAAAAATAATATTTTATACTCAGGGTTAGGACAAATACTTTTTCACGGTGTGCTAACGTACACTAAAAAGCCCTCGTCAGAGGTCTGTATTTTATGAACAGTTATGTGTGGAGAGTTGAAGTTTTCAGTGTGAATTGCGTTAACAAAATACAAGATGGCGGATTTCGAAGTGGCCTTTAAGATACAGAAGCCCTAGTACTAGTCTCACTCGTAATTGAGAAAGCCATCAGAACGTTACAGATATTGCTATATCGATGTAGATCTAAAAGATTTTTATATAGTATTATTATTTATTATTTAGAATTTTACTTACTTTTAACTCTAGTGATACAATCAAAATCCTCCTTTGTTGAGCATATTTGTTGTAAAGTGTGTTTTGCTACAATTAATAAGAACATAAATGGATAATGGAAAGAAAAATAACTATTTTTTATTCCTTAATGGTATGAATTTTCTAGTTATGATATGGCTAAAACTTAAGACAGGAAATTTCAAAAGTAGTTGTTTTTAAATTTATAGTTTTAGATTGAATAGATAAAAAAACTAAATCGATAATTGGTCAGAATTAATAGAGGGCCCGAAACTCATAACGACAGCTGCTCGTTATTGAACAATTGAAACTCCTTGCTGCAAATGTCAAGACTTAATGTTAAAATATCTACCAAGTACGAATTCGATCACATGGTTAAAGTACCAAATTCCTTATAAAACAGAAATAATGCTGATATATTCGTATCTACTCTCTTAATCTTTTATCTAAGAGTTTTCTAGACATTTCTCTTCACAGGGACGGAATAAGAGCACTGATCCATGTGGTCTAACTAGCTAATAAAGCTTGGGAGCTTTATATAGTTCTCATCAAAAAAATTGAAACACTACTGCAAGTTCTTAGTACTTCAAAAGCACTTAGTTCCAAAATTATTAAACGATTTACCAAGAAATATAAGAGATAATATAACACAAAAAAATTAAAACCTCACTTATTAAAGACTTTTTAGAGAATTTGTAACCTAATTTTAATTATTCATTTGAACGTGCGTGGACTTAAGTTTCGATGGCATTGTACAAACCTCAGGGTTTTTATACTTATGTTATTTTTATTAAGCCAATGTAATTACTGTGAATTTGATAAATAAATTTAAAAAAGTATTATTCAGGTGGCATTAAAATGAAAAAGAGGATTGATATAATTAAAAAAATACACCAATAAATAGCTGGTAGTTTAGTCTAAACAATTGTGTACCAGAATTCTAAATTCGAATTTTCATCCAATAAATAAATGTAGAGATTCTTTTCAATGTGTTCCGTGGGAATTTCTGCACTTAGTCACATTTTTTGTATAAATTATCGTTTTATTTAATTGAGCTCTGAGCTGAACTGAGTGTGATTGTTAACTAAGTTCTGTGATATCTTACTAAAGAGATCTGTTCCTAAAAATATGGATACCTCGGCCACAGAAGCCGCTCAAGTCGTGGCGTTGTTGGATACAAGGCATAGTCAACGTGTTGTGGCTGCACGATTGCATCTAAGCCTCACTGCTGTCAATAGCGTGTATCAACGTTATCGCGAGATCTGGTAGACATTGAGTTACGTCTGATGATAGGGTATATTGTGTCCGTTTCTCTAAGAACTCTATTTAACTGCAGCAGCGGTTCCGTGAGGTTCGAGGATTGACTGCAAGCGATTCTACCATAAGAAGAAGATTGGCGGAGCGTGGCATGAAACCTTATAAACCAGCTAATGGTCCAAAATTAACGGTAGACCATCGAAGAGCGCACCCACCTCAACTTTGCACTCGAGCGCTTCATTGGTCATATCTTCGATGGAGCAAAGTTCTTTTTTCTGACGAGAGTAAGATCATGCTCTATGGTAATGACGGAAGAAAGAAGGTGTATAGAAGAGAGCGAGAGCGTTTTGCACAGTGCTGCATTGAAGAAAGAGTCAGTTAAGGTGGCGGTTCATTGACGGTTTGGGAGGCATAAACGCCGATAGAAAAACCGAAATTGCGTTTGTATCTGGACCTCGGTTACCGTCATTACATGGGTCTCGTTACATCGAAGAGTGTCTAGAGCCCCATGTGGTACCCTACACATATTTTATTTGCGAAGACTTCATTTTTATGCTGGAAGATGCCAGGGCTCATACCGCAGGCATTGCAAATGAATACCTGAGTGAAGTCAGTATTGCGGTTATGGGCTGGCCAGCAAGAAACCCGGATATGAATCCCATAGAACATCCATGAGATGAGTTGAAGAGATAAGTCAGAGTGAGAGATCCTGCTCATGAGACGCATGGCCAGCTTAAAACAGCTATACAACAAGAGTGGGATAACATCCCACAACATAAGATTGTGACGCTTATCCGTTGCAACTGAATAAACTTTTCTTTTAATTTCTCTGTTTTACATCTTTGTTTCTAACATTTAACAATTTCTTCTTAAAGGGTAAAAACATACCTGTTGAACAAAACACAATAGTTAAAGAAATTAATTTTAATTTGAATCATTAATATTCGTTAAATGATACCTTATAATATCCATAATTAACTGGTATAATTTATATTTTTGGTTAAATATAAAAAAAATTAATTGAAGACCGAACTTCAGGGGTGTTTCGATTTCTTTTTTGAGAAATGTATTTACTTTACGGGCTGAGGCCCATCTGGATGGCAACCACCTCTGATTTCTGAATATGCCACCATAATAATATTGACGACCTCTGTGGCATAAGGGATAACGCACTTCCAAGGTTCAATTCCCGTCTCGCGTCTGGGTATTTATGTATAATATGTATTTATTTACAAAAATTATAGTCTCTGCCAACTTGCTTCAACTTCCGGTACCGCGGTTTATTAATCCAGAATGACGGTGAGATAAGCCAAGATGTAAAAAACGGAGTGAATGTAGGATGGATGAAATGACGACAGGTCTCAGCAACAATCCATCGATCCACAAGTGCCGTTTAGACTTAAAAGTAAAATTTATAAGACCGGTGGGCCACAAAGGGGAAAGATGAAAGGTTATTGCATGCAGCAGAGGTACGAATGTTGAGATGGATGAGCGGAGTTACAAAAATGGATAAAATTACAAAATAGTATATTAAGTTAGTTATAGTATATTAAGGAAGTTTAAAAGTAGCGCCAGTGATTGAGAAGCTGAAAAGTAATAGGTTAGCCTGGTATGGCCATATAATGTAAGAGGAGCGTCATGTAACAAGGAGGATGCTAGAAATGAGAGTGGATGGATACAAGAGGAGAGGTAGACCAAAGAAAAGATGGATAGATTGTGTAAAAGATGATATTATGGTTAAAAAAGGTGTGAATGTTCAGATGACGGCTAATAGAGGAAAGTAGAAGGAGAGAACATGTTGTGCCGACCCCACATTATTTGGGATAAGGGCAGGAAGAAGAAGATAAGTGGTATATCAGTTGTCTAGTACCCATAATACAAGTCCTATACTACTTAGTTTGGAACTAGATGGCGCTGTGTAAATTGTCACAAAATATTTATTTATTCACTTAATAACACCGTGTTGTGACCCAGTTTCCCAGTTCCACTATGTGGACGACAGCGTGTTAGGTTAGCCTTTAGTGTCACAAGCATCCTTAAGCGAAAGTAACTGCATACTATTTCAGTGGATTGTCAGCCTATCTGTAGCAATAAAAAAGAGAGAGTTCAACTACCTCGTTCAGATCAGCTTCTACCAAACCTGCTTCAAATTTCACACTAGCTATTTTTCGTAAACAATTTTGTTTTACTTACTGGGCCAGTTATAAAAAACACATTTACACATCCTTCTTGCTTCTTCAACAAGTAAATCGTGCTGACAATTTGAATCTGTGTAAAAATTATAGTAATCTAGCCGCTTCTCGTTCTGGAAGAAACATTGGCGTTGGTATGGAGCTAAAGAACGAAGCGACGAATCCGTTTTGTAGGTCAGGGGAGATACTTCTATGGTGGTCATCCTGTCCATTGGAAGGCGTAGGACGGTACTGGTGTAAGCGTGGTCTGTTGGAGACCTGATAAGGATCTGTAAGTAATTTTCACTTTTAGCCCGTAATTTATTAGAAACGCAAACAAGATTCAAAGTTTAGCTCGTATTTAATACCTGTTAGGACCTTGCCTTGAGTAGTTATAAGAACTTCTTACTTTTGTTGACTACCCTCAACCGAGTATAACGGAACGGTTGGCATCGGAGGACACAATCTACCCAGTCATGGTTTCACTGTTCTTATAACGTTATACTTGTAGAACAGCAGACAGGCTCTATGGCTGTTTGCAATGCCAAGGGCACTGCTAACACTACCATAGAAGCTGCGTAGAAGAACTGGAACCTGGGTCATTTTGCTAGAACACAACACAAGGTTATTACGGCGGTATATTTGGTGGCCAGGGCTGTCTGCCACACTACCAGGTTTGGAGTTAGGGTTGTTTTATTCTCTTTTACAAGTCTCCCCTGGCCGCATGGGTCAGTATTACTCCGCCCCTACATGGATAAAATCTGTGATAATGTTTCTTAGCAATATTCCTTCAGTACGTGTCTGCAAAACTGCAAAATAACTATGCCCTAGTGGAAATCAAACACTCGTACTCATGCTACTTGTACGATGCCGGTCACGGACCCAGATTGCACCGTACAGGAATAAGAGGGACAGCTCGAGAGCAGTGGACTGTATGATAAAGGAATGGGAAGGAGCGGTGGCTAGAGAGACGTTGATGCCTTGCTATGGGCAAAGAAACCCGCACTGACCTTGTTTTCACCCCTTCCCGGTTCGGTTCAGGTCGTTGAGGAACTGCTGCACGGCACCAGCTAAATACACAACACTGAACACACACAGATTTAATGGCACGGCCAATTAGAGTAACCAGGGAGGTTGAACGTCGACCGTCCCGTCCAGTTATTTATAATTATCGCACACGGTGCAAAAAGTGGTTATCTCGTCAAACGTTGACACAAGAACAACAGTTTTTCCATCCCACCCTCGCTTACCATTATTACCTCACCGAGAGTGAGGGTAGATTACAAAAATCAGGTGGCGGGATTTCAAATACCCTTTATGCAAGGATCGAACACTACTACTTAAACACTGTATACTTACAGTAAACCCTAGACTGTTGCCATCGCATTCGTACTGATGCTCGCTGGTATTAAGATATAACTCAATTCCAAGCCCATTGTTTTCTCCTGACGCCATAACCCTGTAAGGCAGCATCGTCAAGTCTGGTGGAAACACCTTTGGATACCCAATATCTAAGCCCCAGGTGAGATTAATGGGTTTTGATAGCTCATTAAAAGTCGAATGCCAAGGTAAGGTGTCATTTGTCCTGAAAAGAGGTAATTTTGTGATATAAAAAATTAAACTACCCTCGCCATTTGAGAGTTTTAATAAACGTCTCAAAGGTTTCTTCAACGGAGGCTCTATTTTGGCGCGATCTTGGGGAGGGCTCAGTTGAGCAGTGAGCGATCTAAGGTTATTGATGATGATGGATATTCTTTATACTTGCTCATGGGCAGCAGTAATGATATCCTTTGTGAGTGTGGGTTGGACAGGCCAGAAAGGGAATTTACTCTTTGTTAAAATCAATTAGGCGAGATAATAAATAAACATATATAATAAACTTAAAAATACAATTCTCTTTGTACTATTTAGATAGATAGATAAATCTTTATTGTACATCACAGTAAAATATTGTAGTATAATAATATTACGAGTATATCTATGTACAAAGGGCGGTCTTATCGCTAACAAGCGATCTCTTCCAAACAACCTGTGGCTATGAGATGAAGATCGTAATATTGGTGGTGAATATAATATAAACAACAATAATACAAGATTTTTTAAAATAATTTAATATAATAAATAATAATCCCATATAAACAAGAAATGAAGATGTCAACTGATTACGTACTGTTTAATTAGTAATTTAAGTTTGTGTTCAATAAAGAATTTTGAAAAATGTGCTAAATTACGCCTACACCGCTGAACCAATTTTGATGAGTTTCGGTGTACTCATAGATTGGACCTTGGAGAAGGACAACGGCTACGTTTTTTCATATGGCAAAAAACGTTTGCCGGGTCAACTAGTTCTGAATAAAAGGAAAAAATGGCGTGTGTTTAATTTTTGCTATAATACGAACAATTTATAGCCACACTCTCAGAGCAACGAATTCGATTCCCACGATGACTCGCGCCATTTAAGCACTTGTTCTTGTCTAATGCGCGTGATTTTTATGTACCGATGAAAACATAAAAATGAAAACATTGAAGAAACCTACGTACCGTGGTCGCCGTGTCACCCGCCAATCCAACAGGCTTGGGAGAAGTAGAAGGAAGCGTGACAACAAGAGTCCAAAAGTGGAATATTAACATATAATACAATATATATTATTCTTATATTATAACTTACATTCCATTCAATGGTACGCTATTAAAAGCGAAGCACAGTCCGTAATTGGTAAAAATAGGTTGAAACAAATTGCAGCAGCTTGTCTGCCACTTGTCATGCTTAACTGGCCAGTTACAGGATTTAACTACATCTTCACATTTTAGTGAACCCTGAAAGTAAAGCTTGTTTTGATCTTGGA
Source organism: Malacosoma neustria (assembly GCA_963693495.1). Lineage (NCBI taxonomy): Eukaryota > Metazoa > Arthropoda > Insecta > Lepidoptera > Lasiocampidae > Malacosoma > Malacosoma neustria. The sequence goes on along the minus strand of OY856391.1, from coordinate 6,704,807 downwards.
CTACTGCGATTAATAAGTCTTGAAGTAAAGACTGCATCTCTATCAATGTGCTTTAGGACACTTTTAGGTCAATGAACCAAATATCTACACCACAATGAGCCACTAAAAACAATACTGAACACTAGCGACAATTGTAATAAGTACATACCTACAAAGTTACTGTACTTGATAGCTACTACGATGTAAAATATTTGTCCTGAACTGTGTATGTGCAATAAAGAAATATTATTATTATTATTATCTACACCAGGTTATAGGTAGGAGATAGAAGCTTGGAGTGTGCACAGATAATAAAACAGATTTAAATACAACATGAACTTCTGTACTCCCAAAACAGCATTCAGAAAAGCCAAGCCTAAATCTTTTTTATATTTGTCCCAGATTCAACTACTACTGATGTAAACATTCTGGAGACCGCATATTGGAAAACTTTACTGTGGGACGCATTGTCTACTCCAAGACCGACAAATTCTCAAAGGCAATATGAAGAAGAGAATATTTGCGATGCTAGGGAGCACCGCTAACTGCTGATCCCATCCATCCATTCCCATAGAAGCGGCCACGGCGGTTAGTATTCTTACTTCGCCCCTGTAAGGAAAAAACATTGGCAAAATACATTCTACTAATCTTACACAAAATATTGTTATCAAATTGTACATACTTAAGACGAATAACATCTAGCAGTATCTAAGGCTTACAAATATTTTACATCGTAGTAGCTATTAATTACAGTAACTTTAGAGGTACGTACTTATTACAGTCGTCGCTAGTGTTCAGTATTGTTTTAGTGGCTCATCTGATTCAGTTATTCAGAAATCTTGTGCTTGTACTGGTCGGCACCGCATCGCCATTCCTTCCAGAACAATATTCTAAACTTTGATACAAATCTTACCTTCCTAACAAATTCTTGTAGTTTTACTATTTCTTCTGGAGTGAGTTTCTCTTCGGTATAAACATCTGACATACGTGGACAGACAAGCGAAGCATAAAACTTTCCAATCCTGTGATATAATTTTTATTAAAGTTTTGGAAAAATTAACTACATCGTTATGACATTATTAAATGAAACTTTGGAGGTGTAGGGGTTCCTGGACTCCACTAGATTGTTGCTGTTGAATTTTTAAGCAGAACTTTACCTCAGAGGTCTTCTTGGGAGTCGTGTTCATAGTAGAATTCAGATACTAATTGGTCCTAGGATTTCCAATATTTGTTTGAGCAAAATGAGCTATATATATTTGTAAATTAGGTGCATAAATATATACTAATACAACAAGATAAAACAATATGTATTGTGCGAGTGTTAGTGTGTGCGAATTATATATTGATTTGCCTTGCATGTGAGTGAACGCTGAAAAGATGTCGACTCGAGTAAAACCTTCGTGGTCCGAACTTCGATTTAAATCATACAGCAAATGACAGTTCATATAATAGTCGATATCGATCATAGTTCGACACTAAAATGTCAATGACAACTCAATATCCAATTCAAACTGTCATATCAAAAATACTTAGAAGGTCGGCTATTCTTGCCGAACAGTCTGGAGTCTCTGGAGCGAGGTCTCATCGTAGCAGATTGGCATCGTGATTTGTTATTGTGATTGTTCAATTTACTGTAAATTAATGTGTATTGCATCGCATGTTTAAATGTAAATATAATATACCTTTATGGAGAATATTTTTATATTGCCCATACTTGGTATGAGAACCAAACATATGATCTCATTAGGCGGTCCGACGCCAGAAGCCACGGTGTGTGAGTCTCAATATAATATCAGTCTAATGATTTCAGATATTGACACGGGTAAAAATGTTTTTAAAAACACGGCAACAATGTGGAGACAGAAGTGAAAATATATCTGCATAAAAAATATCTATAATATGAGCCAATTAACCATTTTCTTAAATATATTAAGACAATTAACACAACGTCATCTACTCCCAAATTAAGTAGTTAGCACTTGTGTTATAGTAACTTGAATGAATTAATTAATGAAAAACTCTTTATTGCATACATATACTTAAAATATACAGAAATATAATGCTGTATGACAATGGGCGGCCTTATCGTTTAAAGCGACCTCTTCTAAGCAATCCGCAACTAATATAGTAGTAATAACTAATATACTAGACAACTAATATACTTTTCTTTTGTAAATAAATACATATTATACATAAACATCCAAACGCGGGACAAGAATCGAACCCGTGACCTCCGAAGCGTACCGACAGTATCAGCCGTTACACTACGGAAGTCGTCAGCTTGTCACGCGCGAAAGAGCGTACATATTCGAGCGTCAGCGTGGCGGCTCGTTGTCGTTCAAATCTTATAAAATGAAGTGCTCATCGCGACTAAAGGTTTCCAATCAAAAATATTTTTCGTGTCGTTTATACTCTTACATACATTCAATGAAAACTTTAACTGTATTAAAACTTCGACTGTATATACTTGTATATATATATATTTTATCATGATAACATCTTGTTCTAAAATATGTACACGAAGGGTAAATTCGCCAAGAATAATTTGATTTCAAATAAGTTAAAACACGATTAGAGATAAGGCAAAGGAAATTACATTAAAAAGTTTACTCCCGCAAATCTTTTAAGATTGTAAACAATATAATTTCCTCAAAAGATGTATTCAAACAATACATTAAGATAAAAACCTTTATAAAGTTTCACGGCTCGTCTAAAAGTGTAAAAAATTGAAAGGGTATTAACAATACGACTTCCAGTGATGCGAAGTGAGGTAACACAATATTTAGCTACCTACGCGTGTAAAATTTCTAAATAAAATGATATCATTTTCATTATGAATGATCAAACGAACATAGTCGGATATTAATGTAATAGTTAATGAAAATAAATTACTATTGTATCACATTTTAGGAGGATTTCTAAAATAAGTAATAAAATAATCTATTAAGCAATAAAATAAGTGATAAGATTCTCTCCGTGCAGCGGCGGAGTAAGAATTCTAACCCCTGCGGCCGGGGTCGGTCTGACGTAAAAGGCGACATAAAGGTGGATTTATATTTGTCTGACGTGTCGTGTCGTGACGCGTCAGAAGCATATCGGTTTCATACATTTAATATGGTTAGGTGCACATTTTATGTCGTGACGCGTTCTGTCGTCTGTCCTAAATGTATGAAACCACATGCTTCTGACGCGTCACGACACGTCAGACAAATATAAATCCACCTTAATAATCATGGCCAGCTAGGTGGTAGGACTCCAAGCCCGTCAGGATGGCAACCACCCCTGATGTATAAGTATGCCGCCAATAGTCTTGTGTTGTGTTCCGGCATTAGTGACCCAGATCCCTGTACTTATATGCGGACAGCAGCGTATTCGTGGTTACCCTCCCATAGCAAACATCCATAGGCGACGGGTTACTGTGGCCTATTGATGTTTGCTTACTATTAATTGGGCTGTCGCCTGTCTGTTGTTGCTAAGCAACAAAAAAAAAGATTTTGATATTTAGCTTGAAATGATTTGAATATTAATTCTAATAGTCCTCTTTTTAATGTAAAGTAAGATTTAAAAGTTAATAGAATCTTTTCCATATCATTTATTTTCAGTTTCTAGGAGCGATTTGGGTGTTGTGATTGACCAAGTTGGCTAAAAATATAGCTGTATTGCGTCCATATATTTTCATATAAAAAAATATTTTGATATAAATATCTCCTGTATTTTTTTAGTACCTACTATAAGTAAAATACTCATTTTAGCATTATCATTTTCTATATCTATCTGCGTTATAGTCGTGGATTGGCTTTGGATTCTTGGGGCAGCGGCGTGTGTTTCATCTTTCTCAGGAAGCGTCATGACGTCTTGGTCGTCGAGGAGCGTTCTCACCGGCCGCGCATCCCGCTACCCCGTGTGTCATAGTGACATTGAACGCTTTGATTTAACGTTGACATTTTTGGTAAAGATATTAGCGTTTTAGTCGCAAGCATTTACAGTCAATCTTTGGCCCATTTTGCACATAAAAAGTTAAACCAACCTTAAAAATAAGACTAATCAGAAATATACACTTCTTACCTTTATGTACCCAGCTTCTACAAAATGTTATCGTTTGATAATAATAACTATGAAAGTAGATCCAAAAATCTATTTAAACAGTAGGCCAAAGCTACACTGTGAGTTTTTTACTTTTGTTTTTGGTTGTTTGTTTTTTTACGTCGGTAATATTAATAAACATTTAGGGTCGCTAGCCTGACCTGTTGTCAGAAGTAAACACCGGGCTTAAAGTTTATAGGTCTCCGCAGTCTAACAGCTATTAAATGCTAACTTAATTTAATTTGACGACACAGCTGGAATCGCGGCTACGTGGGTGATATGGATGAACGTATCTGAGGGTTCAATCTCCACGGAGGACAAAATATATGTATGTATGACGAAAAAAATTAATTTATTTTACTGCGTTCTCTTGGCGTGGTATCCATAGATGATGGTGACTGCTTACTATTATATGGCTATTTAGCCTATCTGCTGTTCTACAATGAAAAAGTGTTGGTAAATGTATATTTTTGAAAAAGACCGATTCGATTTGTGATATAAGTTTTCATTTAAAGCAGGGAAATATAAAATAAATGTATGAATAATATTAACCAAAATTGACAGCCCCCGTAGCCTACCGGCTGACGCACTCCGGCACACATGCAGAGGTCACGGGTTCGATTCGCGTTTTGTGAATGGGTTTATGTTTAAATTTATTTGCAAATGAAAAATATGTATGTTGTACATTAGTTATCTAAAAGCCATGACACAAGTGCTATGCTGTTTACTTATGGACTAGATGGCGCTGTGCGAATTGTATTTATTTATTAATTTTATATCTTACCCATGAAGTTTAGAGACGTTACAAAAAGAAAGTTTCACGTGTATATGCGGACATATCACAACTGTCGGGAACGGCACAGCCCAAATGGGGGTGGGCACAGAGTCAATAACATTCACGAAGGGGGTCGAGGTCCATTTGCAGAAGAGCTGGATGATATTCACAGCACATATGGCAATACTGATCACCATTATAATAATCCATGTCACTCTTTCTCTTGTGCTGAAGGTAGGTTCAAAGATGTATCTGCAAAAATATTGAAAATTATCAAATAAACTTATTTTTAACCGACGAAAAAAACGGAGGATGTTCTCAATTCGACGCGTATATATATATTTTCTTTTTTTTAGGTATGACCACGCATAACTTATTACAGAGTAG